>OU744338.1:69786627-71105073 GCA_916610165.2 Gymnosoma rotundatum | reverse complement strand
GTTTTCGAAGAGTTCAACTAAAGCTTTTAGTACAGGAAAGTTAATTTCAGCAATTCTGTGCACTTCTGCGTTGTTTGTTAGTATTTCTTGGATTGCAACCCAGTTGTTTACAATTGACTTAAATAAATGCAGGTGAGAATTCCAGCGAGTAATGCAATAATTTTTAAAAGAGGTTGCAAAAAAGTGCTGTAAATTACTTTTTTGGAAATACTTAACAAGTTTTTTGCAAGATTCCAACATTGGCTTTAATTCTTCAGCATCATTGAAAGCGGAGTTAAGCACATTATTAAAAAGATGATTTGCACAATTAATTCGTGTATTTTTTTCCAGAGCTTTTACTATGTTGGAACCTCTGTCAGTTACGAATTTAATTTTTTCTATTTCATTAATGTCAAAGTCATTTAAAACAGATTTCAGCTTTGCGAGAATATTTTGTGCAGTGGTTTTTTGAAAATCCATGGATTTTACCCCCAGAACAATATTCGATAATTTTAATTCCTTTACATAATGGAACGTAACTGATAAAAAATTTCTTTTAACGTAGTTGTCCGTCCACAAATCTGTAGTTATAGATGCCATTTCATTTACCACTGCATCTTTAATTTCTTCTTTTATTTTATTCTTTTCTTCCTCTGCTTTCTTGGAGACTTTATGTGATACAGTTTGGGGATCTGGTATTAAATCAGTTATATTCAAATGGTTTCCGTATTTTGCTCCGATATTTATTAGGGCCTGAGCGACTTTTTTAAAACCACTTCCACTAACAGCAGAAAATGGGCGACAATCTTCGACAACCCACTGAGCACACGCATCAACAAAGTCATCTTTATCACAGCTGTTAACTTTTCTTAATTCTGTTTCGATGTGTTCTTCTAAATAGCATTTGTGTCTCACCAAATTGGATGTTTGTTTGCCGTTAAACTTAAACAAACGATTACAATTTTTACAACAAACAAATTTATTAATTATTTCATTATGATCATTTTGTATCTGGGAAAAAACTGACCAAACTTTACTCTTAGTATTTTTGTTGTTTACTAATTTAAAAACACCGGAATTTATTTTTCCTACAATTTCTTCGCACTGCATTTTTATTTCTGCTTTCACGCTCTACACAATTGCAATATTAAAAAGTTACTAAAAAGTCGTTTAATAAACCAACATTAAAAACTGTCTGAAATTTAAAGGATGAAAAGTATAAGAAGAAGAAGTACACTCATGAAAGTACCGTTTAAAGGCCTGCAAGAATACATTTCAAAACATAATCAAGACATCGCATATTTTTTAAATGCTTTACTGATGTAAGAACGCGACAAACAAATACTCTCAAATACTATAAAAATGCAACACAAATACTGTCTAATGTAATATAATTAGTAATTGTGGTTGTAAAAATTCCAACATATTTGGGAAAGTCCCTAGGTAATAAACAGGTAAAAAAAACATTCATAAGTAATATTGCAATAAAATAATCAATAAAAGCGAAAATGTTTTATACAAAGTGGCAAAAAAGTATTTTTAAATGAGTTGTGAAAAGGGTAATAATTGATGTTGTAAAAAATCCGTTGAAATACGTGTATTTGGAAATGTTAAAATATATATTACTGCAATAAAATAATATTATTTTTCTTGGTTTAGATATGAATAAACAGTAAAATAAAAATAGTTATTGAACACTAAAAATTAAAATATTTTAAGTAACAAACCTTAAAATATCTATTTAAAAACTATCACATTTAGTGAAATTTCATGGACGCATTCAAAAAGAATTTTTTTTTGATTTAGAAAAATTTGTTTTATAAATCGCAATATACACACATTAGATAATTACTTTTAGACTAGCTATTAGTTCATTTAATTTAACTCAACTATTGGTTAATTAGATTGTGTGCGAAGTATTTAATTATTATAAAAATCGGCACATGTTTAAAATTTTACCTTTTTATTTCGTTCTTCAGAAAAACTGCAATATAAAAACTAAAAGAAATAATGATACTTTTGGTGTTTAAAAAAAACGCTTAACCTACCACAAAATCAGTTAAATTGGCAACACTGTCTATATTTCTGTGTGTGTACAATATACATACATATATATGTGTGTACATACGCACAATTTATGGTTTTTGTTTGTGCAAGCATAGATTTTTTTCATTTCTTATTTTCTTTATATATGCATGAATACTATGAATACCATGGCGAATACTATGAAATATGATGGTTAGCAATGAATAGGTACCAAAGTCTCGAGCAGTTTTCAAAAATTTCAAATGGCATGAATGAAATGGTTGATTAACTTGTGTTGGCATAATAAAAGTATTGCGAAAAAAAAACAGTCAAAGCAAATGGAGAGTTGAACACAAGCACGTGCATTGATCATTTTAGGCAGTTAAATGAATGGCAAAAGCAATGAACATATGAATGAGCAATAAAAGTGAATATGCAGTATTCTTGTCTCTGATGCGTACCAGTATTCTGTTGGTCCCCTTTTAAAATGTAAAAATTGAAAGGCATACAGACAGTTGTTTGGTGGTTAGGGCCAGTTTCACGATGTCGCAATCGTTCGTTCGTTCGCATAATTACATTTAAAACAAAAACAATTTTTTAGAATTTGTTTTTGTTTTGAATGTAATTGTGCGAACGAACGAACGATTGCGACATAGTGAAACTGCCCCTTAGTGTTTAAGAGGTAGAATGCATAGCAAATAAGGTTGCCAGATATCAAAAGTCAAATAACTGAACAAAGGAAAAAATTCACTTGCCTTTTGAAAAAATAACTGGATAATTTTGCAACGTACTTAACAATTTTATAAATTTTTTTTAAAAAATAAAAAAGAAATATAATAACCTAAAAGCTAGAAAACGTAACAATTATAATTCAGTCTTACGTCATATTACACATATTAATTTGAGTCGTAAAAATTGTTTAAATATCTAATTTTGTTGCCACATATATTTATTACTTTTATTTACAGAATCTAGTAGCTCTTTTCTTTAGTTGTACTCAATAATTTTTGAAAACTTTGGCAACATTAAAATTTACAATTATTAAAATTTCAGACTTTATTAGGTCGAAGGACGTTCTACTCCTTTCTTGCGAGTGTATATTATTTAAAATACTAATAATTCTTTTAAAAAAAGGCATAAATAACTGGATTAAAGATTTTTTTCTATATTTTATCAATTGAAATATATTTTGCGAAAGAGAAGTAAAAGATAATTGCTCTCAATACAAATGCCTGCCTTGTTTTGCAAGTGCTTGTTGTTAGTGTTCTTTGCATGCGTAAACAAACGTAGTAAAATACAAACAACTTTTGACATTTTCAACTTCCTAGTAAATAACGACACTACCTAGTAAAATAAATATGCCTTGGTAATTGCTTTGCTGCAGAAAGAAACACATAGTCAGCTAAAGCATATGCGTTTCCTTTTTTTATGCATTTGCTTTTGCTGCACATTTTTCCACAGCAACAGTTAAGCAACTACATATGCATTAAAAATAGTCAAGCATTTTTAATCAGTAGTGTAGGAGATATTTAATTTAAAGACTAAATTATTATTTTTAATGTGTTTTTAAAACTTTTTATGTTTAAGAAATTTGTTTTTTTTTCAATGGAAATAACTATTTCCAAGGCAACATAAGCGTAAATGATAAAACTATGAACTCTCGAAGTAAATATTTGCTTAAAACTAAGGCATTTTAATTTTGGAACTTAAAAAAATTTTAGCACTTTTTTGGTGCCGATTTAGCTTCAAAAAGTTTTTGGATCTGGTCGCACTATGTACTAGACACTTTTTGTTTCGCTTTTCGAGCTTTCATGTTGTTGCTTCAAGTCATTTTTGTACTGGCTCTGTTGCAAATAATCAACAGCGAGAACAAACTAAAAAAGGAAACGAAAAATGACTGTCTATCTATCACTGCCAGAAGTGCAGATTTATCTGCGTTATTAATAATTTTAATTAAATATTCAATAAACAGAGATTCACATTTTATATAATCAGATGACAAAACTATTAAAAATTGTAATGAGTGACTTTTTAAAACAACATTTATAAAAACTACTGATATTTTTGCTGTAGATTACAAGAGCCCTTTAAATTTCTTTAATTATGAAAGCGTATATCTAGGCATTCATGCAACTGAAATAGTTTTAATCGCAAGTCTTGACCAGTACGATATAAACAAAATGTTTAACAATTGTATTAAATTTTATGTTGAAATATTAGATATTGAATTATTGATTTTTAAAATATATTCAAATTGCTGGGCGGTATAGCCCAAATTAAATAATAACAAACGGTGACAGAAAATTAGTTTGGGACTTGGCTTAAAATGTTGCAAAGATTTTTTAAAGAAAATAAAAAAAAGGACTTGGACTCGGAGTTTAGAGAGTAAAAAGTATTAGATTTCAAAGATATACTTAATGAAAAAGAAATGAATTTAGTTAAATTCTGGAAGAAAGTATTTTAAATAAGACGTAATGGGTCTGACTCTGCTTTTCCAACTCTTTCAGCCAATATATAACGATTTTAACACATTCATTGGTAAATTTCGAGAGAATATTTTGTAAGGTAAATTTAAATAAAACTAAACTTCGCAATCGCTTAGAAAATGAATCTTTAGAAGGAAATATTGCTTATAAATGATTATTTAAAAGTTAAAAACTTCCAATGATTCGCACACTTATATTTACAGATTTGCTAAAAATTATGTCATTTGATATTTATGAACAAAAATTAAAAAAATTTTAATAATTTTCAGTATAGTAGAAATTTTACATATGAAAGTATGTAACTTTAACATAATGTATTTATTCTGTGAGCAAATACAATTTCTTTTCAGTAATAAATGTATTGCTTTTTTTCATAAATATTCGGATATAAATTGTATGGAAATAAATTGTCATTAACATTTTAAAAATAAAGTGCAGATTTTGCAGATTTTTTGTGAAATATTGTTGGATTTCGCAGATTTTACACATTAAAGTTCTGGCAACACTGCTGTCTATCTAGTAATTTCGCGATTGTAAAAGGTTTAGGTTCAAAAGAGAATGAGAAAAATGTCTGCTCATCAATTTCTACGTTGTAAAAGATAACTTTGTGCTTGCTCATTTTGTGAGTGCCGTATGCACAGAGGCATAAAATTTATTAATGTTATTGGTTAAACGTGCTTGTGTTTTGGTAGTTTTCCAATATAAAATGTATATGCATACATATGTACATATATACATATGTACGAATATATGTATGTATACAGCCACTGGCAGTTGCTCATGCAGGTAAATACGCTCTATATGCGTACACAAGGCATATTTATTTTACTATGTAGTGTCGTCCGCCCAGCTGGTTAGTAGTTGGAAATGTCAAAAGTTGTTTGTATTTTATTTATTTCTCTTTCTGTTTTTGACATTTCCAACGCACAAAACAACTTTTATAAGCCATTTTTTTGGCAAATGTTGTATTTGTTGTAAAGCCGCTACTACCTAGTAAAATAAATGTGCCTTGTGCGTACATTTGTATGTGCTTAATGTTTAATGCCATATGTTGGGAAATACCAGTCAGCAACTGCATACTAAGAACAAGTAAAATCCTTAAACAAAAAAGCAAAAATTATTTTATTGGGGTTAGGTTAAAATAATTTTAATGAAAAAATCTATTAAATGTGTAAATTTCCAACAATTAGGGCTGGCATGCTTTAAGTGATGTACCTATACTGAGGGCATATGTTATGTACATAGGTTAAATTAAAATATTGGCAGAGAAAAATAATAATAAAAGTAATAACCAATTGTGTTAATTATACCCTAAATCAAATTTTGGTGGTTACAAGAATAGGCAACTATAAAATTCTTCCTTTTGTTTTACTTTTAGACTTATGATTTTTAACCATGCCTCGTACAAGAATTGTTTTTGATAAATTTTCATTACATTTAATATATATTATTTTCTTATTTACTAGTAATAAATATTGTTACGTTTTACCCTTTTTAGCAGGCAAACGTACGGATTCTTTCGATTGCAAATACCACTGTGGCTAAATTCTGTCTTCGAACTTTATGGCTTTCTCTGGCTATACTTCTCGTTCCTACCGGTCTTGTGAACCCTTGGTCTCGTATTTACTAAACATGCGTTACCACCACAAACGCAGCCATCCACGCTACACTACTGTGTTACCCCGGCGAGACATGAATTACTCGATGCCTTGTTTAGTAACCTTAACCATCCACAGACATCTCCACTACTTCTTTTATCCAAGCCAGTCATCTCCTTTTATTCCCGTAGCCACAACACACGTCTGCCATACACTGTTGTTATGCTGTTACACTTCCCCGCGCTAACCGCTAGTGCTCTTACTTTTTCTTATACAGAGCTTCTTGACAATTATCTGTTGCTCTTATATTAGGTTGGACGTCTCCACTAAATTATCTGCCATGGCTTCACACAATAATTGCCTTTTGCTTCTCGGGAGGTTTGTACTGCTGTTTATTAATTTTAATTGCGTATAACAATTCTTATTTTTATCGTTGCACGTATGCCCGCATGTGGTATCGAACTCGGACCCTCTGGTTTGTAGTACGCACCTCTACCAACGCAGCCATTGAGGCTGCTCAGCTTTTGTTGGCTAACTTGTGGTTTTGTTATTCCGTAAACACACCATTGGTTGTTGAATTAACTTTATTCACCACACTCATACGGAAACAACTACAGGGGTTGTCAGATTTTATTATTCGTAACAATATATAGATTTACAATTAAAAATGTGTTAAACTATATCAAATGTACTCGAGAGCTCGTTTCTGGGACTTTGTATATACATGTATATATTATTGAATACTAGTGTTTATTATAGTAAAAGTAGTTTAAAAGATGTTAATTAATAAACAAACAAAAAAAACAAAAAAAAAAAAAAAACAAAATTTTCCTTTAATCTTTATTATATTGTATTTGAACTCCCAGGTAGCTTTTGTCCATTTTACTAGCAATATCGAATTTTATAGAAATCGTTTTATTCTTCACAAGCATCATTATTATTTGCTGAACACTTGTCTAGAAACTTCAATAACATCAACAATATTCATTCCTTGGCTTTAGGTTGGTTTCAAAATTATTTTGGTGTGGTGAGACTAAGATGAAAAATCCGAAAATGAAAAATTATTGACTGCCACCAGGTCCAAACAACATTTAAAAACTGGTTATTTTCAATATTAAATTTGCTTATGAACAAAAATAAAATGAACATATTCTTTTTATATTGAAAAATTTATCTATTTCATCTTATGTCTGACCAATGCTCAAACATAATTTAATACAAAAATAAAATTATCCATTCGAATTTTTTTTACCGATCATAAACAATTATTTCAAGCAGAGTAAGTAAATGCGCAGAGTAGAGCAGCTCTTTTCTGATTTTTTTGCGCAAAGAGCAGAGCCAATGCGCTTGGTGCAATCAATCCCAAAGAGAGCCAAAAATGCGCGTAGCTCTTTTACTGTGGTACAAAACATATTTTTTAACGTCAAGATTATAATGTGAAAATCAATTCAATAAATAAATTATTTGATTTTTGTGTTTGGGACAATTATAAATGTCCGTATTATATGATAGGAAAACGGCTCGCATACGCCTAGTAATATGATCAAAAAATGACTCGAAAAAGTTTCGTATTTGAATAAAAGTACGATTGAAAATGAGTCAAAAACGCGGGATAAGGGTCTCGTTCAGAAGAGTCGTGGATAGGGTACTATTTTCTCCCGACAAAACAATAATTTTTGACTCTAAAACGAACGCATAAACGATTATTTTAATCGTGTAGAAGAGTCAAAAAAGACTTGAATATAATCAATAATTCAATAAATGCTAACTGGGTGTTTATGTATGAATGTATATGCACATAGATATGTTCCCAGTTAGCATTTGGAAGATTGTTTTTACAAAAATCACCAAAGTGAGTCTTTTAAGACTACCCAAGATGACTTAAAACTGATTCATCAGTTATGCGTTTAAAAAGAGACTCGAATATAACTCCGACAAACGCATAGAAAGCGACTTTCTAAAAAAACAAAAAGTACAAAAAGCAAATGCTTGAAATTCGACTGTTTTTAGAATTATTTTGGAGACATATTTAACGCAGCCTAACGATGAAAAAATGATTCAAATACATATTTTATTTTTATTTTTTAATTTTCGTAAAAATACATACATATGTATGTTACTTCGTAAAAAAATAGAGACACAAATGTAAAATAAATTTTTTCAAATTTTTTTAAATTCATTTTTTTAAATTTGAATTTTAAGAAAATTAGGAATTACATGCTAACGAATGTAACACTACAACTTGACGAGCAATTGATTTATTCGCACATGAACAAAACGTCAGCAGAATAGGTTACAAACATTTGTTCATGTTTGTCTGCGTGGAGAAAACTGCTTCGTTTTCTCACTGTTTGAAGCCGACTTGACATCGATAACGATGGTCTACAATAGCCATTTTAATGTGCGGACATGAAATTGTTTAATGTTTGAACAAATCAATGGCTCGTCAATACGGCGTGTTATAAAAAATAAGCAAACCGTTGTTTGCAACTTTTCATTTTGAGAAGATATATTAGAAATGTTCGTATAATATGGTTCGAAAAAGACTCGCATACGGCTAGTAATATGATTAAAAGTTGACTCGAAAAAGTATCGTATTTGATTACAAGTACGATTGAAAATAGTATCGAAAATGAGTCGAAAACGAGAGTCATAAGGGACTCGTTCAGAAGAGTCGCGGCTAGGGTACCATTTTCTACCGACAAAACAATCATTTTCGACTCAAAAACGAGCGCATAATCGATTATTTTAATCGTGTCGAGGAGTCAAAAAAGACTCGAATATGATCAATAATGCTAACTGGGTTTGTACGCATACATAAATGTATGTATGTATGTATGTACATATGTATGTGTGTATGTATACGTACGAAAGAATAGTGTTATGTATTTTTGTGGTGCGTTCGTACGAATTACCACTAAAAATATTTGAAAACAAAAACAAAATTTTAATGGAGGATTTTTTAAAATGCATAATTTATTATTCAGTCCTAAGCTGCGCGTTTTTAGTGTAGTTGTTGGGAAGTGAATAAATATGTATGTTATTATTTTATATGCATACATACATATGTATAAATTTATGCTTGTGTGTATACAGATATTAGCTAAAATACTCTCATAGATACATCATCATAAAATATGTACATACATACATAGGTTCAGGTATTTACGGCCAGCTTGTGGATGTTGAAGGCTTTCGTTCGTTCGCATATTTATATTTAAAACAAGAACAAAATTCTTAATGTTGTTTTTATTTTCAATGTTGTTGTGAAAACAGACAAAAAACCTTTAACATGAATTAACAGGCAGTTAATGTGTACTTGTATTTCTTTGCTAATCGCTAAAGGCTGGTTCACCCACAAAAATTTGTTCCGAAACATTTTTTTTTATATGTAGTTCTCTCTCTCTCTCAAAAAATAAAACGTCAAACTACATATAAAAAAAAATGTTTCGGAACAAAATTTTTGTGGGTGAACCAGTCTTAAACGGCACACAATCTTTGGTTTTGAATCAAATCCATACTAAAGACGAGCACAGATATACTCTTATGAGTGCGTATAGATGAGCACTTTGGTGTTTCTGATATAAGTTGATATTGTTACTTTTTCTCTTTGGATGGATGCGAATGAGTAAAGAGAGAATGAGGGTAACATATCTGTTCAGGCAGTCACGTGTATCAATCTGCCTTGGTTGTACCATAAGTACTAATTGTGTGCTGCGAATTATTATCCATTCATACGTACATATGCATTGGTTTATAAAATTATTGTTGCTAAACATGATCAATATTTTTAATTGTTTTATTGAAGTTGAATATACAAAACTGAATTCTTTAACAAAAATTTATGAATCAATGCGTATAATTGTATTAAAATTACTATTATGTTTTTTTTTTTAACAACTTTTACCAACAATTACAACAGTTCTAAGGATACAATAACTAAATAAATATATGTATGCATGTTTCTATATTTAGAGAGACGAAAAGCCTGATAATTTGAAATCAATTAAAAAATATTTTTATGTTAAGTTTAAACCTTTTGAATCCAAATTATTTTTAAAATTTTAAAATGAAGTATGAATATTAAAATATTTTTAGCAAAAATAAAAATAAATTTTTATTACCATTAAAATTGCATTGGCATTAGTTGAAATAATGAAATAGGAAAAAAATAACTACGATATCATGCTAATAATTTTATTTTAATTATAATTGTTTTAATAATGGTAATGAAATGGAATTACAACTGGAAAAAATAATTGTTTTTATGCATTAAAAATAAACCCTTTCGTTGATGGATATGCATTCAAAAATTTAATTAATTTATTAAATTTAAACGAGATAGGAATAAAACTTGATGTCTGATATCTAAATTTAACTCAAACCCCTCAAAACGTATTACTTACTCGAAAACAAAATACATTCTTATAGTGCCTAATGTTAAAACGTACATATTTCACCAGATTATTGTGATAAAAATGTCACTTTAAAATATTGTTTTAATATGGTTTATGGCGTTTACTTAGTGTACAAAGAAAAGAAGCAACGTTAGATGATGCTATGTTTTAAAGCCATTTAACTAATTATCGATCAAACTTTTTCATAAAATTACCGCTAGTGAAATAGTGAAAATATTAACAACATCATAAGCATTTATGAAATTGTCAACGAGTTAGTCCATCTAAATAATTGCTCCCATTTATAGTAAGAAACTTGCATTTTTTAACAATTTATTTTTCAATCAATTCATTATATATTCTAATTAGTGGTTGACAGCCACTTATTTACGCAGACTAGTAAGAGATATACTATACTGTTATATTTTATATTTACCGTTGTTAAGCTGTTGGTAAGCAGTTACAACAAGCTTGTCCATTTTACTCTTTTATTTTTTCTTTAAAACTTTTTAATAATTTTTTAATTTCGAATTAATTGTACTCTCTATTTATTTAAGCTGTAGGACTTTTCTTTAATGAAATTTTAGAAATTTTGAATGCACAAATAGCATTACTATAGTATATTCTTCTAAGTGCATAGAAAATAAAAATTAAATAATCACCCCTATAATGAATATATTTTCACTCGAAATTTTTTCCCTTTTCCCCAAATTACAATCGTGAATAATTCACGTGAACAATTTTTCACTTAAACAAAAATTCCCCTTATCGGGATTGATTTTTTCCCTCGAAATTTTTTCCCTTTTCCCTTAGATTTGTTCACTTAAATTTTGCTGGTTATATATTATGGTTATAAATTTATGAAGATTTTTTTATTAAAAAAATATTTTTTAAATGATCCGATACCAAAATTTTATTGAAATGGGTCAGTGCCAATGTCTAGGGTATGTTAGGCAGGCAGCCGTGTTGCCACAGCCCACTTGGGTCCATTGATTGGACCTTTTGTGTCTAGGGTAACTTCAAGGGCTTTTAAGCGTCTTGCACGTCACGTTCTTGAAATGAAATTGTTCTCTGTTGTAGTATCTCCTCCTCTTGCAACAACACAATAGCACCAATCATTAACATTTCTAAATTTTTCATAACTTTAAAAAAATTTGAATATTTTTTTTCCCTATTAATATTTTCTTCTTTCTAATTTGTATTCAGTACGAATTGATAGCGGGAACAAACGTTCCCATGAAACTCACGATAGCAATTTTCCCTTCATGGGAACAAAAATTTCACATTTTGTTCACGATAGGGGTGAATAAAAATAAAATAAAAAATATAAGTGTAAATGTTTTCCTTATTTTTTTTTTATTGAAATTTTTCGGAACTTCTATTTTTATGTACATATGTTTGTACAGATGTAAGTATGTAATAAACCTTTTTTATATATTAATGTAAACTATTTACTAGTTTTTATTAAAAAGGAATTAATTTTTTTTTAAATAAACATACAATAAAATTCCTTAATTGAATTAATTCTATCCTTATACCTCAACGCGCAACTATGATTTAAAATCATATAAACTAATTACTAATGCTAAACAATAATAATTACAATTTGGGTAATTACTACGAAGTTAAAATACTGCGTACTAGTTCTCGCCTCTATCATAAGCAGCACACAAGTATCAAAAATATCTGTTTCATAAACAGATATATCCAAATACTCATGGTACAACAGATATTTGAGAGTAAAAAACTGATAATTTTCTCACTCTATGCAAAACCATAAACAACTGTATGTGTTTATATCCATAGTGTGAGCACGCACAAGCGAAAGCATACAATATCAACTACATTCATGCGTTCTTTTGTATCTGTTGTAACTGTTATGTATATGATATATCTGTTTTTGCCATACTGTTGGATATACTAGTGCACGTCTTTAATCCATACTATTTATTGGAACAAAAAAATTCTGGGCATTTCACTAAACGTACCGTATTTTGTTTTATTGTATACATATGTGTATGTACATATAAAAATATAAATAATAAATAAAATAAATAAATCTTTCCTTATATAAATATACACAGTAATTTTTTTTTAAACTGAATAAAAGCCAAACGAACCACTGTTACTATAAAAGGAGCACTTTTGGCTCAATGCGCAGACGGCTCAAAGAGCAGCGCATGTAAAGTAGGAGCAAGCGCAATGCATATAAACGATTGGCTTCTTTTTTCTGCTCTGCTCTTTTGCGCATAGCTTAAAAAGAGTGCGCCTGAAAAGTGTGCGCAAGGAGCAAATACGAACTCTGAGATAGACACATTCAGTGAAATACGAAATGTATACGATACCAATCCTTCCTTTTTCATCGTACAGTTTTTTTGTTTCGATTTTCTTTAAAATTAAGCAAAAATAATTTGTCTTTTTTTAAGTGGAATTGTCATTTTTATCTCTATTTTTATACCCTTCACCACAAAGAGTGGAAAAAGGGTATATATAAGTTTGTCATTCCGTGTGTATATATTTCTATAATATTTATTTCCAACCCCATAAAGTCTACATATTCTGACTTCTTGTGCATATCGAAGTCGATTGAGCGATGTCCGTCTGGCCGTCCGTGTTAGTGTTGAAATCAAGTTTGCCTCGGCAGATCATATATTTCGATCAAATATATCTCTACCTCTAATTTTTTTATGTAATATGAAACAATAAAGTAACTTTAATCAAAAAAATAAATATATGGGTCGATAGAAAATTAAAAAATAAGAAAAAAACATCAAGTGAAAAAATTGCCGCTCACCCATATTTTCTGAGTTATGAGGCTCTGAAATTTTAAAATTTTTTAAATATCAATATGCGTATCATTTTAAAGCTTTTGAAGATGTCTTTAAGGAAATAATAAAAGTTTCTAAAAAGGCTTAACCCATTAAGAGCCGATAGAAATGATTATGTAAAATTATATAAAGGCAGTAGCAATTTATTTTTATTTTTTAATTCTCTGTCACCCCAATATTTGGATTTTTGATTGCATTTACTTCACTAAACTAGATTTACATAGATAGTGAAGGCTATATAAGATTAGGCATAGCTAAAGCTAACTAAAAAACTAACTAAAAGTTTTATTTTCTCAAAATTCCAAAACAATACAATGCAACAGAAAATTATAAATATTTAAAATTGGAATTACATGGCAACACTCAAAAAGTTATGTTATGTATGTCATTTTTTTATTTAGTCACGTAGACCCCCTAAAATTATTTTAGATATGCCGCCAAAAGGAAATTTTTTTTTTATAGTAAACTAAAGGAAAAATTTTTGTTAATATGTACAAAGAGTCGCAAGTGACAATGATGTAAGGTGTGGAATATTCGCAGCCCATTTTCCCATAGCAAATGGTGGCGCTGCCTGTTTTAATGAATTTGATAAAAACTGACTTACAATAAATTGAGACTGTTTAAACCACAGACCTATTAAACTATGTCCGATGTTAATACGATATTTTCTACCAAATAAGGAATTATAATGAAAATTCTAACTGTAAATGTACTTCAAGGTGAAAACTCGTGATATTATTTCCCAAAGCCTTCAAGAAACATTAGATAAATTTGAAATAACTAGTAAAATGGTATTATTTTGTGGTGATAATACTTACTACAATTTTAGAGGTGCAGCTAAAAATGGACGAAATAATATATTTCATAAAATGGAAAATTTTATTGCAAAAAATCTAATTGGTATAAATTTTGTTTCTCATATTTTGAACAACTGCATTCAAACTGCTGCCGATTCCCTCCCAAATTTACTTTTGCTTTCACATTTACAGGATTCACTATCATACACAATCGTACGATTTAATCACACAAAAATCTGACAGAATTCTGTCCTACTTTAAAAATCGTTCCAAAATGGCGTCGTATGTGCCACACTATTATACAAAAAAGATGCAAAAACATATGGTTTTAATGTTTTGTTGTTTTTTCTCCTCATCATCTTAAAAAAATCAACCCTGATCGCATATAAAAAAATATTTTATGAATTATTTCAAAAGATTATAAAATCGTACAGATCTGTCAAAAACTCTGTAACACACATACAACTTTAATCCACACTATCATACTTTTTGAGCACACATGAAATTTTTGACAGATCGTACGACTGAGTATGATAGTGAATTCTGGCCTTAAAGAGTAGAAAAACTTAAGGATATTTGTAACGACGTTGACGTTGAATATAAGAAAATATTGGGTCACAGCAAAACATGCTGGTTGACATAAACGCTAACGTTAGAGCGAATTGTACAATTGTTCATTCCATTAAAAGAAAATTTACTTTCTCGACAAAAGTGTCCGATGATATTGCAAACATTTTTTAATGACCCTTCACCACAGGTGGAAAAGGATATATCTAATTTTGTTATTCTGTTTATAATTTTTACAATATCCAGTTCCGACCCCACAAAGTGTATTATATATTCTGAGTTTTTATGTATAGCGAAGTCAATTGAGCGATGTCCGTCTGTCTGTACGAGAATGTTAAAATACGCCAATCCCATTAATGCGGCTTTACATAAACAAATGTGTATTTTTTTTCAGCGTTAAAAAGCTTTTTAATAAATGAGATTTCTAAGTTTTTTTTCATTTTTACGGCTATAAATGAACAACAACAAAATTGTCTGTCTGAAAGTGTGTATTAGCATTATTTACACATGTGAGGGTGAAAAACAAAGAAAATCCGTATTATCAAAGACAATATTATAATAAGACTAGGTAAAATCTCAAAAAAAAAAATTAAAAATAAAGTCCACCTTTATAATTCATGAAAAAAAAATAAGAAAGCATAAACCCATAAGCAACAACACTCAAACATATGAACATATTTTTAATCGATTTCAAAAAAAGAAGTGATTTCTGAATCGATTTTAAATTTTTTATTTGAATGGTTATGGTTATGCGTCTTTAAAACAATTCATAATTTTAAAAAGAGTGCTATATTCAGCTATGCCGAATCTTCTATACTCCCACCATCTATATAAATCAAGTTTAGTGAAGAAATTCCAATCAAAAAAGCAAATATTGAATTAAAAAATAAAAAAACATAAAATAACATAAAAGTGCCATCGGCTCTTAATGGATTAAGCATTTTTTTAAATTTTAGTATTTCAAAAGCTTTAAAATGATACTCATAATGATATTTCAAAAAATTTGAAAATGTCAGGGCCTTAATTGACCAATATAGGCCTATCTTTAGAATCGTTATAGATAAACATAGATAAACGATTTATAATTGGCAATAATCTTGATTAATATGACCGTTATAGTAACATGTATAAATATTAAAAATTGTAAATTAAAGGGTACCCCCAAGCTGTTGAATCGTAATAGACAGACGGTTGAAATTTACAAGCAACCTGTATTGCTAAGTCCGCTTTAACAACAAGTAGGTTATGTTTACTCCTAAAGTGAAATTTTAAGTTCAGTTTTTGAGTAACCGCAACACAGTGGATTTCCTTATATTAACAAGCAGTCTAAAATCTATTTCTCCAAATCTATTAAGCTAGGTTCCTTAAAATTTGTCAGCTTATAGCATGCCTGAGGAAGTTGAAGTTTGGACATTTTTATATAAGAAAAATATGTTAACATTAGCCATTTGATCTTTGAAGGGTTAATTAGCTTATAAATTTATTTGAATTTTTTAAATAAAGTATTTCAATATGAAATTTTAATGCGTAAATGTTTTTCCATTTTAATTCATTCGAAATATACACTGCAAAAAAACTAAATTAAAAAGTTACACAAAATTTTATAAAGCAACATTAATATTATAAAGCAAATTTACAACTCTTTGACTTAATCTGTACTTTAAAAGAGCCTATTTAAGAGATTTGTATACGTAGCAATGTGTGATATTTGTCGAGTATGTTTTAATTTAAACTGTTCTACATCCATCATTCTTTTTCGGTTTAGGTGGTTCCTCCGATAATTTACCTATCGACACTAATGCGTACTTAACTACTTCAGCTGGATCAGAATTTTGTGTACCGATGGAGGGAGGTAATACCATTGATATTCTTCAACAAGTTTTCCAGCTGCCTCTACAGCGTATTCCGCAAACTTTTCGGCATTAATTCAAATCCAGAATTTATTCTTATCGATTCCTGTTATTTGTGACAAAATATCGACATTTTGATAAAAAAAAAACTCTCAAGACGAAATAATACAAAACAAAATATGATTTATTATTATTTTTCCTCGGATGACATAGTCATAAGAATCCATAAGCAAACAATACTTTTTAATTCAAAGAGGGGTGAAAAATCTACAATTGAATCAGAAGTTGTGGGCAGATGTGGGACAAATAACTAACGACGTGTGTTTTTAAAAAGGTCGAAAAAGGGATTTTTTAATGTGCTTACATTTTTGCTGCTTTTATTACTTTATTTGGTAAAGAATAGGTAAAACTTAAATGTTTGTAGGGATTTTGTAGTCTTCTGCCACAATATCGCAAATAATTTTTTAAATAAACTTAAGTTTTCTTTTATGACTATGAAACCACAATATATGGGATACAAATGTACCTCCATTTTTAACGGATACAAATAATAAATCTTGCAAAAATACAACAAAATTTATAAGATTCATAAAATTTCGAGTGTTATCAATAAATTTAGTGCAATAAAGCTTAGAAAAAATAGTAATTTTTTTGATTTTTGGCCTATGGGGGAAACCACAGTGCGCAACCCTTGTGACCCTCTTTTTTTCGGCATATGTGACTTAATGAATGAATTAGCACTTGGTTTACAAGCGATGTAAGTCACACTTTAATTTTATTTATTTTCTATTTAAATTTATTTCCACTAACGCTTTTAATTTAACTGGTCTGATTTAACTTAGCAACATGTTATTCATAATTTGTAAAAAAAAAATCACTTCCAGCACTAGGGGGCTTTTAGCTTTCAAAAGAAATTTTTGATAATATTATCAGTGGTGTTTGAAGAGTATTTTATTAATTTGTACATAATAAATGTATGAAGAAAATAAACAAATCGCGTGACAAAATTTGAAAGTCTTTTAAAGCGCAAACTATAGAAATAAAAACTAATAAAGATAATTTTTATCTGCTCTCAGTTGTAATAGAGTGTCGACCGTTGGCCTACAAGTATACTTGCCTTTTTATATAGTAAATATAATTTTCTTAATTTTATTTACTTTTTGTTTCCAGGCTATAAAACACATAAGTGTAAGTATCGAAATGTGATTAAATTTAACATTTATAAAAGTTTAGTTGCCAACGGAAGTTGTAGCTATTCAAAAAATTTGTTGCTATGTTTTTTGCTTTATTACACATTTGCCATTTTAATAAATACAAAATCTCTATAAAAGATCACAATAACATTTTATTAATTTAGTCGATTATTCGAGATTTTTCTATTATCGGTTTTCGAATAAATACCGCTTTCGAAAATTATCGAAAAAAACAAGAAAAATTAAAAACTTATGTTATTTGTCTAATTATTTGATATTTAGCAATTTAATATGTTGAAAATAAAGTATCAAACATAGAATTTTTTTAAAGAAATAAAAATAACTGAGATCTTGTAGTATCAAAGTATACACAAGTATGTCTATACATACTTATAATAAAACTGCTTAGAATAATCAGTTAATTAAAAAAAATTCAAATGGTTGCTTTTATTTGATAATAAATCTAGTCTATTCGACATTCGAAGTAAGGCAGAAAACCTGGGGGCAAATTACGGCATTCGATATCGATCGAAATTTACATTTAAATTCTATTGAAATTTCGACCGATATCGAATGCCGTAATTTGCCCCTAGCTTAAAAACTGATCCGATCATCCTTGAATTTATTGAAGGCATATTTTATTGCAATTGGCAACAGCAAAAGTTTGTTTTCCGATGTTTTACAGTTGGTTCTTTATTATTGTTATTATTATTATTATTAATGTTATTTTTTATATTATTAAATTTGTAATTATTTTTCTTGCCCTCCATACGTAAGATTTTGGATGGCTGCTCACGTATTTCGGTAATAGACTCTGTACTAGAGCGTATGTAAGCAATATTTTAATGTAAAATTAGTAACTATTTCATTTTCAGGTGAAAAAGGCTATATTTTAGTTTGTCATTCCGCTTATAATTTTTACAATATCTACATCTGACGGCATAAAGTATATAAATTCTAAATTCTTATGCATAGCAAAGTCGCTTGAACGATATCCGTCTGACTGTCCGTGTTCGTGTTACAATCAACATTGCCAAGGCCATATATGAGTTAGAGAAAATTTAAGTACGCCAATCGATCAAACATAGCTTCGAAAATTTTGCTATTGAAATCAGAAAAATCGGTCCATGCCTTTCGAGGTTACTGACAAAGCCTCTAACTTTTCCACATCATTTTTTCAACTTCCGTTTTTATTACTGCAGCTGGTTATTTTTCATAATAAAGGGTAAGAAAACCTGGTAGTACTTACTAAGCTGGTTGTTGTTAGCGATAAAAAATTATTGAAGTTAAGATGGGACTAGAAAAGAATTTCCTTGCCGATTTTTATTTAAATTATTCAGTAGAAAATTTGCAGTAAGGTACAAGTGATTATACATACATATATGGTGAAGGGTATATAAGATTCGGCAAAGCCGAATATAGCATTCTTACTTAAAATTAAAATTTGTTTTTATATATTTGCAAAAACGTTTGTTTTGGTCTGTGTGATGATATCAATCGAAAAGCATTACACCCTTTAAAAACAAACGTCAATCAGTTTCCATTACATACATACGTGAATAAATTAGAAATTAGTTAGAAAAAAAAGCGCCTTAAAGTGCGTTGTTTCTTTAAATTACTTTACGACATTTGATCGCTGATGCATCGACGCTTCGCATGACTTCTTTTATCGCTATTAAAATTGAAGGCGCTCTAATGAAAACAAGGAACTTGTTCCATTTTTCGTGTTCTGCGTTTTTATTACAGAGCCTTATCCAATTTAAGTTGAATGACTAATAAAACTCCCTGCAAAGATAATCTCTGTCATTCTAATGCGAAAACACTATAATCAAGTTTCTCTCTTTTTCGCATAATTATCTTTTTAAGTTTCGACAAGTGCTTGAAAAAGAAGCGTCATGCTGTAAACACATTCAAGACAGCAGCTACCGACTGCAAAATGTCAAAATTAGAATGCTTGTGTTTATATGAGAATGATTAATTTGTTGACAGCAAGGCAACAAGGCAGCAGGTTGTTGTTTAGGCTAACATTGCCGCTGCAATCGAGTTTAACTAATTTCTATTTTTGTTGGCAACAGTAAACAGTTAAGTGATGTCAGTACTATAAGACATGTTAAATAATAGGTGCTTAAAATCTGTTATAATGAAAATTAAACTATAACAGGATAATTTCAGTACATGAAATATTTAAGGTAATATTGGAATACAAAATACCAATTTATTCAATTCTTATCTGTCTCAAGTAAGTGCTGCTGGATAGATTTGAGCAAAATTTTGTGAGGAGATCCTTTAGAACCTTGGTTCAAACAACTATTTTTTTTTTTTTTGTAGAAATATAGAGAAACAAATGTAAAATTACCCAATTTTACCGATATAATAGTATTTAAACAGTTGTCAGCACATTTTAGTTTTGTATATAAAAAATTTCAACACTTTTTACATATTTTTCAATAATTACTTAAAACAATTGTCATGGCGAAAGAATGCGAAGAATAATTTTAAAAATTTCAAAGGAATGTATTAAGATGTATATAAAACTAAAATTCTTTTTTGTGTGGACAACATTTACTTAAAAATTTACTTCTGTTCTTAGTACTTGCTGGCTAAAGAACTTAAATATTGATTTGAATTGTCGTATGGGACATTATATTTAATATTAATATTTAACACGATTGGCTTTAATAGATATCATAAAACTGTTGTTTTTAGTATTTTTTATTTTAATGGACAAGAAACTACGTGTTTTTTATACTGACACACACGTTACTGTTTTCAATTTTAAAGATAATCCAAACGAAAATCGACGTATTATTCTACGCTATTAATAGCCTCTTACAAAATAGTTAAGACATTTTTTTAATTATAAATCGTTTCTGCTTCTTTAAAAATCGCTTAATTAACATCACTGAAATACAATTAATTAATATTTTTATTATGTAGCTGCTGCTTTAAAATAATTATGTAGTCGGGTACAAGGCGACAAATGTTGCTAGCGTCATTTGCTGTCGTGTGTTCGTGTATCTTGCTGCGGCGAATGTGTTTACAACATCAGTCTTGAAAAATTCGTCAATTTAAAAATTACTTAAATCGAAGCAACATGTTAAGATCGAAAGGGAATAGTCAAAAGTAAACTGTGAAATAAATGCCTATTATCAAGGCACACAAATTTTACAGGTAATAGCAGTTCTAAAACAACTAAATTAAATTTACTTCAGAACTAGCAAATTTGCTTTAACCTCTTTAAAGGCAAACTATAAAAAAGCGAATAAAAGAAAAATTAGGTCAACAATTTTTACACGAAACTTTAAAATTCTTGTAAAATTGTAAGTCCCCGAATTTTGGTTATCAGGGTAGCCTCTTTTGTAAAAAAAAAACAGTTTTTAGGACATTTTTCCCCGTTCCGGGAATTTTTATGTTAAAAAAATAAATTTTATTTCACCATTTGATTAAAAACTCTTTTAGCTTTATAACTTCAAAATTTTTCAAGAATAACTCGATGCGTTATGATTTTGTGGCAATTTTATGACCATATTTAATTTCTCAAAAAACAATTTAAAATGATTTTTTCTGTTTTTGAAAATGTAGCGCGAAAAACATAAATACAGTATTATTAATCTAGACGACATTAGCTTTTCCTTGATGTAACATGTATATCGAGCATATATTTAAGCTAGAGGAGCTTCATAAACCTAGCCTAACAAAATGTTTTTATACACATTTTTGGTTGTTACATATAAAATAAGCAAAAAAAAAAAAAAATAATAATGAGGGGGCAAGGCCTACAATTTTTAAATAAAATCCAGTTTCAAAAACTGTGTGAAACACTTTTGTTTTATGAAAATTTTAAATACATATATTTCCACAACACACACTGTAAGAAAAAAATTTTTATAGTAAAAAAAATAATAAGTGTAAACAAAATTTGACATCTGAAAACGTCAACAAGAAAGTCAACTGATCTACTACCACTACCTTGTGTATTAATGTGCGTTGGCCTATTATGGAAAAAAAAATAAGGCCATATATGTGAAAATCACTTTACTATCAGGATACCCTTAATTAAATTTTAATTTCATCAAATTGTAAGTATCTGCTTCTAACTGTTTAAAAAATAAGGTCATATTTGGGCCTTTGGAAAACACCCATTATTTCTCTTTACAATTTATTTTTATAGCAGAATTATTTGTGTGAATTCTAAGCTTCTGATTACTACAGTTAAAAAAACTAAAATCATATAAACCATAATCACGTCATTATTTGACACTTTTTAATTTAAAGTTTTGTTTTATACATGCTGCTAAAGAGCACTTATTTTACTAACACTATGCAAATTTGACGTGTCTGTCTATCGCAATTCAAAAAATAACAATATTTTTTAATACCTCACTCTAGGAACACCCTTTAGTTTTTAGTATTTGTTGTTATAGCTACTATAGTTATACCTGTTCTGTACAAATTTTTAGAGTACCTATTACGTTTCCAGAGTTAGAGAGCTGTGACCGATGGACAGACTGACGAAAGGATAGACATTGTAATGAAAACAATAGAGGAGTTACATTTTTACACTTCGTGTGCAGAACGCTTATAATGGACCCAGAAAAATTAAGTGAAATCCGACTCAGCCAAATCAAGTGCTCTTAGTTGTTTACCTAAAATTAAATTAACAATCAGTTGTGACTCTAATGATCGGTTTAAAACATATGTAAGAAACATTGACGTCTAACTAACAAATATTTCAAATAATAAATTTGTGATTTTTAATATTTCAATTGCAAGTCATGCTTGTTTCTTATCTATGTATACATGTATAAATGTATATTGAATAAAAATGATTAATAAATATTATTTTCTTGCATCATAAATCTTAAAAAAAATAAAAAGAAGAGAATTGTGACAAAACAAAAACAAATAAACAGAAAACAGCAACAGATGCTATTAAATTACTGAAATATACGAACGGGGGAAAGAGGAGTAAACTTTCATTGAAAATATAAAACAAAAATATCAATAAATAGTGTTCATGGGGGGGCTTTAAAAATATTGTTAAACGAACGTCAACAAAAATATATAAAATATCAAATTATGTGATCAGCTTATGATGTTGACGTTGTTTTGCAATTATTGCAAATTAAATATGGAATGTTTTTCGCTGTTTCAAAATCACAAATAACAATTGTGTTTATTTGCTGATAAAGCTTATAAATTTGATTACTTTAAAAATAAAAACATCTGAGTCTTTAAATATTCCAAAAGAACTGAAAAGCGTCAATAAGCATTTAGTGGTAAATTGGCAATAAAACCAAATTAAAATGGCTAAAAACGAATAATCGTTGCATACATGGATGTATGTACATACTAGTATTGAACCAAATGAGGTTTAAATTTATTGGAATTTTTTTAAACTTAATATATACAGATACTTTATACTTATGATAGCGTTATCAAGAAAAATGTATAAACAAATGAAATAAAAATTGATTTTGCTTAAATTAATTTTTTAATTTTGAATTCCTACAAATTATAAGAAATAAAAATTATTTAAATGTATAAATATATGCGGACGTTTTCCAAAGAAAACATGAAAAATTAGATACCAGCAGAATGTAATGCTGCATTTTCTGGACCGCTACATTCGTCATCAGCATTCTTCGCATCTATCTACCTAAGGTTGTGTTCATTGTAAACATCATCTATTTAACCAAATAACTGTGTAAATAATAAATAAATAATTTGGTTAGATGAACTCCACACACAATTTAAAGCATTTCTTCGCTGTCTTTAAAAAAAATTTTTGTTAAAATCAAACACAAATTTAATAAAATACAATCAAAAGGTTGAAGAAAATTAACAGCCTGTCCCACGATGTCACAAGAATTTTTTTATGTGACATCGTGGAACAGGCAGTTAAACTTTAACCTTTCAATAATATACAATTGTTGAAGATTTATAAAAAAAATTATGGAATTTTTCAAAAAATGAATATTGAAAATTTTTATACCGAAATTGTACTTGGTTCACAAATTTCTTGGTGGTTTTGTCATTTTATGTGTACCTAGAGATATACACATGTATATGTATGTATATGATCAGGCCTATTGAGATAGATCTGATGCACATGCGTTAGAAAATATCAGTTGGCAGCAACGAAAATAAATGATGTACAAAATGCATTACGTAAATCGATGATGAGCGTATAATTGGCGAAAACTCAACAAAAAAATGGCCGAATTATTTATGAAGTAAAATTTATTTTGTTATTTATTTTTCTGCACCTTTTTACTATTTATTTTGTCAATAAAATTTCATTTCATTTTTGTCTTTAAACGAATTGAAAAATTTGTTATTAATTCTTCAATTTTATTGCTTTCATTTTTGAAACTGCAAGCATGTATATTTCTACAGCAAACGCATAACGATCATGATATGAAAAAAAAAAACATAAAAACTTAGGAGTACAATTATGTATGTAATTGTAAACATCATCTATTTAACCAACTTTGTAAATAAGAATACGAGGACTGTTCATATCAATATTAATTTTGTTAAACGAAATCCACTCAGAAACCAAGTATTTCTTTACTGTTTTCTCTTTTACACAACTAAAGTACATAGATAGATGCGAAGAATGCTGATGAAGGATGTAGCGATCTAAAAAATGCAGCATTACATTCTGCTGATGTCTGATTTTTCTATTTTCTTTGGAAAATGTCCGCATACATTTGTAAAATAATTATTCTTTCAAGAAAAGGTTTTTAGAAATTAAAAAAAATTTCTTACTGGGAATTTATTTGTTTTCGCCGATGATAGTTCACTTTAATTCCTGGTATTTGTAGGGCTCATAAAAATTTATGTATATATATATATATATATAAACATCGATTATGCTCTTATACTGTTTTTTAATAAGCTTTTCTGCCAATTTGCCAAATGTTTATTAAGTCATTTTGTGTTTGTTTTAATCAATAAAATTTTTCCTGATAATGCAATCTCAATTAATATCGAAATAACGAAAATAAAAATAAATAAGACCTCAAGCTCAAGAAACGTAGTGCGTCAAATAAAATCTTTTTAAAAAATACACCGACTTAACAGCTTAAGGTCGATTCTAGTACAAAAGGGCCTCTCGAACAAAGGTATAATTAATTAGCTTTTGTCCAACAGATGCACACTTCAGACAACTGAACAACTTTTTAAATATATTAGTCGAAATCACAATCTTGTGAAAATAGCATTTGCAAAATTGTATAGTTAATTTTACTCTATACCACTTGAGGAAAAGGATTTCCGAATCGAAAGGAAAATCGTATTATGTAGTACGTTCAAAAGGCCTACAGAGTTGTGTTTGCAATTTTAAGGGAAATTTTAAGTAATGACAGTTTTTTATATGTTAAAACTTGGCAGAACTTTGCATTGTTTTGTACAAACCTCAAATTTGTAAATAAATTAAATAGGGATGTAAATAAAAATATTTATTTGAAACGTGAATAAAAATTTTAATTCATTATTTGTAATAATATATTTATTTGTGCTCCATATCTACACGTACTACTCATTCCTTCAATATATTCATTAGTTGCCAGCAGTTTAAAAACTTTTTGCTCCAGCGGTGAAAAGGAACACTAATTACTTGGTCCACCCCCAGTTCCTCAAATACTATTTTTGTTACGGCGAGACTTTAACTTTATGTGTTGCTTATAATCCACACAAACCTTGGAATGCATTTGTAAAGTTAAGTATATATAATTACATATGTATGTATGTGCCTGAATATTTTTTCCACTTTCCACCTCATTTGCCATGATTCCCAGCAACTGATTTTGCCATAAGAAACATTTAAGTGTCCTTTTGCGAAATCTGCATACAATGTCATTAATACCATTATTTCATATTGCCTTGGCTTTGTATAGAAAATCCTTTTAGACGTTTCCCTTTAAATAATTTTAAAATCAATGCATTTAATAAATTTTTTTATTAATTAAATATTAACTGCCATATTCATAGAAAATAAAATAACTTTCAAATATATTGTTACGAATAATAAAATCTGGCAACCCCTGTAGTTGTTTCCGTATGAGCGTGGTGAATAAGCTAATTCAACTAATGGTGTGTTTATAGAATAACAAAACCACAAGTTAGCCAACAAAAGCTGAGCAGCCTCAATGGCTGCGTTGGTAGAGGTGCGTGCTGCAAAACAGAGGGTCCTGAGTTCGATGCCGCATTCGGACATGCGTGCAAAGAAAAAATAATAATTGTTATAATGCAAATAAAATTAATAAACAACAGTACAAATCTCCCGTGAGGCAAGAGACAATTATTGTGTAAAGCCATGGCAAATATTTAGTGGAGACGTCAAATTTAATATAAAAGCAACGGATAATTGTCAAGAAGCCCTTTATAATAAAAAATAAGAGCACTAGCGGTTAGCGCGGGGAAGTGTAACAGCATAACAACAGTGTATGGCAGACGTGTGTTGTGGCTACTGGATCAAAAGGAGATAAAAGGAGTAGTAGAGATGTCTGTGGATGGTTAAGGTTACTAAACAAGGCATCGAGTAATTCATGTTACGCCAGAGTAACATAGTAGTGTAGCGTGGATGGCTGCGTTTGTGGTGATAACGCATGTTTAGTAAATACGAGACCAAGGGTTCACAAGACCGGTAGGATCGAGAAGTATAGCCAGAGAAAGCCATAAAGTTCGAAGACAGAATTTAGCCACAGCGGTATTTGCAATCAAAAGAATCCGTACGTTTGCCTGCTAAAAAGGGTAAAACGTAACAATATTTTTATGTTCTATGAATACGGCAGTAAACGTATATACCTACATTTTCAAATGCGTATTCCTAATTTTTTTATGTGTGTAAAAAAATATAAAATTTCCGCAATCAAAATGGCATTCGAAAAATCTAGATACGATAATAACACATTTGACATTTGCTTTCGTACTACATAATTGCAATTTCGAAAGGGATATTTTTGGTTTCCGAATGGGATTAAAACATTCCCTCAACTTTTTAAGTATTCGTTAATTTTCCGATTTGAATAGACAGTCAGAGAACCAAGTCGATCGCAATATATCCTAATCACCACAATAGATAAATTTTCTGCCAGTTCATCTATAATTCCTTCCACTGTTTCACCTTTACTATCCTTCAGCAGCTTCGTCTCTTAAAGAATTGTTCTTTAAAGGTTTTCTTTCAGATATGTTTTTTTAAAATTAATTAGCAGTGAATTTAATGTTTTGCAAGAAGCTTTGCAAATTTAGCCAACTAGGTCATTCAAAATTGATGGATAAATATAAACAATTGCATAAATTTGCAAGATTGTGCATTAGGCTGTCTTCACTCATTTTGTAAATCTACACGAATAAATATTTTTACACTTGAAATGTTTTCTAAAGCAATAATATTGATTTCACAAAAGTATTTTGCATATTTGACGTGTAGAAATCAGAAAATAAAACTTTGTTGAATTTTATATGAACTTGACTCCATTCTTTTATTGGTTAATTGAGCTTTACACAATATACAATACAAACTTTACAAGGTTAAAATTAATATTTGTACTTATTTATGACGAATGTGTGAATATTAAAATCTGTGAGTATAGTGAACACAATAATTATAAGTTGGTCTTAACAAAAATGTTTTTTAGTCATAAATGATAGTCTATCGCTTGCCGAAATATTTGCAACAAGAAATTTGAGCTTCAACATTATTTCTTCCTGATTTTCTGCAGGCAGAACCATCGCATTTCCATTGATGGCGCACAAAGAATTTAAATCCAATGGTAACATTCTGCGTTTGGCAAAACTAGCAAGACGCTATTTAATTCAATAATATTTTAATGTCAGAATTCATCCTCTGGAATACACATCTGTAATGCGATTCACTACTATTTTTTAACGATTATCGGCTTATTAAATAACTTAACAACAAAATGTCGATTTTGCTATTCAGTAACACTTTTAACAATTTTCTATATTGTTAAGAAAGCGACCATAATTTTTACGTTGTTAAATCTGTCTACAAAATAAACAACGTACAACTTGCGTTTATGAACATTCATACATACATATAAGCATATACACCGAACATATACATTTATTTGAACAAAAAATAAAAACACAGTTTGTTTTCAGTTTAAGTAAATTAAAAATTTTTTTTAACTTAGCACAATTACGCATATTTAAAATTTATTTGAAAAATAAATTTTTTATTAAAAAAAGCACATAAACATATTGATACGAATAATAAAATCTGGCAACCCCTGTAGTTGTTTCCGTATGAGCGTGGTGAATAAGCTAATTCAACAAATGGTATGTTTATAGAATAAAAAAAACCACAAGTTAGCTAACAAAAGCTGAGCAGCCTCAATTGCTGCGTTAATAGAGGTGCGTACTACAAATCAGAGGGTCCTGAGTTCGATACCGCATTTGGACATGCGTGCAACGAAAAAATAATAATTGTTGTTTTGCAATTAAAATTAATAAACAGCAGTACAAACCTCCCGAGTGGCAAAAGGCAATTATTGAGTGAAGCCATGGCCTCTTCCTTCATTCCATTGTTTTCAGTTGAATACGTAAAAGTATAACGAATGACGAATTCTTTGTGCCCCGGGTCAATATAAGAAAGCTTATTAAAGGTTGTGTCGTTAAAGTCAAAACATTTTGTTATTTGTTTACACAACTCAATGTAAAAGGCAAAAGAACTATCAATGAATTCATTTAATTCAATAGCATTAAATTTTGTATCGGAAATTTTGTTTTTTCAAATATCATCAAACGTCATAATTTTTTTACATATTTATCTATTAGCGACAGTAATAAAAGTGTATCACATAGTTAAATGTGTTTCATTAATTTTAACAAGAAGTTGCAATATTAGGTGTCAAGCCACTAAATCAAAAAAATCTTAATTTTTGTAAAAAGAACTTCAAATCTTATTTTGATTAAAAAAATATTTAAAATTAAAGTAAAATCTTCATTTTGGCCTCGCTGCCTATATGTACTGTCCATTTCCGCATATTTTCTATTCCCCTCTTCTGTAATCAGTCTCTTATCTATTCGACTTATCGACACTATCGTTAAATAAAATCTTTCCTCCTGTAGAATTTAGATAAGACGTTCAGCCATAGATTTTTGATGAGTCAATAATTATGCAGTGCAGTGTTAACATACGTTACCAAACTTTTTGTAAGTCTTTCATAATTTTACAACTGCTTCATTATTCCAAAAACAAAATGAGTGTGAGAACTTTTTAAACTGTTCTTCTCTTTTACATGAATAGAACTAATTGGGTTTTACCATTTAATAATAGCTTTTTTACTTTAGAAAAGGTGTAAAAGAAAAATCCAACAAAGTTAAGTTATTATTTCTTGTTCTACTTTAAAAAGGACCTTCAACAATTTTTTGATGTGTTCTAGACGTTAAACAAAATTCAATAGCACTGCGGATTTTTAAATAGTAAAATATTTAGCTTCTTTTCGAAAAGCTGTACTTTAGGTATTCAAACATAGATGAAATGTAAGTACATCGTGTACTTTTGGATTCATACGTACTATATACGCGCATAACTCGTCATTGTGGTCGCTTTTTAGTTAATTTACAGCTGAGTAAAACCTATTTGATTTTGCTTTTGTGTTGTCGCTTCAAATCATGTTTAATTTTGTTAGATTTCTCAGACAAATCAATTATTCCTTGCTAAGCAAAGATAGTTAACAGTTTGATGATAAGAGAACAACTAAAAAGTGCGTAAAGCGATTTTGTAGTTTTAAAGTCATTCCATGTGAAGTCAACAAATCAGTAAAGTATAGATTTTGACTTACCATTTTAAAAGGGTTCAATTTAAAACCATTTTTTTTGGGTTCTAAAGGCAAAAAGCTACGACGAAGTTTTAGCTATAAATTACGAAATTGTGATAATTTATATATTTCAGGATAAAATTTGGCCGCGTGGAGCTAAAAACAAATGGCTTAAAATTACACGACACTTAGGGCCAGTTTTTGAGTTCGTATTTAAATGTCATTTATATTTAAGTTCTGTTTAAGCACAAAATTCATTTTTTCTATGCAATCTTGCGCATTTAAAGTCCATTTAAATAATACAGTTTTACCATATGGTAATGGCATTTTTTGTTGTTGTTTCGCAAAACTTAACAAACATTTTAGCCATTGATAGAACAATATTTTATGTTTTGCACATATTTCTTAATGAAAATATTAATTAAAAAGTTAAATTAATAAATAAAATAAGTTTATGTGGTGAATACATGAGTGTCGCTGACATTTTTTTTTAATAAATTTAAAATATTTTTCACAAAATTGGCAATTCATTGTGTTCGTTAGCAGCTGTTTTTCATAAACAATGGAGATTTATGTTGATATTTCGTAATGCTGCCATATTTTTATCACAGTTAAATGAGTGCAATAATAAATGACTGAAAACTGAAACTGTATTTAAATACTACTTAAATTTAAATGCAAATTAACTAAATGAGTATTTAAATATGAAGTCAAAAACTGACCATTAGTCCTTAACTTCAGCTTTAAATACCTGTAGTGTGATTCGCTAACTTTACATAATACGCTAATCGTTATATTCAACGATTAAAACATATTTTCTAATATGCATTTATGGAGTATGACTATATTTGTGGTTGTAGAGTTGCGGTTACCTTTACTTATATACGGTAAAGACATATGTTTTGTGCAATTTTTTTAACAAGAAATTTATTTTTAAAATAAGTTTTAAATGTAAGTTAAACAACAATGTTTGATTAATTTAAAATGAAAACAAATTGTTTTTATTTTGTGTTAAAACATATACTAGGGCTGCTCTATATATTTCTGGCCTAATAGTGAAAATGCGAATATTTATAATCAAAAATCGTTTTATTGTTTTTCAAAGTATTCTCCAGCATGATTTATACACTTTTGCATGCGCTCAAACCAGTTGTCGAAGCACCTTTTCCACTCCGATTGAGACACCTCTAAAACATGGTTTTTGAACACTTCAACAGCTTCTTCTGGCGACGAAAATCGTTGACCACACATTTTTTTCTTGATGTGCGGAAACAAGAAGAAGTCATTAGGTGCCAAGTCAAGACTGTACGGCGGATGACCCATTAATTCGACGTTTTGGCCGGTCAAAAACGCTCTGGTTTGAGCCGATGTGTGAGAGCTCGCATTGTCATGGTGAACAATGATTCGTCTTCTCTTGTTGGTTTTTCAAATTTCTCCGATGACTTCAGGCAAACAAATTGTAGTGTACCACTTAGAAGTGACCGACCTATTTTGTTCAAGCGGAACAGTGGCCACATGACCAGTTTTGCGGAAGAAACAGGCGACCATTTGCTTCGAAGTGCTTCTTCCACGAACAACTTTGGTTGGATTTTGGTCGTCTTTGAAGACCTACACGGTCGATTGTTGTTTCGTTTCGGGCTTATACGCATAGATCCATGATTCGTCACCTGTGACGATCTTATAAACGTCTTTTGAAGCACCGCAATCGTATTTTTGAAACATTTCTTTGCCTCAATCGACACGAGCCTTTTTTTGAGCGACTTTCAAATTGTGCGGGATCCAACAAGAACAAACCTTTTTTACGGCCAGGTGTTCATGCAGTATCGAATGTATGCTGGTGGAAGAAATGTCCAAGGATGTCTCTATCTCTCGGTATGTCGCATGTCGATCTTGCATTATGAGTTCACGCACGGCATCAATGTTCTCTGGCACAACAGCCGTTTTGGGACGACCTTCACGGAATTCGTCTTTGAGCGAGCTTCGGCCACGATTAAATTCATTATACCAATTTTTCACAGTGCTATAGGATGGTGCTTCATCGCCATACAAAGATTTTAGTTCATCAATGCACTCTTGTCGTGATAATCCACGTAGAAAGTTGTGAAAAATGGTGGCACGAAAATGTTCACGAGTTAATTCCATTTTTTTCTATATTAATTTTTTCAAGTCACTGTAAACAACACAAATAATGGTCGTACGTCAAAACGTTTTGAGTACGATTATGCTTAAAAATGACAAACTTTCCAATGGAAATGTCAGATTGCACTTGACAGCACTCAGTGTTGCCAGGCCAGAAATATATATAGCAGCCCTCGTAGAAAACAACAACTGGCCATTGATTAGTTTTTCTTTTTGACCTATCATAAGATAACATTTTGTCCACTGTATCCGAGCCATATATAGGATAAAGTTTTAAAGCTGAAAAAAAAAGTTAAAATAAAATGAACTTTAATTTTGTTGTAGAATTGAATAATATTTAGCAACTATTTTACATCAGATCCAACGTGACTCGAATGATGCATTGTACTTTGCACTACTATGCAGTTATCCTTTCTGACGACATATGGTGATATGCTTTTTTATTTTTGCGCATAGTACCTAACATTGTTATTCCTTAGGATAGCAATTTTTATCCAAGTTGGTAGGATGAGAAAAAGTTGTCCACAACAACACGTTCCCCTTTTTTGCAGGTAGACAACCAACAGGTTTACCCAAATATGGTTGAATTTTCAAAATATAACATGTTTCGGAGCAAACCAAAGGCCATATCTTTCAGGCCTAGAAGGCATATATTGCCTAAACTTGAGTTTTTCACAAAATCCAAGCAATTTTTCGTCAACTGTTACACAAACAGACGGATTGAAATAATGAGGTAATAACACAGCCCAATTGTCGAATATCTTCCGAATTGGAGAAAATAAGTCAGAGGAGATGTTTTGACGTCTGCATATAACGCTATCAAAACGATTCAAGTATTGATATTTTTTTTACATTATCGCTCGGAATATAGGACGCCTATATTTATCTTGAGTTTATTTTTAAATAAGCATTCACTTTATAAAACATATATTTGAAAAAAATATAAAAATATTCACACTTGGCAGCAACAAATATTAAGAGAAATACATGCAAGCTACATATGTGTGGAAAACCATACACAATTATTTTTAATTAAAAAATATGTTTTCTGTGGTTAATAGATATAGTAAACAAAGTCAAGAAATATCTTTAGTATACCACAGCTATGTTTTAGTTTATCGCATAAAAATGATTTGCATTGTGTGGTGTTTCACACAAGGGTGATTTAAAGGTTAAATGATACCCATATTGATAACTTAAAAAATATGTTGCACTATCGTACTATGAAAAGTTTAGAGGCCCATTACTCGTAAAATATGGGCGACCGCTAATTTTTCACTCGATGTTTTTTTTTAATTCTCTCTTCTTCATATATTTGTTTTTTTTTTTTTTTTTGATTGGAGTTACTTGATTGTTCCAAATAAAATGGAAAAATTAGATGCAGGCGTGGTGTTTCGCCCGGTGCCTTGAAGGGCATGGACCGATCTTGCTGATTTTCAATAACACCTCTTTCGAAACTATGTCTGATCGATTGGCGTATTTAAAATTTCTCTAGCTAATCTAGTGCCTTGGCAAGCTTGATTTTAACACAAACACGGACGGACAGACAGGTAGACGCACAGACAGACATCGCTTAATTGGCTTCACTATGCATAAGAACTCAGGCAGGATATATATACCTTATGGGGAAATGGGTATTGTACAATTTACAAGCTGAATGACAAGTTTAGGTATACCCTTTTCCACTATTTTGTTGTGAAGGGTATAATAAACGAAGCCAAACTAAGATAAAATAGAGGGTAATAAATATGGCTTTATCTCTTGAACCGTCATTCAAAGGCATGTATACTGGATATGTGTTTCTATATTCGCTATAACTGCAAACGAAGAAAATAAAAATTAAAAATTACAAGGAGTCCCCATTGAGACGCAATTATACTTGGCTTCAAGCATAGATATAAAATTAACAATTAAAGGGCGTTCCCACAGGAACGTGATTTTGAGATGTATAGGTTTATTTTTTGGTTCTATATTGCAAGTTATTTGTTTGTTTACACATGCCGAAGTTCTCAATTTCTAGAAATAAAAAAGTAGGAATGGAAAGTGAAAATAAAAAACACTTTTATCTAGATGGCACGTAACAAGCGTTTTCTTGCTTTTTCCTAATTTCACCATTATATTCACGTCTTTTGCTATGACTTTATGGGCTTTAGTTTTAGGTTCACTTTTTCTGTAGCAATTATTGGTCACATCCCACAATTATTAAATTTTTTATCTCTAAATTGTTCATCTTGCTTCCAATTTTATATCAATAATCCAAAGTTACCTACGGCATAAAATTTTTTCATTTGTATAATTGTCGGATGATTCATTTTGTAAGAAAGATCTTTTAAATAAAAAATCTCGAAAAGGCTCACATTTTTTTTTCTTATTTAAAACCATTAAAATTTTTTTCTTTATTATTTTTTTTCTCCATTTAAATTACGTATGTATATAAGTAAATATATATGTACGTATGTAGTTTTAGTTCCGTTCTATATCATTTAATTTCAGTCTAACTTGGGCAAGTTCAATGGTCTTTTAATTCAACTAATCTTATTCACAAATACATAAAATAAAGTATAAAAATTTGAAAAACAGGAATATTACTTGCATGCACACGAAACCTTAACCACAAGAAATACAAATAACTTAGAAACCACCCACAAATCTCTATTAAGTTAACCTCTACAATAATTTCTAATTTAAATAAAAATGTCTAAGTCAACGCCAATCACAATTCTCCCAACTGGTGGCAATTTGCTTACGAATTACACGCTTATTACGAGTTAGAATATGATTTTATGAAATCATATATGAATCAGCAGTCAACCCTGCCTTTAAATTGTTTTGCTACTTATTTGAGTTCTTTAAATTATAGGTAGAATAACCAATGCTATCGTCATTTCCTTCCAAATTAAATTGTTATAAACATTTTATTTTTCAAAGAGTTTTAAAATATAATTTTTTTGCATGAGATATTTCCTGACCCTTTATACGAGGTGTGTTTGTGCTTTTTTTCTTACTTTATTATTCTACTTTATTGTCGAAAGGTTTAAACTTGTAAATTTACAAAAATAAATTGTTATCTTGACTAAATAGGCGGATTATATCTGAAGCAGATTACTAAATAGTAATCTTTAATAATTTAACATTATTTTACTAAAAACTATTTGGCAGGTGTAGACAGTGGCGAGCAAACAAAGACGATTCATACATCAAACGTAATCGATCCTCTGTTAATCAACAGAATTTTAACCAAAATAAATTTGTGAGATGGCATTTGTCCAATTTCACCAGTTTTTTTTAATTTACCATTTGTGTGTCCCACTTTTTTATTTCAGCCACTGGTCCTTTTTAAATCACATTTTGTATAGGCTTTGATATTGTTTTTACATGTCTTTGTTGTTATCTATATTTCGCCATTCTATTATACTTCTTATGCAATTACCATCGTTAGAGCATTTTTTATACTGTTAACCACAAATCTGGCTTGGACTTAACTTCGGACTTTGCGAAGGTTCCTTTAACATTATAAGATTTTCTTCACCTGCTAGCTCTGCACTCTTTAAAGAAAACATTTCAATAATAATTTTGTTGAACTCTGACCTCAAGTTTATATAAATTTGCTGCTTTTTCTCATTGTTAGAGGTTAGAGTTTTAAATATATTGTATTGTTTTTCTATCTAAAGACAAAGAAATAAAAAAACTAAATGGATTTTAACGCAATTCGAAAAATATATAAGTCCTCATTGTTCAATACACAATGTCTGTTAGGACTCAGATGAGAGAAAAAGGGGAAAAGCAGGTATTTATGCACGCAGAAAAACAACATGGTTGTGATATGGTCACAATAACCATATTATGTTCTTTTTTACAATGTATATTTGCGGAGGACCAATTATAGTTGTTTTCACCAAAACTCTAGTCACGATAAACATTTTTTGTTAAATTTCAACGTTTATATGGTCACTGTGCACAAAATGTACAACATGGTTGGTTTTAGCTTAAAAAAATTTTAACCACAACCAAAGTTTTATAACTTTTTAAAAATATTATAAAATGTTTAACCATAATATATTATTATTAATCAAAGTATGGTTTAAAGCAACAGAATAATGTTTGCGCTAAAAAATGTTTTGTTCTAGTGCTTGACAGTTTAGTAATTTTTCTGGTAGCTAAAATTTGAAATTGTTTTTTATTGATAGAGAAAGTGAAAAAAATAAAAATGTATGAACAAAATAAATAATAAAAAAAGTGCAAAATATGAAAAGAAATAAAAAGGGAACCAAAACATTAAAAAAAGTTGAAATAAATATATACACATGTATGTATTGTAAGCATACACATCTTTATTTTTGTGTTTGAAGCACAATTGTGAAATCATGTATTTGAGCTTATAAACTATGGCCCAAATTCATAGTTAAAATAAAGTATACTTTAAGGGATCTAAAGTCGGTTTTATTTTAGAGTCGACTCTAATTCATTCATACACAATCTAAAATATATTTTTGGCGAGAAGGTCAACTCTAAATTTAAAACTACCCAAAGCTGTTTATAACTCATTTTTCCAAAATTATTTTATTTGGTTTAAGAACACAATACTCTTTATCTGATTTTTATACCAAAGTGAACAAAATAGAAACAAGGTTACTTTTTTCAAATGTTTGTTTAGAAATTGTATGAAAACATTTATCAAAATACAGTTGACACCCAGTGGAAGGCGGCTAAACTTAAAGTATACTTTATTCTTGACTGTGAAAGCAAAAAAGATAATAAGAGCTTGTTATTTTAGAGTATACTGTTACGTTTATTTAAATTTATAAACGTTTTATTAATGAGTACTTTATTCGCAAAATATTTAAACACACAACTTTTAGAGTTTTAATTAAATTACACTTTATTTAATCAATTATTTGACGATTTAACTATTCGCGATTAATAACACACGCTGGCAACTTTAATTGTTGTACCACAAGATCTTAACTAGATGACGCTCACAATACGAATGAATCAGCACGTATTGGCGTTGCTTTTATATACCCTATTTTTAGGCGTTCTTGAATGTTCGAGAATTTCTACCGCCATCTATTGCGTAGTTGAAAATGCTGCGTTGCCACTTTTATCTCAGACACATTAGTGAGCATTATTATTTACTTCTAGAACCTTCAGTCATTATTTAAAAATACATGTTGTGTATTTTTATTTAGTTGTTATACAATGCAGGTGTGTGTATGTTTGTGTATTGCGTTTGTTTAGTCATTGCTTTGTGTTAGTTGTTTTTGTTTTGCAATAAAGATGTTTTATAGAAACTTCTAGCTTTGAAAACAAACACAATAGGTCATTTCGTTTCACTTTCTTGGCGTCCATTATTTTAACATCTTTTTATGATTTTAATAAAGCATCTTTGTAACAATACTTTAGCAAGAGTCTACTTTATTCTATAACTATAAATATGGGCCTATATTTTTATATAACTGATTCTCGTAGCCTATGACAAATAATACTAATTTTTTTGTGAATTTATGTTGCTAAATAATTTTTATGACAAATCGTAATGAATAAAACAATAAAAACTAAATCTTTTATGTCTAGAAATTTTTAACCATTTATGTTTATAATTAAACATAATTATGTTTATACTTTAGAATATTATTGTTTGCTAAACAAAAATATGGTTACAAATGTAACAATACTATGTTTTGTATGCAACCATAACACTGTCCAACAACATTTTTGGAACAGAATAGCGACCCTATTTAAGTAGATCATTTTTTGTTGAGTAGATCATTTTAGTAGAACGAACTTATGATCCAGCGCGTCTGAGTTTTTTTACAGTGGGTCAAAGTTTTAATTTTTTGGTCGAAGGGTACATTATACTGTATGAAAAAAATGCTGTAAGTTAATGTCTGAAAAATTCTTATGGTCTGAGTTATATTGTGGAATTGCATGAGGATTATTTTTGTGGAAGATCTTAACCCTCTAACTGGTCTACCTTCATGGGTAAATTTGACCCTTTTTTCGAGAAAATCAAAAAATATCCTTTAAAAAGGGATATTTAAGGATTAAAATATTGTACGAAAATGTATGCCGGAAAATTTCAGTGGGGGTCACCAAAGACACCATTGTTGTAAAAAAAGCTCTTGACGCTTAATTAGTAAAATTATACACCAAAATATACAAAACAGGTAAAAACAGCGTCAAGTTCGGCCGGGCCAAACACTAAGTTCTCGCGTCTAGTCAGCTGTGACTTACAAATCGGGTGTGATATTAATTAAAATTAATAATAAAAAAAAATCAAGCATAATTAAGCTACTCGGCAGTACGTATCGGGTGTGACTTTTACTAAAATTAATATAAATAAAGAAAAATTGAAGCTTAAATAAGCATGGCGGATTCTGTTTGCAAATTAAGAGATTGGATTCTGTTTGCAAATTAAGAGATTGGTTTTGTTTTATTTGTGGACATTTTACGCACCATCAAAACAGAAGAAAGATATTCCCTATCATTGAAGAACCATATTTTCTTCTTTCTGAAGCTTGGATGCCAAAAACTGTATGTACTACTTGCGATAGTGGTCTTTTGACCTGGTACAAAGGCGGTACTAAGGCGCTGCCATTTTCTGCGTCTATGACATGGATTGAACCTGAAGATCACAAATCAGATACTTGCTATTTCTGCGTAAATTACAAATTTTGTAGAAGCCAAAGGCACTTCGCGATAATGACATACGAAGCAACAAATAATGTCATTTTACCAGAAGTGCGCAGTGAAGGTGTTCCGGTGGCTCAACCGCCTACACATATATATTTTCGGCCAATATGCCAATACAGAAATAACAGCGGCGACAGATATAAGATACTTGCCTCTTGATGGTTTAAACATATGTCCTAATTTGATACACCAAGCTTATTTTGAAGATCTTGTAAGAGATTTAGGACTAACAAAAGAGAAAGCTGAAATATTATGTTCCAGATTGAAAAACAGGAATTTGATAAAAGCTAATGTAAAAGTTACATTTCCAAGAAAAAGACACGCAGATCTGGAAAGTTATTTTAAAAAATCAGAAGAACTCGTATACTGTTGCAGTATTGAAGAGGTTCTAAAATATCTAAAGCTTCCACTGGACTCTTTCGCTTGGCGACTATTTATAGATAGTTCAAAACACAGCTTAAAAGCAGTTTTACTGCACAATGGAAATCAGCATCCATCAATACCGGTTGCGTATTCCACAAAAAAGGAGGAAACATACGCAAATATTTCAAATCTCTTAAATAAAATTGAATACTATAAATATAAATGGGAAGTATGCGCAGACATAAAAATGATTGCAATATTGACTGGAATGCAAACAGGATACACAAAATATATGTGCTTTCTTTGTAAACGGGATTCACGTGCTACTAGCAGCCATTATCATATTAAATATTTCGAAGAACGTAAAGAAAATATTATTGGTGACTTAAATGTAATCCATGAATCCCTTGTCCCAAAAGATAAGGTCATACTTCCACCGGTGCATATTAAGTTGGGCGTGGTGAAAAATTTTATTAAAAGCTTAAATACGCAAGGAAATGTTTCAAACGCATTCAAACAATTTTCCAAGATTATCTGCAGCAAAATTAAAAAAAAGGTAAAATACGGTTTTAAGAAATGATTTATTTCATTTAATGTAAATTACCTTTTCTAGGAATGGTCGATGGACCCGATATAAGAAAATTATTACAAGATGAAGAATTTTATGGTCATCTGTCAGATATGCAAAAGACAGCATTTGACTTTATGCAGTTGGTTATATCAGAATTCCTTCGAAACTCAAAAGCACAAAACTATGCAGAAAATATTGAATGCATGCTAATCGGTTTTAACAATATTGGCGTTAAGATGTCTCTAAAGCTGCATTTTCTGCACTCTCATCTCAATTTTTTTAAAGAAAACCTTGGAGCGGTTTCAGATGAACACGGTGAAAGGTTTCATCAGGATATAAAGTATTGGAAGAAAGATTCAAAGGGAAATCCCAAAGTGTAATGCTTGCTGAATACGTATGGGGCTTGCACAGAAACCTTGACCCTTCGGAACATTCACGTCAAGCTAAATACAGGAAAACATATTAAGTTTAATCTTTAATCCATTGTCATACTACTGCTATTTCCTAATTCCCTTTTACTCGAAAATTTGAAGAAAAAAAATAAATATTTACATACTAAATAAACCACTATTAAAACAAAATTATAATTTTTTTATAGAAGTTGCCATGAAATTTTGCCAATTAATCGTAAAAAGCTTTTTTTTACAACAATGGTGTCTTTAGTGACCCCCACTGAAATTTTCCGGCAAACATTTTCGTACAATATTTTAATCCTTGAATACTTAAATGTATCGAAAAAAGGGTCAAATTGACCTATAAAGGGACCAGTTAGAGGGTTAAGATCTTCCACAAAAATAATCCTCATACAATTCTACAATATAACTCAGACCATAAGAATTCTCAGTATAATGTTCCCTTCGACCAAAAAATGAAAACTTTGACCCACTGTAAAAAAAACTCAGACGTGCTGGACCATAAGTTTGTTCTACAAAAATGATATACCCAACATACCCTTTCAGAATTATGGGGTTGCTGTTCTTTTCCATTCAAAAAGTCTTAATTTGTTGGACAGTGTAATTATGTTGCTCTTAGATTATGGTTACCTCAACCATATTTTTTCTTTGCGTGCGGCTGCACCGATTTTAATAAATTTTAAAACAGTGATAGACATTTTTTACAAATTTCAAGAGGGTATGCTTATTTGAAGAACAAAGGACATTATGGGTAAGAGAGGGAGATGAAAAACGCGCTAATTCGCTTTTAATAAAAAGTAATTTGAAAAATATTTGAAACAGAAATAAGTCCTTATCCACAAGGATATGTATGTATGTCTGTTACTAAATTTAAGCTCTTATTAATTTTTTTATAATAAATAATCTATTTCCATTTATTTTTATCCAATTGCAGTTTATAATTGGCAACCGTACTTAAGACGCCATGGCGGAATTTCGTTTTGATCTCAGACCCCTTTTCACCCAACCGATTGTCAAAGTTACATCGAATTTACTACCGCACACATTTCGTGGAGATCGACGCCAATGTTTGTGAGTGATAAATTATATATTTTTTCAGATGTGATATTTGTGGTGTTTCTCGTAAAGCTTAGATGATCATTTCTTTATACATTGCAGAGATGCCACATCAAAAATGTCTGAGATTATTGATCGTTTGGGCCAGTTGTCAGCTAATGCTCAGAAGCTTAGTAAACCGGTAACGACGGCTCAACGTTTAAGAATGTCAGAAAATCAAACAATTTATCTGATGGCTGACGTAAATGCCGGAAAGAAGTAAGTAGAACGATTTTGAACCATTTTTGCTTTTCTTGTAGTAAAATTAGCAGAAGAGAAATTGTGGAGCTTTTTTTACTAACGCACAGTGGCTTGAAAACGATTTCTTTTGAACAATATTTGGTATCAAATGAATCACTTAAGGTATCTTGGCTTTATCTATTTCTTGGTTTTACCGCCTTCCTGCAAATTAGATGTTATAAATTGAAAATTATGGCAAATCCTTGTTGGAAATTAACGTTGAACGTAGAAAGGAAAATTATTACATTTCTTTTTTTGACAGTGGAGATCTTGAACATTTTCAGTTTTATCAGAATGAATTATGCAGTCTACTTGTTTTGTCGCTTTAAGTGAAGGCTAAGAGTACTGAAACACACCCTTTAGCTCGTTTATGTAAAATATTTATAGTTTGAAAATATGGCAACACGGCCTACTTTTAGCTTAACATATGGGTGCTTTTTTTAACATAAATAAATAAAAATTCACTTTTAAAAATTTTATGTTTTAATCTAGTTTGGATGTTGTTTAAATACTTACTTGCGTAAAATATTATACTGATAAAATAACCGAAAAAATAGATGAAATTTATTTTGAAATTGTATTTAATATTTAAAAAAACTGGATAAGGTAATGAAGAATTCAGAATTGTCCATTTTCTTCAAATGTTTCTAGTTAACAATAGATGATTATTTGACCGCATATCGTTTTCAAGTGTTGACTTACTAAGAGAATGTTATTTCATAAATCGCTGCATAATTCTTCGCATTCTGATACTGTTATACTTTTCTGTTTACAATTAATTACATGTAAAGTCGAATTAAATCTTTACAATAATGGAAAATTATTTTTTGTACAGGAAAACCCCTAAATAGTGTTTAAAATTTCGCCATAAAAATTTATTGTAATAAAATGTAAAAACTCTGTATGCCTGACGGAATTGTCGAAGTAGGCTAGACCGCGAGGACTTGAAGTGAACACTGGCAAAACGCACCTTATTATCTTTAGTAGCAAACAATTTGCCTGATTTTCGAACATTATATCTCAGTATTATCATAATAGTAGAAAATGTAAAGGGCGAGACTTACTCTGCTCTTGCAGAAGAGCGATGGACAGGATATGGGATAATCCGCAAAAATTTTCCGTATAGACCGATATGAGGAGGAGATACTTGCGAATGTGCAGGTATCGGCATCAATGTTATTAACTGTATCATTCGCACTACTCGAACGGGTGCGTTGGATACCCTTCCGGATTTGGTGAGCAGGAAAAAACGAAGATCAGTGATCTGTTAGCATTAAGGTTTTTAAATCTTGATTGTTTTTATAAAAAACAATGCATCCAATACGTGAAACTAATAAGTGCAGGCTTTGCGCTGAAGGCATTAAAGACTATTGCTTATTCGGCAATTGAAAAGACTTTTATTGGTTCTCAATTTCGCAACATGAAACAATTAGGTACTGTACGAGACATTTGCGGGTCGTGCCTTCTTTGATTTGTTAATCACAATTTTATCTTGGAAATAAAGATTTAACGAATTTTTTAACTCGACGGTCTCTACAACTAAGACAACCAGCACGATTGCATTGAAAAGGAAAATTTAATGTCATTCAAGTGCATTATAAACAATTTTCGTGGAAAAATTAGACAAAAGTTTGCGTATGTGAAAAGTTACGAAGGCTAGTCAATCGAAGTACTTTTTCACACAGCCCAATTCCGTGTACGTTATGATTTATTGAATTCCATTCGTTATAAATATTTTTATAAAACTTACTTTCATAATTTAAATATCATGTTGTTTTACTCATGATATCAATTTGAATTTAGTGAATTAATTTACCAGCACAATCTGTGTCCGTTAAACAATATTGCTCGAAATCAGTATCAACATTTTAATTTAGTACAACACTTCCGATAAGGCCACGAATAGTCATTAGAAGCATTTCTAAAATATAACAATTCACTTTTCCTCAACTCAATCTATTTTTATTTCTGCTTTCTAACTTTACTTGCATTATAATAATTACTAATAATTTTCCCCTTTCTATTCCAAATTCAGTGGCTGTGTCATAGGTCTTCTTAAAGTGGGCTCCAAAGATCTATATTTGTTCGATGAAACGGGACAAACGCGTAAAGTTGAAAATGCTCCATCTATTTTAGACTTTTATATACATGAAACACGACAAAGAGCTGGTTTGGGCAAAGATCTATTCGAAACAATGTTGGCTGATGAAAATTGGACTCCTATCAAATGCTCTGTCGACAGGCCATCTGAAAAACTGTTGGGCTTCTTAAAGAAACATTATGGTTTGGTACGTACCATACCGCAGGCTAATAATTTTGTACTCTATGAGGGTTATTTTGATGATGGTAACAAAGAACAACAGCAACAACAACAACAATATACAAACGGTGGCATGCATATCACAAATAGGTGAGTGAAATTAATTTTTCGTTACTCATTTCAAGACCTGCAAACAACAATCCGTGCTAAGACCAACAACAAAAGTGATTGTTTATGTGTACACAAGTTAAGACCCTATGCGTCATTATTTGATATTAGGAGAAGTTCTACTATTTCGTTTTTTTTTGTTGGTATGGAAAAAGAAAGAAATTAAGGACAACAAAGTAATAAACTTGACGTGCTTCAAGAATATTGTTTTTAAAAACCGCGTTTCATTTCAAGTGTTGAAGCCATATGTTACTTATGCATGTATGTATGAACGTATGTATAATAAAGTTATAGGATCAACATATACACGTTTACTTTATATTCGTATGAGGTTTTAATGTTTAAATATTAAGCAAGCAATAAAAACCTCTTAAACTTTTTACACATATATAATTCTGCTCCAATTTAGTCAAGTTATTAAAGTGCATTGAAACAAACTTTAAATAAACAATTTTGACAGGATAGAAATGGTTACAAAAGCATAAATATAGTTATACAAAGAATATACTCGTAACTTGTAACAATAGAAAACTTTGTAGTCCACGAAATGAAGGCTCTTTTAATACAATAAAATTTATTAAAAGAACTTTAAACTAAAAACATATTTGGAACCGTAAAAAAGGTGGCGAAATCAAGATTCTTTTGAATTTAAAATACTAAAGAACATATGGAAGTATTGAAACTCTAAATATAATTTCTGCTCACCTGGTATCTATTTGATGTGGTTTCTTCTTCATAAAACGTGCCCTATTCAATTCCAATCCCTCTTCCAATTTCATTGTCAATTGGAATTTGCTAGCGCAAACATTACCAATTAATGTCGTCCGTTAAAAATCTTGTATTGTCTCTTAGATTAAAACATAACAATGAAGTTAGCTATCATATGTTAAATTGATGAGGTGGCTGTTTTAGTCAAGCTGTCGGCTAATTTTCTAAAACATTAATAAATGTAAATTATAATGCAAAACTCCCGACGTCTCGATAAAAAGAAGAAAATTAATTGTTGTATAGACTCGGTATAAGCGGAACTTCAGTTAAGAGGAAAGAATAACAACGCTATGGCACTAGTGACTGAAAAGGACCTGGTTAGTAAAACAGAAGACCTTTAGTTCTTGTGTCGTCGCCTTAAGACGCACCTTTACTATGTAAGATCACTTATAGTCTCGCCGGATCATCAAAGTATTGTTGGGTGTACGGCTGAGTAAGTTTGTTTGAAGCGAGATCGTTTTAAGTGTGCGTTTTGAAATATCTTTTAATTTATAGTTCTAATTACTCAATAAGAATAAGGTATTTCAATTCCGCCAACGAATTAAATAGACTATTGTCACCAGAACTTGCAGTATGTAACAGAATTCATAATCTGCGTTTAGGAAAAACCCATTAGTTTAGATTTACAGCAAATTTGTTTACAGCAATTTCACTGCTAAAGAAGAGATTCACTGCTATATTACAGAAATAAACTTTTATTCCATGCAACGGATGGAACAAAATCGGTTGATGTATCAGAACTACACACGTACCCATGACCAATCAAGAAAACATATCTCTATTTGTACACGAAAAAGTTATCTTTAATCAAGATAAACCTCGGCCTGTTCTTTCGAAATCTTGCCTTGAGATTTAATAGATTAAATATTTTGCTCTGCCTTGTTTTTGTAAAGAATTGTCCTTGTGTTTAAATTGTGTGTATTTCGGTTTCTATATTCTTCACTTTTATGATATTAAAAAATCTTCCGCTTTTAGTACTTTTTGATTTGTCGTAACTTAATTGAGGTTATATTTTAAATAAGAAATGAAGGCTTTGGATAGCTATTTTATTTGATTGATTAATACGAATACGAAGATACATCCAAAAAATACTAACTGTTTCTGGATTTCCTAGAGATACTTTATCACCGTGAATATCGAACATTAGTCCAACTGAAAATTGGTAAATAACTTTAAAATGATATATTTTGACAATTGCAACTCGATTTAATCATCTATAGCATTTAAGCTCTTATTTAATAAAACACAAAAGTTGGTATATTTTTACGGAATATCAGCGTTGTGTGCATAATATCTTACTTTTTACTATACAATTCAATTTTGCTTTTGTCGTGTTTAAGTCAACTTATACTCAACTGCCGTAATATAAACGGATAAATTTGAGCACATGAAAAAAACTATTTGTGTTTATTTAACGAATACATTGAATTAAAACGGAAATAAAATACATGCCATTTGGTGAAAGTTAATAAAAAAAAATATATATATTCATCAGAAACTTGACCATATCGAAATGTTGGCATGTGACTTCTACATTAATTTTAAGAAAACAACAAAATGTCTTTAATATTAATTTTCTAATTGTGTTAAAAAGTAGTTTTGTTATTTTCAAAATAATGTTTATTAGAAATTTTGTACATTAATACAAATTATTTAAATTAGTCAGGAAAGACTGTTCTAGTTCTACTAGTTCTACGCCACATTGGGAACTTGTTCTAACTGTTCGTTAATTGTAAGAGAATATTATGCAACAGGGGAATTTATATTTATTCCGGTTCGGAAGGAAAACTAGCAATCGTGAGTTATTTCGAAATCCAAAGAGAAATCCTAAAGTCTTTAGAAAAATTATAAGTTTAAGTTTAATCAGGACTTATCTTAGACGATAATAGTTATCAGGATCGGCAGAGAAAATATCGTTCAACTAGCAGCTGAATTTCTCACTCAATTGTGCATATTCTCAAAATCAACGGACCATGTGATATACTTTGAGAGTTAAAAAATATAGACAAGTAAAAGTAAAGTTTAGACGTAACGTTCACAACTGAAGCTGTTTTCAACTGTCTTTGATATAATGATAATTATTGAGTATGATGTATACTAAACACACGCGGCAACATCGATGAAGCATTGTTTAGAAACCACGTTTTTTCAGTGCCTACAATGCAGCCACACATTTAATGAAACATCTTTTCTGCGTGTATTTTAAGCGTTAAAGGCACATGTACCCGGGTTATGGTAAAACACAAAAACAGAAACGATTACTCACGAATTAAAAACAACCCTCACATCATGACCGTTTTCGACAAAATAACAGAAGAAAAACTGAAGATATCGATGCAGATGAGGGAACGTCGTGTTAGAAAACATGAAATATCAAATATTTTGATAGTTTTGGCAACATGAATTCCAACAAGACACGTTTCTACACATAAGAAAACATTTCCTTAAATATTTGCTCTTGTTTACCTAGTCAGTTGATCAGTGATTGAGAAGCTACTTGCTTGTTAACAAGGCTCAAGTTGTTACTTATAGGTCGACTATGTTCAGGAACCGAACTTTAGTTGCATTGCCACTTTCAATGCAGATAGACTTTGGTTGGCCATTCATAACCGGCTTATTAGTTAGAGTTCGTTAAACATAAAACACATTTTTTTCTTTAATAGTATAGAAGTTAATAAAATAAACGAACTTTTAGCATAAACTGTTTACAAAATTTTGTATTATGTAGTAATATTGCCTTGTATTGAAATTAAAACGTCATTTAAAAAACAAAAACGTGTTGAAATATACTCTATGTAATTGTAAATCTACAACATTCGAAATTAACGCCAACTAAAGAACACTAATGTTTTTCTATAGTTTGAATAAAATTTTAAAATCATAACTTCATTTTAACAATTAATAAACTGCCAGACCGACGCACAGAGGAGTATTTGACCCAAAAAGCTGGCCAAAAAGGCAAAAATTAATTTGATGAAATCCTAAGAAAAAATTACGCAGATCGATAGAGAACAAAATTCTACATCATATCGTGCAATTTAAAGGGTGTAAGTTAAGATTTGTAGTTGTGTGGACGCTGTTAAAGTCAGGAAAGTGAAGAAAATTGCATGCGTTTTTATTGAATATTTTCGATTTCAAGATATTTATATGATATTTTTTTATGGCTAAACGAATAGAGGTATTACATTGATTTTTTTTGCCTGAAAGGTTTCATCAACAGCTATTTTCAATATTTAAAAAGAAAAATTTATCTTAAATATTTATTTTTAAAATTTTAATTATAAAAAAAACTATGTATTTAAATATATTAATTCTTACCAAAAACAAAAAAGTAAAAGCTTTTTGAAAGTGAAGGTAGCTGTTGTACAAATAATGTTATATACCACAATAAAATATGAGATCTTAAATTTAAGAAAAAAGAAAAAAAGTTTGCGTAAGTTTGCGCCATTATTTTTGGTGATTTTTTGAAAATTTTACCTTTTTTCTATTTTTGCTCATAAGGCACTTTTTCTTATACTTTATTGTCGTCATAAACTTTGGTGTTTTTCGAATTATTGCTGTAAAATATTATTTAATCACTTTTAACAACTACCAACATGATGGATTACCTGCCTTTAAAGAGCAATTTCTTAGAATTCAGTTCTTACTTTATAAATTCAAATTTACTAACTGTAAGTCAACCCACGCATACACACCTATTAAACTGTTTTTGTTTACCAGCGGTCTATGTAATACTTCGTCGTCTTCAGGACACTTTATTTCTTCTGAAAATATAGTTAGCTATAAACATACCTAATTTAAAAGGGTTACAAATCAAAATTACATTTAAAAACGGTGCAGGTATATAAAAAATGCACCCAAGTATCAGGTTATTAACTAATTAACGAAAAAATGCACTTTGAAAAATATACGTATATGGCTTATTGCGCAAAATTCTTATTATAAGAGTTTTGCAACTTTGAGAGAATACATGGAAAAAATTACACAAGATTTGAGTTATTCCAAATAGTACAGGAATCTAATGCTAGAATCATTGACGAGAAGTTGCAGTTTTTAGCTAGTAAATTGTGTGCGATTTCAGAATGCCAGGGAGATGGGGATATACAAGCAGTAATGCAGTGTGTTATAAATTTCAAAAATTGTTTCAAAAGATATTGGGGTTTAGCACAACGAAAAGAGGACCGATTTTTAAGCACGTATGCTAAATGGCTGGAAGGAACTGTGACAATATCAGTATTTGGCAGTTCATCTTCAGGGCGACCAAAAAAATTATTTAATGAAGCAAGTGAAAGAGAAGAAATTCGTCAGCAATTAACAACAGAGGAGATCACATTTACTGCATCAATGAGCCAGATGCGGCTAAATTAATAATGGATATAACACGATCTCCAAGAAAAGCAAAAATTTACAAGTGATCGTTAACAACTTCCGAAGTCAACACAGTCAATAAGTTTTCAACGGAGGGTGCTTTAGCATTGTTTATAAATGCTGAACTCACGAAAAACCAATATGAAATTTTATACAATGCCAACAAAATTGTATATCCATTGTATTTAATAATATAAAATAAATATTAGAAGGGAACATGTTTTTGCTTATTTGGTTGTTTATTCCATTGTTTATTCCATTATTATTTATATCCATTGTATTTAATAATATAAAATAAATATTAGAAGGGAACATGTTTTTGCTTATTTGATTGTTTATTCCTTATAGGAAGCCAAGCTACGAGACCAATTTTTATAAATATTTAATATTGGATATATTATAATTTAGAGAAAGGAGACATTGTAACATCCATAAAAAGCTTTGTTTTATTTCCCTGTATCTACATAACTACAATAGTTCGACTATCTAAATTTAATTTGACTTGCTCTTAGAATAAAGTACAGTTGCAAATCAAATTTTGGCGGAATGCGAGGGGGAGAACGGCATACGTAATAATAAATAATTTTTCTAAAAATACACAACAAATATATAAAAATAAATTCTCTTCAAAATGAAAAAAAAAACAAAGTTCTAAATAATGGTTGAGTGGGTGGTTGGTGGGTGGGGGGTGTAAAAAATAACACTAACCTAATAATAATCTGCCACTACCTTTTTTTTATCAAACTAAAGCTAAAACTATCAAAAAAGTTAAACTTTTAAAACAAAAACCACGCTTAATAATTTTGGCCAGCTTTTTGCGTCAAATACTCCTCTGTGCGACGGATCGACCGATTATATAAAAATTAAATACAATAATTTTAAAATATCACTAATTTAATAACAATATATTAATAACTATTTATTTTATTTCTTTTTTCTTTCATCTCTACTTCATAACAAATGTAACATATAAATAACTACTACCAAATCGACTTGTTCTATCTTCATCATTTCAAAAATTAATTAAAAACAACTACAACCATCAACTAACTAAATATATTTAATAAAAGTCCTAATACTCAACTTTTTGGTGCTACATATTTGGGTGATGAGAATAACAAAAAACGATCACAGCGTCAATTAGACGCTCCTAATTTAGCGACACAGATAACACAAATTTCACCAGTGGGTCGTTATGGTGCTAGAAGACCAACCTGCAGTATGGCTGAGGTATTTAATTATTAACATTCATTTATATTACGTTATATATTTAAACATATGCAATATTTTTTAATACTCATGGTAACTATTTAAATATTTTTATAACCTAAAAATCCAATTTCGAAAAAACCCGATATTTTACATAGAGTCGAAAGATACATAAATAAATAGATACATATATGTGATTTAAGCTTTTGCCAGAATGGCTTCTTACAAGAATTTTTTATATGTTTTTATATTTTGTCATTGTTTACCCGAATGTGTTAACTTATGTCTTATAACGTTCGCCTCTATGTGCTAATATCAATTAGTTTAAAATAATATTTTGTACTAATGTATTTGTTTAAATAAATTAATAACGTTGAAAATTTAATGTGATTATATTTTATAATGCGCTTTTGACTTCCTTTGAACTAAATTTATCTAGTTGAGGCTTAAGATATAAACGATTCATAAAATTGAGATACAACTCTGGTTACTAGAGCCATATAATCGGAAAACTTTTATCCTTATTTTTAGAAAAAAAAACCCAGGAGATTGGTTCTGTTAATTTTTAAGTACTGGGTCTAATCACTGCATTCATTATCATTCATTTTGATATCATGGCACCCGATATAAAATAAAAAGTATTGTAATTTGGGATTACATACGATATCGAGAAACCAAGTTGTAGTTATTTATTGTCACATGAATCTTTTGGCACAAATTAGTATATTTCCACATTTTCTATTATTAAAATTTGTTGACAATTAACACACCACCTATTACATTTTCTTAAAAATTACAATTCGATACATATCGTATGCGATGATTAGCTTTCTGCACATGTATCGAAATATTATTCGATAGGATAGTGATTAGACCCCTGGTTTAAAGTTAAAAATCTCATGGCTCAGATCTTTGTTTATAAATCATTCTTTCTTTAATTTTAATATAACTTCAAATGAATTTGCATTCATTTGTATGATATGGCAAATGACAATGCTGACGCGATAATCACGTCATTATTGGGACACCTTTCAATTAAAAGTTTTATTTTTTCTACTTGTCATAGGGCACATAATCTTTTTGTCGCAATTTGCACGAGTCTGTCTATTACAGTTTATAAAACTACAATATTTTTATGAATATCTTGTCACTTTTACAATACTCTTTAATTTTTGTTACAGCAGCTTATGTAGTAGATCTCTTGTGAAATTTTCAAGAGTCTACCTATTACGGTTCCAGAGATAGAGGACTATGACAAACGGACGTACCAAATGACCAAAATAATAGGGTTACATTTTTACACTTTGTGTAGGGAACCCTTAAAATTAGGCTGATCATTTTATGATTGTTGCTCTATATCGCAATCGTGGTTTCAACAAAACGGTGACTTATTCTTTACAGCCTGTGAAATAGCTCGTTTTGTTTATGTTATTGAAGCAAAAGGTGTGTGTAAGCACGCCTCTTAATAAAGGTGCTTAGTGAACGAAGGAAATTAAAGGAGTTGTACAAAATGTGGAGATAAATGTGTGTGCAAAATTAATTGGGTTGATTCCGCTAGTATATATTAAACTGTTGTTATAATTTTCGGTAATAACCGATGTTCGGCCGAACATCCAAAGTACACAGCCAGTGACGACGGTTATTACCGAAAATTATAACAACAGTGTGTGCAAAACCCGTGTTTTTTTATAATTCAGAGCTCGTGTAAGTTTTAGGACACCCTTTATAATATTCTACTTTAATGGCTTTACAGTTTTCTTTTTAAGATTTTATATAGTTTCAGTTAAAAGGCTATTTGCAATAGTATAAAAAGTCTTCTAGTATAAGGTCTGTTCAGTAACTTTACTAGAAAAAACTAACAACGAGAGAGGAACTCAGAAATGCTTAATATTATTCTCTAAAATGTAAAAAAAGTAAATGAACACTTTACTAGCCAAGAAAATTTATGTGGTTTAAAAGTAATATGTAAGACTTAAAAACTGTACGGTATGACCATTAAATAGTAACATTTTTTAAGTAAATGCACTAGAGTGAACATTTTATAAGACAATAGACCACTATAAGCCAGCAAACTGATGTCAACCACAAGGAAAAATTAAAAATAATGCCATTTAAAATAACAACGAGAGAGAGAGCTAGTTTTTGCTAGTAAAGCTACTGGGCAGACCTAATGTTCGGCAAACTTTATAATTCGCTCAAAACACGTTGAACTTGTATACTTAATTTCTGAATAAAAAAAATACACAATAACCACCGTTGCCTCACTGATGAACAAATTAATCTCTGCGAATGTACTTTTTGTTGGTTTTCTTTTTTCTTTGGTTAAAAATATCAAACTTCGGTTAATCGGTAGAAGCTAGACGATTTATTTTAAAAATTTTAAATTTATCGAAGTATCGACTTAATTTTTGTATTCAGTGTATTACAATAGAAGTTGTATTGGTGGGTGAGAAAGAATTGCCAGCCATTTGTAAAGGCCTAGGCCGATTGAACCAAAATTTGACATGAGCATAACAGAGAAGTTGTAAAGCTCGTTACAATCCACCTTCCAGGGGTGTCGCTATGTTGTCAAAGTTAGGTACCACGCACCTCTAAATTTTTCTAATGCTTGGAATTTCTTCAGTTTTTGTCTGATTTTTAAAAATTGTACGAGCGCTGCTATATATATTTCTAGCCTGGCAACACTGAGTGCTGCCAAGTGCAATCTGACATTTCCATTGGAAAGTCTGTCATTTTTAAGCATATTCGTACTCAAAACGTTTTGACGTACGACCATTATTTTTGTTGTTTACAGTGACTTGAAAAAATTAATATAGAAAAAAATGCAATTAACTCGTGAACATTTTCGTGCCATCATTTTTCACAACTTTCGACGTGGATTATCACGACAAGAGTGCATTGATGAACTTAAATCTTTGTATGGCGATGAAGCACCATCCTATAGCACTGTGAAAAATTGGTATAATGAATTTAATCGTGGCCGAAGCTCGCTCAAAGACGAATTCCGTGAAGGTCGTCCAAAAACGGCTGTTGTGCCAGAGAACATTGATGCCGTGCGTGAACTCATAATGCAAGATCGACATGCGACATACCAAGAGATAGAGATATCCTTGGACATTTCTTCCACCAGCATACATTCGATACTGCATAAACACCTGGCCGTAAAAAAGGTTTGTTCTCGTTGGATCCCGCACAATATAAAAGTCGCTCAAAAAAGATTCGTGTCGATTGGTGCAAATAAATATTGCAAAAATACGATTGCGGTAGTTCAAAAGACGTTTATAAGATCGTCACAGGTGACGAATCATGGATCTATGCGTATGAGCCCGAAACGAAACAACAATCGACCGTGTGGGTCTGCAAAGACGAGCAAAATCCAACGAAAGTTGTTCGTGGAAGAAGCACTTCGAAGCAAATGGTCGCCTGTTTCTTCGGCAAAACTGGTCATGTGGCGACTGTTCCGCTTGAGCAAAGAAGGACGGTCACTTCTGAGTGGTACACTACAATTTGTTTGCCTGAAGTCATCGGAGAAATTCGAAAAACCAACAAGAGAAGACGAAACATTGTTCACCATGAGAATGCGAGCTCTCACACATCGGCTCAAACCAGAGCGTTTTTGACTGGCCAAAACGTCGAATTAATGGGTCATCCGCCGTACAGCCCTGACTTGGCACCTAATGACTTCTTCTTGTTTCCGCACATCAAGAAAAAAATGCGTGGTCGACGATTTTCGTCGCCAGAAGAAGCTGTTGAAGTGTAAAAAAACCATGTTTTAGAGGTGTCTCAATCGGAGTGGAAAAAGTGCTTCGACAACTGGTTTGAGCGCATGCAAAAGTGTATAAATCATGCTGGAGAATACTTTGAAAAACAATAAAACCATTTTTGATTATAAATATTCGCATTTTCACTATTAGGCCAGAAATATATAGAGCAGCCCCCGCATATATAGTCTTAAAGTAATATAATAAAAAAATAATAATTTTCAAATTATATTTTAAAATGGAGTTATAGCATTTTAAAATTAAATAAAAAATATTGATCTATTTTACATGGATTTTTTGCTGATTGAAGAAATACCAAACCTTAGAAAAATTTACAGGTAAGAAAAGCTGTGTAATAGAAGCAAAATAATGTTAGTTTTTAGTCATGCTTTATTGTATTCTGTAACTATTCGTTAAATCTTTATCTAATTATCTTTGGTCTATGGAGAAATCATCTATTTTAACACGAGTACTTTGGTGATAATTTTGTATTACCAGTTTTTTATTATTTTTTATTAACTTAATTCATTATATAATGTAACATTGAATAAATGAATTTGAAATCCAAAAAATTTCGTTTATAGAAAGGTAAGCTGAAGACGAAAACGATATACTTCAAAAGTCCAGGAGTCCCGGAGATTACCTAAAATTTAAATTATATAAATTTTCCTGAATTAACGATTTTCATCTTATCTGTCGTCTTTAATTCGCTTTGAAAAATTAAGTATTTTGAAAATTTTTATCTAAAACATATTGATAAAAAATGAAGTTTTTGGAAATTTCTTAAAATCTTCCAATCGAATATTAACTGCTATATTCATAAAAAATAAAATACATTTAAAATGTGTTTTATTTCAAATTTTTTATAAAATACATTTCAAACCTTTTTTAATATTTTATGAATACGGTATTAATAATATTATAGAATTAAAGAGAAAATATGAAAATAATTTGTTAAGTTAAATTAGTAAAACAAGAAAATCTCAACTTAAGCAGTGGAAACAAAGATTATCTTTCTTAAATTTTTTGGTGACCTGAGCAGAGAGCTATTAAATAGAGCTTTTAAAGGGGTTCAGAAATAGCTACTCTGGATTGTATCACAAGCTGTTAAAAAGGCAAATCGGAAAAGGTTTTTAGATTCACTGGGATATTAAAAACTGCCTTCGTGACAAGACAGGTCAAATTCAAGTATCATTCATTCGAGATGAAAATCAATAAAGATTAACTGTCGTATTTATAAAATATTAAAATAGTTTCGAAATGTATTTTAGGACAAATTTGTATGATAAATAAATAAAACCTATTTCAAAGTTCTTTTTTTTATTAAGACTACTGCAGTAATCAAGGCAAACAAAAATTAGCTAAAATCATGGTAATATCATGTAGTAATGATTGCATTCATTTTCGTCGTTGCTAGAACTATTAAACTTCATATAAAAAATTTTTTTGCATAATTTTTATATATGGAGTTTGACATATCCTGCAATGACGAAAAATAAGGAACTCGCCACTGATTTCGCCATGAGTAAAACTAATAGCGCAGATAATCAATTCGTTTTACACATTTTTCCGAATGAACGTCAAACGAAAAAATGAAAGAAATTTCAATTCTTAAATCGAGAAAATATTTTAGAATAATTAATTTGTTGATAAAACAGTGAATGTGCGAATAAAACGTTGTGTGAAAAGTGAAAAGAGTGTGTGTGCCCAAGGAGTGCAGATAAATATAAAATAAAACAAGAAAAAACATCATTGATTTAATTATTTATTTTATTTTATTGGATATCACATACAACAAGATTTTAATCTTACAACTTACAGTATGCGATTTTTATTCAAACACAAAGTAATTATAACCATAAAGAGTAGACTGTATACAATAAAAACACAAAATATATAATAATAAAAGAACAAAAGGTGAAATAGAAAACGTAGGAAAACAAAAAATAAAAATAAATATATGCATGTATGTACATATATACGTAACAATTAATATCATGGGATTTCAACATTTGAGAACAACATCTTTTTAAATCGTGTAGCGTTGCCAGTACTTTGCAAGGGATTCGGTAACGAGTTCCACAGTCGTATCGTATTTGTGAACAACTGCCCTGCCACTCGGATATTAAAGTCTGATGTCTAAGTTAAATTATTTGTTTTCCTCAATTTGATCTTGCAAACTGGATGCAATTAAATAAGTTGGCTCATGGGTGTATATATTTTGTGCAATAAAATTAAGTAAATCCATAATATGAACTCCATATAACGATATAGAATATTTTTTAAGAGGATTTGAAAATCCGAATACATCATTGTAAGCAAATTGCATTAAAAAATATATTTACATTATTTACCTTAAAATCTGTGCAAGTATTGCAATAAAATCAATTTTTTGAGTTAATAATAATTTCTTGAAATTATTCGATCACTAACGAAACAAATTTTATCAACAAAACAGTATCAACTCAAAATAAAACCAAATTTAAATAAAACAATTATTTAAAAAGTAATAAGCATGGCGAAATAATACCAGGTGGCCGCAATGGCGAATTCATTAGTTTTGCCTTAAACGTTAAATGCCAAAGACTATACAAAAAAAATATACATACTTTTTATATATGGAGTTTGACATTTAGCACTTACGGCGGTAATAAACGAATATGCCATCGCGACCGCCTTGGATTATTTTGCCATAGTCTTTTCGAAGGCATATTGATGTAGTCTGACAGTTAGACTACCGGCGAAAAACAATGAATTCGCCATCGCTACTACCTGGTAATTGATTCGCCTTGGTTTTATTTTAAGCGTTTACGGCGAAAATGCCTGCAAGGCGAATCAATTACCAGGTGTTAGCGATGGCGAATTAATTGACTTTCGCCAGTGGTTTAATCGTTAGACTACCGGCGAAAATGACTGAATTCAGATTCGCTACCACCTTTTAATTGATTCGCCTTGTAATTAAAAAAAACACAACATACTGCGACCAAACACAATCAATTATTTTCTATTCCCCTTTCTTCTCAAAAATTCAAACTTGCAGCAAGTAAACTATTTAAAAAAATATTCGTTTTGATTTAACTTTCAATATTTAATAACATAAAATCAAAATATAAATTCGATATATTTTTTAAATAACTAAATAAAATAGTCTTCCTTAAATATTTTGTTCAAACGTCAGATAAGCAATTATCTATAAAAATTACTTTTCAATGGAAACCAAACGTAACCATATAAATAATAGCCGGCCAAATCAGCAAAATGTACAACGATTTACTACAGGATCAAAAACACAATTCACGGTGAGTATTATAAATTTAACTTGGAAACAACTAGCGATTTCTCTGCTTCGCATTTTGGAATCAGAAAAATTGTTTTCTTGAAATTTCTCTGCTTCGCATTTTGGAATCAGAAAAATTGCTTTCTTGAAATCGAACCAATGAAGAATTCTTAAAAATATGTTTATTTTGCATAACAAGAAAAATGCCAGTGAAGTTAGTTTGACACCCAGTCAAGCAGCTGAGCAAGCTAAACTGAATGTAAGTATACTGAACTATTTTAAGCTTAACGATTTTTTCGTTTAATTTTTGTTTTGTTACACAGGCTCTTAAACATCCCTTAGATGCCTTAAGCAAGCCTAATAAACCAATGATGGTGGAACGTAGATCGGTAATTATCATATTGAGTAATCTTTACTCCAATGATTAAACATTTTTATTTTTTTAGGGTCTTCAAGATGTTGATGAAGAATATTTAAAACAAAATGTGTTTAGGAAACCATTGTTTCCTCAAAGTAAGGTAATGCTTCTGAAAATATATTTGGGATGCACTTTAGATGCAAACTAAATACTTATTTTACTTTATTTTCTAAAATGCATCTATTTTGAAAATACGTTCCTGAGAGATTATTCTGCGACTAACCGTCAGTTTTGCTATAAATTTTTTTTAGCTTATTTACCAAACCGTTTAAGCAGTGGCTGTTTTCAGGCTTAAACTGTTTTTTACACTTTAAAATGTTATTTTGTGGAACATTTTTTATAGACTTTATTTCAACCAAAAAAATTTGCATTCAACTAATCAAAAATATCAAGTAATGTTTTGTTTTCACAGAGTATTCTCTCAAGGCAGTTTTTAAGATTGTGTGTTATTTTGTCTTCCAATTTTTGATACAGATTCAAAATCAAATGATGAATGTACCTGCTGCTGGACAGCCGTCGATAGTAAGTTAAGTTTTTTTTTTAACAATTTGCACATCTTTTCCTATTGGCTAGAATAGGGGACTAAACCCTGCTTAAAACAAAATATCAAGTAATTCTGAAAACCGAGTGATTTTTGAAAACGAAAAACTTACAATCGAGCGTTGTAATGCTTAAGAAGCTTAGTTCGATTAAAAATGTTAAAAATTCAAAAAGAAAAACATGAACAGACTTCGACTATTCTTTTAAAGTGCGTTTAATATTTAAACTTTATAGAGAAAAAACTTGAAATTTGTATATTCAGATTTTTTTATCGCTAATTGCATTTTATTTAGGAAAATTTGGCAAAATTTATTTTGAAAACGTTTGCTGTTGCTTAAGAAATCAGTTGTTTTTTATTTTTATTTTTGCTATAGCTTAACTCTTTACTATGAAGTTGTGTCGGACTACGATTGCTTTTACTTGTTACTTGCTTTTACTTGTTACTTGCTGTACCTTTTAACATTGGAAACGTATTTATAAATGTATTTATTACTTACAATACGTAGAAAATACATTTCAAAAACGTTTTCAAATTATTCAAAGCATTGTTGCTATTGTTTTTTTTTACAAAACCAATGCCTTGAAATGCACAGAAGTGAAATTTTTTTTTTTAAAGCAACAGCAAATGAAGAAACAAACATCAACTTATGGCTTAAGCAACAGCAACCGTTTTCAAAACAAATGCTTTCCTGATTGCTTTGCTGCAAAAAGAAACACATAGTCAGCCTAAGCAAATGCGTTTCTTTCTCTTTTTTGAATTTGCATTTTGGTGTTGCTTCGTTTATAATGAAATATTTTGTAAATGCTAAGAAACTTCTTTTTATTTGCTGAAAAACATGTAAGAAAAGCAAAGATTTTAGTGCTGTAGCTATTTTTAAGCAAGCAATTTAAACCTTGCAAATCTGTGCCTCATAACGAGTAAAACAGCATGCACATCAAGACTTGACAGCCAACAAAAGTATAAATTTTATTGCTTTTTACACTTCTTCGAGCATTAATGGAAGGAAATAAATTATCCAGCCAATAAAAAAATACAGAATCCGCCGTCAATGATTTCATGTGACGTTAATTGTTCTTTTTGAAAACGTTCGTTTTAAAAGAGTGTGATGAATTTCGATGGGTTAAAAAAAAAAATCTAAAGACAAAAAGTTTTGAAAATGCAAAACGATTGATTTTATATGATTTGGTTTGAATCACATACCTCCTAATCAACATTAACATTTTTAATAAAAAGAAGTCTTAAACGGCTGCGTTTTTTTTCTCACAAAGACATCGATAATATTTTCTCTCTCACTGAGCGGTTGGTTCTAAACTTTCTGAATCTGTTGTAAAATTTGGTCGTTGGGTTTTAAAAAATTGCTAGCGGTCTGAATTCTCAATCAGCCCAATTATAAAAAAAAACCTCCGTGCGAGTTTTTTTTTACTTTTGCTTTTCTCCCATTATAAATTTTTCCCCTCTTTATTGACTGCTGAAACTGAAAAAATTTCAGGGCAAAAGTAGGTATTCACCCCAATCATAAATATGTTTTACCTCGAAATTTTTTTCTTTTCCCAAATTTAAATTGTGAATAATTCACGTGAGCAATTTTCCACGTAAAGAAAAATTCCCTTAATCGTGATTTTCCCTAGAAATTTTTTCATTTTTTCCTTGGATTTGCTCACTTAAATTTTACTAGGGAACTGCATACATTACGCAAGTTTTTATCTGTTTAAATTAGAATATTTACATTAATAGCACATTTTTTAATTCAAGATTTTTTACCGTTATAACCGAGTGTAGAAAAGAGCTCAAAAGTGTAGTCAACCGCCAAAATGGAAATATTTTGCTTAGAACTTGTTTAATAAATCTAATAAACGAATTAATTCTTTTGAAGAGAACCTGTAGCAAAGTTTCGGGTAACTGCAGAGGTTAGATGCATCTTGCAAACCCCTCCAAAAGTTGGATCTTAAAATAAAAAATGTGCTATTTTAGTATTTTAATTAAAATAAACAAAAATTTAAGTGAACTAATCAAGGGAAAAGTGAAAAAAATTCGAGAGAAATTTTTGTTTACATAAAAAATTGTTCACATGATTTATTCACGATTGTAATTTATTAAAAAGGGAAAACACTTCGAGGGAAAAGATATTTAGCACAATTATAAACAAAAATTCCGTGCGAGTTTTTTCACTTTTCCCTTTTTTCCAATTATAAATTTTTCCCCTTTTGATTGACTGCGGAAAGTGAAAAAAATCCGGGGGAAAAAAGTAGGTATTCTAAATTATAAAATAAAAATTATATGAAAATTAACAAAACAAACTCCCTTCAAATTACTGTGATGCCACTTTTTCATTATTTTTCCCCACGGAATTCATAATTGGAGGAATCTTTTCTCGAGAAAAAATTTTTCCGTGGGAAAGAAATTCCGTGAGAATAATTGGGCTGATTCTTAATAGGGGTGATTACTATAGGAACATAAATTTCACTTCTTATTCTCAATCTCATTTACTCAAAAAATTTGTTTCACATAAGCCTCCCGCCGATGGATTTATGATTAATCAAATGAATCAGAGTCAGCTTAAAGCTCAACAGCAGAATTACCAGCATCCTCCGACGAATATACCACCTCAACAACAGAACTATCAGCTTCATTTAACCCCTCAACAGCAACAACTTAATCAACAACAACAGCATCAACTAAACCAACAGCATCAACTAAACCAACAGCATCAACTAAACCAACAGCATCAACTTAATCAACAGCATCAACTTAATGTAACTCCATCGCAGGCTCAAACTGCAGCAGTAAACTTGGCTCAGCAACAAAACCAACATGCGGTTAATGCAGCAAATCATGTAAGTTGAACATTCTCTTAACTTGTTTGTCAATTTTTTTATAGTTAACAAAAACTATAAAATTATATTAAAAAAGCCTCCGACGTCTATGCAACAAGATTATAACCAACATCAACAGCTGCAGATGCAGCAGCAGATGCAGCAACAACAGCAAATGCAACAACAACAGCAGATGCAACAGCAGATGCAACAACAGCAGCAACAGCTGCAACAGCAGATGCAGCAGCAAAAAATGCCGCTTAATCAAAATGCTGCTGCACATGTAAATGCTAATCAAAATTCGGCCCAATCACCATCAGCTGTATATAATAACGCTGTTCCAGCTCAAGAGCCGGACTTGTGTGCGACTTGTCCAAATTGCCAGACAACAATTTATTTAGTACGTGATGCCAATGAAATGATGCAACAACCAGCAGGTGTTCAGCAACCCGCTGCTGCCGCACCTGTAGCGGCATCGGGTCCAGCATAACTTATTTATTTGTTTTAAAAATTTATTGAAACGTGGTTATATTTTGCAATTAAATTTAAGTATTTTGTAAATTATATTTTGAATGCTTGTATGTTTTAAATATTGTTACAATTTCGTTGAGAATTATGTATTTGGATTTTGTGCATTTTAATAAAAGAAGATAATTTTATGTGACAAAAGACAACAAATTACTCTACACCAGTTTATAAATAGAAATGAAATAAATAAAATCAAAAAAGCAAAATTATTAAATTCGGTCAATTTTTAAATAAAAAAAGGTAAAAGAGCAATAAATAATGCTTGAAACGTTTTTAGAGCAAGCCCCTATTCCATTCATTGTATTGTCCATTTGTTAAAAAAAATGCAAGTTTTTTTTTTTTAATTTGTTCCCAGGGGATTCACAATTAAAGGAATCTTTTCTCGGAAAAAATTTTTTCCGTGGAAAGAAATCCCTTGGGAATATTCATAATTGCAATGACAATGTGTAGCAAAGATTGATAAAAGTTTAAAAAGATTTAATTTGTATCGTAAAGTTGAATTAATAAAGAAAAAAGATTAATCCTTATAATTAAAATACTATTTACTTATAGAAGGTCATAACTCAAAAAATTCATTTCCAGATAATCGCAGTTAAAGATTTTGACTCGTTCTCACCATCTAGAAAAATATCAGACTACTTAAGTTCCCACCACAATTAGTAAAATGATTCATTAATAAAAAGTGTATTTAAGACAACTTTCATTAATAATGTATTAAAGGGGATCTATTGGACAAATAATGTAGAATGTTTGAGTTATGACGTTATTGTTGTACAAAAGTAGTACAGGGTGTTTTTTATAGACGTATAGAACTTCGAATTGAAATAAAACACAAGAAAATCGTTTTAATGTCCATCAATTTGGCTTTATTGGAAGGATAATTTTATGCCATTAATGTTTAAATATGATTTCGGGCATGTGGCCGCCGCGGCTGGCTCGAATAAAGTCAATTCTACAGGTCCAATTTTCAACCACTTTTTTGAGCATGTGGGGCCGTATGTTGGCAATAACGCCACGAATGTTGGCTTCCAAGTCCCCTAACGTTTCTGGTTTGTTGGCGTAGACGAGCGACTTCACATATCCCCAAAGAAAATAATCCAATGGTGTCAAATCGCACGATCTTGGTGGCCAATTGACAGGTCCATTCCGCGAAATTATGCGCTCATCGAAAGTTTCCTTCAATAAATCGATTGTAACGTGCGCTGTGTGGCATGTAGCGCCGTCTTGTTGGAACCACAACTCATGCACATTCATGCCATCCAATTGGGGAACAAAATAGTCGGTTATCATGGCTCTATACCGGTCTCCATTAACGGTAACTGACTCTCCAGCATTATTTCGGAAGAAGTATGGCCCAATGACTCCACCAGCCCATAGAGCACACCAAACAGTCAGTTTTTGTGCATGTAATTGCGTTTCAAGGGTCTCATGTGGATTCCCTTCACTCCAAATGCGGCAATTTTGCTTGTTGACGTAGCCATTCAACCAAAAATGAGCCTCATCACTGAACAAAATTTTGCTATGAAAATCAGCATCGAGATCAATCTCATTTTCGGCCCATACACCAAAATCACGACGCATTGCATGGTCTCGCGGCTTTAATTCTTGCACAAGCTGGATCTTGTAAGGTCGCAAGCCAAGATCTTTGCGCAAAATCTTCCATAAAGTTGATGGACAAAGCTCTAATTGCTGTGCACGGTGGCGAATCGATTCATTCGGGTCCTCTTCAACACTTTGCTCTACAGCGGCAATTGTTTCTTCGGTGCGCACTGTTCGACGTCTCTGCGGATGCGTATTATCACATAGAGTAAACGTAGTGCGAAAACGATCCATGGTTAACCGAATTAATTGCTCTGATGGCCGATTATGTCGACCATAAAATGGACGGAGCTTGCGGTAAACTTCGCGAACTGAACCATTATTTTCGAAATAAATTTGCACGATTTGCAAGCGTTGTTCTTTTGTCAACCTATTCATGATGAAATGGCAAACCAAACTAAATATTAATCACTTGACAGCTGACAAAATGGCCGCCAGTTAAAAAAGTGATGCCAACTTAAAGTTCTATACGTCTATAAAAAACGCCCTTTACAACGTAGTTTTACTTAATAAAATATTTCATCAACACCGCCATAACTCAAAACAAGTAAGAGTGCTTTATTCGGCTATTCCGAATCTTATATACCCTTCACCATTTATGTAAATCTAGTTTAGTGAAGTAACTCCAATCAAAAAAGCAATTATTGGGGTGACTGACCCCCCTATCGTGAACAACATATGAAATTTTTGTTCCCATGAAATTTTTATTTCCATGAAGGGAAAATTGTTATCGTGAATTTCATTGGAACGTTTGTTCCCGCTATCAGTTCGTACTGATTAAAAATTAGAAAGAAGAAAATATAAATAGGGAAAAAATAATTAAAATTTTTTAAAGTTGTAAAAGATTTAGAAATGTTAATGATTTGTGCTATTGTGTTGCAAGAGGAGGAGATACTACAACAAAGAACAATTTTATTTATATATTTTTACAGAGATCGTGTCGAAAAAAAATTTTTTAGGTTCAAAACAAGAAAGAAATACAACAAAAACAAATTTTTCCTTCATTTTACACTGTCAATAAACTTTGCACAAAAATTTCCTTGCACTTTTGGTTTCAGCGGACAAGTCTGAAATTCAACTCAAAATTTTTTTAATATTAAGTATGAAAACCTATCAGATGTAAACGGCTTTTCATTGATCCTATTAACTTCTTAAGGTCATATTTTTTTGGTATTTTCTGCAACTCTTCTAAAATTGCATTTTTAAGCGATGGCTGGAGTTTTTTTCAAAAACAACCGTAAATTCTCTACAGGATTAAGATCGGGGCTTTGGGTGGGTGTGTCGATGACGTGACCGCAGTTATTTAGCAGCCACATTCTTACCATGTGCGACTTACATATATTAACGGTCATCGTATTAATAGAATTTAAAACTTGCATTATTGTTTGGATTCGCAAAATGTCCAAATATTGACGCGGGTCCATTGTTGCGTCTAAAAAAAGCTACGTCACTAACTTATTGAGTTGAGACGAAGCCCCAAATCATTATAGACATTTCTCCAAATTTAACTGTTAGAATATAATTTTGCTGCTTGAGAGATATTAAAGGATTTTGCTACACCCTTGACGTCCATCGTTATAGTATAACATCATCTTCGTTTCATCATAAAATATCACGTCGTCTTAATATAAATTCGGCTGCGAAAAACTCCGAATAGTGACCGAAAATTGCTTATCTATATTTGCTTTTGAAAGCTGGGTTTTTTTCTTGCTGCTCTTGATGAGTATTTAATTTTTATTATGGTTTGATGCACTGTCTAGCAGCAAACAATAACACTAAGCTCTTCCTCTAGCTTTGTCGCTAGTTGTCGCGTGGAAATTTTAGGTTTGAACCACTTTTCTTAAAATGAACTGCTTAGCACGTCGGCTTATCTTATTTTTTCGCCCACCTCCTTGCTATATTTCCATTCTATTCTCTTTTTTGGCTCGGTTTATGACATTGTAATCTGTTCTCCGTGATACTGAAAACATTTCCGACAACTCGTCCGCACTCCTTCCCAGTTGGCGATTATAATAAATCAATTGAAAGATATCATACGACAATCTCTTCCCAGCCATATTAAATACTTCAAATGTTGTAAGTTTTTGACGTGTGCAAAGTCAAAGTTCTTCACAAACTAATTTAAAAATTCACTGTCAAGAACAATATGCACATATAATAACGGTAAATCACCGTTTAGCTTCAAAAATTAACGAAAAGGGAAACAAAACATTTTTGTGCAAAGAGTTTATTGACAGTGTAAAATGAAGTAAAGATTTGTGTAAAAAAGATGCTTTGTGCTCAAGTTAATTGGGCCTACAAATTTAAGTAAAGATTTGTTTTTCTTGTATTTCTTCCTTCTCTTCCTTTTTTTTCGGCACGATGTGTGTAAATATATACAAATTTATGTAATGTGTACATAAAATTTTTTTTGGTATAAATATGTTATGAAATTACTAAAAACTTTATATCGTGCTTATTTTCAGTGTGCAAACTCAATAATGACAGACTATATATCCATTTAAAAATGTTTTTAATAAAAAATCTTTATAGATTTTTTCCAATAGATCTCTTTGTTTTGCATCTTGACAGGCATAACGGTATTCTGCACTACAGTAACTGATATCGAATTAAAAAAAAAATGTAAATGTTCTAATGAAAACATACAAAAACTGCCACAATGTATGCAGTTCCCCAGCAAAATTTAAGTGAAAAAATCTAAGGGAAAAGTGAAAAAACTTCGAGGGAATAAATCAATCACGATAAGGGGAATTTGTGTTTACGTAAAAAATTGTTCACGTGAATAATTCAACAATTAGGAACAATTTAGGAAAAAGGGAAAAAATTTCGAGTAAAGATATATTTTTGATATGGGTGTGAGACTTGAAATATAAAAAAAATTTTTTTTGGTACTGCATATAATAATTTTACATAAAAATGACATCGGCTCTTAATGGGTTAAGCATTTTTTAAAAGATCTCTCGAAAAGCTTTAAAATGGTACCCATATTGATATTTAAAAAAATTTGAAAATTTCAGAGGCCCGTAACTCGGAAAATATGGGCGAGCGCTAATTTTTTCACTTGATATTTTTTTCTTGTTTTTTGATTCTCTATTGCCCCATATATTTATTTTTTTCATTGGAGTTACTTTATTGTTCCAAATGACATGAAAAAATTAGAAGTAGGCGTGGTATTTTGCCTGCTGCCTCGAAGAACATGAACCGATCATGCTGATTTTCAATAGCACCTCTTTCGACACTATATCTGATCGAATGACATATTGATTTTTTTTGTGAAATCTAACACGGACGGACAGACTGACATCGCTCAATCGACTTCGCTATGCATAAGAAGTCAGAATATATATACATTATGGGGTCGGAAATCGATATTGTATACCCTTTTTCCACATTTTGTGGTGAAGGGTATACAAATACATTATATGCAAACACTCAATACATTTTAAAAAGACTAAAGTAGTCTTCATATATACAGTGACACAACGAAATGTAACAATGTTTTAGAAATCGATATGATCTTCATGTTCGTTCAAACGTGTCGATCTTATTGACAAACAAAGTTTCCAAACATAAAATGAAATAACGATTTATTCTCTTAAAACGTAGAAAGTACAAAAGACATAAGATGAAACGAATGCACAATATAAAGCATGAAATTGCGAACATTTCTTAATGATCAACTCCAAAATTTGAAATTTTGAGTTATTACGTTGTACAAGTAAATGAGCGATATGCATTATATTCTCTGCCCTATTTATAAAATATTAAAATAAATAAGAATTTTATTTTAGGACAAATTTGTATGAAAAAATTGTGATAAAACACATTTAAAAGTTATTTTTATAGTAAAAATGGCAGTCTGTGTTAAGTCAAAGAGATTCATATTCGTTTTTAAAGGGTGGACATGGCGAAATCATGTAAGAGGTAGTTGCAGTGGCGAATTTATATATTGTATAAATGTCAAATTCCATATTAAAAATTACCGTCAAGTTTTTTTAATATAAAGTTTGACATTTCCTGCAACGGCGAAAATATATAAATTCGCCACTGCCACCACCTGGTACATGATTTCGCCATGGTGCGTGATGTATGAAAGCAAAGTTTTCAAAACGAGAACAAATTCAAAAACTTTTGTTTTTAAATCGAACGATTTCTATCACATACCTCATTAATACGGGACGATAAAGAACTGAACAGTAAAATACTACAGCAATTACTAATTACTAGTGTTTACAATACATTTTTAGTTTTATCTTGTAATAATATTTTTTAAGACTACATTTGGTTTTCGTAAACATGATATTTAAACTCTTAACGATCTAAATGTGACATAAACGGCCTAATCCAAAAATAAACACTAACATACTTTACTTAAGGTCAGGATTACAAGAAGTTTGAAATGATGGGGGTGGGTGGATAAATGGTTCGGACGCTTTTTATTGAAAAACATCGGTAACGTAGATTTAATAAGTGTAAAAAACAAAGTGTTAGATAAACTTTTGGCTGGATGCATAACTGGAAGTTTATGATCTTAAAAATCCAGTTACAAATCCTTTTAGGATCTTAATAATATTAGCGTTAAAAATATTTTAGTGCGAATTGTAAGAAGCCGGGCGCTAAACTTTTGTTTAAAATATTTTAAGTCGCCATGAAAGTTCTTGTAGTAAAACTTTTTACAAGTAAGAACGAATTTGAGAAATTCAAATATTAAGAGGATAAAAAAGTGTGAAATCGTTGGCCTTATAAACTTCGAAACTGATACAAAAGGAAATAAAGTTGGAAATAAAAAAGATGGGTAAAAACTGAATTTAAAATTTAATTCTTCTCTTAACTGATTAAAACGTGCACGTTTTGCCATTTTTCAAATAAAGAAGGAAATATTACGTCATTTTAAAATATTTCTCTCTAGATTGATATTGTATTTGAAATTTTTATTATAAGCCACTATCTTTCAAAAGAAAATTATATTAGAGAAGTTTTTATTTCTTCAGAAGAGACATGAAAGGGTTAATACGGAAAAATGTATGAGTATATTACATAAAACTGCTCCCTGCAGTTACATAAAATATTAAAACATATTAACCATTAACCCCACGTCTTTACGAGCCATCAAATTGAGCATAAATTTCTGTTTGTCGTCAGGGTTGTTTCAATGTTTTTAATACAAGAAAGAGAGTGTTGATCAATAGATGGCGTTAATTCGAAATGGAGAAATTATACTTAAAGTCCTATTTAATGGTGAACATTATTGCTTAAAAAATTTTCGGCCAACGATGGTTGCACATAAACGAAACATCAACATTGGAAGGTGCTGCAGGTGCTTCCTGTTGGCTTTCCGTTTTTGATTAACAACATTTTCCTGTGAAAACAATTTTTTTGTTGATAATAATTAAGCAGAATTTCAAATGACAAAAATCGATGGATATCAAAAATATCGTTTTAAAATTATGTGATTAATTTTAATCAATTTAAGGTAACATTTGTAAATATTTTTTTAGTAATTATTTTACAAAACACAGAGAAAATATAAAGATTAAATGAAACAGAAAGTAACATTGCTTTACTTTAGTACATTTTTTTTTACAAAACTTTTTCTAAATGTCTAAAGTTTTTTAAATATGTATTAAAAAGGGTTATAGTGTTATCGAAGATATATAGTTCGAGAGCTGTGCCTTGGTAAATTTATTAATCAGCTCCAATTCTAAAACTAAATGATCGCGCTTATTCTAATTGCCGGCGTCGTCACTTATCAATGTTGATATGTGTTGACGCATTCGATTTGTTATTCTACTTGTCGTTATTGACACTTTTCGATTACTGCTCAAAGATTTTTTGTATTCTATAACAAATGTGACGACGATATTGTATTGAAGTGACACTGTTTTTTGTCGACGACTTTTTGCATAACGACTGAAAGTGATTAAAACCAAACAAAACATTGAAAATGTAAAAAAGTGAAAGTTATAAGTGCAAGTCAATTTGAAAAATTAAAAAATTATCGCAGAGGCACTGCTTCATGCAATTTTAAAGAAAAATGGGAAAAATTAGAAAAATTCTAAATTCTCTTGGTCCGCCTAGAAGGTTAGCAGATGAATGGCAAAAAGTAACAAAATAAAGGATTGAATAGGGATTTATAAAAAAGTTTGTAAAAATTACTTCTAAGGTATGGCGAAATATAAAATTAAAAGTGAAAAAAAGATGGTTGCTAATAAAGCAGAATGTAAAGCCACTGGCGGCGGAATGTTTAAACAATTTTCACTCAGTCCGCTGAAAGAAGCTGTGGCAAACCTCCTTAACTTTCAGAAGCATTTGAAGCTGAGGGAGCAGTTCAAGGAGTTCAAATGGTTGACATGGGAAACGATTCTAACGACATGAATCTTGCTGAAGTCGAATTTGTCGTTGAAAGCACAGCCAGGAGCAGGCAAAACATATGTACATACTTGTGATACGGCATATTAAAAATAATGCAATTCTGCCTAAGAAGTTTTCTTTTCAACACAAGTTTTTGTTTTTTCAAGCCTTCATCATCAATTAAATCAAAATTTTCTTCACTTATAGAAAACATTTTACCATAAAAGTGTCAAACACAAATAAAATTTAATAAAAAACTTGGGGATGTGCATTTTTATTTCATAAAAATCGATAAACCGTCGACGTCGTCACAGGAATATTATAGAATGCAAAATTTTTATTGAATTGACGCCGACATTGATACGAAGTGATATTGATACTAAAACGACGACGATGATGACGCCGACAACTAGAATAAGGGTGAATATAAAAATTAATTAAATTTAAAAATGCACAATACTTAAAAATATTTAAATCTTACAATTATTTTTTTTATTTTCTTAAAAAAATAACAGGAACAATGGTAAAAGCGTTCTATAGAAATTTGGCTAAAAGCCAAAACCATTTTTTTGTGCATTGTGAGTTTAATTTAGACAGTTTAACTAAATACTTTCACTATTGTTTGAATTGTTTTTATTATTGCAAGGATTTTTTTATTGGTGTAACTAAGCGTGTCACATAACGATTTGCTATTTGAACTGTCGTTGTTTCTGTTTTCTAGTTCAACCATTGCAAAAAATGTCAACAGTCAAGCAAGTAGATTGTTCTTCTTAAGTTTATTTGTTCTTTTCTTGAGTTTTTTTAAACAAAGAGCCACAAAATTGTTTATTTTAGCTCAACAGGAAATTCTATAGTAGTTGTTGTATTATTAGTATGAACAAATGTGTGTTATTGATGTTTTTATTATGGAGAAAAAATTGTGTTGAAAAGGAAAAGTGGAAGCCAAAACTTATTTCTTAATATTTAAATAAATACTAGCATTTAAATCAGAGAGATGAACGTGAGCTGTTAGTTTACGTGTCACGCTCAACTAAAATTAAAAAGAAATTATTCCACACGCAAGGAAAAGGTAAGATTGAGGTAACCATAATTTAAGAGCAACATATTATGGTTGTATTATATGGTTGTTAACAAAACATAGTATTGTTACATTTAATTATAATAAAGCTGGTCTTGCAACCATATTGTTGTTTAACATAACAATAACATGGTAAAATCTAAAAATAATGTTAAAATATAAACATTAAATGATTAAACTAAAACATCATAATATAGTTGAAAATGTCATGTTATATAATTTAATTATTATATAGTCTCGTAAGTGCAAATACTTCCTAATATATAATATAATTTATTATTGATTTGTTACAAAAGTTATTCAAAAACATAAATTCACAAAAACACAATTTTTGCTTATTTTATATAATTAAAAGGCTTTAAACACACAGGCAACAATCTTAACTCTGTCAAGACCTAGAACAAAATATTTTTAAGCGCAAACAATATTATGTTTGCTTTAAATCATACTATATATTATATTTTATAATATTTTTAATAAGCTATACAACGTTGGTTGTGGTACAAATTTTTTTACGTCAAACCAACCATGTTGTATTTTTTGTGCACAGTAACCATATAATGAATAAATATCAACAAAAACGTGTTTATCGTGTCTGCAACTTTACAATCTTACAAAGAACCTGCTTTGACACTCAATAATCAATGTCGGTAATTAATTTAGTCGGGATATTTTAAAAAATAGCACAATATTTTTAAGAAAATTAATTAATTAAAAAATATTCCCGTGTCTTTAATTTAATAATTTGCAAAGTGCCTGTACATAGAAATAAATTATGGTAGTATTTTTTGGTATTTTAAACTTTTATTTTTGTGTTTGCTTTATTGTTTGGACAATTTTTTTTACTTTATTTAAAATGTTTATCAGAAGTTTCCTGAAGAGCTAAGTAAGCGGTATCGAAATGTCTCGATGAGACGTTCTTTGGCCCTCGATAAGCAATATCGGTAATTTATTTAATTGGTATAATTTAAAAAATAGCACAAAACTTTTTATGAAAATTAAATAATTAAAAAATTATTCCCGTTTCTTTAACATATTATGGTTATTGTGACCATTTTATAACCATGTTTTTTCCTTGCGTGCATTAAAATATAAATTTTCGTATAATCTATTTTCGATTATAAATATCAGGCTTTTGATCCATCGTTATTTGGACTAGATATTTATATAAAACTAATCCCTAAATTTATGTTTTGTTTTTTGCTATCACCACTTAATCCTTATCCTGTTCTGATTTTTAATTTATTTTTATACAATTAGTGTCCACGGGAAGGTATACTACTTTTTTTGTTTATAATTCTTGATTAAAGGGATCTAAGGGCTCGGTTTTGTCTTTGTATTTAAATGTCATTTATATTTAAGTTATATTTAAGTAAAAAATTCATTTTTAAATTGCAGACTTAAATGAAGCTTAAATGACCAATCTTGTGCATATAAAGTCTGTTTAAATATTACAGTTTTACCATATGGTTTCGAAAAACTAAACAAAAGCTTGAGCAGAAAGCATATTTTTACAAAAAAAAAAAAAGTAAACAAACATTTCAGCCATTGATAGAATATTTATGCACATATCTCTCAATAAAAATATTAATTAAAAAGTTAAAATATTAATATACAATAAGTTTAGGTGGTGAATACGTGAGTATCACAGTCATTCAATATATTTCAAATATTTTTAAGAAAACTTGAGTGTTATTGTGTTTGGTAGCATAAACTATTAATAATTATTTAGATAGTTTGTAATTTTTATCATAGTTAAATATTACCATTTTTTGAAAAACTTGTTGTGGCAGCAATTCCATTGTAATCGTGGCTCCGTCTTGTTGATACCGCGTGTAAATCAAACCCAAAGCATGCAGTTGTGGCGTTGCTATTGGCATATATACGGCAGAGAAAATGGTCTTGTAGAAACATCTTTTTTATCAACCGAATCTTAAATAAAAACAAACAAACGCAAAGCCTTGTGCAAAATTGTGGTCAAAGTTGTTCTTTAAAGACCAAGCTTCTGAGCACGCCGTCACATTAAGGTTTTAACGTTTGTTCTTAATTTAGAGGTCCTTAAGTTGATAACAAGAATAAAAATTAGTAGTTTTTTGTTTGTTTTTAATGCAATTACAAGTACGACTGTCACATACGTTATGCCATTCATGGGAGTAATCAATTAGATTGAGTTATTATTTCTCAATATCATTAGCAATAAATTACAAATAATACTGGTTTTTGCAGCAGTAGTATTATTTCCTTGTTTATGTAAACTAAGAAAAAAGCATTATTTTAAAATTTATTCTTATCACAAAAATATGATGAAATATTAATGTTTTAGTATTCTTAAGAAAAGTACTACACTCTAGGAACATATCGTTAGCTAAAATGGAAAAAGGCGTAACTGACAAAAATATAATTTTACAGGAGAAGCAAAAACTTTATAAAACGAAAACTATAAACGTTCAAAATTTATACTATTATGACAATATATTTGGAAATAAATCTCGAGGATATTTTATGGCAAAGTAATAAAAATAGCATGTACATTGAACGTATTTTGTGTGTGGTGAGAATAAATAACCTTAAATTTCATCGTCCGCCAAGATACCAAGTCACACATACGCTTCACTACTGTGAAATGGCCATATGGATATGCTTTCCCCGCAGTAATACATTTCATCTTCATGAGAATATCATGAAATATTTATATTTGAAGAAATAAAGCACGATTAAAGTAATCTTACATAAAAAAGATTTCAAATAATAACAATTCCACGGTAATAAAGCATTAACAACAGACTTTAGTTTTTTTTTATTTGCTTTAATCCCTAAGCGATAATCTGGTGTTAAGTTTCGTAAAAACTGGCGTTTTTCGGAAAGCTCTTGTATAGTAGTAACGCATTGTATTTTTTAAAATAAATTTTTATATAATTTTCGTGCAGCTATTGACTACTACGGCATTTACACCATGCAGTTTTTCATGAAACTAGCATGAAATTTTTGTTTTTTTGTGAAGCAGGAGGAGTAAGCAATATGGTATTGCTTGAGTTTTGTGGGTATGTTGCTGTTGCTAATGTTTACTTTCAGATAACGCTTAACGCTGTATCTTAAATAGAAAATTGAAAAAAAAATATGACTCAAAAAATTGCATATTGTAAATCTGGACTAGGAAAAGATTTAATTTTTTTTCAATAGGAAATTTTAAAATAGAAGAGCTGAACCCCGTATAGACTAAAAAATAAAAATCTCTCTCTTAGAGTTTTTTTTTTCATCATTACCCACAGTACCGCTTTGATAGCGAAAATACAGGTTTTATTTTCAAATTATTTTTGTATCTATCATTATCATCTTAAACTTATTAATATTGAAAAAATAAACTGATTATATCGTAATTTAGTACCTACATTTATCGTTATACCCCATGTGTGGTGATATTAAAATTTCTAAATTTGTTCATCTTGTCTTTCAGATAATTCACAGTGGTCCTTCACCAAATAAAGGCGGTGCTGAACCGGGAAGGTAAGTCGCTTGAATTAGAAAACCAATTGTTTATATTTATAACTATATGAAGATGCGTTTGGTGCAGTAACCGATTCAGACAGATTACAAATTCTAAATAATAATTCGATCATATATAGTAGTATTGAACTTAAAAGTTTGGGCCGACTTAAAAATATTTGCCCTTAATTATAGCTGCAATCTAGGCGTTAAGTAAACTTTGACTCTATATATAGTTATATATATGTTTGTTTACGCCAGTGGACCGATTTTCTTGGAATTCTCACCGTTTATTATCAAATACGCGGTTGGTAAAATAGAGTAATTATTTATTTTGGTATTTAACGTGGGCCTGGCACTTCCCATACAAAGTAAACTTGGTAATTGTAATAGGTAGCATCTTGAAATTTTTACAAGGTAAAAAATTAGTACACTGTAAGTAGAAAACTTTAATAGGTAGACTCTTGAAATGTTGCACCAGTAACCACTTATATCAATATACAAAGTTTAGCGAAATACATACTGGATTGGGATAGTGGGCGTGGTACCCTCTATACAAAGTAAATTATTATTGTGTACCTAGATAACGACAATAGGTACACTCTTGAAACTTTGCACAAGTAACTCTGCTCCAAATGTGGATAGCTGAAAATTGTCTGAATTGAAACACTAGGATTATAACACCCAGAATTTTATACTAGAAATTTCCTTGTTAACATGGACAGTCTAGCCATAGATTAGGACAGTTGGCGTGTTGTCGTTTACCTAGGGAACTGTAAGAGAAAAGGTCTTAAAATTTCGTTCAAGTAACTTCTATATGAGCCGTTTATTTTAAAGTGGCATAAGTCACTTTTTAAAAAACAATTGAACGTTTAGAGCTGCTACGATTTTATATTGACCAAAGTTTTTATTGGAGAAAAAATAAGCATACTGACATAAGCAGTGCAAATATGTCTGCTCGAGATTTGCTTCAATACTTTAAAACACAATCCTTTAAATATGCTTATCAGCTTAAAAGCAAAGTGACTTATGTCACTTTCAAAATAATCGGCTCATGTTAATGCGTTTCATCAAATTATTACGGTAGCAAAGCGCATCTGGAATAGCTGAACTGAAAACAACAAAATTGTCATTATTTTTCAACAATAACGAGCAAACAAGCCGCATATTCGAATGCTAAAGGCCACGACTGACTGACAAAATCGTACGATTCGTTCACAAGAAAATTTGATGGAATTCTGTCCTATTTAGAAAAATTGCAAGAAACTGTCTCTTAAAGTGCCGCACTGTCACACAAGAAAGATCCAACAGAAGCTATTATTTGATAAAAATTTTTTAAAAGGTTAACAAATTCTCACATTATATTTCAATACACGCCATTCGTGAATGTGACACTGCATAGTGGGGCATAAACAAAATATTTTAAAAATAGATTAGCAATTTCGTATAACTTTATGGCTTACGAAGTCCTAATCAAATACTTTAAAACTGAAACAGAAAGATAAAAGACTCCACCTTTAAGCATAATGTCAAATGCTACTAGCATGAAAAATTTTGTTGAAGTCGGTCAAATTGCTGCTTATTTTTACAAAATATTTCCTTTTTGCCTTTGTGGCGCGTCCATAAAACTTATTCTGAATTTAATTTTGATCGTGTGTCTTGCATTGTTACTGCATCAAGCCCTTAGTTAAAACAAACTAATTTATTTCGTTTTGTTTTTTTTATATTTTTAATTAATTTATCTTTTTATACTGAACACATGTTTATTTCGCATATTTTATAGCAAAATAAATCGTAACCTCTTTATTCGCCTCTTTATTTAAAATTTCCCGATGCACAATTTAATAATAAATAAATTTGTATAATTTATTATGCTGTTATGATTTATTTAAAACTTAAAAGAACCATTGAAATATTTTCAAAATATAATCAAGGTGAATGTATTCTTTAAATGAGAAAAACAAAGTACTAAGAAAACATACATACATTTAACTGCCATTGAAATAGTAAAAAAGTAAAGAAAACGTTTTGAATTATGTAATAGAAAACGATCGCTTTGCAAACTATTGATTTTAAAAATTGTTTTATACTTTCTACGGAATTATTGGATTTGGTTCGTATTTTAAAACCGATTGAAACTTATCACATCCTTTAAAACTTTTCTATAACATTTTTGATTATTAACACATTATCAATTTAAAAATGTTTAAACGGCTCTTGTTAAAATAAAGGAAAAAACGAAAAAGGGGTGCGTTTTTACACATGAGGAGCAGCAGAATAAAAGGTGCTTTTTCGCTCATTTCAAATTTTTGGGAAATCGAGATTTATTTCTTTCGCCCCTTTAAAGAACCTGGCAATGCTAACAAGTTTTTTTACTTATCTACAGATTCACCTTACTGTCATAAGTCAGCTCATTAAATGTTAAGGATGTTTGATATAATTCCATTTCGCCCCTTTTGCAAAAAAAACACCTTTTGTTAAGGAAAAAAAAAGTATAAAAACACTTTTTGTTAGAAAAAATAAGTAAAAAAGCACATTTTGTTAATAGAAGGAAAAGGTACATTGTGTAATACAAATACACATATATAACGATAAAATTTTGACTGTATGTGGTTAAACCTGATCTTATATCTTAAAAAGTTAGGTATATTATTTTTGTAGGTTTATTAAATAAAATCGCAACTTACTTTCATAGCCTTAAATTAAATACGTACGGAATTTGTTAAATAGTCAAACTTTTGTTCCAACATCTTCTTCTATGCATGAACATACAAAATTTTTTTCTATTGAATCGTCCATATAAATATTTATACTGATTATATAAAATGTCCTTGTATCAAAATAATGACTGGATTTCACTCCAGTCTGATTAATTTCACTTTAACAGTAGTTTGGTTGATACAGGGATGCCATCTTTCATTAAAGTAAAACTACACAAAGAAATGCCAAAGGTTATGGGAAAGGAACCTTTTGTTAAAAAATAAACAAAAATGCACCTTTTGTTAAGCATGAATTTTTTAGAACCCATTTAATTTGTAAAAAAATTGTTATAAGATTTTAACTTAAATTTTATAAAAACACCAAAAAACCGATTTTTAGAGAAATGCGAAAAAGCTTCTTTTGTTCTGCGGCTCCTCACATATCAAGTCGGTATCAGAGAAAAGAAATTGCATTGGTTTTATTGCTTTGAATACATTCACACAAAAATAATGTTGTTGACATTACTACACACTAGGCTAATGAAGCGAATGAAAACACATTCACACAGAGATCGTATGATGAAATATGATGTGTGTATTGCATGTGTTACCTAAATGACAACAAACATTCACAAAGATTCATGAATACCGCGCTGTATTCATGAATCATTTGTGAATACCTGTGAATGAAGGGTACTAAAAACTAAATTAAAACACATAAAAGATAATTTTAGTATTGTACGTAGGATGAGTGTTGACAACTGTCAAATGTATTTCAGAAATTAAGTGCGATTATACAAAATAGGTTTAAAAACAAGGCTTAATAAAAAATTAGATATGTAAATAGTGTATTACATTAGGCTTGCTTGTATTTAAAAACTGAATTCAGAAATAATATATTATTTACAGACTTAGGTCCCAATCTATTTCGTTTTTCGGTAATGATATTGCCTGCCGCAGAGAAAACACGCTCGGAGGCAGCACTACTAGCAGGTATAGCCAAAATTTTCTTTGCTAGTTTTGACAATCGGGGGTAATCGTTCGTGCGATGATTCCACCAGTCCAAAACATCGAAACTGATGTCAGGCTTCACATAGCAGGAAGAATATCGGTTAAGTTCGTCCATAATGCTTTCTTCTGTAGTAGGATTTCTCGTGTTTACAAAATCAGAAAAAAACAATTTGAAGTCACTTGGTGTTTCGTTTTCGTTAGAGATATGCATGTGTGTTTCAGGAGTTGAGATTGCTGGACTATTTAAAATTAGTGATGTGCAAAATTCCTTTACTTGGCCTAAAACTTCCTCCTCTAAAGCGCGATTGGTTGGTGGGAAAAAAAAACAGGCGGCATATTGGTAAATGCTTATATTAGGTATCCATTTTTCGTCTATTTCCTTTAAAATGTTAACCTTCAATTTTGCTATAGGCGCAGAGTCGGAAGGTTTAGCTTCACAAATGTTTTTGAGACTGTTGATTGATAAATATACATAATTAATTGTTACATAATTTTCTCCCTGAAGCTTTTTGTTTATTTTGTCAAAGTTTTCGAAGAGTTCAACTAAAGCTTTTAGTACAGGAAAGTTAATTTCAGCAATTCTGTGCACTTCTGCGTTGTTTGTTAGTATTTCTTGGATTGCAACCCAGTTGTTTACAATTGACTTAAATAAATGCAGGTGAGAATTCCAGCGAGTAATGCAATAATTTTTAAAAGAGGTTGCAAAAAAGTGCTGTAAATTACTTTTTTGGAAATACTTAACAAGTTTTTTGCAAGATTCCAACATTGGCTTTAATTCTTCAGCATCATTGAAAGCGGAGTTAAGCACATTATTAAAAAGATGATTTGCACAATTAATTCGTGTATTTTTTTCCAGAGCTTTTACTATGTTGGAACCTCTGTCAGTTACGAATTTAATTTTTTCTATTTCATTAATGTCAAAGTCATTTAAAACAGATTTCAGCTTTGCGAGAATATTTTGTGCAGTGGTTTTTTGAAAATCCATGGATTTTACCCCCAGAACAATATTCGATAATTTTAATTCCTTTACATAATGGAACGTAACTGATAAAAAATTTCTTTTAACGTAGTTGTCCGTCCACAAATCTGTAGTTATAGATGCCATTTCATTTACCACTGCATCTTTAATTTCTTCTTTTATTTTATTCTTTTCTTCCTCTGCTTTCTTGGAGACTTTATGTGATACAGTTTGGGGATCTGGTATTAAATCAGTTATATTCAAATGGTTTCCGTATTTTGCTCCGATATTTATTAGGGCCTGAGCGACTTTTTTAAAACCACTTCCACTAACAGCAGAAAATGGGCGACAATCTTCGACAACCCACTGAGCACACGCATCAACAAAGTCATCTTTATCACAGCTGTTAACTTTTCTTAATTCTGTTTCGATGTGTTCTTCTAAATAGCATTTGTGTCTCACCAAATTGGATGTTTGTTTGCCGTTAAACTTAAACAAACGATTACAATTTTTACAACAAACAAATTTATTAATTATTTCATTATGATCATTTTGTATCTGGGAAAAAACTGACCAAACTTTACTCTTAGTATTTTTGTTGTTTACTAATTTAAAAACACCGGAATTTATTTTTCCTACAATTTCTTCGCACTGCATTTTTATTTCTGCTTTCACGCTCTACACAATTGCAATATTAAAAAGTTACTAAAAAGTCGTTTAATAAACCAACATTAAAAACTGTCTGAAATTTAAAGGATGAAAAGTATAAGAAGAAGAAGTACACTCATGAAAGTACCGTTTAAAGGCCTGCAAGAATACATTTCAAAACATAATCAAGACATCGCATATTTTTTAAATGCTTTACTGATGTAAGAACGCGACAAACAAATACTCTCAAATACTATAAAAATGCAACACAAATACTGTCTAATGTAATATAATTAGTAATTGTGGTTGTAAAAATTCCAACATATTTGGGAAAGTCCCTAGGTAATAAACAGGTAAAAAAAACATTCATAAGTAATATTGCAATAAAATAATCAATAAAAGCGAAAATGTTTTATACAAAGTGGCAAAAAAGTATTTTTAAATGAGTTGTGAAAAGGGTAATAATTGATGTTGTAAAAAATCCGTTGAAATACGTGTATTTGGAAATGTTAAAATATATATTACTGCAATAAAATAATATTATTTTTCTTGGTTTAGATATGAATAAACAGTAAAATAAAAATAGTTATTGAACACTAAAAATTAAAATATTTTAAGTAACAAACCTTAAAATCTATTTAAAAACTATCACATTTAGTGAAATTTCATGGACGCATTCAAAAAGAATTTTTTTTTGATTTAGAAAAATTTGTTTTATAAATCGCAATATACACACATTAGATAATTACTTTTAGACTAGCTATTAGTTCATTTAATTTAACTCAACTATTGGTTAATTAGATTGTGTGCGAAGTATTTAATTATTATAAAAATCGGCACATGTTTAAAATTTTACCTTTTTATTTCGTTCTTCAGAAAAACTGCAATATAAAAACTAAAAGAAATAATGATACTTTTGGTGTTTAAAAAAAACGCTTAACCTACCACAAAATCAGTTAAATTGGCAACACTGTCTATATTTCTGTGTGTGTACAATATACATACATATATATGTGTGTACATACGCACAATTTATGGTTTTTGTTTGTGCAAGCATAGATTTTTTTCATTTCTTATTTTCTTTATATATGCATGAATACTATGAATACCATGGCGAATACTATGAAATATGATGGTTAGCAATGAATAGGTACCAAAGTCTCGAGCAGTTTTCAAAAATTTCAAATGGCATGAATGAAATGGTTGATTAACTTGTGTTGGCATAATAAAAGTATTGCGAAAAAAAAACAGTCAAAGCAAATGGAGAGTTGAACACAAGCACGTGCATTGATCATTTTAGGCAGTTAAATGAATGGCAAAAGCAATGAACATATGAATGAGCAATAAAAGTGAATATGCAGTATTCTTGTCTCTGGTCGGTATGCCTTGCTTTTCCAACTGCATAGTAGTACAGAATTACTGTGTTTTAGTAATAAATGCACGGACATAGTAGAATGCATGGCTTCAACCCTCTCAGCATCGTATGTAGCGAAATTGGCTTCATGGATATTTTGTATAAAAAGGTTGTCATTATTCTACTTTTAATCGCTTAATATTAAACCCCTATTTCCCCTACTTTTATCCGGCTTATTTAAATATGGCACAGAATTCGTTCGCCATTTCCTTTTTATTGTTTTGTTTTTTTATTCTCACATTATTATTAATATCGCTAAAACAATTTTCGAAAACTATAATTAGCCAAGTGCGAGCTGGACTCACACAAGAAGACTTTCGTAACATCTTTTGTTTTTAAATTATGTTTTTTATTGTTGAATACTTAAAGCGTCTGCCTCTACGGTTCAAAAGGTAAGACTTTATACTTAAAAATCGGACCCTCTATAGGAATACCCTTTCGCTTTTCTATGGCTACACCCTTTAATTTATGTAAAATTTAAATGCCTGCCTATAACGGCTTAAAATATAAGACCATAAACATGCACTCCATGTCTCTGTGGAGACTTCCTGTAATTTTTGAGGCAGAGTACACAAATCAAAACTTATTTATATAGATATATACTTTTACTTATATACTCTAGTTTTATTTATTGGAGATGCCAACAAAAACGTAAAAAAGCGGTAACGAAATTACTCATATAGTTCAGTGAGCAGTCGTTTAATAGATGTTGTTTACAATGTTCACAATCTAAGGCAGATAACTGCGAAGAATGCTGATGAAGGATGTAGCGATCCAAAAAAAGCAGCAATTCATTTTGCTGGTGTCTAATTTTTCTCATTTTCTTTGGAAAACGCCCGCATACATTTGTGAAAAAAAAAATTTTTCTAAAAAAGGTTTTTACAAATTAAAAAAAAAAATAACTTCAGCCAAAAGTATTTCAATTCTATTTATTAAATCTATTTATTTCAATAAAACTGAAAAACTAGTAAAAAGTACTTCACAACCGAGGTTATAATTGTGTTTCCCATGTTTGGTTCAAGTTTTAACAAATCGGCGGAGTTTACAGTTACGATTTATTTTGCAACAGTGTAATCGAAGAAATTTTATAAGTTCTTAAAAAAATTTTGAAATACCCAGGAAAAACTACTAGATCCACACCCACATCTGTCAAGAAAGCACGTATGCGTGTAATCTTCTTCTTCGGATCGAGTTTTGATAAAACGTAATAGCTTATTTATGAAGAAAGCAAAGTTTGCCTTTGTCAAGGCGGCTTACAGCGAACAGTGGGGCAGAATAAAAATATTTTAAAATAACTCGGCCATTTGTAAAGGTCGAGCATGAGCAGAGCAAAGGAGTATTTGAGCTTAAGTTTTGAAGATGGGTACCATTAACGTTCCAGGAATGGTGCTATGTGGTCTCAGATTGGAGTACCTCCCACCTGAATTTTTTTTTTACATTTCTGATTTTTAAAAATTATACATGGTCTTAAAGGCCTTGTCAATACCTAAACAAATCAGATTGCTGGCCCTCTTTTAGCCTGAAATACACAAAAATGTAGAAATTTTTGATTTTTTACATTGAAAATCGCATAATTTTTAAGCTAGAAAATATATAATCTTCAAATTTTTCCGGAATGTTTTATATTTTTTTCGCTATGTACGGTAAATAATTTAAACAAATTTTTACCCAATATTTAATAAAATCAAACATTTTAATTTTAAAAAATCCGACGACAATTTAAGAAATTCCAAGCGTTAGATAAATTTTCAGGTGCGAGGTACCCAACTTTGAGAACACATAGCACCATCCCTGGAAAGTGGATGGTACCCAGCTTCAAAACTTAAGCTTAAATACTCATCTGCTATGCTTGTGTCATTTTGGATCAATTGATCTAGCCCTCTACAAATAGCTGAGTTATTTCCAAAATAGTTTGATTCTGCCCCACTGTGCAGCGCCGTGACTTGATCGTGAATACCAGAAAAAAATTGGCAACGCTGTTCTGTTAATGGTGGATGAAACCAAAAATTGTACACATTATTTGAGGTTATTTTTTTTAACTTCGTAAGAGCCCAAAAACCTAATCTTATAAATTGAATTAAACATTTAAATTAGTTAGTTTAATAATGATTATTTGACCCTTTTTTATTAAATTATTTTCTATTTTCTTAAGCTTTGGGTCCTTATATTTTTTAATAATATTTTATTTCAATATTTCGGTACTTTCTGCGTACCTTCTTCAGGAAGAAAATCGTTACCTTTTATGCCCTTTCTCAACTGTCTTACGTTCCTTCCCTAATGAGTCAGAAATGTTTTACCGTCCCATCACCAAATCCAGCGCCACTTAAACAACTTCTACACTAGACTAGTGTTCATAAAATTCCGAATAATTACCAACATAGGATTTAGATTGGCGTACTTAATGTCATTATTTCCAATGTACTATTGCCTGCTACTGCTGAGCATTACCGCACCATCGCCTTTAAGCCACACCATGACAGCATGAGAACTTAATATTCTATTACTCAGGTAAGTATACAGAGTCTGTATACTAGAGACTTGATTCCGCTCTCCTAACAGATACATGACTTACTAGGCTCTCGTTTCCAAACGTCGCCATAAGAACTCGCACTTCCGGCAAATGCTAGGTGATGGCCTAAATGTTACCAGCCTTTATTAAAACTTCATTTATTTTTAATATAAAAAAATTTTTGAAGTAAAGTATTTCTGCAAAACCGATCATAAGTCGACAAAATACATCTTCATTATTATTTGTGTCAAACAATGTGTACGAATTGGTGGTTGTAAGATGGCTTTTAAGGCCATTATAAACTATAAGATTTTGTCGTTAGACCTGTTAAAAATGGCAGGTGTATTCAAGAAGTAGGAGAAAGTTTCATCAGATCTTCTTATGAATGAATTGTACGATTGTGAAGGAAAGTCAGTCATGGTTGTAAGGATGTTCTTACACAATCAGATGGACTTCTTAATATAAGCGCTCAAAAGTCGGTGATTGTACAAAAAGTATTCAAGACTTTCCTGGGTATTTCAATTACAAATTATAAAAATTAAATATTATTGTTTTTTTATCGTTTTTAATTAATTTTCTTTTCTGTTTAATTCAAGCATTAGGTCAATTTTAAAATAAAAATATTGTTTGTTATTTTTTATTTTGTCGATATTTCGTCACACTGATGTGGCTGACCTAGTGCTTGAGTTAAATAGAAAAGAAAATTAACTATAAATCTTATTCCTGTTTAATATTTATATTTTTATACTTTTTTATTTTCATTAATTATTCATTTTATTTTTATAATTTTTTAATTATTATTTTTTCTAGAATATCATAACTTCTGGACATTTTTTACAATTCCTGGTAGCTGTTTAAAACTTCCTTAAAACAAATTTGTGTACACGTTATTTTTAAATAAACAAATTAACTTTTTTATTTTTTAACATTAATAGGATATAATTTTCTAATTGTAAAATTAATTTAGTATTTAAATAATTTGTAACTAACAAAAAAAGCATTTAAAATGGCTGCACACTGAAAACAATTTTGTTTTTTTTTTTTTTTTTAATTTTATTATTAATTTTATTTTTTTAGTTTAATTTTTTATTTATTAACAAGTCCAGCGCCGTTTTCATTTTAATTTAAATCAAACAAAATGCTTTTATCAACAGAAAAAATAAAATATTAAATATAACTAAAACAATTTTTTAATTAAAAAAAATGGTCGGAAATAACTTCCGAAAAATGTGATCAATAAATTGCAAGACTTTTATTTGCATTTCTAGTCTTTTTTAAACAAGGTATGTTTTAGTTTAATGTTCTTAATCCAGACATTCTCTACCTTTTAAATTTGAGATTTTTAATAGACCTTACAACTGAAGGCTTATTCTGGATTGCAGTGCGAAAATTAATGCTATGCGCAAATGAAATACGATGCATTCGCAATGTATTTCAAATCGTGGCAACGCTGCTCAAATAAACCTGTGTCAACAAACGTCAAATTAAAAATAAATATGTAAATTGCTTGTGTTTGGCTGTGAAAGTTCTTTATAAAATTTATTTAGGAAATTCTGTAAGAAAAAAATGGATTCTGTGGCACTGTGGTTCGAAGATGAAGAAGGACGTGAGCAAAATGAAAGGATACAGTGAAGATTGCTTAAAAGCAATTGTTGCCCCGCAGAAAAGTGCGTCCGCTAATCCATTAACGTAATCCTTCAAGTTTAACAATTTCACCACTTGCCCCTCTAAGGGAGACAGTGGATTATATCTTGATGGGCTACCGCCAATGTCGGTTTTATTTCGTCTAAGCTTCTGTTTGGTGTGTACTTTAAAATGGGTCCAAACTTATTAAAGTTGAAGTCAAATATTTTTGAACTGGTTTATATATTTAATACTTTTTTCAATCCTGCATCTTCTCTATTAATTGGTCCATTGATATTTAAATCTTCAGTTAACTTTTGCATTTGGTGCTTTCAAAAGGCCTCTTGCCAATTGGCTGTGCTTATTCATAAATTCTATCTTTATTTCAAGTTGGCGCGGTTTGGTGGTCTTATTGCTTGCTTCCCTGAATTAAATAATAAATATATAATAAATAAATAAATAAAATATTTTTCACTTACAGTTTGTAGTTTGCGAATGCTACTTTGTTGTCGTATAAATTTTGCGAATTTGACATTTGTTTTCGCAATATAGAATACCGACTTGTCAACTTTTTGCATTTAAAATGCGATTAAAACAGAACTTTGCGAATATCGCAATACAGAATAGCGATTGTTCGCATTTATGTATTTTCGCATCGCAATTCAGAATAAGCCTCCATGATTTTAATGAATGTACAAACTACTCATACAACTTAATTTTTTTTCCCGGAAAAGAATTTAATTTGTCTAAGTAAGATAAGATATAAACAGCAAGTTAAGCGAAATTTCTTCACTATTACTGGAACTTACAAAAACTTTTACTTTCGAGGCAACTACAAATATTAAAAATGCAATCAAATGTGTGTGTATGTTTGATTAATTAAATTAAACAAATGAAAAACTGCAGTTTCAGACAAACCAAATTCCGAAACTCCTAAATCATACATCAAAAATACCAAAAACAAATTTGTGTAACTATTGTCTATAAAAAAACGCCTTTTGGACATAGATTCATACTTTTGAAGATAACTAAGAACCTATAGGGCTTTTTAAACCCGTATTCACTTTTTCAACGCCAGCATCAGGATTTCAATTAAAATTTTGTAATCAAAATTTCGTGAGTATAGATATTAAGGAGTTCCAACGATATTGAGTGAAAGCACGTCCGATGGCCATTTCGCTACCGGCTAGTTAGGTCTTCAGGAAACTTCACACAAAGATTTTGAATAAACTAAAGATTTTTGTCCAAACAATAAAGAAGTACAATAGGTAAAAACAAACAAAAATCAAAGTTTAAGCAAAAACAGCAATGTTTTTATTTTTCTATACTGTGCCACTGTGTACGGCCGACTTTTTCGGATCTTTTATTCAGTTAAAAAAGATGATGTAAAATAAAATACCACATAACACTACCATAATTTATTTTTATTTTATGCACGGGCAATTGCAAATTATATACTTAAATTAAACTACGAGAATATTTTTTTATCTTTACTTTATTGTTTGGACAAAAATCTTTAGTTTATTTAAAATGTTTGTGAGAAGTTTCTAGAAGAGCTCATTTATTTAATTAATTTAATTCTATATTCCCGAGGTTTAATTTAAGGTGTTCCAGTATGCTGCTGTTCAGAAGTGTGGAAAACCCCTGCTAAGGTGTATTGAAAAACTCAGAATTTTTAAATAACTCGAATACTATGAACGATTTCAAAAGTTGGAAAACTCTAAAAGACAAATTTTGATAAAAAAAATTAAATAAAAATTAACAGTTTAGAACGCTTCCTTGCAGTGCATGTGAAGTTTTGTTTCAATCGGTGTAGCCGATTGCCTTTTTAATCCATGAGGTGGATTAAACTTTATTTTTGCAAAACACCACATTTTTCTAAGATCTATTTAATTTTAAACTCTTACTCCTCATTAGAAAAATTTAATTTTACACAATCAGATTATGTAAACAATTAGAACTTTAATATATATATATTTTTGTAATTTTTATAGGAAGTTTGATTTCTTTACCGTTTTTTGTTTTGATTATTACATATTTTTCACATTGAGCAGTTTAGATGTCGACAAATTTTATATAAACTTATGTTTAAGTTTGTGTCGTTTTGTTTGATCTATCGAAAATCTAAAATATTTTTCTAGTAACCAACCACCAACAGTTGAAATCGTTAATGATAATTTACAAAATTTAAACATGAATGATAATGAAGTAACAGAAGATGAACAACAACAGGAGCAACAAGAGAATGATGAAGTTGAGGAAGACTTAAAAACCCAAGATGATATTGAACAGCCAATAACTTCTTCATATGTGCCAGCTGAAGTGGAAATAAATACCAACAACAAACACGAACAATCTCAGACCCAACAAAATTCGACAGCAAACACCCCCTCTCAACCCTCAAAAGACGCATCCGTTTTTGAAATGGAAAATCGTAAGACGGCACCGACATTCCATTTAAGCAAACAGCACACTGGAATGAAAAATCTTTCATATGGTGTGGGCATGGCAGTAACACCGTCACCAAAAATGGAATTCGATCAAGAATCAAGGGAAGATTTTGGTGTAGTTAAAATTAATCGACCCATAGGCAAACAGCCATTATCACCAAATGCAAATGATGATACAATGTCTACTGTTTCTTCAGCTGGTGAAGGTTTAACCGATCAGGGTTATTATGATCTGAAGTTTTATCACAATAAATTGTGGTAAAATACATATTTAAAATATTAAAATATCAATTTTTGAAATTATTATATAAAATTTAGTGTTTAAGAAACATACTGAAACTTAAAATTAATTAATAAGTTAATTTATACATGTTTAAGGCATTTGTAGCTTAGTTTCGTTTCGAAATAAGAATTTTTACATCAACTGTATTAAAAAAAAGGACAGAATTGCACAAACATACATATTTACGTATAAAAATATTTAATAACGAAATTTTATAATCGAAAAAAAAAAGTTTAAATAAGCATTTCTTTGAAATGCGTTTAACCCTCAGAAACATAACAAAAATTCGAGCAATAGCGGTTTGTTAACTGGAAGCGATTCTAAGCAAAATATTTTAAGAAAACCTACGAGACAAATTTTATTTTAAGAAAATTATAACGAATGATTGAATGTCTTTGTTGACTTTGCATAATTTTTTTCTGGATCTTCTTTGCGCTTATTTTTTAGTTTGAATTTTTTTAAAGTCATATTTTACCCACTTTAGCGTTACTTCCATTAAGCCACACCTCTCGTCCTTAACTACACGTTTAAGCATCAATATGGTGGAATTACAGTTATTTAAAGATTTTAAAGACGCATTTTTATGCAAGGAACAGAACTGGGATAAACGACAAATTTGAAATTCCGTTTAACACGACCAATACGTCGTCAAAAATTTGTTTTATAAATTCGTACTATGAACTTCATACTATGAAGAACAATAACGACAAAAAAATAGCTGTTAATATTTTTTAAGTTGTTTACTTTTTGTGAGCTGCTTAGGTGACCGTAAAAAAATAATATTTAAAAAGTTAAACATTATAAAAAACACAACAAAAAACTATTTTTATATTTAACTAATAATATGTACACTTATTATTAATGCAGCAAAATAAAAATAATCAGCCCAATTATAAACAAAAATTCCGTGCGAGTTTTTTCATTTTTCCCTTTTCTCCAATTATAAATTTTTCCCCTTTTGATTGACTGCGGAATGTGAAAAAAATCCGGGGGAAAAAAGTAGGTATTCTAAATTATAAAATAAAAATTATATGAAAATTAACAAAACAAACTCCCTTCAAATTACTGTGATGCCACTTTTTCATTATTTTTCCCCACGGAATTCATAATTGGAGGAATCTTCTCGAGAAAAATTTTTTTCGTGGGAAAGGAATTCCGTGAGAATATTCATAATTGGGCTGAATAACTTTATTTCCTTTAAAACTGCGAAGCTAAAGTCAGACATGGTCACATTGTACAGATTTGTTCGTCGTTCATCGGCGTAAAATATAGAAATAAGCCTTTTATAAAGTTTGCACGTATGAAAAATTTCGTCCGACGTTATGATTGTGTTTATTTTGATATACACAAATGTGTTTTATTTATGATGACGAAAATTCGCGACCAAAAATTCGTCGTTCGTCCCAGTTGTGTTCGTAGCATTAAGATGATGATTTCATTACATAATCGCTTCTTTAAATAAATTAGGGATTTTTATTACGGATTTTCTAATTCAACCACGGAATTCATAATTGGAGGAATCTGTTCTCGAGAAAAATTTTTTCCGTGGGAAAGAATTCCCTGAGAATATTCATAATTGGGCTGATTATTTTCAATGCAACTTGAAAAATTTACTCAAAATATGTTCTCCTAGCTCTTTTGATGAATGAGCATAAGAATGTGCGTGACTATAGCTAGCACGATTATGCTATCAAGCTTTAAATATAACGTAAATTTTATACCTCGTAACAAATACTGTTTGTATTAAAATAAATCAGTTTTAGTAAAAAAAAATCTTCATAGAAAATGGTTTCAAAAATATTCATACAAATTCTACGCTTAGACTATGTCATACTAAATGTGGAACTATCTAAAACGAACTTAAGCACTTTTAATCTCTTAACAATATGTCCAAGAAAAAGTCCAGGCTGAATGAAAACTAGTTTTCAAAGAAAATCCCTTGAATTATATCTATTCCTGCAGAAGAGTTAAAGTTTTCGATAAAATTGGGATCCTGATGGTTGGTACATCTAAGATTGGTTGGTATAATCTAAGATTATTGTAGCGCTTATCTGAATAAGAGAATTTTAATTTAGTGTTTAACAGTCTTCATTCGGGGTAATATTAAAAAATTATTTTAATAATAATAAGCATTTATTTTTTTTATTAATCTTATAAAAATAATAAAAATACAAATTACATACATTTTCACACATATTTAAAATGTTACTTATAATAAACGAAAATTTCGCATATGTTTAAAAAGAGACTATCGAACAAAAAATGAAATTAAAATAAAGTAAAAGCTTAGCTACTGAAGTCATCTTGTCACACCTACATAAAATAAAACAGTATCTCCTGCATGGCAAACAAATACCTGACAGTTCCTTTTGATTTTCTTGTTGATATTTTACATTACCACTTAATTGTCTTATATTTTGTTATTTGCTTTGAAACATCAAGACTTGAATTTAGTTATATTTTATTACTAATCAATTAAAATTGTTCCTTTATTTATTTATTGAGTAAACGCACATTGTTTAAACTATTTCATACACTCGTGTTATACTACTCGTTCATATACAACATACATATGTTGTATATGAAATCTGTTCAAACATTGATCAAATTTATGCAATAAAAGCACAATAATTAATAAGTTTAATAATGATTATTTGACCCTTTTTTTATTAAATTATTTTCTATTTTCTTGAGCTTTGGGTCCTTATATTTTTTAATAATATTTTATTTCAATATTTCGGTACTTTCTGCGTACCTTCTTCAGGAAACAAAATTAATATATAACCAAAATAACAAAATTAATTAACAATTGAAAAAATTTTTTGTCATAATGAAGTTAAAAAACAATGTTTCAAAAAATTTTCAAAAACAAAAATATAAAAAAAGTGTTTTGTGTTACATACATATATTAAGAACAAAAACATTTATGTTATTTTGTGAATTAAGTGTCTGTATATATGAGCGACATTATCGGTATCTGCTTTAAAATTAATTCTTTTAGTCAATGGAGTATTTACAATGTGTAACATTTCCAAAATATACCGTCTCTTATAATTTTTTTCAATACCAAGAACTGAAGCATTTTCAAAGTTAGGATAGTGACCTAAGTCAAAACAATGAGTGGATAATGCTGTTTTTTGTGAATTAACATATCTTAAGTCCGACTTATGTCCAGCAATTCTAGTCTTTAGTTTATTTTTTGTTGTACCAATATATACCTTATTGCAAATCTCCTGATCACTACCTATACAAGGTATTTCATAGACTACATTAGAAATGTCAAATTTATTAATTCTATCTTTAGTCTTACTAAATAATCTATTCAGTGTATTATTTGTTTTAAAAGCCATGTTATATTTTTCCTTATTGAAGATTTTTGAATTCTTTAAACGTTCTGAAAAACCTTGTACATAAGTTAAAGACTTATAAATCTTAGGCTCCAATGTGCTTATCTTAATTGTATTTCTTTTTTGTCCGTATTGTCTAATAAATTTATAAATAAGTCTTTTTGGAAAGCTATTATCCGCTAGTATATTTTTAATCTTTTCTTTATTCTTTTTATGAAATTCTTCATCACTTATAGTTAAAACTCTTTCAATTAAATTTTTAGCTGTATTAATTATTATACCTTTGTTGTGCTTTGAAAAATAGTTAATAATTCTTCCTGATGCTGTCGGTTTTTGATACCAATCCATTAATATATTATTACCTCGTCGAATCAATAAAGTATCTAAGTAAGGAAGTTTGGAATCGCATTCCTTCTCTATTGTAAACTTAATATTAACATCAAAAGAATTGAAAATCTTTAACATATCATCAATTGCACTATCAGAAATAATGCAAAATAAATCATCAACATACTTAGTAATAACTTTTGGTTTTATAATTAGTTTTTCTAAGCAAAAGTCCAATAATTTCTCCATAACAATGTCTGCAACAATTGGAGATGCCGGAGATCCCATCGGAAGACCCTGTTTCTGAACATATATTTTTTTATCATACTGAAAATATCTATTATCCTCTATGCAAAATTGAAGAATACGTAAAAAAAAAATCTTTATCAATTTTAGTGTGTGGTCTAATTATATCCCACTTTTCTTTTATTGTATCAATAGCTAAATATACTGGTATACTAGGAAATAGAGATATCACATCTAAAGAAACTAATTTTTCATTATTTTCTACTTTAAGTTTTTTTATCTTATTCTTAAAATCTAAAGAATTCTTTACGTTATATTTTGAAAACTCAGTGATTTTCTTCAAAATATCTGTCACATATTTGCATAGTTCATAAGAAGGCGAATTTACAAAAGAACAAATAGGTCTTAAAGGATATTCAGGTTTATGAATTTTTGGAAGTCCATATAACCTAGGAGCAGTAGCAATGTTGGTCTTTAGTTTCTTCTTGTCAAAAATAGTTATAATTTTTCGTTTAAAAAGTTCATCTACCAAATCATTGTTAATCTTCTGCAATTTGCTAGTCGGATCTTTATTTACTAATTGATATTTAGAAATATCTTCTAAAATATTATTAATTCGAATGTTATATTCATGTTTCATTAAAGCTACTGTTGTATTACCCTTGTCTGCTTTTACAATAAGCAAATTTCTATTCTTTTTTAAAAAACTCTCTGTTTTTCTTACTTTATCTAAAATAAACCTATCTCTATTGGTCAATTTCATTTTATTATAATGATTGTCAATAATTAGTGACAACCTAGTTCTTGCTACTTCCTGTTCCTCTTTACTTTCTAAAGTTTGTATAAAATCTTCTCCTTCAGTTATCATATTCACAATAGGTAACTCATTTTTTGCAGTGGGAAGTGCATGCTTATTACCTTTAAGACCTATTTGTTCTTTTGTAAATTCGCCTTCTTATGAACTATGCAAATATGTGACAGATATTTTGAAGAAAATCACTGAGTTTTCAAAATATAACGTAAAGAATTCTTTAGATTTTAAGAATAAGATAAAAAAACTTAAAGTAGAAAATAATGAAAAATTAGTTTCTTTAGATGTGATATCTCTATTTCCTAGTATACCAGTATATTTAGCTATTGATACAATAAAAGAAAAGTGGGATATAATTAGACCACACACTAAAATTGATAAAGATTTTTTTTACGTATTCTTCAATTTTGCATAGAGGATAATAGATATTTTCAGTATGATAAAAAAATATATGTTCAGAAACAGGGTCTTCCGATGGGATCTCCGGCATCTCCAATTGTTGCAGACATTGTTATGGAGAAATTATTGGACTTTTGCTTAGAAAAACTAATTATAAAACCAAAAGTTATTACTAAGTATGTTGATGATTTATTTTGCATTATTTCTGATAGTGCAATTGATGATATGTTAAAGATTTTCAATTCTTTTGATGTTAATATTAAGTTTACAATAGAGAAGGAATGCGATTCCAAACTTCCTTACTTAGATACTTTATTGATTCGACGAGGTAATAATATATTAATGGATTGGTATCAAAAACCGACAGCATCAGGAAGAATTATTAACTATTTTTCAAAGCACAACAAAGGTATAATAATTAATACAGCTAAAAATTTAATTGAAAGAGTTTTAACTATAAGTGATGAAGAATTTCATAAAAAGAATAAAGAAAAGATTAAAAATATACTAGCGGATAATAGCTTTCCAAAAAGACTTATTTATAAATTTATTAGACAATACGGACAAAAAAGAAATACAATTAAGATAAGCACATTGGAGCCTAAGATTTATAAGTCTTTAACTTATGTACAAGGTTTTTCAGAACGTTTAAAGAATTCAAAAATCTTCAATAAGGAAAAATATAACATGGCTTTTAAAACAAATAATACACTGAATAGATTATTTAGTAAGACTAAAGATAGAATTAATAAATTTGACATTTCTAATGTAGTCTATGAAATACCTTGTAAAGGTAGTGATCAGGAGATTTGCAATAAGGTATATATTGGTACAACAAAAAATAAACTAAAGACTAGAATTGCTGGACATAAGTCGGACTTAAGATATGTTAATTCACAAAAAACAGCATTATCCACTCATTGTTTTGACTTAGGTCACTATCCTAACTTTGAAAATGCTTCAGTTCTTGGTATTGAAAAAAATTATAAGAGACGGTATATTTTGGAAATGTTACACATTGTAAATACTCCATTGACTAAAAGAATTAATTTTAAAGCAGATACCGATAATGTCGCTCATATATACAGACACTTAATTCACAAAATAACATAAATGTTTTTGTTCTTAATATATGTATGTAACACAAAACACTTTTTTTATATTTTTGTTTTTGAAAATTTTTTGAAACATTGTTTTTTAACTTCATTATGACAAAAAATTTTTTCAATTGTTAATTAATTTTGTTATTTTGGTTATATATTAATTTTGTTTCCTGAAGAAGGTACGCAGAAAGTACCGAAATATTGAAATAAAATATTATTAAAAAATATAAGGACCCAAAGCTCAAGAAAATAGAAAATAATTTAATAATTAATAAGTTAATTTTTCTTGCTTACATTACTTAATATTCTAATGGCCAGTTTTTGACTTCATATTTAAATACGCATTTAGTTAATTTGCATTTAAATTTAAGTTGTATTTAAATACAGTTTCAGTTTTTTAGTCATCTATAATCGTTGTTATTTAACTATGATAAAAATATGGCAGCATTACACAAAATATCAAAATAATTATCAATAATTTATGAAAAAAAGCTGCTAACAAACACAGTGAATTGCAAATTTTGTTAGAAATATTTGAAATATATTAAAAAATTCCAGCGATACTCATGTATTCATCACCTAAACTTATTTCTTTGATTAATTTAACCGTTTAATTACTATTTTTAAAAAGAAATGTGTGCAAAACATAGAATATTGTTCTATCAATGGCTAAAATGTTTGTTTAGTTTTGCGAAACAACAACAAAAAATGCCATAACCATATGGTAAAACTTTATTATTTAAATGGACTTTAAATGCACAAGATTGGTCATTTAAGTTTCATTTAAGTGTGCATTGAAAAACTGAATTTTTTACTTAAATAGATTTTAAATATAAATGACATTTAAACACGAAGTCAAAAACTGGTCCTAAGCTTAATTAAAAGGAAAAAGAGACCTATAATAGTCAAATTTAAAATAAAATACTAGTCACACTCTCACAAACCTAGAAAATAAAATTTAAAAAATATTAATAATAATAATAAAAGATATTCTTCCATTTTCATTTACAGAGGCATAGCATATCAAACACCATTTGCTGATTATATGCTCTAAATAAATTGAAACAAGCAAATTAATCAAATATTAAATCATAAACATTTCTTCTTAATCTCTGCATAAATAATTAAAACAAAAAAATTAGAACATTATTTAATGTTCTTAAGAAACATTTTGTCATTCTATGTATGTATATGTAAATGATACAAGTCCGATATTAAAAATAAAAAAAAACACATTTAAAAAATTTTTGAAATAAATCAATGGACAATTATTTATGTCACTATTTTTCGTTATTTTATTTACTTCAGATAAACACAAGTAAGTATAATTATTATTTAATTTATATCTATAATTAAACATTTCTTTTTTAACTTTGCTATAAATTGTTAATGAAAGGGTTCTTTTAGTTAAAATTTAAATACATATTACAAAGTTTATGTTTAATTTGTTTTTGCCTTCTTAGCGGTTTTGTTATTAATATAAATAATTATTGATTTTTTTCACATAAAAATTGATTTTTTCAATAAGAATGATAGCCGTATAATGTAGATTCATGTTGTTGCAAATCTTGTTCCATATAATCGTAATAATCATCTTTAAGTTCTTGTTGTTGATCGAGAAAGTTATCATTGCAGCGTTCTTCTGGATTTGGTAGTAAAGATGAAGGTTTCCACTCTACTCACATATAAATAAAATTGAACCTTAAACAAAAACAAAAAAAATTGATTTTGAACATTATTTTTAACATTGAATTGAACTTAAAAAAACAAGTAAGAGGCTATATTCGGCCATGCCGAATCTTATATACCCTTCACCATCTAAGTAAATCTAGTTTAGTGAAGTAACTCCAATCAAAAAAGCAAATATTGGGGTGACAGAGAATTAAAAAAAAAAAAATAGTTTTACATAAATATGACATGGGCTCTTAATGGGTTAAGCATTTTTGAGAAATTTTAGTATTTCCTTAAAGATCTCCTCAAAAGCTGTAAAATGATACCGATATTGTTATTTAAAAAAATTTGAAAATTTCGGAGCCCCGTAACTCGAAAAATATGGGCGAGCGCCAAGTTTTCACTTAATGTTTCTTTCTTATTTTTTAATTCTATATCTCCCCATGTAATTACTTTTTTGATTGGAGTTACTTTATAGTTCCAAACGACATGAAAAAGTTAGAGGTAGGCATGGTGTTTTGCTTGCTGCGTCTCAGGACATCGACCGATCTTGCTGATTTCCAATAGCACCTCTTTCGAAACTATATCTGATCGATTGACATATTTTTTTTTTTTTTTTTTGTGAAATGAAGTTTGCCTCTGCAGCGGAATGTTTAAACAATTTTCACTTAGTCCGCTGGAAGAAGCGGTGGCAATCCTTCTTGAAGAAAATGGCCATGCAACAATCAAACTGATTTACTGCAGAAGTACAACCAGGAACAGGGAAAACATATGTACATACTTGCGATCCGGCAAATTAAAAATATTGCGATTCTGCCTAAAAAATTTCTTTCCAACACAAGTTTATGTTTTTTCGAGCTTTCATCATCAATTAATTCAAAATTTTCTTCTCCTTAGAAAACATTTTAATATAAAAGTATCAAACACAAATAAAATTTAACAAAAAAATTTGGGATGTGCATTTTTATTTGATAAAAATCGATAAACCATCGACGCCGTCACAGGAATGTTATAAAATGCAAAATTTTTATTAAATTGACGCCGACATTGATACGAAGTGATATTGATACTAAAACGACGACGCCGACAACTAGAATAAGGGTGAATATTCGAGCTAGAGGTCAAAATTGTAGTGTGAAAACAATAGGCAATAAAGAAATCATTTTCACACTACAATTTTGACCTCAAGCTTGAATATTGTTTTTTTCAATACTTAGAACACAAAAAGGTTGTATAAACATCTTATATATGTATATTATAAAAAATATTTTATAAAAAATTTAGGAGCAAAGACGCAGGGTATCTAGACCATATTGCGCGCACAGTAGATACAAAATCTTTTTTAAGGGAAATACTAATTAATTAATTTAATATATATATATATATATATATGAAAGTAATTAAAAAAATTATAAATTAACTATTTATAATATAATAAGAAAATGAAAAAAACCTTTAAATATTATAAATCAGACTCAGGAGGATTCAATTACATTTTAATTCCAATTATACGTAATGTGTAACTAAATATTTTCAATTACATATTATAAGTAATTGAAATCGGAGACTAAGGTCAATTACAATTACTTGTAATTTGTAATTCGACATTTTCAATTATACATTACATGTAATCGTAATCGAAAATTTTTAATTACAAATAAAAAGTAATTGTAATACGGCAATAATCATTACTTGTAGTTAATCAAAATTCTTAAAAATATTAAGTGTAACTGAAAATTCTGAAAATAAACTTCTGAAACGCTTCAAATAATTTTTACAGTTTTATTAAAATTTGCAGCTTAAAAGAATATTAAACATTCTTTTAAGGTTTAATTTTCAAAAAAAAATGTATCTATAAAAATTATATTGTACATATGAATTCGAAAAATACTTTTAATTATAATAGTTTGCCGCTTGAATATTCAAATTATGTTCAATTAATTGAAATAAATTTTAAGAAAATTCTTAACATCTCCCGCACCAGTTGAAGGGATTTTTCAGTCACTAGTATTATTTTAACACCTGGTTTTATTTAAAACAAATAAAAATTTTGTTTAAATTAGCACTCATTTTAGTATGTTATGTATATACATATCTAAGTACATACATATATTTTTTATATCGTTCGTTGCATTATTTGCTTGACTGTTTTAATATAACGCCTAATTTATGTCTTTATTATGTGTTTGTAATTGACAATATTTGTAACTAAATATTTTTTTTACTATAAATAATTGAAAAAAATAATCATTACACAATTTTATTTCAATTACGTAATTATGTAATTGAATTTTTCAATCACAAATGCATGTAAACGTTTAATTGAATTTTTTTCAATAACAAATTTCAAGTAATTGTAGTTTTTCAATTACAAATTTCAAGCAATTGTAGGTTTTCAATTACAAATTCCATGCAATGTGTAATAGATAAAAGCTCGGTTTTAAATGTAAATACTAAATGCAATTGTAATTGAAAAATTCAATAAAAATTACATTTAATTAAGTAATTACATGTGTAATTAATTACAAAATATAATTGACATCCCCTAGGTCTGTTATAAATATTGTGTTTGTAAAATGATTGCTTGACTGTAAAAACAGAGAACCGTGTTCAGTGTTTCAGCCATTTAAACCCTTAGAAGAGCAATTGTTACGCACTGCATTCTGGAAAAATTTGTATAATATGTATTAGACTGCCTTTAGAAGCAATTAGAATTTTGTTACTCTTGTTTTTTTTTTGCAATCCATCGTATTTAATAATATTAAAAAGTATGCGATGATCACAGAGAATCTCTATGAATAGCATCTTTAGCTGCAAGTTCATTACCATTAATCCTAATGTGCGATTGTATCCATATGATAAGAATAGCATTATTTATATCAGGTTTTTTTTAATATTGTCAAATGTTCCATTTTTAATTATAAAAAATTTCTTTGACAACACTGAGACCATCTGTGCATATAATTGTTTTCTATTTTTTTTAATCGCATAAAAGATCGCTACATTTATCGCAGCAAGTTTAGTCGAAAAGATACCAGAAAAAGCTGGTAGCTGACTTTGTTTGACCACAAACCAAAGGGAGTCAATGATGTATAATAGTAGCTGTCCTGCCCACTTTGTGTGTTGTGTAACAAGAATATTATTTTGAATGGCATGGCATAATTAAAACATTTATTATGGTGAATTGACCTATAACCTGAAAGGTGTAAACATTTTACGGTACTGCCAACTATGTGTGTTTCTTGGAGAGCGATAATATATGGCTTATGCTTAGCACCGAGATTTTCCAGTGCGTATCTATGAGCAATAAAACCCTGGATATAAAAATATTAAAGAATATGAATATGAAGAATAGAAATTTTAAAACCAATATCCATACTGGTTGAAATAATGTAATAATTACTCGCCTGATTTATCATTCTTAAGAGGCATTGTTTTTTCAAAGTACCCCATGGTATTAAAACGTTAATTTTTAGAAAATTTTTATACAAGCTGCTGCAAGAAGATAAAATATGTATAATTTTTTGCGTAGGTATTTGTTGCTGTAATCAATCTATTACTTCTTGAAAGTTGCGATTGTACTGTTGTGTCTTCTAAGGAAAAATCAGTATCGATTTATTTTTCTTTGGGGTTAAAATTACTACCGTTATTATTTAAAATTGGTTCAGTGGATGTGTGTGATTCTGTGTTACGATTGACACAAAATTTTCTTGTGCATTTATCATGTGTAGGAGCAAAGTCACATTCTTTACAAAGTTAAACATTTTTACACCAATTTTTTGTGTGTCCTAATTTTTGGCAGTTAACACATCTTATAGGATCTTAGATATATTCTTGTATTTCAACTCTCTCCCATCCTATCCCATATGGTCTATGCATTAGGTCTAACGTAACCACAGCTGCACAAGTGGGTACGAAATTATCTCTCTTCGTTTTCGTTAACTTATGAATGTCAATAACTCTTTATTCTTCCAATGAATTTATGATTTCATTTTCAGGGATATTGATCATTTTTCTGCCTTGGATGGAATTGAGTATTTTCTGCATATCAATTTTTACAGGATCGTTGTCAATAGATTTTGCTTTAAGAAATTTCTGAGCCGATTTCATTTTCGAAGTCTTGATCATCAAGTCACCACTTCGCATTTCGGTAACGGCTAAATAGTCTTTTAAAATAAAATTGAGTCCTTTTTCAATTTGAAAAATATTATATGAAGAAAGTGATTTAGAATCAGGTAATGTAACTAAGTAGCAAGATATGTGATTTTTGGCAACTTCAGGCAGTGGTACAAAATCATCTATTCTTATTCTTTTACTTCTGTTGAGGATAGATTTGGAAGTGTCGAGTAATTTAACCTGTTCCGATTGGGAGGGTCAGTCCCCTTCATATTTAGGTTTATTTTATTTTTTAATATTAACCAAATTCGTAAATTTCACAAATTCAAAAATTTTAATATAACAAAAAGTAGAAAAAAAAAAACAAAATAGAGTGCCTGATACGCATGTATGTCTATCAATACAGAAAAAAATAATCGTTATAACCGCCATTTAAAAGCACGATGTTATCACAGCGATTGCCTGGCAACGACTGCAAGATAAGGTATATATGAGCGATGTCCGTTGTATTTGTGTTAAAATCGATCGAAAATATAGGTATTGAAAAACAGCAAGATCGGTCCATACCCTTGGATGCTGCATTCAAAACACCACGCCTGCCTCTAATTTTGTCATACCTTTTTTAAGTTTCATTTGTAATCCTGCAGGTGGTTGTGTTTATGATAATTAATGAAAAAGGTAAGAAAAAATTGTGATCTTTTCACCTGTACAGCTGGGACAAAGCAAAACTTACAATTTTATGATGGGGAAAAATTTCCTATGCCGATTTTAGTTTTAACTATTCAATGGGAAATCTGCAGTATTTTGGCATGTAATTATACGTATATGGTTAAGGGTATATAAGATTCGGCACAGCCGATTAAAGCACTTTCACCCGTTTTTGTTTCTTAAAAAAATAATTAGGAAATAAAAATAAGAATATATTATAGAACAGCACTGTAAGCGCACCCTACAAACTCAAATTTTTCTTACTTTCCTGCACTGAGTAAGTTTTTGGGGAACTGTTTTTAATGTTGATGAAAAGAAGAATGAAAATAAATTTACCTGCACAGCGCTTGTGGAAGCGAAGAAATTATTGGTCCATATCCCTGTGAATTGTCATAAAGTTCAAACAATGGCGCTGCTACTAACTTGTAGTTTTTCGGTACAGCGAATAAAGCTAAATATTTAATAAAAAAAAGAAAATTTTAAATAAATAAATATTACAAACGAATTAAGTTTTCTTTATTCATTTAAAATATTTAAGGTATGTTTTGCATCTTAACATTAATTATGTTACACTACAATATTAATGTTGCATTTTAACAAAAAAATAAAAATTAATATAGAGTAGTTAATTTTAACAAATATAATATTTCTTTTTCATTTATTATTATTAGTTTTTTAATTATTTATTATCCTATAAATATGCAAAAATTATAAATTTACAAAACTCTGCCTTTGTCTGAGTAAAGTTAATAAAATTTTATAAAAGAAGGTGCTTTTACATGTTTTTTCTTCCTTTTTTTAATTTAACAATATTTTTGTTTTAAAGAAATGACGTTTTATATACATACATCTATCTATCCATATGTTAGGAAGAAATGAGCAATTATGTACATAACGTTTTATAAAAAATCTGTAATTATATCTGTCTGTGGTTGTCTTAAATAACCAGCGATTATTTTAAGCTCTTTTATTAGGATTTGATCTGATTTAATTTCTTTAACTGCAAGCAAAATAAACTTCTTCATTATTATTCAAGAAGCTTTCATCACTAAACGAAATTTTAAAAGAAAATTTATAAAACAACGATTTCTCTCACTAGAAGCATGTGAAAGTCATTTTCTTTTTTCATACTTTTGGTTAAGTTGCTTTTACATACATAGATATAAGATTATTGCCCGTGTGTAATTCCCATGTCTGTCAAAAATGTCAGTTTACTAGAATTTTTTTTATAACAGCTAATCTCAAATGCTTTGTCAGATCTAAATAAAAGCAACTCTAATAGAAATTTAGTGATCTGACTTTGTTGTCTTTTACACATGTAATGTTTTAGAACAGTTCACACGGCTTGTATAAATTTTGCAAGTCTAACGTCTACAATAACAAATAACATAGCTTGAGCACAAATTCCTTATATAATTTTTTAATTCGTTTTATCATACGTGCTAAATGAACAGGAAAACACATAAAAGTCTGAGTCATTCCCCGTGAAATCATCTAATCAGTAAATCTCGTATATTTCAAACATTGTAAAAATATTCGTAAGGGCAACAAAGACGAAAGCTTACGGTGCTTTAATTTTTGCTTAAATTATGGCCATACGAAAGACAAAAAATTTAGAAATCGTATATTTGAGGTTTGCTGCTTAGGTTACCTAAAGTTTATCACTTAACAGCCATTCCTAAATAAAAGCGAAGAGCGAAACGTTTTCTTCTCCATAGCTTTAACGCTGAAATGGCATACCTAAACAGAAGCGCCAACGACATGTCAAAATGACAAAAACAGGGTTATTAAAAAACCTAAAGACTTAAATCCAGTTTACGGACGCAGCTCAAAAATAAAAAATTTTGTCTAATGGATGTTAAATGCAATTTTAAACAAAAAAATTAATACTTTTACTATGATTCCAATATTGTCTCATTGCGCCATAAAATACTCGATATATGCCATATTATACCTACAATCTTTGAAAATCCGTACAAAGCGTACATATAATATAAGAATTGAAATTAACTAGTTCCGACCGCTGGTCAAGAAACAATCTTATCTTAAAGTTGCAATATTGTAAGAATTTGAATTACATCTAAACAATCAGTTTTTAAATAATAAAATTTTTCGTTAAAATATATGTATATGTCATATTATAAATATAAATATTTTTAAAAATGTTTAAATGTCAACTTTAAAACACACGATTGCTTTCAAACAAGAAATATAAAAAAATATATAAAAAAAACTATTTTCGTTTCAAATAAATCGCGATATCCTCGAATGTTTATCGAAAGATAAGAAAATATCCGGCACATGTAGATTTATTTTTTAATTTTAAAATCTAAATTTTATATGTATTTGTTTATTTAAATTTATTTCATTTAACAAGTTTTGTATATAATTGCAATTTGTAGATTTTATCTTATCTATGTTTTCGTATTTAAAACGTCATTTGGAAAATACAGTTATAAAATTTACATATTTTTTTGATTAGTTCATTATAAATTATGTACGTAATGTATCTTTCTATTTCAATCTACTAAATATTCCTATGATAACCCTATGTGACTAACAATTTCAAGCCACATTACATTAAAAAAAAAGTACAAATATATTTTGTAAATATAATTTTTACAAACAAAAAAAGTTTATAAATACATATGTATGTATAGAGCCAAAGCAAATTCTTGAACAGAATTAATACAACAATTAAAAGAAATGTTTTTCAACATATGCCTTTCGGAGATGTTGTCGAGGCACATTCACAGTGATTAAACATTTTCCTTAGAAATCAAATAAAACAAAAAGAATTTGATTGGCCAAATGAAAAATACATAAAAACATTAAGTCAAAAAGAAAGGAAACATACACAGGTAAATTAATGTTATCTATTCGTGTACAATGTACAAGGTTTATTTAAAAAGTTTTTGTTTTTTATAAAATGGATAGCTTAGTTTATTACTAATAAAATAGCCCTAGCAGGATTACTTTAATATTAATAAATAAACAAAAAAATAAAATCATGTGTATGTTTGTAGGAAAATTTAGGCCACTTAAATGAAACATGTTTGGCTTAAATTTGAAATTTACAATTTATTTATTACGCTAAAAATCTATAAATGTATGGAATGCCTTTGGAAATCAATTTTACAATTAAAGTGGCTATGAAAAAATGAAAGGAATAATTATTTAAAATATTATTTTATTGTCCTCAATTTATATTGCTAAACATTAACAAACAATAATATTAAGGTATAAATTAAAATACAATTGAAAAAACTTTACCCTTTTCATGAAGTTGTACTAAAAACAAACGTTTGTGTTCCTTAGGTTTTGTTATGTGCGGCGGTATATAGGGATACTGAGGAGGTTCAAAGTTCGGTCGCCACCAGTTGCCAATAGTATCTTCAACGATCCACTCCTGCTTAACACCATCTTGACGTCCTAAAGTCTAAATAAATTACAATTCGAATATAACAATAACAATGTGATATTTAAAAAACAACAATTATTTCAATACAGTTTTCAGTTTCATTTAATCTGGTCGTAGTAGTGTGGGTTAATTTACAAATCAACGTCAATAACACAACACCACTAATACAAATAAATGGCCGCCTCCTTTTGATTGGCAAAAACAACAACATTTAATTTCATCATTTTTTACTCTTCATAAAATAGCATTGATTCTTTAAACTAATTAACAATAATAGAGTTAAAAGATTCTTATGTTTTACAATTTTCTTTCATTAGTTTGCAGTAGAATGCAAACACGAATATTTGCTTTATTTTTTGTTTAAAATTCCAAAAACCGTTTATATGTACTTACTTCTGTTAGTAGACGTTTAAGTCCTTCTACTTCATCTTCGCCAGCATTTAGTTCGCCTCCAGGTAATTTAAAGAATGTTGTACCAAGTTGTAGCAGTAAAACATGCGGCAAACCATGTTCATGTACCAAAAGAACACCTTCAACAGAACGTCTCATACCGATACGATCAAATTCTTCACGCATACGCTGGAAGCGTGAAGGCACTGAAGGATCTTTTTCAAAAAGAGGTTCCTTAGTTCCGAAGGTATAATTTGTAAGGGGATATCTAAAAGCAGAAACAACCATATACATAAGAAAAGGCTGGGCTAGGTGATACAGAATTTAAATTCTAAGAGAAAAATATAAAGTGAAAAATATGAGATAGGAAACCGTAATCTGTTTTATATGATGCAACATTTATTTATTTGTATGGATGTATATATGTATGTATGCAAGTGCTCATTTATTGTTATTATTATTATTATTTCAGAAGCCCGTAACTCGGAAAATATGGACGAGCGCCAATTTTTCCACTTGATGTTTTATTAATTAGCTATCCATCTTATTTTTTAATTCTCTATCGTCCCATATAATTGTTTTTTTTTTTTTGTTTTATTTTTTGTTTTTTTTTTTTTTTGATTGGAGTTACTTTATTGTTCCAAATGACATGAAAATATTAGAGGTAGGCGTGGTGTTTTGCACCTCTTTCGACACTATGTTTGATCGATTGGCGTATTAAAACACGGGCGGACAGGCGAACATCGCTCAATCGACTTCGCTATGCATAAGAAGTCAGAATATATACACTTTATGGGGTCGGAAATGGATATTGTAGAAATTACAAATGGAATGACAAACTTAGTTATTTATTATACCAAATTTAAATAAAACAATTTGATATTTTTTTTATAAAAATATATGATGCGTTTCTGATACTAATACTTGTGTGCAGTTTCTGTATTATAAGCCTGCGATGTGTCTAGACAACTTATATGAAAAGCACTTATTTTATACTCAATTATTCCTATACAAATTTTCTAGACGAGTCGCTCGCTTGCAATACAAATCCGCACATTGGTAAACAGTTTGTTTTTCTCCAAATATTCTTTAAGCTGTTTCTTTACAAGTTTCTCTAAAATCTTTTGACACGTTTTCAAAGTGTTAATTAGACGAAACTCTTCGCATTTTCTATTTTTGGCAATCTTTTTTTGATGTTATCAATAATGTCTTCTAATTCTCAGAAAATACTCCCTTTCTCGATTCATTTAATATATTAATGTGCGGTTTCTGTATTACAAGCAAGTGACTCGTGTAGAAAATTTGTATAAAAAGCACTTAATTTTTTGAAACCGCACGTAAGCATTGGTTCTTCAGTTATATTTCAACTATTAGTAAAATTTTACTGTAAATTTTGTTGCAGTCAGCTTTGTTTTTTCAGTTTCTACGTATATTTTTTAATTCCTCCAATGTTATTGCATGAAATACAAATTGAGAGTCTATCAAAGATATATTATCGACATATTGCATATTGTTTATTTTTTGCCTTACAGAAATAATACTATTGACAAAATAGTTATTAAGCTTATCGGCTATTTTAAAGTTTTCCTTTTATTCTATTTGGTTAAGTATCACAGATGTGCAATTACATTGTGTTTTCTTTAGAATATGGTTCTTTATTTGTCTCCACGTTTCTTTCTGCCCTTTGACTTCGTTTATTCTTTTATTAATATATTCATTCTTCGCGTTTTCAATTTTCACTTTATAAGCTTTCCGAACTATCTTAAAGTTGCCTACGAATCCTCGGTGTTTTCAATTCTAGATATTTGATATGTTATAATCTTTTGTCTTTTAAACTGACTTAAAAAAAGAAGGAGGTTATCAATTCGTCTTATTGTTGCTTTTTTTAAATGTTTGTGCCTGCAGAACTCAGTAATTTCTGAACTGATTTTGAAAATTGTTTGTAATTTGATAGCCTATGCTTACAGATTGGTTCAAATTCTTAAAAATTAATACTTTTTACGTGTATTAAGAACTGTAAAGGGCACTTCTTTAAAATTTAAAATGACTGCGTAGTACTGTAGCTCCCAATAACAAAAATTTTATACAAAAATAAAGCTAAAAATAAATAGATGACGTAAATTGACCTACATGGACTTATCTTTTGAACCGTTATAGACAAACGCTTTAAAAATTGACAGAATGACGATTGCTTTTACCGTAACTGTAACAAGTATTATTATTCAAAGTTATAAATTAAAGGGTGCCTCAGTAGTTCATTTAATTTGATGTATTTTGCAATACTTTTGAACAGTTTTAGACAGACGCTTGAAATTTACAATGAACCTGTATTAGCAATAACAACAAGTATAAACAAGTTTAAAAATTAAATTAGTAAATTCTATCGAAGCCCAATCTTTGAAAGAAAAAGGTCTAACGGATTTATTAAAAATATCCTACTTTAACTCATCATGAGTATCATCGGGTTGATATTTTTTTTCATGCGTTTTCTTGAATTTATTTCCTTTTTTTTCCCTGAAGCATGAAATAAAACTGTTTACTATATTATATATAAATTACATTGAATTAATTACTATTTATAAATGGAAAATTTCAATATGTAACTTTTAATGAAAAAATTTTACTTTTCCTGTCTTTCCGTGGCAACACTGCTATATATATAGAAGTTAGGTGCTAACTCAGTACTCATTTTTGCGTTGTATAGTAGAAATAAAAAGATATGATTTATTTTTTAAGTTAAATGGCGAATAAAACCATCTATTTATCTTTAAAACGGCATCATTATTATTTTATAAAGTTAAGCAGATCCAAAATTATTGAGGAATTAGTCATGGTGTGCCTTAACTTTATTGATTCGCTGTATATGGTGAAAGGTATAAAATATTCGGAATATAGCACTCTTACTAGTTTTTTGGTTCAAAAAACATAGGGATTATATTTTATAGTTTACAGAGATATTTGGCTGTTAAAATTAAATTAAATATTTTTTTTTTTTGAAATTTTAACGCAATCGGTCAATTTTAGCCATTTAGAAAACACAGAATTAATTAATTTTTTCTTCAAATCCCCCACTGTGCACTGGTATGTTTTACTGTTCTCTATACAATTTAGCACAATCAATAACGAACTTAAGCCAAACTATAAAATAATAATTCATTTAAATTTTGGGTTTATTTTTTAAGCAGAAAATAAGGCTTAATAAAAAAAAACGAGTAAGAGTGCTATATTCGGCTGTGCCGAATCTTATATGCCCTTCACCATAAATATTTGTAAATCTACTTTAGTGAAGTAACTCCAATAATAAAAAAAAAACAAATACCTACTAGGGTGACAGAGAATTAAAAAAGAAAAAAAAATTAATATTAGTATTCATATTAATTTAGAATATTTTCAATTAATAACATGAAAAAGTTAACCATATCAAATATTTAGGTTTTATTATTGGTAAAGAACTCAAATTAAAAGAACCCGTAGAATACATTTGTTAAAAAATCGGTAAACAAAATTGGATTTTTCTAACGGTTAAGAAATAAAACCTCAACAAATATCGAGACTGCAAAAATTACAGAATAAAGCAATACGCGCTATACTATAAGCCAAAGATTAATGTTTAACACCCAAAATTTTATTTAAAAAATTAAAATGGGAGTAGCACCCGGCACATCTGCGTGGCATGAATTCAATAAGATTATGAGTACATTCTGGGCAATAAGTTTCTATTCATCTTCTAGACATTGGAAGAGTTCGCTACGATTTTTAATTCGTTTCCGGAAATAGGCTTCTCTAGTATCCCAAAAAGCTTTTCAATGGGATTAAATTCGGGCGATTGTGCTGGCCAATCGAGAACCTGAATCACATTCGCTTTTATGAACTCCTTGACCAAGCTTGATGTGTGGTTCGGATCATTATCATGTTGAAACACCCATCAAAGAGGCATATTCCACTCAGCATAGGGAACCATCTTCGTTACAAGAATTTCTTTATACATGAAACGGTCCATTGTACCGTGAATTTTGTGAAACGCTCCAACTCCATTTGCTGAGAAGCATATCCACACCATCACGCTGCCACCCCTGTGCTTAAAATTAATTTTACAAAAATCAAGTAGTTAGCTAAGTAACTTTTCTAAACATGTTTCCTGGTTAGCAATGGTTTTTTTTGGTGGTCTGTAACTTTTTTAATTATTTTCTATGGCACGTCTACGAATTATTCTGTCGTGCGCATTTACCATAAGAGTTTTGACAACTTCATTGTAAGTGTCAAACAAATTTCTTTTATATACGACATATTTCTCTATCTTCTCGCTCGGAAGTTTTTCGCGGACGCCCTCCTTAATGAGTCACAGTAAGCTCTTTTGTCGATTTATACTTTTTAAGCAATCTGAAAATAATAGATCTGTTAATGTTATACCTCCTAGCAACCGAAGCTTGCTTTTTTTCCTTTTTCGAGATCCTTAATTATTTGAGATTTTCAGGTTTGGCAATATTTATCTCTGGCCATTCTAATAAGTTACACCAGTGCAATAAACGTTTAGAAACTAGTTTAAAAAATTATTTATAAAACAATTAAACTTCTAAGAACAAGCTTACATTGGACATGTTCTTTTATTTTTGAAAAAGAAATGTTGGCAAATGATTTTACAATTTGTTGCTTTTGTTTTGCACACTCTCTTTTTTACCTTTGGACTTTTTGGTGAATTTTTGAAAGAGAGTTGCAAATTTTGCACTACTAAAATTCTCTTTTATTACCCATCATAATAGTACACAAAAATATACAAACACTAATTTTTTAATGAAAATTTGTATGAAACATTTCTGTAAAATATAAAATTTGTTGCTTTTATTTTGCACGACACTGTATGTATAAAATAAAATGTCGAGCTATTTTAAGAATGAAAGTGATACTTTAGAAGAAATTTTGTTAGGAATAATTATAATGAGCTTAGCTCAATTATATAAGAATATAATTTAACGTTTAATGTTTTTGTAAAAGTATTTCAAATACTATGGATTATACGTATGATCACTTTTACACGATCTCTCAGAAATCCACAAATTCTCGTTTTACGAGTTATTTCACCATACATTTTTCAGACGAGTTGATTGCGTGCAATATACAAACAGCACTATAATTTTTTCTTTTTGGAGATCTCTTCAAAAGCTTTTTAGTAATATCCATATTGATATCTAAGAAAATATGGTCACAATATGATTTGGGAACACCCTGTTTCCAAGTTACAGACCTCCAAAATTTGTATGTAGAATGTGAATATATCGACTTCGCAAACAGTTTTTAGAAAGCAAAGCCGGTGTTGGTCATACCATAGAGGAAAAACCTTTGCGCCCGGCTGAAGGACGCCTACGCAGGAAATCTTTAGAAAGCGAAGCCGGTGTTGGTCATACCATAGAGGAGAAAATCTTTGCGTCCCGCAGGAAATCTTTAGAAAGCAATGCCGCGAAAATAATTACATAAAATTTTTTGCTTAAAATTACATTTTACACCCTCTATATAACTTTTTTATAAAGTATTTGGAATCCTCTCTTCCCCACCCGTAATTTGCTAACTAAATGTTTACCTTTCAAATGTTCGCTCATCTAATCGGGGACTTAATAATTTTGAGTAAAGTTGTTTATATGAAAAAATCGATTTTTACCCGATTTAATTTTTTCTTTACTTTTTTCTTGTTTAATTAAATAGGCTCTTAAATAAACTTTCCAATGGTTTAAATTAATTTCTTTTTATTATTATTATTTTTTTTTAATTAATGATTTTTTAATCCAATTGTAATTTTGTAAATATTATGAACTTAAAAAACTATGTATTTAATCATTGGTTCCCTGCACTTTACCTAAACATCTATGTCTCCTGATTATAAAACATAATTGGCCATCTTTCTCACAAAAACTAAAAGTTGGGCATATAAATTGTCAAAGTATTAAATCATGCATAAATAATACTAAATTTAATGAGTTTTGTAGTATTGTTAAAGACAATCTTGATATAATTGCGGTTTCGGAAACACGGCTAAAGCCTTATTTTTCCGACTCTGCAATTGGTATTTTTAACTATAGGGGTATTTTTAACTATAGGTTGGTTAGAAACGATAGGTTACTACGAAGAGGTGGTGTATTTATCTGTCATTTGGAATTGAATTTCAAAAAGTTCTTAAAGTTTCTTCCTATGAATGTGAATCTATTCCTATGATGTAGATACTTAAAGTAATATTATCAGCTCATTGTTTGCTTCCCTTTACAACTTTGTATCTGTGGTTCGAAAGAGGTTAAATCTAAATGACTGTAATTGGATTAGATCTGATGCTATTGTGCTGGCGAGGTCACTAAGAGATTTAGCATACTCAGCGTTCTTACATAACAAAACTACAGAAAATTGGGCTACTTTTTGCAAGTATCGAAATAAGGCAAAATATGTCATTCGAAAGGAAAAAAGAAAACATTTTACTCGATTATTTTCTGGCTTGAATATCTCTAGAATGTTGAGGGTTTCAAAGGGCTCCGGCTTTACTGAGAATGGGATGGGTTCTAGTAATTTTAATTTTGACGAAATAAATAATTATTTTGCTAATACTCATTCATCTGTTTCTAACAACGTTGATTTTGGTACTTTAAATGCTGTTGACGGGACCTCCTCTTTTGCTTGCATCAATGAAAATAAATTGTTTGAGGCCATTTGCAAAATTAAACCCAAATCATTGGGTGTTGATAAAATTCCAATCCGTTTTGTAAAATTAATTTATCACTATATATCTATTATCCTTACTCATTACGTCAACAATATTTTACATTCATCAACTTTTCCATCTTCCTGGAAGACTGCACGTGTGGTACCTATACCTAAATTTTATTTTATTTATTTATTTTTATTTATTTATTTATTTATTTATTTAGTAGTATGTTACATACTTTAAATTATCCTATATACTGAATTTTCATACATTTATTGGATTATTAGTGTTTATAAACTTTGCAATTTTTCTTCTAAAAATATTAATATTTCTCTTGTTTTTTATATGGTTCGGTAGTTGATTATACATATTCAAGCCTTTATAAAAAAGTGTCCTCTGCCTTGTGGTGGTTGTTACTCGCTGTACTCTAGAATCCTGGATGTTTCTTAAATTATAGGGTTGTATCTCGCTATCTGCTCACATAAATATTGTGTTGCTGTTCCCGTTTTTATTTTTTGAATAAAACAAAGAATATTAAGTTCCAATCTTTGGTAAGTATTTAGCCATTTAAGAAAGTTTAACATATATTCTACTGGAGTATACCGGTTGCATCTCAGTATTGCGCGCATTGCCTTGTTCTGCAGTTTCTGAAGCCTAATTATTTGTTGGTGTGTGCAGCATGTATAAATTACTCATGAGCCAAACTCAAAATGCGGTTTAATCATTACATTATATATATTAAAAGCTGTGATTATTGATACTTTGTTCCTCAATCTTTTGAAAAAACCAATCTTCTTTCCAATTTTTTTACATATATAGTCTATGTGCTCTTTAAATTTTAAGTTTTTATCAATTAAAACCCCGAGATATTTAATACCATTCACTTTTTCAAGTTCTTCATTATTTATCTTTATTATTATATTATTGTTCATATTTAATTCCATAACTTTTGTTTTACTCTCGTTTAATTTAAATTTATTCATTTTTAACCATGTATTAACATTATCTAAATCATGAGTTAAATTATCATAGCATTTTTGATCCGTTTCACCTTCCGTAAAAATAAGTGTGTCATCGGCATATAGAACAATTTCACAATTATTAAGAATCAATGGTAATTCATTTATGTAAATAATAAACAATAGTGCTCCTAGAACTGATCCCTGAGGAACACCGTAATTATTATCAATTTCATCCAAACTTATATTATTTACTACAGTTGCTTGTTTTCTATTCTCCAAATATGATGCAAACCATTTTTGTTCTGTGCCTTTTACTCCATATTTATATAGTTTATTTAATAATATTTCTCTGTCTATGGTTTCAAATGCTCTTTTAAAATCTAGAAATATTGCTAAAATTTTATTATTCTTATCTATTTTTTTCCATCTATTTATAACATAATTCACAGCTGTTTCACATGAAAACGTCTTACAAAAACCGGATTGATATTTCGAAAATAAATTATTTTTCTCCATATATTGTTCCAACTGTTCTCTCACAACTTTTTCAATTATTTTTTCATATGTTTTTAATGTGTTGATCGGTCTGAACTCTCCACATTTGTTAGTTTTAACTACTTTTTCAATTGGTGTTATCATAGTTTTCTTCCAACTATTGGGAAATAATGTGTGTGAAGATAAATTTTAAAATTTTTAGCATTGCCACAAACCTTTTAATTTAACAGAGCTCTGTTAGAAAGATGCATCCAAACAGTAAATTTTATGGAAAAACCGAAATATAGAAAAACCAAAATGAATGGGATTTGCTTGCGAGGTGTCCTTCTATAGTTGTCCGTACTTAAAATATTTAAAAGCCCGTGTTGGAACGGGTTTTGGCACTTATACTTTTAAAATTTGAGTTTCTCTAAGGGATGAGCCCATTTTTAAGGAAACAACAAAAGATGGCAAAATTGTAATAATGCAGAAAGGTGAATGAGGTAGTCTTCTTTCATTGTCCATACTTGGAATTTTTAACAGTGCGAGTTGGAACGGGTTTTGGGCACTTTTAAATTTTTAAAATTTGGGTTTCTCTAAGGGATGAGCCCATTTTTATGGAAACAACAAAAGATGGCAAAATTGTAATAATACAGAAATGTGCACGAGGTAGTCTTCTTTCATTGTCCATACTTGGAATTTTTAACAGCGCGAGTTGGAACGGGTTTTGGGCACTTTTAAATTTTTAAAATTTGGGTTTCTCTAAGGGATGAGCCCATTTTTATGGAAACAACAAAAGATGGCAAAATTGTAATAACACAGGAATGTGCATGAGGTAGTCTTATTTCATTGTCCATACTTGGAATTTTTAACAGCGCGAGTTGGAACGGGTTTTGGGCACTTTTAAATTTTTAAAATTTGGGTTTCTCTAAGGGATGAGCCCATTTTTATGGAAACAACAAAAGATGGCAAAATTGTAATAATACAGAAATGTGCACGAGGTAGTCTTCTTTCATTGTCCATACTTGGAATTTTTAACAGCGCGAGTTGGAACGGGTTTTGGGCACTTTTAAATTTTTAAAATTTGGGTTTCTCTAAGGGATGAGCCCATTTTTATGGAAACAACAAAAGATGGCAAAATTGTAATAATACAGAAATGTGCATGAGGTAGTCTTCTTTCATAATCCATATTTGGAATTTTTAACAGCGCGAGTTGGAACGGGTTTTGGGCACTTTTAAATTTTTAAAATTTGGGTTTCTCTAAGGGATGAGCCCATTTTTATGGAAACAACAAAAGATGGCAAAATTGTAATAACACAGGAATGTGCATGAGGTAGTCTTATTTCATTGTCCATACTTGGAATTTTTAACAGCGCGAGTTGGAACGGATTTTGGGCACTTTTAAATTTTTAAAATTTGGGTTTCTCTAAGGGATGAGCCCATTTTTATGGAAACAACAAAAGATGGCAAAATTGTAAAAATACAGGAATGTGCATGAGGTAATCTTTTTTCATTGTCCATACTTGGAATTTTTAACAGCGCGAGTTGGAACGGGTTTTGGGCACTTTTAAATTTTTAAAATTTGGGTTTCTCTAAGGGATGAGCCCATTTTTATGGAAACAATAAAAGATGGCAAAATTGTAATAATACAGAAATGTGCATGAGGTAGTCTTCTTTCATTGTCCATACTTGGAATTTTTAACAGCGCGAGTTGGAACGGTTTTGGGCACTTTTAAATTTTTAAAATTTGGGTTTCTCTAAGGGATGAGCCCATTTTTATGGAAACAACAAAAGATGGCAAAATTGTAATAACACAGGAATGTGCATGAGGTAGTCTTATTTCATTGTCCATACTTGGAATTTTTAACAGCGCGAGTTGGAACGGGTTTTGGGCACTTTTAAATTTTTAAAATTTGGGTTTCTCTAAGGGATGAGCCCATTTTTATGGAAACAACAAAAGATGGCAAAATTGTAAAAATACAGGAATGTGCATGAGGTAATCTTTTTTCATTGTCCATACTTGGAATTTTTAACAGCGCGAGTTGGAACCGGATTTGGGCACTTTTAAATTTTTAAAATTTGGGTTTCTCTAAGGGATGAGCCCATTTTTAAGGAAACAACAAAAGATGGCAAAATTGTAATAATGCAGAAATGTGAATGAGGTAGTGTTCTTTCATTGTCCATACTTGGAATTTTTAACAGCGCGAGTTGGAACGGGTTTTGGGCACTTTTAAATTTTTAAAATTTGGGTTTCTCTAAGGGATGAGCGCATTTTTCTGGAAACAACAAAAGATGGCAAAATTGTAATAATGCAGAAATGTGAATGAGGTAGTGTTCTTTCATTGTCCATACTTGGAATTTTTAACAGCGCGAGTTGGAACGGGTTTTGGGCACTTTTAAATTTTTAAAATTTGGGTTTCTCTAAGGGATGAGCGCATTTTTATGGAAACAACAAAAGATGGCAAAATTGTAATAAAACAAAAATGTGCATGAGGTAGTCTTCTTTCATTGTCCATACTTGGAATTTTTAACAGCGCGAGTTGGAACGGGTTTTGGGCGCTTTTAAATTTTTAAAATTTGGGTTTCTCTAAGGGATGAGCCCATTTTTATGGACACAACAAAAGATGGCAAAATTGTAATAACACAGGAATGTGCATGAGGTAGTCTTATTTCATTGTCCATACTTGGAATTTTTAACAGCGCGAGTTGGAACGGGTTTTGGGTACTTTTAAATTTTTAAAATTTGGGTTTCTCTAAGGGATGAGCCCATTTTTATGGAAACAACAAAAGATGGCAAAATTGTAATAAAACAGAAATGTGCATGAGGTAGTCTTCTTTCATTGTCCATACTTGGAATTTTTAACAGCGCGAGTTGGAACGGGTTTTGGGCGCTTTTAAATTTTTAAAATTTGGGTTTCTCTAAGGGATGAGCCCATTTTTATGGAAACAACAAAAGATGGCAAAATTGTAATAATACAGAAATGTGCACGAGGTAGTCTTCTTTCATTGTCCATACTTGGAATTTTTAACAGCGCGAGTTGGAACGGGTTTTGGGCACTTTTAAATTTTTAAAATTTGGGTTTCTCTAAGGGATGAGCCCATTTTTATGGAAACAACAAAAGATGGCAAAATTGTAATAATACAGAAATGTGCATGAGGTTTCTCTAAGGGATGAGCCCTTTTTTATGGAAACAACAAAAGATGGCAAAATTGTAATAATACAGAAATGTGCATGAGGTAGTCTTCTTTCATTGTCCATACTTGGAATTTTTAACAGCGCGAGTTGGAACGGGTTTTGGGTACTTTTAAATTTTTAAAATTTGGGTTTCTCTAAGGGATGAGCCCATTTTTATGGAAACAACAAAAGATGGCAAAATTGTAATAATACAGGAATGTGCATGAGGTAGTCTTATTTTGGGTGTTAAACATTAATCTTTAACTTATAGTATAGCGCGTATTGCTTTATTCTGTAATTTTTGCAGTCTCGATATTTGTTGAGGTTTTATTTCTTAACCGTTAGAAAAATCCAATTTTGTTTACCGATTTTTTAACAAATGTATTCTACGGGTTCTTTTAATTTGAGTTCTTTACCAATAATAAAACCTAAATATTTTTCAATTTACTTTATTCGTGCTTGATTCCTTCAAATATGAATATTTCATAATATTCTCATGAAATATTTACTATTTTAAACTAAACTAAAAGATTAAATGTATTACTGCGGGGAAAGCATAACCATTCTACAATATCTATTTCCGACCCCATAAAGTACATATATATACATATATAACTATATATATATATATATACAGTATTGGGCAAAACCTAAGAAACATTGCCCAATATTAGCTTCTGAGTCAAATCATGTTTAAACGAACATATTTCAATTCAAGGTTTTAATGCAGTTTTATTAGTTTCTGTGTCATACAATATTACAAAAAAAAAATTTGTAATTATCTCTCACCTAACGGTTCTTTTAGTACAACAACAAAAATTACTCAAAAATTGATTGGGCAAAACCTAAGAAACTTTTTGCTTTTGTACAATAAATTTGTTTTTTTTTTTTTAAGATAACGGTAACTTCTTATTTTTTTCGATGATTTCTTATGAAAAAGTGATCTAGTATGCATTTAAAAGCGTGTAACGAATAAATTTTGCATTTAAAATTAAAATAAAATGCAACGTAAAAAATATTGTGAAACATTTAAATTGAATGCTATAACGCATTATAATGCAGGCAAATCACAGGCTGAAATTGCAAATTTGTTAAAAGTAAGCAAATCAATGGTTTCCAAATGGATAAACCTTTATAAAGATAAAGGAACTGTACTCAATATTAATCCTGGAGGAAGACCTCGTAAAACATCAGTTCGTGATGATAGAAATATCAAGAAAATAATAAAAAAAAACCCCTTCATCTCGTCAAAAAAAATTGTGTCAGAATTAGGCTTAAGTGTTGATGCCAGCACAGTTCGCAGACGGGCGAGAGAGGCTGGATTGAAAAGTTATAAAGCTTCCAAAAAACTTCTTACAAAACGTCACGCAAAAAAACGGTAAGTATTTTTAAGCTTACAAGTCAACCATTAATGCCTGATTTTTTAGGCTCGAATTTGCAAAAAAATATCTTGATTGGCCAGTTAAAAACTGGAAAAGTGTGCTCTTTAGCGACGAAAGCAAATTTAATTTGTTCAACTCGGATGGCATATGTCGTGTGAGACGCAATACTGGTGAAAGGCTTAAACCCCGATATTGTAAAAAAACTGTCAAGCATGGGGGTGGCAATGTGATGGTGTGGACGTGTTTTTCAGGTCATGGTCTAGGGCCGTTCCACAGAATTTGTACCAAAATGGACAGATTTGTGTATAGGGACATTTTAGAAAATAAGATGTTGCCATATGCCGAGTGGAATATGCCACTTCGATGGGTGTTTAAACATGATAACGATCCGAAACACTCATCGAAGTTGGTAAAGGACTGGATACAATCGAAAGGGATTCAATTGCTTGATTGGCCGGCCCAATCGCCCGATTTGAACCCAATCGAAAATTTATTTTCCATATTGAAGAGGAACGTTGGATCGAAACGATTCTCCAACAGAGACGATTTATTTTCGTGTCTGGAAGATGAATGGATACGCATAGATCCAAAAATAATTGATAATTTAATCAAATCTATGCCGCGTCGGTGCGCCGCAGTAATAAAAAATAAGGGTTATTATACAAAATATTAAAAGTTTCTTAGGTTTTGCCCAATGAATTTTTTAGTAATTTTTGTTGTTGTACTAAAAGAACCGTTAGGTGAGAGATAATTACAAATTTTTTTTTTGTAATATTGTATGACACAGAAACTAATAAAACTGCATTAAAACATTGAATTGAAATATGTTCGTTTAAACATAATTTGACTCAGAAGCTAATATTGGACGTTTCTTAGGTTTTGCCCAATACTGTATATATATATATATATATATGTATGTATTCTGAAATATATATGTATTCTGAAATCTTATACATAGCGAAGTCTTATGAGCGATGTCCGTCTGTTTAGTGTTTCGCAAATGCTTGTTGTTAGTGTTTTTTGAAATTCGTAAAGAAACGCAGTATAATACAGGGGACATTTATTTTACATTCACACAAGGTAAATTAGTAAAATAAATGTAGCTTAGTAAAATACAAACAACTTTTTACATTTCCAACTACAAACCAGCTGGGCGGCCGACACTTCCTTGCACTTTGCACCAGCCTTAAAAGGCAGTCAAAAAACATTTATGGTAACTGTATTAGTCCGCCAAAAACATACATTAGAAATTACAATGGGTCGATGAAAACTGTTATCGTGAAATTGTAAACTGAACCTGGCAACTTCGTTTGTAATTCATAATGGCAAGACCATAATACTAATGGTGCCAGGAAACAATTTGATAAAATTAACAACTTTATATTTTGCTTACAAATTTATTGTTCTATTTATCGTCAAAGATTGGCTAGGATTAAATTTTTGAGTTCCATTATCCAACTGTCCTTGGCTGCTACGGCGTGGCCAGCCAGTTCCAGATTTGTTTGATACTTGTGTCGCCATGATTTCTAGAACTGTATACACAATTTTTCACAAGCGAAAACTTTATATCTTTATATAATTAAACCTTATTTAATTTTCAACACTTTTTCAATTATAAACCTCACTATTCTTTTTTTTGTCTGTTTTATATATTTGTGTAATTAATTACTATTTATATTGAGCGTGCAAATAAGAAACATAAGAAAGGAAATTATGCGAAATTGTAGAAAGAAGCAAAGCCGGTGACAGCTATTAATTTTTTAATGGATGCTAAATAAGGTATTGAATAATGGACTAACAAAAAAAAATTTTGGTAGTACAGTTTGGCGATTACTCGGCAAAACTGTTCTTAATTAAATTTGTTTATGTAAAAAATTTTGAACATTTTTCTTAGTTTTTGGCATCTTATATCATTTTATGTTAAAAAATAAGTATAATTACAAATTACATTACAATATATCGCACATAGACGTACTGGAAATAAGGTATCGCTTTAAAACATAATGACCATTCTGGTTGGAATAATTAAGCTTAAACATGCAAACTGAACACAAAACTAAATAATATCTAATTAAAGATAGTATAACATTAACACCATAATTTATTAATTTACATTTAAAAATATTTTATTGAAAAGTATATATAATATTGGCTCATTAATTTAAAAACCAGTATATTAAAAATTTTAAACATACATAAATTTCAAACATACATACAGGCCCTATTTATAAGAAATATATACATTTGAAATATTTACAATTTTATTGGCGTGTTTGTCAATCTTTTATTAGTGCAGATATACTTAAGCGATTATTTTATGCCATTTTCTACAATTTTGTTTAAAAGTTTTAGTGAGTTTCATTGCGTAAAATTATTGTAATTTGTTTTTCTGTAACAACATATCAGATGTTTATAATAAACAAAGGAAACGCAGTACACAGCTCAACAGAAAAAACTACAATTACAATAATAAAAATAGGTTTGTTTATTTAGCAAGAGCTTAGCTCTATTCGATGTGATATTTTTAAAATTTATACTTACGTATAATTTTAATTTTATACTTACAAGAACCTGAATGTTCAATCATACTTGTTATATGTTTATTTATGCACTGCCGTATGTATTACTCAAAATTTACATTTACTGTATTCCGAATATGTTTGCCATTTTATGAACAGAACATTTGCTATTTAGTTTTAGATTGTTATTCACAGACATCTGCTCTGTTAGCGATTTTAAACGCCGGAAGCAAGCCTTGTCATACTATCATTTTTGTACAATTTTACATTTGCCTCTTTTGTTTTAGCAAAATAGCGTTATACACTCACTTAAACATTAGAGAAAGCCGTTCGTATTCGTTTTATTATTCATTGTTAAAGAAAAAGAAGAAGAGTTCAATAAAATTTTACTTACTTACTTATCGTTGAACTCTATTTTCTACTGATTCGAATGGAACAAAACAGAACGTCAAAGTAATAACAAACCACAAATACATATTTTCCATTAAATAGAAACTGATCAGCTGATTCTTAATGGAACGGAAAGAGGGAGTTTACATTAAGGGCATTGTATCAGCTATAAAAGTCATGATGCAGAAGTTTGTTGGCAAGAGGTGTAGAGAAGCTTACGGGGTAGCAAAAGTAGCACGAAATGAATATTCATGACTCTTTTCAGTTTTGTCTCTCATTTTTCTCTCATTTCTGTTTCTCTCTTTCGTTTTTTGCAGTTCTATGCTTAAGCGGTGTTACCAAAGGGCTGTTTTTTTCTATATTGTTAAAAAATTGTTGAAAAATTTATGCATTTAGTTTATGGCAACACTTGAAAAATTGATTGATAAAACATCATAAAATTCTCTCACTTGCTACAAAAGAGTCATAATGTAAACGCTTGATGACTTACGGAGATGCTCCAAAATAGAAAACAATAAAAGAATCAGCTACAATGCCCTTAAAGTAAAACCACTCAAAGACTAATTCTGCCTTTAAACTATCAAGTTTTGCCTCAAGGAAAGGAAAACTTTATCGTGTGGCTTCAGGGTTACTTATTTTAAATTCTCTTTAAACTAGTTTCATGTTGTTTTTGTTTTGTGTACAAATGCCATTCAATTTTTTCAATTCTTTTTTAACTAATTCCGGGACTCGTGATCGAAATAAATTCGTATCGAAATTAATTTCGATCTTGCGAGTTTTTCTGATGATGGCACTCGTTATCTTGCGAATCGATTTTATAGTAAAGTGTTGTAAAAAATAAAAAAGCCTTAACCAACACTACAAATATGTAAACAAAAAACATATGCTTACAAAGAAAATTAAATAATTTATCAAAAGAATTGCGAATTTGTTTTATAATTTTAAAAGCTTTTCCTTTTTTAATCGCGGTCATGGATGTAAATTTATTTTTTTATTCTTCGTCATCAGAGTCTGGGAGTGCTATAAATGCAATTAGAAGGAAAATCCGAGTATCAAGTGATCCATTGGGCTTGCCAAACAATGAGTAAGTATGCATCCCCTTGATTTGTAAAAATTTTTTTTAGAGGTTTAAGAAATGTTTTAGAGTTTCCAAGGAAGCTTTTAACTATATTCTTGAGGAGTTAGAATTTGCTGGACATTTGACAACTGCCGTACCAGCAAAAATACAATTGGCCACCACTTTATAGCTTTTGGCTTTTGGAGGCTTTCAAAATACTAATAATTAATATTAATTAATAATAATTAATATTAATTACTTAATTTGCATAAAACTTATTAAAGATTTAACTTACATTTTCTTGTTGTTTGCGTGTACCGAAATAAATTAAATGTGGTTAATTTTAGAAAACTATTGTGGCACTTGTCAAGCGTTCAAACAAGAATAATTATTTTTTACTTTTTAACAAAAACAATAAACCGTTAAGATACTCGTTAGAGTTTGTGTAAAAACTCGTTTACAAAGGTGCAAAAAAGGGAGTAATACAAAAAAGTACGAAAATCTATACGAATAATTAATTAATATAACAATTAAAATCTTAAATGAACACTTGTTATCCAACGAACTAAAAATAAAATTTCGACACCAATTTTGGTATCGAAAAAAACTCGAGGGAGGTTAATGTTGTCTTCTTCTCCACTGTATTTTTAATAGAATTGGCAACTCTATTAAATAGTTTTTTGTTTTCTTTAGTTGTTTTTCGTTCGTGGGTTGGAGAATTTGTTTTTTGGCTTTTGTTGTTGAAATATTGTTCTTATTGTTTTTATTGCTGGTGTTTTAAATTTTATAGATATAAAGAAATAAAATTAATTTACTTTTCAAAGTTATTTTCTATTTCATAAGCTAAGAATATATCATATCATAAGTTAAGTTTAAAAAGCTTGCAACTTCCTGTGACACTAAAAAAACGAATGAAGAAAAGTTATCCGACGCGACAAAAAGTGATTTTTGGGTGGAGATAAACGAAACAAGGCGAAATATATTTATATTAAGAAAAACATAGTTTTGTTTTAATAAATAAGAAATTAGAACCGGCAAAATTGATTTAAAACTTTGGAAACATACGAAAATTGATATGAACAAAGAAATTTACTATGAGGGCTGGTTGATTAAATCACCGCCCACGAAGCGTATATGGCGTGCAGTAAGTATAAAGTTCTTTTATTCAATTTCTTTTATTTTTATGTTCTATAAAACTACTTTATACAGTAAACAATATGTAATAAGTAAAAAAAATTTATATGAACTTCACAAATGAGTCAGTTTGTCATTAAAAAAGGCAATTAGAAAACACATTCACACACAAAAAAATTTTTTCACAAAAATATTTACTTGTTTATGGACGAATTTGTTTATTCACTTATATTGTGATCAGTAAATAATAATGAATCAAATACTACATAGTTTGGCCATTAATTGGCTTAAATCTAGTTTACGGGCACCGCTCAAAAATAAAAAAGGTTGCCTATAGGGTTGAAAAAAATGTAAAGTGAAAAATTGGCGACAACCCTTAGTTTCGGAGTTACGGCCCTCCAAAGTTTTTATATATAATGTGACTTATATCGAGTAGTTGATGGCGAAATGCGACAATATAAGTATCATTGGAAAGGGAATATAAGAGCATATTTATTGAAGCAGAAAAAAAAAAACTGGTAAGGAAAAACTTTTTTTACAAAATAAATTAAGTTATTCGGAAACCTTTATAAAGCGAAGCCGCTGTTGGTTATACCATAGAGGAGAAAATTCTTTCGTTTTTGAGTGAAGTTATGTTTATATGGAAAAAATAGTTTTGTTGGAGCCTTACCTGTTGCTTAAAATCGCATTTTGCACCCCGTAGGCAACTTTTTTTATTTTGGAGCGGTGCCCGTAAACTAGATTTGCTCCAGTGTAAAATGCAACTTTACACAAAAAATGTGTGAAAAATTTTGGGCTGACACTTACTTTCAGAGTTACAGACCTCCAAAGTTTGGTTGTATAAAATGGCACATATATATCTAAAATTTTCTGTCGGAATGATACAATATGGGTATCATTAGAAAGGTAATTTCAATATCTATTTAACTTAAAAGAAGAAGAATAAAAAATAAAACTCTTGAGATACCTAACAACAACAAAATTTTTTTCGATATTGTAGAAATTTCGTGTGTAATTTCTACAATATCCATTTCCGAACCCATAAAGTATATATACTTATGCTGGCTTCTTATGCATAGCGAAGTCGATTGAGCTATGTCCGTCTTGAAAACTTGATTTGACAAAAACAAAAAAAAAAAATATGTCAATCGATCAGATATAGTGTCGAAAGAGGGGCGATAGAGAATTAAAAACTAAGAAAAAACATCAAGTGAAAATTCAGCGCTCGCCCTTATTTTCCGAGTTAGGTGGCTCTGAAATTAAAAAAATTTTTAAAATATCAATATGGCTAATTTTTTAAAGCTTTTTAAGGGATCTTTAAGGAAATACTAAAATTTTTTTAAATTGCTTAACCCATTAAGAGCAGATGTAATTTTTATGTAAAATTATATATATGCAGTACCACTTTTTTTAATTCTCTGTCACCGCAATATTTGCTTTTTTGATTGGAGTTACTTGACTTAACTAAATTTACATAGATGGTGAAGGGTATATAAGATTCGGCATAGCCGAATATAGAACTTTTACTTGTTTTGTGTTGTATATAGTTAGGTTTATACGAAAAAATTTGTTTGTTCTTACCTAAAGTTTTAATTTTTTTCCTTCTTAGTTAAATAGATATTGAAATTTCCTATCCAATGATATGGGTATTGTCTTATTCCGCCAGAAAATACTCGATATGTGCTATATTATGCATACAAACTTTAGAGGTCCGAACCTCTGAAACTAAGCGTCAGCCCCAAATTTTTCACTTTACATTTTTTGATTAAAATTGTATTTTACACCCCGTAGGCAATTTTTTTTTTTTTCATTTTTAAGATGCGTCCGTAAACTAGATTTGTTCCAATTTTTGTTAATCGGTTTTAATACAGTGCTTGTTACTTTATATGTGGCACTATTTATTTATTTGTATGAGTGTCCCAAACATAGTTCATTAATAAGTTACGATCTGAAGTACTGAATTAGACCTACAGCCAAATCAAATGGGGTATTTTAACATTTTCCTACGTTTCTGGTTTTTAACATTCTATTGTGTATGCATTTTTTCAATATCATACCACATATTCTTAACTTTTTTTCACTGACTTAGTACGAATACATCTTGGCAGGAATGAATTGTAGAATGGCTTCTATAGACCTTGTAAAAGCTTTTGATCCCATTAACCTTGCATTGCTATTTATTAAGATATATATTTTTAATTATTTAGAATCTGCCAGCAAACACATATAATTCGAGTGTTAGATTATGTCTGAAGTACCTGAAGGTTACTTGCAATCTTGTAAATTATTGGAAGCCTTAACATGTGTTTGAAGATAAATACGTCAAGTTAAATACGTTTTTTAAAAAATGTAGCATGCGATAATTTTTTCTCTCCCATACATACAGTACGATTTGTATAGTAAATTTCGGACTTTTTTAACGAATACGATTACAGCTACAAAACCCTACGATCTCGGAGAATGAAACCTATTGGGAAATCAAGGGCACATATAGAGCTATTAATCTGTAAACACAGTTTAGTCAAATTGAATTTGAGAAATTTTTTATAATACGCGGAAATTGACTTAGTGCATTTTTCTCATATACGATGAGTTCTGTGAGGGAATTTGTCATTGTGGCCAAACCCTTCGATCTCGCGGAATTACACCTATTGGGAAATCAAGAGCATATATAGAGCTATTAATCTGTAAACGCAGTTTAGTCAAATTGAATTTGAGAAATTTTTTATAAGACGCGGAAAATTGACTTAGTGCAATTTTCTCATATACGATGAGTTCTGTGAGGGAATTTGTCATTGTGGCCAAACCCTTCGATCTCGCGGAATTACACCTATTGGGAAATCAAGAGCATATATAGAGCTATTAATCTGTAAACGCAGTTTAGTCAAATTGAATTTGAGAAATTTTTTATAAGACGCGGAAAATTTACTTAGTGCAATTTTCTCATATACGATGCGTTCTGTGAGGGAATTTGTCATTGTGGCCAAACCCTTCGATCTCGCGGAATTACACCTATTGGGAAATCAAGAGCATATATAGAGCTATTAATCTGTAAACGCAGTTTAGTCAAATTGAATTTGAGAAATTTTTTAGAAGACGCGGAAAATTGACTTAGTGCAATTTTCTCATATACGATGAGTTCTGTGAGGGAATTTGTCATTGTGGCCAAACCCTTCGATCTCGCGGAATTACACCTATTGGGAAATCAAGAGCATATATAGAGCTATTAATCTGTAAACGCAGTTTAGTCAAATTGAATTTGAGAAATTTTTTATAATACGCGGAAAATTGACTTAGTGCAATTTTCTCATATACGATGCGTTCTGTGAGGGAATTTGTCATTGTGGCCAAACCCTTCGATCTCGCGGAATTACACCTATTGGGAAATCAAGAGCACATATAGAGCTATTAATCTGTAAACGCAGTTTAGTCAAATTGAATTTGAGAAATTTTTTATAAGACGCGGAAAATTGACTTAGTGCAATTTTCTCATATACGATGCGTTCTGTGAGGGAATTTGTCATTGTGGCCAAACCCTTCGATCTCGCGGAATTACACCTATTGGGAAATCAAGAGCATATATAGAGCTATTAATCTGTAAACGCAGTTTAGTCAAATTGAATTTGAGAAATTTTTTATAAGACGCGGAAAATTGACTTAGTGCAATTTTCTCATATACGATGAGTTCTGTGAGGGAATTTGTCATTGTGGCCAAACCCTTCGATCTCGCGGAATTACACCTATTGGGAAATCAAGAGCACATATAGAGCTATTAATCTGTAAACACAGTTTAGTCAAATTGAATTTGAGAAACTTTTTATAAGACGCGGAAAATTGACTTAGTGCAATTTTCTCATATACGATGAGTTCTGTGAGGGATTTTGTCAATGTGGCCAAACCCTTCGATCTCGCGGAATTACACCTATTGGGAAATCAAGAGCACATATAGAGCTAATAATCTGCAAACACAGTTTATTCAAATTGAATTTGAGAAATTTTTTATAAGACGCGGAAAATTGACTTAGTGCAATTTTCTCATATACGATGAGTTCTGTGAGGGAATTTGTCATTGTGGCCAAACCCTTCGATCTCGCGGAATTACACCTATTGGGAAATCAAGAGCACATATAGAGCTATTAATCTGTAAACACAGTTTAGTCAAATTGAATTTGAGAAATTTTTTTATAAGACGCGGAAAATTGACTTAGTGCAATTTTCTCATATACGATGAGTTCTGTGAGGGAATTTGTCATTGTGGCCAAACCCTTCGATCTCGCGGAATTACACCTATTGGGAAATCAAGAGCACATATAGAGCTATTAATCTGTAAACGCAGTTTAGTCAAATTGAATTTGAGAAATTTTTTATAAGACGCGGAAAATTGACTTAGTGCAATTTTCTCATATACGATGAGTTCTGTAAGGGAATTTGTCATTGTGGCCAAACCCTTCGATCTCGCGTAATTACACCTATTGGGAAATCAAGAGCATATATAGAGCTATTAATCTGTAAACGCAGTTTAGTCAAATTGAATTTGAGACATTTTTTATAATACGCGGAAAATTGACTTAGTGCAATTTTCTCATATACGATGAGTTCTGTGAGGGAATTTGTCATTGTGGCCAAACCCTTCGATCTCGCGGAATTACGCCTATTGGGAAATCAAGAGCACATATAGAGCTATTAATCTGTAAACACAGTTTATTCAAATTGAATTTGAGAAATTTTTTATAAGACGCGGAAAATTGACTTAGTGCAATTTTCTCATATACGATGAGTTCTGTGAGGGATTTTGTCAATGTGGCCAAACCCTTCGATCTCGCGGAATTACACCTATTGGGAAATCAAGAGCACATATAGAGCTAATAATCTGCAAACACAGTTTATTCAAATTGAATTTGAGAAATTTTTTATAAGACGCGGAAAATTGATTTAGTGCAATTTTCTCATATACGATGAGTTCTGTGAGGGAATTTGTCATTGTGGCCAAACCCTTCGATCTCGCGGAATTACACCTATTGGGAAATCAAGAGCACATATAGAGCTATTAATCTGTAAACACAGTTTAGTCAAATTGAATTTGAGAAATTTTTTATAAGACGCGGAAAATTGACTTAGTGCAATTTTCTCATATACGATGAGTTCTGTAAGGGAATTTGTCATTGTGGCCAAACCCTTCGATCTCGCGTAATTACACCTATTGGGAAATCAAGAGCATATATAGAGCTATTAATCTGTAAACGCAGTTTAGTCAAATTGAATTTGAGAAATTTTTTAGAAGACGCGGAAAATTGACTTAGTGCAATTTTCTCATATACGATGAGTTCTGTGAGGGAATTTGTCATTGTGGCCAAACCCTTCGATCTCGCGGAATTACACCTATTGGGAAATCAAGAGCATATATAGAGCTATTAATCTGTAAACGCAGTTTAGTCAAATTGAATTTGAGAAATTTTTTATAATACGCGGAAAATTGACTTAGTGCAATTTTCTCATATACGATGCGTTCTGTGAGGGAATTTGTCATTGTGGCCAAACCCTTCGATCTCGCGGAATTACACCTATTGGGAAATCAAGAGCACATATAGAGCTATTAATCTGTAAACGCAGTTTAGTCAAATTGAATTTGAGAAATTTTTTATAAGACGCGGAAAATTGACTTAGTGCAATTTTCTCATATACGATGAGTTCTGTGAGGGAATTTGTCATTGTGGCCAAACCCTTCGATCTCGCGGAATTACACCTAATGGGAAATCAAGAGCATATATAGAGCTATTAATCTGTAAACGCAGTTTAGTCAAATTGAATTGGAGAAATTTTTTATAAGACGCGGAAAATTGACTTAGTGCAATTTTCTCATATACGATGCGTTCTGTGAGGGAATTTGTCATTGTGGCCAAACCCTTCGATCTCGCGGAATTACACCTATTGGGAAATCAAGAGCGTATATAGAGCTATTAATCTGTAAACGCAGTTTAGTCAAATTGAATTTGAGAAATTTTTTATAAGACGCGGAAAATTGACTTAGTGCAATTTTCTCATATACGATGAACAGAACTCACAGAACTCATCTTATATGAGAAAATTGCACTAAGTCAATTTTCCGCGTCTTATAAAAAATTTCTCAAACTCAATTTGAATAAACTGTGTTTACAGATTAATAGCTCTATATGTGCTCTTGATTTCCCAATAGGTGTAATTCCGCGAGATCGGAGGGTTTGGCCACATTGACAAAATCCCTCACAGAACTCATCTTATATTAGAAAATTGCACTAAGTCAATTTTCCGCGTCTTATAAAAAATTTCTCAAACTCAATTTGAATAAATTGTGTTTACAGATTAATAGCTCTATATGTGCTTTTGCTTTCCCAATAGGTGCAATTCCGCGAGATCGAAGGGTTTGGCCACATTGACAAAATCCCTCACAGAACTCATCTTATATGAGAAAATTGCACTAAGTCAATTTTCCGCGTCTTATAAAAAATTTCTCAAATTCAATTTGAATAAACTGTGTATACAGATTAATAGCCCTATATGTGCTCTTGATTTCCCAATAGGTGCAATTCCGCGAGATCGAAGGGTTTGGCCACATTGACAAAATCCCTCACAGAACTCATCTTATATGAGAAAATTGCACTAAGTCAATTTTCCGTGTCTTATAAAAAATTTCTCAAATTCAATTTGACTAAACTGCGTTTACAGATTAATAGCTCTATATATGCTCTTGATTTCCCAATAGGTGTAATTCCGCGAGATCGAAGGGTTTGGCCACATTGACAAAATCCCTCACAGAACTCATCTTATATGAGAAAATTGCACTAAGTCAATTTTCCGCGTCTTATAAAAAATTTCTCAAATTCAATTTGACTAAACTGTGTTTACAGATTAATAGCTCTATATGTGCTCTTAATTTCCCAATAGGTGTAATTCCGCGAGATCGAAGGGTTTGGCCACATTGACAAAATCCCTCACAGAACTCATCTTATATGAGAAAATTGCACTGTCAATTTTCCGCGTCTTATAAAAAATTTCTCAAATTCAATTTGACTAAACTGAGTTTACAGATTAATAGCCCTATATGTGCTCTTGATTTCCCAATAGGTGTAATTCCGCGAGATCGAAGGGTTTGGCCACATTGACAAAATCCCTCACAGAACTCATCTTATATGAAAAAATTGCACTAAGTCAATTTTCCGCGTCTTATAAAAAATTTCTCAAACTCAATTTGAATAAATTGTGTTTACAGATTAATAGCTCTATATGTGCTTTTGCTTTCCCAATAGGTGCAATTCCGCGAGATCGAAGGGTTTGGCCACATTGACAAAATCCCTCACAGAACTCATCTTATATGAGAAAATTGAACTAAGTCAATTTTCCGCGTCTTATAAAAAATTTCTCAAATTCAATTTGAATAAACTGTGTTTACAGATTAATAGCCCTATATGTGCTCTTGATTTCCCAATAGGTGCAATTCGGCGAGATCGAAGGGTTTGGCCACATTGACAAAATCCCTCACAGAACTCATCGTATATTAGAAAATTGCACTAAGTCAATTTTCCGCGTCTTATAAAAAATTTCTCAAATTCAATTTGACTAAACCGTGTTTACAGATTAATAGCCCTATAGGTGCTCTTGATTTCCCAATAGGTGTAATTCCGCGAGATCGAAGGGTTTGGCCACATTGACAAAATCCCTCACAGAACTCATCGTATATTAGAAAATTGCACTAAGTCAATTTTCCGCGTCTTATAAAAAATTTCTCAAATTCAATTTGACTAAACTGTGTTTACAGATTAATAGTTCTATATGTGCTCTTAATTTCCCAATAGGTGTAATTCCGCGAGATCGAAGGGTTTGGCCACATTGACAAAATCCCTCACAGAACTCATCTTATATGAGAAAATTGCACTAAGTCAATATTCCGCGTCTTATAAAAAATTTCTCAAATTCAATTTGACTAAACTGTGTTTACAGATTAATAGCTCTATATGTGCTCTTAATTTCCCAATAGGTGTAATTCCGCGAGATCGAAGGGTTTGGCCACATTGACAAAATCCCTCACAGAACTCATCTTATATGAGAAAATTGCACTGTCAATTTTCCGCGTCTTATAAAAAATTTCTCAAATTCAATTTGACTAAACTGAGTTTACAGATTAATAGCCCTATATGTGCTCTTGATTTCCCAATAGGTGTAATTCCGCGAGATCGAAGGGTTTGGCCACATTGACAAAATCCCTCACAGAACTCATCTTATATGAAAAAATTGCACTAAGTCAATTTTCCGCGTCTTATAAAAAATGTCTCAAATTCAATTTGAATAAACTGTGTTTACAGTTTAATAGCCCTATATGTGCTCTTGATTTCCCAATAGGTTTGATTCTCCGAGATCTTAGGGTTTTGTAGCTGTAGTCGTATTCGTTAAAAAAGTCCGGAATTTACTATACAAATTGTACTGTATGTATGGGAGAAAAAAAATTTCGCATGCTACATTTTTTAAAAAACGTATTTAACTTGACGTATTTATCTTCACACACATAGCCTTAACTTATAATCGTTTTTAGAAAATACATAGTTAATTTTGTAAAGAATAGAACTTATTAATGTAATATTTTGGTATTGTATTGTTATTTCAATGTAATATTTGTAACAGTATTGTCATTTTTAAAGTATTTAATACTCCTTAAATAAATAATAAAAAAAATAAAACATATTTAATTAAATCATTTTGAATTTTAGGGGGATCAATCTTATTAAAACTATTCTTTGTAAATTAAACAATATTTTTATTATTTACTTCCCAGTAAAAAATAGGATCATACAAAAAGTAATCTTGGAGCGCTCCTTTGTGAGTAATGGATTACTCCATAAAACTCCGAAACACATTGAATTTTTAACATAGCATGTCCGCAGACACGAGTACTCCTTTTAAGCTCCTTATGGAGTGCTCTCTTTGATATTGAAAATGACGACAGAGGGAGTAATCGTTTTTGTCTCCTCCATAAAGGGAGTAAACATCCATATAAAATAAAATTTTTTTTATTTTTACAAAAACAAGAAAATATTCATTTATTAAAAAAATTTATTAATGTTGCTATTTTTTTTTTGCATTCGACAAGGTCGTAGTTTTTGTCAAGTAGGTCTGTTGGTAAACAGTTGCTTTACATTTAAGAAATGCCACATTGAAAGAAAAAATAACACGTAATATATTATTTAAGATATGATATCAAAAATTCAGCTATTACCGAAATAAAAAAGTTAAACAATTTGTATTTGTTTGTTTTGATCCATCGCAATTTAATTTGACCAGCATATTTCGCCGATCATTTTGCGTATTGCTTTTTCAATTTTGATTTTGTCAAACCGCAGTTTAATGTACGAAATCTGAAATAAATTAAAATAAAAAACAAAGAATTTTGAATACTTGTTTAACTGATTGCATTAAAAACAAACTCAGTCTTACCATTTCTGAATCAGGCTCTGTTTTAATCAGCTGTTCTGCCTAATTTAATTCCTTCAAAGAATCAATTGGGAAAATTTTTATTCTTTAATTTGATGTGTTCTTCCACAAACCGTAATGACTTTGATGAGCTTTTATAAAGCGGCATTCCATCCAAAATTATATTAATCAATAGTTCTGCATTTGCATCAGGTGATATGTATTGGCCGTGCATCATCAGTGCTTTTTCTAAACCACAATGAAAGTATTCACCTGGTGACATATCTATTATTTCTGGGCTCCCTGTGAAGCAGCGTGGGTTTACTGCATGCACTGCTTTTAACAATGTTTCTCTACATAGTAGAACGTCCATACCTTCACTTTTTAAAGTGTAGAGTAGTGAATTACAGCATTCGTTCGAAACACGACTTTCAATTACCCAAGAAGCGCGCTTCTTTTAAAATTTTCACTGATATCATAATGAACAACAAAGTTTTCCGTTTGGCTATCTTCATTTGTTAATTCATTGATTTTGTGAGGTACTGATGCCTCTTGTTCACTTTAAGTCTCCCGATTACAATTTGAGAATTTTTCAATTTCTATTTTAACTAGTCGTCTTAAATGACGATTAGAAAGTAAATGTTCACACATTTTTAACAAATTTGTTACTATACCCGTACCTTTTCGCTTTTATTAAAAACACGTCTTTTACTTTTTAAAACTAAACTGACTAAATATAAAAACAAAACGAAAACATCAACAATTAAAAGTTATGTCACAAACAAAAACGAACTGATACATCCCCCATTGATCCATTTGGAGTAATAAGCGAGGCATAAACAAAAAAAAAACAAAAAATAGTTTCGATAGCTCGCTTATTACTCCAAACGGATGAACAAGTCATTACTCCTTAATTGCTCGATTATGGATTAATCCATATATTTTTTACTGGGTTATTTAGTATTTGAAATACTTTTACAAAAACATAAAATTATATTCCTACATATTTGAGCTAAGCTCATTATTATTATTCCTTACAATATTTCTGCTAAAGGCATTGGTATTATTTTAAGACCTTAAATCTATCTATCTGCATATGTATATATAAAAACAAGTTATCCTATGTTTGTGATTTTTGATTTTATGTAGCGTTGGAAAGGTATATTTTTTTCTTATAAGAATGACATTTTGTCGGTATAAGGCTCCGTTTTTTTCCATAGTAATCACACGAAAAACTTGCTTGGAAGAGTGATCGTAGTACAACAACTAAGTATTGATTTTTGCATTGCACTAGTGTTTGCTCGCTGCAGTATAAAATCCTATTTCCTCCTATTCATTCCTAACTTTTCAGTTAAATATTCGGGTGCTTCTCCTATTTTCATTTTTGAATAAAATAAAAGGTATAAAACACTTATCTTTGGCGCACATTTAGCCATCTTGGTGTATTTAGCAATAATGTAGTTGGGATAAATTTGTTGCATTTTAGTAACAGCATTACCTAAACAAGAGAGGTTTTTTTTTTTTTTGCTTTTAAAAGTTCTCATGCCGGTACATTTTGTATGTAACATACAGAAATAATGTGGCGGCAACTCAACGGCAACGCTTTCCAATTGGAAAATCCGATTTTGATAAAGCGTTTAATAATCACACTTATTCTGTATAGCGTCAGCAATACAAGGCGACGGCAATTTTAATCGTTTTTTGAAAATCGGTATATTCGTTGTCAATATTGCCATTTATCGATGACTGGCAATATAAATTTGGTATTTTGTAAGAAAATGTGATGTTGATATTGTCTCGAATTGCCGTTGATAATGTAGTCTGTATTTTTGGTGTTGTGCATAAACTAAAAATTAAATAAACTCAAAAAATAGTAGAGATAAAATTGAAAATGGAGAAACTGAAGATAACCAACCCACCCCAACCAATTTAAAAATTAGTTAACAGTTGGAAAAAAATCCATCACTTATCAGAGGTTTTCAAAGAGCCACTGTTCTTTCTATTTTTAAGGAACAGTGGGAAATTATTGCGACCTCTCTAAACGCCCTTGGCCCACCAAATGTTTGACAAAATTCTTCTTAAATGTAATTACAAACAAAATAGAGTATAAAGCTACTAGAGGCGGTATATTTAAGCAGATGGTACTAAGCGCCTTTGAAGAAACTATGAAAAATCAGCTCCAGTTCCAAAAGCAAGTCAGTTATAAGGGTATTGTTCAGGGAGTCCCACGTGAATACGATCTTTATGAAATCATAAACTACGCCTATTTGAACGTGCTTAAGTCATTTCAAATGGTAAGACATGTTCCCCCAAGAGGTCCACTTGCCTTTGTTGATTCCAGTTTTATTCAGCCGGATCGAACCTTAAATGAAGATACAAAGAATTAGTTTGAAATGGATAACTTTGAATTTTTCACTTTTCTGTCTAAGAAATCTTTGCAAGATTTTTTCTAACTTTCCTCATCAGTCCGTATCGGAAGGAGAGTACATTTTTCAAATTTTCATGAAATTGTTATTTTTAAAAGAATTTATATTATAAGCATTCTAGTAGTATTCATATTTGTTTTGTTTTCATTCAGCTTAAGCTTGTTTATTATTATCATCATTTATTAATATTCTCCATATCTGAGTTTTGTAGTGTATCTATCAATAATACAATACATCAACATGCAAAATTGTTTAAACATTTCACTCTTTCAAATAAATCGTTAGATTAAGTCAGGTCAGAATCTAAAGAATTGTGAGACGTTTTGGTTATTCATTTAATTTTAAAATTATTTTTGATGTAACCTAATATTTCAAATAAACAAACTTACTATTCTATTTTTTTTGTATAAGCTCTAGCCTATGTGAATTAAATTTTGTTAACGCAGCATTTATATTTTGTTATTACCGAAAGCGTGTGAACTAATTCAACCAGATATTTTTTTTGTATTCATATTTCTACTGATAAGCTTAATTAAGCTAAGCTAGGGAAGTTTCGCAAAAACACAAAAAGCGAACTTCTCATAAGTAGTTGATAAGGAAAAGAAATCGAAAATAAAGATTCATTCTAATTTTGACAATTTACAAACACACATCAGTCCATTTATTCTACATGGCGATTCTGCCAGGAGTTCAGAAAGTGCCTATAGCATATCTGAAAGTGCCTACAGCATATCAGAAAATGCCTATAGCATATCTGAAAGTGCCTATAGCATATCAGAAAGTGCCTGTAGCATATCTAAAAAAGGATCAAAAGAAAAAGTCCAAAAAGTGCATTGGCACGTTTGGCAAAAAATAATAAAAATATTTTTTTTATCCTCCTCAAATCCTAAGGACACATTTCATCCTCCAACATATGACTGAACCACTGTCAGATATCCTCGAAGAATTAAAAGCCGCAGAGGACAGATGGCAAAAAATTCTCAATGAGGGAACGGGAGAAGCAAAACCTGACATCCTCAATATTGGACCAAAACCATTATTCCTAAAAAAAAAAAAAAAACACAACGTATAGAAGAGCCAAAAGTACCATTCGTAAACACCAAAATAGCTACAAAAAGCAACAGACGAGATTTCGTGTCACGACAGAAGATCCAGCTAAAGATCCTGAAGGACGAGATTATAAACTCTTACAAGAAAAAGTATTAGAAATAAAAAAATCTATAAAAGTCTCTAAAAAAAAAAAAAAAAAAAAACAAAAAAAAAAAAACAAAAAAAAAAATTAAAAAAAAATAAAAGAAAATAAAATCTTATAAAAAACAAACTTCCGCTATGGGTGGAACAAAATCAAAAATAGAAAATCCTAATGCTAACGTTGTAAATAATGTTAGAATAATTGATCACACAGAACACTTAAATACACTATACATATTATTACTAATACTTGTTATTTTAGATGCAATAAATTTACTAATTAAACTGTATCAGCTACATAAAAAATCATTGAAAAAGAAATATGTTAGTCGTAGCGACAATTTAGACAAAATATAAAACTAAAATATGAAATTAAAAATAAAAACATTGCTTTATGGACTGGCAAAACATATTAATAAAAATTAGAATAATAAAAGAAAGATTTGATAAATCCTACAAATGCCTCAGCGTCAACAGACCTACGAAAGAAGACACAATTGAAAAACATATCAAAAATTTATTTTTTTGTTTGGAAGAAATCAGAGTTATACTTAACGTACATTACCATCGACTGACTAACGCACATAAAATAGCAGCTGAAGCATTCTTCACTGACCTTAGGGAAAAGTTGTTACAAATAACTGCAAAAAAAGGCTTAGATCTAAAATTACCTACATCTTTACATGAAAAAATAGTTTACACGACAAAAGGGATAGAAAATATTCAATTAACCAAGATGAATACGACAGATTTGGCTTCGATATCAAAACTTATTCCAATTTTTGGAGGAAGAAGAGAAGAATTAAGTAATTTTATTTCTAATTTGGAATTTATAGAAAATACACTTGAAGACACCAAAAAACCAAGTTTTTTCCAATTCGTTTTAAAAACAAGATTGGAACAAAGGGTACAAAATCGAATTAAACAAAATTCCGTGCCTACAAGTTTACAAGAGTTAACCAATGAATTAAGAAAGTGTTACAAATCTAAAGAAACACCAAATAACATACTTAACAATTTAAACAAAATAAAACAACAAGGTGACGTTCGAAAGTTTGCAGAAAAAATCGACAGTTTAATAACTGAACTCAACGAGCTACAAATCTCAAATATTGGTGAAGCAAATAGGAATGCAATAATACAATCAAACAATATAATTGCATTCAATGCATTTAAAAATGGACTAACTGATAGGGACATAGCAAAAACAATAGAAGCTAGCAGAGTCAAAACTTTCTCTGAAGCATTGGAAATTGCAGAAGAAGCCATTTCCTCTAATACACAGCACAACATCATGTACCAAAATGCTAGACAGAAACAAAATAATAGAAACATTTATTCTAGAAATAATAATTCATGGAATAATAACAATAACAATAATACAAGGAACAATAATAACTCCCACTATCTTAATAGGAATCAGTACAGAAACAATACTAACAGACACAACAATAATAGAAATAACTATAGAAATAATACGCATAGACAGAATATCACAAACCTCGACAGACGAAGATCAAACTACAATAATAACAACAATAATGTAAACAGAAACAGAAATACTAATAACACATTTAGGAACATTAATCAAATAAATAACCAGGAAAACTACCAAGTTCCGGAGAACATTCACGGAATTTCTCCGGAAGAAACAAATTAAGAAAAATATGTAACATAACCACAACTTTTCAAAACTATATAAAATTAAAAGTACTAAATACGGACAGAGAAATAACATTTTTAATAGACACAGGAGCTGATGTTTCCTTATGTAAAGAAAATCTTCTAAATCAATATGACGAAAACCCTGATGACTATTGTCATTTGACTGGAATTTCTAAAGACCAAATTAATACATTGGGATCTGTTTTAATAAGAATAAATGTGGAAAATAAATTAATTGTTCAAAAGATTCAACTTGTAAATAATGATTTTCCAATAAAGACTGACGGAATACTAGGAATTGATTTCTTTAACAATTATCGATGTAACATAGATTATGATAGATATATCTTAACAATGCGTATAGAGAACGAAACCATTGAAATTCCAATTGAAAACAATTCAATTTGTATAAATCGGGTGAGAATACCAGCAAGAACAGAGATAATAACACCATTTAACTTAAATATAAAAGAAAACAGTTTAATACAGAGTAGAGAAATATCGGAAGGCGTCTATTTGGCAAATGTTATTGTACCTGCGAAAGGACACAAACACATAAAGTTGCTAAATGCAACGGAACAGGATATAGTTTTAGAGAATTTAAAAATTCAAGTAGTACCATTACACAAGTATGAGATTCTACAATTCCAAAAGAAACACAATCAAACAAAAGATCCCTATCGTTTTAATAAAATTTTAAAAAGTCTCTCATTAGACAAAAGTAACAACAATGATGATAAAGATAAACTCTTTTCTATTATTGACAGATTTCAGGATGTATTCCATCTAGAGGATGAAGAATTAACTACAAATAATTTTTACACACAAAATATAGAGTTGCATGATTATAATCCAGTTTATATAAAAAATTACCGATTACCACAGGCCCATACAAATGAAATAAATTCAAAAATAGAAAAAATGCTTAAAGATAATATAATAGAACCATCGATTAGCCCTTACAATTCGCCACTCCTTCTAGTTCCTAAAAAGGGACAAACTGATTTAGCAAAATGGAGACTGGTGGTGGATTTTAGATCACTTAATAATAAAATTGTAAACGATAAATTCCCATTAACAAGGCTAGATGACATTCTTGATAGAATAGGTCGCGCTAAATACTTTTCAACACTGGATATGACAAGTTCTTTTCACCAAATTGAACTTGATCATAAATCTCGACCATATACAGCATTTTCAACTCCAACTGGCCACTATCAATTCACACGATTACCATTTGGTTTAAAAATATCTTCTAACAGTTTCCAACGCATGTTAACCATAGCACTCTCAGGTTTGGAGTCAGAAGCATTTATATATGTGGATGACATAATCATTTTTGGATGTAGCATACAACACCATAACAATAATTTGATAAAGGTCTTAGAAAGACTAAAAAAATGCAATCTCAAACTAAACCCAAAGAAATGTTGTTTTCTGCAACATGAAGTCATATACCTTGGACATTTAATAACTTCGGAAGGTATCAAACCAGATCCTCAAAAATTTGAAGCTATAAAAAATTATCCAATTCCAACAAATGCAGATGACGTAAGGCGCTTTATAGCATTTTGTAATTATTATAGACGATTTATTAAAGATTTCGCTAAAATAGCAGAATGCTTAAACAAGTTATTGAGGAAGAATGTAAAGTTTGAATGGACAGGAATCTGTCAAGAATCTTTTGAAGAGCTTAAATCAAAATTAATGAACCCTCCCATACTTCAGTATCCAAATTTTAATGAAAATTTTGTACTAACCACAGATGCATCTAATTTTGCTCTTGGCGCTGTATTATCACAAGGTATAATAGGAAAGGATTTACCGATATCATATGCGAGTAGAACTCTAAATAAACATGAAAAGAATAGATCAGTAATAGAAAAGGAATTGTTAGGAATACATTGGGCTATAAATTTTTTTAGACCTTATCTATATTGTAGAAAATTTACTGTAATTACGGATCATAGACCATTGATAGCACTTTTCTCACACAAAAATCCCTCATCTAAATTGACACGAATAAGACTTGAACTGTCAGACTATGATTTTGACATTATTTACAAAAAAGGAAAAGATAACACTAATGCCGACGCATTATCACGAATCAAATTAGACTCGTCAATGCTAAAAGAACTAATACCGACTGAAAATGATACAAGTATAAAGAAAACATTAGCAATTACAAGAAGCAAAACTAAAAATGATATAAAAAAGAACAAAATAAAGGCCTCAGAATGCAAAACCTCAAAAGAGTCTGATCAACTCACAATTTGGAATTGCACTTCTTTAAACGATATTAAGCATGCAAGAAAAATTAAATTTATATTAAATAAAAAGTCGACAAAAAGAATAAATATAGAGGAAAATGACTCAATGAATCAAATATGTATTATGTGTAGCGATAATCCTACTTACTTAGGTAACTTACTGGAGAAACTCACATATATAATAAAATGCCATTCTAAATGTAAAAAATTTGCTCTCTGCAGAGACGATGACATATTTGAAATTATAACTCCGGAGAAATTTAAAAATATATTAAATAGAAAGTATGATAATGTAGAAATATGACTTTATACCAGGCCAAAAGAAATAAAAGATAATATAAAACAAAATGAATTAATTGACTTATACCACAAAAGTCCAAGTGGAGGTCATTTCGGTATTAGAAAAACTTTGCTGAGATTAAAAAAGAAATATATATGGAAAAACATGACAAGAAAAGTAAAAGACTATATAAATACATGTGATCTCTGCCAAAGGAATAAACAAGTAAAACATACCAAAGAACCCTTAAACGTTACAGATACGCCTACAAACGCATTTGAAACAATTGTAATTGATACAGTAGGACCACTACGTCCATCAGAAAAATTCAGATATATACTTACCATGCAATGCGAACTAACAAAATACATTATCGCTTGCCCATTACAAACAAAAGAAGCCAAGCAAGTAGCAAAAGGATTAGTTGAAAATCTTATATTGAAACATGGTATATTTAAAACATTAAAATCCGACAGAGGTACTGAATTTACAAATGAATTGATTAAAGAGATATGTAAACTACTTGGCATAGAACAAAGTTTTTCAACACCTTACCATCACGAGACGGTTGGTACTATAGAAAGAAATCATCGAGTGTTGAATGAATATTTTTTATCATTTGTGCAAGACGAAGATTGGGATGAATGGATTCCATATTATTGTTTTGCATACAATACCACACCTCACGTTGATACAGAATACTCACCTTTTGAACTAGTTTTTGGTAAACTACCCAACTTACCAGGTGAACAGATTACAAACAATGACAAAATTTATAACCTTGACAATTACGCAAATGAACTAAAAATAAGACTAAAAAATTCGTTAGAAAATGCAAGAAAATTAATAGAAGCAACAAAATTAAAAAGAAGTCTAGATTCGGAGAAAAATAAAAATAGCATAGACATAAGTATAGGAGACTTAGTTTTAATAAAAATAGAAAATAGGAAGAAAAATGAAAAACCATATCATGGCCCATATGAAATAATAAATATAGATAATGTAAACGTAGAATTAAATATAAATGGTAAAACTAAAATTATACATAAAAATCTACTTAAGAAATATAATAAGAAATAAATATAGTACATACCAATAAAAAAAAAAAAAAAAAAAAAAAAAAAAAAAATTTTATTGTAACATTACATAAAACTAAAAACAACTTAATTTCAAAATTTTTTTTTTAACAAAAAATTTATGAAATTTTTCTGAAAGATTGGGGGTGTAGTGTATCTATCAATAATACAATACATCAACATGCAAAATTGTTTAAACATTTCACTCTTTCAAATAAATCGTTAGATTAAGTCAGGTCAGTATCTAAAGAATTGTGAGACGTTTTGGTTATTCATTTAATTTTAAAATTATTTTTGATGTAACCTAATATTTAAAATAAACAAACTTACTATTCTATTTTTTTTGTATAAGCTCTAGCCTATGTGAATTAAATTTTGTTAACGCAGCATTTATATTTTGTTATTACCGAAAGCGTGTGAACTAATTCAACCAGATATTTTTTTTGTATTCATATTTCTACTGATAAGCTTAATTAAGCTAAGCTAGGGAAGTTTCGCAAAAACACAAAAAGCGAACTTCTCATAAGTAGTTGATAAGGAAAAGAAATCGAAAATAAAGATTCATTCTAATTTTGACAATTTACAAACACACATCAGTCCATTTATTCTACAGTTTAGATTTTCAGAACATTTTCCTTAGTCTTCTCTAAAAGCAAAATTTTCAAAAATTCATGTCTCTGATATCTGGCTGAATCTAAACGTATATTTTGCACCGCTGGAATCTACCAGTCCTAGGCTACTTCCACTATGCCGGTGACCCGACTCATGTCTTCTTTAAATACCCACTTTTTCCACTTCAAAATATGCTCGTTTTTCTCTGGCCCTAAAAGCAAAATTCTCATATCTCCGATATCGGGCTGAATCCAGACGTAGATTGTACACTGCAGGAATCTTCTAGTCTTAGGCTACTCCCACTAACTCGGTGACCCTATTCATGTCTTCTATAAATACCTACTTTAACCATTCAATGTATGCTGTTTTTCATATTATTTTTCCCTAAAAGCAAAATTTTCAGAAATTCATATCTCCGAGAGTGGTCTGAATCAAGACGTAGATTGTTCACCGCTGGAAAATACAAGTCGTAGTATACTCCCACTATGCCGCTGACCCAATTCATGTCTTCTCTAAACACCTACTGGGTCCACTTCAAAATATGTTGTTTTTCATATTATTATTTCCTAAAAACAATATTTTGCAAAATCTCCGGTATCGGGCTTAATCCAGACGTAGATTGTACACCGCTAGAATCCACTAGTCCAAGGTTATTCTCACAATGCCGGTGGCCCGATTCATGTCTTCTCTAAACAAAGACTACAACTGAATACGTGTATGTTTATCTACAAAATGAAGACAGGAAAGGCTCCAGAATATTTAACAGAACAACTGACTTATGTCAACGAAGTTCAACCATATAACCTCAGAAATGCAAATGATTTTAGGATAGATCGAGCTAGAACCAATGCAAAGAAGAAATGTCTGCTTTACATGGATCTACAAGTATTTAATCAATTACCTAATGAAGTAAAGAATGAAGAGAATATAAATGTTTTTAAAAGAAAATCTATAACTTATATAAAAAATAATGGTCATTAGAGTTAATTTAATTAATTTAGTGAAAAAATATTATATGCTTTTATAAAGTATTCTTAATACTACTATTTTAAACTATTAAAAAAAATCCAAAATCCGGACTGAATCCAGACGTAGATTGAACATCGCTAGAATCTTCTAGTCCTAGGCTACTCCCACTATGCCGGTGACCCTTTTTATATCTTCTCTAAATACCCACCTTGTCCACTTCAATATATGCTCTTTTTTTACCCTTCACCACAAAAAGTGAAAAAAGGGTATAACTACGTTTGTCATTCCGTGTGTAATTTTTACTCTATCCATTTCCGACCTAATAAAGTGTGTATATTCTGACTTCTTATGCATAGCGAAGTCGATTGAGCGTTATCCGATTGTGCGTCCGTGTTAGAATTGCTTTCACAAAAAAACTTAATATGTTAATCGATCAGATAAAGTGTCGAAAGAGGTGCTATTTGAAATTAGCATGATCGCTCCATGTCCCTTGAGGCAGCAGCCTAAACCCACGACTACTTCTAATTTTTTCATGTCATTTGGAACAATAAAGCAACTCCAATCAAAAAAAAAAAAAAAATGGGTCGATAGAGAATTAAAAAATAAGAAAAAAACAATAAGTGAAAAAATTGGCACTCGCCCATACTTTCCGAGTTGCGGAGCTCTGAAATTTTCAATTTTTTTAAAATATCAATATGGGTATCATTTTAAAGCTTTTGAAGAGATCTTTAAGGAAATACTAAGATTTAAATTTCGAAACTTATCTTCACACGCATAAAAAGAATTTAAAAAAGAGTTTTTTAGTGATGTTATTTATTTAAAAAAAATGTGTGTTACAAATGATATGTTTATTATGAGGCATATTCACATATTCCGATCGAAATGGTTTTAATTCCTTTGAACCATTCCGATCGATTTTGTTATACTTTCTTTAGATTGTGAACTATTTTGTTTATTCCTAAAAAATGCTAAATATCCACTCTTTTATTTAAATATGGCAATATTTGCACACCATAGTAAACAACACAGATAAATAATAAAGAAACTAAACTCGACTTTAAAATTTTTTTCTGAAAAACCAATTTGCGAATCCACTTTCGATCGGAATTAAGTTCTGTGGCATGCCTGTGTATTCATAAATGAAATAAAATAAAATTAATTTTACTAATTACAGATTTTTTTTTCAGTAATCTACAAAATTATATTTGCAATGAAAGTTAAATTGTAGTGTCAGTACTTACTGATTTCTAAATTTTTTCTTAGTAAACAGTAAAATTTTTCTATTAGTGTAAGTTTAATTTCAGTGTCTGTAAAAATTTACTGGTTATTGAAATTTTAAATGCACTTAAAATATAGTGCAGTTATCCTATGTGTGTTAACAACAAAGCTAATGTTATTGTTTCTGGCATCCGTTAAAAATGTTGAATTATGTGTGTACGGTAATCAGATCTAAATAAGAGGTTCGTTTACACCAGTAACACATGTGGGGTATAGGTTGTAAGGCATAATGAAAACAAAGTTAGCTAACACATGGCTTCTTGCTTGTTTAAATTAAAGATCATGGCTAGAAATCCTAATGAAGCCACAGTGTATGAGTTGTTTAAAAGGCGAATAGATGGGAAATCACTGCGAACCGCCACAAGTCGCGATTAGAAAAAAAGACTTGTAAAGCTGTGGTAGATGAGTTAGTAAAGCGCAATTAAAAGAGCAGATGAAATGGTTAAAGCGTCTGCATAGTAAAACAAGATAACCGCGGCGGAACCTCTGTAAGAGATGACAGTAACAATACAACAGTGTGTGATAGTCGTGACTGAGTTTGTTGAAGGGTCTGGATAATAATCAGAAAATTGTCAAATCATGCCAAACCCCTAGAGTACTGTCGACAATATGGCTTACTTAGTAAACAAAATATTGTGAATACAATTGTAACCCAGAGTAAGATAATGCAGACAAGAAAAACAATAAAAAATTGATGGGTTTGATATTTACAAGTAAAAGCATCCTAACATTTAGAAAATAAAAACGTAATAAAAGGTCTGTTCAGTAACTAAAAATTGTTAATAATTGTTACTAGAACGTGTTCACGTTCTCGAAAAACTTGCAAGTAGAGATAGAATAAATTTGTTGCAAGTTTTGGCTAGTAAAATTTTAACTAGCAAGAAGTAGTCAACCAGCTGCTTTTTACTTTTGTTTACAAAATCATTTACCAAATTTCTGAAAAACAAAATTTTGTAACATTTAAGAAAATATTTTTCTTTAATTGAGCTTGGGCAGCAGCAGCAAAAAATCTTAAAACAGCAGAAATTTAGTTTAGAATCTTTTAGCTTTGCAAGTGTTTTTTTTTTTAATTAAAAGTAAACAAGCCAGTAATGATGCAATGTACTTTTTTCGGTAAAATTTTAGTAAGAATAGTAAAATTTTTATGTATTTTATGTACCTTAGATTATTTGTAATGTAAATATTTTTCCATCTAAATCACAACAAGAATGTTTATTGGAAACAACTGCAAAAAAAAATATATATATATTTATGATGCACTTAAACATCATAAACGCTTTTGAAAATTACGTAGTAATTAAAAAACTTTAAAATATATTATGGTACTCGTATATATTTTTGTTATTTGGTTGATTATTGTGTAGGTTAGGTTAGGTTAGGTTGTACAGGCCGTCGGCGCAAAAAGAACTCACTCACTCACGACTCACTTGGGTCCTAAAGGTCCCATTGTGTTGCCTGGAAACCGGATGTGCAGAGATCAGATTGAGGTCTCTACGGCACCATCAAAAGATCCACATCCAAACCACCCCGAAGACCGGATAAACAAGTTTATCCTAGAAACATCGCAGACGGATAAGTCTGCAAGACCATGCAGTCTCGGACTGCCAAAAATAGCCGCTCTATTCCCAGAAAGAGTCGGGCAGTGGCAGAGCAGATGCTCCACCGTTTCCTCCTCCTCCTCATCTTGACAACTTCTACAGTAGTCATGATGAGGAAGATTCAGTCCCCTAGCGTGAGCACCAATGACGCAGTGCCCTGTCAGCACGGCCACCAGTGTGCCCAGCTGCCCCCGAGGAAACCTCAGTAGATTTGCGGATCTTCCACTATCGTACTGAGGCCACAGTGTCCTCGAGACCCTGCAGGTAACCTCTTCAGACCACCTAGACTGTGCAGCCCTGAAGAGTTCCTGCCGTAATATAGCTTTACAGCAGCTTAAAGGGACCCCCACCAGTGGATCTATTTCTCGGTCTTCCAACCGGGCTCCAAGTCTGGCGAGTTCGTCCGCGACCATATTTCCGGGTACGCTCGAGTGAGCTGGCACCCAAAACAGTTCCAGGTTGGAATGTCTCGCCATCTCGTTGAGAGATGTCCGGCATTCGCGAACCAATCTGCATGTCGTATAGACACCTGATAGGGAGTTAATCGCGGCCTTGCTGTCAGTAGAAATCCGGATATCCTCTCCGTATATCCTGTGGTACCTCATCCAAGCCGCCCTTCTAATGGCTGAGATCTCAGCCTGTACCACGCTACATTGATCATTAAGCCTGAACTTCATCCTGATCCTAAATCTAGGGATGAAGACGCCCCCTCCGACCCCCGTGTCCAATTTTGACCCGTCAGTATAGACATCAAGCACATCTCCACGAGGCATACTCGACGTGCCTGATGTTGATGCCATGAAATCAATGTCAGATATGGGGGTGGGAGTGCAGTAATCGATGTTGTCAGGAATAACCGAGGAATGGCCCAAGATGGCCGCATGTCCTAAGTCCCCTGACCTCCATGCCACCGCTGCATTCAGTCTGACCGCCGATTTCATGGCCAATTGTTTGGCCATAAGATCAACCGGCAGCCAGTGCAGCATTGTAAAAAGGGCCCTCGACTGGTTGGTGCGTATTGCACCAGTGACCGTCCTTCTCAAGTGAAGGTCAATTATCCGTTCCAGAGTTTTCAAGAGGAAGGAGGATAGACTTATAGGTCTAAAGTCCACGGTTCAGGGATATACGAACATGTAATACATGCTGTGTATATCGGAATTAACCATGGTATAACAATATCCGCATTATGCTGCAAATCAGCCGGTATAATGCCGTCAGGACCCGCTGATTTAAACGGGTCAAAACTACCCAAAGCCCACATAAGTCCCTCCCTATTTATAGGGAAGGGAACTGATGCCAGTCAGTCAAAAGAGGCTGAGTCTTCTCCCCTAAAGGGAGCACAGCCCGGAAAGTGAGTCTCCATGAGAACCTCAAGGGTCTCTTGTGCACTCAGAGTCCAATTGCCACATGGTTTCTTAATGAAACTAGGGACAATGGGCGTTGCCGATAGAATCTTACGAAGTCTGCTCGTCTCGGAGGAACCCTCCACACCACTGCAGAAGGATCTCCAAGACCTTTGCTTCGCATTTCTTACCATATTCTTGATGATTATTGTGTAACTTTCACTATTTTCTTGTAGTTGACATCAACTTGCTGGCTAATATTGGTATATTGTTTTATATATATTATTCACGCTAGTAAATTTATATTAAAAATTGTACTATTTAATAGTCATACCGTGCAGTTTTAAGTCTTACAAATCATTCCCAAAGCTGCAACAAGTTACTCTGCAAATTTTTGATAGTAAAGCGTTAATTTACTTTTTTACATTTGGGAGAATAATTCAGTGAATTTCTGTTTTATTCTCTCGTTGCTAGTTTTTGCTTGTCAAGTTACCGAACAGACCTAATATTTAGATTTTGATATTTATATGTTAAAAATTTTGGTATTATTATCTTTATGGACAAATAAATTGATTAATTTGTCGTAGTTATCTATAAACAAAAATAGATAGTGCCAATTTTAAAGTTTTTTGTGTTTTCCTTCTTGTTTTTCTATGCGGAAAGTTATTTTAGATATGTATGTAAGTATATTTTTGTTTGAATTTTGTATTATTATTTATGATAATCATTACCAAATATGTTAAGTGGGTGTCTGGTGTTCATTTTAATACATTATTTTGTTTGTACACAATTCAAAACAATTTTAACTTGTACTTTCATTCAAAAAAACTTTATTTAAAAAAGAATCATCTGACGACACACGAATACTGAATACAAATATCAGTTTAAGTTAAAAGTGTTTGAACCAGAGTTTTAAAATAATCCAATTGTCATCAGCATTCCTCCACCTGTCTACCTTAATTGTATATCTTGCAAACATCATAAATTTAAAACATTATTCTTAATAAATAAGAATACGAGGAATATTCATAATAAATTAATATTAATTTACTTAGACGGAATTCCACACACACAACCCAAAGTTTTTTTTTCGTTGTTTTGATGACGGATACAGCGTTTCAGAATTTTGCCTGCTTAAAATATACGTGAACTTAATCTGAATTAAAATAATACATTTGCTTGTAAACTAAAAATAGTTGGACTAATACATACTTGATATGGATTTTCAGAACACCAAAAAATTAGTATGTGTTTTAAAATCGAAAATATTTTTTAACGAACTTTATATTTTGCCATGAATTATAATATCAGAAAAATTAGAATATCAGAATGAGTTAAATTGCCATTTCCAAAAGTTTAAGTAGATGTTATCAATGCATATAATAAAACTGTAACAGGATCTTTTCTGTATATGAAATGTTGAAAATGTTGTTGTTGGTGTAGATAGTATTCGATATGGCATACAAAGCACCTATTTCTAGAATTCTTGTCTGGCTGTGTTTGCATTACATAAAAACTGATGGACGTAGAGAAAATTGAGATACAAATGTGAAAGCACGTTAATTTTTGTAGAAAATTAAAGATGAACCGCTGACGATCTCGTGGGCTAGTCTCAAGAAAAATTCTTAAATGTTAAGAAGGATGTGAGTTGAATAATTACAGAGAACGCTCACTGTTCATGATCATAAATATGGAGAGTAATTGGAAATCCATACTAGTATTTTCGTTGTTTCATAGCTTGTAATGGGGATAACGGGTGAGGGCATATACTATTTAGCAAAATTTAACTTGTCTTGCTCTTTAAGTTTACGTGTTTTCTTATCAGTCGGAAATGTTTAGAAAATGATAATTGCACTAACGATCAGTTTATTGAATTAAAAGAAAACAAGAGTGCTATATTCGGCTATACCGAATCTTATATACCCTTCACCATCTATGTAAATCTAGTTTAGTGAAGTAACTCCAATCAAAAAAGCAAATATAAGGGTGGCCTAGATTAAGAAAAAAAGGTACTGCATATATGTATATTATTTTACATAAAACGCAATCGGCTCTTAATGGGTTAAGCATTTTAAAAAAATTTTAGTATTTCCTTAAAGATATCCTAAAGGCTTTAAAATGTATATTATATATTTTAACAAATTGCAAAATTTCAGAGCCCCGTAACTCGGAAAATGTGGGCGACCGCCAAATTTTTCAATTTTTTCATTGTTCCAAATAATATTGAAAAATTTGAGGTAGGCGTGGTGTTTTCTCCGCTGCGTCTAAGGACTTGGACTCATCTTTCCGATTACCTCTTTCGACACTATGATAGCTAATCTAGTGCCTTCGCAAACTTGATTTTAACTCTCACACGGACTGACAGACGCACATCGCTCAATCGACTTCGCTATGCATAAGAAGTCAGTATATATGTATGTACTTTATGGGGTCGGAAATGGATATTGTAGAATTTCAAACGGAATCACAATCTTAGTTATACATCCATATTATGTATAATTTATTTTTTTTTTATTGGAGTTACTCTACTAAACTAGATTTACATTAATGGTGAAGGATATATAAGATTCGTTATTAAAACTTGCTGGTACCTACATAGCTGGTTGTTGTTTATGATAAAAAATTAGTGAAATTAAGTTAGACAAAACTTAGAATTTTCGAAAAAAAGCTGTTTTGAACAGAAAAACTTTATGGTAGGAAAGAATTTCTTCTGGCAAAAACCATTATACGTTTTTTTTTTAAGAAAATAAAATACAATAATATACTGTGAATACACAAATTTTAATTATTAACACTTTTTAATTAATTAAACTTTATATACTATTTTATACTATTATAAAATTTTAAGAATATCCTAATATTGTTAGATTTTTGGAATTTTGTTAAGAAATTACTGATTTTTACCCAAAATAATTTGGTTATAAATTACTGTGTGTAATGTATTGATAAAAGTCTTTACCTTGTGCCATCAACATATTTTAAAGAAAATCTGTCGAAATGTGATCATGTCAATATGCGATATGACACTGGGTATTATTATTATTGGATTATTATTGATCTGTATGTTGTTTTCTAGTAATTTTAGATTTATTTAACGTGTATTTACTCTTTTTTATTATATATTATATTTATATTATATTTTTTTGCTAACATATCGTTTTAACCTGATCAAAAAAAACACTCGCTCTCCACTAGCGTCTATCTACATTTTCTATTTTCAATTTGGTATTACACAGACAACATTTAACTATTTTGTATTCGTTTTATATAGATATTTAATTACTATAAAAAACAATTGTAACCACAGAAAATCTGCACAAATTATTTTAAATATTGAAAAAAAAACAAACAAAACAAGAAACTATTGCGAAAACGACATTTTCAACAATAACGTAACGTACAGTTTATTTACATTCTTGGAAAATTTTATTAGTCATTGATTTTTTTTTCTGCATGCCTTCTCTTCCTATTAAAATGTTTATCAAATTGAAATGCACGCCAAGAAACACAGTGATTTTCTTTCTGCACAATTTAGCTTTTATTGGTTAAAGTATATTTAAATACTGACTGTGTTCCATGTTTTCTTTAATATTCAAGTCATAGAAAAATAAGAAAATTTCAATTGTTGGATTAAGTGTTTATGTTTAACTTCTCATAATAAAAGAACTTAAAATATTCTTTTCTTAAATATTAAAGGTAAATTTTTTTGTCATTATTATTGATTTGTTATTATTAATATAAGTTAAGAAAAAATGTTTAAAGTATCTTCATATACTTAAAGTACAAGGCCAAGTCAAAATGAATTTAAAAACCATATAACGACTAGCGGTTTAATATAATTAAATACAAAGTTTTGGTTAAAAGCTGTTAAAAATCCATAAAAAACTGTGATTTTGAAGTAACTATTTAATACTACAAATTAATATTTATTCCTTGTGTTCTGTAACAGTTGCGGAGGAAAAAATTAGTTTCACGTTACCTATAACTTTAGTAAATCGATGGATAATTCGTTTTTTTTTTTTAAGTTGGTCCTAATTTATGTTTACCAAATAATTTTATTTTGTTGCTCGATAAAAACCTATTTTTAAACACAACACACAAATGTTCTTTGAACACACAACTGAGTAGCTAACACGGCATGAACGACTTGTGTTACTTTCGTTAAAAATAGACGTACCCCAGTATATTTTTCATGTTCTTTCAACTTTGAAAATCAGCTCATCGAAGAAGAAGATAATAAATGACTCACAGTGCGGTGCAGGTTATATTATTGTAATTATTAGTAAGAAAACAATTGCATTTATAAATTTCGTACTGTTTCGTCTTCCATTGCAACACTATTTAGAAGTGAAAAATATTTTATTGTGTTTATTTCATTATCGGTGGTAATTAAATATACTTATGTCAGACAAAATACTCCACAGTAGACTAGAACATTTTGCATTATTTTTAGAAACTTTTCAGAATGTATATTGCAAGACTGAATGTATGTATTTGTTTTAAAAAGCATCGATTTGGAACAGGTTTTAAATTTTGTTCATACTCGCAAACGGTAATGAAGCTTAATAAATAAAAGCAAATATTTTAATACAGTTTTTATTTGACCTTTTTAATAATTAATATATTTATTTAATTTTTAAGCACTAGGTCTTTTTTATTTTTATATATTTTCTCAATATTTCGCTACTCCGTTGTGTAGCATCATCAGGAAAATAATTATTTATTGAATCAAACAAAAAACAACAACAAAATGTAATAAAAAATGGCTGTACCCACATGTATCACTGCAGATTTCTCATTGAATATCTAAAATAAAATTACGGATAAGAAATTCTTTCCTACCATGAAGTTTATATGATAATCTTTTTTTCAATTGTAAGTTTTACTTAGGGTGTTGTCTAAACTATCTAAGCAAACCAAGTGCTGTCAAGTTTTCTTACGTTGTATAATAACTCATAGCCACCTGCAGGAATAAAAACGAAAGTTTTACAAAAACAATACGGAAAAATTAGGGGCACGATGTGGTGTTCTGCCTGCTGCCTCGAAGGACATATAACAACAAGTACACAATTTGATTGTATAAAGTAAAGGGCGTTCTTCTAATTGATGTAATTTGACCTATATGTGCCTATCTGTTGAACCGTTATATACAAACACTTGAATTAGACAAAATGTTCACTGCTTTGTCATAATAAGAATAAATATTTAAAATTGTAAATTAAATAATGTTTCAAAAGTTGATGTAATTTGACGTAATACATATATGACCAAACTGTTGAACAGTTATAGACGGACTGTTGAAATTTATAAAAAAAAAAAAATGAATTTCTAAGTCCGCAACAACAGCAAGTGTAAGATTTAAATTTATAAATTAAAGGATATTCCTATAATTGATGTAATTTGAACTATATGGCCCTATCTTTTGAACAGTTATATACAAACACTTGAAAATTAGACACTACTTATTATATAATAAGAGCTATAAATACTTTAAATTATAAATTAAAGTGTTTATGTAAATTGTTGAACGGTTATAGACAGACTGTTGAAATTTACAAAAAATCTGATGGTTAAGTCCGCTACAAACAACAGCAAGTATAAAAATTGAATTTGGAAATTGATGGGCGCCCCTATAGTTGATGTAATTTGATGTATATTGCCAAACTGTTGAACAGTTTTACACAGACGGTTGAAATTTACCAAGGGCTGTAGTGCTAAGTCCGCTATAACAACAAGCATTAAATTTTCATTTGAAAATTAAGGGGTATCCCAATTTTTAATGTAATTTGATTTATGTTACCAAACAGGAATATAAACGAAAGTTGATTGTACAACAACCGTAAGCAAAATTTCAAATTTTCGAATTGATGGTGGGAAAGAAATTTTTATGCCTATAAATCGGCACAAATTTTTTCAGCAAGTGTGTTTTTAAATATTTAATTCCTTAACAACAACAACATTGGGATCGATCTGTATTCCTCCCAATATTTTTGGATCTACCTAAATATAATCTAAAACAAAACCATTTGGCATAAGTAAGGCAACATTTGGAAGCAAAATACTTTTTACATTGTCCCACAGAGACTATCAAATAATAATAAATTATTTTAAATTCGATGCCAGAAACTGAATAACTTTGTTTTAAAAAAAACTTTAGTTTACATTTAGAAACATAAACCGCAAGTAATAAGAGAAGTTTGATAAATAAAAAAAAGATTATCTGATTAAATGAAGGTCATTTTTTTAAATTTAATTCTTTCCTTCATAGTTTTAGTGATAAAATTTTAAACATACAAAAATATTTCTTGTATTAAAAAAGGGAAAACAAAAGTCAGTTTTCCATGCATAATGTCTCCCGCCCGTACTAGAAAGCATTAATATTTACGATATAAGTTAGTTGCTTTGTACTAAAATGAAATATTCTTAAATAGCTGCCATTATTTTATTTAGTTCAGTTAAATGAATTTCTAATTTTTTTATGTTGGTGCTGACATTTCATTATTACATTGCAGAATATGACTGATTGAAACGTTGTTATTTTCAACATCAAAATTTTATTGTTCAATGGTTTTATACTATACGAGTTGTAAAAGAAGTTCAGAATTATAACAGAGCTCCCGAAAGGCTACGTTATTTCTTACACCTTATTTTTTCTAATGAACTTCTTCAAACTTCTAAATCCATATATTGTCAGTTCCATTCTTTAATAAGCCAAGCTAATGGAAAGTTGATATCATCGGATAAAATGTAAGCGATATTTTTAATCGTGGTCTTGCGTTAATCCCTGTGCTCAGATATGAAGGTATTGGTAGCATAGATTATACAAAATCGGTTCTTATTGACTTAAGTTCCTTGTGTGTTTGAAAATATATTATTTATAGCACTTATAACTGACTGAAATTGGAAAACAACTTTCATGTACGGATACTTCCATTTTAGTAGTTATTGGAGTGCTTAATCTTGCTGATTTACAGTTTGTATATGTATTTATATAGACAATTTTATGCAGGAGTATTGCCTGTAGCTTTCAATGTAAGAGATCTCAAAAAAACACATTCCTAGGTTAAAGTTTGTATTAGTATTATTTTTTAAGAATAATTTTAGCAACACTGGGGATGTGTATAAACGTAAGAACAATTTTCCACTAAAACTTTAGCTTAACTTTGCTTAGTGCTAGTGATAACAAGATTTAGAAGAAAATTGTCGTTTTTATTGTCTTTATGAATGTAAAATTATTTGTTGTTTATTTTGCAGTTGGAAAAATTGTTACCAGAAACATTTTGCTTTAAATGAACTTAAAGCCAAAAATATTTTGTGCAACATTATTTTTTATCTTTTTTTATTAATTTTGAATGTGGGCTTTTGACAGCATAAAGCGCAAAAATTAAAATTTTTATTAACTTTTTGAACCTGCTTCGTACAAACATTTCTGGTTTTGTTTATCATTACTAACTAATGTATTTTTATTAATATATGATGTACATATCATGTGTTTGTGTATTGTATTGTGGTCTAATAAATTGTGTTTTATTTTTTCAATTCCTTTGTAGCGATGGCGTCGACGTTGGTTTACTTTGAAACAAGGCGAGATACCCGAACAGTTTTGCCTTGAATATTACGCCGACCGTAAGTGTCGTAAATTGAAGGGTGTTATCGATTTGGATCAGTGCGAACAGGTGGATTGTGGTTTGCGCTTGGAAAATCGCAAACAGAAGTTTCAATTCATGTTTGATATTAAAACACCAAAACGAACATACTATTTGGCAGCAGATACGGAAACGGATATGCGCGATTGGGTAAACTGTATATGTCAGGTGTGTCATCTGCATGATACTAAACAATCACAAGGTGAGAACTTCAAAATTAAACTTTTTGTTTTGTTTGTTTGTTTTTGTTATTATCTTAAATAATTTTTTTTTGCCAGATGAAAATCGTGCTCATAATATTGCTGCTACTACACACACCAACTCATCAACTGATACGACCACAACAACAATTAATTCTTCAACTGGTACAAATACCAGCAATACTCGCCAGAGTTTTAACAACGACATTCTTAGAAGGCCTTTAAATGTTGTCGAACAACAACCCTTGACATTACTAACTTCAAGTGCAAATGCAATAAATACTTCGTCCACCTCAACGTCATCATATCATCAAAACAATGATAGTGCTTATGTTAATACAGAGTATACGAATCGCGAAACATTATTGTGTGATGTTCATTTTGAGAAACAACATTTAGTTAACGTTGCCTCAAGTTCAGCAACACCAGCAGCACAAACTGGCTCCTCTTCTGCCTTGTACTTGAATACGACTGCATTTCAGGATTCTACACGTTTGTCAGTCAGTTCGAATGGTGTTGTACGTAAAATACCTGAAAATTTAGTTTTAAATAATACGCCACTACCAGAATCGCAACAACACAGCGTTCAACCATCACCGGCATTAAGTACAGCATCAGGACCCTACATACCCATTAGCGAATGCTATTCCGGTAGTCCAAAATTTTTGGTAAGATTATTGTATTTAAAGAAAAACCAATTCTAAGTACTGCTTATTCTTTTAAGGTGGATAACGACAATCCTTCTACACCATTAAATAATTTGGATCCAAAGTTTTATGATACGCCCAGAAGTCATAATAATATTAGCTTAAATTTGTCTAATGATCAGTCGTATTCACCTAAAATAACAAGCTGTAAAACGGTAAGTTATAACTATTGCTTTCATTTGTATTTGAGGTTTTTATGATTTGCAAAACATTTTGTTGTTTTTGAATTTTTAAGCAACAACACATTAACGTATCCAAAAATCGAAGTCAAAAGTCCGATTCAGATTCTGAAAGCGTATTTACGGATGACGATGAATGGACCCATCCTATGCCCCTAAGAGAAAATATTGGTATGTATTTAAGTAAATGAAAAACTTCATTCTTTTGTTTTTTTTCGTAAGCGGATAAGTCTGTCGTAATGTTGTAATATAGTGTTTAAAGTAATAATTAAGGGGAATTGGTACCCAAATTAAACAATAGTAATTAAATGAATTTGACGTAAGAAAAATAATATAAAGCAACAGAAAAAACTGAGTAAGTCGGAAGGAGATAAAAAGGTATAATTCAAGCTCTACCTCTTCAAACCCTTTTCCATAAACTCCGTATATATGTCTCTAAATTTTTAAGTAATATAATAGAACCATTAGCTTGACTAAGTTACACATACTTTCAAAGCAAAGCAAATTAATTTTAATTTTAACCGACCGTTATTTATGTTGAATAGAAATGTTAAACCAGCTGTGGTATTCTGTAAGTAGCTAAAGCTAAATCGCCATCTCTAAAATAATTTAATTTTAACAAAGCAGTTTTTTGCTACAAATACGACATTAGAACATTTGACCCTGTACTTAGCACCGTCTTATATATTGAGTTAGACTTCCAAAAAAAAAATTTCCATGGATTAGTTCAACATTTACGCAATTTAGTTTAAGTTTTAGCTAAGAGAATAACAGAATACGGTCTCAGGAAACCTTTTATAATAGTGATTATTAACTTTTCCTTCTATTTTGTTTTTTCTCCTCAGGTGTGTACCTATTTGGATTTTGTATGTGCTTTTAGCCTTAACATGGAGTATAAAATTGGCTATTAGCTCTTTCCAACTTTTTCTAAGGCCGTTGAAAAACTAATTCTTAAAATCCACCTCTAGTTTCTTGGCAATAAAAAATAACTGAAAAAATACCGTTCAGAACCGCTCAGAGAAATTCCACTAATTTTGCAATTTCTTTTCTAAGGCCGATCCCAAACTAATTCTTAAAATCCAGCTCTAGTTCTTTGGCAATAAAAAATAACTGCTGAAGAAAAAATAATGCTCAGAACCTCCCAGAAAAATTCCACTCATTTTGCAAAACTTTTCAAGAAGTAATAGGTTAATGACTTTCAATTTCGTTGTCAAAATATCTTACAATCTACGATTTCAAATTTCGTTGAGGAATAAGTTCTTAATAGCACAAACGTGGTTTTTGCTATTTTCCGTTTCGAAAAAGTCACTTGTAAAATGTTAGACAAATTAAATAATTTAGAACAAATAAATTAATAAATAAATATATATATATATATATATATATAAGTATATATATGAAACGTGTTGTTTGATATAAAAATTTAACAATTCAATTAAAAGCTCGCAAATAAAAATTTTTGACAGTTTCCAACTATTACTCTTATGTAATTTTTAGTGATTACTGTTATCTTTTATGTCTTGTTGGTTTTTTGATTTATTACAATTCTCATTTAATAGACTTTGGCTGAGACATAGGAGCCCTACATTTCTATACAAAATCCTCTCATGAGCTATATGAACATTAACAAAATTGTCCTTATTAATATGCAGGAATATTAAGAGTTATTTATTTTCGAAGAAATCTACCACAATTGACTTAAATAAATTTACACAACTCAATATTTGTTTGATTTCATTGATAGATCGCAATACCAGACCTTCCGATAGTTCGGTAGAAAACGAATCATTTGTTTTAACATATTCGCAACGCTTTTCAAAATTACCTGACGATGTCAAAAAAGAGCAGCAAAGCATGACAACACAAAACTCCAGCGACTGTTTGGAAAAGCTGGCAAAAGTATTAAAAAATAAAAACAATTTAATATTGGATTTTAAAGACAATGAAAAGTAAGTACATTTTAAAGTTAAAAGTTTTTTGTTACTAACATCGAATAAATATATCAATTAAGATCAATACGAGATATGCCACAGTTTTCGGACACAGAAAATACTTCTCCTGCTATAATTGGTCCGAGAGATGCTAGATCGGTGGTTGATGAAAGCTATGACATACCACGTTCACATCAATTGCCCTATTATAATATGGCACATTTAATGGAAAAAGTAACGAGTCCCGAGGCCAATCCCATTGCAGCTTCAACACCCAATTTAATGGCTGGCCTAGATACAGTACCCGGATCACCTTCATCCATTGTTTCTGTAGCTCATTCACTGGGTCCGCAGTCTTCATTAACACGTACTTTACCTAGACCGCACTGTTATACAAATGCAGCTCCGAGTAAAGTTGAGGGCAATGTATTTCGCTATGATTTCATTGAACAAACTAATGTACCACCTGTTAATAGAAAATTAAAACCAAAATTGAGCATCGAAGCTGATAAACCTCCAGAAGAATTACCTGCCAAACCACCGCAATTGGTGATGCAGCAAGTTGACAATTTAGTTAATCGCCTGCAAAATACGCAATTACAAACACCAGCTGGGCTGGTTGGCAATGAAAATATTCAACTAAAACCACCATCTATAGATCGAAAAAATAAACCGAATGCTTTTAAGGTAAAACGTGTTACTGATATTTTTATTTAGATTTATTATGTTTTCTTTTTCTTTCATTAAATACAAAAATGTATGCCAATGCGCTTTATTTCATTTAAATAAATTTTTTCAGATTGGAAATTCAAATACTTTGGGCAACAGTTCACGCAGAACTACAGGTGCTCCGCTTTCAATGGTGCTACAAAATGATTCTGAATCATCATTATCGTCATCTTATATGATGGAAACTCGAACATTACCACGCCAACCCAGGCCAAATTATGCAATCACTGCATCAAATGCTTCATTGTGTAACACACCAACAACAATTAATGCTCCGCCTACAGTATTTACCATACAACATCAGCGAACTGCGTCAGCTAATGCTGCAATGCAACAATTACCTACAACTTCAATTATAAACCCAGTTTCCACTCAATTGCAGATACCTTCTAAAAATGAACATAAATTACAATATTTTGATTTGGATGTTGCAAATGCTCCGGCTATAAATCGCCAAAGCATGAGTGTAGGTAATTTAAATAATTCTGGCGTTGGACGCTTAGGTTTAGCCGCAGATCCTTCAGCCAGGGTTCCAGTACAAAGTTCAGTAGTCTACAACTCAGTAGATTTTGTGAAAACGGAGGCCTTTAAACGTATACGTGAAGAGAGAAAGAAAGAAAACGAAGGTGTTAATACAAATAAATAAAATTTGTATCTTATTAATATTTAAACCAAAATCATCAATTATACATACATCTATCAATTTTATTTTGGCCCTTAATTTTTTTAAAGGGCCTTATAATACAAAAATATGTTGTTAGATTAAGATATGTTAGGTTAGATTAGGAAGGGTTGTGCGACTGTGGCGTATCCACTCGCAGATCGAAAGGGTCCTTAATAAACGAAAATAAAAATTCTATACAACTCAATCAACACATCATCTACTTAACCACCTGAACCCATGATGAAGTGAACGATGTGCTCTTACATGTACTTTCAGATAAAAATTGGTTAATCGCAGAATCTTTTGACCATCCATCAAGGCTTTTGACGTCGCAATAAAATAATGTGCTCTAATCGAACAGTGGCGAGTGTCCACCTTGTAATCACCCTAAGAACATTTATGTTCAAGCCCAGGAATACTTTGCTCATTCCCATGTTCAACATGTGCCAAATGACCTATAAGAACCTGCAATCCCCCTGACTGCTCCATAAGCGACGGGTTCCTTCCATTACAGAAGTATCCAGTAATCTACAGTAATAGCAGGTCGGTCGACTTGTCACCTCTACATTGGCTACTTCGTCAGCCAATTTCATTGCCCCTTAAAGTACTATAACCGTGAACCCAGTACAAATTAATTCTTCATTCGTCTATATCCCATTCAAAGCTTGGGTGGCAACGTAAAGAGTAACATCATCTCCTTCCGTCAAGTGTTCCGACACCAACTCCATGCCTCTTGGGACCGCTAGCATATTTGATTGGAACGCACTTCTCACATCCTGAAGTCTTTACGACCACACTGATTCCTAGAATGTGGATATCACAAGAGTCCTCAATCATCCAATTCCATAAAGACTGCCAACATCTCTATCATGGAAGTTTACTGATGGCAATCTAGGAAATGTCCATGTGAATGCGAAGTATCTTCTGTTAACATTTCTTCTGTCTTAAACTATAACGAAGAGTTCCACTGTCTCCTGAAACTGATACTGCACCAACATCGATGAAGATTTCTTTTTTTAGTTTTTCAATTATAGAGCAAGTTAGATTCGACAGTTAGTAGTTCTCCGAGAATACCAGCTATAACTATTTGTATTAATGCGACAAATAACCAAAACTTTACATGACTCCCGAAATCGTGGACGTTTACAGGTAGTCCGCTAATGGTCGTCACATTTCCTTCATCTGACGCTATTATCAAAGACGAGCATCGCAGTTACTAACTTTAAGAACTAAGCGCGGCTGACCATTGTAGCCAAATTATTACTTGTCTAGAAATTAATAATCTTCAGGTCTTCCCATCTCTAAAGTCTTTGTTTAATAGTCGAAAGAGATTCCATTGTATTTAGATCATATTTAGCCGTAATAGCATGTGCTTATAAGCATTTATATAATTTAGTATATTTTTTATAAGCTGTAGATGGAAATTGAAAAAAAAACATATATTAATCTTCACACTTTTTTAACTTTGGATAATAAAAGAAAAAAAATTGTAATTTATTTATAGATCTTATGAAAACTTATATTAAGGAATAAATGACTTATTACAAATAATAATATTAAGGGGTTTTACAAATTTCTAAACAAAACTTGATTTATTAACCTTTGATGAAATTGCAGGAGAATTGCGATAATTCGTACCCTTATAAATCGAAAATAACTGTAATTCATAAAAAACTAGTATTTCCTTAAAAAATTGCATTAAATAGTATAAACTGCTCTCCTCGATAACTCGTTTCTTTTCTAATAATCGTAACGCAAATTTTTTCTTGATAACTCGTTTGTTTTCAATAATTTTAACGTAAAGCAAAATCGAAAGTATAGAACAAATGCATCGAAGGCGAGTTAATTTTACTAGTTGGTAGCACGGCGAAGTTAATTATTTTTTGCCTTCTTTCATATGTGTTATATTCAAAATAATTTTAAAATAAAATTATAATAAGCATTAGATTAATTTAAAAAATAAACTTACAAAAAAAGAGGCAGCGGCAAAACATCACGTCTGCCTTGTATTTTTCCATATATTCTTTCTCAACTTTCGTTTGAATTCCTGCAGTTTTTTTTTTATTATTATTATAAAAGCTTTCACCTGACACAGCAATCTTTTCATTTACAAGTCGGGACAACAACCCTAAAAAAAATTTTGACTTTTCGAACAAAAAATTTTATGGTAGATTAGAGTGCCATACGATAACGCCATAACAGTAACCATGGCCATAATCGTAATCATATTTACTTCCAACGAATAGTGGTGACATGGCCATAAGAAACTCCTATTTGTGTTGCCACTTGTTAAAAAAGAATCGCAACAAAAAACATTTGTAAATTAACTGTCTCCTGAAACTGATACTGCACCAACATCGATGAAGATTTCTTTTTTTAGTTTTTCAATTATAGAGCAAGTTAGATTCGACAGTTAGTAGTTCTCCGAGAATACCAGCTATAACTATTTGTATTAATGCGACAAATAACCAAAACTTTACATGACTCCCGAAATCGTGGACGTTTACAGGTAGTCCGCTAATGGTCGTCACATTTCCTTCATCTGACGCTATTATCAAAGACGAGCATCGCAGTTACTAACTTTAAGAACTAAGCGCGGCTGACCATTGTAGCCAAATTATTACTTGTCTAGAAATTAATAATCTTCAGGTCTTCCCATCTCTAAAGTCTTTGTTTAATAGTCGAAAGAGATTCCATTGTATTTAGATCATATTTAGCCGTAATAGCATGTGCTTATAAGCATTTATATAATTTAGTATATTTTTTATAAGCTGTAGATGGAAATTGAAAAAAAAACATATATTAATCTTCACACTTTTTTAACTTTGGATAATAAAAGAAAAAAAATTGTAATTTATTTATAGATCTTATGAAAACTTATATTAAGGAATAAATGACTTATTACAAATAATAATATTAAGGGGTTTTACAAATTTCTAAACAAAACTTGATTTATTAACCTTTGATGAAATTGCAGGAGAATTGCGATAATTCGTACCCTTATAAATCGAAAATAACTGTAATTCATAAAAAACTAGTATTTCCTTAAAAAATTGCATTAAATAGTATAAACTGCTCTCCTCGATAACTCGTTTCTTTTCTAATAATCGTAACGCAAATTTTTTCTCGATAACTCGTTTGTTTTCAATAATTTTAACGTAAAGCAAAATCGAAAGTATAGAACAAATGCATCGAAGGCGAGTTAATTTTACTAGTTGGTAGCACGGCGAAGTTAATTATTTTTTGCCTTCTTTCATATGTGTTATATTCAAAATAATTTTAAAATAAAATTATAATAAGCATTAGATTAATTTAAAAAATAAACTTACAAAAAAAGAGGCAGCGGCAAAACATCACGTCTGCCTTGTATTTTTCCATATATTCTTTCTCAACTTTCGTTTGAATTCCTGCAGTTTTTTTTTTTATTATTATTATAAAAGCTTTCACCTGACACAGCAATCTTTTCATTTACAAGTCGGGACAACAACCCTAAAAAAAATTTTGACTTTTCGAACAAAAAATTTTATGGTAGATTAGAGTGCCATACGATAACGCCATAACAGTAACCATGGCCATAATCGTAATCATATTTACTTCCAACGAATAGTGGTGACATGGCCATAAGAAACTCCTATTTGTGTTGCCACTTGTTAAAAAAGAATCGCAACAAAAAACATTTGTAAATTAACTGTCTCCTGAAACTGATACTGCACCAACATCGATGAAGATTTCTTTTTTTAGTTTTTCAATTATAGAGCAAGTTAGATTCGACAGTTAGTAGTTCTCCGAGAATACCAGCTATAACTATTTGTATTAATGCGACAAATAACCAAAACTTTACATGACTCCCGAAATCGTGGACGTTTACAGGTAGTCCGCTAATGGTCGTCACATTTCCTTCATCTGACGCTATTATCAAAGACGAGCATCGCAGTTACTAACTTTAAGAACTAAGCGCGGCTGACCATTGTAGCCAAATTATTACTTGTCTAGAAATTAATAATCTTCAGGTCTTCCCATCTCTAAAGTCTTTGTTTAATAGTCGAAAGAGATTCCATTGTATTTAGATCATATTTAGCCGTAATAGCATGTGCTTATAAGCATTTATATAATTTAGTATATTTTTTATAAGCTGTAGATGGAAATTGAAAAAAAAACATATATTAATCTTCACACTTTTTTAACTTTGGATAATAAAAGAAAAAAAATTGTAATTTATTTATAGATCTTATGAAAACTTATATTAAGGAATAAATGACTTATTACAAATAATAATATTAAGGGGTTTTACAAATTTCTAAACAAAACTTGATTTATTAACCTTTGATGAAATTGCAGGAGAATTGCGATAATTCGTACCCTTATAAATCGAAAATAACTGTAATTCATAAAAAACTAGTATTTCCTTAAAAAATTGCATTAAATAGTATAAACTGCTCTCCTCGATAACTCGTTTCTTTTCTAATAATCGTAACGCAAATTTTTTCTCGATAACTCGTTTGTTTTCAATAATTTTAACGTAAAGCAAAATCGAAAGAATAGAACAAATGCATCGAAGGCGAGTGTTGCGGGTGAGAAAATTTATAGTTAAAAACAAAAAAAAAACACACACAGTTATGCACAAACATTTATTTTGCAATAATTTTTTTTTGTGGCGTTTTTGTTGGATTTTGGTCGGTTGTGTGCGTGCTTGTTGGGCAGGGTTAAAGATGAAAAAAGTTTTGTAATCGGATTTGTTCCAATGAGGCCGAATTTGACATTAAATGGATGTGTATATGGGAAAAGCTCACTGGGATGAGCTTACCGTGGAACAAGCTAGTCGGAAACCTCATTGGTCCCTACGGCCGTAACATAAATGGCGCCCAATTTGAATAAAGTGGACAACAGCGTAGTATATAAGACCTAAATATTATGGAACAACAAACAAATTTAATATACCTCAATTTGGAAAATTGGGAATTCCTTAAGTTTTCTAAATTGAGTATATCAGGCATGCAATATCAGCTTAGCATGCGACTATAAGATAATAAATGTATGTAATAGCCCAACGACGTAATCGAGGACCTATAAGTATAATTCAAGTAGTCTTTGTAGCCCTTTTTGGGAGAAGAAAAAAAAAACTTAAATAGGTTGTACCAAGAGGCTGGGATTTGCGAATAGGAAATCGATGAAATCGACCAATTCAGTTTTGAGAAAAGGATAACAGTAGCTTGGAAGATTTAATTTTAAATATATGTCTAAATGTATTGTTATCATTTTCTATTTGCAAGTTAGTTTTCATTAGTATCTGCTTATATGTTTTAAAGTGTTATAATATGCGTTTTGATAGCCGCCTGTGTAAAAGAATTTAGAAACACAGGGTCTGATGTATCAAAGATCGTTTTTAAAAAAATATCCCTTATAATCTCATATCTTGACCATACTAGGATGAATGTATAAGGGGTGTACACTTATATATGCCTTTAATTTTTTTTAGAACCGTCTTACGTCACACAAATAGTCTTATAATAAATAAATTAACCTCTCTGATATCCTATATTCACCTTCATGCCGAACCTTGTCAAAGAAAATTTAATTTACATACAAATTTTGAAAAAGAAAATATAAACCTTAGGAGGATTTTTATTAGGTGTTTGTATATCTTAACATAATTCATTTTAAGTTAGTGTGCTGTTATAAATATATAGGCAATCAAGTTTTAGTGATATATTTAATACGAATTTATAAAATTTATAATTATTTATATTAGTTTTTTTTTAATAGATTTTTTCTTGCTTTAGTTTTTCTTAACATATATAGTTTCCTTTTTTTTATTTTACATATATATCTAATGATTTTGGTGCTTATGGTTTTTATTATATAATTATTTTTATAGTGATTGTTATCGTCTTTATTCATTATTTCTTTTCTAAATTTATGATTATTATTAGTATGTTTATTTTTGGTTTTTTTTATCATATATTTTTCTTATTTTTTATAAGTATGTATTTTAGTTAAATTTTTTTTTTGATATATTTTTACATTTTTTTTTATTAAATTACGTATTTTATTCGAACAAATTTACATATTAATTATTATTATTTATTTTAGCTATTTCTAACTTATTGTTCTAATTTTTTATAATTTTTATATTTATGTATATTTATTTATTTTGTAAAATTTTATTTTTTTTTCGTATTTGTCCATTTTGGATTATTTATTTATTTTATTTATTATTCAAATATTAATTTAGTTTATTAACTATATCATTTGTTTTTTTTATAATTATTTATTTTATCCTATTTTAATGTTTTTCGTTTTTATACGTATGTATGTATATACCTTTTTTGTTGATTTTTTTTTGATTATCTAGTAATTATTTTCAATTTTTTTTATATTGCTCATATATATATTTTTGAATTTTTATATTTTTGCGTTGTGTTTTTGTGGTTTAGTAAGTTAAAATCCGTCAATTGAAAACAAAACAAATTTTATTTTTTTTTTATCATATAAATTGGTTAGTCTGGTTAGCTTTGATAGAAAAGGGTGGTAAAAGTTTCATAAACCATTTTTTCTAAAGGTTATGTCCCAAAATAGAGGCGACACTAAGTCTAGGAAAAGAGAAAGACAGGTCCAATTTGACTTAAATAGGTCTACTCCTTTTGCGTTTGAGAAAACGTACAAATCTAATACCCCCAGCCGAAAATCGAGTGCTAGCAGAATATTAGATATGAGTCAGCCTCCAAATCAAACAAACCCCCAGTTTTTTGACAAGTCCCAGACGATCATCGTGTCACAGGCAAGTAATAGCTCTGATCGTCATTTAAGTGAAAAAGGCCCCAGTGGATCACGACAACAAACGTTAGAAGTAGCTATGGAACAGTCTGGTGATGCAAACCAAGACGTTTCTTCCCAGGTTAATGAAATCAAAAGACAGATGATGGAACTTACTGCTACTATGAGTAAAATGAGTCTTTTGCTGCAACACACTCAACAAGAAAATATAAAGCTTCGTGAAGAAATAATGCCCAATCGGATAAAACGAAGCAGCAGTGCTGGCCAGCAGATGGAGGGTTCTTTAATAGGGTCAAACAGTTCCTCAAGAGAATCTTTGCGAAATGTTGATACAAGTCAGTCCAAAAGTTACAGGCGCATTCGTATTGATCAGTGGGGACTGGAATTTGATGGCAATACGAATAAGCTTGCGGTTGAAGATTTCGTGTTTCGCGTTGAGCGTCTGCAGCGGCAGTATGAAGTGTCTTGGGAAGAAGTTCTAGATAATTTTCATCTCTTTGTCAAAGGAGTCGCAGAAAAGTGGTACTGGCTATTCATAAAAACAACTTATGTTTCCGAATGGACCACTTTAAAAGAAGCTCTCCTCAAACAGTATCGTTCGACAAGATCAAGTTTTGAATTGATGAGTGATATGGTCGAACGAAAGCAACAGCCTGGCGAGGGTATAGATGCATTTTTCTTTGCGATGATCCAGATGCGACCGCGGCTGGAAATATCAATGCCCGAGAGGGAAATGATCAAGATGATAAAGAAAAATCTTAGAGAGGATATTAAAAGTCGGGTCTATGCAATTGCCGTAAATTCTGTAGAAGAATTAAGACAAGAATGTGTTGAGGCGGAGAAAGTGTTTTGCCGAAAAGATAATAGAAATATGTCATCATCTGTCCCCGTAAATCGTTTTACGAGGCAGGTGAATGAAATTTTAGAAAAATCGAAAGATGAATTTATTGACTTACCTGAACCGTGTGAAGAAGTGGCTGCTTTGGAAGTGGGCAGCACTCAAAAGCAATTCTTTAGAAATCCACTCATCTGTTGGAATTGTCGGCAACAGGGCCATATGTTTATGGACTGTCCGTCCCCAGATAGGGCGTTGTTTTGTTTCAGATGCGGCAAACCAGAAGTTAAATCGCCAAATTGCAGTGACTGCAAATCAAAAAACTGTTCCAAGAGCGTGGTAACAGCAGGGAACCATCGTTCGACGGAGAATCTGCCTGCAAATCGATCATAGAAAATAAAATCCAATTAGTGAAAATAGTAAAAGATTTCAACCAAATTATTCCACAGATGCGACACAAATATAGTCTGGAAGAACGGGAAATAAATTATGAAAAGGTCAAAAATAGAATTTTTAATGAAGCCATAGCAGTAAGAAAAATAAACCGTATAAGGAAAATTAGAAACAAATTTATTGAAAGAAGGAAAAAACGAAAGTTGGTTATTGAAGCTATAAAAACAGCAAACAAGTATAGTGACCCTCGTGCTTTTGCTGAAATTTTTATAGGCGACCATCGCATAAAAGGGTTGCTAGATACTGGAGCTTCGGTTAGTTTATTGGGTAAAGGTTGTAGAGAATTAATCGACAAACTAGGTATAAGCATAAATCCAATTTTTTCTGTAGTTACAACTGCAGATGGTAAAGATCACAGGCTACTAGGGACTGTTGAATTAGATATAAATTATAAAAATCAAACCAAAAAAATAGTTTTTTATTTATGCCCAGACTTGGCACAAGAAGCCTATCTGGGTGTTGATTTTTGGAAAGTATTTAATATGGCCCCAGAAATTTTTAAAGTTGATGAATTAGATATTGAGAAAATGCAGGAAAATTTTAAGGTAGCAGATCATAGGTCACATCCTCATGTACTAAGTGAGGAACAACAGCAAAAATTGAACAAAGTTGTTGATTTGTTTCCGTCTTTTGAAAAATTTGGTTTAGGGTGTACATCCCTGGAGAAACACACCATAAAACTGATAGACGGGGCGGTGCCTTTTAAGGACCGACATTATCCGTTGTCTCCAGCTGTACAGGAAATTGTTTATGGAGAAATAGATAAGATGCTGGAATTAAAAGTCATAGAAGAGAGCGAGAGCCCTTGGTCAAATAGAACCACAGTGGTCAGAAAACCCGGTAAAAATAGGTTTTGTCTTGACGCTAGGAAACTTAATAAAATCACTGTAAAAGATGCGTACCCTTTGCAGAAAATAGATGGTATTTTAGGCAGAATCGATGAGACTTATTTTATAAGTAGCGTCGATTTGAAATTTGCTTTTTGGCAAATTGAACTTGAGGAAGAGTGTAGGCCCTATACAGCGTTTACCGTAGCAGGTCGGCCACTCTACCAATTTCGCGTAATGCCATTTGGACTTTGTAATGCGGCACAGCGACTTTGTCGATTAATGGACAAGGTCATACCGCAAAAACTTAAAGAGAACGTATTTATATATCTTGACGATCTTTTGGTGATTTCTGATTGTTTCGAAAAACATTTGAAAATTTTAGAGGAAGTTGCAGCCTGTTTGAAAAGAGCTAATCTGACAATAGGGCTACAAAAATCGCAATTTTGTTTTCAACAATTGAAATATTTAGGTTTCATAATTGGCGGAGGATGCTTAAAGACAGATCCGGAAAAAGTTCGCGCTATAAAAGAAATTAGAGTGCCAAAGTCTCCACGTGAAGTGCGCAGCTTTTTGGGAACGGCCGGCTGGTATCGCCGTTTTATAAAAGACTTTGCTGCCATATCTGCTCCTTTGACAGATACCTTGAAAAAGGCCAAAAAGTTTCAAATGACGGCGGAAGCGATCGAGGCGTTCGAAAATCTGAAGAAAGCTTTAACTTCAGCGCCCGTGCTAAAGCATCCCGATTTTAGTAAAAGATTTTGGATTCAGTGCGATGCCTGCGACTACGGAATCGGGGCAGTTTTGTATCAACTAAATGACAATGGTGATGAACATCCAATAGCTTTTTATAGCCAAAAATTAAATGCATGCCAGAGGAATTATAGTGTGACGGAAAAGGAATGTTTGGCGGCTGTAATGGCAGTTAAGAAATTCCGTCCCTATGTCGAGATGATGCCCTTCACGGTAGTGACAGACCACGCTAGCCTTAAGTGGCTAATGTCGTTGAAAGATTTGACTGGAAGACTAGCTCGGTGGTCGCTACAGTTGCAGGCTTATGATTTCGACATAGAGCACAGGAAAGGCTCTAAAAATATAGTAGCCGACACCCTTTCCCGATCACAGGAAGAAAATTTTAATGTTAATGAGTTAAATGTAGAAGATCTTTTTGATTTCGAAACAACCGAATTCCAAAGCAAAGAATATTTGGAACTAATCCAGCACATAACGGAAAACAAAGATAGATTACCAGATCTGAGAGTCGAAGATGGATATGTCTTTAAAATAATCGATTTTGACCGTGGTGCTGACACAGAGTGCCAGTGGTAAATTTGGCTTCCACCCAATATCACCCAGGCTGTAATAGAAAGAGCCCATGCAAGTCCAAACGCAGCCCATGGTGGTGTTACAAAAACATTAGAAAGGCTGAGAAGATTCTTTTATTGGCCAAAAATGCCCACCCAGGTAAAGGCATTTGTAAAAAACTGTCAGACTTGCAAGGAAATAAAACCATCAAACCAAAATCTCCGTCCAGAAATAGGGAATCAGGTCATTACAGATCGACCGTTTCAAAAATTGTATGTGGATTTTTTGGGCAAATATCCAAGATCGAAAAGTGGTAACGCTTACGTTTTTATTGTGCTGGATCATTTTTCCAAATATACTTTTATTAAGGCTATGAAAGAAGCCACCGCTGGAAATGTTGTAGAGTTTCTGACACACGAAGTTTTCCATAAATTTGGTGTGCCAGAAATTATACACACTGACAATGGAGTTCAATTTACTTCAAAAGGTTTTCAAAATCTACTTAAAACATTCAAAATTCAACATATAAAAACGCCTGTGTACCAACCAAGCAGTAACGCATCAGAACGCGTTAATCAAAGCATTTTATCAGCTATAAGAGCCTATCTGAAAGACGATCACCGAGATTGGGATCTCTATTTATCAGAAATTGATTGTGCTTTGCGTAACTCGTTTCACAGCGCCATAGGTTTTACGCCATTCTTCGCGTTGTTTGGCTACCACATGTTTTTAAGTGGGGCAGATTATAAATTAGCCCGAAAATTGCACTCAATTTCTGATCACCGTATTCTTGCGATGCCCAATGAAAGAATGGAATTTATAAGGAATGAAATAAAAGAAAATATGACTAGAGCATACGAGAAAAGCGCCGAAAGATACAACAGAAGAGCTCGAACAGTAAAATTTGTGCCAGGACAGGAAGTCTACCGAAGAAACATGGTACAAAGTAATTTCGGAAAAAACTTGAACGCGAAATTTTGTAGAAAGTTTCTTAAGTGTAGAGTGTCCCGACCTGTAGGTAATAACATGTACGAGCTCGAGACTTTAGATGGGAAAACAATTGGCATTTATCACATTAAAGATATTAAAGTTTAAATTGCTTAGCGATTATTTCGATTTAAACATTAAATTTAATTCGAAATTAACAAGTGCAATATTAGGACATAGGATTAGTAATTATTTTTTTCATTTATACAAATATTTGTTGTGTTGTCCTAATATTTCCTAGTCGTAGCAATTTACTTTAAAATCTGTGATATATAGTTAGTACCTGATAGTTATAAGTTCCGAGTTAGTTAATAGTTAACATACCTGAGATTTTCATTCCTTCTGTGCAATAATAGTTCTTAGTTCCTTCTGTGCAATATTTAGTATCCCGACATTTATCTTCGATGAAATTGTTTGCTGTGATGTCCTTTTTTTTATGCTGTAAATTTTGTGCAATAATTCCTGTGATATTTTTTTTTGGAGATAGTTTTCTACTTTCAAGAAAAACCTGGAAAAATGACACACAAAGTAAACTCTTATGTGATAGATGAGTAGAAAAATTACTTCCCGTAAAGGTTTTTTCTGTAGTACAATCAGAGTCAAGGATTTATTGTTCTCTAAGTTTTTTAATATAGAAAAATTTCTAGAGAAGTTTCCCATCTCTGGAGCAGCAACAACCCATGGAGGAGGAGTAATAGCGGCGTTGCCCATGTACATATATTAGATCTGAAATGATTTTATCAATTATTAGTAGGGTTGACAATTTTTGACGATATTAAGAAATATATTAGTACCCTAGAAGACGAAAATTATTAATTACTTTTAATTAAATTTTTGCCTTAAAACTTTAGTTTTTTAGGCGTTCGATTTTTATATATAGCACTGTAAGTGCCCAATTGGTATCGAAACCAATTACGCGATATTTTTTTTAGATCTTTTATTATGGGTGGGCACTAAAATCTTTCTTTCCTAAGAAAACTTTTGAGTTGGCTTATGCTCTAAAATTGGTGTGGATGAGGTTTCCGACTCTACAGCGTTTGTGATGGAAAAACTGAGTGAATAGGGTTATATTTGGCAGGTAATGAACATATTGTGACCTCCTGTGATATTGGAAAAGTAAAAAAACTTACGGGTATAAATAAGGTAATTGCCCGGCATATATTTAGTAGAGCATGAGATTATCTCAGGGTGTAAGTGTTCCCCACGTTGGACACCAAAAGGTACATTACAGAAACGCACATATCCCGCACACCGTTTCATACTTCGCACACTTGTACGATTCGGAGTTTTGTTGCGGGTGAGAAAATTTATAGTTAAAAACAAAAAAAAAAAACACACACACAGTTATGCACAAACATTTATTTTGCAATAATTTTTTTTGTGGCGTTTTTGTTGGAGTTTTGGTCGGTTGTGTGCGTGCTTGTTGGGCAGGGTTAAAGATGAAAAAAGTTTTGTAATCGGATTTGTTCCAATGAGGCCGAATTTGACATTAAATGGATGTGTATATGGGAAAAGCTCACTGGGATGAGCTTACCGTGGAACAAGCTAGTCGGAAACCTCATTGGTCCCTACGGCCGTAACACGAGTTAATTTTACTAGTTGGTAGCACGGCGAAGTTAATTATTTTTTGCCTTCTTTCATATGTGTTATATTCAAAATAATTTTAAAATAAAATTATAATAAGCATTAGATTAATTTAAAAAATAAACTTACAAAAAAAGAGGCAGCGGCAAAACATCACGTCTGCCTTGTATTTTTCCATATATTCTTTCTCAACTTTCGTTTGAATTCCTGCAGTTGTTTTTTTTATTATTATTATAAAAGCTTTCACCTGACACAGCAATCTTTTCATTTACAAGTCGGGACAACAACCCTAAAAAAAATTTTGACTTTTCGAACAAAAAATTTTATGGTAGATTAGAGTGCCATACGATAACGCCATAACAGTAACCATGGCCATAATCGTAATCATATTTACTTCCAACGAATAGTGGTGACATGGCCATAAGAAACTCCTATTTGTGTTGCCACTTGTTAAAAAAGAATCGCAACAAAAAACATTTGTAAATTAACTGTCTCCTGAAACTGATACTGCACCAACATCGATGAAGATTTCTTTTTTTAGTTTTTCAATTATAGAGCAAGTTAGATTCGACAGTTAGTAGTTCTCCGAGAATACCAGCTATAACTATTTGTATTAATGCGACAAATAACCAAAACTTTACATGACTCCCGAAATCGTGGACGTTTACAGGTAGTCCGCTAATGGTCGTCACATTTCCTTCATCTGACGCTATTATCAAAGACGAGCATCGCAGTTACTAACTTTAAGAACTAAGCGCGGCTGACCATTGTAGCCAAATTATTACTTGTCTAGAAATTAATAATCTTCAGGTCTTCCCATCTCTAAAGTCTTTGTTTAATAGTCGAAAGAGATTCCATTGTATTTAGATCATATTTAGCCGTAATAGCATGTGCTTATAAGCATTTATATAATTTAGTATATTTTTTATAAGCTGTAGATGGAAATTGAAAAAAAAAACATATATTAATCTTCACACTTTTTTAACTTTGGATAATAAAAGAAAAAAAATTGTAATTTATTTATAGATCTTATGAAAACTTATATTAAGGAATAAATGACTTATTACAAATAATAATATTAAGGGGTTTTACAAATTTCTAAACAAAACTTGATTTATTAACCTTTGATGAAATTGCAGGAGAATTGCGATAATTCGTACCCTTATAAATCGAAAATAACTGTAATTCATAAAAAACTAGTATTTCCTTAAAAAATTGCATTAAATAGTATAAACTGCTCTCCTCGATAACTCGTTTCTTTTCTAATAATCGTAACGCAAATTTTTTCTCGATAACTCGTTTGTTTTCAATAATTTTAACGTAAAGCAAAATCGAAAGAATAGAACAAATGCATCGAAGGCGAGTTAATTTTACTAGTTGGTAGCACGGCGAAGTTAATTATTTTTTGCCTTCTTTCATATGTGTTATATTCAAAATAATTTTAAAATAAAATTATAATAAGCATTAGATTAATTTAAAAAATAAACTTACAAAAAAAAGAGGCAGCGGCAAAACATCACGTCTGCCTTGTATTTTTCCATATATTCTTTCTCAACTTTCGTTTGAATTCCTGCAGTTGTTTTTTTTTATTATTATTATAAAAGCTTTCACCTGACACAGCAATCTTTTCATTTACAAGTCGGGACAACAACCCTAAAAAAAATTTTGACTTTTCGAACAAAAAATTTTATGGTAGATTAGAGTGCCATACGATAACGCCATAACAGTAACCATGGCCATAATCGTAATCATATTTAATTCCAACGAATAGTGGTGACATGGCCATAAGAAACTCCTATTTGTGTTGCCACTTGTTAAAAAAGAATCGCAACAAAAAACATTTGTAAATTAAAACTCGCCAACACAATCCATTATGGCATTGTGGCATGTCACCAATAATCTAATACACTGTTTTCCATAAGGTTAGTTTGAACAGATTTTTTGTATGGTTATGGCACGCCTAATAGCATGTTTTCACTGCAAAATGAAGCACTTGCTTCGCTCTCTGAATCATGATTTCGAAGCATATCGTTTCCACGACACATAATACATGCTTCGCATTAACTACGGTTCTAAAATTTTATTCTTCGTTTAAATTTTTGTGTTTGTAATTAATTACATTTTAAATTATAATATATTATTTGTTTTTATATTAACACATATTTACACATCACTTTTAATATTGGTATACTTTTTATGTTTACATTGATATACAGCTAGTTCAGATACTCTTGCGATAAAAATTAGGGAAGACAGAAATTATTCATGCTTCGCAAGTAGATTCAAACCGAAGCGTCTCAAAATAACATGCTTCGCTCTCAAGACTTTATATTGCGAAGCACGTTGATTCGGTCGTGATTGAGCTTTGAATCATGAATGAGAGAGCGAAGCAACAATATTGGGCTCCGTGGAAATATAGTATAATTGAACTTTTATTTCGAGTTTTATTTAAAATATACTAAGGGAAATTTTGACTATAGTACATGTGGTTATAAATATACAATAAAGGATACATAAGATTCGACATAGCCGAATATAGCACTCTTATACTATGTTTACACGGAGCCCAATATTCTTGCTTCGCTCTCTTTTCATGATTCACAGCTCAATCACGACCGAATCAACCTGCTTCGCCATATAAAATTTTGAGAGCGAAGCATTTTGTTTTGAGACGATTCAGCTTGAATCTACTTGCGAAGCATGAAAAATTTCTGTCTTCCCTAATTTTTATCGCAAGTTTATCTGAACTAGCTGTATATAAATGTAAACAAAAAAAGTAAACCAATATTAAAAGTGTTGTGTGAATATGTGTTAATATAAAAACAAATAATTATATTATAATTTAAAATTTTATTAATTACAAACACTAAAAATGAAACGAAAAACAAAATTTTAGAACAGAAGTCAATGTGAAGCATATAGTATGTGTCGTGGAAACGGCATGCTTCGCAATCATGATTCAGAGAGCGAAGCAAGTGCTTCACATTGCCGTGTAAACATGCTATTACTTGTTCTTTTAATTGTTGTATTGTCCTAGCGGGGATGCCACATGTTATGTACCCGACGTTATATTAGTTGTTTACTATGGGGTTCCGCCCCGAACTCGTTATAAACAATATATTGTAATCAAAAGAGTAATTTCGGAGGAACATGTTACCCCTATCGTGTATACGAAGTGAAATTTATGTTCCCATGAAATTATCATTCCCCTCGAAGTAAAAATTGGTATCATGGATTTCCCATGAAATATTTGCGCTCAGTACACTTTAAGTAAGAAGAATAAGCTCAGTGAAAATTGTTAAGTTTTTGTTAAAATATTAACTTGTTAATTTGTCACTTGTTAAAACCTCAAATTTGGTTTATCTTGTTTTCATTGTTTTATAATTTTAATGTTTTTTTCTATGAAAACATTTTTTTTCTATGAAAATATTTTTACTTACCGAATATTTAATTATTATAAACGGTTATGGGCACCACCGAGAAAACTGGTATAGTCAGTTCCGAGGAACCAATTTTGAGAATTGGAGATTTAGGGTGGAAAAACATTTAGATGCTGCAGGGTGCTTGGAAGCTGTTGTTGAGTCAGCTCCAGCGTCGTCAAGAAGTACGAATCAAGAAGCTGAGTTTAAGAAAAAGGACTCGAGCGCAGGACATCATTACCAACTTCGTTAGTGATGATTATCTTGAATATCTTCGAGATAAGCTGACAGCTAAGGACATGTGGGACGCTTTGATAGCTGGATTTGCAGGAAAATCGCCTCAAAACCAGACAATTATCCGAAAAGAGTTGCCTAAATTACAGTTTAAAGGAGACGATCTGAGTAATCATTTCCTGAAATTCGACACACTCGTGCGACAGCTCAAGACAGCAGGAGCGAAACCGGAAGAGGTAGATTTGGTCTCACAGCTATTTCTCACACTACCGGAAGAGTATGATCCTTTAGTTACAGTACTGGAAAACTTAAAGGTAGAGGAACTCACATTAGCTGTGGTAAAGCCGCGCCTGTTGGCTGAAGAGTCAAAGAAGAGAATTCGCTTGGGGTAGAAGAAGCAGAGACAATTACTGTGTTTTCTACGAAAAAGAAGCTTTCTGCAAGATTTAATGAGATGGTTATAAATGCGGAAAATATGAGCACATGAAGAAAGATTGTAGATGCAAAAATATTAAATATGCGCATGAATCATCTAACTATAACTAATAAAATAATACCAACTATGCTATTTTTGCTCTGGATTCAGGCGCAACGGATCATTTTGTAAACGCTTATGATATTTTTACCAAAATTCAACAATTAGACTGCCCAAAGAATATCAATGTCGCTAAAGAAGGCCAGCATATTACGGTTTCAAAAATAGGAGAAATTAATGGAATTAGCAATAAAGGAATACAAATAAATTTACAGCATGTACTTTATAGTCCGCCATTCAGAGAGAATCTTTTTTCTGTTACCAAAATGGTTGCAGCTGGAATCGACGTAAAGTTTAAAAACAACTATGCAGTCATTAAAAAGGAGGAAGTCGTGATCGTTACAGCAAGTAGATGTGGAAATTTGTTTGAGCTGAAACTTAAAATTACAAAGAACATCGCAAATATAAGCAAACGTGAGGAAGATGAAATATAGCATAAAAAATGGGACATATTAGTAACCAAGGTATGAACCAACTTGTGCAGAATGATATGGTTATTGGTTTACCAAAGATTAAACGCGACATTCTATGTGAAATATGCGCGAAGAGTAAGCAATGTAGAGAGCAATGTATAAGAGTAAGACGATCAATAGAGCACATACACTCAGATTTATGCGGACCAATAAGCCCAATATCATGGGATGGACATCGTTATTTTATAACCTTTATAGATGATTTCACTCATTTCGCGCATGTTTACCTTCTGAAACGAAAATACGAAACTTTTCAAAAATTCAAAGAATTTGAAGATGTCGTTATTGCGAAATTTCGGTTAGGTATATTCTGTAAAAAGAATGGAATTAAAATTAGTGAAACTATTGCATATAATCTACAACAAAACGGAGTTGCTGAACGTTTTAATAGAACGTTGGAGGAAAAGATTCGAGCACTATTACAAGAAGCTGGATATCCAAAATTTTTGTGGAGAGAAGCTGTTTATGCAGCTATATATATTACAAACAGATGTCCGACACAAGCTCTATCAAATAAACTAACGCCCGCGGAAATGTAGATTGGTGAGAAACCTACTCTTTCGAAGCTACCAGGCATGTTCTGACAATCGCAAATCGCTTAAAACTGGCGATGCGAGTTGAAATCGCATGAAAGGTGTTCTGTAGTTCACAATCGCAAGAAATTTGGCGACTTCAAATCGCAAGCACATACTGAAGTGAAGTTGCAAATTTTACTTAAAATAAACTTTAAAGCAACAATAAAAGTATACACAAATGAAAATTAATATGTTCTCTTTAATTTTTAATAGAAATTATTTTAATTTTTACACAATTAAAGTCGCAAATAATTAATTTAAAATCTGTTATTTGTTCTATCAATTGTTTGTTTTGATTGTTTTCTTGAGTACTGGCGATTTCATACAAACAGCTGTTATAATTGATGTTCGAAAATATACTTGTACTAGTGCGGTTGAACGTATAGTCGGTAGTAAAAAAAATATGTGGTTATTTTAATTTTCAATTCTTATTAAATATTCGGTGCTTATAAAATGTGCGATTAACGTGTTAAGGGACATTAAACAATTTATTTAAATTACTTTTTGGACGATATGAGTTCCAAACGTGCATGTTGTAACTAACAAAATAAACAAAAATACTTATCAAGTACTGATTACTTACAACGTAAGTAACCTTTTACATCAAAAATGCTAAGTGCAATATCACTAATAGAAAATTCATTTGCCGTCAAAATATTTCTTGGCTTGGATTATTTTTTAAATAATTAAATATACATTGGATTGAAGTATCCATTGAATTGTTACAATCTCTAAGCATCCGCTTTTTAATTCGTTCTTTTTTTTTTTGCATATTTTTTTTTAAAGAAATGAAACTAAGCTAGGCAGCTGCAGGCAATATGTTGTAATTTTCTTTTGTTTATTTATGTTTTGCACTGTAAAAACATATGTTTCTTTTTGAACATAAGTTTGAAAAAGAGCAAATCGCAAGCAAAACGCGTGAGTTTCAAAACATGTAAAACAAAAGTTGGCGTTTTTGAAATCACATGCGACTTTAAAAACTTGCGAGTGTCAGAACATGCTTGTACATATTTTTGGATGTCGAGCGTTTGCTTGCATACCTAGTCAAAAGCGAAGTAAGATTGACGCTAAAAGCAAAGCTCTGATAATGGTTGGTTATTGCTCAAATGGATATCAGCTATGGGATAAAAGCAATATGAGTGTCGTTACAGCAACGGATGTGAAATTCGATGAAAGTAATTTTCCATATAAATACACGCAAGGAAGATTTAACAACTTAGATATAAATCGAACCGATCCAGAGAGGGAGTTAACTGATTGGATCGTTTCATTAGATAGCAGAATAGTTGATGGTTGAAAATGCAAAAAATGCAATTTTAGTTCCTGAAATCGAAGCTGACTTATTGAATGAAAACAGAACAGAAGATGAACAATCTGTAAGTAATACACACAAAACTTACCCTCAGAGGAAAACGACATCACAATACCAGCAAACAGTGATGAAACTCTTGAGCTAAGAAGTAGCCACCGACAAGTTCAGCAACCAAGTAAGTTTTCTGATGATTTTATGTCGTTGTTCGAGGCTGTGTAACAGAGAATGTAAATGGGTTTTCACTATTAAAAGAAATGCGTGTGGAGATCCGATGCGATTCAAAGCTAGACTTGTAGCTAAAGGCTATTTACAAAAGTACGGTGTTAATTATGAAGATACTTTTTCCCTAGTTGCTAAAATGGCAACCTTTCGTATTATTCTTGCAATAGGATATAAAAACTGCTTATGTACTGCTGGATGTAAAAACTGCTTATTTTCTTGGGGAATTAAAGGAAGAAATATATCTAAAAATTCCTGATGGAATGAAACGTCAAACAGGGAAGGTTCTAAAGTTGGTTAAGTCTCTTTACGGTTTGAAACAAAGTCCAAAATGTTGGATTGAGAAATTCAATAGCTATTTATTAAACCTTGGTTTTGAAAGATCTCGTCATGACTACTGTCTGTACATGAAGTTTTCTGTGGAAAGTACATTATTTTTAATACTCGTAATAGCTCGCAATAAATTATCTGAGATTTAAGATATAAAATGTCAGAATGTAGAGTTTTGCAACAACCTTGGTATTAAAATTGAGTACGATAAAATCAAAGGTGAAATTTTGGAGAAATTTGGCATGTTGAATTGTAATGATAGCAATACGCCAATGGAGAAGAGTCTATAGTTGTCTCTTAAAACAGAAAAAGCAACATCTAATTCTTACCGCGAACTTTTGAGGAGCTTAATGTACTTGATGCTGTGCACTCCCCCTGATATATGCTCTGCTGTAGGATATATGTGTAGATTTCAGCAAAGACCTGAAGAGACACATTGGACAACACTAAAGAGAATTTTACGCTATAAAGGGAACAAAGGAATTGAAATTGAGATTTGATCGAAATATCAAGAATGAAGTTCTGGTTGGATATGTTGACACTGACTGGGCAGCTAGCACTGAGGATCGGAAGTCTACAACAGGATATATATACTACGTACATATCGTGGTCAAGTAACAAGCAGACAATAGTAGCATCATCTAGCGAGGCAGAATACGTCGCTCTAAATCAAGCCGTTTCTGAAGTTATTTGGATAAAAGGAATTCTACAAGATGTAAAGGTTGCTTCAGAAAATTATCCTTTTACACTATGTGAAGATAATGCAGGATGCATTGCTATGGCCAAGAATTTGGAAAGCAAGCAAGCAAACATATTGATATAAAATACTATTTTATGAGGGACCATATTCAAAAAGGAAATCTTAAGATCGAATACATACCATCGAAAAACCAAATTGCAGACGTTTTTACAAAATCGTTGGATTCGACCAGTTTTATTGCAATTAGAAAAAATCTTAAGTTGTCTTTTCGAGAGAGGGTGTTAAAATAATAACTTGTTAATTTGTCACTTGTTTAAACCTCAAGTTTGGTTTATCTTGTTTTCATTGTTTTATAATTATGAAATTTAGAATGTTTTTTTCTTTGAAAATATTTTTCTTACTCGAAATAAAATTCTTACTGCGAAGCATATTATTATAAAAGTTTTGCTCGTAATTGTTGAAGTTTAAAAATAAATAAATAAAATTTTTGGATACAAATTAACAATTTTATTTTAATAAAGTGACGTGAGAGACACTTAAAAGCCCTTGAAGTAACCCTGAACATTGCTACTGACCCATTTCAATAAAATAAATTTTTATATCTGATTTTTTCTATCTCCATTTTTTCATTTAAAAATATTTTTAATAAAAAATCTTCATAAATTTATAACCAATAATAGATCTCTTTGTTTTGCATCTTGACGAGCATAATGTCAGTCTGCACTGCAGTAACTGATATCGAATTAAAAAAATGTGTTATTGATGTAAATATTCTAATGAAAACATATAAAAACTGGCTTAATGTATGCAGTTCCCCAGCAAAATAAAAGTGAACAAATCTATGGGAAAAGTAAAAAAAATTTCAAGGGAAAAAATTATTTACGATAAGGGGAATTTTTGTTTACGTGAAAAATTGTTCACGTGAATTATTCACGATTGCAATTTAGGGAAAAGGGAAAAAATTTCATGATAGGGGTAAATAAGACCTCGTCCGCACTTTGTAACTTTTGTTGCGCAATTCTTGAGTTTGTTGGTGAGAGAGGAAAGACGAATAGAATAGGGTACACTGTTTCATGTACTTGCAATTCTCTTTTGTTTTCTCGTTCGTCTACGTAATAAATACCGAAACTGCAGAAACAAAATTTGAATGTGTGGACACGAATGTAAGTTTAAAAGAGAATTTAATAAAATGGCAGAAACAAAAATAGCATGTCTGGACGGGGACTAATAAATAAGTAAAATAAAAAAATTATGAGCAAACGAAACATTAACATCGCCACGCAGAGAAACATGAAGAAATATTTGTTACCTATTCTGCCGACGTTATGTTCATGTGCGAACAAATCAATTGCTCGTGAAGACGTAGTGTTAGAATTTTTCTAAATACTATGATTTTTATACCCTTCACCACAAAAAGGGTATAACTAAGTTTGTTATTTCGTGTGTAATTTGTACTATATCCATTTCCGACCCTATAAATTATATATATTTTGACATTTTATTCATACCAAATTCGATTGAGCGATGTCCGTCTGACAGTGTTATTGGAAATGAGCATGATCAGCCCATGTCCTTCAAGGCAGCAGGCAAAACACCAAGCATACCACTAATTTTTTCATGTCATTTGCAACAATAAAGTAACTCCAATCAAAAAAAATAAATATATGTGGCGATCGAGAAATAAAAAACTTAGAAAAAATATGAAGTGAAAAACTGGCGATAGCCGATATTTTTCGAGTTACGGGGCTCTGAAATATAAAAATTTTTTTAAATATCAATATAGGTATAATTTTGAAGCATTTGAAGAGATCTTTAAGAAAATACCAACATTTTTTTAAAAATAATGTAAAATTATATACTTATATGCAGTACCAATTTTCTTTTGCTTTTTTGATTGGAGTTATTTTACTAAACTAGATTTAAATAGATAGTGAAGGGTATACAAGATTCGGCATAGCCAAGTAAAGGACTATTGTTCATTTAATCAGGGTTGTTTTTCTGCTTATAACCCAGCCAACCATTAAATGAGCACTCCAAGAAGAGACTCTTAGAAGAACTCACCTAGAGAGATTCACCCCTATCATGAATATATTTTCCCTCGAAATTTTTTCCCTTTTCCCCAAATTGCAATCGTGAATAGTTCACGTGAACATTTTTCACGTAAACAAAAATTCCCCTTATCGTGTTTGATTTTTTCCCTCGAAATTTTTTCACTTTTCCCTTAGATTTGTTCACTTAAATTTTGCTGGGGAACTGCATACATTATGCCAGTTTTTATATGTTTTAATTAGAAAATTTACATCAATAACACATTTTTTTGATTCGATATCAGTTACTGCAGTGCAGACTGACATTATGCTCATCAAGATGCAAAACAAAGAGATCTATTGGTTATAAATTTATGAAGATTTTTTATTAAAATCATTTTTAAATGAAAAAAAAAATGGAGATAAAAAAACTCAGATATAAAAATTTATTTTATTGAAATGGGTCAGTAGCAAGGTCTAGGTAAGGTTAGGCAGGCAGCCGTATTGACGCAGCCCACTTTGGTCCATTGTTTGGTCCTTTTGCGTCTAGGGTAACTATAAGGACTTTTAAGCGTGTTGCACGTCACGTTCTTGAAATAAAATTGTTCTGTGTTGTAGTATCTTCTCTTGCAACAATACAATAGCACAAATCACTTAACTTTAAAAAATTTGGATTATTTTTTTCCCTATTTATATTTTCTTCTTTCTAATTTGTATTCAGTACGAATTGATAGCGGGAACAAACGTTCGCATGAAATTCACGATAGCAATTTTCCCTTCATGGGGAATGAAAATTTCATGGGAACAAAAATTTCACATTTTGTTCACGATAGGGGTGATTATTCTTAGCATGCCTTAAAATGTCTCACTTTATTACTTCTATATGACAGCCACATATGTATGTGTATCTTTAGAGCTATAAATTTAAGAGCACTTTAAGAGACAAAAATGCTTCAAAAATAGGCGTTTCTGGAATGAATAAAGCTAAACCAGTTTAGTAGAAAAAGTCCGTCATTTCTGCAAGTTTTCCGATGGGAAATTATTATTTTTTGTACTCTTTGTAAACGCAAAAGCTTCGAAAAATAAGTAAGTAAAGCATCCTTTTGGAATCTTATGGTTTGCTGACAATTTTTATTCTAATTGAAGTGTGATAGCGTGAAAACAAAATTTAGGTACGTTGAATTTTTTGACAATCACAACAACTCTCATTAGATTTATTTCTTATAAAATCTATTGCAAGTCTTAATGCAAGCCATACACGTTGCGACGTGTTGTAAAACTTGAGAAGGTTGTACAACAGATTGCATTTTTGTGGTGCAGTTGTATGAAATTGGGTGTAGGTTGTACCAAAGATCAAAAAGTTTTAATTTTTTGGAAAGTTGTACAACTCGGTCGCAACGTTAGTGGACATGTCGCACAACATTATTCTATTTTACTTTTCATTTTCGTGCTGACACCATAGCAAAACACAGTGCAAAAGTACGAGGGCTGCTTTATATATTTCTGGCCTGGCAACACTGAGTGCTGCCAAGTGCAATCTGACATTTCTATTGGAAAGCTTGTCATTTTTAAGCATAATCGTACTCAAAACGTTTTGACGTACGACCATTATTTGTGTTGTTTACAGTGACTTGAAAAAATTAATATAGAAAAAAATGGAATTAACACGTGAACATTTTCGTGCCATCATTTTTCACAACTTTCGACGTGGATTATCACGACAAGAGTGCATTGATGAAGTTAAATCTTTGTATGGCGATGAAGCACCATCCTATAGCACTGTGAAAAATTGGTATAATGAATTTAATCGTGGCCGAAGCTCGCTCAAAGACGAATTCCGTGAAGGTCGTCCAAAAACGGCTGTTGTGCCAGAAAACATTGATGCCGTGCGTGAACTCATAATGCAAGATCGACATGCGACATACCGAGATATAGAGACATCCTTGGACATTTCTTCCACCAGCATACATTCGATACTGCATTAACACCTGGCCGTAAAAAAGGTTTGTTCTCGTTGGATCCCGCACAATTTGAAAGTCGCTCAAAAAAGGCTCGTGTCGATTGGTTCAAAGAAATGTTGCAAAAATACGATTGCGGTGCTTCAAAAGACGTTTATAAGATCGTCACAGGTGACGAATCATGGATCTATGCGTATGAGCCCGAAACGAAACAACAATCGATCGTGTGGGTCTTCAAAGACGAGCAAAATCCAACAAAAGTTGTTCGTGGAAGAAGCACTTCGAAGCAAATGGTCGCCTGTTTCTTCGGCAAAACTGGTCATGTGGCGACTGTTCCGCTTGAGCAAAGAAGGACGGTCACTTCTGAGTGGTACACTACAATTTGTTTGCCTGAAGTCATCGGAGAAATTCGAAAAACCAACACTCATTGGGCAAAGCGGAATCATTGTTCACCATGACAATGCGAGCTCTCACACATCGGCTCAAACCAGAGCGTTTCTGACCGGCCAAAACGTCGAATTAATGGGTCATCCGCCGTACAGCCCTGACTTAGCACCTAATGACTTCGTCTCGTTTCCGCACATCAAGAAAAAATGCGTGGTCAACGATTTTCGTCGCCAGAAGAAGCTGTTGAAGTGTTCAAAAACCATGTTTTAGAGGTGTCTCAATCGGAGTTGAAAAAGTTCTTCGACAACTGGTTTGAGCGCATGCAAAAGTGTATAAATCGTGCTGGAGAATACTTTGAAAAACAATAAAACCATTTTTGATTATAAATATTCGCATTTTCACTATTAGGCCAGAAATATATAGAGCAGCCCTCGTATTCTATACATTCAAAGAAAATTAATATTTGAGTAAGGATGAAGGATTCAGATGACATGCGTGCACTTATAGAATTTTACAAATGTATGTATGCCTGAACTGCAGAAATGAATATTATAAAAAAAAATACTTTTTCTTATAGCGGACTTAGCAATACATGTTTCTTATAATATTAATTCTTTATAAAATTAAATGAACTATTGGAGCACCCTTTAATTTATAATTTTGAACTTTTTTACGGTATTTTGACCAATTTTCAAGCGTTTGACTATAACGGTTCAAAAGATAGGCCCATATAGGTCAATTTACGTCACCAATGGGGACACCCTGTTATTTTTAGATTAATTTTTCTATTCGTTTTTGTATTGGGAGCCATAGTGATACTCAGTTTTTTTAAATTTAAAAGTTGTGCTCTTCGCGGTTCATAATACGCTTAAAACATGTATGTTGTACAGGGACACCCTTCAATTTTTAAGGTTATGAATTGTTTTTAAAACGGGACCAATCTGTAAGCATAATCTATCAAATTACAACAAATTTAAAAAATCGGTTCAGAAATGACTGAATTCTGCAGGCACGAAAATTAAAAAAGCAACATTCAGTCCTTCTTTTTTGCAGTCGATTAAAAATGAAGTTGTGCTGCGCGATTGCACATAAGTTGTATAATTTTTAGACAAAACACATAACTTGATTACTAGCAAAGTTGTACAACAGGTCGCAAAGTGTATGGCTTGCATAAGACCTGTTTATTTAATAGCGTCAGTGGGCCTTAAACAATATTTCAAGACAGAATTTTACTTTAGGTATCAGATATTGGGTAGAGTGAATAATACTAGCACTAGCTTAAACTTTTTAGTACTAGGTTATTTTAAGAGAGATTCTTAAATAATGAAACACGTACTCTTTAATTTTACTTCATTTTGTGTTTGTACCAAAAGTTACAAATATTTGGCCTAATACAACAAACTTATACATATTACGTTACAAATATCTACCTGTGTTTTTAATTTCATTAAAATTGGTTCAGTCGTTTAACCGTAGTTTACGCACCCATAAACAAACAATCACGAACGCGGCGAACGATTTCGTGCAAACTTTAGATAAACCCATGAATCAAGAAAACAAGATTGCGCATTCAGTGTTTGTTGTAAAGAGTGTAGGAGATTTTTGGCGCAAAATTGGAAATAATTGCACAACTTCTAAACGGATGCATTGATTTGAACAACATTTTAAATGGGAAGAAAAAAAGATATAGTCGAGTAAAAATTTTTTGTTTGGGCTTGAAACCCGATAAGAAGAAGAGCTATTTCGGGCTACCAAAGTTTTAAATTTTGGCTTATATGAAAATTTTTTATTATTAATTTCAGAAGTTATTTTATTAGTTATTCTAAATTAATCTTTTTATAAAGGAAATACATATATAATAATTGTTAGTGACCTTAATGCCAAATAACTGAAAGTAAAATAAATTTGTTTTCAAATATTATTAAAACCAAAATGTTTAAAAAATAAGTTAATATTTTATTTTTTGTTCATGTTGTAGTCTTTAAGCTACGCATTAAGTCGTATTTTATTTATAATACATTTTTGAAGTAAAAAATAGCATTTTTTTCTTTTTCATCACATTTAATATGATGAGGCTGTTTAGTTAAATCTTTAACAAAATCTTGTTTAATGAGAAGACTGTCTTTATTATTTTTTTTAAATATATGGTTCAGTTCTTCAATGTGTTTCATAGTTTCAGGTGTCGGCTTTATTATTTCGCCATCAGATACATGATCAATCTACGAATACGTTGGACCTTCCTCGTTTTGTGCCACTCCAATATCTGGGATATAATTTTCAAGTTTGTTGCAAATATAGCCTGCAAGGTTTTCGAGACCATCATTCTGTTGCACTCTCTATACACAAATGAAGTTTGTTTACAAAAAATATTCTATACATACGTCACACATAAGAGAGAGAACGCTGTACAACAAACTAACGGATCTTGTTTTCTTGATTCATTCAAATTTTTATTTATTAAAAAGTTTTTATTTATATAAATTTACATTTTATATTTAATACTATTAGTCTTCATATTTTTCTGAAAATTTCAGGTAATAATAGAAGAAGGTCCAACACCTGCTGTGGTACACACTGATTTTTTTTTTAATGTTTGTTCATATTATTAATGATAGGATCAGATCTTATTAAAAATATCTTCATTGGACTTTTCACGACTGCATTTCCGTGAAAAATGTTCTCTACGCCGCAACCATGAGTATACCGCATACTTACTCTATATTTTTCATACCTGAGTATCTTAAACACCGCAATAAAATAATAATACGTGTTTAAAATTAATTTCTACAAAATCTGTTGTTATAATAAAAATCTTTAACATGACGCATACATCGCAAGGTCTGTTTTGCTTTTTCTCTAGCCACAGTTGAAAAACATTACAAATCCGCAGTAAGAAAACAATAACAATAAGAATTCAGGCAATATCGGCCAGCTGAACTTTAAATATATTAAAACACATGCTTGGCTATAAAACACCAAAAAATAGGAAAGAGTTATTTTTATCTTTTTTGATTTCTCTACGAAAGTTCACAGTTGTTGAAAAATCTTGTCAATGCCTTCTATTTTCTATATTCTAACGGTATCTGACATATGATCAATATATGTTTGCAACAAGTACGCCGAATCTTATATACCCTACACCATCTATGTAAATCTAGTTTAGTAAAGTAACTTCAATCAAAAAAGCAAATATTGAGGTGAGAGAGAATTAAAAACAATTGGTACTGCATATATATAATTTTACATAAAAACTATGTAACATATTCATAATTTTACATAAAAATGTCATCGGCTCTTAATGGGTTTAGCATTTCTAAAATTTTTTAGTATATCTTAACCCTTTCGGGACGGAGTTTTATTTTGCAAACCAAATTATGTATGGTAAATTTTTTTTCATATTCTAAAAGGTATAATAAAAGTATTATGTTCTCCATACTTAAAAATTTTAAATTCGTCCTTTTAACCTGGGACATATAATCCCAACAAGTATTTTCATGGGACATAAAATCCCAATCAGTGTTCTCGAAGAGCGATTCGAAATTAAAAAGATAACTAAAGTATAAATATTATTAGATTTAGATAAAAGTTAACATTTATTTTTAACATTTTAGGAATGCAATTAGGTATTTATTTGTGGAATGGCCCAAAACACTTGTAACATAAGGCGTTGTTACAACCTGAGCATATCATCTTTGTTCGCTTTTCTATGCCAAGTGAAGAACAGCGGACACAGCGACAACGCTTCTCTTGCTCTACTGGCAAGTGGTCTTCAATATTGATGCTATCCGTTTTTGGACGTTTGGGAGTTCTACCTCCCTGGCGATTGCGTTGAAACTAAAGAAAAAAGACAGTTTGAAAATTGCTGGGACGTATTATCCCAGTAGTCCCGAAAGGGTTAAAGATCGCATCAAAAGCTTTTAAATGATACCCATATTGATATTAAAAAAAATTCTGTTATATTTAAAATATATTTCTTGGCTACTTTTCGCTAGTTTTTATTACAAAGCAATATCTTTTTCTTTTAATAAATAAATCAAATACAACAATGTTCTTGCACAAAATTTCTAAGCATGTTATTGGGAAACATTGTGTTTTTTGCAAATGAAACTTTAAAATGCTTTAAGTAAAAGAATTTAGAGGAATTCTAATCATCTGACCGAGAATGTAAGTACATGAACTGCACCCATTTTTGTTCGTAAATTGTTGCTTTATAATTGTAGAAAATAGTGAATTGAATAAAAACCAGTATTTGCCTGTATTTTTATCTAAAACAAAAAGTGTTTTTCTTTTTTATGTTTTATTGTTTTGTTTACCATGTAACAAACAAACAAAGTTCAGAAAGTACACTCATCGTGCACACAATGTTCTCTTCAAAACCAACCCCTACATATTTTTCTTTTCATAACAATTATGTTGTTACTAAATTTTGAAATTTTCCGTACACATCTACAATTTTGTTTTATTAAAATATTTATTTGCGTACACGTACGTGAATGTACCGCTTAACAACAAAAAATAACGCAAGCTATAATGAAGATAGTAATAAAACAATTGCCCTATTCACAAGCCCCCTAGTAAGTGCTAAGTGCTAACAAAATACAACGGTGCTAGCTGTGTTGTTGGTAATTTTCATGCAAACATCCGATACAACACTTAGTACTTTTTTTTATATGTTTTTCAAACGTTGTATTTGTTTAAATGTTTTATGTTTAAATGAATTATTATTTTTGTGTTCATGTGTGAATTATATTAAATTAAATTGAATTAAAAGATATTTTTATTAGTTTTATTTATTTAATTTATTGATTTGACTGATATATTAGAAAGTTGAAGTTGAAAGTTGCAAATATAAAAACTGTTCTTTAAGATTTAATATTGCTTTAATGACTCGATTTCTAATATTTTGTATGGTACCGCCATTACCTATACCAAAAAGAGATGCTACCTTACGAACAAAAGCACCATTTCCTGAAGATCCCAAGCAGTAAAGTACAATTTTAAGCTGCAAGTCAATGCGTAGTTGGAGCCTTTCGCCAATTGTGTGAAAAACATCGTCATTTTTTATAAGGTTGAATATATAGGCAAATTCCTCTGGCCGTAGTCGTATCATATGAAGAAATCTGTTTTCATCAAAATATCTTAAAACCCGATTATGCCATAATGATGATTTTGGTAGCCCTAAATGTATAATTCTGCGACTGGAGAGCAAGTACATTAGGTTCATCCTAAAAATGTCTTGAATTTCATCCTCACACAAAAAATTTATTAATTTACTTTTTTCTGTTTTCTCCCCCATTTGGCTTATAAATAACAAATGATGAATAGCACTATTCTTCTTCTTATTTACTTTTTGACGAATGAAGTACAATGTACAATGGCATACTGATACAATGGCTGTTCACAAAGAAGTAAACAAAAGGTAGTATGCAATACTACCTACACCTTAGCAGAGCTTGTGAATACGGCAAATAACAAATGCACAACTAAACATCCCATACCTAAATCATAAGCAAAGCACATCTACTGTTTTGAAAAACCACAACAACAAATAACACATTCAAATTTAAAGCAGGAAAACAATTGGACAAACAAAAAGCCCAAATTAAAATGTTATTATATTTGGTCTATAGTAACATGTACTATTTTGCCGTCTGTACACGCAGTTATTTTTATTTTTCATGTACGTTTTTTTCCTAGACGGATTTATTTTATTTTAAGTTTTTCATGTACTTTTTTCCGTATGCGTACTGAAAATAGAGTACGCAAATAAATATTTTAATAAAACACATTCGCGGATGTGTAAGGAAAATTTGAAAATTTAGTAACACACATAATTGTTTCTAAAAAATGTACGGGTTGGTTTTAGTTGTTTGTTTTTAATTTATGTACGAGAATTTTGTACAGTGAGGGTACTTTTCTGAACTCTGCTAACAAACACTCTAATTGGTATCTTTATTGCAGGAAGATACATTTACATTAAATAGAGAAAATTCAATAGAATAAAATATTTAGATTTTTTGTTAGTTACATGGTCCTTCATTTTAACGATATGTATTTTTGTATTAAGACCCCCATCCCTATAAATACAGTGTTGTGCAATAATATAGAGCCACCCGTTCCCCCATACTTTTACCACTTATAAATCGCTCATACAAAAATGTGCGCATGCACCTACTAATTTTACAAATGTAATCCCGTTATGTTTAAAATAGCTTCAGCGCCATTAATCTTCATTTTATTATCAGAATTAATTTATATGCGAAAACGCGTATGCAGATGTGTAGATGCTCTAAAAAATGGTCAAATATGAAAGCAAGGCAAAAAATAGAGGACCGCCGAAAATTACACCTCTAGAGGAGCGAAAAATTTTGCCTCATGTAAAAAAGAGCCTTTTGACTCCTCTTCCATTCTTAAAAATGAGCGTAATCTAGATGTTTCTACCTCAATCATAAGAAGGCTTCTTATTAAATTAGTTTGAGGGCTAGAGGTAGTATAAAGGTCCCATACCTAAGTAAAAACCACCTAAAGAAAAGATTAGAATTTGCCCAAAACCATGTAGATTAGCCTGTAAGCAAATGAAGAAATATTCTATGGTCTGACGAAAAGAAAGTTAATTTGTTTAATTCAAACATAAGCAACTTTCCTGTATGAAGACCTCCCAACACTGAATTCCGTCCACAATACACCACAAAAAACATTAAATATGGAGGCGGAAACATAATGGTATGAGGAGGTTTTTCGTTTTATGGTATTGGGCCTGTATTTCGGATTGAGGGTAAATTGGATGCCGCTTATTATATAAATATTTTAAATGACACTATGATGCCTTATGCCGAATTGGAAATGCCGCTTCGATTGATGATTCAACAGGACAATGACCCGAAACACACACCAAAGCGGCCAAAAAACTGGTTTGAAGAACATACGTCAAGGTTTTAAGCTGGCCGGCGCAGTCCGCAGACTTAAATCCTATCGAGAACATATGGCAAATGGTAAAAATATGTCTTCGAGGAACAAATCCATCCAATAAAGACGAACTTTGGACTTTTGTTCAGGATGCGTGGAAAAATATTCCTGTAGAAACCTGCCAAAAACTTGTGGACTCAATACCAAAACGATGCTTAGACCTTATAAAAAATAAGGATTATTCAAAAAAGTACTGAGCTAAAGAAATAATAATGAATGAGAAAAAATCCAGCCAGTAAACAATTTAATTTAGGTAACTAAATTTGCTGGCTCTATTTTTATGCACAGGCAGAACCTGGTGACTTGAAAAATTTAATGGATAAATTTTTATTTAAGTTTTGAATTTCAACATTTGCATTATTTTTGTATCATTTAGTTTATGAGTAAACTGAAATATAAAAAAGAAATAATTATAAAGTTTGTTGTACATTTTTTTAGTTTGAAAAATGCTAGATCAAGTTGGGTCTATTTTATCGAACACCACTGTATATCGGCCTAAAAAAGAAACCATGGCAACTCGTTTATTTGATCAAATAATAATTTCCCTTTCAAACACTCATTCAGAAACCTTTTTGTAGTGCATTTTAAATATACATTTTTAAATAAAACATTGGTAATTTTAAACACAAAAATGTCTTTGGTCTATATAACACATCATAACGAAAATATTTTTAACGCGGACAAACGGGTAGATTACTTTACAGCAAGAGAAAAAATTAAGTACATATCGCAATTTCGAAAAGTTGTTAAGGAAGAAAAACAAGCCAGGCATGTTGTTGATTTGCCAGATAAAAAAAAGCTTGTAACAAGTGCAATTAAAAGTAACCATCAAACAATGGGATACGCTCAAACTCCGGTTAATTTACCATGCAATTTTCTAAGGAAAAATAACGGCGTAAAATGGCAAAGGCTAAATGAACATAAATGTCCACCTAAAAAAGAAATACCACCGGTCCCATCATTTGTACGATCTCCACCTAACGCGTCAGCTAAAGAAACCAAAAAGGACGTAGTTAAAAAAGAAAAAGAAGACTTATTATGTCCTCATACAAAATATTTTAAAGGTCATAAACATCGAGCTAATTTTGTGGCCATAAATGTAGACAAAATGAAAAATTTAAAGTCCAAAAAGCCATTGCCACGTTATGTAGACACTCCACAAGGTGATAGGCATAACTTAGTAAATTCTGGTTTGATGCCGCAATATATATGTTCAAAAAATTTTGCAAAAACGCCATCTTATTTAGATAAGCGAAAAAAATTTTTAACAAAATATAAAGCTCAATGTGAAAAATCATTAATAGAAAGAGAAAATCAATGTTTACATCCAGATCGCTATGCAGGAGTAAAGAAATTAACTCAGGAAGAACGTGATGATATACTAACGGTAAAAAACCACATACTCCTAATATCATATTTGACAAAAACTAAAATTTGTTCTTTTTAGGGTCTTAAAACCAACTTTGCCGAGTTATTCAGAACCTATCAAGGTTTATCATTGTATACTGACACCATTGCCAAAATATATCAGAAAAGTAAAATCGAAAAAAGCTTACGTCAATTGGAACAAGATATTTATTTAATTGAGCATAATCCGGAAATATATGTTTCTGAATATTAAAATGTATTTTTTATCGACAAACAATACCTCCACTTTTGCAGCTTTTATAGTACTTTCAATATATTTTTCATTAAATCTTTATAAATAAATTAAAATTCGTCTTGTTTCAACAAAAATTTACAATAAATGCATGTTACGTAGTCATCAGTTGCAAATAATTCCTGCAGTTTAGCGGCCGCGTCGTTTCTGGCCAATGCGTTACAGTGTGGACAGTATTTGGTTTGAAATATGACAAGCTGGAATAAAAAGAAATATAAACAAAAAAGATTTAAATAAAATTAAAGATGTTAAAATACCTATTGTTTATTTAAGAATAGGTTACAATTGATATTCGTAAATACTGTTTAGTTCTACCGATTTATCGTATAACTCCTACTTATTTTAAGATTTTTGTTTTTAAATATATTTCCTGTATGAAAATAAATTTTACACTAAAAACAAGTAAAAATTCAGGGGACAAATTTTTAACATTCCATGTCGATCGAAATTTCCTTTTAAATTCTATAAGTATTTCGATCGATATCCTGTTTTCGGCCTTGCCCATTTTACATACTTTGCATTAATGCTATTACATACTGCAATTTTGAAATATTATAAGTGTGAAACTTTGAATATTTGTTGTCAATTAGACTTGAACGGCAAAACTGATTCTGATGAAAATTATATGACAGATTTATAAACGAATTACAGGATATTTTTACTTTTGAACCGAAAAGGGGGGTTTAATGGCTAAAAATTAAATCCAAAGCATATTTTCAGGCGTCATATGAAGAAATCGATATCAGACTTAGCTTATTTTAATACATAATAGAAAACTCAGCAGAAGTTTCAGGTGGATTTTCAATGTCCATATGATTAGCCACACTAAAGAACTGAATGAACTGAATCATTCGAATTTTTACCTTAGATATACCCTTTTCAAAAGGGTATATCTAAGTTTGTCATTCCGTTTATAATTTCTACAATATTCATTTCCGAAATCAACTTTGCCTGAGCTAGAAAAAATTGAAATATGCTAATTAATCAGAAATAGTTTCGAAAATTTTGCTATAGAAAATTAGCATGATCGGGTCCATGTCCTACGATGCAGCGGGCCAAACACCACAACTGCCTCTCATTTTTCCATTTTTTTTTTCAACTTTCAGTCGTATGATAAATTTATTTAAAACAACATCATCTATCTAAATCTACTTTAGTGAGTACCTTTAATCAAAAAAGCAAATATTGGGGTGAAAGAGAATCAAAAAAATAAAAAATTGGTACTGCATATATATATAATTTTACATAAAAATGCCATCGGCTCTTAATAGGTTAAGCATTTTAAAAAAGTTTTAGTATTTCCTTAAAGATCTCATCAAAAGTTTTCAAATGATATCTATATTGATATTTTAAAAACTTTGAAAATTTCACAGCCGTAACTCGCCAAATTTTTCACTTCATGTATTTTCATATTTTTTAATTCTTCATTTCCCCATATATTTATTTTTATCATTGTACTTACTTTATTGTTCCAAATGACATGAACAAATTAGAGGTAGGCATGGTGTTTTGCCTGGAAGGACATGGATCGATCATGCTGATTTCCAATAGCACCTCTTTCGACACTATATCCATTGACATATTTTTTCGTGAAGTCAAGTTTGGCGAGGCAGCTCTAAAACAGACGGACAGACGGATATCGCTCAATCGACGTCGCTATGCATAAGATGTCAGAATACATGCACTTTATGGGGTCGAAAATAGATTTTGAAGAAATTACACATGGAATGACAAACTTAGATATACCCCAATCTGCGGTATGGTTGCGTTGCCAGATGGCCTGGGTTTTCCTGTTTTGGGCCAAGTTACTAATTAAAATACAATTTGTCCAGATAAAAGAGAACTTATTTATTTAAAAAAAAAACTTTTGTACAATAGATTTTTTAATCAATTAAATTAATATTTTCTACAGAAAATAAATTAATTTTTATTAAATTATTATTTGAACTGTAAATATTATAAATGAATTAAAATTATTTTGGCTTAAGTTCATTTTATTTTACAAATGTATGCGGACGTTTTTATAAAAAAAACAAGAAATATTAGACGCTAGCAGAATGAAATCCTACACTTTCTTGACCGCTACGTCCTTCATCAGCATTCTTCGAACAATCTACCCTAGTTGTGTAATTCACAAACATCATCTATTTAACCAACTAATTTGTAAATAAGAATTCGGGATATATTCATATCAATATTAATTTGGTTACACACAAACCAACGTATTTCTTAACTGTTCTCTCTGTATTTTCGTCTTGTACATTTGTTTTTCATTTTTTTGTTCCAATCATCGATTGAACACGAATGCAAATTTTGTTTTTAGCCATTCTTACTTCTTTACCCCCAACATTATAGATGCTGTTTCAGTATCATATTGATTTTTATGAGGTAAGCATGAATGCGCGCTGTGCCGTGTGTGCTTATAATTTAATTTTTATTAAATTATTATTTAATTTGTGAATATTATAAATGAATTGAAATTATTTTGCTTTAAGTTTATTTATTTTTAATTTCTAAAAATGTTTTTAGAAAGAAAATTTATTTTACAAATGTATGCGGACGTTTTCTAAAAAAAAACAAGAAAAATTAGACGCTGCATTTTCTGGATCGCTATATCCTTCATCAGCATTCTTCGCGTCTATCTACCTTAGCTTGTGTACATTGTAAACATCATCTATTGAACCAAATAACTTTGTAATAAGGAATATTCGTATCAACATTAATTTAGTTAGACGAAGTCCACACACAAACCAAAGTACTTCTTCGCTGTTTTCTCGTAACTCGTATCGTACATTTATTTTTGCTTTATACTAATCTTTGGTTGGTCACGAATTCAATCTTTATCTTTAATAATTCTTACTTAGTGTTGTCAGTTATGGCAATTTTTTGCCAAACGTGGCGATAAAATTTTTTTTTTTAATGAGATTTTTGGAGACATTTAAAATACTTGGCGACATTTTTGGCTATTTTTTATGATTTTTTCTACGATAACATTGCATTAAAAAAATACAAATAAAAACCTGGTAGCTTTACTTTATATATTTAAGATTGACTATCATTTTTTATCAGGCATGTTCTGACAATTGCAAATTGTCTTAAACTTGCGATGCGAGTTGAAATCGCATAGAGGTGTTCTGCAGTTCACAATCGCCAGAAATTTTGCTACTTCAAATCGCAAGCACATACTGAAGTGAACTTATAAATTTTACGTAAAATAAACTTTAATGCAACAGTATAATAATACACAAATTAAAATTAATATATTTACCTTTATTTTTAACAAAAACTATTTTAGTTTTTGTACAATTAAAGTCGTAAATAATGAATTTAATACACGTTCTTTGTTTTATCAGTTGATTTCATAAAAACAGCTGTTCTAATTGATGTTCGAAAATATACTAGTATAAGTGCGGTTGAACGTATAGTCGGTAATCAAATAACATATTCGGTTATTTTAGTTTTCAATTCTTATTAAATGTGCGATTTAAGTGTTAAGTTACCTCAATAAATTTATTTAAATTACTTTTAGGACGATATGAGTTTCGAACGTGTATGTTGTAATCAACAAAATGAACAAAAATATTTTTTAAGTACTGGTTACTCACGACGAATGTAATCTTTTCCTTCAAAAATGCTAAATGCAATTTCACTAATGTAAAATCCATTTGTCGCCAGAATATTTCTTAGATATTGTTATTTTTTTTAATTAATAAATATACATTGGAATGGAATATTCATTGGATTGTCATAACCTCTAATCGTCCGTGTTTTAATTCGTTCTTGTTTTTAATTTCATGTTTTTTTCAGAAATTAAACTAAGCAAGGTAGCTGCTGGAATTTTGTTGTAATTATCTTTTGTTTGTTTATGTTTTGCACCGCAAAATCATATGTTTTTGCTTTTCGAAAATAAGTTTTAAAAAAGCAAATCGCAAGCAAAACGCGTGAGTTTCAGAACATGTAGAACAAAAGTTGGTGTTTTTTAAATTACATGCGATTTAAAAACGTGCGAGTCTCAGAACATGCCTGTATTTATATTGTAGATTTATCTCCTTTATTTGTAGGAAACTTTTTATCTGCCTTGTTAATACAAATATACATATATTAATTTTTTAATTAAATGTTAAATAGTAAAGGCACTTAGAGAAAAGGTCATAGCGATGAATAAAAAAAATAATTAAAAGAGGAAATAATTCAACGATATCTATTTCCGACCCCATAAAGTATATATATTCTGAGTTCTTACGCATAGCGAAGTCGATTGAGCGACGCCTGTCTGTGTTCAGGTCGAACTCAACTTTGCCAAGGCACTAGATGAGCTAGAGAAAATTTAAATACGAATCGATTAAACATATTGAAAATTACTAAGATCGATAATTTTTCTAATTTTTCCATATCACTTATAACAAATCTAGTTTAGTAAAGTAGCTTCAATCGATTTGGCATAGCCGAATATACTTGTGTTAATTGTATTAATGAAAAATTTTATTGAGTAAAACTCCGTTTTTCGTTTATGAAACAGTGGATATATATTTACAGCAACAATGTCATAATTCAAATATTCCACATTGTTTGTCCAAGATATGGATTTTTTACTTATGAATCATTTTAAAAATCGTAGTTAAAACTTAAGCAGTCTGATATTTTTCTAAATGATGAGAACTAGTCAAAAACTTTAAATGCGACTGTCTCAAAATTAATTTTTTGAGTTATGAAGTTCTATTAGTAAATGAGCGATATGTATTTAATGATTTCATGGAGTTGCAAACTTTAATATTTATATGTGCTTTAAAAGCACAGTAAATAAGTTTTAAATAACCTCCTCGTGCGTCTTAATTTCGTGTGTTTATTTTGCGTGTAAACACGTTCTTTTATATTTGTACACGTAAAAACTTAAATTTGACTTTACTTTGTGCAGAGAAATATTAGCACTTTTGATCCTTTCATTCCTACATAAATCAAAGCAGTTTCCAAGGCAGATTTATTTTACTAGGTAGTGTCGTCCGCCCAGCTGGTTTGTAGTTGGAAATGTCAAAAGTTCTTGTATTTTCCTTTGTTTGTTTACGAATTTCAAAAAAACACTAACAACAAGCGTTTGCGAGACAAAGCAAGCATGTGTATTGAGAGCGATTATTTTTTATTTCTTTGTGTTTTTGACGTTTCCAACCCACAAAACAACAATAAAAAGACATGTTATTTTTGTCAATGTTGTATTTGTTGTAGAGCCGCTATTACCTAGTAAAATAAATCTGCCTTGGCAGTTTCATTGTTTCTATTTATTTACAACAGATATTCTTTTTTTCCAAAATTCACACACTTATGAAACAAAAAAAATCTTTTTTGTATACCATTCTTGTTTCAACCGATATTCGTATTTCTAAATTTTATTCTGGCTTTCAATGTAGATATCAAAATACCTTTTGCATTATGGTTACTGTTCGCATAAAATATTATTTATTACACTTCTATATTCTATATACTTCCTATTAAAACATGTATGCTTGAATAAAAAAAATGTACAGGGTAATCAATGTAACTATTTAAAAAACGGGATCGCTCATCCCTAATTTGGAACCGTATTACTTTTAATAATACAAAATTACTTTTCACAAATTGAGAAAAATTTGATTTTTACGTTAAGAACACAATTTCACACATTCTGTACTACAACTGAAATTTTATGAAGATAAGCTATGTACGTAACATTAAATTTTTGTAACATTTTTACAACTGAAAATTTCCTATTTTTTTTTTTTTTTTTTTTTTTTTTGTTACTAAGTAAATTAAGATTCAGACTTATTTTTAAAAAATAAAACAAAAAATTATAGTAAAATACTCATTTAACAAAACAAACTACATACATAAAATTTATACATTATTAAAATAAAGTGTCTAAATTGGCTAATATATAGATATACATACCTGAGTACAAGAAATACTACATCTCTTAATTTCATGCTTCTGTTTACATTTTACAAAATCTGTTATGGCCTGACTACATATCATACAATATTCTTCAGGGTTTGCAAAAGTACGCAAATCAAATTTATATTTTTTAAACTCGTCCATTAAAAATTTCTCAAGCTTGCCGACTGCTATTTGAGGAGCATTTTCTTCTTCACCGTTATTAATTGCAACAATATTATTTAATAAATGACTAAATTGCAGTTGCATGCACGATATAGATAGTTCCTGGAATTTCGAAAGTTTAGTTTTTTTGCAATATAGATGCTTTAAATAGCGCAAGCGCCCTAAAATATGTAGCATCTGTAAGGCAGGTTCCAAAATTTGTAGTTCATTTTTAGTTTCTGCTTTCACTTTTCTAAATTTTAAACTAAAAACAAAATACTTTAGTTATTTACTTTAGAAAAACAAACATATTTGATAAAAAAAAAAAACTTACTGTTGGTATGTGGCTAATTTACGTGTTATTATTAGTTTTATTTGCAACTTTTGTAAAAATGCATCATTAATTTCATCTGGAAAATTTAATTTTTCTAAATTTGAAAAGCAAACATATTTATCAACTTCCATATTGTTGAAAATATCTAAATTAATAGCTAAGATTAAGTCTTGCACCACATTCATATGTTTTAAATTCATATTAATTAATCGTAGAAAACTATCTTGGCTGCTTAATTTGCAAACATTGACAAATGCGCTTGTTGCTAAATACTTTGATTGACATACATAATCCTTATTCCGATAAAGCAGAAAGGACCATAGATTTTTTGACGATGAACTTGCTAGTCCGAGTAATTGATAATTTCCCGAGTCGAAATCGTGGTCTACCACTTGCTCTTCGATGACAAGTTCTTTTTTAGTTGGACACAAAATTTTAATATGTTTAACTGCACATGTAATGGTGGTAATAAGGAATTCCTTTTCGTTTATCGATTCAATACCTGTATGGAGGAAAATATTTTTTTAATAATTCAAATAAAACTTGAATGCATAACTACGCTAATTGTTCTTTATTTCTTCAAATATAAATATTTAGGAGAAATGCTGATGAAGGTCGTAGCGGTCCAGAAAGTGCAGCATTTCATTCTGCTAGCGTGTAATTTTTCTTGTTTTCTTTGGAAAACGTCCGCATACATTTGTAAAAATAAATTTTCTTTCTAAAAAAGATTTTTAGAAATTAAAAATAAATGAACTTAAGCCAAAATAATTTCTATTCATTTATATTAAAGATATTCTCATGAAATATTTATTATTTAAAATTAAAAAAAATAAATGTATAACTGCAGCGAAAGCATTTGTATATGGCTACTTCGCTTCAGTGGCGAAGCACAATTAACGTAGATAACCATAAAAATAAAAATTCTAGTCGTTAGTATAAAAAATTTGGTTATAAGTACAAAAATTCCTTTTTCTTTAAGCCACATAGCGTCATGCGAAATTCAAATTAAAAAGTAATTAATAAGTTTTTTTTTAATTGGAATGACTGGCCTCAGCCACCCAGCACTTAGGGGATGACCCCTACTTATGCAAATAATTGTGACAGAACTAGAAAACTAGGTTATGGGAAAGTGAAGAGAGGGAGTAGTACTTGTCGACATTTAATTCCACATAAGAACTGTTTGGCTAAAAAACGAATTTCCTCTGTAATACATAGTACGATTCACTGGACATCCAACCACAAAGGCATGCGCTCTGGATGAAGAGCGTGTTGCACGTACGAAATTACGGTTTTCACCACATTTCGTTGTAGTAACGATAAAACAGTGAAACACACCCCATATTGCGTCGATGCTCCAAAGAATCAATAGAGCAGGATACCCTACTGTCACCGATGATCTTCGCTCTCTGCTGCACGTGGTACAGTAACTCCAAAAAAGTCTTTGAAACACATAACATAGATAGCGAAGAGATCAGATGAACTGAAAATCTAGAAATTTGAATGCTTCTTTTGCGACTTGAAAAATATATTTGTTTCATCGCACATCGCACTAAATCTTCATGCCGAGAACATCGGAAGCTTCTGATTCATCAATATCTATATAACCTATAATTACAGATGTGTGTAAACACAGACTTACATGGCGTTGAGTTTCTCCCAACTTTCGCTTTGATATCTGTTGATTCTGACACGAGCCTTCATTAAGTTATGATTCGAATTTCATATCTTCAACAACCATGACTGCTAAACCCCTAATCGTTGTTTTAAGGCGTTAGCAGATTCACATGCCACGATTTCATTTGTTCTTTTCAATAAGGTCTTTTATAGTAAAACGCTAAAATAAATGTATACTGTAAAGTTTGTGCTTACCACTAATTCTTATGCCGCTTACATATAAAGTCGAACTGGAAACAACAGCACCTTCCATATCCAATCGGTATGACAATACATGAGCTGTTTTACAAAAAACCAACAAATATGATTGCAGTTCTTCGCTGTAAGTAAAAACAGCTTTGCGACAGCACATACGATCTGACTTATTCCACAAATACTCAAGTTCCTGAATACGGGTGCTTCCAAAGTTTATTTTCAGTAGAAGAACTTTTCCTTGGTCACAGCCAACTAAAATAAGATTGTTATATATAACAATATAACTTATACGATTCAATGACGTTTTAAAGTGGCAAAAGATCTCAAACTTGCAAGACGTTTCATTATACTTAAGAGATATTACATAGCCGGCAGCTGTACCTAAGTAAATTACTATATCAGATAAATGTAAAGATATGGCAAAGGAAGTGATTATGTATTTATTCACAAAATTCTTAAATTCGTTGAATGTTTTTATATTTGAAGGTAATTCATTTATTGGAAATACTTCTGTAATCAAAATACTTGATAAGTTTGTGTCTAACGGCTTCCATTCTTCAGTAATGAACATTTTTTTGAAGATTTCGCAATATCCATAGCTTGTTAAAATACAGCAAATAGTTGTATTATTCTTAATTATAATATTCGCTTCCACAACTTTAGCTTTAGGAGCCTCCGTGGCACAATCTGCTGTATATAATGGATCCAAAGCTAATTCCTGAGTTTCTTGAACAGTTCCAGTTTCGTATATCTTAACAAGATTAATGTTTTTAATAACTTTGGATATTGGTTTAATTTGGCTTACTGCAATTTGTTTATTGCTATATGGCATGAGGAGCATTGTATCGCAACCAGTCATTAATTCAAATATAGTAACATCATTAGAATTGCCTTTTAATACCATACAGTTTCCGTTAGAATTTAAACAGAAATCTTCTAGGGAATCTAATTTAAGCTCAGATGTGGACAACTGTGTTAATTTCATATTTGCTATTTCGATTTTTTTTATTGTTGTAAGCAGTAGTATAAATATTTATAACAAATTTCTTTTTATTATTATTATTTTATTAGTTACTCCTTTTTTACTAACGTGATTTTAAGCAGCCGCTTTGAAAGAGAAAAAAGAATAAATTAGGGATAAGATTATTTATTAGAATTAAATCTTATAAAGTGAATTTGCAATATATGAAAAATATTAGGACCTTGTCCATATTTTCAGAGTTATGTGGCTCTGATGGCCGGGTGCCATTATTTTCTCCTCTATGGTATGACCAACACCAATTTCGCATGCCAAAAAATTTCCAAGGATTTTCTCCGCTATTGCATAACCAATATGGGACTTTCTTACTAAAGATTTCATGCATTAAAAATATCTTTACTTTTTATTTATTACATTCATTTAACATTTCAGCACAATTGGTTCATATCTGATCGGTTAACAGCTACTCCTAACTACCTTAGCTATTGCAAATAACAACATGTTAATGGGCCATTTAATTTGTATATCTTATTATCAACAGGAGAAATTTTATAACAACCTAGCGTGTTAGTTTGGCAATATCTAGTTATATTAAAAAAAAAAAGATTTTATGTAGAACAACAGATAAAAGAAAGGATTAAAACTGGTCTTCCAATAGTAATAATAATAATTCAGTAAATGTTAAGTGTTAATAATTAGCATACACATAACAAACTAATTTATTGAATGTATAAAAGGTATAAGGTATAAGCATAGTTGGTTTCTAGAAGTTTCTAGAAGGAACGAGAGAACAAAGAGAATAAAGCTGACACAATTCTTATGAACTATTTTTAACACTTTTAAAATCTGTTGCCACATGAACCGATGTTTTGAGTGCGAAAAGCATGGACATATTAAACAGGCATGCATTAAAAAAGCAAACAAGGAAGCACAGCAAATTAGTAAGAATAGTCATTCGGAAAAAATATAATAGAGGACGTGAAACCTTACAATGAATATAATTATGTTTTATCGATAGCGACTACAAACATATCGCAAATGCAATGAACGGTAATTATTGAACAAAAGGAAATTCTAATGGAAATTGATTCTGGGGCGAGTCACTCAATTGTGAAAGAAAGAAAAAGCTTGGCGATTATAAAGGAAAATAATAAAACTTTTGATATCGAATACGGGAAATCCGAAATTTTTTCGAAGTCTGCAAGTACCATTTGCATTAAAACCTAAGGTAGAAGCAGCGTTGAAAATAATGGAGGAGTAATATAGAAGAAATGGGGGAACGGGAAGCGGAGCTAAAGTTGAAAAAGTTTAAATGTTCGTTTATAGCAAATGAGGTTACATTTTTGGGTTTTACCATTAACCCACAAGGGGTTCGATCAACAAATGAGAAAATTAGAGCTATTACACAGGCTCCCGAGCCAACAAGCAAACAGCAGTTACAAAATTTTTTCAGAACAAAGGAAATTTACTTGAACCTCTTTACAGGTTACAAAAAAGGATGCAAATTTAATTCGAGAATAGAACAAAAATCATCCTTTAGCTGGTTAAAACAAATTCTGCACTCGGACAGAGTATTGGTACATTACTCCGCAGAACTGCCATTGATATTATGTGGTGACACTTCACCATACGGAGTGTGAGCAGTTTTGGCTCATATAATGCTATATGGTAGAGAAGCACCTATTGCTGAAAAGAATTATTCACAATTATATAAGAAGGCACTTTCAGTTATTTTCGGCCTTAAAAAGTTTTATCTGTTTTTATTTGGCCGGAATTTCGTTATAGTGATAGACCATAAACCACTGTTGGGGTTATTTGACTCAAGGAAGCCTATATCACAACGTATATCGCCCATAATGCTGCGCTAGTCATTGATGTTAAGCGCTTATCAGTATGATGAAATTATTGTGAAGGGAAGAAACACCAAAATGCTGATGTTCTGAGCCGGTTACCATTGGAAGTACGTTTTAATGTTCCAGAAGTTTTATATTGTGGTGATTTTGAAGATTATTTCTTAATAACGGCAAAGAAAGTTGCGGAAGCCACTGATAAGGAGTTTCTTGATAAGTCAGTTTATTTAAAGCCTTATACCACTAGAATCCACGAGCTATATGTAAATGGTGTGTGCTTACTATGGGGTCATTATACCATCTAGGTTACACTCCAGAATGTTGCAAATACTTTACAAAGTTCAACAGGGAATGTCAGCAATGAAGGCCTCAGCAAGAAGTTATTTTTGGTGGCCCTGTCTTAATAAGAACATCGAAATGATAGCCACAAAATGTCAAATATGTTGTGAAAACAGCAGGAATCCCTCAGCAGTGGAACCAAAGCCTTGGCCGGAAACACTTAAACCGTGGTCTCGACTATGCTGGTCGGTTCCCATAGCCAGTTGGTGGAAGTAAAAATAACTGCCACCACTAGTTCATCAAGAACAATATAGTTGATGAGGGACGGTTTTGCAACACATTTCATACCAGATACAATTGTGTCTGACAATAGACGTAACTTCGTGTCGTAAGAATTTGTGTCATACCTAAAAGGAAGTGGAATTAAGCACATTACCACAGCGCCGTTTCATCCTTTATCAGACGGTCAGGCTAAAAGGTTTGTAGAAACTATTAAGAATCACTTGAAGAAAATGCCAAGAGCAATATGGAAAAAGGTTTAGCCAACCTGTTACTACGCCTTCGAACAACTCCGTCTTTAAGTTCGCATAAAAGTCTAGTCGAAATTTTAATGGGAAGGAAGATTAAGACATCATTGAGTCACGTTGCTGCGGAAAATTTCAAAGAAAATACAAAGTTACATTCCGGAAAGTCTTAAACAGATAGATGGCAACAGTAAAGTCTTCCGGGTCACGTAACTATAAAGTGACATAGGGCAGCTCCAAACGGATTTTATCTTGGGGGAGGAACTGTAGTGTAGTGAAATATTTGTCATTTAGTTCGTAGTAATATGACTACCTTTGCTTTTACTTTTGTAAACAACGTTTTTCAGTTAATTTTTATTTTAGCAGGCGACTTGTACTGAATCAATTGAAAATAATTTTTGATGAAAGAATTGTTAAATTATGTACTTATGTATATTTTCAAATAAATATTAGCTTTCGTATAAGATTGGTTTAATTATTTGGACGACTATAATATCAGCCATTTCTGAACCGATTTTGAAAATTTTTTGTAATTTGATAGATTATTCTTACAGATTGGTCCCGTTTTAAAAACATAATCATAATCTTACAAATTAAAGGGTGTCTCCATACAACATACATGTTTTTTAAGTGTATTATGAACCGTGAAGGGCACTACTCTAAAATTAAAAAAAAAATGAATATCACTATGGCTCCGAATAGCAAAAAGGAATATAAAAATAAATTTTTAAATTACAGGGTGTTCCTATAGTTGGCGTAAATTGCTTTATATACGCCTATCCTTTGAACAGTTGTAGACAAAAGATTGGACAAAATGCAGATTATTATGACCTTTATAATATCGTAACATGAACAAATTTTTAAAATTATAAATTAAAAGGTGTCTCAATATTTCCTTTTATTTTATGATTATGGCCATACTTTTGAACACTTGTAGTCAGACGGTTGAAATTTACAAAGAACTTGTATTTCTAAGTCCGCTATAACAACAAGTATAAAGTTTGTATTTGGAAAGTAAAAGGTGTGCCAATAGTGAATATAATTTGGTGTATGTGACAAAACTTTTAAGCCGTTATAAATAGATAGCTAAATCTTTTTTAAAGTCGATTTTTTCCAAGAATTATTCGTTTTTATACCCTTCACCACAAAAAGTGGAAAAAGGATGTTTTTCAAAGTCAAGTCAAGTTGCCGAGGCAAACTAAATTTCAACAAAATATGTCAGTCGATCAGATATAGTGTCGAAAGAGGTGCTATTGGAAATCAGCATGATCGGCTTATATCCTTCGAGGCAGCAAGCAAAACACTACGCCTACCTCCAGTTTTTTCATGTCATTTGCAACAATAAAGTAACTGCCATCAAAAAATAAATATATGGGGCGATAGAGAATTAAAAAATAAGAAAAAACATCAACGTCAATATGGGTATCATTTTAAAGCTTTTGAAGAGATCTTTAAGGAAATACTAAAATTGTTTTATAAACTCCTAACCCATTAAAAGCCGATGTCATTTTATGTAATATTATATATATACAGTAATTTTTTTTTAATTTGCTTTACTGATTGGAGTTATTTCACTTAACTAGATTTTCATAGATGGTAGAATACAGCGTTATTACTTGTTATTTCTACAAGTTTTGCCTTCTTGAAAATAAAATTGCTTTCAAGTTGCATGCAGCCTACGCCATAGCTGCCAATTTTAAGGAATTTTAACAAGCAGTGTGTATAAAAAACTTGAAAGGAAAACTTTATCGTGTGGCTCCAGGGTAAATGAAATGTAAGTGCTATCCTTCTTAGTTTCAAGAGTTTATTTTTGCACAATCTAACACAGTTTCCATACAATATAATATGCCACTCCAAATTCGCATTGGCTTCTATAACTCTAACTAAAGCTGAAAGATATCTACGATTATTGTAAAGTGTTTTAATATTAAAGAGACTTTTGAAAACACGTAACTAATGTTACTATAAAAACTTAAATACTTATCTAAAGTACTATCCTTCTTTAAGGTAAAACGGTGTCAATTTATTCACCATTTCGGCGAAAGTAAGGTGAAAGCTCTAGATATTTTCAAAGCGTTTGATAACGTGTGGCATGATGCAATCGTATTGAAACTTGTTGCTTTTGGTATCGGTGAAAGTTTCTCTCGATTTATATCGAGCTTTCTTAGGGATCGCACTATACGAGTTGTTATAGATGGGATGACATCAAACGAGTTTATGATAAATACAGGGACACCGCAAAGTTCTGACCTTTCTACCCCCCTTTTTCTCATTTTTCTAAACGAACTTCTATGTAGCAGACGACAGTAGCACATGCCATTTATATTCATTTCGCAGAAGGCTAAACCATATGTGAAAGCACAAGGATGATACCCTCAATCGTGATCTTTTGAATAGGGTTTTGCGAACATAGATAAACTTAACGCTACCCGTCGTACAGTTGAATGTGCTACCTCTTCTGTAATTATGGATTATAAAGATATTCAGGAACCTGAAGCCCTCGATGTCATTGGCATTAAGATTCAAAGCAATTTTCGGTGGAACAATAATATTTTTCAAGTCGCAAAAGAAGCATGCATTTGAAACGATGCAAGAGATACTTCACTCCATCTGATCTCCACGCTATCTATGTCACCTTTATTACACCAAAAATTGATTACAAATCTTATGTATGGGATGGTGCTTTAAAGACTATTTTGGAGTTACTCTACCGCTTTAGGAGAGAGCGAAGAAGCTAATCGGTGACAGTAGGATGCAGCTCTATTCACTCTCTGAAGCAACGTGGGACGTGTTTCATTGTTTTATCGTTACTACAACGGAATGTACTCTTATGAAATCTTGTTTCTAAAAACCGTAATTTTGTACACTGCATTGAAGTTACTTGATCGTTCCATGAAAAAATAGAGGTAGGCGTGGTCTGCTGCCTCAAAGCACATGGGCCGATCATGCCGATTTCTAATAGAACCTCTTTCGACACTATATCTAATCGATTGACATATTTTTTTGTGTAGTCCACACGGACATCGCTCAATCGACTTCAATATTCTGTGTTTTCACAAAATTTGTTTGGATCAGATGCAATAGGTTTGTGTCTGAAGATTAATTAAAAATGTAATTTAGTTTAGACGCAATTAGTTTGTTTCTAATGTTTAAATTTCGAAATTTTCTTTAAACACATCTAACAGTGTTGTATTTTAATTTCTACTCAATACTTTTTGCGGAATAAATTATTGAGATTTTGTATGGAATATTGAGCTCAATAATGGCTTTCATTGAGAAAAGCTGAATATTGAGTAATGTCTGAGCAGGCTATAACAAAAATTTGAATTAATTTTAAAAAAATATAATATGAATTACAGCGTTAGAAATTAATAGCATTAAAAATGACTATTGATATGATATGTATTTTAATAGCAAAATATTTTAAAAATTTTGAGGAGGAAGGCGATTTTGCAATCCTGTTGTTACAAGACCTGAAAATAGTATCTCAGATGCAATAGCACTCATTTGAAATCTAAAGTTGAAGCAGCAAAACTTTCTCAAAATTTAAACTATATGTAAGGATTACGATTTCTGCAATAGTTTTAGAATGAAAAGTCGGGCGTATTAAATTTTCTCTAGCCGATTACTAACACGGACGGACAGACGGAAACCGCTCAATTGACTTCGCTATGTATAAGAACTCAGAATATATATACTTTATGGGGTCGAAAATGGATATTGTAGAAATTACACACGGAATGAAAAACTTATATATACGCTTTTTCCATTTCTTTTTGGCGATTGAGAATTAAAAGATAAGAAAAAAACATTAAGTGAACAAATTGGCGCTCGTGCATATTTTCTGAGTTACGGGGCTCTGAAATTTTGCAATTTTTTTGGTATCAATATGGGTATCATATTAAAGCTTTTGAAGGGATCTTCTGAAGGAAATACAAAATTTTTTTATAAATAGTTAACCTATAAGGAGGCGACGTATATGGAGTACCAATTTTTTTTTTAATTCTGTGTCACCCCAATATTTGCTTTGTTGATTGGAGTTACTTCACTAAACTAGATATACATAGATGGTGAAGGGTACATAAGATTCGGCAAAGCAGAATATAGCACTCTTACTTGGCTTAAATCTAGTTTACCGGCAATGCTAAATAACGTTTCCTGCGGTAAAATGCAATGTTAAGCAAGTTGCGGACTTCCCTAGTTTGTACGTTTATGTTATAATATATCGAGTATTTTATGGCGGTATGGGACAATATGTGTACCATTTTTTTGCGTTGCCTATATTTGTTCCCATCAGTGTTGCTAATTATGGCAATTTCTCGCCAAACGTGGCGAGAAAAATTCCTTCTTGGCGATAAAAATTTTTAAATGGCGAGATGCGCGATTCTTCGAGGCATTTAAAATACTTGGTGAAACTTTTGCCCTTTTTATGTATAACGACGAAAAAACTAAATTGCTTTGAGTCCTATATTTGTACGTATCTGCCTTGGATATACAAATATATATATGCTTAAAAAAAGCAGTTAGAAAAAATCACAATTGTTAAAATTAAATGAGATATGGCATAAACAACAACAAAAAAAAGAGAAAATAGCGACGAATGAATAAAAAATTTACAAAATCCTTTTTTTAATATAGAAAGCATTCATTTTTGCACAAAATTTTAAACTGAATTGAACAAGACTGTTTTAAATGTAACTGATACCTTAATTTTACAACAAAATTGTTTTGTATATTTAAAAAAGTTGCTAATAGAAATGCTTTATCGACTTTCAGAAATTGTCAATTTTCAATTTCAAAATGCCCTAACTCTGTGTCTCAAATAAATTTAAACTGCAGTTTAAGTGGCGGCCATTCTTAATATGTTGATTGTTTCCACAAGTAATACTTGTGTCGAAAGAACTTTTTTAAGAGGAATTCTATTGAGAAATAAAACGCAATATGAACTTCTCAATCTTTTATTGGTAGTAATAACATACATGAATGTAAATAACACATGTTGTATGTAACATATTCATTCCTACGGAAGATATGCAGTAAGAATACAAAATACAATCAGCCCAATTATGAATATTCTCAGGGAATTTCTTTCCCACGGGAAAAATTTTTCTCGAAAAAAGATTCCTCCAACTATGAATTCCATGGGTATAAAGTTATAAAAAATTGGCATCACCGTAATTTTCTTCACTTTCCGCAGTCAATCAAAAGGGGAAAAAATTTATAATTGGAGAAAATAGAAAAGTGAAAGAACTCGCACGGAATTTTTGTTTATAATTGGGCTGTATACCTATGAAGTGTGTAAAATGTAATTTAAAAAAAATATGAAGTCATAATTTTCGGGAAAACCCTTTATTTCCAAGTTACGGACCTCCAAAGCTTTTGCGTATAATGTGACATAGGTATATCGACTACGCAGGATACTTTTAGAAAGCGAAACCGGTGTTGGACATACCATAGAGCAATAAATCTTTGCGCCCGGTCGAAGGCCGGATACGCAGGAAATCTTTAGAAAGCGAAGACGCTGTTGGTCATACCATAGAGGAGAAAATCTTTGCATCCCGCCTAGGGCCGGCTATGCAGGAAATCTTTAGAAAGCGAAGCCGGTGTTGGTCATACCATAGAGAAGAAAATATTTGCGCTCGGTCAAAGGCCGGCTATGCAGTAAATCTTTAGAAAGCGAAACCGGTGTTGATCATACCATATAACAAAATAAATAATATGCTTTCGGCCAACGCATTACAATTACATAAAATGTTTTGTTAAAAATTACATTTTACACCCTCTAGATGACTTTTTTTTTAGGAAGTACCATGCCAGATTTTTTTTTTATTTTTTATTTTATTTTTTTTATTCATTTATTTTGTAATATTAAGCCTTCGCGGCCAAAATAACAATATTACATAGTAATAATAAAAACCTGAGATCAATAAGTAGTAATACATATAATTAAATATAATTCAGTATTAATCATCTTTTGGCTCCCCAGCCGTAAATAATATATTAATTCATTGAAAATCAAATGCAAATCAAAACAAAACATATATATATTTATATATATAATACACTAGGTGGTATCCTGGCATAGTTACCAACTACTATCAATAATAATGTCAAACATTTTGAGTATTCCTTAAGGTACGGTCAGATTAGTCAAATATTTGACCAAAAAAGCGTAACCGCTATTTTTATAAATTTTTGTTCAATCTTTTCTGTTACGTATCATTAGGAATGACGCGCTAGAATATAATAAATGTGCTATCTTACCCTTTTCTATTGAGCAGGAACTTATACTCCTTAATAAGTGTTTGAGAAGGACAAATATGTTTTTCCATAATTTAGTGGTTACGTCTTTTTGGTCAAATATTTGACTAATCTGACCGTACCTTTACAGATAAATTAAACTTTAATAAAGTAATTGAAAATGAGGTTTAGTATTTAAAATAATTTTTCGGTTTAGGCCTGTGTTGTATCATTTCATACGAAAATGGATTTAATTTAAAGCTTATTTAAACAAAATACGTTATTTGATTGCGAAAAAAGACGTAATGAAAAATTTAATATATTCCACCATCTTGCAATTCTAACCACATAAGAAGAAGGAAGAATTAATTCTCGGTATATAAATTTGTGGGTTTCTTAGTGATCGCATAAATACAAAAGAATTATAAAGAGAAACTGGTTTTCTACATTTGACAATATTATGAAACAGTATAATGTTCCGGTATTTTACGAAATTATCAAAGGTACAACCAAGAAAACTAAAAACAAAGCGTGAAACATGTTCGCGTCGATTTACATTATAAGCAAAACGAACTACAGAATTTACCAAGCGTTTAATTCTGGATAAGTGTACAGAACAGGTGCCAGAAACAATTTCCAATCCATACAAAATCTGTGACATCATTAGTGAATGAGCCAATTTATACTTTATATGGATAGGTTTATATAAATTAGTTGATACATACCCAGGATACCCAGAATCCTAGAGCTGATAGGGTCAATGTGTGCGCAAAAAGAAAGATTGGGATCTAAAATTAGACCTAGATACCTAAAATGGTAAATAAAGACCACATCCAAATTATCAAAGGTAATATTTAGATTAGGAAAAAACCGAGTTGCAGGACCAAACATAATGGCTTTAGTTTCAGAGGGATTCACAGTTAATGAATTACTAGAAGCCCATTCAAGGAGACGTTCTAGGCTAAAATTAATGTTATTCTGCAAAACGTCTGCAAAATCAATACTACTCCTAAAAAGCAGAAATACGTCATCAGCATATAGAAAAGAAGTACAAATCGGAGAAGCTATATAATCTGGTAGACTATTCACATACAAAATGAATAAAAGAGGGCCCAGAACAGATCCCTGTGGGACACCAGATGGAAGATGGCGAAGTGATTAACGCCGTTCATTAAAAACAACAAATTCTTCCTGTTAAATAAGAGTAAATAAGACGACAGGCTGTACCAGAAAAACGAAACTCATCCCTAAGTTTTTTAATCATAATAGAAAACGAAACTGAATTAAAGGCTTTAGAAAGGTCAAGTGATATAAGTACACTCAACTCACCATCATTAACATTCATCCTAATGTGATCTGTGATGCCAAGAAGCATTGAAGTGGTATTAAACCCTTTACGGTAGGCGTACTGACCATCATAAATACTCAAAAAACGAGAAGCAAGTATCTGATCCTTCATGACATGTTTAAAACAGGCAGAATTGATATGGGCCTCAGGTCATCTGGACCATGAACAACTTTCGACTTGGGAATAGGTACTATACGAGCAACCTTCCAAAGATAAGGGAACGTAGACGTCATCAAAATATTGTTAAATAAATCTAAAATATAATTAGAAATAAGTGGATAAACCAGCTTAACAAATCTCAAAGGGGTTTCGTCAATTCCAACTGAATTAGACTTCACTTTCTCAAGTGCTTTACATAACTCAAGCTCAGAAATAAAAAAGTATTCCTATAATCAGAAAAGTCATTAAAGGAAATATTGTCCGCATTACTAGAACCACTACCCGAAACAAAAAAGTCATTTAATATATCAACATCACCATAATAATTCTCTGAATCACCACCAAAATATCCAGAACCTCTCAAAACCTTCCACACACCAGCAGAGTCCAAACCAGAAAATAATCTGGAATAGTGTCTCTTCTTAGCCCTACGCAATATACTTCAGGCTTTATTGCAATACTTACAATATATCCTCCAGTTCTCCTCAGAATGGTGATTTCTAAAATACCGATAGGCAAGATCCCTTAGAGACCTTGCAACGACAACATCTCTAGACCTCAACCAACTATTACTCTCAGAAGCAAGTTTCTTCCTAACTACGGAACAAAAGATATTAAAGATTCAAAAAGAGATAAAAACAGGGAGCACTGCTCATAAACATTACTTGTAATAAAACCCTCAAAGTTAAATTCAGCAAAATCTTACCAAACCATCCCAGTCAATAGAATTAAAATCTCTGAACTCAATATACTCTTCAGTTCTTTCAACACTAAGTAAAAACGAAGCAAAAAGAAGGGAGTGATGCGAGTTGAATGAACATTGCAATTGGTCAGAGAAATTTACCATTTACCATGTCGAACCACGATTTACATCAAAATAGGTAGGTATAGAATTGTGAACCGTAAACAAATTATTCCTTAAACATAATGCTCTCATGCTACCAGATCGTAAATGTCAAACATATTGCAGTTGAAATCACCTACAACAATAATATTAGAGTATTTAAAAAACAAATCATGGTGAAAATTTTCAAAAGAGACAAAATCACCGTGAGGCAAATAAACCACACCAAACAAAACCAAAACATTACCGAAAGATATTTCAACAAAAAGCGATTCACATGTTTCATGCTCAGAAACCTTGAATACCGTTTTACATTTAAGTCCAGTAGAAACATAAATTCCCACACCCCCACCTCTTGTATGTATACGATCATTGCGAAAAAAGTTGAAACCAGTAATATTTACACTACGAGTTAAAACATAGGGTTTGAGCCAAGTCTCAAATACACCAGTCTTTGACAGTTCATATGACCTGCTCTGAAGAAATGCATGTATGGATTTAAAACCGATTTTATATAAGAATTGTTGCTGAAAGATGGACTAGCACTTGAGCTAACCGCCATCAAAACAAAAAGCTACAGTTGGGAACCAGAAGATGAAAAATATTACAAAATAGATAAAAATCTTTTCATTTACTTTACAAAATTATTTCATAAAAAAACACAGCTTCTCATTCAAAAGCTAACATCTTATAACAATTTACAAAAAAAAAAAAAAAACTTAAAAGAGCACAACATATAACAAATACTTATAAAAAATTAAATAATTAAAAATTAAATAAAAATCGCTAGTGCTTATAAAGAAATGCTAAATCTCCATGTTTTACAACACAAAAATCCCATAAAAATATGTTTAATTCAACATTCATCTATAAACATGAAAAAAATATATATGTAAGCACCAACTCCTCACCATCAGGCATAGTAAGTTTTGCTCTCAGTTTATCGTTATATACAATTCTGTATTTATTTATTATTTTCTTTCCCAGTAGCGTTTTGCAAATACCACTACGTTTTCCAGCGACCGGAGAAAAATGGTCATTCAAATAAACTCGGTGAGCAATATCACCACCCATAACATCACTACCTATGAGTGACATAGTTTTGTGATATTCTTTTTTATTTGAAATAAGTAGTATTTATAATACTTTATAAGAATGATTTATTAGTAATAAGTGTATAAATAAAATATTTTACATGCTCTGAAGAATAAAATTATTTTAAATTAAATTTACAATTTTGTTTCTAAATATTTTCATGTTTGGTTCATTTTTAATATTAATTGGTATTGAATTATATAACCTCAGTCCTTTATAAAAAAGTGAATTTTGCATCGTGTTTGTGTGTGCCAGTTGAAACCGGAAATCATTAGCATTTCTTAAATTATACGGCTGAACCTCTCCTACATATCGTGTATGGTCGATTAAATAGCGCGGGGCATCTCCCATATCTAACTTCTTTATAAAGTAAATTGTGTTGAGTTGTAGCCTCTGACAGATATTTAACCATTTTAAGGATTCCAACATCGAGTTCACCGGAGTATATCGATTACATTTTAGTATTGAGCGCATAGCTTTATTTTACAACTTTTGTAACCGTTAGTTGTTGATCTGAACAGCTGGAATATATTATTGTTGATCCAAATTCAAAATGCGGTTTAGTAATAGTATTATATATATATTAATTGCCGTTAACGTGGATATTTTATTTCTTATTCGTTTAAAAAAACCAATTTTTTTTTACCGATTTTTTTGCAAACGTAATCAATGTGGTCTTTAAATTTTTATCAATTATAAAGCCTAAATATTTTAAATTATTAACTTTTTCTATGTTTGTGTTATTTATTTGAAACATTCTGCTTGTGTTCATATTTATTTCCATTAGTTTTGTTTTCTTTTCATTTAACTTTATTTTTTCATTTTAAGCCATTTATTTATGTTGGAAATGTCTTCTGATATATTAGCATAACACTTTTCTTCAGTTTCAGCTTTCGTAAAGATTAATGTGTCGTCAGCATACATTACTATTTCACACTTCTCCAAAACGTTTTCAATATCGTTTATATACAGTATAAATAAGAGTGCTCCTAATATTGAGCCTTGTGGAACACCATATTCATTTTCTATCGTACTTGACTCTATATTATTAACCTTAGTAATTTGCATTCGAGTAGCTAGTTATGATTTAAACCAATTTAGTTCTTTCCCTTGTACGCCATAGCAGTACAGTTTTTTTATAATGATATCTATCTATTCTTTCAAAGGCGCGTTTAAAATCGAGAAAAACAGCTAAAATTTTGTTACTTTTCTTGGTAAATTTCCATCTATTTAGAACATAGTTCACAGCAGTTTCGCATGAGTGTTTTTTCTAAACCCAGACTGATATTTAGATATTAATAAATTTTTTTCTTTTTCTTTCATAATTTCATCAGTTTTATCAAAATAGATTTCGATTGCTGAAATAGCAGATACGGTTGACATCCTTTTTACCAATGGACACGTTATAAATGGAGCCAATCTTAACAGTAACAGAAAAGAGATCATCAACGCCATTAGGCAACCTTTTAACAACAATATCTTCACAATTCAGTCTTTTGTGCAAAACATTATTCTCCATCTCCGTTATTTTCTTAGACGTCGAAGAGTCCATGCTCCGTATCAGCTTGCCGCAATCCACAATCTCCGATTTCATATCCTTCAAACAGGTCAGCCCATGGATTCTTATCACAGGAATTACAGAAAAACGACAATGATTTATTGACTTTGAGGACAGTAAGAGCATTGTCAGAAACTCCTGCACACGAAGCATGTACCCATAATGTACATATCTTACATTGAATGCTAGACTGTGGTTTTTTTTAATAGTTTCCTTGCAGTTTGTTAATTTTTTTTACTTTTTTCCTGTTTAATTGAATAAATAACATTTCAAATGATGCCCATATTGTCCCATTCTGGCATCAAATACTCGGTATATGCCATATTAAGCATACAAATTTCCGAGGCCCGTAACTTCGGAACTAAGAATTAGCGCCAAATTTTTTACTTAACATTTTTTGCTTAGAATTGCATTTTACACACCGTAGGCAACTTGTCCGTAAGCTGGACTTGTTCCGATTTCTTATCTTTTTTCGCATAGTACTGTCACTAAACTTAATTTATTTGATATAGGTACATAGATACTTATGTTTATATGAAAAAAGCTTTTTTTAGTTGTTACGTGACTTTATTGTATTTTTTTTTACTATTTTCCTTTTCAATTGAAAAGATATTTTAATTACCTTTTCAATGATATCCATATTGCCACCACAATATATTCGATATATTCCATATTGTACATACAAACTTTGGAGGCCCGTAACTCGGAAACTAAGGGTCAGCCCCAAATTTATCACTTTACATTTTTTGCTTAAAATTAAATTCTACACCACATAGGTAACTTTTTTTAATTTTTAAGCTGCGTCCGTAAACTAGATTTAAGCCAAAAAATCTTTAGCAAGCGAAGCCGGTGTTGTTCATACCATAGAGGAGAAAAGTCTTGCTCCCGGCCGAAGGCTGGCTACGCAGAAAATCTTTAGTAAGCGAAGCCGGTGTTGTTCATACCATAGAGGAGAAAATCTTTGCGCCCGTCCGAAGGCCGACTACGCAGAAAATCTTTAGTAAGCAAAGCTAAAACTAAGAGCTGCCCAAAAAACTTTCATATTAAAATCTTTTTTTTTACTATTTTCCTTTTAAATTGAATAGATATTGAAATTACCTTTCCAATGATACCCATATAGTCTTATTCCACCAAAAAATACTCGATATATTCCATATTGTACATACAAACTTTGGAGGCCGGTAACTCGAAAACTAAGGGTCAAATTTGGCACTAGACATTTTTTGCTTAAAATTAAATTTTACACCCCGCAGGCAACTTTTTTTAATTTTTAAGCTGCGTCCGTAAACTAGATTTGTTCCAAGCTATACTCGGTGGCAATCACAAAGTATTCCCGATTTCTATATTTGAGTTTTTATTTTTAATTCCTTGCTATTCAAAATCGCAAAACATACAGGAATGGAAAATTGAGCAGTATAGTCAAAATGTCGAATAACGTAATCTTAATATAAAAAATCTCAATATCGTTGGGTGTTTATGGGTATGATGTTTAAAACAAAAATAATTCTTATCGAAAATAAGCGATAAGTTTTGATTTTATATTTAAAAAACTATGCAGAGAATCTTTAAAATATTTAAACCTAGACTTGGTATTATTTGTTTTCTTTGTAGGATTGCTTCTTATACCTTCGTTATCTTCAGAGTAAAAATAACAATAATAATAATAGGATTTTAGTTAAAGAGAAATTGAAATTTTTTATTTCGTTCTGAACCATTAGTTCTCAATAACACTAAAATGATTGACTTGTAGTATGTTTTATAAAAATAAAAACATGCAGAATAAAATCGAACAAAGTTAAAACTTAAAAAGTAGAAATATTTGAAAACGTGAAGTTCGTGGCAACAACTAACTTTTAATAGTTACTTAAAGAAGCTATACTTTAATTAATATATGAACTTTCCAGGCACATTATTGAATGAAAGCATCTAAAGTATTAATATTTAAATATTTCTTTTAATGTTTCGTTTTTGTGTATAATTGTTTTACATTTCCCTTTTGTTGTATCGCAGATTGTAAGCGATTTTTTTTTAAAGGAATATATAGGTATTACATTGTACTTTACATATTTTTTATGAATTCTTACGCAATTCTTGTAATTCATGTTGCTTTTAATAAGGAACAAATTAATTTGCTATAATTTCTTTTATTGTTATTAACCAAAATGTTATTAAAATTTACTTTAACGAGAAGTAAAAGTAGATCCACTTTACCATGCTTGGATTGTAGTCAGCTGCTTTTTGACACATACAAATAGCGTGTTGTTGTATTTGTTGTAGACTTGCATATTAAAACATTTGTTGTTTTCTTGTTTTTTAAACAGTGTAACCAGATCTTTCCTAATTATTTGACTTTAAAACCCTGGTGATTTTTTAATTATAATTCAGTTTTTTAATTGTTTGTAAAGTTGGTTCTTTAGTTTATTATTTACCAACCTTATAGAAATTTTATTTACGTTTTTTGGTTTTCCTGCGAATATGTGTCTCTCAATTTGCCTTGGTTAAGTTTTTGTACTGTCGTTTTTTTACAATTTTCTTTTTCTTTATAAGCTCTTCTAGACGTTGTGTTAAAATTGAGAGATAAAAATAAATTTTTATTAACAAGCATTTACAATTTGAGAATTAAGGTTTACTTAAAACGGCTTCTGCCCCAATTAAAGTACAGTATGTACGTGGGCGTACAAGCATATGTTTTGTATGTTTTTTCGTTTTAAAATGTGGAACGCTCATCCCGTAACTATGAGTTATTGTTTTTTGGTCATACTAGAGATCACTTTAAACATTCATGTGTAGTGAGCAATTCAAGAGGTCATTTATTATCTAGAAACATGTGAAAGAAATAAAATCTTTTCATAAATAAAGAAAAAATCCCTAAAGATTTATTTTTGTCCATTTGTATGTATATTTATGTAAATAAATACGGATTTAATGCCAAAGTTTCAAACATCATTCAACACGACTGAATTTCGCATGAAACTAGTTTAATGAAATTATTACTCTTACACTACACAATAATATTGAGTACTTTATTGCTGTAATTATTGTCGTTTTGATCCACACTACTTAATAAGTGTATCAAAATTTTTAAGCAATTTTTTTGCATTTTCATATGCATGTAAAAAAAAAGTAATCAAAACCAGTACCTTTAAACTTTTTATAAAAACTTTTATTTTATATTTTAACTTTTGCAATTAACTTATATTTAAATATAAAAACATAGCACCTCTTCCTTTTAACTCTTTGTATTTATTTTTTGTCAAGTATTTAGTTTTTCTATTTTAATGTAACTTTTCTAGTGATGACACTAAAAACATCCTACAAAGATGTTGAGTTTTAACCCTATGTATTTCTTATGAGGAAGATGTTACATCTAGGCAAATTGATGAATGATGTGAGCAAGTGTAAAAAGGCTGAAAATTAAATTAAAAATTGTCATTGCAAAAAATTTCATTGATATCACTGTGATAACACTAAAATTATCAAAAGATGTTGATTGGAACTACAGATAAATTATTAATCTGTGATTGGAACAAAGTAAAAAAAAATTGTTTAGTACTTAGTATTTACGGTTTTTATGGTGATCATTGATATGCCTTGTGATCACTGTTGCCAGAACTTCTAGGAATGAAATCGTCAAAAACAACAGATTTCTTTGCAAAAAATTGTTAAAATTGTCAAGTAATTTTAGAAAATCGTCAAAAAAAACGTCAAATCAAAAATATTCAATTTTTCTGTATTATAATTGTTTTATTACAAAAACTTGGTTCAAACTTTTTAACTATGCTTTCAACAAATATACACATATACATTAATATATATGTATATAACCTAAACATGAAAACCATTAAAATTAAAACAGATAATTTATAAAAAATAATTAGCATTTTTCTTATAGAAATATTTTATGTATAAATATCAGAATTTAACAGTTTTAACAAATTTAAATTGTATACAATATTGTCCTTTCTGCCGCAACAAGTGTATATTAAAGAAAGAACCGTTAGATTTTTTACTTAGATTTTTCTGCAAAGAAATCTTTGTTGATATTTTTTATTTTACTCCCAAAATATTCATTACTTACTTAAATGATCAACAGAAACACATACCCTAAAACTTATCAATTACTTCTTTTGAATTGATTTTCTGAAAGCATGAGTTGTTGTTTTCGTTTAGAGCCAGTTCACATTAAGGGCATTGTAGCTGATTTTTTTTATTGTTTTCTCTTTTGGAGAATCTCCGTAAATCATCAAGCGTTTACATTATGACTCTTTTGTAGCAAGTGAGAGAATTTTATGATGTTTTATCAACAGCGTTGTCAACTTGGTGCGTTTCGCACCATTTTGGGTGCTTTTTCGAATTTTTTTGTGCGAAAATATTCCGAGTTGGTGCGTGGTGCGTTTTTTTTTTTTTTTTAAATTTTGGTGCTTTTTTTAATTTGTGGTGGCACCAAAGCAAATTGAACACCACTTTTTTTTTAGAGTGAGAAAAAAATTTTGTACAAAAATACACCTGTTTTAATACCATTTCGTTTAAGACGTACCAAATCATAAGCACAAAATGAAACGGTATTGTTGTTGTATTAATTTATGTTATGTTAAAAAAGAAACATTTCACTGTATGGAATATACTATCCCTTTTAGATTTTCATGGTCATTGTTTTTGTAGGAAAGGCTGCTGTCGTATCTGTTAAACAGCTTAGCAAAAGCAGAGTTTTGACGTGATCAGTTAACCGACTTCAAAAAAAGAAGGAGGTTATACAATTCGACAGAATATTGCTTTTTTATGTGTGTGCCTGCAGAACTCAGTCATTTCTGAACTGATTTTGAAAATTGTTTGGTTTATGATAGATTATGCTTACAGATTGGTCCCGTTTAATAAACAGTTCATAACCTTAAAAATTAAAGGATATCCCCATACATATTTTTTACGTATATTAGGAACTGTAAAGGACGATTCTGTAAAATATAAAATGACTGCGTATAGCTATGGCTCCCAATAACAAAAAGTTGTTCAAAAATAATCTTAAAATTAAAGGGTGCCTATGTTTTGAACCAATATAGACAAACGCTTGTAAAATGGACAGAATGTCGGTTGCTATGGCCGATATAGCAACAAGTATTAATACAAAAATTATAAACTAAAGGGTGCGCCTTTATATAATTGGCCATACTTTTTAACAGTTGTAGACAAACGCTTGAAAATTACAACGAACCTGAATTGCTGAGTCCGCTATAATAACAAGTATAAAATTTGGATTTAGAAGTTAAAGGGTGTCCCAATAGTTGATGTAATTTCAAATTATTCATAATTTTTTTGCATTTATTAGCCTTTAATAAAATTAATTTTGTAGGAAATTTTACTTATTAAACTGTATCTATATAATTATACAGAAATATTTTTTTATGAATGATCGCTGTTTTTTATTTCAAAAGTTGTGTATGCAATATATGAAAAAATGTATTATCTAGTACAAATTAGCACAAACATATTTGTTTATTTTTTATTTTTGTCAAGTTTTATTTTTTAATTTTGTTTGTTTATAAAAACCTTGAACTTTAAGACTGCTTTATTGTTATATTTTTAAAAATTACAGTTTTTTTGAAAAACTAAATCATTAAAAATTTTAAATAAAAAAGAAATTCTTAAAGTTGGTGCGTTTTTTTCTCCACTTTGGTGCGTTTTGTAATTTCAAAGTTGACAACGCTGTTTATCAACCAATTTTTCAAGTGTTGCCATAAACTAAATGTATTAATTTTTCAACAATTTTTGAACAATATAGAAAAAAACAGCAAATTGGTAACACCGCTCAAGATAGAACTGCAAAAAACGAAAGAGAGTAACAGGAATGAGAAAAAAATGAAAGAAAAAACTAAAAAGAGTCATGAATATTCATTTCGTGCTACTTTTGCTACCCCGTAAGCTTCTATACACCTCTTGACGACAAACTTCTGCATCATGACTTTTGTAGCTGATACAATAACCTTAATGTAAACTCCCTCTTAGTTAAACACAAAAAAAATCATAACATAACAAAAAATTGACTTTAATGGAATAAGACAATCAAAATCTACCGACCATCGACTACCGACTACAAAAGTAGCTGGCTAAAAAAATAGCCAAGTCGCCAGTTACTTAATTTTTTTAACGACTATCGACCACTAACTACAAAAAATAAAAATTTGTTTTGACATATGTATCAAAGTTAACCAAAACAAAACAAACTTGATTCTTTTAAGTGAATTTGTGTAAAAAAAAAATTTTAAATTTAAAAATTTAATTAACTTCAGTGTATGTAGACTTCAGTGTATGAAGTGTCCACGTTCATATTTGCATGTAAATTGAACTAAACATTTACATTAAACAATATAATAAATAAATATAAACAGTAAAAATGACTATTATATACTTACCAATTTCAATAAAAAACTCAAAAATAAATATAAATGAAACAAATTAGAAATTGATGAAAAAAGAACTTAATGGAAAATTTCACAAACAAAAAGTAAATGAGAAATGCGCCAAATAAATAGTAAATGAAAAATGTAAACAAATGAACAGATGATTATTATTTTTCAATGGTTCCACTATTAAAGTTTTTCGGGTTTTTAATACCGATATTTAAAGTATTGCGTTTTTAAAACCACCATATCATGCATTTATTGAATTGGCAGCACTAATCTGTTTTTTGTAGCCAAGAAAAATAGAAATTAGCCTAAGTTGGCTACGGGCTACAAAAGTAACCGTGTAGTCGGTAGTCGTGTAGCGGCTAACAGAATTATGCTCATAAGCACGCATGTATTACGCGCGAGAAAATAACAAACTTTTTCCAACAAACTTTTTTTAGCTGAGAGCGAGAGAGAGAAAAAATCTCTCAATTGTGCAGAATAATTTGTGTTTCTCATCTGCTTTGCAGAATATGCTACCAGACCAGATAAATATTTTAGTACAGGTGCTACCAAAGCCTAATACACATTAATTTCATCTTTTCACGACAAAATTAAAATCTTACATGTTTTATTAGGTTTTATGAAGAAGTTTAATTGTACACCCACTTTTGTTAAGAAAATTAAGATTATCATACCGTACGAATCATTATTGTGGTTAAGTTTTTGTTAAAAAATATTTATATTCCTGGAAGCTACTTTTTTGGCTTATATTGGAAAATAAAATAAATGTTTACATCTCATTGCTTTAACTTTATTAAATAGATATTTAAAAAATTTAATTAACTTCCTTAAGAAGTTTTAACTTTGAAATTTGTCGAAAGCATTTCTAAAAATGTTTAAGTGAATTTAAATAATAGCTTTTTAATTTTGTGTCCAAATCTCTGGGACTTTAAATTTTTGTTAACTAAAAATATTTAAGTTCTTGGTTTTTTATGTATTTTAATGTTTTATTTTTACAAACATTTAAGGGACGGTAAATAATAATAAGATTCTAAAACTAAAATTGGGAAACAGATTTATTTACATGCTTACTAATTGTAGCATACTATATGTGACTCACATACGTAATATGGTTTTGGAGTAAAAATTATTTATATGCTTTGTTATATACATATATTTATAAAAACATAGTGAAGTTATAAAATGTAAGTCCAAAATAATTAATTTGATAAGTTCAATCAATGGCGTAAAAAATGTTAGTCTGGCCTACTTTTTACTTTCTTGTAAGTGAGTCCAAGTTTCGTTTTGTACTAAAAATATAAAATATCTGCATAACAGAGGAAAAAAACGAGAAAAAATGTGGTAAATTATTAAAGGTATGATACAATATCATATATTAGTGCTCAAATAATCACCAAACACTTGGACGAAGACTTAAAACTTTTAATATTGGCACTTTACAGGAATATGACCAGTCTTAGTTTTCTTGTATATCTCTAAATTTTTGTGTTCTGTACTTAAAATTTAATTCTGTTTAACTTAAACAAGAAACGCTAAACAAGAAATACTTAATTTAAAATTAAATTCAATAAAATAACATTTCGCAAATTATTTCTTTATTGCCTTTTGTTTTAGTTAATGCTAAAAGAAAATTTGTAAATTAATTTATTTACTACTTATTTATCCTTGCCTATAAATTAGTCATATTTAGAAAATATTTTACAAATTTAAAAAATAATTTATTTAGTGTATTTTGACACGAGTGTTTCTAATTTTCCAAATATATGCTACTTAATAATTTTTCAGAAAGTTTTTAAGAAGATAACTGGTAGCACGTTAGATTAATATCTTTTTTCTTTTCTATCGCTTACAAGCATTGCGAAATATATTCTCAGAAATTAGTGATAAACTAATTAAATACCTTTTGGCTTTTTTTTTAATTTGCTAATTACCTTTTTTCAGAGATTGTCTTAGAAAGTAACTAATAATACTTTAAATTCGTTTTTCGTCCTCTGTGCGAAATATTTTGTAAGAAGTTAAAGGCAACTTATTTAATGCATTTTGACGATTTTTTAATCCTGCAAAGTTAACTTCTTAACTGTTTTCAAAAAGTGTTTCATAAAATAACTTTTAATATTCTTGATTCGTTTTTCGTCCTCTGTATATGTGTGCGAAAGATTTTTTGAGAAATTAATAACAAATTTATTTAATACATTTTGACGATTTTTTCTAAAATATGGTTTTTGTTAATAATGCATCTACATTACACTGAAATCTTATTCTTATAAGATTTCGATCATTATCTAGTTGATTTTTAGTATATTTCCGACTATTTTCTGCTACTGTCAAAAAAATTAAGTTTAAATGAACTAGATTTAGGGAAAGATTTCAAACCAAATCTAGTAGATTTCGTTCTAATGTAAATGCACTATTATACTCGCATTTAATATTTTTTTAATACTTAATCAATAATTCAATAAAATCTGAAAATCTTAGATTAATGAAATGTTAATCAGGCAATTTTAGTTGAATTAAACTAATTTTTAATAAAATTGTAATTAGTTATATAATAATTATTATTTTTTCCAGTTTAAAATCTTACCTAATTGCATTCAGTGTTACTATTATCCAACTTTTCTGTCAAACAATAAATTACAATAAAATGTGAAACAACTATAGTAAAAATATTGATATTTTTTCCATAAAAATTTTTCTATAAAAACTGCTTACACTTCATATTCTATGTACCAAAATTAAATTTGTTGGCGATACTTGAAAATAACTTCGGCATATGCACATAATTTATTTGAAATAATTATTTATGATTTTTAACATTAACAGTATCATACAATGTGAATTTATGAAAAACGTACAGTCTGGCCTACCTTTTTTTGTACTAAAAACAAAAACAATATCTGGTATCTCTGTGGTTTACTTTTGTTTAGAATTTTTTAAAGGATGAAGAAACATCTTTATATTAATACTGGTGGTATATATTGAAAAGTTCAACTTATTGCTAATCCTGGGCGTATTCTTGACTTAAATAATAAAAAGAAAGTTGCGAATATGTCCCATTGCAAGATAGTTGTATTAGATGAAGGGTATAACTTGATTTTCAAGGCATGCTGGATTAAAAAATTGCCTAAGGTTCCTTGGATTCTTTTTTTTTATGGAAAAGCTTATGTGAACCCTAGGAAATAAATTTAATGGAAGAGATAACGCTGAAAGGGGTTACGCAACATTATATAATTGTTCAAGAACGCCAAAAGGTACATTGCTTAAACACTCTTTTTCGAAACTTTTAATCAATCTATCATCTTTTTTAATTCAAAGTAGCGAGCAGAACTTTTAGCAAACAAAATTATTGAGCTTGGCTACTGTTAATATATTTACTCAAAAATGGCTCAGCACATAGAAATCGAGTATTTCATGACTTCCGGCAAGGATTGTATAGAAATCTTATCCTGATGTCAAGCCGTTAATGTTGTCATCAAATTCGACTTTCCAAGGATAGTCGAAACCTATTTGCATCGTATTGACCGAGTTGGATATTTAGATATTACAATCAATTTAAGGAACAAATCTAGTTTACGGGGACCGCTCTAAAAAAAAAAGTTGCTTACGGGGTGCAAAATGCAATTTTAAGCAAAAAATGTAAAGTGAAAAATGTGGCGGCAACCCTTAGTTTCGGAGTTATGGACCTCCTAAGTATTTGTATCTAATAAGGCATATATCGAGTATTCGATGGTAGAATGGGACAATATGGGTATCATTGGAAAGGGAATTTAAGGGCCTATTCAATTAAATAGGAAAAAAGTAAAAATAAAATAAAAAATCCGGCAAGGCTCCAACAAAAGTATTTTTTCGCTTTCTAAAGGTTTCCAAATAACTTTGTTTTGTAAAAAAAAATGCTTTTCCTTACCAGATTTTTTTATTTATTTGTTTTTAATTTTTTCCTGCTTCAATAAATAGGCTCTTATATTCCCTTTCCAATGATATTCATATTGTCCCATTCCGCCATCAACTACTCGATATATGCCATATTATATATAAAAATTTTGGAGGGCCGTAACTCCGAAACTATGGGTTGCACCCTGTATGCAACTTTTTTTATTTTGGAGCGGTGCTCGTAAACTAGATTTAAGCCCAATTTAATAACATACTAGGATAATTTAATTTACATCGAATTGAAAATTAAGTTTGAACTGAATTCAAACCTATACCTAAAGTTATATCTGGTGCCTAAAGTAATTCATCCACTTCTAATTATTATTACTATTACAGAGATTTGGAAATTTAAATTTGTTAGTATTATTTTACAGTAAAGATGAAAAAGTGCAACATGCATAAACAGTTAAAGGTAGTAAATATCATAATTTGTAAATAAATTATAAAAAATAAAACAACTGTTTCTAAATCAAATGAATTGCAATTCGTTTCAAATTAAATTGAATTGGTTATGTATTAGTTCAAATAAATTGTAAAAAATAACAGAAGATTCATTAATATCCAACACAGTTGAATTGGTTGAAATTTGTATTGATTTTGTAAGTAAATATGCAGTTAGCATCTCCATGTCTCTTTATTAAATTAAAGGGTGCGCTAATAGTTCATTAAATTAAATGTATATGGCCATACTTTTGAACAGTTGTGGCCGGACTTTGAACAATTATAGACAGACAGCTGAAATTTACAAGGGACATGTTTTGCTAAGTCCGCTTTAACAAGAAGCGTATAATTTGAATTTAGTAAAGGGTGTTCCCAAAATTATTGAAATTTGTTCCGTGGCATACAAACACCTTAATTTTAAAAAGAATGCACTACTTTATTTGGTATAATAAGAAGTATAAAAATTTTATATTATAAATTAAATAGTTGATATAATCTTATGTTGAACCGTTACAGACAGACGGTTGCAATTTACATAGAACCTGATTGCTAAATCTACTAAAACAGCGATTATATAATTTGAATTTGGAAATTAAAGAGTGACCCTACAGTTGCTGCAATTTTATGTATATTGCAAAGCTATTGAAGAGTTGAAAAAGTATAAAGTTTAGAGATATCAGTGTGTCCCAATAGTTAATGTAACCTAATTTATGTGGCCATACATTTAACTGTTATAGGCAGACAGATGAAATCTGTTTTGAAGTCGGTTTTTTTCGCAAGAATTATTTAAAATAAAATTAACTGCTATTTTAGAATTCCCAAAATTTTTTCTTATATTTTGTTTTGTTATATTTTATGTTGGTATGAGTCCTATAGGTCAAAAAGTGGGTTGAGTGACTCACGTGAAGAGAGTATTTTGCATGGGTCGTATGGTACAAAAACTGATCTGGAGAAAAGTAATAATAGGAAAATGTAGCCAAGACTATGGGCTATTAAACTGCGTTTTTAGATTTTTGGCGAATTTTTCGGTATGGGTCCTATAGGTCAAAAAGTGGGTTGAGTGACTCACGTGAAAACAGTATTTTGCATATGTCGTATGGGACAATAACTGGTCTGGAAAAAAGTAATGATGGCAAAATGTAGCCAAGACTATGGGCTATTAAACTGCGTTTTTAGATTTTTGGCGAATTTTTCGGTATGGGTCCTATAGGTCAAAAAGTGGGTTGAGTGACTCACGTGAAAACAGTATTTTGCATAGGTCGTATGGGACAATAACTGGTCTGGAAAAAAGTAATGATGGCAAAATGTAGCCAAGACTATGGGCTATTAAACTGCGTTTTTAGATTTTTGGCGAATTTTTCGGTATGGGTCCTATAGGTCCAAAAGTGGGTTGAGTGACTCACGTAAAAACAGTATTTTGCATAGGTCGTATGGGACAATAACTGGTCTGGAAAAAAGTAATGATGGCAAAATGTAGCCAAGACTATGGGCTATTAAACTGCGTTTTTAGATTTTTGGCGAATTTTTCGGTATGGGTCCTATAGGTCAAAAAGTGGGTTGAGTGACTCACGTGAAAACAGTATTTTGCATAGGTCGTATGGGACAATAACTGGTCTGGAAAAAAGTAATGATGGCAAAATGTAGCCAAGACTATGGGCTATTAAACTGCGTTTTTAGATTTTTGGCGAATTTTTCGGTATGGGTCCTATAGGTCCAAAAGTGGGTTGAGTGACTCACGTAAAAACAGTATTTTGCATAGGTCGTATGGGACAATAACTGGTCTGGAAAAAAGTAATGATGGCAAAATGTAGCCAAGACTATGGGCTATTAAACTGCGTTTTTAGATTTTTGACGAATTTTACGGTATGGGTCTTATAGGTCAAAAAGTGGGTCCTATACATCAAATTTATCATATACATATTTCATATAGTAGTTAAAAAAATTTTTGTTTTAATATTTTGTATTATTTGTATTTTTATTTTAAGAGAAGATTTTTAAGAATTTTTATTTTTTTTTAATATTTTATGTTATTTTAATATTATTTAAAAATTCGCGCAGGTTTGTTGAAAAAATCCAAAAAGTTTGTTGAAGATCGAAAAAAGATAAAAATGAGGCAGTGTTGCCGTATAATTGTACGTAAATTTGTACTAAAAGTGTGTATTCAACTAGGCATCACTAAAATTTCAGTCTGCACGTCCGAAAATATTCAGTTCTGGCTGCACAAGAGAGTATTTCTTCGTTGCCTCTCTCTGCAAACTGACTGCAAAAAAAAGTTTGTTGAAAAAGTTTGTTATCTTCACGGAGATTGTTATCTTCACGGAGATGCATGTATTATATTTTTGACATCTATGGTCGGTGGACCTGATAGAGTTTAATACATAAAAATCAGTACTAAAGAAAGTTGCCATATATGTTTAATTTAGAAAAATCGTAATTTCTGGAACTAAAATCGTCACTAGCGCTTTTTGAGAGGTGAAAATCGTCAAAATGCAGAGAAATCGTCAATTCTGGCAACAGTGCTTGTGATGCGTGTTGGGTTAAAAAATAAGAAGTTGGCAGCACTGTTTTTACATGGGTTTTGTTATACATACTTCGAGACCCGAGATTGTTTCTTTGCTTGTGAAAATAGCTTTAATTGTGAGAATAAGTTTAAATCCTATAGTAATATTAATCATTTTCATAAACATCAAATTTATTGAAAGTTTTAAACAATTTAAGTAATTGAAGATGACCGATATAAAATCCTTTTTCCACGAATGGTGTGCGAAAACCAAAGTTGATCCCAAATATGAAGTTCGTCCAACCGGTAAAATTGATAGTATTTGAGAGAAAATTAAATGCTTTCATATGTATCTCGATTCAATAATTTTAATACCATACATTCGTAAATTGTTTTTTAGGACCTAAACATAGGCAACGTTTTTTATGTGAAATTCGTATGCCTGGATATCCATATGTTGCCGTAGGTAATTCCACTAATAAAAAGGATGCTGAACGAAATGCAGCTAGGGATTTTCTAAATTTCCTAGCTCGTACTGGTAAAATCCAACAAAACGAAATTCCTGCTGATGCTGGTATTGCTGCGGTTACGCCAATTAGTGATGGCCAAGGTGGAAGTGGTTTTAACAATTCAGACAACCAGCAAAGGAGAGTATTTGATGGCAATGCTGGGCCCCAAGACTTAGGTCAGGCCTATCGCCCCATAGACCGGGGAAATAACGATCGCGAACACTTTAATTTTATTGATCGTGCACAAGAGCAATTGGATATGAAAGAGGCCGAATCCATTGACGTTAATGCCGCAATTCACGGCAATTGGACTATAGAAAATGCTAAAGCTAAATTGCATCAATTTATGCAAATGAACAAAATATCAGCAGATTACAAATATACACCAGTAGGTCCGGATCATGCAAGGTAATTGTATATTTTACCATACAATTGTATTTATAGAATTGTTTAACGAAGCCGTTAACTTTAATTTTGCATATATTGAATAAATTTTGAGGTATTTAACGAATATAGTGTGATAGAAAGAACAGACCCTTGTGGTAGAGAGAAATTTTTTCTTGAGAAAAATTTTTTCCGCGAGGAAAAATACAGAATACAAAATTTCTTATTTTCATTACTTCACGTTTTGAAACATGTTTTCTGTAACATTCGATTAAATGAACGCATCTTCCGCATTAGATCATTGGGTTGTAATTTCCTTTACACTAACCGGCTTTACATTGTGTCTCTTAATAAACTTATTCTCTATTATTTCTGCTGTCAATCGGGATAGACCAAATAAAACCATCTTAAAAATTTTGCGATCCTTTATCTTGTGAGTGTAAAAGCAGAACTGTGTCCTTAAGAATTTTAATCGCTTCTTCGTAGCGAGACAGCGAGTTGAGATTTTTTTTGTTTCAATGGACATTCTTTTAAACATTTGCTGCTTACCAATTAATCCAAATACAGTTGAAAAACAATGGGTGGAATCCACAATTATCGGTGGAACTTTCTCTATCACTTAAATTTCATCTTCCTCTTATCCGATAACAAACGAAATCTGTTGCTGTTGGAAGGACAGTCGGACAAATTAGAAGCTTAAATTTGGGGCTATTGCTCCAACACGTGTTTTTCTGACTTATAGTCAAAAGTCAATTAAGATAATAAAAACAGTAGTTTCTTATGTTAATAATTTAAATTTAATTTAATTTTCTGCGCTAATAAAAATTTTCACATTGTTTTCTTTATGAAGTTTTTTTTATCCACCCACAACAGCTGATTTGCCACTGACCTATAATGTAAAAAATTTTAATTTTATTTTATGTTAACAGAAGGTAAAAAAGATTAAGAAATCGCAAATACAGTGCTTCAACTTTTTGATCACGCACATGTATGAAAATTTAGTTTAAAAAAGTCGCTTCTAAATAAAGACTTGTTGAAAGTTTTTTTTATCACCAAAGTTCTTCATCATGTGTGACAACAATGTTCTTTGTTAATTTGTGCGGTAACTAACAAAATGTGTACAATTTAATGCAAGAAGAAATGTGACCAATTATTTTACTGTTTTTAAAGTTGTGGTAAAGTAGCTCTTGATCATGTATTTTGGGCAAACAAATACAATTTATTTGTTTTAAAAATATATTTAGACTTTCAAAATGGTAAGTTCTTAACCGCTTTTAGTGATTGTATTTCAAAAATATAGGATTAGCTTTGGATTATTCATCAGGTGAATGTAATTTCTCACCTATTAATAAACGAAACGAATCGCATAATAAAGCAGAACCATACCCATAGTCAAAAAGCACAATAAATAAACATTTCTTTGGGAGCTGTGTCCAAAATTCACAAAAGAATGACAACAAAACCGTTGATGAACAAGCCAGGAAAAAAGACAATTTAGAATAAAAGAAAATTTTTTTTTGTTTATGATAACGCTAAGCAAATAATTCGTGACCATCCACAAAATCTTTAACATTACGTTTCAATAGAAGTTGTACATAAAATATTGCGAAAAAAATTTCCATGAACGGGACAAGGTAAAAAATCCTTACTCAACGGCATCGCAAAAAAAGCCTGTCATATCCTATCAACCTTCAAGTTAATGTTAATTTAAAAAACACAAAAAGATTTTATAATTTAATGGTAAAAAAGTTTTGATTACTAGTTGATTACGATTAAAAATCTCAAACTGAAAAACACAAACAGCTAACAAAATGTAGTTTTAGTTTTTATATATAAAATGAGCAAAAAAAAAAAAACATGAGGAGGCGAGGCCTACAATTTTTAAATAAAATTTAGTTTCAAAAATTGTGTGAAACTTTTCTGAAAACATAAACAAGAAAGTCAGCTGATCTACTGCCACTATCTAGCAAGGCAAATTGATAACAGGTATACTCACGGCGAAAATAAATACAACACTGCGATAGAAACATGTACATTTTATTTTTGTACAAATAGTTTTCGGCTGTCAAAATCAAAGGAGATTTTAACTTTTGACACTCGAAGAAGGAAAAAAATTTTCGCCGTGAGTATACCTGTTATCAATTTGCCTTGACTATCTAGTACATTAAAGTGGTAGCACCAAAATCCCTGTTGTTTTTTGTGTTGTTGCATTGTTGCAGCCAAGGCAAATCAATTACCAGGTGGCAGCGTAGGCGAATTCATTAATTTTCGCCGTGTACACTACCGTCAAACTCCATATATAAAAAATCTGTGTACCATTTTTTAATATGAAGTTTGACATTCCTTTCTACCAAGGCGATTTGAATACTAGGTAATCGCATGAGAACAAAAACAAAAAACGTCTGTATTTTGTTAGTGTAGATTTACTTTTACCTGTCAACAAAAAATAAGGAAAAATATAAAAAACAGAGAAAAGAAATTTAATAAAAAGTTTTCGTATTTAAAAAATAATAATTTTCACGCTATAGACTCCAATTAATGGAAAAATATGCAGGAAAGTTGTTTACTATCATCAGCATTGCCTTTTTTCCTAGCCGCACAATAAATTTTTCAAATATTTTTTTCACGTACATAATTTGTTTAAAAAATAAACAACTTAAAAAAATGTTTCTCAAAGACACATTTTCTTTTTTAATAAATGTTTTTTTCTTAAATTTTATATATATCTGCAATTCTTGGGCACACACATTCTTCTTACTTTTCACACAACGTTTTTTTCGTACATTAACTGTTTTATTAAAAAATTTAGTATTCAAAATTATTTTCCGATTTTAAAATTGAAAATTTTTTTTATTTTATTTAAATGGCGCGTTAACAAAATGTAAACAAATTTTGACATTAGCTCGGAGAAATGTGTAAAGCGAATTCAATCACCTGCATTATTAGTTTTACCAAGGCAGATTTATTGTACTAGGTAGTGTCGTCCGCCCAGCTGGTTTGTAGTTGGAAATGTCAAAAGTTTTTGTATTTTCCTTTGTTTGTTTACGAATTTCAAAAAAACACTAACAACAAGCGTTTGCGAGACAAAGCAAGCACGTGTATTGAGAGCAATTATCTTTTATTTTTCTTTGTGTTTTTGACGTTTCCAACCCACAAAACAACAATAAAAAGGCATGTTGTTTTTGTCAATGTTGTATTTGTTGTAGAGCCGCTATTACCTAGTAAAATAAATCTGCCTTGAGTTTTACCTAGTATTCAATTTGCCTTGGTTTCTATCAGCAAAAAATAATAAATTCTCTAACGCTGCCACCTGATAATTGATTCGCCTTGTTTCGTTTTAATTTTTTTTGTGTTCAAAAAATTTAAAATAGTAAAATGAAAAAAGTGTATATTTAAAAAGAGAAAAAGACTAAAATTAATTATTTATTTACTTTTTTTCAATTTTTTCAGACAATGTGATATTCTTGAAGGCGATAAAAACGATAATTATTTTCTAAAATGCAATTTTTGCATGGCACTAGTATCTAATGTCACATTTTTATTGCATGTGGCTCAAGAGTATTCACAATATCTAACAGAGTACTAGGCTTTAAACAGAAATCAAATTTAAAGCCTGGTACTCTGTTCAGTTTTTTATGTGGAATGCTGTCAAACTCTATATATATATAAAATTTTTATGAAAAAGTCATAAAAAATGTTGCAACATTATATTAAAGCTGTGATATAACCAAATTATTTCAAGCGGAATTTGTCAAACAACAGCTTAAAACAACATTTCTAAAACAATGAATTATACGTAAAAACAAAAAAAAACGTTAAATTCTTCCAGATCGCGATATAGACACCTTATTTTAAGTGTCAAATTTTCCACATGAAATAATTAACAGTTTTCACAAATTCAAACAGAGTACCAGGCTTAAATCACTGTATTGTCAGCACTAGCTAAAGCCTAGCACTCTGTTCGATTATTCGAAAAATGTTGAGCAACATCCATTATTTCGCTTGAAAATTGTGACAATTAGCTTATGGTGACAATACAGCGGTTTAATTATCGTTTTAATCGCTTTTATGTTTTAATTTTGAGTGTCTGGAAAAAATTTAAAGGCTTAAAAAATAAAAAAATTTAAATGTTTTTATTTTTTAGTACAGTAATAAGAAAACGCTTTTCTTCGTCGTTATGTTGCTCAACATTTTTCGCAAAATCGAATGTTGATAATTTTAAGTTATGTCTGAAAAATTAAGGGTTTTCATGATGGTTGTTGTGAAAATTTGCAAATTGGATTTGAATATTACTGACCTAACCTAACCTACCAGAAATCCTATAAGCGGAATTCACGGTTTGCTATTGTAGACCTTTTACATCTTGTAGCTTTGGCAAATCTTGATAAATTCAAAACACGACAACAACAAAATGTTTACATTTTTAATTTACTATGATTGCACTATCTATCGATCAACTGTTGTAGATGTTGCAAATGCATTTATTTACAAGTGTGAATCTCTCTAATATTTGGCGCCAGAAGTAAAGATCGCTCGCACTTGTTGTTTTTAATCATAGAATATTTTAAAGGATTTTAAGGTTAAAATGAACCGTGAATTCCGCTTTTATTGTTTAAATGACTCTGCTAACACAAGATATAAATTTTTTGTATTGATTTAATGGAGTTGCTCAAGTTGTTTCTATTGGAAAAAGATTTTCAGCCTGTGGTTTTACGGATAAATATAATTTTCTATTATGTTTTAAGAAAAAAACTATAAAAATGTTTTTTTCTTCAATTCATTAACAGCGACTAACGATAATAATACAAGAAATAAAATGTTTATTGTAATGAACTCTTTTGTTCCGTTTACGTTCTTTTTTGTTTGTTGAAGGAACGTTAATGGAATATTTACTAGCGAGTTCAAAAATTGTCGCTGTTATGAATTGAAAAACTAATTGGATTTCTTTTTTCTGCTGTATAATTTGTAGTTTTTGTTGATTTGGGTGTTTCTTTGCCACAAAACCACAGGCTGTTCCAATGTGCGGTGAAATCTTTTAAAACAATAGAATAATATTGCGAAAGATGATACAATATTGTGTATAACGGTAAGATTTTTTCTTTTTTTAATAATAATTTTTAACTTGTAATGCATCAATATAATATAAAAATGTATGTATTACGCTTTGTAGAAGTTTTATGGCGGAAATGCATATTTTTGTACGTGACTTGAAGAGAACTATAACTGCTCGAGAAACAGGATCTAACAAACAATCCGCCAGTAAATCTTGTGCTTTGTCTCTAGTTCGTCAACTTTATCATTTGGGTGTAATTGAGGCATTTTCTGGCACCCTTAAGCAAAAGAAAGACGATGAGGAGCTGCCTCCGTATGAGGTTAATGTAGCTCCAGAAACTATTCAAAAGGTTGAAGAAATTGTACGTGAATTAGATTTGCCAACAGTAGCCATCAACAACTGTAAACCAGACCCAGAAACACAGGTGGTCAGTCTACAGGTAAGTTAAACATTAAAGGTAACTTTTATTCTTAAATTTATAGTTCTGATGCTTTTGTTACCAGGTTAATACAGGTAAAGATAGTAATAGGCTTCGAATGGATAATCAACAAATGGTTGCATCTATAATTCCGTGGGCACCACCTCAACCAAATTGGAATGCCTGGAATGCATGTAACATCGACGAGGGATATTTGGCTACAGCTTCTTTAGATGATTTATGTAATGATTTGGAAAACTCAAGCAAGGAAATGCGCCTAAATAATCCTGAGTTTCAGAAATTTTTGGAATTTCGAGAAAAATTACCAATTTCTGCTATGCGTGCTGAAATCATGGAAGCAATTAATGAAAATCCAGTTGTTATTATACGTGGCAATACAGGTTGCGGCAAAACCACTCAGATTGCTCAATTCATTTTAGAGGATTATGTGTCTTCGGGTCAAGGAGCATATTGTAATATTTATATAACACAACCCCGTCGTATATCAGCCATATCGGTAGCTGAACGTGTGGCTAATGAACGTTGTGAAAGTCTAGGTGAATCTGTAGGTTATTCGGTACGATTTGAAAGCGCGATGCCTCGTCCATATGGCGCAATATTATTTTGTACTGTTGGTGTGTTATTGCGTAAATTGGAGGCTGGTTTACGTGGTGTTTCGCATATCATTGTTGATGAAATTCACGAGCGTGACGTCAACAGTGATTTCCTGTTAGTTATTTTGCGTGACATGGTTCATACTTATCCTGATATTCGAGTTATTCTTATGTCGGCCACTATTGACACAACACTTTTCTCGGAGTATTTCGGTGGTTGTCCGGTTATAGAAGTACCCGGTAGAGCGTATCCTGTTCAACAATTCTTTCTTGAAGATTGTCTTGAAATGACAAAATTTGTACCAACACCCGAATCACGCAAAAAGAACAAAGATAAGGACGATGAAGAGAATGCAGTTCTTAAGGAAAATGGTGACGATGTGTCTGATCAGAACCTCAATAAAGTTATCGAATCTTCGTATTCGCAGCAAACTAAAAATGCAATGGCTATGTTGTCCGAATCGGAGTGTTCATTTGAGCTTATAGAAGCGTTATTGATTCATATTCAATCCAAGAATATTCCCGGGGCTGTTTTAATTTTTTTACCTGGTTGGAACTTAATTTTTGCCTTAATGAAATTTTTACAAAACTCACAATTTGGAGGACCGCAATTTCGTATATTACCGTGCCACTCCCAAATCCCTAGAGAAGATCAGCGAAAAGTTTTTGAACCTGTGCCAAATGGTGTTACCAAGGTAAGTGGTGACGTTTGTATAAACTAACACTAATTCATTACATTGTTTTCGTTTTGCAGATTATTCTATCGACCAACATTGCTGAAACATCTATTACAATCGATGATATTGTATTTGTTATCGACTTATGCAAAGCACGCATGAAGATGTTTACTTCCCACAATAATCTTACAAGCTATGCCACAGTGTGGGCCAGTAAAACGAATTTGGAGCAACGTAAGGGTCGCGCTGGTCGCGTTAGACCAGGTTTTTGCTTTACATTGTGTTCTAAGGCACGTTTCGCAGCTTTAGAAAGTCATTTGACACCTGAAATGTTCCGTACTCCATTACATGAAATGGCCTTGACTATCAAACTTCTTCGATTGGGATCCATACATCAATTTTTATCTAAGGCCTTAGAACCTCCACCATTAGATGCTGTTATTGAAGCAGAAGTGCTTTTGCGTGACATGCGTTGTCTTGATAATAATGACGAACTAACGCCATTAGGTCGCATATTGGCAAGATTACCAATCGAACCGAGATTAGGAAAGATGGTTGTTTTAAGTACAGTTTTTGGCTGTACTGACATTGCTGCCAGTATGGCAGCTCTCTCAAGTGCGTTTTCGGAAATCTTTGCTTTGGATTTGGGTCAAAGACGTTTACAAAATCATCAGAAAGCTTTGGGCGGCAGCAAATGCTCCGATCATGTTGCCATGATTGTAGCTACACAGATGTGGGAAAATGCTCGTCGTAAGGGAGAAGATGAGGAGATACGTTTTTGCGAATGGAAAGGACTCCAACTATCAACTATGCGAGTTATGGCAGAAGCTAAGAATCAGCTGTTAGATTTATTGCAGCAAGCCGGTTTCCCTGAAGAATCTATGATTAGTGGACGGATAGATGCTAACTCTGATGATCCTGTTCTTGACGTGGCTACGGCCCTTCTATGTATGGGTCTATATCCAAATGTCTGCTATCACAAAGAAAAGCGTAAAGTTTTAACAACTGAATCGAAAGCAGCTCTCATACACAAGACATCAGTAAACTGTAGTAATTTGGCGGTAACCTTTCCGTATCCGTTTTTTGTCTTTGGCGAAAAGATACGTACGCGAGCAGTGTCATGTAAACAAATGACAATGGTAGCCCCTCTTCATTTAATTTTGTTTGGTTGTCGTAAAATCGATTTGGTAAAAGGCAACATTATACGTTTGGATAATTGGCTTAACTTCAAGATGGATCCGCAGTTGGCATCCATGTTGGCTGCTCTAAAGCCAGCTCTAGAAGACTTGGTTTCAACTGCCTGTGATGAGCCATCAGAAATTATGCAATTAAACGAGACTCAATCGAAACTGGTAGATGTTATTAAAGAACTATGCGTACAAACAGCTGGAGATTATCAGATAAGACGTGAAAAAGGTATTATGCCATTTCAAAGTCGTGGACCCAGTGGTAGCGGCGGCAGTGGTATTCCAAATAAGAGAGGGAGGTTTGATGGTAGCAGTGGTGGTGGTTTCGGCGGCGGTGGTGGCGGCGGCAATTTCCGTGGTAGTTATGGTGGCGGTAACCGCTACGGTGGTTACGGAGGCCGTGGGTTTAATCGTGGTGGCGGTAATCGCAGATTTTAAAAAGTATTAATGAAATTGAATTAAATTTAAATATAGACAACGTACACCGTAATGCATTCTATCATGAAACTTATGATTATCTAACTTATTTAATATTACTAAATAAAAGACCGTGGTATAAAAGCATTATGTTTACTTTCTTTATTTGAAAATCGAATTCACCCTTATTGTGTTTGGCGTTTTTTTTAAGTTTTGTAATAGATTAAAGATAGCTCGTAACAATTGTTATTAATCTATTACAAAATTGTCGTAGTCGAAATACGCCTACGCCAAACACAATAAGGGTGAAAACGTCCTATCTTTGGTCTTACTTAGTATTAATGAAAATCACACATTAACTCAACGATCCTCGTAAAAAGCTATAGCAATTGCTAATAGTATAGCTCCAGCAATACCAGCATACACTCCAATTAGTTGCCAATTTATGTTATTCTCCTGATTCACTTCAAATGTTTTACGCTCTTTAGGTTTGCGCTTGCAAAATTTCTTTTCAAATTGTTCTACTTCTAAACGATTACGTTCTTCTTCCTGTTTCCGTTGTAAATCCTCTTCTTTTTGGCGATCTCGCTCTATAATTTTTTGTGTTTCAATACAATTTTCATCGCACTTTAGTCTTTGAAGACCGGCCCGATATTTGTCACAAGCTATTTCGGATTTTAAACGTTTGCAATCGCAGTAGATGCGCAATTTTTTGCGACAAGAGTCAGGGTAGGGACAAGGTCCAGAATGACATTTGGATGCGCAGCGATGACCACATGGGTACTAAACAGCAAATAGGGAACATATGGGTAAATAGACAGATTTAAACGCCTTTTAAAAAAACTTACATTCTTTATACATCTATTTCCACAACTTTTTACGTTTTCTTGTTTTTCCAATAATTCACCTTCACTCGCTTCTGCAATAAAATAATCGCTGCATTTGTAAACAACGGGCATTAATCCGCAATGGCATTTCGTCTTAATAACAACACTGCAAGGATTACAAGGCGGTAAGTGACATGGTCTAGGACAATTATGAAAACATCCTTGGGGTCTAGGCAGTTTACAGGCTTCTTCACAAGGAGAGCAACCAGCTTGTTCCTAAAACTCATAAAAATTTAATAAAACAAATTTTAAATATAAAATTTCTTGAAGTTACATTCATGTCATTCACATTCTCTACAGCATGACAGACTAAAGCACATTTGTGATTACCACAGCGCAACGAACGGTTACACAAACGTTGACAGGATGTAGGTTTAGAATTCCAACAGGGCCAATTGGCTACTTCGTGACCACCTATACAAGTGACGCTTACTTTTTGTTCACATCTAGGATGAGGCAATTGTATGAATTCAAACTATAAAAAATAAAATAAACTTATTCTACAAATAAATGTTTTTAGAAAAAAATAATACCTGTTTAGTAGCTTCCCATATGCTCGTTGCATTGGGGTTCGCCTTTTTAACAACCTTAACTGAGGCATGACATTTCGCCATACACTTATGATCGCACTTGCTAGTATCATTAGGTAGACCGCAAAGTTGAGGACAGGAGGGACATTCGTTTTTATGACAGCGGTGTTTATTTTCATGATGACATTTTGAAGGAATACTGCAAGTAAAAATTCATAATTTTTATCTAACAGGAATTGAGTGTTTATAACTCACCGACATGGTTCCAAACAAACAACACGTGCTGTACGCTCCCGACCGCATGGCACGTTCTTTTTACTTTTGCCACATCGACAATTAATTTGTGATTTTTTCTGGCAGGGATAACACGGTCCTTTGTGACAAACTGATTGACATTTATGTTTACCACACGATAATGGTTTGCCACAAATTTTGTCACATGGTGGACAGTTTTTATCGCAACACTTGAATAAATAATAGCTCTTTGTTAATTTCTACATAAAAGATTTTTTTTTAATAATTTACCTTTCGATTACATGGATGTTTACCACAGTCTCGGATCTGTTTACATTTGGTGTCGCAGAAGAACTCCTTAGAGCACGGCAATTCTTTTTCATGGATACCGCATCGGCATTTCTTTTTTGTTCTAACTAAACACTAAAAAATTTATTGACATTAAGGTGCTTATTATGAGTAACTTTCGATCTTCGACTGTAGTCGAAAGGGCTGATCGAACGAATTTTCATTTGGTATTATGGCGCACATTCGATAAAATAGTGCTATTGTGAATTTTACTAAATTGGAATATTCACAATAGTACATGTTTATCAGCTGTGACTCTAAAGAAATATTGTTTTACTAATTTATAAATGAAAAATAAAAATAATTATTAATTAAAATGACTACACGGAATTTTGGTTCGATTGCTGTTGTTCTAACAGTTGGTCCCATATAATTTAGCCCCTGTGTAATTTCTTCCCATTTTTTTGCCGCTTGAAGTTCTGTGCTTTGAGCTTTTCCAATTGATTTGTACTTACAACCTTAGACCTGCATGTAATTAATATAATTTATTGCCACCATTTGTAAAAAAAACAAATTCAATAAGTTTTACAAACTAACACAAACCATCGAAAGCAAAATTGTGTTCGATTGAAAATTCGTTGCACAACGAAATTTTCGACAGTGCTACCAACTCATAATACGAATTTGACAATCGATATTCGATTTTCGTTAGCCAGCGAAGATCGAAAATCGAATGCAACTCATAATAAGGGCCTAAAAAATATGCTGCTAAAAATTGATAACCACATTACTGCAAAATAAAAAATCTGAACTGAATCTGAGTCACACAACTATTGGCTCCCATGAGTTAAAAAAAAACGGAAACAGACGATTATGGAATACCAAAGACCGATTAAATAAAATTTTAACAACTATATAGTTTTAGTTAAAAAATATATTTATACATTTTATTCATACTTTTTAAACTAAATTCACAGTGTACTTCGCCGGGTTGCTTATGGCGGACTGAGCAAAACAGGTTTCTTGTTAATTTCAGCTGTCTGTCTTCCCTTTTATTTCAAAATCAAATTTAATACTTGTTGTTGCAGCGGAATTAGTAATACAGTTTCTTTGTAATGCAAAATGCAATTAAATACTCATGTTCTTTAATACTTTGACATAATTAATCGAGTAGGTTTTTGATATGTTTGTTTTACGTTTATATAAAATTATAAATTTCTTCTTTTAACTCTGACTTTGTAAAAAGCTTTAAATAAATTAAAACAATAAATTGTTTTTTTCTTTAACCTAACAATTTTGCATATTTTATCTGGTTATGGGCCCAGGCATGGCTAAAGAGATATTTTCAATTAATTTGTTTGAGGGTCGGAATTTTGATAATCGGAAATTCAGGTTCATCAGGAAATTCTCGATGAACATGAATTATTAATTTTAATTAAAGAAGATGTCGAGGAATTGGTAGCTCAAGAAGCCAATGCTGTCAAAAAGGTCGAACTGAAGAAAAACGACAAAAAGGCAAAGTCTATAATCATCAGGAGAATTTCAGATTCACATTTGGAGTATGTAAAGGATTGCAAAAGTTCTTATGCAGTATTGCTTGCGCTTACAAATGTGTTTGCAAAGAAAAGCATCTCATTTCAATTATTTTTAAGTTAGAAGTTGATAACCATGAAATGTGGTGAAACAGAAAGTTTAAATTACTTTTTCTTAAAATTTGATGGACTTGTAAGGCAGTTAATGTCATCTACTGCCAAAATGGAAAAGCTTGACTTAATTTGTCACTTGCTCATTACACTCCCGGAAAATTATAATAATGTTGTGACTGCGATTGAAACATTAAGTCCAAATTATTTAGAATTGGATATTGTTAAAAATCGCTTGCTGGAAAAAGAACGTAAACGTAAAGCTGTAAATAATGAAACTCAAATTGAAAATATAGCAATGAAAGCTACATTCAGGTTTAAGTGTCATTATTGTGAAAAACCGGGCCACAAAAAGAAAAACTGTTTTAAATGGAAAAGAGAACAATCCAGTAAGAATGTGAATTATTCAAACACAGAAATAAGTTTTACTGCAGATGAAGATTGTTTCGGCGTTGAAACTTCTAGCTGTATGAAATGTATTGTAGATTTCGGTGCCAGCAATCACATGGCAAATAATGACTTGCGTGTACTCAAAAATCCAATAATTATTGGTATCGCCAAAGATGGTGTTTCTATTCAAGCTAATAAAATCGGAACAGAACGAGGCTTCATAACTGTAAAAGGACATAAGCTACAAATAAAAATTAAAAATGTACTATTTTGCAAGGATTTAAATGCAATTTATTTTCTGTTCGACGAATTAAAGAAACAGGATTTAAGGTAGTATTTCAGAATAATAGTGTTAATATCTACAAAGATGAATCTCTGGTGCTAAGTTCTGAAAGAAAAAACAAAATTGTATGAATTTTATGTAAAGTTTTACAAGGGTCTAGTAATTTTGTGAATAAGCAAGACATTGTAGACTTGTGGCATCAACGATTAGGTCATCTAAATTTTCCTGATATGAAAAAGCTAAGCAAAATTGCTGATGGTATGGATCATATTGTAGGAGAAAAGTCCTTCTGTGAATCCTGTCTTTGGTAAGCAATCGCGTAAGCCTTTTAAAATAACTTCGAAAGCAAAAACATCGAGAATTTTGCAGCTAATCCATAGTGACGTATGTGCTCCAATGAATGTTACATCTTGGAATGGTAACCGGTCTATAGTGACCTTTATAGATGATTTTTCTCATTTTACTTCAGTCTATATGAGGTCAAAGAAGTCAGAGGTTTTTGATTGCTTTAAAAATTTTAAGTCTATGGCTGAAAATTTACATAATACAAAAATCGCTTCATTAAGATGCGATAACGGCGGTGAGTACTCTTCGACTGCATTTAAGGAATTTTGTAAAGTTTCAGGAATAGCTGTTCAATATACAAATGTATATACTCCTGAGCAAAATGGAACGTCTGAGCGAATGAATAGTACATTGATCGAAAAAGCAAGATCTTTAATTTTTAAGTGTGGTCTAGCAAAATGTTTATGGACTGAAGCAGTTTATTGAGCTAATTATTTGACAAATAGGAGTCCAACTAATGCTATCTCTATTAATAAAACTCCAGCTGAAATTTGGTTTGGTGTTAAACCGAATCTATCACATTTAAGAATTTTAGGCTGTATTGCTTCTTCTCATAATCCAAAAATAAAACGGAAGAAACTGGATATTAAATCTGATAAACTTATAATGGTAGGTTACAGCGGAAATGGATACAGATTGTGGAATGATGATAAACGGCGTATTGTCTTCTCAAGAGATGTTGTCTTTAATGAAAATGTTTTTGCAAATTCTCAGAAAATAAATAAAAATCATTTAAGAATCGTAGAATGTGATAATTTGCCAAAAGAAATTAACGATACGATTGAAAGTAGTGGTAGTGATAAACAATTTGAAGAAGATGAAATAATCATAGAAGATTCTGAAACTGAGCAACCATAATCAGCTTCAAGAAGAAGTTCTAGAATAATAAAGCAACCAAAACGTTACAATTATATGGGTTTAGCACTAAATGCTGAACAGTTTGTCTCTAATACTCCGGTAAAATATGAAGATATACAGAATTGTCCTGATTCAAGTGAATGGTATAAAGCAATAGAAAAGGAGCTGGAATCATTAAAGAAAAATGAGACCTGGAATTTGGTCACACGTCCCGAACTAAAAAGTGTTGTAGACAGTAAATGGGTATTTAGACGAAAGTTGAACAGTAATGGTAATCCTAGTGAATACAAAGCACGTGTTGTAGCAAAGTGGTTTACACAACAACAAGGTTTTGATTATCAAGAAACATATTCCCCTGTTGCTCGTATTTCTACATTTCGAAAATTACTTGTTGTTGCAAATAAGATAAATTATTATGTACAACAAATGGACTTTAAGACAGCTTTTCTTAGTGGATACCTTCATGAAGAAATTTATATGAATCCTCCTAAAGGTTTTAAATGCGATTCGAGTTTGGTACGTAAACTTAATATATGGACTTAAACAAGCTCCTTGCATGAGGAATGACCGATTTAATAATTATATTTTAAAGCTAAAGTTCGAAGGCCGAAAAACGATTATTGCTTGTATACTCGAAAAACAGGTAATAATATATTGTATATATTGATATATGTAGATGATCTTTTACTTGTTGGAAATAATATTAATGAAATTGAAATAGTAAAAGCATTATTAAAAAAGGAATTTGAAATGAAAGATTTAGGAAATATTGAAATGTAATTAGGAGTTAAAATAATTAGAAATTTAAAAACCTCTGAAAGCAAAATAAATCGACGACATTTTATATTAAATCTATTTAAACGTTTTGGAATGGAAAACTGCAATGGTGTTGATACTCCCATGGAACCACAATTATCTTTGTCTAAAAATTCTAAAGATAAACTTACAACTGAACCATACAAGGAGTTAATTGGATGTTTAATGTATTTAATGCTTACCTCAAGACCTGATCTCAGTGTTAGTGTAATTTATTTAAGCCGCTTTCAAAATTGTGCTACTGATTGTCATTGGAATCATTTAAAGAGAGTTCTAAGATATCTTAAAAAAACAAGTAACATGTAACTTTTATACGATGCAAAGTCAAATGATTTCTTATTTGGTTTTTCGGATGCAGAATGGAAAAATGATGTAGATGATATAAAGTCAATAAGTGGATATTTAATAAAAGTGTTTGACTGCTCTGTTTCCTGGCTTACTAAAAAGTAACCTACTGTTTTGTTATCTTCTACTGAAGCTGAATATATAGCACTTTGTGTTGCAACATGCGAAATTATTTCAACCAAGAAATTACTCCCAAGATTTTAATATTATAATAAATCTCCGGTTAGTATTTTTGAAGACAATATGTCATGTATAAAAATAGCTGAAGATCCTAAAGACCATCAAAGAATGAAACATAACGACATAAAATACAATTTTGTTCGAGATTTAGTTCAAGAAAGTATTATAAAAATTATATATAAATCAACAAAGGAACAACCTGCAGATTTCTTTACTAAACCCTTATCTAAGTTATCTTTTGAACATTTTAGAAATAAAATTGGATTTTTTTAAATGAGGATGTAGAAAAATGCAATTAAATACTCATGTTCTTTAATCCTTTGACATAATTAATTGAGTATTGATATGTTTGTTTTACGTTTATATAAAATTATACTTTTCTTCTGTTTACTTTGACTTTGTAAAAAGCTTTAAATAAATTAAAACAAATTGTTTTTTCTTTACCCTACCAATTTTGCATATTTTATCTTACATCAAATTAAATAAACTATTGCGGCACACTTTTATTTATAATTTTATATATTAATACTTGTTACTATAACAGCCATAGCAATCGACATTCTTTCCAATTTGCAAGCCTTTGTTTATAACGTTTAAAAGAAAGGCCCATATATGTTAATCTACATCAATTATGGGACACCCTTTAATTTCTAAATTTAAATTATAAACTCCAAATATTATACATATTGTTATAGAGGAGTTAGTAATACAGGTTCTTTGTAAATTTCAATCGTCTGTCTACAACTGTTTAAAAGTATGGCCATATACCAAATTAAATGAACTATTGGTGCACCCTTTAATTATAATTTTAAATATCAGCTGTTACTCTAACGGCCATAGCAATCGACAATGCGTGGTATTTACAAGCGTTTGTCTATAACGGTTCAAAAGATATGCTCATATAAATAAATCTTTATCAATCATGGAACACCCTTTAATTTCTAAATTCAAATTATAAACTCGTTGTTACAGCGGATTTAGCAATACAGATCCCTTTTAAGTTTCAGCATTCTGTCTATAACGGTTCAAAAGTTTGGTCACATAATTGAAATTAGATCAACTATTGGCTCACCCTTTAACTTCCAAATTTTATACTTGTTATAGCGGACTTAGCAATACAGGTTCGTTGAAATTTCAAGCGTATGTCTACAACTGCTAAAAAGTATGGCCATAAACATAAATTTAATTTATAATTTTAGTTTATAATTTTTAATATTAATACTTGTTACTATGATGGCCATAGCAATCGACATTCTGTCCAATTTTCAAGCGTTTGTGTATAACGGTTCACAATAAGCAAATTTACATCAATTATGGGGACACCCTTTAGTTTTTAGTTTTATTTTTGTATAGCTTTTTGTTATTGGGAGCTATAGTAATACGCAAACACTTTAAATTTTACAGAAGTGCCTTTTACAGTTAATAATACACTTAAAAAATATGTTTGTTGTATGGGGACACCCTTTAATTTTTAAGATTATGAACTGTTTTAAAAAACGGGACCAATCTGTAAGCATAATCTATCATATATCCAAAAATTTTCAAAATCGGATCAGAAATGACCGAGTTCTGCAGGCAGAAACATAAAAAAGCAACATTCAGCCGAAAAAAACTAACTTTTACAATTTAGACAAAATATATATTTAAATGATTTAAATAAGAACTTGGTTAATACAAATCAAAAAAAAAAATAAAACATGTTTTTAAATAAAAAAATAAAAAATAAATAAATCTATCGCACTTGATCAACAAGAGGGTATAAACTCAAACTTTTAAAAATTCACTTTTTGGCAAGAAATACAGTATCAGTATCTATCTACTGTAAACATTTCAACGTATTCCGATAACTAATCTCTAAAACAATATTTGTGAACATTTTCGTGATTATGTACTGACTACCTTAATATCAACAAAAGTTATAATAGAAATGCATCGCATATTTTCATAAATATGCTTTGTTCAGGCAGATGATAGTTTACGTCATTTCGCCAAAAACAATACTGATCCAAAGAGTTTCAAACGAATGTTTTCTCAGAAAATGTTTTCTTTTTCTCCACATGTAATTTACTTTACAGATGGTTCCTTTCATAATTGTGTAACTTCTTATGCCATTGTCAGACAACTATCAAATCTTGCTACACAGTCACAATGGTATATATGACGATATATTGCAATTGGAGAATTGTACTTATCAAATTTTGATACTATGGCTTCTCTCGCACATTGGGATTTAAGGCAACGAAATAGCCGATTATTGTGCTAAAGGGCTGTGAGTTTTCCCCATATTACAGAACCCATCGTTTCTCAAAAGCCATAGCAAATCAATTTGGGGCTACCGTAGGTCTACAGAACATATCTTCAACCAGACTTAGGTACAGCAGCTGAATATATCTATATATCTTTTGTAATACGAGCGCTATTATGGTATTGTCCCGGCGCCCTATATATATTTTTATTTTGTAAATAAATAATATATATTATCTTTAAAATCTTACATTTGTTTTTGGTTCGATTATAATCAGTAAGTGCCCCTAATTTATTTCTGCCTTTAGGTCTTTACATTTATTAAGTAATTTATTTTCAGGTACAATGATCAACTCAACTTTGTCCTAACTCGACCTTAGCTGTTATTCTTTGTACATTAAAAGCCATATTTTTGAAATCTTGTTTCTGAACTTACCACATTACAATTGCCTTTATGACAACGTTGGGTACAAGTATGTACACCACAAGCTAGTACTTTTTGGCAGGTATCACCACAGGTATCTATCATATCCGAACAGGGGCCAACTTTTTTCTGTCAAAAGAGTCGAGTTAAAATTTTATTTTTATATATATCACTTACACTGACAGTTTTACCACATGGGCATGATCGCGGCAAACTTAAAGGACAATCTCCACATTCACCAGAATGGCAAACTTTGTCGCAAGTGTGTAGGCCACAAGAAAAAGTTTTTCCACATGTCACTTTGCAATGCCATGTGTTTTCAAAACATTGACGTTTAGATACTTCTTTGCCACATTCACATGATTGCATACTTGTTTGTTGGCAAGGTGGACATTGTCCCTGCTTGTGACATAGCTTTTCGCATTTATGTTTTTTACATGGTAGTAGTGATTTACATTTTTGCTGGCACTCCCACAACTTTTCAGCACAACGTACTGACTTTGGAGGAGATTTTCCACATTTGCATGATGTAATGGCGTACTGGACACAAGGAGGACATGGCCCGGGATGGCATAGCAAAGTACATTTATGCCCGCAATTCGGCAGAAGAGATTTGCCACATATTTCACCGCAAGAATGAGGAACTAACCATGGCTGTGTTGGCGGATTTATTTCTTTGCCACAAAAGCATTCGTATTCCGTTGGCCTTTCTTCTGGCTGAAACTCTCTTCTGCACTGCGGACAACACCAGTGTAAAGCCTTAGGTTTTTTTGGTGGAACATATTCGCCCATGTGGTTGTAGTAACCTTGTTCGTTCTGAGATTGGGCTTTTGCCTGTGCAATGCTATCATTGGACCACCTTCGAATACAGTTCAAATGAAAAAAGCAGTAACAATATTTACAAGACCATATTGCATGTGGTCTTTTTATACTTCCAATGCAGATAAGACATGTTGCGGCTCCAGTTTGTAACACATTTTCTAAGAAGCTTGTTGTCTTGGCTAGAAGATGTGCATCTTCCTTGCGCGTATTATAATTCTGATACAAAGATTCTTAAAAAAAATATGAATATTTTGGCTTAAATCTAGTTTACGGGCACCGCTCCAAAATAAAAAAATGTTGCCTATAGGGTGCAACATGCAATTTTAAGCAAAAAATGTAAAGTGAAAAATTTGGCGGCAACCCTTAGTTTCGGAGTTACGGCCCTCCAAAGTTTTTATATATAATATGTTATTTATCGAGTAGTTGATGGCGGAATGGGACAATATGAGTATCATTGGAAAGGGAATATAAGAGGCTATTTATTGAAGCAGGAAAAATTGAAAAAATAATTAAATAAAAAAAATCTGGTGCGGAAAAACATTTTTTTACAAAATAAATTAAGTTATTCGGAAACCTTTAGAAAGCGAAGCCGCTATTGGTTATACCATAGAGGAGAAAATCCTTTCGTCCGGCCGAAAACCTTTAGAAAGCGAAGCCGGTGTTGGTTATACCACAGAGGAGAAAATCTTTGCGCCCGGCCGAAGGCCGGCTACGCAAGAAACCTTTAGAAAGCGAAGCCGCTGTTGGTTATACCATAGAGGAGAAAATCTTTGCGCCCGGCCGAAGGCCGGCTACGCAAGAAACCTTTAGAAAGCGAAGCCGCTGCTGGTTATACCATAGAGGAGAAAATCTTTGCGCCCGGCCGAAGGCCGGCTTCGCAGGAAACCTTTAGAAAGCGAAGCCGCTGTTGGTTATACCATAGAGGAGAAAATCTTTGCGCCCGGCCGAAGGCCGGCTACGCAAGAAACCTTTAGAAAGCGAAGCCGCTGTTGGTTATACCATAGAGGAGAAAATCCTGTGGTCCGGCCAAAGGCCGGCTACGCAGGAAACCTTTAGAAAGCAAAGCCGCTGTTGGTTATACCATAGAGGAGAAAATTCTTTCGTTTTTGAGTAAAGTTATGTTTATATGGAAAAAATAGTTTTGTTGGAGCTTTACCTGATTTTTTTTTATTTTATTTTTACTTTTTTTCTATTTAATTGAATAGGCCCTTAAATTCCCTTTCCAATGATACCCATATTGTCCCATCCTACCATCGAATACTCGATATGTGCCTTGTTAGATACAAAAACTTCGGAGGTCCGTAACTCCGAAACTAAGGGTTGCCGCCAATTTTTTCACTTTATATTTTTTGCTTAAAATTGTATTTTGCACCCCGTAGTCAACTTTTTTTTAATTTTGGTGCGGTGCCCGTAAACTAGATTTGTTCCAATATTTTTAATATTTATAAGAAATTTGATTCACTAATATTTACTTAAAATTGTTGCTTCATCTAATTCGTCCTCATCCTCAGAAGAGGATACATAATTTTCCACCAGCTTTTTAGCGATTTCAATGTTTCTGGCATGAGCCTCATTGAATTTTTCCGTGGGATTTTTAGTGCAGTTTTGTTTATTTTTAGCTGACGGCATTGTAAAAAATGTTGGATTAGAACTTTTGTTGGTAACCGGCGAACACGTAAACCTTTCCAGAATTTATTAAAAAAATTTTGTCAGCCTAGTAGGCAAGTTATATGTTGCCCAATTGTTGGTGCAAACGGCATTACCACGTACCATATACATACATAGTATACACTGAAAAAAATAGTATTAGCATAATTTCATTTGCACGTTTCAACACAAACTTGTTGGATGAATTCCTAGAAAATCCTTGTTTGCTCTATTAAAACTTGTTTGCTTATCAAAGTATTTATTCTTTTTATCTTATATACAATACCTAAGGAAACAGAATAAATAAGAAAACATTAACTTTTTGCTTGAAAATAGCTGCAAGAGTTTTCTCTTGGATGTATGCTATAGATTTTAGCGTTGTAAATGTGCTACGGCGTAGCAAATTTAAGTTCCAAGGTATATTGAATTGATAATTGAAGCAAAGCCGCGAATAACGTTGTAAAAGACAAATTTTGCAAAACCTGTTTTTTTTTGCATATTACCGTTAATTTTACTCTCTTACATTTGTTCCAACAAGAAAACATTAAAATTATGCATTTTATCACCGTCAAAACGCAATTACAATGAGTCAGTCAGTGGAGATAATCAAACCATTTAAATACGTTTTTTTGCTCTCCTGAAAAATTATTATTTTGTCATTTGCAACGTTATTCGCGGCGATCCTTCAATTGATGCCTTGGTCAGTTCTACATGTGTATGTATGTACATATATTGTTATTGTAGTGTTTCAAACCATATCATACCTTTATGCTACTTTTGCAAGACCTGCAAGATTTTCAATAGCAGTTTGCTACGAACCGCGAATTCTGCAACTAGTTCTTTTATTGACTATCTTCTTGCTGCCGGACTGAAATATTTTCTAATTCATTTTGTACGGCTAGATTTGAGTTTTTTCTTTGTACTCAACTTAAAAATTTGTATTATAAGTCGGAAATTTAAACAAGGAATAATTTATGGTTATACGGAAGTTTTCTGCTATCACTGCGTTTTTCATGTTTAGTGGCGTCTATTTTTGCATAAACTGAAAAAATTGTAAACAATATTTTATGTTAAATTGCTGTACATACATACCTATTTTCGCCGTTGAAGGAAATGTCAAACTTTATATAAAAAAAATTGACGCTGATTTCTTACTGCCATCCAAAATTAGCGCGTAAAGCGCAAGATAACTGTCAAAATTTCTCATGTACATACAAAATGTATGAAGCATCCCTAAATAGCACAGCGTCAACGCTTAGCAATTGGAAAATCCAATTTTGACATTGCGTTAGAAAGTGAAGTTGGTTGCTTGTTAGTTTGTTTTGTTTTGTTATGGTTGAAAAGTAATGACAATTCAGTTATTTTTAAGGCAATCTAGCGGTTTTATCTCTTTTTTATTTTTATACAGCGGGTTTTATAAAATAAAATGAGTTAACATTACTGTTAAAGACTCAAAGTTGACGCTGTTATTTAGGGATGACATTCCAGCGCAAAAGCTATGAATTACATTGCTTTGCGTCTTACGCGCTAATTTAGGGATGGCAGTTATGTATGGAATTTGACATTTCCTGCAACGACGGCAATTAATGAATTCGCCACTGCCACCACCTGGTACGTGATTTCGCCATTCTTTTTACATTAAATTATTACAAATTCAATGGTAATTATATAGCAAAAACTTTTTTGGTTCGTGTTGCCCGATCTTTTAAGTGATTGCCAATTAACTTAAAAGATTTTTTTTTCTCTCAGTAAATTCTAATCATCAAAAATTACTAGAGTGCTTGTCGAATTTGCAAAACTTGGAGGCCTATGCTCAAATTAGTCTTGGTTGTTACTATCAAACTTTCCTATTTTAACTTATTTGATTACAGCTTGGGAGCCATAAAGCTAAGCTATTTTTACAGACATTTTTAAATACCAATAAATTAATATATGTACATATATTAATAAAATTAAGTACTGAGTGCATTGAACTTTATTTTTATTATCTAATATTAAGTTTAAGTTTATCATGTATTAATCTAATGTAATAATTCTATTATAGCCTTATAGAGTTTTTATTACAAATTGTTAAAAAAAAATAAGTTAAAGTACTAACAAGTGTGAAAATATTTTATTGATATCTAACATTCCCCCTCAAATATTCTAGTAGTAAAATTTTTAAAAATAAGTATTTATGGTTATTAGACAAGAAAGTGTATAATTTGTTTTTTGGTTAAAATAAGCTAATCGGTCCTTATAAGTTAGTTACGTAATAAGTTTTATGTCATAAAATACTTTTATACTTACAGGATTTACTCTGCTAACGAAACATATAAATGGCGATGTAGCTGGTCTAACCTGTCCATGGTCATAACATATTGACTTTTAAATTCTCTCTAGTCTCTTATTAAAAAACTCCCCTAAAAGTATTATTTAAACTTCTGACATTTTGGATAAATTTTAAATTCAGGAAGTGAAGGGAGTAGGCTTAATTTGTCCTCCAAGGATTTTTTTGTCTGAGCAATATTACGACTGTTTACAGATATCGACAATGAAATAATACGCATTAGTTGTCAAAAATACTGACAATAGCTTCTGTGGTGTAGGCGTCCAGACAATAATTATGACAATTCATTATGAGCACGTTCTCGGAAAATTTAAAATAGCTTTAGAGTTTCTTCCTGCTATTTTTCCATTTCTATTGTTATATGCAAAGAAAATTTTAGTAATTAAAATAATAATTCAATTAAAATTTCATTTAGTTAAAGCAATTATAAAAAAATATGTCGTCATACGTCAAATCACTGTCTTGTTTATTGTCTTCAAAATATTCAAGACAGTAATTCAGACAATTGAAATGTGTACATGTATTAGTGAAAAAATGTGCATGTATTGTTATTGTCATGACAGCATTGTCTAATGTAAACAGAGGGTAAGTTGATATTGTTACTTTTTCTCTTTGGATGGATGCGAATGAGTAAAGAGAGAATGAGAGTAACATATCTGTTCTCCCATGTTTTGCACAAACGGGTATAAACAGATATTGATGGTTGTACCATAAGTACTTATTGTATGCTGCGAATGCCCATTCATACGTACATATGCGTTGGTTTATTAAAATTAAAAAATAAAATTATTGTTTCTAAACATGATCAATATTTTTAATTGTTTTATTGTGTTTTATTGAAGTTAAATATACAAAACTGAATTCTTTAACAAAAGTTTATGAATGTAATGCGTATAATTGTATTAGAATTACTATTATGTTTTTTTTTAACAACTTTTAAGGCCGGGGCACATAGAATCCGTCATACGTTAAACTTCAACTTTTTCAACTGACAACTCAGTTAAAATACATGTTTTCTTATGAGTGTTGTCACAATCAGTACGTCTCCGTCAACACAAAGTATGAGAGTTGAGCAACTTTTAACTTTTGGCGTTTATTGAATACTTTGACACATATCAATTGCTTCTTCTTCTTTGTTGTCTTGCTGTGCTCTTTACTCTCCCTTTGCACATATTTTTTTTTTGTACATACATTAAAAGCAGTATTGCCGTTTGGTTACAATTTTAACATTTTTGTAACTTTTGAAAATTTATTTATTCTATAAAATTTTTGTTATATTAGGTCAAATTTTCGCAACTTTTGATACAAACACGAAATAAAGTAATATCAGTGAAAAATTACTTGTTTCATTATTTGATGTAAAAATCTCACTTAACATATCTACCTTTCTTAACATATCAATTCGGTTTTAATTACAAAGGTTACCTCAAATGCAATCAAAATCCCATTAAAAAAATTAGTTTGAATAAACGAAATGTTCTTGTTTCAAGTTTAGAAACAACAATTGTTTCCCAACCGGGAAATAGTATGAGCTGCATTTCGTGCGTTCTGTTCAAACTTGCGAAAAATGGTAGCAACTTTAGTTATTCCGCTTGAAAAATTTGAAAATCGTAGCAATATCTCGATTTAGAAAAAAACTACTCTTTAATTTCCTTCACGAAGTGCTGGATTATGTACTTTAAATAATTTTATTAAACGGTGAGCATGCACTTTTTTCATACCGAAGTATTAGTATAATTCGGCTTCCTTCTGTTCAGCCAACTACTTTTGACATCAACATGGTGCTGTGCAACAACAAAATTACATTGAGTTTTTGTTTTTCTAGCCGTGCGGCCACCTTATATTTAACTCGCCTTAATTTTACACAAATTACATTAAATTACTATTTTCTTAAAGAAAAATTTCAAAATGTAACTTTTATTGAAAAAAAATCATATTTTTTCTGTCTTTCCCTGGCAACACTAATGAAAAGATTAACAGCTGATTTAAAATCCGTCAGCAAAGTACTCATTGTGCCAACCTCATCCGTCGTTACTTTAACTTCAGGCAAATATGTCAAAGTACAACGTATGACGGATTCTATGTGCCCCGGCCTTTACCAACAATTACAACAGTTCTAAGGATACAATAACTAAATATACATATGTATGCATGTTTCTATATTTAGAGAGACGAAAAGCCTGATAATTTGAAATCAATTAAAAAATATTTTTATGTTAAGTTTAAACCTTTTGAATCCAAATTATTTTTAAAATTTTAAAATGAAGTATGAATATTTAAATATTTTTAGCAAAAATAAAAATAAATTTTTATTACCATTAAAATTGCATTGGCATTAGTTAAAATAATGAAATAGGAAAAAAATAACTACGATATCATGCTAATAATTTTATTTTAATTATAATTGTTTTAATAATGGCAATGAAATGGAATTACAACTGGAAAAAAATAATTGTTAAGCGAACTATCCTTTGGTAAGCAGTGAATGCACAAATAACATAACTATAATATATCCTTCTAAGTGCATAGAAAATAAAAATTGCGTTATTTAATATGTACATATATAAAAGGGACAATATTATTACTGGGTGTATTCTAGAAGTGTAAATGTTTTACCTAATTTTTTTTATTGAAATTTTTCGGAACTTCTATTTTTATGTACATATGCATGTACAAATGTATGTAATTAATTTTTTTTAAATAAACATACAATAAAATTCCTTAATTGAATTAATTCTATCCTTATAAGTCAACGCGCAACTAGACAACAATTTATTAATTTTTCATTTGTTTTTATAAAATAAAATTATCATTAATATGATAAATACTGCTAATAATACCTTTAAAATCATATAAACTAATTACTAAAGCTAAACAATAATAATTACAATTCGGGTTATTACTACGAAGTTGAAACACTGCTTACTAGTTCTCGCCTCTATCATAAGCAGCACACAAGTATCAAAAATATCTGTTTCATAAACAGATATATCCAAATACTCATGGTACAACAGATATTTGAGAGTAAAAAACTGATAATTTGCTCACGCACAAGCAAAAGCATACAATATCAACTACACTCATGCGTTCTTTTGTATCTGTTGTAACTGGTATGTATATGATATATCTGTTTTTGCCATACTGTACTAGTGGACGTCTTTAAGAGACACATATTTTTCATGATTTTTAATCTTCTTTGTTCTCGCAGATCGTACAGTAATCTGATGTGATGAACTATATACCTGTTATTGTCTTAATGGCGCAATGACCACTGATCACACCTACAACTACCTTCAGAACTCTCCTGTCCGAACTTAGAAGCAGTTTGGTCAAATGGACCGCGAGACCTTGCAAACCGGTTAGTTCTCCTTACTACCCAATAAAACAACTTTTTCTGAATTGATCCATTCTGAGTCAAATCTTGCAGGTTTGTCGGCAATTTCATTGCCCATAACACTACAACGGCTTTGAACCTAACACAACCTAATTCTATACTTGACCATCAGTCCGCTAAATTAATCATAACATCCTTAATATATCTATAATTTAGTCCAATTTACCGTGCATAAATCTACCCAAGTGCAACGCTAAAAATAAACTAAAACTAAATATTAGGCTTGGTCACTCCCATATGAATTAATAACAATATTTAGGGTCTTTAGCGCTTGTCTCAAGAACTATGTTATTTAATGTTGTAGTTTTGGGCAGGGAACTGCCATAAGACAGCATAACTGAAGCCGAAATTATCAGGGCTAGAAGTGAAAATTTTCATTAAAAGTAAAATGAAATCAATATCACATTATATTTTGCACAACTATACATACATATGTATGTACATATGTGAAAAGAATTGGAGCAGTGACAAAATCTTTTTTCCCAATGCTTATCTAGAGAATTACTTGTATTAGTAGTAATCTTAAAATTGAAAAAATAATTAAATAAAAAAAATCTGGTGCGGAAAAACATTTTTTTACAAAATAAATTAAGTTATTCGGAAACCTTTAGAAAGCGAAGCCGCTATTGGTTATACCATAGAGGAGAAAATCCTTTCGTCCGGCCGAAAACCTTTAGAAAGCGAAGCCGGTGTTGGTTATACCACAGAGGAGAAAATCTTTGCGCCCGGCCGAAGGCCGGCTACGCAAGAAACCTTTAGAAAGCGAAGCCGCTGTTGGTTATACCATAGAGGAGAAAATCTTTGCGCCCGGCCGAAGGCCGGCTACGCAAGAAACCTTTAGAAAGCGAAGCCGCTGCTGGTTATACCATAGAGGAGAAAATCTTTGCGCCCGGCCGAAGGCCGGCTACGCAGGAAACCTTTAGAAAGCGAAGCCGCTGTTGGTTATACCATAGAGGAGAAAATCTTTGCGCCCGGCCGAAGGCCGGCTACGCAAGAAACCTTTAGAAAGCGAAGCCGCTGTTGGTTATACCATAGAGGAGAAAATCCTGTGGTCCGGCCAAAGGCCGGCTACGCAGGAAACCTTTAGAAAGCAAAGCCGCTGTTGGTTATACCATAGAGGAGAAAATTCTTTCGTTTTTGAGTAAAGTTATGTTTATATGGAAAAAATAGTTTTGTTGGAGCTTTACCTGATTTTTTGGCTTAAATCTAGTTTACGGGCACCACGCCAAAATAAAAAAAAGTTTACCACGGGGTGCAAAATGCAATTTTAAGCAGAAAATGTAAAGTGAAAAAATTGGCGGCAACCCTTAGTTTCGGAGTTACGGACCTCCGAAGTTTTTGTACCTAATAGGGCATATATCGAGTAGTCGATGGCGGAATGGGACAATATGGGTATCATTGGAAAGGGAATTTAAGAGCCTATTTATTGAAGCGGGAAAAATTAAAAAAAAAAAAAATTAAAAAATTTGGTAAGGAAAACCTTAATTTTTTACAAAATAAATTAAGGTATTCGGAATACTTGATTAAAAAAGTTTTATAAAGGTGTAAAATGTAATTTTAAGTAAAAAATGTAAACAGGTAATATCTGGGGAAACCCTTTATTTCCTAGTTACGAATCTTGAAAGTTTTTATGAATAACGTGCTCTAAAACGAGTATTTTATGGTGTAATGAGACAATATAGGTAGCATTGGAAAGGTGATTAGAATTATTTTTCGAATGCTATGGTGTTTCGCCATGATTTTAATATATTTGCTATGCAGGAAAACTTTAGAAAGCGAAGCCGCTATTAGTTATACCATAGAGGAGAAAATCCTTCCGTGCGGCCACCTTATATTTAACTCGCCTTAATTTTACACAAATTACATTAAATTACTATTTTCTTAAAGAAAAATTTCAAAATGTAACTTTTATTGAAAAAAAATCATATTTTTTCTGTCTTTCCCTGGCAACACTAATGAAAAGATTAACAGCTGATTTAAAATCCGTCAGCAAAGTACTCATTGTGCCAACCTCATCCGTCGTTACTTTAACTTCAGGCAAATATGTCAAAGTACAACGTATGACGGATTCTATGTGCCCCGGCCTTTACCAACAATTACAACAGTTCTAAGGATACAATAACTAAATATACATATGTATGCATGTTTCTATATTTAGAGAGACGAAAAGCCTGATAATTTGAAATCAATTAAAAAATATTTTTATGTTAAGTTTAAACCTTTTGAATCCAAATTATTTTTAAAATTTTAAAATGAAGTATGAATATTTAAATATTTTTAGCAAAAATAAAAATAAATTTTTATTACCATTAAAATTGCATTGGCATTAGTTAAAATAATGAAATAGGAAAAAAATAACTACGATATCATGCTAATAATTTTATTTTAATTATAATTGTTTTAATAATGGCAATGAAATGGAATTACAACTGGAAAAAAATAATTGTTAAGCGAACTATCCTTTGGTAAGCAGTGAATGCACAAATAACATAACTATAATATATCCTTCTAAGTGCATAGAAAATAAAAATTGCGTTATTTAATATGTACATATATAAAAGGGACAATATTATTACTGGGTGTATTCTAGAAGTGTAAATGTTTTACCTAATTTTTTTTATTGAAATTTTTCGGAACTTCTATTTTTATGTACATATGCATGTACAAATGTATGTAATTAATTTTTTTTAAATAAACATACAATAAAATTCCTTAATTGAATTAATTCTATCCTTATAAGTCAACGCGCAACTAGACAACAATTTATTAATTTTTCATTTGTTTTTATAAAATAAAATTATCATTAATATGATAAATACTGCTAATAATACCTTTAAAATCATATAAACTAATTACTAAAGCTAAACAATAATAATTACAATTCGGGTTATTACTACGAAGTTGAAACACTGCTTACTAGTTCTCGCCTCTATCATAAGCAGCACACAAGTATCAAAAATATCTGTTTCATAAACAGATATATCCAAATACTCATGGTACAACAGATATTTGAGAGTAAAAAACTGATAATTTGCTCACGCACAAGCAAAAGCATACAATATCAACTACACTCATGCGTTCTTTTGTATCTGTTGTAACTGGTATGTATATGATATATCTGTTTTTGCCATACTGTACTAGTGGACGTCTTTAAGAGACACATATTTTTCATGATTTTTAATCTTCTTTGTTTTCGCAGATCGTACAGTAATCTGATGTGATGAACTATATACCTGTTATTGTCTTAATGGCGCAATGACCACTGATCACACCTACAACTACCTTCAGAACTCTCCTGTCCGAACTTAGAAGCAGTTTGGTCAAATGGACCGCGAGACCTTGCAAACCGGTTAGTTCTCCTTACTACCCAATAAAACAACTTTTTCTGAATTGATCCATTCTGAGTCAAATCTTGCAGGTTTGTCGGCAATTTCATTGCCCATAACACTACAACGGCTTTGAACCTAACACAACCTAATTCTATACTTGACCATCAGTCCGCTAAATTAATCATAACATCCTTAATATATCTATAATTTAGTCCAATTTACCGTGCATAAATCTACCCAAGTGCAACGCTAAAAATAAACTAAAACTAAATATTAGGCTTGGTCACTCCCATATGAATTAATAACAATATTTAGGGTCTTTAGCGCTTGTCTCAAGAACTATGTTATTTAATGTTGTAGTTTTGGGCAGGGAACTGCCATAAGACAGCATAACTGAAGCCGAAATTATCAGGGCTAGAAGTGAAAATTTTCATTAAAAGTAAAATGAAATCAATATCACATTATATTTTGCACAACTATACATACATATGTATGTACATATGTGAAAAGAATTGGAGCAGTGACAAAATCTTTTTTCCCAATGCTTATCTAGAGAATTACTTGTATTAGTAGTAATCTTAAAATTGAAAAAATAATTAAATAAAAAAAATCTGGTGCGGAAAAACATTTTTTTACAAAATAAATTAAGTTATTCGGAAACCTTTAGAAAGCGAAGCCGCTATTGGTTATACCATAGAGGAGAAAATCCTTTCGTCCGGCCGAAAACCTTTAGAAAGCGAAGCCGGTGTTGGTTATACCACAGAGGAGAAAATCTTTGCGCCCGGCCGAAGGCCGGCTACGCAAGAAACCTTTAGAAAGCGAAGCCGCTGTTGGTTATACCATAGAGGAGAAAATCTTTGCGCCCGGCCGAAGGCCGGCTACGCAAGAAACCTTTAGAAAGCGAAGCCGCTGCTGGTTATACCATAGAGGAGAAAATCTTTGCGCCCGGCCGAAGGCCGGCTACGCAGGAAACCTTTAGAAAGCGAAGCCGCTGTTGGTTATACCATAGAGGAGAAAATCTTTGCGCCCGGCCGAAGGCCGGCTACGCAAGAAACCTTTAGAAAGCGAAGCCGCTGTTGGTTATACCATAGAGGAGAAAATCCTGTGGTCCGGCCAAAGGCCGGCTACGCAGGAAACCTTTAGAAAGCAAAGCCGCTGTTGGTTATACCATAGAGGAGAAAATTCTTTCGTTTTTGAGTAAAGTTATGTTTATATGGAAAAAATAGTTTTGTTGGAGCTTTACCTGATTTTTTGGCTTAAATCTAGTTTACGGGCACCACGCCAAAATAAAAAAAAGTTTACCACGGGGTGCAAAATGCAATTTTAAGCAGAAAATGTAAAGTGAAAAAATTGGCGGCAACCCTTAGTTTCGGAGTTACGGACCTCCGAAGTTTTTGTACCTAATAGGGCATATATCGAGTAGTCGATGGCGGAATGGGACAATATGGGTATCATTGGAAAGGGAATTTAAGAGCCTATTTATTGAAGCGGGAAAAATTAAAAAAAAAAAAAATTAAAAAATTTGGTAAGGAAAACCTTAATTTTTTACAAAATAAATTAAGGTATTCGGAATACTTGATTAAAAAAGTTTTATAAAGGTGTAAAATGTAATTTTAAGTAAAAAATGTAAACAGGTAATATCTGGGGAAACCCTTTATTTCCTAGTTACGAATCTTGAAAGTTTTTATGAATAACGTGCTCTAAAACGAGTATTTTATGGTGTAATGAGACAATATAGGTAGCATTGGAAAGGTGATTAGAATTATTTTTCGAATGCTATGGTGTTTCGCCATGATTTTAATATATTTGCTATGCAGGAAAACTTTAGAAAGCGAAGCCGCTATTAGTTATACCATAGAGGAGAAAATCCTTCCGTGCGGCCACCTTATATTTAACTCGCCTTAATTTTACACAAATTACATTAAATTACTATTTTCTTAAAGAAAAATTTCAAAATGTAACTTTTATTGAAAAAAAATCATATTTTTTCTGTCTTTCCCTGGCAACACTAATGAAAAGATTAACAGCTGATTTAAAATCCGTCAGCAAAGTACTCATTGTGCCAACCTCATCCGTCGTTACTTTAACTTCAGGCAAATATGTCAAAGTACAACGTATGACGGATTCTATGTGCCCCGGCCTTTACCAACAATTACAACAGTTCTAAGGATACAATAACTAAATATACATATGTATGCATGTTTCTATATTTAGAGAGACGAAAAGCCTGATAATTTGAAATCAATTAAAAAATATTTTTATGTTAAGTTTAAACCTTTTGAATCCAAATTATTTTTAAAATTTTAAAATGAAGTATGAATATTTAAATATTTTTAGCAAAAATAAAAATAAATTTTTATTACCATTAAAATTGCATTGGCATTAGTTAAAATAATGAAATAGGAAAAAAATAACTACGATATCATGCTAATAATTTTATTTTAATTATAATTGTTTTAATAATGGCAATGAAATGGAATTACAACTGGAAAAAAATAATTGTTAAGCGAACTATCCTTTGGTAAGCAGTGAATGCACAAATAACATAACTATAATATATCCTTCTAAGTGCATAGAAAATAAAAATTGCGTTATTTAATATGTACATATATAAAAGGGACAATATTATTACTGGGTGTATTCTAGAAGTGTAAATGTTTTACCTAATTTTTTTTATTGAAATTTTTCGGAACTTCTATTTTTATGTACATATGCATGTACAAATGTATGTAATTAATTTTTTTTAAATAAACATACAATAAAATTCCTTAATTGAATTAATTCTATCCTTATAAGTCAACGCGCAACTAGACAACAATTTATTAATTTTTCATTTGTTTTTATAAAATAAAATTATCATTAATATGATAAATACTGCTAATAATACCTTTAAAATCATATAAACTAATTACTAAAGCTAAACAATAATAATTACAATTCGGGTTATTACTACGAAGTTGAAACACTGCTTACTAGTTCTCGCCTCTATCATAAGCAGCACACAAGTATCAAAAATATCTGTTTCATAAACAGATATATCCAAATACTCATGGTACAACAGATATTTGAGAGTAAAAAACTGATAATTTGCTCACGCACAAGCAAAAGCATACAATATCAACTACACTCATGCGTTCTTTTGTATCTGTTGTAACTGGTATGTATATGATATATCTGTTTTTGCCATACTGTACTAGTGGACGTCTTTAAGAGACACATATTTTTCATGATTTTTAATCTTCTTTGTTTTCGCAGATCGTACAGTAATCTGATGTGATGAACTATATACCTGTTATTGTCTTAATGGCGCAATGACCACTGATCACACCTACAACTACCTTCAGAACTCTCCTGTCCGAACTTAGAAGCAGTTTGGTCAAATGGACCGCGAGACCTTGCAAACCGGTTAGTTCTCCTTACTACCCAATAAAACAACTTTTTCTGAATTGATCCATTCTGAGTCAAATCTTGCAGGTTTGTCGGCAATTTCATTGCCCATAACACTACAACGGCTTTGAACCTAACACAACCTAATTCTATACTTGACCATCAGTCCGCTAAATTAATCATAACATCCTTAATATATCTATAATTTAGTCCAATTTACCGTGCATAAATCTACCCAAGTGCAACGCTAAAAATAAACTAAAACTAAATATTAGGCTTGGTCACTCCCATATGAATTAATAACAATATTTAGGGTCTTTAGCGCTTGTCTCAAGAACTATGTTATTTAATGTTGTAGTTTTGGGCAGGGAACTGCCATAAGACAGCATAACTGAAGCCGAAATTATCAGGGCTAGAAGTGAAAATTTTCATTAAAAGTAAAATGAAATCAATATCACATTATATTTTGCACAACTATACATACATATGTATGTACATATGTGAAAAGAATTGGAGCAGTGACAAAATCTTTTTTCCCAATGCTTATCTAGAGAATTACTTGTATTAGTAGTAATCTTAAAATTGAAAAAATAATTAAATAAAAAAAATCTGGTGCGGAAAAACATTTTTTTACAAAATAAATTAAGTTATTCGGAAACCTTTAGAAAGCGAAGCCGCTATTGGTTATACCATAGAGGAGAAAATCCTTTCGTCCGGCCGAAAACCTTTAGAAAGCGAAGCCGGTGTTGGTTATACCACAGAGGAGAAAATCTTTGCGCCCGGCCGAAGGCCGGCTACGCAAGAAACCTTTAGAAAGCGAAGCCGCTGTTGGTTATACCATAGAGGAGAAAATCTTTGCGCCCGGCCGAAGGCCGGCTACGCAAGAAACCTTTAGAAAGCGAAGCCGCTGCTGGTTATACCATAGAGGAGAAAATCTTTGCGCCCGGCCGAAGGCCGGCTACGCAGGAAACCTTTAGAAAGCGAAGCCGCTGTTGGTTATACCATAGAGGAGAAAATCTTTGCGTCCGGCCGAAGGCCGGCTACGCAAGAAACCTTTAGAAAGCGAAGCCGCTGTTGGTTATACCATAGAGGAGAAAATCCTGTGGTCCGGCCAAAGGCCGGCTACGCAGGAAACCTTTAGAAAGCAAAGCCGCTGTTGGTTATACCATAGAGGAGAAAATTCTTTCGTTTTTGAGTAAAGTTATGTTTATATGGAAAAAATAGTTTTGTTGGAGCTTTACCTGATTTTTTGGCTTAAATCTAGTTTACGGGCACCACGCCAAAATAAAAAAAAAGTTTACCACGGGGTGCAAAATGCAATTTTAAGCAGAAAATGTAAAGTGAAAAAATTGGCGGCAACCCTTAGTTTCGGAGTTACGGACCTCCGAAGTTTTTGTACCTAATAGGGCATATATCGAGTAGTCGATGGCGGAATGGGACAATATGGGTATCATTGGAAAGGGAATTTAAGAGCCTATTTATTGAAGCGGGAAAAATTAAAAAAAAAAAAAATTAAAAAATTTGGTAAGGAAAACCTTAATTTTTTACAAAATAAATTAAGGTATTCGGAATACTTGATTAAAAAAGTTTTATAAAGGTGTAAAATGTAATTTTAAGTAAAAAATGTAAACAGGTAATATCTGGGGAAACCCTTTATTTCCTAGTTACGAATCTTGAAAGTTTTTATGAATAACGTGCTCTAAAACGAGTATTTTATGGTGTAATGAGACAATATAGGTAGCATTGGAAAGGTGATTAGAATTATTTTTCGAATGCTATGGTGTTTCGCCATGATTTTAATATATTTGCTATGCAGGAAAACTTTAGAAAGCGAAGCCGCTATTAGTTATACCATAGAGGAGAAAATCCTTTCGTCCGGCCGAAGGCCGGCTACGCAATAAACCTTTAGAAAGCGAAGCCGGTGTTGGTTATACCATAGAGGAGAAAATCTTTGCGCCCGGCCGAAGGCCGGCTACGCAGGAAACCTTTAGAAAGCGAAGCCGGTGTTGGTTATATCACAGAGGAGAAAATCTTTGCGCCCGGCCGAAGGCCGGCTACGCAGGAAACCTTAAGAAAGCGAAGCCGGTGTTGGTTATACCACAGAGGAGAAAATCCTTTCGTCCGGCCGAAGGCCGGCTACGCAAGAAACCTTTAGAAAGCGAAGCCGGTGTTGGTTATACCATAGAGGAGAAAATCTTTGCGCCCGGCCGAAGGCCGGCTACGCAGGAAACCTTTAGAAAGCGAAGCTTAAACTAATTTTTTTAGTAAATTCCTTTTAAATTGAATGGATATTTAAATTACCTTTCCAATGATACCCATATTGTCTTATTCCACTAAAAAAAACTCCATATATTTCATATTGTACATACAAAATTTGGAGGCCCGTAACTCGGAAACCAAGGGTCAGGCCCGAATTTGTCACTTTACATTTTTTGCTTAAAATTAAATTTTACACCCCGTAGGCAACTTTTTTTAATTTTTAAGCTGCGTCCGTAAACTAGATTTGTTCCGAAATTTTTGAAGTCCGTAACTACGAAAGTAAGGGTTTCTGCGAAAATTATTATACAATATTTTTTGCTTGAAATTATATTCCATACTCTCTAAATAATTTTTTTTTGTAAAGTATTCCTATTAAATTAAAGATTTTAAGTAAAGTTAAATTTATATAGAAAAAATCGTTGTTTTTGCCTTATCTGATTTTTTTTTTTTTTTTACATTTTTCGTATTTAATTGAGAAGGCCCTTGAATTCCCTTTCAAATGATACCCATATTGTTCCATTTTACCATCGAATGCTCCCTATATGCCCTATTAGGTACAAAAACTTCGGAGGTCCGTAACTCCGAAACTAAGGGTTGCCGCCAATTTTTTCACTTTACATTTTCTGCTTAAAATTGCATTTTGCACCCCGTAGTAAACTTTTTTTTTATTTTGGCGTGGTGCCCGTAAACTAGATTTGTTCCCATATTGTCCCATCCTACCATCGAATACTCGATATGTGCCTTGTTAGATACAAAAACTTCGGAGGTCCGTAACTCCGAAACTAAGGGTTGCCGCCAATTTTTTCACTTTATATTTTTTGCTTAAAATTGTATTTTGCACCCCGTAGTCAACTTTTTTTTAATTTTGGTGCGGTGCCCGTAAACTAGATTTGTTCCAATATTTTTAATATTTATAAGAAATTTGATTCACTAATATTTACTTAAAATTGTTGCTTCATCTAATTCGTCCTCATCCTCAGAAGAGGATACATAATTTTCCACCAGCTTTTTAGCGATTTCAATGTTTCTGGCATGAGCCTCATTGAATTTTTCCGTGGGATTTTTTGTTTATTTTTAGCTGACGGCATTGTAAAAAATGTTGGATTAGAACTTTTGTTGGTAACCGGCGAACACGTAAACCTTTCCAGAATTTATTAAAAAAATTTTGTCAGCCTAGTAGGCAAGTTATATGTTGCCCAATTGTTGGTGCAAACGGCATTACCACGTACCATATACATACATAGTATACACTGAAAAAAATAGTATTAGCATAATTTCATTTGCACGTTTCAACACAAACTTGTTGGATGAATTCCTAGAAAATCCTTGTTTGCTCTATTAAAACTTGTTTGCTTATCAAAGTATTTATTCTTTTTATCTTATATACAATACCTAAGGAAACAGAATAAATAAGAAAACATTAACTTTTTGCTTGAAAATAGCTGCAAGAGTTTTCTCTTGGATGTATGCTATAGATTTTAGCGTTGTAAATGTGCTACGGTGTAGCAAATTTAAGTTCCAAGGTATATTGAATTGATAATTGAAGCAAAGCCGCGAATAACGTTGTAAAAGACAAATTTTGCAAAACCTGTTTTTTTTTTGCATATTACCGTTAATTTTACTCTCTTACATTTGTTCCAACAAGAAAACATTAAAATTATGCATTTTATCACCGTCAAAACGCAATTACAATGAGTCAGTCAGTGGAGATAATCAAACCATTTAAATACGTTTTTTTGCTCTCCTGAAAAATTATTATTTTGTCATTTGCAACGTTATTCGCGGCGATCCTTCAATTGATGCCTTGGTCAGTTCTACATGTGTATGTATGTACATATATTGTTATTGTAGTGTTTCAAACCATATCATACCTTTATGCTACTTTTGCAAGACCTGCAAGATTTTCAATAGCAGTTTGCTACGAACCGCGAATTCTGCAACTAGTTCTTTTATTGACTATCTTCTTGCTGCCGGACTGAAATATTTTCTAATTCATTTTGTACGGCTAGATTTGAGTTTTTTCTTTGTACTCAACTTAAAAATTTGTATTATAAGTCGGAAATTTAAACAAGGAATAATTTATGGTTATACGGAAGTTTTCTGCTATCACTGCGTTTTTCATGTTTAGTGGCGTCTATTTTTGCATAAACTGAAAAAATTGTAAACAATATTTTATGTTAAATTGCTGTACATACATACCTATTTTCGCCGTTGAAGGAAATGTCAAACTTTATATAAAAAAAATTGACGCTGATTTCTTACTGCCATCCAAAATTAGCGCGTAAAGCGCAAGATAACTGTCAAAATTTCTCATGTACATACAAAATGTATGAAGCATCCCTAAATAGCACAGCGTCAACGCTTAGCAATTGGAAAATCCAATTTTGACATTGCGTTAGAAAGTGAAGTTGGTTGCTTGTTAGTTTGTTTTGTTTTGTTATGGTTGAAAAGTAATGACAATTCAGTTATTTTTAAGGCAATCTAGCGGTTTTATCTCTTTTTTATTTTTATACAGCGGGTTTTATAAAATAAAATGAGTTAACATTACTGTTAAAGACTCAAAGTTGACGCTGTTATTTAGGGATGACATTCCAGCGCAAAAGCTATGAATTACATTGCTTTGCGTCTTACGCGCTAATTTAGGGATGGCAGTTATGTATGGAATTTGACATTTCCTGCAACGACGGCAATTAATGAATTCGCCACTGCCACCACCTGGTACGTGATTTCGCCATTCTTTTTACATTAAATTATTACAAATTCAATGGTAATTATATAGCAAAAACTTTTTTGGTTCGTGTTGCCCGATCTTTTAAGTGATTGCCAATTAACTTAAAAGATTTTTTTTTCTCTCAGTAAATTCTAATCATCAAAAATTACTAGAGTGCTTGTCGAATTTGCAAAACTTGGAGGCCTATGCTCAAATTAGTCTTGGTTGTTACTATCAAACTTTCCTATTTTAACTTATTTGATTACAGCTTGGGAGCCATAAAGCTAAGCTATTTTTACAGACATTTTTAAATACCAATAAATTAATATATGTACATATATTAATAAAATTAAGTACTGAGTGCATTGAACTTTATTTTTATTATCTAATATTAAGTTTAAGTTTATCATGTATTAATCTAATGTAATAATTCTATTATAGCCTTATAGAGTTTTTATTACAAATTGTTAAAAAAAAATAAGTTAAAGTACTAACAAGTGTGAAAATATTTTATTGATATCTAACATTCCCCCTCAAATATTCTAGTAGTAAAATTTTTAAAAATAAGTATTTATGTTTATTAGCCAAGAAAGTGTATAATTTGTTTTTTGGTTAAAATAAGCTAATCGGTCCTTATAAGTTAGTTACGTAATAAGTTTTATGTCATAAAATACTTTTATACTTACAGGATTTACTCTGCTAACGAAACATATAAATGGCGATGTAGCTGGTCTAACCTGTCCATGGTCATAACATATTGACTTTTAAATTCTCTCTAGTCTCTTATTAAAAAACTCCCCTAAAAGTATTATTTAAACTTCTGACATTTAGGATAAATTTTAAATTCAGGAAGTGAAGGGAGTAGGCTTAATTTGTCCTCCAAGGATTTTTTTGTCTGAGCAATATTACGACTGTTTACAGATATCGACAATGAAATAATACGCATTAGTTGTCAAAAATACTGACAATAGCTTCTGTGGTGTAGGCGTCCAGACAATAATTATGACAATTCATTATGAGCACGTTCTCGGAAAATTTAAAATAGCTTTAGAGTTTCTTCCTGCTATTTTTCCATTTCTATTGTTATATGCAAAGAAAATTTTAGTAATTAAAATAATAATTCAATTAAAATTTCATTTAGTTAAAGCAATTATAAAAAAATATGTCGTCATACGTCAAATCACTGTCTTGTTTATTGTCTTCAAAATATTCAAGACAGTAATTCAGACAATTGAAATGTGTACATGTATTAGTGAAAAAATGTGCATGTATTGTTATTGTCATGACAGCATTGTCTAATGTAAACAGAGGGTAAGTTGATATTGTTACTTTTTCTCTTTGGATGGATGCGAATGAGTAAAGAGAGAATGAGAGTAACATATCTGTTCTCCCATGTTTTGCACAAACGGGTATAAACAGATATTGATGGTTGTACCATAAGTACTTATTGTATGCTGCGAATGCCCATTCATACGTACATATGCATTGGTTTATTAAAATTAAAAAATAAAATTATTGTTTCTAAACATGATCAATATTTTTAATTGTTTTATTGTGTTTTATTGAAGTTAAATATACAAAACTGAATTCTTTAACAAAAGTTTATGAATGTAATGCGTATAATTGTATTAGAATTACTATTATGTTTTTTTTTTAACAACTTTTAAGGCCGGGGCACATAGAATCCGTCATACGTTAAACTTCAACTTTTTCAACTGACAACTCAGTTAAAATACATGTTTTCTTATGAGTGTTGTCACAATCAGTACGTCTCCGTCAACACAAAGTATGAGAGTTGAGCAACTTTTAACTTTTGGCGTTTATTGAATACTTTGACACATATCAATTGCTTCTTCTTCTTTGTTGTCTTGCTGTGCTCTTTACTCTCCCTTTGCACATATTTTTTTTTGTACATACATTAAAAGCAGTATTGCCGTTTGGTTACAATTTTAACATTTTTGTAACTTTTGAAAATTTATTTATTCTATAAAATTTTTGTTATATTAGGTCAAATTTTCGCAACTTTTGATACAAACACGAAATAAAGTAATATCAGTGAAAAATTACTTGTTTCATTATTTGATGTAAAAATCTCACTTAACATATCTACCTTTCTTAACATATCAATTCGGTTTTAATTACAAAGGTTACCTCAAATGCAATCAAAATCCCATTAAAAAAATTAGTTTGAATAAACGAAATGTTCTTGTTTCAAGTTTAGAAACAACAATTGTTTCCCAACCGGGAAATAGTATGAGCTGCATTTCGTGCGTTCTGTTCAAACTTGCGAAAAATGGTAGCAACTTTAGTTATTCCGCTTGAAAAATTTGAAAATTGTAGCAATATCTCGATTTAGAAAAAAACTACTCTTTAATTTCCTTCACGAAGTGCTGGATTATGTACTTTAAATAATTTTATTAAACGGTGAGCATGCACTTTTTTCATACCGAAGTATTAGTATAATTCGGCTTCCTTCTGTTCAGCCAACTACTTTTGACACAAAATTACATTGAGTTTTTGTTTTTCTAGCCGTGCGGCCACCTTATATTTAACTCGCCTTAATTTTACACAAATTACATTAAATTACTATTTTCTTAAAGAAAAATTTCAAAATGTAACTTTTATTGAAAAAAAATCATATTTTTTCTGTCTTTCCCTGGCAACACTAATTAAAAGATTAACAGCTGATTTAAAATCCGTCAGCAAAGTACTCATTGTGCCAACCTCATCCGTCGTTACTTTAACTTCAGGCAAATATGTCAAAGTACAACGTATGACGGATTCTATGTGCCCCGGCCTTTACCAACAATTACAACAGTTCTAAGGATACAATAACTAAATATACATATGTATGCATGTTTCTATATTTAGAGAGACGACAAGCCTGATAATTTGAAATCAATTAAAAAATATTTTTATGTTAAGTTTAAACCTTTTGAATCCAAATTATTTTTAAAATTTTAAAATGAAGTATGAATATTTAAATATTTTTAGCAAAAATAAAAATAAATTTTTATTACCATTAAAATTGCATTGGCATTAGTTAAAATAATGAAATAGGAAAAAAATAACTACGATATCATGCTAATAATTTTATTTTAATTATAATTGTTTTAATAATGGCAATGAAATGGAATTACAACTGGAAAAAAATAATTGTTAAGCGAACTATCCTTTGGTAAGCAGTGAATGCACAAATAACATAACTATAATATATCCTTCTAAGTGCATAGAAAATAAAAATTGCGTTATTTAATATGTACATATATAAAAGGGACAATATTATTACTGGGTGTATTCTAGAAGTGTAAATGTTTTACCTAATTTTTTTTATTGAAATTTTTCGGAACTTCTATTTTTATGTACATATGCATGTACAAATGTATGTAATTAATTTTTTTTAAATAAACATACAATAAAATTCCTTAATTGAATTAATTCTATCCTTATAAGTCAACGCGCAACTAGACAACAATTTATTAATTTTTCATTTGTTTTTATAAAATAAAATTATCATTAATATGATAAATACTGCTAATAATACCTTTAAAATCATATAAACTAATTACTAAAGCTAAACAATAATAATTACAATTCGGGTTATTACTACGAAGTTGAAACACTGCTTACTAGTTCTCGCCTCTATCATAAGCAGCACACAAGTATCAAAAATATCTGTTTCATAAACAGATATATCCAAATACTCATGGTACAACAGATATTTGAGAGTAAAAAACTGATAATTTGCTCACGCACAAGCAAAAGCATACAATATCAACTACACTCATGCGTTCTTTTGTATCTGTTGTAACTGGTATGTATATGATATATCTGTTTTTGCCATACTGTACTAGTGGACGTCTTTAAGAGACACATATTTTTCATGATTTTTAATCTTCTTTGTTCTCGCAGATCGTACAGTAATCTGATGTGATGAACTATATACCTGTTATTGTCTTAATGGCGCAATGACCACTGATCACACCTACAACTACCTTCAGAACTCTCCTGTCCGAACTTAGAAGCAGTTTGGTCAAATGGACCGCGAGACCTTGCAAACCGGTTAGTTCTCCTTACTACCCAATAAAACAACTTTTTCTGAATTGATCCATTCTGAGTCAAATCTTGCAGGTTTGTCGGCAATTTCATTGCCCATAACACTACAACGGCTTTGAACCTAACACAACCTAATTCTATACTTGACCATCAGTCCGCTAAATTAATCATAACATCCTTAATATATCTATAATTTAGTCCAATTTACCGTGCATAAATCTACCCAAGTGCAACGCTAAAAATAAACTAAAACTAAATATTAGGCTTGGTCACTCCCATATGAATTAATAACAATATTTAGGGTCTTTAGCGCTTGTCTCAAGAACTATGTTATTTAATGTTGTAGTTTTGGGCAGGGAACTGCCATAAGACAGCATAACTGAAGCCGAAATTATCAGGGCTAGAAGTGAAAATTTTCATTAAAAGTAAAATGAAATCAATATCACATTATATTTTGCACAACTATACATACATATGTATGTACATATATGAAAAGAATTGGAGCAGTGACAAAATCTTTTTTCCCAATGCTTATCTAGAGAATTACTTGTATTAGTAGTAATCTTAAAGCTTTTTAACAGTAACTCTGTTATTAAAAAGCGTCGTCCATCTGTCAAAAATTAACATGCTCCTATTAAATATATTAAGAAAACCTGATTATTTAAAAAGCAAACTGTCAGGTTGACGCCTTGCAACGGTCTAAAAAATATCTGTATGACCTAAAGTCTACTAATTCTTACCAAATAAAAAGCTATGTGGTGCAGTTAACTCAAGCTTTCCCCTTAATATATAGTCAACGGTATGAGTCTTAAAATCCTTTATTATACCCTTCAGGACAAAAAGTGGAAAAAGGGTACATCTAAGTTTGTCAATCCGTTTGTAAATTCTACAATATCCATTTCCGATCCCGTAAAGTTTATATACAGATATTCTGAGTTCTCATTCATATCAGTCGATTGAGCGATATCCGTCTGCACGTCTGTGTTCTGGTTGAAATCATCAAAAAATTAGCGTAAAATTATATATCTTTATTAAATTTTTTCTAAGTTTTTTTTTTAATTTATGTCACTCGGATATTTGTTTTTTTATTGGAGTAACTACATATGTATGTATATGGAGAAGGGTATATAAGATTCGGCATAGCCGAATATAGCACTCTTACTTGTTTTTGATTAATTCCTATAGTCTTATTTATTACAGAAAAATGTAATTAAATATTTTGTTTTTAAGAAGTTGTCAGAATAGTATAATTTTTTCATTATTGTTATTGATGACAAAAACGTAAATGACAAAGCAGAAGTTCTCATATAATCGTTTATTTTATAAAATATATTAATAGTACATAACAAAAAATTATATATTTAAAGCCATGGTTACAAATTTAGGTAAAAAAGGTTGTATTTATTATTGGCCAGCAATCTAGAATTAAGAAAAAATATCCAAATATCGTTTATTTTTTAGTAATTTTAAATTGTTTATCAGTGCTTACAATAATCAGATGGCCACTTTTATCACGTATCACCCCCGGTGCTCCACCACCAGTTTGTATATCAATAACACCAGATTTGCCCTTGACCATATTATGCTCCAAACTATAAAAAAAAACAGAAATTAATATATCGACATTTATTAAGTTTAAAATTCAACATACGAATCTCTTTCAACTATTTTAAGTAAATCAGCTGTACCCACTGTATCGATAATAAAGGTGCTAAATTCAATAATGTACGGTATAAGAAGAATAAGATCACCTTTGTCTTTCTTAAGATCGAGAGGTATACGTATGACCATTAAGTCATCACTATGGTTGGTTAAAACAAAGTCTAACTTTTCTAAGGGCAAGCGGTGTTTTTGCTTATATGTCTTGCCATCCAATACGTAAATCGCTTTATTAGTTAAAAGTATGAAACGATCACGAGATTTGTAACCATGACGATCGTATTTAATGCAGGTAGAGGAGTACTTTACGGTTTCGCCATTTATATTGTTACCAATGAAGTTGTTGATTCCAGTATTATGTTCTGATGGTATACGATCATGCTTAAACCAATGGGGTACACTATAAGGATAGCTACACTTTTTATCTGGTCAAAAGAAAAACAATAGTTTATATCACGAATATAAAGAAATGTGTGATATTTTTTTTGTTACCTTTGAACACCTTCTCGGCCAGAATTTTCAATTCAAACTGTTTTTTTCTTTCCTGTGATAAAGACAAACGATATTTACGTGCCAGATGCAACCTATGTAGACGATGTAAAATGGCCGAGGCTTCTTGACAGTGGCTAGGAGCCGAAGGCCATCTCATATCCAAAACCTTTGTTGGCAAATCTTTAGATAATCTCAAGAGCCACGCGCGTTTGCTATTGGCAATAAATTTTTCATTGTAGCCATTGGGTGGGTCACTGCGCGTAATAAAGCCTTTGATGAAAGCCCGTATCTTTTCGGCTGCCTCACGACGTTTCTTGGCTGCTTGTTGGGCCATAAAGCGACGACAATAAGACTGGAGAATAATAATTTGCTCCCTTAACTGCACATATTTTTTACGTTGAATACGGCCCTTCCAGCGAGCTTGCAAAATGGCAGCAATATCATGTTTCTTCTCTTGGAATGCATCTTCGGTATCGAACAGAGTTTTGGGTAAGCGAATAAATAATTTATTTTTGCCTAAACGGTAGTCTTCGGGTCCATAGCTGAGCTCCTTAACCAAAATTATAACACCTTCTTTGGCAGGTCCATTGAAATTGGGCCAAGTTTGTTTGCTTAAGCATTTGTAACGATTGAGGAACATATCGTAAGTCCTTCTGTAGGCAAACCCGGCCCTACGAACACGCAAATTCTCCATAAGACCCAAATATTTAACTTGGTGTAAAACCAGTTGCTCGTTAAACATACCGGGCGATTGAAGATCATTGGGTTTGATACAGCGGATATATGAAGGTTCCTTGCACATAAGAATATCCATTAAATTATTTAGAGAAATTTTAAACTGGGTAACAGCCGTTTCAGGTCTCTTTTTATTCAAATATTCTGATTCCGGGAAACAAACACGCACAACATTATTTTCGGCCTTGCTCATGGTTTCCTTCAAATCACGGAACAATAAATCATTGTTCTTGTCCATAAAACTATTGACATTGTAAGTTACATCTCCAGCATAGTGTACAAGACGGAACTCATTACGTCCCATTGTCTTTTGAATTTTCATAGGAGCTTTTTCATGGCACAAATAGTGAGGATGATCACCCAAACGGTCCGACAGTTTAGCCAAGAATGTCAAATCTGTTGGTTCTCCGGGACGTAAACATTCTTCATCCAATATGGATATAATACCCTTATGTTTCTCTTCGATTAAGTTGCATATAACTTTGTTATCGAAAAATTCCACTGGTTCCCACTCAATACCTTCACGTCTGTATTCATCTTGTTCTGATTTGAGTGTCAGTTCAATAAATAATTGTTGCAACTTTTCATTACAAAAGTTAATACAAAATTGTTCAAAACTATTGGTTTTGAAAATTTCAAAACCATAAATATCCAAAATGCCCATAACATTATTGCGAGCAGTTCGCAAGTCTCTGGCCTGTAAAGATATATTTAAGCGATCCACCAACCAAGAGAACAAACGGTCATAGACAGCTTTAGCTAAAGCATCGCGAGCATAAATAGCCATCTCCCTACTAAGAGGTGATGTAACGACATCACCTTTAGCGTCAATAGTACGATGTGTTAAGGCATCACACAACGTATTTATTTCAACTCCTAAGAGCTTAGCTACCGCCTTCGCTTTATCTAAATTTGAAACCATAGCTTTGCCTTCCACCTCATCAAATTGCACATTGCCCAAATGCAAAACACTTGCAACAATGCTAAATATTTCATTTTGTTCAATAGCAGAGAAATCAATAACTGTCATTGCCTCTTGAACTTGCCTAAAGTTGTCAGCATCGTCAATGGTTTTAATGAATCCTTTATCCTAAATGAAAATTAAGATTTATTCATTAGTTTAAATCCAAATAGAACTTGGACTTAAAACTAGATATATTACCCCATCAGTTAAATAGACATAATTACTCAAAGTCCTGGTCAGCATTAAATCTTTCAATTGCTCTTCACTAGCACCAGCTAATAATTGATAAAAAATGTGGAAATTTCTTTCTCCACTATTTTGACTAACTACCCGTGATTTCTCAAGCAGATAATTAAGAATGTTACCACCAATTGGGGTGCCGGTAAAATCAAACTGTATGTCCATGTATTTGCCAAAACGTGAGGAATTCTCGTTACGATTTGTTTTTGCATTACCAAAAGCTTCAAGTAGTGGGTTGCTCTTTAATAGTTTGTCCTTAACATCTTCAACGGTACTTTGATGACCTGAACAAGCAGCAATGTATTGTAAAACTTTTTTCGAAGCCTCAGTTTTACCGGAACCACTTTCGCCTAAAAAACAAAAAAAAAAAAAAAAAAATAATGTTTATTTATATATATTTTTTAATGTTGACAAAAAATAATAGAGAATAAAGAGTGTCTGTTGTGGTTTATTAGATAAAGTTAAAATCACTTCTCTTTGGGCATATCCTTTAATTTCTAGGTTTATTTTTATTGCGGTTTCTTTTTAGGGATCGCATTGATACATGCCTAAGCTTAATGTGTTTGCCAATTACTCTTTATATGATACTTAAAAATTTATCTTCAAATTTTTTACCAGTGGGGTCAATCTGTAAACATTATCTTTCAAATAAAGGAAAAATGTCGGTTAGAAAATGACGCAGTTCTAAAGAAACCAAAAATAAAAAAGGTAAACAATTTAATAGTTTCTATTAGTTAAGGAACTTCTGGTTAAAAAAAAAAACTAAAAAAAAAGTGAATTAAAAAATGCATTTCCTTTTCCTTAAATTCGCAGTGAATTTATTCAATTTTTGATTGAATTTATTATGTTGTTGAAATAAATTTATTTAATAATTTTATTCATTAGGAATGTAGGAATGATTTTTAATAAATAAAAAAGTGCCTTTGCATAGAACAAAAATAAATTATCGTAATGTTTTGTGGTATTTTACTTTCCATCGTCTCTTAAGAGACGAAAAAAGCCAGCAGCCGTATACAGTGGAAAATAAAATCATTGTTGATAATTGTTGTTTTTTGCTTAAAGTTAGATTTTTGTCTTTACTGTTTATTTATTGTTTGGACAAAATCTTTAGTTTATATATAATTGTTTATTTTATTATAATTATTTTATTTTCTAATTTTTTAAGTGCTTAAAAAATTAGAAAAGAAAACCTTTACTTTATTTATTTACATGATATTCAGACTATATTAATGTAGAATTAATATTAAATGCAAATACAAGCATTGGCTACATTGGCCATCAACTAACATATGTGTTAATTTTGACGTAGTTCTAAACTCAACCCTTTCATGCCCGAATTAAAATGGGCGAAATGTGTTAAGATTGATAAACATTTCTATGTCCTATCTATCATAGTTCGGTTGTTACAGAATGTTGCCTATAGGCAACATTGGGCAGTTGTGGAGAGTTAAAAAAATACGTTACATTTACTACATATAGACCCAGGATAACCTGTGTGGCATATCATATATCTGCCCTTGGCTCCCATTCCACCCAGTGACCCACATTATCAAATCTTATACAGTTGTCGTTTGAAAATTAACCCAATGGACCAATGTTGCATATAGGCAACAGCAATTTTACAAAATTATTATAAAAACTGAAAACCTTTTTTAAGTTCTCTTTCTTCTAAATAATAACACAAGTATATATGGTTTTGGATCTAGGCAACCGAAAGCTGTTTATAATCCGAATCTGCACTTCGTTTTTTTTATTGGTTCTGGTTTTCGATATAATGAGCATTTCATGTTTTTGCTACAAACTTTGTTTTTTGTTTTTTGGAATATTTTGTTGAATAGTGTGAAGTGGTGCTGGAATATCTACAATATTCTTAAGGTTTCGTAATCTCCAGAAGTTGTGCTTTCTTTAAGTATAACAACCATTTTCCATCTATATGGATACTGTTGGAATTCAGCATCAAACAAAAAATTTCTCATTTTTTAGTTTTGACCGCATAGTCTCCACAACAATAACTTGATTTAACTTTGAGTTTGTAATCTTGCAATAATTTTGCAACAAACTGTCGATTTTTTGCTTGAAATCCGGGGATTTACGGTTGCCGAGAAAGTTATGAACAACATCTTGAAATGATACCCATGCTGCTGCTTCATTGGGCGTTAAACATTTTGTAAAGTTTCTGTCGGCCATTAATTTTCGAATATCAGGTCCGAGAAATATTCCCTCTTTGATTTTGGCAAACAATTTGGGAAACAACTTGGCCAAGTACTCAAAAGCCGGTCCAGGAACAGCAAACTAGAACCAATTTGGAAAAAAGAAACCCGGATTTGAATTCAGCGCCTCAAATAACATCAAGATTAGTTCTCATCTTTTCTGATCCAAAAGTTGACTTGGATTTGTAAACTTGTGTAATCTTAAATTTTTAATTCGGAAATAAATTTAAATATTGTGTATATATTACTTTCTGAAGGATCGATGAGTATATTTATTCCTTTATTTGAAATATATTTACTATAGTAGTCTTTAAACTTAGGGCAGGCAAGGAGAAAATGATTTACGGTGTTGATTGATCCACAATATCTATATAAAAGCTAGTTGTTCCCAGAACGCTTCGCTACCCCAATGAGAATAATCGTACCACGACCACTCTTCCAAGCAAGTTTTTTTATGAACGTCTTTGTTTTTTATAAACCATCAGTGAAAGTAGACCTTTCCAACGCATGTACTCGTTTGAAAATCGGTTGAGTGGTTTCCGAGTTATAAAATCACGAACATAGGAGAACTTAATTTTATCCATGTACATATATACAAATAGGCAAACACAAAATTTCGGGATCCTTTTTCTCCTCTCCTTGTCAACCGAGCTTTACTGCACCGTCTTCATCTCTTTTAAATCTGTTCAATATTTAAGAAATAAATGAACTCTTAAGTTGCTACCACCACACATGCAAAAAAAAACACATATGTAAATTCAAAATATAAGTGTGTACCCTGCAAACATTTTTGAGATTTTTTGGCGATGGTTTGTTTGGCGATGATTACGCGATTCTGCTCAGGGAATACAAATCGCTAACCATCGCCTATGCCTTACAACTAAGCGATGAATACGCGAGCGTACACAAGTCAGTCTGAAAACAGTTTTGATTACGTTTACGATATGAATCGCGTGCCGTCGCCTATGCCTTACAACTCAGCGATGAATACGCGAGCGTACACCGGTAACGGGAAATATTTCTAACAACGTATTTTTGCATTCTTTATCCATTTGAGTTGAGTCATTTGTGTTTTTTCATAACTTTCGATGGTATTTTTTATTTTTTGTTGTTTTCTAAAGGTAACGCGAAAATAAATATTTGGTTTCAAGAGCAATTAGCAAAATTTTCATTTCAGTTGGACAAGTGATTGGAAAGAAATGAACTAACAAATAAAAGCGTGAATGCATTATAAATATGAAAAAATAAATATATTTTGTCATCCTCATTTTCTTCTTCTTTTCTGCATTTGCGAATCACCTGCGGATCTTAATTTGTGAATTACATGCGAGTCGTTAATTTTGAATTGCCGGCGAGTCGCTATTTGTGATTCGCCTGCAAGTCGTTAATTGTGAATCGCCGGCGGATCTCTATTCGCGAATCGCAACAGGCACACAAGCGAACGTTTTAGCGATTCGCTTGAAGGTAAGTTTTGGCTCTCACGCGATTAATCGCCTCGATTGTAGACAACTTGCCGGCGATTCGCGGGCGAAGATTCGTTTATTGAAAATGTTTGCAGGGTACTCGTATATAGAATAAACAAAGAAAAAAAGTGTTCAATAATAAACTTGGTAAAATTTTGACCACAATGCAAACTCTAGTTCTCTTAAAATGTGGAAAGTGCAAAAACGCAAAGATGAAATGTATACACAATATGAAGCAAAAAATGGCAAAAAATTTTGTACGATTGGCTACAAAATTTTAATTTTTTAGTTATTAGTAAATGAGCGATGCGTATTTCGTTGCTATTAAAAGTAGTTAACTTCAAAGCAAACAAATCGTAAATATTTTGCAATTTGGCAATTTTTATTATACATATTAATTTAATCGAGATTAAGAAAATAAGTATTAACGTTGAACTAATTTATATTTTAAATATTAAAAATTACCGATAAAAGAAACTTACCAGAGATTAAAACACATTGGCCTTTATTTTCTTCAATTAGGGAGCGAAAAGCATTATCGGTAACTGCAAAACTGTAAAAAACAATTTTGAAATAAAGTAATAAATACATAATAAAGCAATAAATAACCTGTTTCAAGAAGTTTTATACAAATTTATATAAATATATGGCGTCAACTATTTTTTTCGCAACTCTACATAAAAAGGTATTTAAAACTATTTTTAACCGACTTCAAAAAAAGAAAGAGGTTATGCAATTCGGCTAAATGTTGCTTTTTTTATATTTGTGCCTTCAGAACTCAGTCATTTCTCATCCGATTTTGAAAATTTTTAGTAATATGATAGATTATGCTTACAGATTGGTCCCGTTTTAAAAACAGCTCAAAATCTTAAAAATTAAAGGGTGTCCCGATACAACATACATATTTTTTACGTGTATTATGAACTGTAAAGGGCGATTCTGTAAAATTTTAAATGACTGCGTATTACTATGGCTCCCAAAAACAAACAATTATACAAAAATAAATCTTAAAATTAAAGGGTGCCCCCATAATTGATGTAAATTTACTTATATGGGCCTATCTTTTGAACCGTTATAAACAAACGCTTGCAAATTGGACAGAATTTCGATTGCTATGGCCGTTATAGTAACAAGTATTATTATTACAAATTATAAATTAAAGGGTGTGCCAATAGTTCACTAAATTTGATGTAAATGGCTATACTTTTGAACAGTTGTAGATAGCCGCTTGAAATTTACAACGAACCTGTATTGCTAAGTCCGCTATAACAAAAAGTATAAAATATGGATTTGGAAGTTAAAGGGTGTTCCAATAGTTAATGTTATTTTGTGTATGTGACCAAACTTTAGAACCGTTATAGACAGAACGCTGAATCTTAAAAAGGACCTGTATTGCTAAATCTGCTGTATCAACGAGTTTATAATTTGAATTTAAAAATTAAAGGGTGTCCTATAATTGTTGAAGACTTACTTATATGACCCTATTTTTTGAACCGTTATAGACAAACGCTTGCAAATTGGACAGAATGTCGATTGCTATGGCCGTTATAGTAACAAGTATTAATATTACAAATTTTAAATTAAAGGGTGCGCCAATAGTTTATTAAATTTGATGTATATGGCCATACTTTTAAACAGTATAAAAACGTGTATTTAAAATCGCCTGCTCCGAAGACCCACTAAGTTGATAAGTCATCACAGCGAGCACGTAATAGTAAATAGTGTTATTTTAGCATTTTTAGTTCGTGAGAATAAAAACTGGTCTTTGTCAGACGTATAGAACACATTACCCGAAATCATGAATTATAACAATTCTTGAACTGATAACAAGAGGACATAACACTTATTTTAGAAGTTATGGTGATTTCACTAGTTCCAAGGGTGCTTTTAAAGAACTTGACAATAAACTGAACTTAATACTTTTAAAGATTAATTTTGTCCTGTCAATACAAATACATCTTTTAAATCCCACAGACTAAATGAGAATATTTTGTGACCCACGACTTTTATTCTGATCTGACGCCACTTTGTATGTTTTTCGTTAAAACATTAAAAATAATTTTAAATACTTACATGTGCGGTGGTATTTCATAAAAATGCTTATTTCTATATTCTTTAATATGCGCCTCAGAATATATAGGTAATTGCATGTAGGGATTCACCGATATCAGGACCTGGCCAATGTATGTCTGAAATTACAATGCATAAGAAAATTTATAAAAATTTGCTTGTTTTACACATCTCACAATAACTAATTTGGTAAGTGCATGTAGTTTTACACCTGAAAACTAAAGTGTCCATATAAAAAATAGTCAGCTACCGAATTGCACTTACACCTGACAAATTATTGTGGCATGGTTTTACACTTACATAAATAATATTTTCCTGAAATCTCTTGCGCAAATTATCGATGAAGGCATCTTCGCTTTGAAAGTCTTCCAGCAGCACAAAGTCTTGTACACCCACACGGTCACGATCATGAAGACCGCGTTCCATGGCTAATTTTGAAGGTCTGAAAATATGTATATTAATGCAAATGAATTTAAAATCAATAAAATCGTCATCAATTTATGCGTTTAAATTACGGTTTGATTACTGTTTCATTTTGGCAGTTTATTGAGATGTTTACGAAATAAAGTGCATTACAATTTTTGAATTTTGATATTTTTCTTGTTGTTTGTTGACTTTTTTCTAGTACTTATGTAAATATTTTGTTTTATTATTATTATTTTTTTGAAATTTGAATTTAAAACTGGCAGGGGTTGTTACTTATTATTTTATTTATTTAAAAACACGAAGACATTTTCTGTAAAACCAGTTGAAAAAACGTACGCGTTGCGTCTTTGATTATAACCTCACTTTTTTGAAAAAGGAAAATCTGATTGCACACAGATGTTCCCCCTTCGAGATAAAGTTATAAACTCATATTTTGTTTTATATATAATATGTATGATTGTATTAACAGCCTTTTTATTTGTTTCGTTTGTTGAAATAAATTACACTGGTCAACAATAAAAAAAAAAACATTTTTTGTTTGTAACATGAAAACTTTTGTCTAGTTATATTTCGAACAAGGATAAGGATAATAGAAACAAAAACAAAATGTTTGAAATACGAACAGGTTTTTCGTAGTTCAATTTTTAAATATTTTAGAAAATTTCAATATTTATCGACAAAGTGAAGTTATTCCTCTATATTGCAATAATAAAATCGAGTTAACCTTAACATTTTCTTCTATATTTTGCTTCAGGGACATCTCGTTGTAATATGAAACAAAAATCCGCCAGCATACGTTGACTCCACTTGCCTTGATATCTTTTTTTCCATAATATTAATATCTAGGTGAAATCTTTCACCGTGTTCATCGCTAACGGCGTCGAGATTTTCAGGAAACAAGTCTAAATGTGAAAATTGAAAATGTATTTTCAACGACATATTACACACTAAAGCCTTTTAAGTAGATAAAAGCTCTACGACAATACTTTCATAGTCATTCGGTTGGTGGTTTCCGAGAAAATTTTGAGCCACTTTCCTGAAAGATTCCCAAGCTGAACTTTTTAAGTCACTTAGGTTTTCTATAAATATATCATATTCATTAATTGCCTGATTTTAGGATAAATAAATACGTATTCCATAATTTTTACTTCGCTCAGTTAAGGGAACTTTTCTTTTAAATATAAATAACCATCACAATTCTTATCCATAGCTTTAACAAAGTTTTTCATGTGTAAAGCTGGTAGAAATATATTATTCAGCTGCACTAAAGGGAGGCTTTTTATATTATTTTTGTCCTGGAGTAAGGAATTCCCGTTTAGGCCAGTCCGTTCGTTATATAGAATCTTTTCCACGATAAATTTAATAGTTTTATAAGACTCTTTAATATTAAAAGTCTCCCTTAGTGGTATAGACGGAAGAAAGTTCATTTCCGATGTGTAAAAGAATAGCTCTTAAACTAACTTTTGATCCATCTATAAATAAATGCCATTCTTCTACTTAATATTCCATATACAAAGCGCAGGCCGCAGACATTATTGCAATAAACCAACTGATCATCTTGTGAAAAATAAAATTTTAGCTTTTGATCTCGATTGCGAAAGTAAATACTTTTTTTTTGGTTGCAATAAATTCCATCCCTTTAATCGAGAGCCCAAAATTTTTGCCTGTTTTTTGGACAAATTTATGTCACGTAATAAATCACTAAGGTCTCCTTGAGATAGTAGATGTGGCTCATTCGATGAGGAAGCTTCTTGGAAGTCAGATCTAAAATTTCGTTTTCGGAACTTTTGGGTGGTTCTGGCATGGGTAGTTCCTCACTACGAGGGACTGGTCTTTTTGCAGATGACAGGTTAGGATACTTAATTTTACTTTTTGTTTTAATTGTTATACCTTTTATATCAGTTAAACAATCAGATGAGTGATTCGTTGGTTTCGCACAAATCATCGGAATTGCAAATGGAATAGATCGAGATCGTTTTGCCCATTCAGTAAGATGACCCACACATGCAACACAACAGATATGTGGAACCCACGATTTGTCTTGTAGTCTGATAGCAAAGCCAAAATACTGTTCATTAAACTTGGTTACTAAATGTGTCAAATTTCTTCGCTGAGATTTTAAAGTAATGTCTCCTCAACAAAACTTGTTAGGATCTTTTATAAACTTTCTTAACTAAAAAGACAGTAAAGAAAACTACGCTTTTGAAACAGTAACACAAAAACAAGACCTGATGGAATCAAAGTAAACATTGTTTTTATATGAGGGTAGGTGGATAAGTAAAAATTAGCATCTTTCTTGTTACAAAATTTTGTTGACCAGTGATATTAGTCTATTAAGTTTGTAATGTTTGTGTATTAAGTATTCGTATTCAATTAGATGTATATTATAACGGTAAAACATAGTTTTTTCGTGTTTTTAAGCTAAACTTTTAGTGACGTTAATCTTAAACACTCTTGGAAAATGAAATTTATTTCTTTATACCCTTCACCACAAAAAGTGGAAAAGGGGTATAATTAAGTTTGTCATCCGTATGTAATTTCTAAAATATCCATTTCCGACCCCATAAAGTAAAAATTCTGACTTCTTTTGCATAGCGAAGTCGGTTGAGCGATTTTCATCTTTCCGTCTATCCGTGTTAGAAAAACATAGATAGGTCAATCGATCATATAGTGTCAAAAGATGGACTATTAAAAATCAGCATGATCGGTCCATGGTCTTCCAGGCAGCAGGCAAAGTACCACGTCTACCTCTAATTTTTTCATGTCATTTGGAACAATAAAGTAACTCTAATAAAAAAAAAAAAAAAATAAATGTATGGGACGAAAGAGAATAAAAAAATAAGAAAATAAGCATATTGGGGCTCGCCCATATTTCCAAGTTGCGGGACTCTGAAATTTAAAATTTTTTTTAAATATCAATATGGGTATCACTTTAAAGATTTTGAAGACATCTTTGAGGAAATACTAAAATTTAAAAAAAAATGCTTAACCCATTTAAAGCCGATGTCGTTTTTATGTAAAATTATATATGTATATGCAGTACCAAATATTTTTCCTAATTTTTTAATTCTCTGTCACCCCAATATTTGCTTTTTTGATTGGAGTTATTTCGCTAAACTAGATTTACATAGATGGTGGAGGGTATATAAGATTTGGCATAGCCGAATATAGCACTCTTACTTGTTTCTTAAAAAAAAACTTAAGTTAATTGAAGGTTTAAAATGTTATAATTGGAAAAAAATGTGAAAATGCTAAAAATTTTTATGCTCGACAAAGAGATTAATAAAAATGATTTTTGATAATAGTTTATGTGGAAGTGAACAATAAATAGTGATAAATATAAATTATTTTATTTTCTTAAAAAACTTTGTGCTATTTTCCAAATTATCTCGATTAAATTAATTACCGATATCAAAAAATCCAAAAATATCAATTCTCTGTAGCATATAACGAAGGAAAGTTAGAATTATTTTTATAAGGCTATTGGCTCAAATTTTTTTATGAAAATAAATTAATTTAAAAAATATTCCCGTGTATTTAATTGGATAAATTATTTTAATTAAAGCTTCAGTGATAATAATATTAATCGTTAAAGTTAATCGCGGTTTAAAATGCCATTGTAGTACTTTTAAACAGTGCCTCGTTTCAATAACTAGAGTAAGAAACTCAAGGCAAATTCATACCAGGTATACTCAAAGGTGATTCAAGATCAGCTAGTTAAATTTTGTTTGTCAAATTTTTACTCACTCCCCACATTATAAATCTAAGTTTGTCATCCCGTTTGTAATTTCTACAGTATGCATTTCCGACCCCATAATAAAGTATATATATTCCACGTTCTTATGCATAGCGAAGCCGATGGAGCGATGTCCGTCTGTCCGTCCGGCTTCGTGTTGAAATAAACTTCGCCAAGGCACTAGATTAGCTAGAGAAAGTTTACATACGCCAATTGATCAGACGTAGTTTCGAAAATCTTGCTATTGAAAATCACTGATCGACAATTAATTCGTCAGAATGTTGCTCTATTATATTTTTGCCCGCAGAACTCAGTTACTTCTGAATCAATTTTGAAAATTTTTTCTTTATTTGATAGGTTATGCTTACAGACTGTTCATAATTTTTACAATTAAAGGGTGTCCCCATACAAGAAACATGTTTTTATCGTGTATTAAATACCGTAGCAAAAAAGTAATACAAGAATAAATCTAAGAGTTAAAGGGTGTCCCAATATGTGAAATAAATTAACAATATGATCCTATCTTTTATATCGTTTTAGACAAAAAGCATGGAAATTGGCCAAAATGTCGATTACTATGACCGTTTTAATAAGTATAAATATTTAAAATTAAAAGTTAAAGGCTGCCGCAATAGATCATATAATTTTATGTTAGTATATGGCCATATTTTAAGCAGTTTTAGACAGTCGGTTGCAATACAATTTTGATTTGAAAATTAAAGGGTGTCCCTATATTTAATGTAATTTGATGTACGTTGCCAATCAAGAATAGGAACAAAAGTTAATGGGACAACAACGCTAAGCAAAACTGAATATTTTCTATCCTTTTTTTAACAGAAAATTTAACGGTAGGAAATAATTTCTTATGCCGATTTATATGTACATGTGGTCAAAAATATGTGGTAAAGGGTATATAAGATTCGGCATAGCCGAATATAGCACTCTTACTTGTTGTTATTGTCTTTTGTTTTTAATTTTTGTATAAAAAGTTGCAAAAAAAAGAAATTTTTAACTCAAATACAAATTTCAATTTTCAAACTGAAAAAATGCGTATGTTGGAGTTTCTGTTGTTTCTGTCTGATGCATTACATCAGATAAGCAAACGTGACTTTACAAAACCGATGGAAATCTAAAAGAGTTCTTTTATTTTATGCAGGTTTTTTTCGCTAAATTTTTCCGGATTCCATTGTTTTATTCGTAAATGTTTCAAAATATTAATATTTAACTGTCAAGATTTCAATGATCAAAAAGAAGATTTTATAGTACAGTGACGATAGTTAAAATAGCACGGTTTGTAAGATGCATTTTAAATCAAATTTTTTACAAAAATCCAAAGGTTAAACTTTTTTCTTTATATTCCTCGAATTATATTTACATATAACACTCTCTATTTTTGTTTTATTATACATTTATATTTTTGGATAAAAAACATTATTTTGCTATTTAAAAAAGAAAAACACACATCCGGTTTCCTTTTAAATTCTTTGGCAATCAGAAACTAATTTAAAAATATTTCGGTTAAAAGTAACAATATTTTTAAGGAAATGAAATATTTTTATATCAGCAGCTGCACACGTTATATAGTTATTTAATTATTTTAATTTCAGGCAATAAAAAATAAGGTTTGTGGATTTTAGAACCAATTTGTATGGACATTTTTTTATAAAGCACATTTCAAACTTATTGCACCTTTTATGAATATGGCAATTTTATTATATTTAAAAATGTTTTTTTTTTTATTCAAGTGAACTAAATTTAAATTACATATAAATGTCAGGCTGAAGACCTCTACAGCTTTGCTGATGAATATTTTTCTAGATTTTTTGTTACCATTTTCTAAAAACTGTCTTATGAAATATTTCATATTTTGTAAGCATGTGGCACCTTTTTGTTGAAACCACATGTCTTCCAAAGCACTATCTAACAGCGACGGCGTCAGTAACACTTACAGCTCGGTCAACCTTATTTTATAAATATTTTTGCCAGCCCTGAATTCTCTAAGACACGTAAGTGTGTATTTGTTTTTCGGTAATCACGTGCCAGCTCTATAAATTCTAAATAACACATTTTTGACAATTTAGAAAAGGTGTTTCATCGCTTAGGAGAATACATTTCCTTGAAAATTAAACATCCAATTTTTAATATTAAAAATATTGGGTAGAGTGAATAAAAAGGCAGTTTAAACTTCATAGTACCTAGTACTAGCGCTAGCTTAAACTGTTCAGTATTAGCAGGGCTGAAAAGTTTGAACTACAAAAAGTGTGAATAAATCTTTGCTACTACTGATATATAGTACTGGAAAATGCAGCTGATAAAAACTATTTGAGAGTTGCCTCTGCTTAAAAATAATGCAATTTTTGTTGATATGCTCCAAAAGCATAAAATAATCAGGCATGTCACAAATTACGATCGGGATGGTTTGAATTCCGTATTAACAATTCCGATCGATTTTGTTTTACCTTCTTCAGATTCCGGTCGATTTTGCTTATTTCTAAAAGTGATTAATCTTCACCTTTTTATTTAAATGTGGCAATATTGCGCATACAAAGTAAATAACAAAACTAATCTAAATAAGGACACACAATAAAAGTAAATTTGAAAACGGCAAATAACACAATTTCAAAGAAATTTAATTTCACTTTGAAATTCAAAAGTGGTTTTATTCCGAAAAATTTTTTCGTTTTTCGTTTTCTAAAGAACCAATTTGGAGAATTGTAACCAGTTTCGATCGGAATTGAGTTCTGTGACATGTCTGTATATTTAACTCTGAAAATATGGGTGAGCGCCAATTTCTTCACTTGATGTTTTATTTTTTTTATTTTTCAGTTCTCTATCACCCAAAATGTTAGTTTTTTTTTATTAGACTTACTTCACTTAACTAGATTTGTTCCAAATGATATAGCAAAAAAGAGGCCTGGTGTTTTTCAATAGCAAAATTTTCGAAACTATATGTGATCGTATTTCAATTTTCCCTAGCTCATCTAGTGCCTTGATGTTGAAAGTTAATTTCAACACTAACACAGACGGATAGATGGACATTGCTCAATAGACTTCGCTATGCATTAGAACTCATAATATATAAACTTAATGGGGTAGGAAATGGATATTTTAGAAATTACAATCGGAGTGAGAAACTTAATTATACCCTTTTTCCACCTGTGGTGAAGGTTATAACAAACGACAATGCACTTTTTGACGAAAATACCAAGAATAAATTTATTTCCAGCATCTCAATAACATACTTACAAAAATTTACGTTAAAACTAGTAATTTTAAGTACTTGCTAGTTTTTATTTACACATATATTCAGCAAACGCTAGATAAACTAACTTGAACTAGACAACAAAAATCACTAGCTTTATCTGAAAATATTATTTACCTCAAAACTAGTTCTAACTTAAGATTTGCTAGTTTACGATAGAACTATATTTTTATTCAGACCGCCCATTGTCCATTGCTTCATTTTACTAATCCACATTCATACTCATAATCGACTGTCAACTGTAAGCAGTCTGGGTTTTTTACCTTAAAAAACTTTTAATTTCGCATTAGCAATTATTTATTAGGCTATTGAGAGTTAAGTTAAAAACCTTTTCTTACACTTGACTCAGGCAAATTAATTTATGTATAGATTGTTTCTAAATCTTAAAAACAAGGACAGGGATATTCTAATATTATTTAAAAAATTAAATTCTAGTGTTTAGGAAATTGGCGCAAGGTGACTTTTTAAGCACCTTGTTCTCTTACCGCAAATGCTTGTTCTTTTTTACTTTTTTAATTTGCAATTGTCTCATTCTCTTAATTGTTGATACTACCATATATGTATATGGCTACAGCAGTTTTCTGGTTCTAGAGTAATCTATTTACCACTAAAATTCAATCTGATAAGCAAATGACCAAACATAAAAGGATTTTTTTTTGCCAAAGAAAGTACGATAGTCTGTCTCACTTGTACTGATTATTGTGGCTTTTTTATCATTATGTGTAGAACGATAATGAGATTGCTTAAACATAAATCATCCACGATAAACACCTTCACAGATAACGAATGTTCTTTGCTCCTATAGTGGTATATAAGATTAAGAATTGAGAAATGTATATACTTGAGTTAAGGGCCTGCTCATTAGAGATGAGAGGCATTTAAATATCTGTGAGTAAATCACTGTGATTAAAAAATCATTGGTCACTACAGCGACTGAGTTTATCAAGTAACAGCAGCAGGCAAAACAATAAAGTAACTCCAATCAAAAAATAAATATACACGGCGATAGAGAATTAAAAAATAAGAAAACATAAAGTAAAAAATTGCCGCTTGCTCGTTTAAAAGCTTTTGAAGGGATCTTTAAAGAAATACTAAATTATTTCAAAAAATGTCATTTTTATGTACCAAAATCTTTTTTTCTTTTTTAATTCCCGGTCACCCCAATATTTGCTTTTTTGATTGAATATAGCACTCTTTCTTGTTTTATTTCAACATATAATAAATTTTATTTCTGGACAAATTTAATTACAGCTGCTTTGAATGCAGAGATTATGGTAACTGCTTGCAAAATATATTATTAATTTTATACTATGTTATTCCTATATAAACATGTATGCTTGAATATAAAAAGAACTGCAAACTGTGATCACGGTAACTATGTATTTAAAAAACGGAAATCGCTTATCCCTACTTCTCATGCCGCCAGTAAGAGGTTAAATAGAAGTCATTTAATTTTAAAGGGCAACATTCCGTTAAAGTAACGGTTAGCTAACTGGGCTTAAGTATAACGTAAACGTATCAGAAGGTTAATATGGTGAAAAAATTTTTAATTTTTATGTTATCTTTATTTTTTTTTTTTATCGAATGTTATTCTGTCTTTGAACAAACAGTTTTTTCAAGTAAAAAATAATAGAAATATTTTAGTAACTTTTATTCCTCCTAACAATAAAAGAAATGTGTGATTTTATTTTATTATCTTTATCAAAATTAAACTCGATGATGCTCCTTCTTATTCTTTGAAATTTAACCCTTCAATCATATGACTTTCCTTCAGTGTTCATGATTCAAACTGTTCATTATTATACGTTTCATCACAAATGAAAGAGGGTTCCAATATATATATTCGACCCCACACAATATATTATTTGATTCGATTGAGCGATGTCCGTGTTTCCGTCTGTCCATCTGTGTTCCTGTTGAAATCAACTTTGCCAAGACACTATAGAGCTAAAGAAAATTTATATACGCCTATCGATCAGACATAGTTTCGAAAATATTGCTATTCAAAATCAGAAAGATCGGTCCTTTTTCACCATTAGGAAGGTGTTTTTTTTACTACTTAAATTTGTGTTTTGTTTAGGGTGTTGCCAGTTAGTATAATTAGTCTTTACTAAGTAGTAAAGACAACCATGAGTATTCACTACAATTATACTAGCTGCAACAACCCTGAGCAGCCCTTACAATTTTCGACGCTTTTTTTTTAACAGAAAAACTTAATGATAGGAAAGAATTTCTTGTGCCGATTTGTATCTTATACAGATATGGCAAAGGCCATAGCCGAATATAGCACTCTTACTTGTTTATAAATTATATTGATTTTATTATCCAAAACGATAAGAAGTTATCAAAATTATTAAATATAGCATAAATTTTAACTAAAAGTATTTACTCAGAAATATAATAAAATGTTACTTTGAATTTTTCTGTTATCGTTCTAGTAATAAAATTGTGTAGTCAATTTTTATACCAGGAGGATTCAATAAATCATTGCAAAAACGTAAGAGACACTTTTTGAGTTGTTTATTTTTATTTTTCGAGGGATTATATTTTTAGCTTGATACACTACATCCAGCAACTCTCCAACTTTTTCAAGCCCTGTGGATAAAGTGATTTGGAGAGGTTCCTTAAATAGGCCTCTGCTTCAGATATGAACTCTGTAGTCAATTAGAGCTACATCATTAAACGAAAGACCAACAAGAACATGTAGAAGCCAAATTTAAAAAATACGCTAAGTACGGCAGCAACTCAAAAATCCAACTTACATAGTAAAGATAAATCTTATCTTTCAATTAATATTTTTTTTTTAAATCGTCAATGTCTATGCACATCCTTAAGATATGACCATAAATTTGTCAGCTCCCTTCGATCGCTAAAAAAATGTTCTTAACATGATGCTGTAGCAGTTTGATTCTAATATTGTCGATAGCTTAACTATATCTGACAACTAAATATGTCGTCTGCTCAAAAGTGCGTTGTAAATTTCATCGCTGATTTCCGAAGTAACTTTCTAAACGAACATTTTAATATTATTTCTTTGTTTTAGTTCTTACACATTGGCGTAGAGAGGTGTGTCTAAGAAGGATGAAGCCACTCTCAACTTGTGCTACACAAAAGTTAGTTTTTCATGCTTTCTGCAATTCTTTAATGTCCCGGACTGCAGGGTTAGTATGTGCTCCAAGGTTATTTAAATGCATTTTCACATGTCTTGCGCATGTTTTAGGATCGTATTATAAAGAAGTACTCAATTTTTAGCTAAGGTAAGACTTTCTGCTAGTGTTCCGGTTTCTTTGTCGCTTTTCGTCATAAGCGTTTATCAAGAAATATACCGAGGTATTTGACTTATGCGAGTAAAGGATCATCTGCTTGTTATATTAATTTATTCGGCATAAGTCTCTGTGCAAAGCGAATGTTATGTGCACACTTTTTTCTTCTCATAAACCTTTCTTTAAACATTTTTCGTAATCAAGGAATGGTATTGTAAATGTTGAAATTCTATTTATGGAGTCTTCACTAATAATTTCTACAAAATTACTTGTCGTCATTAAAAACTTGGTAAAATAATGAGTTTTATATATTTTTGAATGAGATCCACAGACATTCTGACTGTAAAATCTGATCAAGTTGTGCTTTTGCTTGTAAGGTCGAACAGTTGATCATCGCTTAAGCGAAGAAAAGAAAAATTTATTTGCATTTAACATGTGAGAGTTTTTACAATTTAAAGGTTTATTGTTATAATCTTGTTATATACTTCATATTAGTGTTGCCAGGGAAACACTTAAATTTTTTCATTAAAAGTAACATTTTGAAATTGTTCTTGAACGAAAAGTAATTTGATGTAATTTATAAAAAAATATAGTAAAAAGTTGTATTCCATATTTCAGGAAAAATAACAGGACAAAAAATTCATTTACTGAACGAAAACAAAACAAGTAATAAGAGTGCTATATTCGGCTATGCCGAATCTTATATACCCTTCATCACATATGTAATTCTAGTCCAATCAAAGAAGCAAATTTTGGGGTAACATGGAAATACAAAAGAATAAAAAATTTAAGTACTACATGTATATAATTTTACATAAAAATGTCATTGGCTCTTAATCGGTTAAGCATTTTTAAAATATTTTAGTATTTCCTTAAAGATTTTAAAAGCTTTAATATGATACCCATATTGATATTTTAAAAATTTCAAAGGCCTGTAACTCGGAAAATATGGGCCAGTGTCAATTTTTTCACTTGTTGTTGTTTTTTTCTTTTTTTAAATTCCTTATCTCCCCATATATTTATATTTTTTATTGGAGTTACTTTATTGTTCCAAATGATATGAAAAATTAGAGGTAGGCGTGGTGTTTTGCACGCTGCCACGAAGTACCTGGACTGATCATGCTGATTTCCAAAAGCACCTCTTTCGGCACTATGTCTGATTGATTGGTATATTTAAATTTTCTCTTGCTGTTCTAGTGCGGAGTCTACATTTGTATGTATTTTGTAGACGTGAAGCGATCTTCGCGTGTATCAATATTGTGCCCTTGATCGAATCAAGTGGAAATCGGAGAGAGAGAGGGAGATAGAGAGAAAAGAAGCAATGTGAATTACGTGGTTTGCGGTGCAATATGTAGTCGATGGCTGTCAGGTTGTAAAATAATTTTACCGGTTTACACACATTAATTTATGTTGTTTTGAGTGCTCGTAATACTGTTTTCACCAAATTTACCATAATGTTTATAATGACTCAATTTGTTTTCTTGCTTTTCATTCAAAATGCATTTAAGTTCCTTTCTTTTGAATCATTCGGTTGGCTTTGAGATATTGTGAATTAGTTAGAAAAATTAATCATCAAAAAACTGTCCAAATGTCTGTTTTCGTCGTAAGCTGTTGAGATAATTCACGACTAGTTCTTTTACAAGTATCCGTTTTACTATAATTAGTTCGATGTATATTTTTATACTGAAGGTGAAGTAAAAAACCTCTGTACGTTATCATAAGTAATGTTGATATATAGGTTTCCAAGGTTGTTTTAAAACATTTGCTATTTATTATACAATGTCTCATCAACTTACCGCTAAATCAAACTGGTAATCAAAGGAAGTATAGTTTTACAGACTTAAAAAACACCAAATATAATTACCTTGACATTATTGCTTCTTGAGTTATATTTTAAGTATTTTTAATTGAATTGTTGTATTTTAAAGTTGCGTGTTAAAATGTGTTAAATTCGCACGTCTATAGACAATAAAGAACTGTTTCTTTAAGCCGTAAAATTAAACCAAAAAGAGGTAAAAAATTACAGTTAAAGTTATCTTAAACATTTTCTGTTTCATTGGCACAATAATTGGGAAGACTGATTAGATAGTACAATCATTTTTTTGCTTTTTATTTTTTTATTTTACCAGATTTTTATAACTTTGCAAACTGTTCCAGAGAAGTTTATAAACATACAAATACGTGTGTACATTTACTTGATTGTATTGACTTTTTCGCTCAGTATCTTATCACTGTCAACTTTATTATTTGCATTCAATAGCACAGAATTTTAATTCCCTTTAGTTTCTAAATGTTGAAATATTTAATATTAAGAATACATGCACATACGTATTTATGTATTTCTTTTCTTGAAAATTATTTAACCGAACAATAAAAATCTTATTAAATTTGATGTAACGAATGCAGCAAAATTAAATACTTGAGCTTGGTACTAGATGTATGATGTTTTACTAAGAACTATATTTGTATTTAACCGATTTTTGTTTTAAATAAACTCTCCACCGTTTAATTTATAAATGTGTCATTATCAGTTCAGTTCTTGTTTTTTTTTTTCATTATTTTAACACAAACATACATCATAGTTAAATTTTTGTTGTTGTACATTTTTGTTATCATTGTGCTAAATAATTTATTTGTACTGATGTTATTGTTTTCATTTGTTTAAAAACTTATACTACAGCAACAACTCCTTCACATTTTATAAATTTTTTTGCATGTGTTTTTGTATAAAACTGATTAAGATTTTTGAGAATAGGTAATTTCTACTTTATTTGTTTCAATTACTCTTAATATTCGAAGTACTCTTTTATAAGAGTTTATTTATAAATAAATATACATACATACTATATATATGGTTGTTGTGTTAAATCGAAAATATAAATGACCTTCATCAAACGGAAAACTTATCCAGTGATGAATGTCCAAAAATTAAGAGAACGTTAAATGATAATTAGAATTTTATTGTTTTGTCAAGTTGAATAGAAATTTGGCAAAGTGATATTCGAATACGTATCCATTATCAGCAAAATTTACATTTCCTTTATCAAAAGGGAAAAAAATGGTGTATACACCTACTTCTGTTTTTACACAGTTTTAATTTAACATGGTTTAAAAATTAAATTTTTATACCATTCACCACAAAAAGTAAAAAATGGGTATATGTAATTTGTCATTTCGTCTGCAACATCCATTTCTGACCCCATAAAATATGTATATTCTGAGTTTTTATGCATAGCGAAGTCGATACGTCAATCGATCAGACATAGCTTCGAAAACAAGCAAGATCGGTCCATGTCTTTTGCGGCAGCCTGCCTAATTTATCCATATCATTTGGAACAATGAAGTTACTCGAATGAAAAAAAAACAAATATATGGGGCGATAAAGAATTAAAAAAAAAAACATAAAATATATTAAAATATTAATATCTTAATCTATTTACATATATATAAAAAATTGCTGCAAGTGTGTTGTGACTTTATAACTCACGAACGGTCAACCCGAATTTGATAAAGTTTTTAGGGTTTGTTTAATTGGTCGTGTAGATGGATTGCCTAAAGCGTTCGATCGACGCGTTCGTGAGTTATGACTAAAATTAAAACAGAGATAGATATTTATTTTGAAGTTACAACAGGGAATATTTATTTAAAAAAAAGGATAAGGATAAGCAAGTGGGAACAGAAAAAATGCGCGGAAACGATTTTATCATAAAACAAAATTTAAAACTAATTGAAATATAAATAAGTCCTGATTCATAGGGTCCAATAGGCTGTAAGAAAAACTTGCTTGGAAAAGTGTTCGTGGTACGATGATTCTCATTAGGGCAGCAAGGCGCCCCGACAGCAGCTAGTAGCGTCTTTGCTTTCATATAATTTTATGCAAAAAATTAAGACAACAATTAATAATTAATTGTACAAAAAACAGTTTTTTGCAACTTTTTCCAAAAAAGTTAATTAATAATTAAGTTATTTAATAAAAGACAACTTCACAATTTATAATACTACGAGTGGAGTGAAACTGAAGAAAATCTAGTCGCTGCTAACTTCACTACAATAATAGTAAATCATTTAAAAAAGAAAATGCTCAGTGTTTCCATCAAAACAAAAATGTTGTATTGTCGTACTTTTTTGCCTTACTTTCGTTTTGTGAAGAAAGCAATGTTACCATTGAGCATTAATACTTAATCATTGGTCATAACCAAATGGAATGCGATTCTATCCACTCATTAATGCAAAGAAAAATAATAATAAAAATATTAATTTGCCCTCTGAGTTATGTAATTGAGGTAATGAAAGATGGACGAAAGAATCCATATCTACTTACTGTTCATTACTTACATCACGACTATTTCCAGGATTATGAAAATCTTCCAATGCGACTTTTTAAATCATTAACATTGCAATAAAAAAATGAACTTCTATAGAAAAACACTTAGAACTGTTTTTAAAAATATTCATCCATAGAATTTGAATTTCGAGAGTTTTTTTACCTAGAGGACCGTTACGCATTTAAAAACTTATAGTTTATTACATTTCAGATTTTTATAATTCCAAATAACCAAAGTAACAAGATAAGTTGTGTTAGAAAAAACTAAATTTTCTCAACCGATATCTATTTCTGGTTTTATTTGAATCATAACATTAAATTTTTGTGACTATTTCCATGCTAAAAACGACACAATGTCCATCGACATTACCATGTTTTACAAAGCGATATAACGTCCATGGATATGACATCTTTCACTTTTGAGTGCGATAGAAAGTCCTAAGACATTATGTACTTGCACACTAGACATGCTACAGTTACTAAGAAAGGCTTAGACATTGAACAATTATATTTATGCAAAATTTTCTCTAAAGTAAATGAAAAGTTATTCAATTAAAGTCGACTTATTTTAAATCTTCCTAATAATTCACTCCGTACTCTAACGTCTTTCGGAAGCCTAGTACTCGTAGTGAAGGCGTGAGGAGAAAACTATTCATCGTTAATCGAATAAGTCGCTCGGTTGGATGGTTTTAATCAGTGATTAAAAATTCTTGACTAATTTCAATGCATATGTAGTTGCTTAACTGTTGCTGTGGAAAAATGTGAAACAATTAATTTGAAAACGTTTGCTGTTGCTTAAGCAATTAGTTTTCCTTTATTTTTTTGCTTATGCCTAACTCTTTACTATGAAGCTGTGGCAGACTACGATTGCTGTTTCTTGCTGTTACTTGCTGCAACTTGCTGCTTTTCATCCCTTTTAATATTATAAACGTATTTATGTATTTATTACCTGCAATACGTAAGAAAGTATGTACATTTTAAAAACGTTGTTTTTATTACACCATTAAATGGTGTTTTTTTTAAAGCAACAGAAAAAGAAGAAACAAACATCAACTTATTGCTTAACCAACAGCAAACGTTTTCAAACTAATTGCTTTTTGATTGCTTTGCTGCAGAAAGAAACAGATAGTCAGCTTAAGCAAATGCGTTTCTTTCTCTTGGTTTGCATTCGCTTTTTTTCTGTTGCTTCGTTAATAATGAAATGTTTTGTAAATGCTTAGACATTCAGTTTTTTTTTTGCTGGAAAGCCCTCTCCAGAAAAACTCTCCACTTATGCTAATGGCTAAGGGCTAGTTGAACCTCTACTGCCAAATCTTTTACGCGTTTGAGCCATATTAGAGCTTCTGATTATAAGTAAAATTTACCCGCATAAGGTTCTTTAAAATAAAATGTTTTCACATGTCAGATCATAATTAGACGAGAGAACATTTTGAACATTTAGTTTGCAGATTACGGGTGGCTTTATTGCCATTTTCCTTGCATACATTTAAAAGCGAACAATAACAATACTAATAAAATGTTGCCGACAACATGTTGGCTTGTGTGGACGCGAATGAAAAACAAAAGAGAATTTCAAGTGATTTTCTTCCAAATGTTCGTCTGTCTAAACTGGGACTTTTAATGGGAATTTCTTAGGTAAAAATCTGGATTTATTTACTAAATAAAAATTTTTATAGGAGCGTGGGTTCAATAACATTTGACTTCCGTAAAACAGTTTTTGCCCTTGATTTACTTAATTCTGATAAATTTATAATTTAAGACGTGATTCATGACAAATATTATTGTTTAATTTACCAAAGATTTCTTTAAAGATTTTGAAGAAAATGTGGTTTACATTAAATATTCGAAAAGTTATTAATAACTAATTTCGTCTTGTTAATTTGAAACTAAATTTAAGTGATACAATAAATACATCACGAGTTCATCGGTTACGTATTCGAATAGTTTACTTTTGTAGGAAAAGCCATGCACAGAGTGTGAACTTACACAAGTACATGTGTGTATATGCATACTCGTATCTATGTTTGTATTTACGTATGTAAATATGTATGCAACTTTTCAATGTAAAATAATTCTTTAAACAAATTAATTTAAAAATAAAAGCAATAATTTCGAAGAAAACATGTTCGTCTTTCCATCGAAAATCAAGAAATTTAATACAATTTTTCTTTGGAATAAAAGAAACAAACGCAACAATTTTAATTAAAAAACCAAAATTTGACATAAAATAAAACAACAACAAGAAATTATTGCAGTAAACATTTCGCTTTAATTATATCTGTTTACATCAAGTATTTTGTACATATAAAACATTTAACCATTTATTTATTTAAAGTTGTTTTCTTTTTTAAAAACAATTTTTTTTTAATTTCAACTTTAACCAAAAAGAAGAGAAAAATAAAATTTGACTGAAGTCATCAAACAGTAACTGAGGCTCGTGATTATTTATTAGGTAGGGGAAAGTGATATTTTGTTATTTCAAAAGGGGTATATATATATATATATATATATATATATATATTACTTGCTAAGAGGTACTAGAGTAATGAATTTGTTAAATTCAAGCTTTTATTTTAATATTTGCAGCCTCTTCTAATGTACTTTTTTCAGTTATCACGTTTGATTGAACTTTAATAGATTCTCGGTCTTCTGTACAGAAATCGTTCTATTTTGAAGTATTTCCATTTGTCAATGTGCAATCTGTAAATACTAATGTCAACAAATATTGGCCTAATGCATACCTACAGTTTGCTCAAAAGTCCTTCAATCACTTGGTGAGCGCTCTTAAATTCAATGTTCCTGGACTTTTACGAGAAATACTGATTTTGAGTACTGATTTGAAATTATAACTAGAACTGCTTTTTAGTTGATGGTGCCCATATAAAGCCATTCTAATAAAACTTGATAAATAATTATTAATTTTAAAGCAAACAAGAGTGCTATATTCGGTTACGACATCTATGTAAATATTTAGGCGACAGAGAATTAAAAAAAAATAAGTTCTACGTATACATAATTTTACATAAAAATGTCACCAGCTCTTAATGGGTTAAGAGTTTTTACAAAAATTTAATACTGTCTTAAAGATCTCCTAAAAGCTTTTAAATGATACCCATATTGAAATTTTAAAAAATCTGTAACTCGGAAAATATGGGCGAGCGCCAATTTTTTCAATTGATGTTTTTTCTTATTTTTTAATTCTCTATTGCACCATATATTTGTTTTTTTTATTAGAGTTACTTCATTGTACCAAATGATATGAAAAAATTAAAGGTAGAAGTGGTGTTTTGCCCGCTGCCTTGAAGGGCATAGACTGATTTTGTTGATATTTGTATTGATTGCTCGGTTCTTTTATTTTAACGGAATTTAATTCTGCAACTCTACCTAAATAATGTGTCAGTTTAGAATGGCCCTTGTATTCAATAACTGTAGGTAATAAATTCTTTGGTTACCAAATACTGACTGTTTTATTGTGTGAAACAACAATGTTAGTGAATAATTCTTGCGATAAAAACCGACTTCAAAACAGATTTCATCTGTCTGCCTATAACAGCTCAAGTGTATGGCCACATGAATTAGGTTACATTACCTATTGGGACACACTTATATGTCAAAACTTTATACTGTTTCAACTGTTCAATAGTTTGGCAATATACATCAAATTGCAGCAACAATAGGGTCACTCTTTAATTTCCAAATTCAAATTATATACTTGCTGTTGTAGTAGACTTAGCAATCAGGTTCTGTATAAATTTCAACCGTCTGTCTGTAACGGTTCAACAGTCTGCCCATATACATCAGATTATGTCAACTATTTAATTTATATAATATACCAAATAAAGTAGTTGACGTTCTGTCTAAAATTAAGGTGTTTGTATACAACGGTTCAAAAAATACGGCCTTGTAGAACAAATTACAATAATTTTGGGAACACCCTTAAATTTCTAAATTCAAATTATAAGCTTCTTGTTATAGCAGACTAAGCAAAACATGTCCCTTGTAAATTTCAGCTGTCTGTCTATAACGGTTTAAAAGTCCGGCACCTACACCATATTATATCAACTATTGGGACACCCGTTTATTACCAAATCCAAATTTTATACTTGTTGTTATAGAGGAGTTAGTAACACAGGCTCTTTGTAAATTTCAATCGTCTGTCTACAACTGTTTAAAAGTATGGCCATATACCAAATTAAATGAACTATTGGTGCACCCTTTAATTTATAATTTTAAATATTATGAGCTGTTACTATAACTGCCATAGCAATCGACATTGCGTTAAATTTACAAGCGTTTGTCTTTAACGGTTAAAAAGATAGGCCTATATAAGTAAATCTACAGTAATTATGGGACACCCTTTAATTTCTTAATTCAAATTATAAACTCGTTGAAATAGCGGATTTAGCAATACAGATACTTTTAAGTTTCAACGTTCTGTCTATAGCGATTGGAAAGTTTGGTCACATACACAAAATTACATTAACTATTGGAACACCCTTTAACTTTCAGATCCGTATTTTATTCTTGTTGTTGTAGCGGACTTACCAATATAGGTTCATTGTAAATTTCAAGCGTCTGTCTATAACTGTTTAAAAAGAATGGCAATATATACAAATTAAATGAACTATTGGCGCACACTTTATTTTGTAATTTTTAATATTAATACTTGTTACTATAACGGCCATAGCAATCGACCTTCTGTCCAATTTGCATGCGTTTGTCGTTAACGGTTCAAAAGATAGGCTCATATAAGTAAATCTTCATTATGGGATACCCTTTAATCTCTAAATTCAAATTATAAACTCGTTGAAATAGCGGATTTAGCAATACAGGTCCCTTTTAAGTTTCAGCGTTCTGTCTATAGCGATTCGAAAGTTTGGTCACAAAACACAAAATTACATTAACTATTGGAACACCCTTTAACTTCCAAATCCATATTTTATACTTGTTGTTATATCGGACTTACGAATATAGGTTCGTTGTAAATTTCAAGCGTCTGTTTATAAATGTTAAAAAAGAATGGCAATATACATCAAATTAAATTGGCGCACTCTTTATTTTATAACGGCCATAGTAATCGACAGTCATTTTAAATTTTACAGAAGTGCCCTTTACAATTCATAATACATGTAAAAAATATGTATGTTGTATGGGGACACCCTTTAATTTTTAAGATTATAAACCTTTTTTAAAACGGCACCAATCTGTAAGCATAGTCTATCATATTATAAAAATTTTCGAAATCGGATCAGAAATGACTGAGTTCTGGAGGCACAAATATAAAAAAACCAACATTCAGGCGAATTGTATAACCTCCTTCTTTTTTTGAAGTCGGTTAATAATGCCATAAAACATGAATTTGACGTTTTTCCTTCTAGAAGCATCACAGTTACCTCTTCTTTAAAAATATCGACAAGCAGATATAAGTGTCGATATTTTATTAAATAAATATCTCTTGGTTAAGATACTAAACCATCGTTTAAAAAAAATATTGCAATTAATTACACTTAAATCATTTTACTTTAACAGTTTTCTATAAAACAGTAAACACTAATCAATATTAGCATTTTCTTAAATAAAAAGTAATATGGCGGCACCTAGTCCATGTTGGTTAAATTAAATAGTAAATAGTTGAAAATTCTCCTTTTTTAAATTATTTAAGAAGAGTGCCGGCCTTATTAAAAAATGCTACTGCGTATTTCTGACTTTGTGCTGTATGTTGGATATAAATAAAAACTTAATTTCAATTGAACACAATGAAATCGGTCGAATCATCACTAAAGGGAGTGTAGAGACTAATTCTGCTTTCATAATACAAATCACAGAAATTATTTTTTCCAATACACTATATTCCGGTACTAAAATCAGGTAAATATTGATAAACGCGTATTGTTGCCAATTTACATATATTGCCAATATTGAATAAATGTATTTTTATGCTGACTGCTGTGGTAGTTGGCCTGATTAACTTCAATATGTTCAGTGCCTTACATTTTGTTAATATTTTTTTTTGCAAAATTTTTGCACGAATAGTTTTTATATTTCACTTCACTTTCATCTTCGTTTACAAAAATTATTACAATTTATATTTATGTTTATTTTCTATCATTTGTTTTATTTTAGTTAAAAATACATTGGCTTACATTTGTATTACTTCATTGCCTTTCAAGGTGTAATGGATTAACTAATAATTTTTTTTCTTTTTTTTTTTTACATTATTTGTGTTAAAAAATAAAAGTTAGTTATTTTGATCTCTACTTTAAAACAATCATTATAATTGATTTTTTAAGATCGTTTTAATCTGCCTTAATGCTCTTAAGGGAAAATGGATGGATGGAAAAAATAATAACTTATCGTTGGTTTTAAAAATATAATTCAATTATATCTTGAATAATAAAATATTTTTTATTGAATGAATTTTATTTATTAACATATACATGTATTACATATGGAAAAACTTAAAAAAAATAATATGCATTGTGACTGATGCATTAGTAAAAGTCTTGTCGTATTTTTAGAACAAGCAGCGTGAAAACTTATAAAAAAATACCAACCAACTAGTTGTGCTTAAAAATTTTGTTTAAAAACTGTAAAAAATTTGCTCCTTTTGTATATTTTTCCAATAACAATTAATGAAGGTAATATTTACTTGTAGGCTTTTGTTAGTTTTTATATCTTTTTTCCGACTAAATTGACGATTTTTGTAAAGTTAGCGGGAAATGTGACCATAAGTGTTGCCGGACATATTTTTCAGGGAGACACAAATTTAATGTTTAACGATTTCTACAAATAATTGCGTGAGTATTTAAAGAGTGTTTGGGGGGATAATTAGAGGGTTCTTAAAAGAGGCTTGATGTGTCTTACGGAGCTTGTTAATCGTTATAAGAACTGCTTTAGTGTGTTTAATAAATTGGACCATTCGTTTTCAAAAAAAATATAGAATCATTGAAGTCATGAATCAAGGAAGGAAGATTGCGCATTGCGCAGGTCCGTTAGTTTTGTGTGAACTAGATATAGAATATTTGTATGAAAAGTGTAACAGAACCAAAAATCTCTTATATTTTTTTACAACAAACACTCATTCTCATTCTATTATAATGTAGATGCGCAGTAGAAAAATTTTTTAAACGACGAAGACGCAATCTTGTTTTTTGATTCATGATTGAAGTTACTTTCAAGAAAATTTGTTCATTTTAGGGCTAAAGTGACTTGAAAAGTTAAACTGAAAATGATAACAAACCGTAGTTTTTCGAGATCTATTTACATACACACAGAAAACAGAGAGGTATAAATTCGATTGGTATGTTCACAATTTAATTACTAATATAATAATTTGATTTTTAATATTAATAATTAGTAATTTTGATTAATTTTTTATATTAAAAGCTAACAAATGATATTTGCCTCCAAATGTTGGTTGTAACACCATTTGAAAAAGTTAACCTGACCGATTTGTATGTTTACTAAAATCTAATATATTAAATAAAAGATGCAAATAAATTTATTCAGCATATTATTACTGAAAACCAAATTTTGGTAGTTAGAATCATAAAAATCGATTGAGTCTTCTAAATCGAAAAATATTTGACGTAATAAAAATGAATTTTTACAAATTACACAAAAAATAATCAATATTTTACTATAAAAATACAAGATATATTGTAAGTGGTAAAAAGTTCTTCAATATTGTTGAAAGGTAGGTCCAAAAACAATCTCACAAAGACATTGGTAAATTAAAAAACTCTTAAATGTTTAATACACTTTACTACAGCAAGACGTGCGGTATAGGATGGAAATTTAAAGAAACTATGTGGAAAAGAAGATTCATAATGTAAAGGAAGGAGTAGGCTGAAGTCGATGGCAATGTAATTTGTAATCTTATTCTTATAATTTATTTATAAAATAAAAATTAAAATATTATATTGTTTTATTTAATTCACAATAATACTTTATAGAATAATTTTTTAAATAGTTGTGAGTGCTATATTCATTCAGTTCTTACAACCGAATTCAAGATAATACACACAACCGACAAAATTCGATTGGAAACAAATTCGGTTCTCATAACGAATTTCTTTTCTCTGTGTAGCTTCTAATTTTTTAGTCGAGCTTAAAAATTGCACATTAGTATTACCATACTTTCTCCATCCCCATGTTCTCTTGAGTGCTATGAAACTAAACTTTTATTAAAGAGCTTTTTCTTTTTAAAAATTACCAACATTATTGTATAAACACTACTTATCCACTTTAATTGTGCTTGATTCCTTCAAATATAAATATTTCATGATATTTTCTGAAATATTTATTTTTTTTAAACTAAACTAATAAATGAAATGTATTACTGCGGGGAAAGCATATCCATATGGCCATTTTGCTATTGCTCATATATAGCTCATCAGTGGATTCTACCCAAATTTTGTAAGCAAAACCTCAGAGTCTTATACTTAAATGAGAACTCCATTGAATCAATAAGGCAAAAAGCCATAAAAAACTCCAAAAATTTTAATACAAAAACACAGTAACCATTGAGTAAATATTTTTATTTTTTCTTTCATTTTTCTACATAAGGGTTGCCATTGGAAAGATTTAATGAAAAAATAAAAACAAGCAAAACCTCAGAGTCTTATACTTAAAGCCAAATTGATTAGTTTGCATCGAAAGCTCGATGATTTATTTTGCATAACAAAATTTATTATAATTAAAAAAGAAGACTTTGAAGGGAGTATCATAGTGGCAATCACCCAGATCCCCTTAATTTAAGACAATGTAGAGAATCAACAAAATTGCTTAGAGAGCCACTGGAATCCAACCTACTTTAAGTTAATAAAATATGTCAATGTAAAGTATGAAATTATGTTTTCTATTTAATATAAATTGTGTGTAAATATTGGCCCACCTTTTTTTGCCTTAAAAAATCGGAAGAATTCATTAATGGTTTGATTTCCTTTTAAATCAGCTTTGGCTTAAACTAAAAACTAAGAACTTACAATGTATCGGAAGTGTGAATACATTTAAAAGTTTTTTTTGTTACATTTGCATGTGAGACTAAACACACCAACCACCAGGCATAACGTTTTGCTGCCAATTCTTGTTAGTTGTTTTTGAATGTTCGACTTTCATGCCACTTTCTAAACAAGTCATGTGTTTATGTATGCAAGTGTCTAAATCACTTCCTGACCGCTGTCACATTAACTTTATACAATAATAAGAAAACGAAACAAACAGCAAAATAACGAGCAGTCACAAGGTGGCAACGAAACTACAGCACTGGGTCAACTATATTAAAAATGAAGGTTTGTTTTTTTATTTACACTGATAATTTTTCGATAAATTAATAAAAAACACATCATATTAGCACATCACCTATAAGTTATTTGGTTACGTTTCGTTAACTCTGTGGTCAGCATTTAAAACCAGATCATCCTTAGAAATTCATATTTTGTTTTTCAATATTTGTTCCTGATTTCTTAATTTTAATAATTTGTTTGACTAACTTACAGGAAATTATCTGAAAGCATTTCAAAAGTTCACTTCAATATATTTTTACATTTTACAGAAAAGTAAAAGTAAGTTTATATTTCTTTTTTTAATTACATGTAATGATGCCTCAATTTCAAACTTTGATTTGCCGCTTTTTAAAGCTGAAAGTCCATATCATGCGTTTTATGCGTACACGCTTTATACGCGTCTGTTAAGAAAGTATAATCAATGTAAATATACGTGACAAGTTACACATAACAAAGCGTAGGAAGCATGAACGCGTAGAAAGCAAGAAATTCGTTTTCTTTCTACTTTTCTACGCTTCGCAAGCGTCATGAAAAAATGTCAGCTGTTTTTGATATCTAAGAATGGTAAATTATATTTTATTATCAAAGGTATCGATAAATAATGTTGTGTTTATGATTACTTTTTTCTGTTTTTTTAAGTGCCTTTTTAATAAAAAAAACCCTTTTTTTAGTAAATTCGTTAATATTAATTATTTACAACAACTCTTTCCTCAACAAATCTAGTGTTTTTGCTATTGATTACTTTTACGTACTAAGTTTCATCCCTAATGTGTTTATTTATTCTATAAAATTTTTAATACAAATGCAAAAACCGTTCCCTTTCCTTCTGAAGATTTCATAGGTCCTTGTTGCACAAAATATCATGTGCATAAACTCAATATATACCATAAATTCTTTAAACAAAACACTTTCCATTTTTCCAAAAATGATTTCTTTAGATAAAAATATTTACACTGTATAAAGCGTAAAAAGTATGAAAAGCGTAAAAAGCGTGTACGCATAGAACGTTGTATGGACTTTCAGCTTAAGAATAAAAAAATTGTTTGACAGTGTGTTTTTGTTAGTGAAATTTAAATATTTAAAAAAAAATTGTGTCTGTTATTTTGCATTTTCGCAATTGGAGACGTGAAAACCTTTTATGTGTGACAATCAGATTTTACTTTAAAACGATTAAAGAATTTCTGTTACACTCATTAAAGTAGTAATTGTGTTTATTGTAGCAACTTTTATTATCTAAAAATAATTAAAGTTAATTTACTTTAATTGTGCTTGATTCCTTCAAATATAAATATTTCATGATATTCTCATGAAATATTTATGTAATACTGCGGAGAAAGCAAATCCATATGGCCATTTCGCTACTACTTATAAAGCTCATTAGTAGATTTTAAACAAATTTTGTAAAGAATCCCCCAGAGTCTTATATCAAAAGCCAAATTGATTAAATGAGAATCAATAAGGCAAAAAGACTATAAAAACTCAAAAAATCTTTTTTACGAAAAACACAGTAATTATTTAAAGAAAAAATAAAAATAGTTACTCAATGGTTACTGTGTTTTTTGTAAAAAATATGGAAGTGCATAATTTCAAATGTCTGCGTTTAGCTGTTAAAAATATAAGACAATATACGTGAAAATCTCTTTTCAATTGGAAAACCCTTTAATTTTTGATCGCATAAAGTATATATATCCTTGATATTTATTCATAGCGGAGTCGATTTAGTGATATCTGTCTCCCCGTTCGCCTGTCTGTAATCGGATTGAGCTCAGTTTTGCCAAGTCGCTAAATGAGCTATATAAAATTTATCACCACTATTCTCCCCGACGTAATGCTATTAAAATTTAGCAACATTGGTCAATAAATGGTGGAGATGTATTAAAAAAAGCGCCTTTATTTTTTAAGTATCTCAAATCAAACTGTGCTTTTTTTGTTGGTTATTGTTGTTTTTGCTTCGTTTTATTGAAAATCGAAATTTCAGAAATAAAAACTCTTAAAAACTTAGTAATAAAAATATCACTAAACCATCTAAATTTCGCCAAAAAATGTTTTGTAATAAAAAATTGAAAATTTTATTAAAAACCGATAATATAAAAATTTACTAAAAAAAAACATTTCAAAAAACAAATTTACACTATTGGGTAATTTTTATAAGTTTGCAATATCCATTTCCGAACCCATAAAGTATTTATATTTTAAGTGCTAATGCGTAGCGAAGTCAATTAAGCGATGTTAGTCTGTCCGTCTATATTCGGATTGAAATCAATTTTGCCAATGAACTAGATGAGCTAGAGAAAATTTACATATGCCAATCGATCAGATATAGTTTCGAAAATTTTTCTATTGAAAATCAGCCAGATCGGTCCATTTCCTTCGAGGCAGCGGGCCAAACACAACGCCTTCTTCTAATTTTTCCATAACTTTTTTCAACTTTCGTTTGTATTTCTGCAGGTGGTTTTCTTAATTTAATAAAAACTTCCTGTTTTAGCTGCAGGAATACAAACGAAATTTTTTGGGACAAGAATCCTAAGCAAAACATACAATTTTAGAAACTTTTTTTAAACATAAAAATTTAATAGTAGGATAAAATTTTTTATGCCGATTTATAAGTACATGTGATTATACATATATGGTGAAGGGTATATAAGATTCGGTATAGCCGAATACAGATAGCATTCTTGTTTGATCAACTTTTGTTTGCATTCCCCAGGCGGTTGTGCCTTTGATTAAATTTAATGAAAGAGGTAAAAAAATTAGTGAGCTTTTCACCTGATACAGCAAGCTTTTCAATTTATTATATTCGGCATAGCCGAATATAGCACTGCTACTTGTGTATATAATAATTGTAAAAATGAAGCTGAAAACGAAATATCTGAGATCTTCAGAATATTCCTTTCAGCGAAAGTTCGGCTTAGGAAGGGCATTTCTTTTGGCGCTTATATTTCAATAATTTTTAGTGAAGAAAAGTGCAGAGCAGACCACAAGGTGAAAGTAAACAACTCAAGTTCATCCCAAATATAATTTTTATATCAAAGATATACATATTCCTTCTTTTGGTGAAGGGCATATAAGATCCGGCACGGCCGAATATACACTCTAACTTGTTTTACTTTATGTTGGAAGTTAGAAAACTCAACTCGTTTTGAGATTTTTGCATTTATTTTCTTCAAATATTTGTCAGTGTAACAAGAAAAAATTATCTGATTCCGATATTTAACCTGAAAAATTGAACGAGCCTTAGAAAAATCAAGAAATTTGCATTTTTTATTGCCTATACTTTCATTTGCAAGAACGTATTAAAACTTATTAAAATCGAATGAAAACAAAAGCTAGAAAGCATGTTAAAATTTTTATTATACACGGGGTTCCACTGCGAGAACTCAAAATAACATTCATAAGAGATCTGGGGTTTTCACTTTCTCTGTTGTGCCTGTTTATCCACTGTGCAACATTTATTGTTGTAAGATGTAGAATTAAAAAACTTTTAAAATCTTAAAAATGTTTTTTGAATTTTTTATATTTTCTATTAATAGAGGACGATGAGGTTTCTTTCATTTTGGAATGTTTAGCCCCAAACGATGTACCTTACTTAAGATGCAGGGTCACTGCATTAAACTGACGAATGTTAATATTATGTTATTGCTACAAATGTTAACATGGCCTTATGACAGGTTTACTTTTTATGTAAATTAACTTTCATTGACTGATATTAACGTGAATAAATGAATTTAACAAATCTTAAGGGGATTAAAACAAAAATTCGTTCTTCTCGTAATCTTAAACAGAATCACACGAATCTATGGTATTATGTAAATTGTGTTGGAAAGCAGCATATGAGGAAAAAACCTAATTTGTGTTTGTGTTTTTTTGGTATAAAAAGGTCAAAAGTGCAATAAAATGTGAAAGTTTGTGTCAGTCATTGAAACAGTTAACAACAAAATGTACAATTCTATAATATTTTTAATATTATGGGTTATTCTAAGCATAACATCTGTTAAAGCAAAACCTCAACATCTCTCTAATGAATCGGAATATTATCAATATGGAATGGACTTGTCTCAACTGGAAGATGAGTTAATACATCAAGCTGGAGCGACACAAGATAAACTATTTTTGCAACATTTAGTGAAAAAATGGAAAACATCCACTACAACAACGTCTGAAAATCCAGCGCAAGAGACTTCAACTATACCCACAACAACTTCTAACTTAACAGGAGCAAATAAAGCCATTCCAACAACAATAGAACCATCAACAACGGTAGAGACGGAACAAAATGCTGCTTCCTCTGCAAGTCCCAGTTCTAATAAAAAAGATTTAACTAAAAGAAAGAATTACGAAAACCCACATCCTTTTCAAGTAGTTTTATATCCAACGCCCATCTTTCAGCAACCAATTTACGGTTATTATCCTTTTTACTATCACAACATTCCACCACGCATTTCTGAAGTGACACAAAGTGTTTCTGGAGTACCTCAGTTTGTTCCGGGCTTGCATACTACTTCGCATTTTGCTGCTATTCCTCAGGTATCCCCAACTATGTTCGGTACGCCTGCTATTTCTTATATGGCTGCTTATACTCCAAATTCGCAATATCCAATGCAGTTTATAACTCCAGTTTATAACCCCAGTCCTTTTAAGAGGTGAATTATTTATCATACAATTGCTATTTATAATTATATGTGTTTTAATTAGTGATTCGAATAGCGAACTAGAAAATTGAAAATATATTATTATGTTTTTACATAAAATACATAAAAGAATTGTGTTTATTGATATGGAAAAGCAAACATATTTAAAGATTTTTAAATTTTAAGTGTGAACTCATACAACGCCGGCTTATAATTTCTCTTCTTTCTTTTTAAATCCTCACTATTTTTCAAAAAATTATTTTCAATGTAAGAGTTTTAATCAAAGGCTCAAGAGGTTGTTGTGCGGCCTTGGGTGGGCATTTAAAAAAAAACTGTCTGACAAATCTTGATCCCATTTTCTTTGAACCACTTTTGCGTTTTAATCTTTGGTTCTGAGAACCATATCTTTCAAACTGATCAACAACAATAAAAGCTTTTTTAACGATATATTAGGGTTGCCAAAACTTGCTTTCGTAACAGTACGCTCTCTACGAAGAAATTATTTTTGGTGCAAAAAACAAAAAAAATTAAAATTTGTTTTTAGCAAGAATATTTGGAATCTTTTTATATTAATTTATAATTACTGCGGGGAAAGCATATCCATATGAGAACTTCATTGAATCAATAAGGCAAAAAGACCATCTAATCAATTTGGCACTTGACATAAGACTGATGTTTTCTTTGCAAAATTTGGGTAGAATCCTCTGATGAGCTATATAAACAATAGCGAAATGGCCATACGGATATGCTTTGGTTAAATAGATGATGTCTACAATTACACATCTAAGGTAGATAGACGCGAAGAATGCTGATGAAGGCCGTAGCAGTCCAGAAAGTGCAGCATTACATTCTGCTAGCGTCTAATTTTTTCTATTTTCTTTGGAAAACGTCCGCATATATTTAAAAAAAATTATTTTTCTAAAAAAGGTTTTTAGAAATAGAAATAAATGATCGAATGATTCGAATTTTCAATTTTATTTCAATGAAAAATTTTGCTGCAAACAGAACAGTAGTTTAGAAAAAGTGGATTTATTTACAACACATTTTGATTCGACACTACTGTGCACTAATGCAGACAGAAAAGTTATTACTAAAAATTAGTGGAAAGTAATTACTCAGTAAAATATAAATTGGCAAAAAAATACCAAACAAATTTTGAATTATTTTAGGACATAAAAAAAGTCTGAGCAGATATTTCTCCATTTATATTCACAAGTCATCTCGTTGTGGCAACATTATTAGTAGACTTTTTAAAAATATCAAAAAAAAAGTAACTGTATAATTTTCGGCATAATTGGTTAAAAGTACGAAGTGGCATTTAGAACAGTTGAATTTTGTTTTTCAGGTTTAAGTGTTGTTTTCATTTTTAAAGTTAAGTTTCAAACAAAGTTTGATGTCTCTTCTTCTTTTCCCTTGCAAGATATTGATGGCTGCAAACTACTGCAGTAGAAAATAAAATACTATTTCTGTTCAATTAAATTTTTCGTTTTTTTTCTGCCTGGAAAATGTTATTTAGTTTGTGATTCATTACTAAAATGTTACTCATTCTGCACATTTTAACAATTCAATGAAATTTTATCTTTTTATTTCGCATTATCAGTTTATTGCAAAAAAAGGAGACAAAAATAAAAAACAAAAAAATGAACATTATTGTATTCGTTTTCACTCAGATACCAGTAAAAGCAGCAGGTTTTTTAATGTGTTATTAAAAGTTGGTGTTAGTAGAATTAACTAACATTCAAGATATTTGAATAAATTTCATGGTGCAAGGAAATTATTACCTGTGGTTTACTACTTTGTATCTAAAACCAGTTTTAAAATAAATTTTTATTTTGAAGATTCACCTATACATGTTATCCCAAATTTTCAATTTCCAAATGAAATTTCAAGTTACACATGTTTCTACATACAAACATTTTGGTGAGAATCAGTATAAATACGTATCACAATAAATTTTATTTGTGCAAACGAAAACTTTATATATTAAAAAAAACCAACATAGGAGACCTTTTTTCTATAAAAGTTGAAAAATAGAAATAATTTTTTTCGTTAGAGCAGACATGAAAAATTGAAAGTTTTAAATTGGGTTTTTTTTTGTAAAAATATTTGCTTTTAAAAATATTCGAAAACTTTAAAGTTGGAGCAAAAATAAAGTTATATCGATAATTATAATTGCGCAAATTTGTCAAATATATAAAATTAACTAAAAGATCGTATATTAAATGCTTAAGCGTATAAACATTTGTATAAAGGTTGTCTCTAAATCAGGGCAAATTTATACTAGGTGGCAGCGCCACTACAGCAATACAACAACGAAAAGAGAAACACGCACTTAAGTGTGTGGGAAACTTCAAAAGTTAATTAATTATTTAGATTTTTCTACCCTTTTTAATAACGTTTTCAATAAGCTTTGTTTTTTGGATTAATTTTAAAAATGGTGATAAAAAATAAAACAAACAATAGTCACCTGCCGCAACGATGCCACCTGGTTTGACGTAAGCAGAAAGAAAGATATTTTGTTTAGTTTTCACTTGTTGTTTTTTGTTGTTGAACCACTCGAAAGTTACATAAGACTTCGCTGGCAGAAAGAAACTCCTTTTAGAAACCTTCTATAACCATTTTGCATAAACGTGTATTCATTGCTAGCGGTGTCCACGACTTCGTTTGCGTGTCATTTCTAATTTAGAAAAATGTTTTTTAACTATTTATTCCAAGGTTGTGTAGAGACAGTGTTAAAAATTTTCCATTTAAAAAAATAAAATGTGCTGACACTTGTTTTAGTAACATTATTCCGGTAAAAATGGGTGCTTTCATATTTGAATCTTTGACATTTTGTTCGAACACAGGCAGACAGACAAAAATTTCAAAAATATGTGTTTTGAATTCCACATAGACATCAATATTTTTAAAAAATATTTCATGCACAGAAATGACCCCGATACAGTTTCATAACATGTATAGGTTGAATTTTCTTGTTACGAAAACGAGGGGCTACAGAACTAAGAAATGAAAATTTTTTTAAATATTTTTTTCAAATGCAATCTATCAGGATATTTAATTATTTTGTAAATTTTGGTGAAAACCGAAATTAAAAAATACTATTATATACGTATGTTTATTTATTTATGTTTAATTGTGTTGTCATTATTTAACTCTAAGTATAACAATATATTTTAAAAAATAAAGGTTAAGGGAAATATATATTTCTATTATTTATTTTGAATAAGAAATTAAAAAAAATGTGATAAATATGTTTTTAAGTTAAAAAATATGTTTTTCATTTAATAAATAATTGTGCTTTATTTAATAAACGTATGTTAGCATTTTCCGCAACGTGAATCTTGATTAGTCTCGTTATTTAGGACATATGAAATATAAATTAGAAAAGTCAAATTTATAAATAATTGTGTTGCTCTACCGAGTTTTACATCTCTGCGTCTAATTAGGTTTTTCAAGTTTTTTCATTGTTTCCTGACATGAAAAGTATCTTTATGGTTTTTGGTTCTTCAAAAAGGGAAAAAAATGTTCCCTAAATAGTCATGATTAAGTTTTAATTTTCATTTATTTTAGTCTGTGTGATTGGACGGGAATCTAAGTTAACTTTTGTAAATTTATAATAGTGCAAAATCTTTATTTTAAATTTTTTAAAGAATTCACAGGGATTTTTTTCGTAAAAGCTGACCTTTAAAATTTGGAATTAGAATTTGGAACTTTTTTAAGAAAGAGGAAAGGGAGTGTGCAAAAAAATTAATTGAAGAGAACTTTTAATTCCAAAAAAATTTTTTTTTGCAATTTTTTCTCTTAAATACTACAAAATATGTGTCAATAAGAAAAAAAGAAATATTAATAATTTATAAATAAAATAAATTGAGAATAATCAGGAAGATACTGCAAAAACTATTAACTGATAAAAAGCGAACTAAACTTAAATATTTTTAAATTTTGATTTTTACATTTTTTTTATTTACTATTGTAAAGAATCATAGCCAATAAAATATTCTATAACAAACATAACACAATTAACATAAATATAATACTGTACATAATCAGGTGCATGTTTAGTTTATTGCACGAAAAAATGAAATACTCACAGAAAAAAAATGAAAAATCTCCAAGTGTTGAAATACTAGAGCTTGTAACTGTAGATAATACGACACATTTTTTAACGATTTAATGAACTTATGTGTACGGGAGTTTTACTTAATTAATCGTTGCACATTTATGTACTTAAACTTAATAAATGACATAAAAGGTGATTATCATCACTTATATTTATGACCATTGCAGGCATTACTATCAGATTTGTTCAAAAGCTGCTTTTGAATAAATAAATGATCACAACATTAAAACCGCTAACTCTCACTTGTACTGAAAACAGCCGGTTTTTAAAATCATCATCACCTTCATGGTCATTATTATTTATTTCTTATTTTATGACCATCGTGATTTAAAACTTTTTATTTGAGCAAACGAAAATTTCAAACAAATAAAAGAAAGAATGAATAAACAAGATGACGACATTTATGATCCATGATCAAGTCAACCAGCGCGATTACAAAGACCTTAAATAAAAAAAATGTATTAAATGATTCATACATAAAACAGATTTTTGTGAACACTAAGTATGCAAAAAGCAATAAATACAAAGTATTTGATAATAATATATACAAAAGTAACACACACACGCACATACAATAAGATTTAGAAAAAATAATAAAAATAAATAAATAAAAAAGAAGCAGGAATTTTATTAAATATTAATGCCAGTAGATACAAAAGTATGTAACTAAAAATCAAAAAAACTGTAATTGAATATAAATAAAACTTTAACAAGAATCAGGTAGAAACCACAATATCATTGAAAAAGATTTTCAAATCACGTACAGTGGTTACACATGCTTGACATTGTTGGCGGGTGTACAAATGTTCATTCTGTTTTAGCTCTTGTTCATGAATGATGTAATTTAGCGTACAGAAGCATTTATTTTAACATTTAGTAAGAAATAATATTCATTTGTGAAAGTAGGTAAAACTAAGTTTTTGTAACAATAATTGGGTTAAAAGGAAACTTTTAAAACGCAGACTGGCTTTTTATTTTCACGCTTTTTTAGATACTTATATTGATGTTGTTTGTTTTAATTACAAATAAATAATACCTATCAGGATTTCCTTTATTATTTCATGTACTTTACTGTAAAGATATTAAGTAGATTGTAATACAAACACATTCTTCAGTAGTAATTTATTTTGTAAAAATGAAATAAAAGAAATTATATGTTTTTTATATTTATGCCAATTTTTCGATCATACGGTCCAGAAGCCACTCCTTAACACTCTATGAGACTTAGGGCCGTTAAAAATAGTTAAGAATTAAAATCAGTTTTGGATAAGACATTAGTCCAAAAGAATACGACAAGTTCAAGGTCGGATGATCAACCCCTGAAATTGTGTCTCATATTTTGTTTAAAGCGTAGCCAAAAACGAATTATTAATTGCCTCTCGAATTCCTAATATTATATATTGGTAACTTATGTATAATACGGGGCCTTTAGTCGTTATATTTGTTAAAAATATCAAGTGTTTTCTAGAAGTAGAATAGTTTTTAATATAATTAAATGTGTGACAGATTTTAAAACAGGGCGTTCTCCGTGGTCCTGTGCGATTAGCGTGATTGGTGCACACATTTTTGTGATTTTTCTAAGCATGAAAAAGTTCCATGACATTTTTTAGTGACCGGATGATCCGTTGAGTAGGACAGTCTGTCACGGTGTTAACACACAATTCCCACACAACCGCTCTCTTATGAAAAGCTTAACTTTTTTTTATAAAAGTTGCTACTTACTCCACTTCGTGGTGGCAGTTGGCAGCGGATTGCTATTATGTTGCGTATTTGTTGAGAGAGCTATCTAAATAATTTAAACAAACAGGGGCGGACTGTGAAAAAAAAAACACAATTCTACGGTGCAACAACACACTTTAGGGTATGAGGACTGTAGATACCTAACGAATTTCACTTTAATTATAAACGTTTTATATGGCGCTCTTAAAGAGATGGACAACGACATGAGCTGAAGAGTGTTATCTGTAAACTACATCGGTCAAGAAAGATGCTGTTGGAATGTCCCTCATTCCGATTAGTGGTAAAAAAGTATTTCTTACTAGTTCCTCTGGTGCAGATTTAAAATATAAGCTGAGAATTTCTTAGTGCAAGAACCAGAGATAGAGAGGAAGCATTGTTACGATCGGTAGAAGAAATGGACAAGAGTCCTCTCCTGAAGTACTAAGTCTGAGAGTTTAAACCTGGTCCAATTACGGAAGAGGAAATAATGAATGCCATGCCATGCTATTTGGCAGACACCTTTGAGGTGAACCAGGATGCTATGGATATTGCTGTATAAATTTGTATACACTCTGTTACGAGTGTCAACCAGGGCGAAAATGGTGACTAGTCGTTTTACATTTGATCAACTTGTTTTGTACTTTACATTCGGTTGAGAACGTGAACCTTAATAAGCAGGGATGTTTGAGCGTGTAGGACCACTTAAGGAGAGGAATTCTTATTGCGTACCGTCTATCGCTAAGTTTATATGAAAACGTTAGTGATGATAGAATATGTCATAAAGCTAAAGCAAAGCGTGTGCCCCTATAATCGATTAGGAATTTGATGTGGGAGAAAAGGCATTGCAGAAGGCGAAGTAGCAGAAACTCAACTGATTAAAGAAGTATCCAAAAAGATTTTAAAGAATACTTATTAAAGAGTAACTGATACAAGCTTTTTGTTTGTACGATTGAACTGGGCCTTGCGACTAGTAGAATAAACAATTTAGATAATCCGTACTTTAATTTATTTGGGGTGGCTTCTAAATTTTTGCTTCAATTAAGCCTGGTTGCTTCTTTCTACTTTATCAAATTTTTGGATTGATTTTTAAACTGCTTGTCTTAAGAGCACTTGGAAAACTATAATTTATATTTCAGAATCGGCACACTCCTAACAACTCTTGTTATAAATCTGAAGCTTAGATTATTTATCAACGTCAATTACAATAATCCCAAAGACAATCAGAACGTTTTAGATTTAAAATTTATAGATATTTCTGTCAAAGTTATTATATTTGTACTGCTATTAAGGCCAGAGTCGAATGCAAAGAATAAGAAATCAAAATGTGGGTATTTTTTATGCTTCTTACTTTAGAACGCCTTCAATTGACAATTTTGTAATTTAGTAGGTCACTTTCTACTGTAAGAAATTTTATAAAGGTGAAAATTACAAACGTAGGTTTTGCGTATTTATTGAAGGCCAATTGGTAGACTCTCCGAATTATCACAGCAAGGTTTATTGCTGTAGCCCTAATAGCAAAAAGTAATAAAACACAAAATAAAAAAATACAGGGTGCACCCATAGATACATGATTTCGACATAGATGAAATTATATTTTGAATCATCACTGACAGAAATAAGCACTAATAACATAAAAGCTGGATTTAAAGGCTGCAACATACAAGTCGGAACTTTAACGTATGTATGTGTATGAGCTTAATTGCAGGAGAAGATACATGAAATTTACACAGAGTGTGTACTATTACGGCGATAACAGCAGCAAGTATAAAATACATAAAGATAAAATTCAAAGGCTGTCGGTCCCCTACGAAACGTAATAGGCAGACACTTGAAAGAGTGTGTATTACTTTTGTCTGCGAGAAATTTATTTATAAAAAGATCAGACTAACAGATTAATCCCATTGAAATTTGTCTGTCCATATGTCTGGTTTGAAGACGGTTTTTGTTTTTAAATTATTCCTTCATTTCTTAAGTTTGGCATCAAATATACCACTCATTCAACTTTGTTGTAGTTTCTAAAGTGTGTTTTGCAACTACATAGCTATGCATTATAATGCGTGCCACTGTTCACTGTGTGTGTGTTTGTGTGTGGAAATGACCATTAATTAAGACAGAATTGAAATCGTAAATGAGCAACTCTTCTTCATATGGCCGTAACTAGTACAACAATATTTATTTGGTGGAAGATTTCATAACAAAAAAAAAAAAAATATAAATAAATTACTAAAGTTTAAGTACCTCAATGTGCCAGTATCGTCATGTTATAGATATTTCGAAATATGTTTAAAGAGTTTCAGTTTGTTTTTTTTTTTCAAAACAAATGTTTTAAGGAATGTGTCTGGCTGCCTGGAAAGTTTTTTACTTGTCACAACAACCATTTTATCATACAAAGTTCAAAGTAAGTTAAAATTTGAAATGATAGAGAAAACCAATGTTACACTTTAAGCTGACTAAACAGCTTTTGTTATTTTTGTTGTATTTCTTACTTTAAATAATTAAAGTTCTTCATTTATTTTTTGGCACAACTTTTTTTAATTTATTATTGTGTGTGAGTTGATACCTAATTTACGTTATACATTTGCTTCTGTCGCAACAGAATTGCTAAAGAATGAATTAAAAAGGCAGTTTAATTTTATTTGTAGAAAACAATCAATTTAGTTTTATCAATGTCAACAGATGCGAATCATTGCTCCGGGCAAGGGAAACAAGAATTTGCAAATTGAGCTATGGTTTCTTCGCTAACCTATATGACGTATTAAAAACAATAGATTTGTAGGCTTTATGTCTTACGAATTTCCACAACATTATATCTGTCCACTTCAGGTAGCGTAAGTTAAGTAAGGAAAGTATTCTGAGATTGTTTACTATGCTCATTTACTAAAATAGTATAATTAAGAACGATTGAAATCTTGTTTTGAAAAACGTTTGTACGATTTGAAGTGATGACGTGAATCAGCTTTAGCAAAAAAAAAAAACTTGATAGAGTTTATTGAGCAGGGGTAAAGTTCGGTAAAATGAGAGTAAACGTAAATTAATCTCAATTGAAGAAAAATATGCTCAAAAGTATGGAAAACCAAAAAACCAAATTTCTATCCCGAAACAAGATGTAAATAGAAAACATAAAAACACAAATATTTTGTATGTTCTTAAATTTATTTTGTTATTTTTTTGGGATAGAACTTTTAAATAACAAATTCGGTAGACATTTGTGTGCACGAAACATGGAACGTTTTGTATTTGCAATTATTTTTTTTTTACAGTTTTCGGTAACATTGGGACGCCGCAGGACGCCAAAGTTGAGTACGAGAAGGCATCTAATATTTCTGAGTTCATCATCGAAAAAAATGGATATTAAGATTAATAAAAATGAAATGTACAAATATAAAAAGTTTTCCAGTTAGGAGTTGTTAGGTTTTATTTTTTTAAATGCTTGCAAAAGTTTTATATTCGGAATTATTTATGTTACTTAATTTTGAAAATAAACAAAAAAGAAAAAAATATAGTTTTAAATTTTGTTTCTAATTGCTGATTTCACTAATTGCAAACGAACGCTCCTTTCGAAAACAAAATATAAAAATTTGTTTTGTTTTTAATATAACTATGTGAAAGAAATGTTCGTTCGCATTTAGAGAAACCGGCAGTAAAAAACTTTGACAAAATCAAGAGCCGGCTTTCCGATAATGTTATAGTGAAAGACCAATGTTCGCGTCGTGCGGCAATGGCCCGAAATCAGCCGCAGAAATGTTAAATTGAATTGTTAAAAATTTTAAAACGAAAAATAAACAAAATATAGAGAACAGCAGTTTGGTGAAGAAAAGAATTCTGGAAAAAAAAACCGACATCAAAAAAATTTTCAGATTTGTCTGTTGATTTCAACCGTCTATCCACAACTGTTCAACAGTTTGGCAATGCACATCAAATTACAGCAACTATTGGGATACCCTTTATTTTTAATCTAAAATATTTATACTTCTTACTACACCAGATAAAGAAGTTGACATTCTGTCCAATTTTCAAGTGTTTGTATATAACGCTTCAAAAGATTCGGCTATATAGGTCAAATTATATTAATTTTGGGAACACCCTTTAATTTATAAATTCTTATTTCAAACTTGTTGTTATAGGAATGCAGATTCTTTGTAAATTTTTAGCGTCTGTCTAGAATTGTTCAAAAGTATACATCAAATTAAATGCACTATTGGGGTCTCCTACAATTTAAAATTTTTGATTTTAATACTTGTGACTATAACGGTCATAGCAATCGCCATTCTTTTCAATTTGCATATAAGTCAATTTCCATCAGTTATGGGGACACCCCTTTAATTTTTAAGATTATGAACTGCTTTTAAAACGGGACAAATCTGTAAGCATAATCTATCAAGTTACCAAAAAATTTCAAAATCCGTTCAGATAAGACTGAGTTCTGCAAGTTAAAACATAAAAAGCAACATTCAGTTGAATTGATAACCTCCTTCTTTTTTTTTAAGTCGGTTTAGAAACACGAAACACGGTTTGACAAATTAAAGCGGCAGAACAAAAAGTTAAACTAAATTCAAAATAACCGTTCGGGCGCTTTTAAAGGCATTGTCAGTTAAATTAAATTTGATTTGTTCAATTTTTCTTAAAAATTCTTATTAACAAACTATTTTTATTAACAAACAGATATAAAATTTATTTCTTTATTTTATTATTAGAAAAACGAACAACCGAGAGTTATAGTTTCCTAAAACACCGTTGTAAAAGTCGCGTTTAATTAAAAAGATGACTAAAGTTATGTTAACAACTTCGAAAAACCACAAAAGAAAGAATATAGGAAGATTTAATTGCAAGATTTAGGTTAAAAATTCATGAAACCGAAACTTCGATTGTGAAGTTCGCTGTATGGCACTTAAGGCCAGAATTCACTATCATACACAATCGTACGATTTAATCACACAAAAGTCTGACAGAATTCTGTCCTACTTTAAAAACCGTTTTAAAATGGCGTCGTAGGTGCCACACTATTATAGAAAAAAGAAGCAAAAAACATATGCTTTTATTATTTTTTTTTGTTGCTTTTTATTTCTTCTGACCTTAAAAAACAACTCTGATCGTATAGAGACAAATATATTATGAATTATTTTAAAAGATTATAAAATCGTACAGATCTGTCAAAAAGTCTGTCACACACATACACTTTTAATCCACACTATTAACTTTTTGAGCACACATGCAATTTTTGACAGATCGTATGACTAAAAATGATAGTGAATCTTGACCTTTAGCCCCGTCCTTATGATCGTTATTATTTGAAGAAGTATTGAACGAAGAAGAAGTCAGACTTATACCCAAACCTGTTAACTGGGGATCCACGACGTTTTATATATGCTTTGCTTTGCTTGCTTTAAACGTGGCCATGTATCCAAAATTGCATTTTGTAGCTTAAAAATGTATTTTTTGCACTTGGTTTTATAAAAAAAAAGTTTTACAGAAAATCGATAACTTGGTATAAAAAATAACACCACTTCATTATAAAATTACCGCCACAGACATTAATTAATAGGAAACTCCAATACAAACGCACCCTCTTTCTTCTGATTTTACTTCTAACTTTCTAATAACAATAAAGTTAAAACATTTTTTGTTTTTGAACCAATAGTCAGCATTTTCAAAATTCAAAGCTCTTTAAATGTTAGACAAAATGTTATAAAAACGAATACTGCAGCGAACAACTTACATTTTGATTAATTGAGAGAACAGTTTTTTTATTGTGGTAATAAAAAAGGTAGGGCCGTTGTGAAGGCGTGGGCCACCTTTTAAGTTTTATCTTTATGACAACACATTATGAATAAAAACGAATTCATTATATGAAGTTCTGCACTGAACTTTAAATTTTATCTCATAAATGAAAGTTTACAATAATATCAACAACAAATGTTTGTTCTTACCTGAAGAGTTGAGTTTGTTTCGTTTGTAACTAGTTAAAGATGAACACTAAAGTTGGTTGGTTAAAGTTCGTAAAGGTATTTTTTATTTCAAGTCACCTTAAAACAACAAAAAGTGCTGGATATGACAAATGTTTTATGGTTGTTGTTATTTTCTTTTGTTATCAACCCGGTTTGTTTGTTTAATGAAAGAGCTGCTTTTTATATTTTTTATTCTTTTGTTGAAAAGCTGCTGGTTTTGAAATATAATTTAATTCTTTATTTTTTATTTGGTTTTTTATATTTATTTTTTTATATTTACTACGCATGCATACATATGTTCGAAACAAAAAGTTCTTGAAATAAAATTAAATGGAACAAAATACTCCAAGAGCTTTTTCTGGATTTGTTTTGAAGTTTAATTGCTTTTCGGGTTTTATATTTTTTAACCTAAAGAACACATAAACTTTCGTTAAATTCACACTTTACTTAATGAATTTGTTTGGGATTTCTCCGTTAAAAAAATATATATTTCATACGAATTCTTTTTTTTTACTAATTTAAAATTAAACGTGTTTTAATTTCTTAATTATTTCGTGCGTTTTGTTAAGAAATTTGGCTTAAAACTCAATAATGGCAAACAGCGTTGAACACCACACACACGCATAAACTGTTTAATTTCAAAAATTTGCGCCAAACTATTTTTATAAGTTTTTCATTTATTTAGTTCCTTCGTTATTTAACAAATTAATTTTTATCCACGATCCATGCGTATGTGCTCAGCTTAAAACTTCTACTGTTCGAAGTTGTTTGAATTACATGGCATTTTGGTGGCAAAAAGTCTTTGTTATTCTCCAATGTCTTGTTGCTATCTTTTGCAAAAGTATTGGAAGTCAGTGTTGGTATGATAGTATTAAAACTCCATACTAAGCAAGTGCCATAAAAGTACCAAAAGAAAAGAAAAAATAAAATTAACTTTTTACAAAGGAGTAAAAAATATATTCGAATAAAATTTAGCGAGGTTGTGAGATTAAAAGTTTGTTCCATAAATTATGAATAGTAATTTTTGCTGGCCTTTTTTGTATTATAAAAATGTTTAACATATATTGTTTCTGGCTTAGAAAGTTTATCATGACATCTACATTAGAATATGTGTGTAGTATGCAGCGTTACCGTTCGTCGAATAAAGTCGCAGTGTGATTTTTTTTTGGTGCTATGTGAATTTTTGTAAATTTTTTTTAACTCCTTTTTTAAGTTTATCTAAAAAAGCAAATTTTGTTTTCAACGCATTAAAAATTTGCTCATTTTTATTTTTTATACCTTTCGGGTTAAAATCAGTTACACACGTTAACAGATGAGAAACGTAATATTTCGCGGTGTTATTACATTAAGGTTACATTTTTTATAAATGACTCAAGGAAGACGATGGGACAAATCGGTTTTTTTACATGACCTACTTTTATTTTCTAAAAGCCTTTTTTTGCGCGACTTTATTTTTATAAAACGATTTTCTGTGCCACTTTTTGAAAATTTCTAACGGTAATCCTGACAGTATAATTGTTTCAACAGGCAACACCATAAAATAAAGCACCGTAGAAATTTAAAAATTTTTTTCTTTAAAAAATTCAAATTGAAATGGCATTTAAAATCGACGGATTTCACAGGAATTTCATGTTCGTACTAATTATCTGGGACTTGTTCCTTGCATACTTAAAATTTACGATTTTTATTAGTTTTACATATTTTTAAATTATCTGTTAGAAAAGTTTTTTAGTTTTTAAATGCTTTTGAATTTTTTTAAAATTTCTTATATTATCGTTTCGTGATTATACGAAAATAGGAAAAATGCAAATAAATCAAAAAAGACAAAAAGAAAACGGTGTTTAATAAAGACAAGATAAAACTGAATATTGCCATTACAGATAACAAGTAAATTGGTTCAGAAATGACTGAGATCTACTGACACAAACATAACAAAAGCAACATTTAGACAAATTGATAACCCCTTTCATTTTTTGAAGTCGGTTCAAAAGATAATAAATTACCTTCATTTATAGTCATACAATGCAGTATATAAAGAAGAACATAACAACAGGCCAGCTTAATATCACTTGTGCAAACTTTACTTTTTTTATGAAGCCTATGCTTGTCGAGGTATTTGACCGCTTTGAGTTAAGGTGCTATTTGATGTTTTTCGATTGACATACTTTAAGCTGTGTGAATCCTAATTTCGTTTATAATTCTTTAATCTACGTCAATATCAAGATGCTACTTTTCGTATTTTATGAGTGCTAAAAGCGCAAATGTTTAAGTACACACAAGCATAACATAACATAACATAACATAACATAACATTTCAAAATAGTAATTTCAAGAACTACGTCGAAATTATTTAATTTTTCTTAAAGTATAAACGTTCGACCACTAATTTGCTTTCAATTAGACGTGCCATGCCATAACGCCATAGCCGTTACCATGGCCATAACCGTAATCATATTTACTGCTAGCGAATAGTGGTGCAATAACAATAAGCAACTCTTATTTGACTTGCCGTTTATTACGAAAGCAGCGCAACTAAAAATATATGTAAATTAAAACTTACCAATACACTGCAGCGGACGTAAAGAATAAGAACAAAATAAAATGTAAATTCAATAGTCAACTGTATATGGTAATGGAAAAAAATCAAAATTTAATATATGGTCATGGCTATGGCATGTCATCAATAATCAAATACAGTTTTTCCCATAAGATTGGTTTGAACAGCTGTTTTCTACGGTAGTGATTATGGCACGTCTAATTGAACCTTAAAAGCTATTTACTTAAACTTGACGCCATACCTTATTAAATGCCCAACAATGGCTTATTTGTTCATATATTTAGTAACATATTTTCTTCTAAGACTTCCACTACGGTTTAGAACACCGGGTTCACCTGATTTTTCAATATCTCGAGAGATAAATCTAAAAGAAACTTTTTTTTCAACATTGATAGGTATATTAATATTTTTAATGATGAAAAATGCCGTAAAAATCTACTCAGTAGAGTTGTGTCGAGACAATTGTTTTAGAATTTTATTTTAAAAACTTTTTCATTTTATATAAAGCACAACTATTATTTTTAATGATTGATCATTGAGATTTCGATGTAAGAAATTTAATCAAAAACTTTCCTCAAAATCATGCTTGAAAAACTTTACTCAATCCATTTTGTATGAAAAATGTACAGCGGTAACAGATTTTGCCTTTAAGCCTTATAATAAGTATTTGGATTTAAAAACGTTTTCGGACAGCTGTTATTTCTTTGTATGTTTAAATAATATTCATCAAATGAAAAATAAGTTCTATCACTTTAAAAGAAGCCTCTTGCAAAATTAGATTTCACTTAATGTTTGCTGCCCTCCATGACACTTCTATTTTACACATGTTTATGAATTTAATAAAGTCTACGTAATAGTTTATTTTTCTGGCAACTGTTGTGGATATAATTGTGAAAAATTCCTGTGTCTAAGTTTGTTCAAAATTAAAATTTAACTGTAGAAAGTTAAAAAAATAAATAAAATAGAACGATTAAAAAAAGTACCATTTGTAATTATATAATGTTTATTGTGTACCTAAATGCCATCTTTGGCATTTTTTAGGAGAACTTAACTCTCTTATGAATATGTCGATACAATAAGATAAGGCAGTTTTAAACTTGTATTTAAAAATAAAAGCCGCTAATTATTGTTAAACTGAATAAAATTTTAATCTACGTTAATTGTGCTTGATTCCTTGGAATTATTTTATGATACTTTTATAGAATATATATTATTTTAAACTAAAAATATAATGCATTACTGCGGGGAATGCATATCCACATAAGCATTTCGCTACTGCTCAAATCAGTGGATTTTACAATTAACGTAGATTAACATGACTAATATTCCAAATAATAAATTTTCATATTGATAAATAAACTTTTCAAAACTTTAATAATTATTACAATTAAAATACACAATACGCATATTGTAATTAGTTTTGTGACAAGGTAAAGATTTCAGCACCGTTGCGGGGACAACTAGCAAACACTACTGCTTTAAAATCATCGCCAGCATGCTTTTCCAATATGTGAGGTGGCAGTAAAGCGTAATATTTTTCTTTTAACAAATTAATATATTTTTCGGAAGATTCGACAGAATCACATAAAGCAACAATGCACCCGCCCCAACTAAAATAGAATTAAGTATTTATTAAAAAGAATCAAAAAATTACATATAAATGTCGACTAACCCTGCACCAGTTAATCTAGCTCCAACGCCACATTCATTAGAAATCGCAACAAGTCTGTCCAGATCAGGATGAGAACATTCATAAAGCGTTTTTAAGCTTTCATGCGACTGTCTGATTAATTGGGAAAGTTTCGATATAATTACATTGTGAGTCTCTAAATTCCCATTGATTTGGGTACCATTAGATGACACTTGTTCGCACAACGAACAAAATGCGCGGACACGTAACGATTCTAAAAAAAACGTTGTAAATAAATACAATTTTTATAATTTATTCACTGTTTTACCTTGTATAACATGAAGTGTTCTCTGTTTTAGTTTGAATTCTTGCATGTGTTGGGTATTACAAGTTAAAAATTCTCTTTGGAATGTTTTATGATCAATTTGAAAAATTTCACATAATTCAGTACGTGTGTACACATCTTTCTTAAGAAATTCTACAGCATAGTTTTCCATAACTTCCAAACCACAGTTTAAAGCATCTTGTAAGTCTACAAATCTTAAAAACTGTTTCCAATGTTGAAAGTTCTTATAAAATGCTAGTAGGCGACAGCCTAAACGGCATTCAACGACTCTCTCATTGAAATCGGAAGTTGCAGCTTTATTAATTTCGGCCAAACTATTTGCTACCACAAAACAAGCTTCAGCGGGTAATTGCAGGGGTGTTGCTTTTAATTCTGGATGAAATTCTATAAACTGAGCACAGCCGTCTTTAGCAAGGTACGCTATAGCCTGATCCATTCCACCTCCCTGAGTACCAATGTAACGTTCACAAACGGCTGATATTGATGCCAAACGTTTACGATCCAATTTTGCTTTGTAAATTGCAGCTGTCGCTAAAACCGATGAGCTTACTAAGGCACTGGAACTGGATACTCCTGAACCTGGTGGTATATTCCCACTCAATGCTATTGTCATACCATAACATTTATTTTGAACATTGAGGCTTTCGTATACACCTTTGATGCCACACAAATAGTATTTGTACCATTCTGGTCCACCTGTACTTGGAAGATCTATTCTAAATGGAGAATAACAAAAAGATACAAATTTTTGTAAATATGGAAAATAACAAATCAAAATAAATAAGTTAAGAAATACGTGTTGAAGTCAATAAGTCAATAACGAGCAACAGGAATTAGAAAAAAAATTGAAAATTATGGTAACGATATCTTAAAGTTTTTATTTTTTTTTTTTATGAAAAAAAGTAACTTCATATTATACGCCGTATATCCCCTACTGTTGTAGTCATAGTAGTAAGCACGTTGATTACAAATCTAGGGTTGAACCCCTGCGACATTTAGAAAAAACCGTATAATATCCTAGTCTTATTAGGCCAAAAAAATAATTCATAAAATTAGATGAACAGACAAGAGCAAAAAGATACCCGATGGCAAAAAGATGACGTGACGCCATAAATATAATTACTAGAGTAGTTAGTAAAAGAAATAAAAAACTCAATCTTTTATTAAGATGAAGTTTCGATAGAAAAAATACACGGCTTGAAGTTGTTACACTTTATTTTTCAGAATCAGCTCTGAGAACCCATTTTTTTGTTTTTAAATTTATACAAATAGCGCTGCAAAAAAATGTGAGTCTATAGAGAATATTATCTCTGTAATACAGGACTATAGAATTCTTGACTCTCCCTCGTATGGTGTACATACCGTATGTTGTCCACTTCACAAGAATAGTCTGCATATTTAGTTTGCTCTATGTTTTTGAGCTGAAGAGTCGATGAACTTTCATCACATCCTACTGCTAACAAAATGCATTGATCTATAGCCATTGGCAATACCGGATAACCGCAATAGTCTACATGTTCTCCGATGATATTTACTCTGAAATGTAAATTAAAAATTTAATTTTTTTATATAAACTCTTTAAATTGATCAAGTTTATGTGAATATGTTATCAGAATATTCTCAAAATGGATTAAGATATATGTATATATCTTCTTTTTATACCCTTCACCACAAAAAGTAGAAAAAGGGTATATCTTAGTTTGTCATTCCGTTTGCAATTTCTACAATATCTATTTCTGAAGCTGATAAATACATGTAAATCACCTTGTGGTCAACGATGATCTCTTTTGGATTGCACGACTCTCAATTACTTTAGGGTTTTATTTATATAATAGTTCTATGTAAACTTGAGTATACCGAGTTTAAATTTATTTTTAATTCAATATTTTATTTTCAGAATTATAGTAAAGAAATGACCTAATAAAGAGCAAAAAATTACTAGTTTTTCCAATCTTAGTTAAATTAAATTTTTTTTAAATTAAAATATTATATAATCTTTAATTTTTTTAGGTTTTCAAGTGAAATAAGGATTTTTAAATAAAACTTTGCTTTTAGCTTGATTTCATTTCTTGAAGATTTGTAGTCAAAATTTGGTTTTTTAAAATCTCGATTTATGTTGTGTTTTAGATTTCATTCAAAACGTTTTTTTTTTTTTATTTAATTTCGAATTTTTGGTAATATTGCAAATATTTGTAATATTTTGCATTTTTTATGAAATTGTTTTTTTTTAGTAAATATAACAAAAAGTTTTGATATATTTTTTCCATTCTTCGTTTAGAAAGAAGCTCGGTTAGTTTTTTCAAATATATTTTTCTAAAACTTTTAAAGTGAAATTTATTTTTATTGTAAAAAATAGATTTAAAGAAAAATTTTCATGAATATTCTGTTTTTAATTCATATTTACTTTTTTCGATTTTTGATAATATTTAAGAATATTTAAAATAAACCAACAAATTAGTAACAACCACATTTTTTACAAATTTACTTAAAAACGCGTTTTTAGCAGATCGTCATACATATATTCATATATATTAATATACAATATTTAATTGAATATTAAGTTTCAACATTTAATTGAAACTTAAAAAATCACTGTTTCTTGCGGAAAAATCCATATTTGTGTCGTAAATTTACAAACTATCGCTATTAAGCTTATGTTTGAGCCAAAACAAAACAAAAATCGGAAACATTTTAATATTTATTACATGTTTATATTTGCTGGATCCAATCATTGAAAACACTTTTTCAATTAATATATGTATAATGATCTCTTGTGACAAAAAAAAAAAATTATTCGTTTATATCAGTAGTCTTTAGAATATTTGAAAGATTGTTTTTACAAAAATCACCAAATTGAGTCTTTTAAGACTACCCAAGATGACTTAAAACTGATAAATCTGTTGTACGCTTAAAAAGAGACTTGAATATAATTCCGACAAAAGCAAAGAAAGCGAATTGTTAAAAAAACAAAAAGTACGGAAAGTAAATACTTGAAATTCATCTGTTTTTAGACTTATTTTAGAGATATATTTAGCGTAGCCTAACTATAAAAAAATGATTTAAATATTTTATTATACCCTTCACCATATAAAGTGAAAAAAGCTTGTCATTCCGTGTGTAATGTTTACAATAGCCATTTCCGACCCCATAAAGTATATATATTCTGAATTCCTATGCATAGCGAACCACTAATTTTTTCATGTCATTTGTAACGATAAAGTAACTCCAATCAAAAAAATAACGATAAAGTAACTCCAATCAAAAAAATAATTAAAAAATAAGAAAATAGCATTAAGCGAAAAAATTTGGACTCGCCCATATTTTCCAAGTTACGGGGCTTTAAAATATTCAAACTTTTTAAAATATCAATATGGGTATCATTTTATATCTTTTAAAGAGATCTTTGAGAAAATACTAAATTTAAAAAAAAATGCTTAACTCATTAAGAGCCAATGACATTTTAATGTAAATTTATTTATGTAAAGTAATTGGTTTTTTTCTCTTATTTATTAATTTTCTTTACCTCAATATTTGTTTGGACTTATTTCATTAAATTAGATTTACATATATGGTGAAGGGTGTATAAGATTCGGCATAGCCGAAAACAGCACTCTTGTTTGTGTTTGTTTGAGTTATTCGCTAGCTCTATCATTTATAAGATTTGTTATCCTGTTGTGCTACACTACGAAAAAATAAATAAAATAAAGAAAAAATGACTTAAGTAATTAAATGTTCAAAATTTTAATGCAAAACAATTATTAAACATACACTAAATGAATTTTACACCGTGTAAGGTTATTATATTATAATATTAGCTAAAAAAAATCGAGTCGTGTTTATGTTATTGTTTTTGTACTACAGTCGGGACACGATTATTCGTGATGCGGTTAACCGGTAACCCCGATTAACCGTGATGGCCAAAGATCAGCCTTTTGGTTTTTGTTTGCAACATTTTAAAACTGTTTGCTTCGATTAACAGTGATTACCTCTATTATCCGTGATGGCGGAATCTTTTTATTAACTTAAAATTCATACATTAATTAATTTTATTAATGTAAATATGTATGTACACTAATGTTCACTCGTTAAACAAAATTGTTCTTCGATTAACCATGAAAATCGATTATCCCTACCATCACGGATAATCTATATCCGACTATATTAAATAATTATTGGAAATCTTTTTACATAAACCATTTACATTACAATTACCTTCCTGGTACACGCACAAAAAATTGAGGTTCTTGGATGAACTCTTTAACATAAAAATTCCTTAGTTCTTGTAGTCTGTGAAATAACCGATGGCTTTTCGTTATTTCAGTTGTTGGCACATAGATGTCTCTATCATTTGTGCACGTATCACCCATTATGTCGTCAATTAACTTTACGTACAAACGAGCGACTTAAATAGTTGAATATATTAGTTTTAAGGGTTATTATTTAACGAACACACGGCGAATTACGTTTTGCTTGATTTTTGATTATGTTTTCAATATCTCTATCACACTGGTAAATTAATTATAATTCTACTTTAAACTTAAAACATAGTTGTTAAAAACGTATTTAATAGTTTATTTCTCAAGTGATTATTGGTAACTTATGATTCAGTGTCATCTGTTTTTTTTCTTTTTACTGTAGCTTTAGTGTGACTGTTCATTTGTTAAATGCTTGTACAATTTCCTTAATATTGAAATAATAATAAAGTTTCTTACCCAAGACAAGCACCACCTTAATGCTAAATACTTTATCCCTATATTTCAAACGTGGTGAATTTAAATATAACAATAATTAGTGACAAATTTAAACAGCATTAAATCTAACGTTCTTTTATATGATCAATGTTGCCAGGTTAAATTATGAAATTTATTTCTTTAGGAGAACATTATGTAGCTAATTCTCCTAGCTTATCAAAATATATGTGAGCAGACGAATATGATTCAACCTATAAAAATATAATGTGTATACTAAATGTATTCGCAGAAAAAAATTTATTGAACGTACATCTTCTTTACGCACAGGCACAGAAACTCAAAAAGCTTTCTACAAAAAATTATTAAATACTTGAAATTTTTTAATTTGATTACCAAAAAACTCTCACTTAGGGAGATTTTCGAAAAAACTTTAATTTACTAAAAAGATTATAAAATAATAAATTCTATTAAGCTGACATTATCTTAACAAGCTAAATTTACTAAAAGAATTTTAATTTTTATAAATACCCTAACTCAAAAGCGATTTAATAAAGAGAAACTTAAAAAAGGAACAATATTTGGAATATGTATTCGCATTACTGTTCGTTTTAACACACGATTCGTACTTTTAATTTTTTGCTTCACTTACTGTACAAATATCAGGTCTACAGCTATCCCAATCCGAAAAAGTAAGCCATAATGTAATTTCACTCCATTTAAAAATTTTTATATTATTAGCATTAGGGATTCATAACATTCATATAGTTCCATGGTACCGTAACGAGAAAAATTACGGTTATTTAAGGTGACTATACAGAAAATGACAATACAAATTTCAACTGCTTTGTATTAATGTCTAGAGATCTGAAGTATTTACAAAATATTGTGTGGGCCTACATAAATAATACCAAATAAAATTATAATCCAAAATCTTGTAGTTTTTAAAGTAATTTTATCGTTTCCTCCTTAAAATGTGTTATATATTAAAAAAAAAATCTTCTTAATCTTTAAAACTTAAGTAAATGGCAACACTGACGTTGACTGAAATTTGTATTTTTCTACGGTTTTTATCTTTAAACTGCTAACCAACGAGTTCTTATCGATTTGTTAACAATCAACCGGCAGCAAACACACTTTTGTTTTTGCTAGTTTTCTTTTTTAAAAACCTATTATCGCAATATTTAATAGCTATTTTTATACTGTTTTTTATAAAAATTTATTTATATTTTAGTTTCGCTTATTTTTTTCTTAGTTTCTTTTCTAATCAATAGAAAGTTTGTTCTAATAATCAGCTGTTGTCACATTCTCTGTTTTTAAATAATTTCTTTCTCTCTCACAAAAGTGGTTCTGCTTTTTTGATGTTTTTAAACGTGTCTATTTTCAAAGCTTCTTCGTTTGTTTATTGTTTTTGAATTAAAATTTCTAACACTTACACACATTCATATAAGTAAATAAATTAAAGTAATCAAAACAAAACTGCAATTGTTATCACTATTAAGAAAAATTTGCCTGTATGCTTGCGCAAATAGTCTGTTGATATTTATTTAATAATCGACTGATATAATAACGTCGTTTTTCATTTATTTATTGCTTTTTCGTTGTCCGCTTATAATTAAATGCACTCGATGTGCCGTCGTATAGAAGATTACTAACTTCAGGCCTTTCTTGTATACGTCTGCTATTTCTTAATTGTATACGTCTGCTATTTTCGTTGTTCTTGTTTGATATAAACATGATTGCCATTAGCTTTACGTTCTCGTGAAAGTGCTGGTAAAAGTCAGACGGAATTCGTATTTGAATGAAATTTTGTCATTCTGTTTGTTATTTACAATTAAAATTATCGACTAAAACTTAAATAGGACGTCCAAATGATTAATAAATTAATTTTAAAATAACAAATATATTTATTTAATTTTTAAGCACTAGGTTTTTTTTATTTTTATATATATTCTCGATATTTCGCTACTCCATTGTGTAGCATCATCAGGAAACGAATGTGCGTTACACGTGCACTTTTATAATAGTGTGTTTTCCCTATATAAAATGTATTTTCTTTTCTTATGTGAACTACATTTTGTCGGTGTAAGGCTCTGCTTGCTCGCGTCATTTGACTTATTTAATTTCTGTGTGTTTATTAATTGTCATTTAAGTTTACAGTGCGAGCAGAATATTTGATTCATAAGGTATAATAGGCAGTAGGAAACCTGTTATAACTTTCATGTTAATCAAATAAAAAATTAGCTTGGAAGAGTGATCGTCGTACGATTATTCCGACTGTGGTAGCGAAGCGCCCCAGGAACAACTAGTTTGTTATATAAACACGCTATAAATTAAATTTATCCACTACTAGCTGGATTATTTTATGGAGTCAGGAGTTCATCTGTTAATATTTAATAATAATAAATTAAATTGATTTTCGGCTTGATTTTATTTTTAAACGACTTCAAAAAAAGAAGGAGGTTATCAATTTGTCGGAATTAATGTAATTTTATATGTGTGACCAAACTTTTGAACCGTTATAGACATACAGCTGAAATTTATAAGGAATCTGTATTACTAACTCCCAATACTTGATGTATTTTGATGTATGTGGCCGAACTTTTGAACCGTTATACACAGCAGCTGAAATTTACAAGGGACCTTTATTTATAATTTGAATTTAGAAATTAAAAGGTGTTCTCGAAATTATTGTAATTTAACCTATATGGCCGTATTTTTTTAACCGTTATATACAAACACTTAAAAATAAGACAGAATGTCCACTACTTTCTTTGGTACATTAAGAAGTACCTATAAATATTTAAAATTATAAATGAAAGGGTTTTCCAATAGACAGACGGTATTAATTACAATAGCATAACAAAGACTAAACTAAAAAACATTTGGCTTGAAAACAATAAAAACGCAACAAATAATTTATTTGAAACAGAAAAAATATAAAAAAACTTCTGGAATATCTTTGATTGCAACTGCGCTAGAATATAATAAAACATACATGTTGAAAAATTAAGTCGGGATGCTACAGATCATTTGTCATACCCAAGCACAGTGGGAGTATTTAGAAATAAATATCTCTAAATCAACAACGAATTGTTAATAGTAACAAATTTAAAGTTTTATAAACTATTCTCGACTAAAAATTTAAGTATGCCAAAGAATACAAAATTTACAAAAACCTAAAAGATTACAACAAAAAAAAAATGTTTTAGTAACGAAAAATAGGTAATTAAAAAAAATGACTTAATATTACGAATACAAAAAATCGGTGACATGTCGTAGTGTCCAAGGACATAATGTCCATGGATTTTATGCCGCTCTCAAAAGTGACTTAATGTCTATGCACATTATGTCGCTTTGAAAAACTTAATAATGTCCTCCATGGACACTGTGTCGTTTTTAGAAAGATGCAACGTTTTTATAAATTGGCTTGCGGAAAATCTTTGGTACGCGAAGCCGGTGTTGGTTATACCATGGACATGCCACTGTTCATTTAAAACAATGTAGTAACTTTAATCAATGAAACAAATATATGCGGCAATAGAGAATTAGAAAATGAGAAAAAAAAAATCAAGTGAAAAAATTGGCTCTCGCCCATATTTTTTTGAGTTATGGGCCTCTGAACTTATCATACAAAAGTACGACTGTGCACCATGATTTTTAAGATATCAATATGATATCATTTAAAAGCTTAAAAGATCTTAAAGAGATACACTAAAATTTTTTAAAACTGCTTAATCCATTCAGAGCATTTTTATGTAAAATTATGTATAGAACTTAATTGTTTTCTTATTTTTAATTCTCTATCACCCCCATATGTCTTTTTGATTAGAGTTACTTCGCTAAACTAGATTTACATTATTGATGAAGGGTATTTCAAATTCAGGGTCGCCGAATAAAGCACTCATACTTGCTCTAAATAGCTTTCACCATATCCTTTGGCACCCATTATATTATTTTGAAGGGAATATGGTATGCTATACAACTTTCGCCGCCTTGTTCTATACCACAGTATCCGAAATGGTGTTTAACAAAATAATTTTAAATTTTTAAATATTTTAAACATACATACATACATATATTAAATTTTTTTATTTCTTAAAAATAAAACCTGCATTGTTTCATGCACCTCTTTTTGCAAAATATTCATATTATAAAACTGTTACTGGGTCATTTCTGTACATGAAATATTTTTTGAAAATTTTGTTTGGAATTTTTGGAATCTTTGTCTGTCTGTCTGTGTTCGCATCACATAAAAACTACTAGATAGATTTGAACAAATTTTTGTGAGGAGGTCCCTTACAAACTTTATTCCAATGTATAATACTTTTTTTATATGATAATAGGTCATTTCTTAGCGAAAATACAGATACAAATGTGAAAGCACCTAATTTTACCGTATAATGATACTAAAACAGTTGTCAGCACTTTTTATTTTTGTAGATGGAACATTTTTGACACTTTCTACAGAACTCTGGAATACATAGTTAAATTAGAATATTAAGTAGATGTCTAGCAAAAGCAAAATAGACTTTGTTTTTTAATTTTATAGAAATGCTGAAAAGCTTAGCTTGGTGCTTTTGGTTGCTTTTTTGCTTTTAATTTTTGAGACATTGTGCGACACCAAAATAGCCCCCTATACCACAATAATATTTGCATCTTCTGCTATTTTTTAAATTTAAATTATAAGTGTAAAACTCGAAATAGGCTTAACACTTACAAATCTGAAATTTACATATTTGCCGATGAAGGTACGAGTAGAACTGTTATCGATGTGTAGGTCAAGGACAAAAAGCTGATAAAAATTAAAGAATAATATTTCAAAATAATTTTCGAAGATATGATTGGAATAAATTGTTAAATAACATTGGAACTTGCTGTTGTGTTTAAAATAAATTTAGATTTTTCAATATTAAAAACAACAAACTATTATACTGGCCAACAAAGAAATATTTTTGTAATGTTCCTTTATTTCATGAGTCAAATCTTACTAATTTTAGGTTAAAAAAAACGATAATCACAATGAAAAAAATTTATTACCACTAGTTTTTTTGATACACCATGGGTAAAAATGTATAACGTTAACAAAATATATAACGTTTATTGGTGCAGACAAGTAGAAAAAGCAGTCATTTATATGGTTTGTAAGGTCCCGCCAAACCATGGGCACAGCAAAAGGCGTAACTCCAAGACAATGCTGATAAGCAGTCTTTACAGCAAGAGTAAGATTGAGTTTCTGTGACAAAAATTTTACTCCACCTCAAATATAACAAAAGTTATTTACTGAATTCAAACAACTTTGTGGCATTTTGGTTTAGTACACTGAAATATCACTATAAAATATTCAACTTTTAAAACAACAGAATCCACATCAAGCACTATATAAAGAACAGAAATCACGAATAAAACCTTCAACATCCAAAAACTAAATTTCTTAACAAAGTGCATGTAAAAAGTGACATGATACTGTATCTTTAAAACAAGAGCTAGTTGGTCTTTTTCGAGGTGATGTTAGAACTCAGGGGGTGAAAATACATAATTGAGTATTTTTAAGTCCGAAACATATTCATTGTTGGTCAGTGTAATTAAATATCTAAAATTATGAGCGAAAAGAAAATCCTACATTGAAGTATATTGAAATACTGCACTCTAAATTTATAAGAAAACTGTAAAAAACACTATAATGCCAGATTTTTTCTATAAATTTAGAGTGTATTCGTACTTCAATAAAATTTTTGCGTATTTTATTAGTCTTTTTGATGACCTATATTTACACGGGGGACGAAAGTCACACATACCAATTTCAGATTTTAAAAGCTGAGGGTAACGACTATATGATCTGTAATTTTAAAACGTTTATTTTTCGTCCCCATGATAAAATATGAGTTTGAAAATTTTCTTAACATTTCGTAACTTCAAGAAAAGATTATTTTGTCAACAGCGCATGGAACTTTTTAACTTATAATTCTAACAGAATAAGTGCATTTCATATATGAGAACAATCAGTCCATTAGATTTAATAGCATGGGTGTGGTAGTGATTTAAAATTTAAAATTTAAATCACTACCACACCTTACAAACCCTACCCTACTACAAAGGACTCGAATTAATCTAATTTTAATTTTTTTATAGAAACTTCTATTTTTAGTCTTTTAATTTAATTTAGGAAATAACTTTAAAATACTTAGTTATTATTTTTGTTTGAAACGAAAATGATGGGTGCTTAAATTAAACTACCATAGATTTTCATCTCGGGGTCCACAAGTTTTAGTAAATTGTTTATTTTTCAATCTCTATCGCTCCATATGTTTGTTTTTTTTTTATTTCAGTTACTTTACTAAGCTAGATTTGATCCAAATGATATGGAAAGTTTAGATGCCGGCTTGGTGTTTTGCCCGCTGCCTCGAAGATCATAGACCATTCTTGCTGACTTTCAACAGCACGATTTTCAAAACTATGTCTGATCGATTTGCGTATAGTTTTCGCTGCTAAAACGTTATTTACTTTTTTAGATTTGGGAAAATACTTTTAAAAATTTCTGTTTTACTCTCTTGTTGCTAGTTTTTGCTAGTGAAGTTACTGAACAGATCTAATGTTATTATATATTTAAAATATGTTCTTTTAATTGACTTTTCGATTTTAAATTTTGTTTATTAACAAAGAAATAATTTTTTGCAAAAGTTCGAATTAAACATAAATGTGCAACTATGCAAATTAGTAAATTGTAGTTGCCTAAAATTCATTAATGGGTTGCTTAAGTATTTCACAAGCTTTTCGTTAACTTTATGACATAAGCTTAAGCTAGCTTATGTACATTATAGTTATGCCTTAACAGTTATACATCCAGTTTCTTTTTAAGAAAATTAATTCGTTAATAAAATTTGCTATTAAACAAAATTCGGTGTATTTTAGTTGAAATGTGTCCTATTAACAAAAAAAAAAAAAAAAAAAAAAAAAAAAAAAAAAAGTAGCAAACTAGATAAAAAGATCATGTTTTTACTGTTTTCGTAATGCCTTGTAGGGATTTACAACAAACGAAAGTTTTTTTTTTAATTTTAGTTTTGCTGTTAGCAATCCGTTTTTATATTTTAATTCATTTGGCTGGTAACGTTTTTAGTTTTATAATAATAAAAATATTGCAGCAAGAACTTCTTTCTTATCATATATTTTAATAACGCTTTGCACTTTTAGTCAGTCTAATAATGGCTTTTGAAACTTAGAAAACATCAAGTGGTGTTTATGTTAGATATAAAAAATAAGGTTAAGATTAATTTTAATAGACAATTTCTTTAGGTCATGAAACAAGCGAATAAATACTTACATATATTTATTAGACTGATTTTTGATTGTTAATTGGGCTTGATTCCAATAAAACATTAATTGTCTGACCACAAATAATATCCTACCAGTCGACAGAAAATAACAATTAAATTATGGCCATGTCGAAAGTCTTCTCATTTCCTTGCCGAATAAAAAAGGTCACCAATTTTACTACATCTGTTTCATTACTCTTGTTTCATTAGTTGCAGTGTTTCATATTTTACCAAGAACAAAGCACAAAAATACCGTTTTTTAAGGATTTTCAAAAAAAGCAGTATTCTTGTTTCTTACGTAATTTGAATTTACATCGGTCCTAGCAATTTTTTAAAACCATTTTAAAGGTAACCTATAACAAATGCGAAAAAAAGAATAATAAGGTTAAATAATTGTAACGTTTCTCCATTTAGCCCTATCCACAGGATAACTTCTTAAAAGAAAACAATTTTTTGGGACATTTTTCCCCGTTCCGGGAATTTATATTTAAAATAAAAAATTTAAATTTTATTTCATCATTCGATTACCAACTCTATTATGTATATAATTCCAAAATTTTGTAAGAATATCTCGATGCGTTTTAAGAATCAATATTTGGATTGCGATATATTTTAGATAACCCAGCAAAATATTTTTGAAAAAGTAATCGAGTGTAGAATTAAGCATTTTTGGCAGAAGTGCTTCCCAACTAGATTGCCAACCTAATAATTTTAACAAGGCATGAGACTTTTATAATCAATTCCTAAGAATCGATTACATTAATTATTGTAGGAAATAATGAGAACCATTAGTACGGTGTTCTCTTTTAACATAAAGAACTACTTCCGTTACTACTTCCTTTTTTGGGAACTAATGTAATGTGTTTTGTAAGCGAGTAACAAAATATGGCAATCACAAAAGTAAGTCATTATATGGCAAGTACTTTTTAAGGTAATGTTTAATTTTTTGCTGGGAAATGGAGTTGTTAGTGAAGTTTCATATGAAATGCATTGTACAATGGTAGATGGTGCGGTTGCTAATATCTTTACAGATACAAATTCCGCAAGCCAATATTTTATTTTTAAGACATCTCAACGGAAAAGAATAACATTAATTTTTCTATAACACCAAATAAGTATAATTGTAAATACGATCTTTTAAAGCTTCACTGTTGGATAAAATGTTTCGAATGCTTATAACACATTGCTTACAGAATTTCGTGTAAAATTTGGAGGATAAGAAAATTATGTTTTTAAGTGGCTTCCAAATAAATTCTTTCAAAGAAAAGGGTATTATATGCCTAGTATTATACATAAAATTTTAATCCATGTGATATTATAAAATATTTTAGTTTGCCTGTTGGTATATATGACTTACATACCAGAAAAACGTCTTTAATAGACACGCATAAGCATCTTGTTAAGGTCAACTTACATCTCCAAGAAGGAACATTAAGATGAAAAATAATATGGATGTTGCAGATATTTATAAATAAGCAGAAATCAAAAGTGTCAATAATATTTATAATTAAAACTTAATGTAAAAAAATTAATCTAACCATTAAATTGACATTTTGATTGAAATTTTGATAACATTGTTTTTATAAATTAATTGAGCGCGAACAACCGTTTGTAAAAATTTTCTTATGCGTGATCGTGAGTCAAAATAGAACATCAATTTCGTACAGCGTTGCCAAAATGATGATTTTATCATATGTTTGATGATTTTTGAACCAAAATATGATTTGATGATTTTTTTTTCTTAAATTATGATTTCTCATTTATAAAAACTATGATTTTTGTATTTCAAGTGTGTACTACTTTCATTGTAATTATACTACAACAGAATATGTGAAGATGAGTCTCAATAACGACCTTGACTTTGAGAACGAAAGTCTATTTCTACACAACGAAGAAGTCTATCTGCGTATTTTTGTTAAACAAAAGATTTCTAGCTCAATGCTCACTGCAAATGAAAAAATTAATTTATTGAAAATTGTGCGGCACTTTACATTGAGTTATGTAAACAAATATTAAAACGATTTGATTCTAACGACACGTTTTTAAAAGACCCTTTGAAAGTTACATAGATATAAATTAACTCTCTAACAAGGTTAATACACAACTTTCTAAATTTAATTAGTTAAAGGTTAAATTTCAGTGATTATTTTACAATTTGAGATAATCTTAGCTGTGAGGAATTTTGGTCAAAAGTTTCAAAAATAACTCGTGCTGACAACATTCTAGCTATTCCGGTGTTGTCAAAATTTATTCAAAACTTAATAAGTCTTCCTATTTTTTCAGCAAATGTCGAACGATTTAAAAAAAACTAAATATAGAAATAGATTAGACAACAGCACTCTCGAAGGTATCTTATACGCAAAAGATTACTTAGCAATAAGAAACTGTTCCTGCTATAATTTAAAAATTAACTAAGATATTATTAAAAATATAAAACCCTGTATTTATTATAGTAAAAGTTCTTCGTAAAACTTCGTACACTCTTAATAATAATAATTTAAATACATATATACAATGTATGTTAATATATGTATGTATTTTAATTTTTAAATAAAATTTTGTATTGAAAAAATAATGATTTTTTCCATAAATTCTGATTTTTTTTCCATATGATGTTTTCCTTTCAAAGCTTCTGGTAACGCTGAATTCGTATGCAATTCGCAATTTTCTATGCGTATTACGTTCGTATCCCTGATTTTAAAACAGTTGACATTTTTAAAATGTAATTTATAATGGTTTCATGTCACAATAATTTATGAGGTGTCGTTTAAGTGTAGTTCGACATCTATTGTTTTTTATAAATAATAAATAAAATGTCTAACTATATATATAAATGTATGTGAATAAGTTTTTAAAAATAGCTGCTGCTGATGAATTATGCTGTCATGAATGATTTTAGAAAATGTTTTTGAGCCTTTTTGGGCATTTTGAAAACGTAAAAAAAAAAACAATTTAATTAAAATAATAAAATAATAATAACGGGTATTTATGTAGGTGCTTTGTAATTTAACTTTTTCTTCTTCTTTGAATTCTTTTCGAAGTATTGACTTTGAAACTCGTGTGTCAAAAATTTTCCTTATAGTCCCGGAAGTATGCGAAGACGGCTTTGGAAGGTTAAAATCCACACATTTGAAGGTGTAACACAAAAAATACTACACCCAACAATGTTTTTGTTGTGAGACTACCATATTTATATAAAATAATATTTGAAATGTGTTTAATGATAAATTTTCCGTACAAATTAGTCCTAAAATACAATGTCGCGCAGTGTACAGTAAAAAGTGAGGCGCAGGGGAAGCCATGAAAGGCAAAGATAATTCGATTTAATACAAATAAGTTTTGTATTTATTACATACATACATACATAAAAATAAAACAATACCTTAAATAACTATTAAAAAAAATATTATGCTTAAAAACCAAAACATTTTATAGTAAATATTCAATTTTACTTAAAAATGTTGGCTGGACGGGCTGGGTACGTGCCAACTCTTGCAGATCTACGGCAATACTAGTTGCTTTTTGACTTAGGAGGTTGTTAACTAGGGTGTCAGACGATCAAGTTTTCATTCAATTTTTAAAATTTCTCTCATTTTTTTTACCAATACACTCTCACTTAAAAAACTTGCTAAGAATTTGCTTTCAAATTTTCGTTCAATTGAGTCTTTCAAATTTCATTCAAGAGAACAGCTGATTAAAGTTTTTTCCTTCAAATAATTTTTTTTTTATTTTCTTTACAACATCTTGCTTAAAAACTTGTTTTGAAATTGCGTGCAGCCTACGTCACAGCTTTCAATTTTTGTGAATTTTGACAAGCACTATGTGTAAATTTCTTGAAAGAAAATTGAACGAAAACTTGACCGTGTGACTGCACGGTAATTCGACTGAATGTTCCTTTTTTTATGATTGTGCCTGCAGAACTCAGACATTTCTGAACCGATTTTGACAGTTTTTCGTAATTTGATAGATTATGTTTACAGATTGGTCCCGCTTTAAAAACAGTTCATAATCTTAAAATTCATGATGTCCCCATACAACATATTTTTTTACGTGTATTATGAACTGTAGGAAACTTCTTTAAAATTTAAAATGACTGCGTATTACTATAGCTCTTAGCAACATAAAGTTATACAACAATAAATCTAAAAATTAAGAGTGCCCCCATAATTGATGTGAATTTTTTTATAAGGGCCTATCTTTTGAAGCGTTGTGGACAAACGCTTGCAAATTCGACATAATGTCGATTGCTATGGCCGTTCTAGTAACACGTATTAATATTCATAATTATAAATTAAAGGGTGCCCAAGAGTTCTTTTGAACAGTTGTAGACAGACGTTTGAAATTTACAATGAATATATATTGCTAGTCTGCTATAAAAACGAAATTCGGATTTGGAAGGTTAAGGGTGTCCCAATAGTTGATGTAATTTCTGGTGTATGGCCGAACTTTTGAACCGTTGTAGACAGAACGCTGAAACTAAACAGCGACCGCTATATTAACGGGTCAATAATTTAAATTGAGAACTTAAAGGGTGTCCTACAATTGATGTAAATTTACTCATATGGGCATATCTTTTGAACCGTTCTAGACAAACGCTTGCAAATTGGACAGAATGTTAATTGCTATGGCCGTTTTACTAACAAATATTAATATTCATAATTAAGGGACAGACAGACAGCTGAAACTTACAAGGGACGTTTATTGCTAAGTTCGCTGTTACAAGAAGCTTATAATTTGAATTTAGGAATTAAAGGGTGTCTCCAAAATTAATATGGCCGTATTTTTGGAACCGTTATATACAATCACCTGAAAATTTAACAGAATGTCTACTTCTTTGTTCGGTGTAATAAGAAGTAAAAAAATTTTAAATTATAAATTAAAGGGTTTTACATTATTTAATTTTCATAAAACACTTTGTGCTCGATGGCCATTTCGCTACCGACATTTTAAATAGACTAAAATTTTTTTTCCAAACAATAAAGCAAAGACAAAAATCAAAGTCATGATAATAAAAGAATACGTATCAGTTGTCAACAATGCTTACAATTGCTCCTGTAGCATAGGAGCCTAGAAAATAATAATTGATATACGTTTTGAGCAGGAAATCCTCACGTTCTCGAAAAAGTGAATTTTCTTTGGATTTTTACTTTGCCATTCTTATATGCAAAAAACTTTATAACTTTGAATTATAATATAGTTCAAATATAATTTACTTAAACTAGTTTCAATCGAATTGTTGGCCTACGTCAAAATACGTTCAAAATGTTTAAGACGGTAATTCAGACAATTGAACAAATGTACATGTGTTAGTGATAATGGTGTATGTCAAGAAGAATTAGCTATAATGTGGTAGCGATGGTGAATTCATTCATTTTCATAAAAACAATTAGTTAAAAACTTTTTTATATGAAGTTTGACAGTTAAGTTTCCGGCGAAAATGAATGAATTCGCCATCGCTGCTACCTAATAATTAATTCGCCTTGCGTGGTGTAAAGAAATAAAGTAAAATCTATTGTCCCTTTTCTATCTGTCTTTTCTCCTGTACCTACATATTTAAAAGTTTTTCAACAGAAATTGCATAACTGTGGGCATACAATGTAAAAAGTACCAAACATAGAGTGCTTTGTCTTGTTTAAGTGTTGAAAAGTTATTAAAACGTGTATTTGTCAAAGTGGATTTTGTCTTGGATACAAATTCCTTGCATCATTTTTTCATTTGTATGGTTTTTAAACAAGGCGAATTGCGGTAGTCTACTCTACCAAGTAATCGATGGCGCTCTTTATGAGTTCAAAAATTCTTGGTTTCTTTATGTTTGCAATAATAGTTGTTTACGTGCGTTTAAGTAAAGGTACGGTCACATTAGTCAAACATTTGACTGAAATCGACAAATATTTATTTGCCGTAGTCTGACCACACAATATTTTCTAGAAGCAAATAACATCACAGCTGATTTTGGGCAAATTAAATTATTTGCCAGTAAACAAAAATGTTTCTAATGTGAACATAGTGTGACCACTCGACGACAAATATTTGACTCATTTTTAGGCAAATAAATATTTGTTCTTACAAAGTTTTTGTAAGAACAAACAGAGACAAATAACAGCTGTATCAACATTGTTGCCCAGTATTTAAACTAAATTATTAAGTTTCGGAAAAACTCGCTGATAATTTTAAACGTATATATGTATTAAATAAAAATCAAATACTGTAAGCAATTAAAAATAAAATTATAGATAAATAATAATAAAGTGCAATTTTTGGAAGAAATAGTAAATTAAAAAAGTTGTCGGGCCACATATTTTTCGAGCTAAATATCATCAAAGTATTTTATATATAATTTGGTATATTTCGACATGAATGTTGAAAACTTTCAAAGTTGTATGTAAAAAAGATGTGGCATTGGGGATTATTAAATGTTCTTTTATAAATTTTTAGTAAAGTATTAGTTTAAAGTTGAGTCGCAAGAAATTTTATAACTTGAAAATTTGCGTTGCCGCTAAATTCAAGTTAAGTTAAAGTTTAAAGTTGTAAATTATATACTGTTATATATCTGCACATAAATCTATGATAAGGTTGAGATGCATTTTGTTTTAAAATGGCTATAGATAACTTTTAAATGAAGTTATATATGACAACAAGCAACATGCTTTTACTTTAAGAATCAATATCAATTAATTTATATTAAACAAGAATTAAGCACGCTTAAATTTAACCAACATAAATTAAACTTTAATTAAGATTTGCATAGTGCCCACGCATTTTAACGGCTTAAAGAGACGAAAAAAGTCGGCTATGTGCAAAACAAAACCAAAATAATTCTTCTACCCCACTTGAAGCGTGGGAATAGAGCTAAGAGTCATTAGTGAATATCCATTTTAAGCACCTAAACTGTTTTTGCATAATTTTCGATTTGCAATCAAAAGAGATATGTTCTATACGTACTAAGCTGAAAGATTATTTTTGCAATAAATGTAAACAGATTTTTTTAATATAAATATATTCGTTTGACGGTATGTTATAATGTAACAATTTTTAAAAACTATATGTACAAGAGTTTTCCCCTATTTCCCGAAATCTGAAACATTAAAATTTCTTAAAAATTGTAGAACTTTGTATCCCAATAAAAATTTTGCATATTCGTAGTTTAATTTTTTGTGAAATTTGCTTTTTAATTTAAGCGACTTTTTATTTCAACATATAATTTATCTACACTTATATCAAGTAAACAAATAAACAGCTGTAGTTTGAAAAATATATTAAATAAATTAAAAGTTTTTAGAAATTTTAATCAAAAAAATGTAATAAATGAATATTAAAATTTATTGTTAAGAAGTGGAATCTAATTCCTATTTAGCTTCATCCTCTTACTGTGCTCCTTCTTTAGAACACCTTTTGGAGCTTCTTTATAGCATAGAATATGAAAAATTTGTTATTGTTGCTTGGCTTTGTTTATTTGGAACTTTCATACATGGGAGTTATTCATTATAAACTTTCTTCTCACATTGCCATTATGTGTAATAGTTATTTTAAAGAAATCTGTATAAATAATACATGCGGGTGCATAAATATAATATTAGCCACCATTATTTGACCAACTTTTATAGTTTATGGCTATCAGCGGTGGATATTTTATTTTTATATCAAAAACTGGGATTTAATTTCTCGTACAAAGTATAGGAAACGTATATTATAGGAAGAGAATAAAAACCTCATTCGGGACTTTTAAAAAGATGCGCCCAGAGTCTGCCTAGATGGAAACAATTTTTCGACAGTTGTATATTTTTGTTCCGACTACAAATGGTTATTGTTTGTTTGTTTTGAACTTATGTATATTGTACTGCAATTAAAGAGTTAAGAGTAGCAACTATTTTTCATCATTTGTAATTAGCATTTAATAATATTTTACACGTTTTCTTTGCAATAACTTTGAAATAATGCCGAAGAAATTGAATGGCAGTGAAGACATCCCATGCGCAGCAGTTTGTGAGCAAATAAATTTATGTTTTTTTTCGGTTTCATCAAATACATTTTTAAGGCAAATATTATTTTAAATGTGACCGCACATAAAACATGTTTGCCTGTATTTTATTTGACATTACTTCATAGCTGTTTCAACAAATAAAAATAGGCAAATAAATGTGCGTAGTGTGACCACAAAACAAATTTTGTATTGTTTTGAAAAAATTTAAGCCAAACAAAAGCAAACAAATTTTAGGCAAATATTTGCCATATGTGACCGTACCTTAAGTCATAATGTTGAAGTAAAACCAATTTAAATATCAAAGATCAAATTTATTTATCGAATTCAATTGTTATTGACGTAACAATAAGTGTTTGAATCTTATATCTAGAATTTTTAATTTTTAAGTTAATCCATTGGTACAAAAAACTTACATCTTAATGAAAATGGCTGAAGAATATTGTTTTACCTGAAAGTTTTTTTCTTACTATATTTACCAACCTGTGTGCTTGCTGAATCGTAATTTGTTTCCTTCTGAATCGAAATTGATGATCCAGAATGCATTCTTTATTCCCCAAATCGGATTTATTGATATTTTATCAAACAACTTTGACGGTTTACCACTCAAGACTCAGGACTGGTGTAAGAATAAGACGAATTCTAACTGCTTCCTCCGACAACTTTATTTTTATCTTATAACTGATTTGGTCAATATCGGTAACTTCTTGGTGCTTAAATCGGAAATTGCTTTTAATGCTAAATGGTATTGCTTCTTTAGCATTTACGGGTGGCAACTCTGGCGTATCAGCAAATATCAGGATTTATATTGCTTGCTTAAAAAGCAACAGCACTAAATAAAATCTTTGCTTTGCTTTCATGTTTTTCAGCAAATAAAAAAACTAAATGTCTCAGCAATTATAAAACATTTCTTTATAAACGAAGCAACAGCAAAAAGCAAATGCAAAAAAAAAAAGAGAAAGAAACGCATTTAATCTGACTATGTGTTTCTTTCTGCAGCACAGCATTTGTTTCGAAAACGTTTGCTGTTGCTTTTACTGCTCATTTTCCACAGCAACAGTTAAGCAAATACATATGCATTGAAAATAGTCAAGCATTTTTAATCACTAGTAAATAGACTTAGAGTAAAAACCATTTGTCAATGTTCAATATAACTTGGGCGCCATAGCGATTAATCCTCCTATCGGGTTTCGTCGAATATTTTTTCAAAATTCTAGTTATTCCCTTTACCACTTCGCTATTTCTTTTAGACTATTTTTAAGTTGAGATCATGCTTGTTACCTTTTCACTTTAGATGCTTTCGACATGTAGAGAAAATATTTTGTTTGCTGTCGTCGAGCAGCGTTCTGAGCGAAAAATTTTCTGTCTAGTGACTTCTGTCGGTAAGAATGCAATGGATGCTATAAATCTATGAGGGTTCCATAAAGTTATGATGGTGGCTGAATGGTCCGAAGATAATTCCAGTGGGGCTAATAACTTAGTTTTCTGCTTGAGATCGTCTAAAAAAAAACATTTAGCAAAACACGATCTTTGTGGAGAGTAAACTTATGAAAATACTAAACTGCTATGAAAATGTTTGAGGCAGATGGTTGTAGCTTGAAAGTAATCACTCAACCTTTTTGGCGATTTGCTAAATCACTGCATGGGGGTCCTTTGTATCATATAAAACGTACCCATTTTTTTTAAATGAACTTCTCTGAGTCAGATGAGTTTTAATAATCGCTATTGCATCAATTTGTTGATTAGCAAGGAAGTATTCAAGTTCATTTTCATTTTCGCGTAATCTATTCGCGCTCCAGATGTACTGCCGTTTTCTCTATGGTCAAGATTTGCTGATAATTTGCCAGCATGACATACATATATTATAAACATTTTAATAAACATTAAATAAACATTTATGAAAACATGTGTCAAATTTTAAGTAAAACTCTACAGGCAACATAATGAAAACACATGTATACATACATGTGTATGTGTGGTTATATTAATAATATCAACATGGATACACACATGTACGTGGGTTTATGACAATATTATTAGCAAAGAAGTGTTAAACAGTTTATGTGTTAATGAGTGTATTTATGTCGTATGTCTTTTTGTGTGCGTGTTTGTGTGTGTTTATTGGAAACATAATGAGCAACAACATGTTAACACAAATGCATTACCCGTTATATGTTGTTGTTATGCATTTGTTTTAAGCCATGTCTACATAATAAACCAACAGATATTCCACACACATACATGTGTTGGTGCACTCTCAACTATTTATATTTAAACACATACACACACACACACACACTATCAGCAGGAGTCAGTTTACAAACACTAAACCACATAATTGTGGTCAAACAATTTGACAATATTACTTACATGTCCATGGGCTGTCATACACCCATAATCAAACAAAATCATACCCAAACTCCATACTTAAACGCATGCATACATACATGCACATGTACATATATGTGTAACCTGCCTGTGTGTTTTCTATAATTGATTTTAACTTGTACAAACTACATTGACACCTAAAGCGTTTGACAACTATAGTTTAACAATTGAAACGCTTTGTTGCAATTTCACAAGGTTTATTCTAGGTGTGAGTGTATGTGTTGTTGTTCTTGTAAATTGGTATGTTTTATTAAAAACGTTAACACAGCTAATCATAATTATAGTTGCATCTGCGTCTGGAATAATTGTAATAAATAATGCAATAATGCAAAACAAATCAAATTTCTTTAGAAAACGTACATTCGTTTTGAAAATTTGCATTTTTTTTAATAAGCACGTTACAAAATTAAGTTGTTTTTTAAATAGATTGATACTTTTTGTAATACACTAACAAAATAATATATTAAAAAACTTGAGGTAGTTTAAGACAAGCTGTTTGTTATTACAACTATTAAAATTGTATTATGGTCTACTAAAACTTTCGGACATAATGTCACAAGGGCCTTATTTTAATGCGCAACTTCCTACAATATCTCTTATATAAGAACTCTAAAATAAAATTGTAAAACCAAACATGCCATTAATTCCTCTAATTTGTTTATAGATTTAATAGGGAACGTTTTTATATGTTTTGAATTTTTGCCTTTAAAAAAATTTTTTTTTGTTACACTATTTTCACTGGGAGCGTCTAGCACCAAAGAATTTTTAATTTTGATTTCTTTTATATCGATAGTTGCCACAAAAGCAAAAAAAAAAAAAAAAAACAAATGTGCAAGACGAAACACAGAGAGAACAGTGAAGAAGTACTTTGGTTGTGTGTAACCAAATTAATATTTATATAAATGCTAACCGTATTTTTATTTACTAACTAACTTTTAGTTGGTTAAATAGATGATGTTTATAAATTACACAACTAAGGTATATAGATGCGAAAGTGCAGCATTACATTCAAGTGGTGTCCAATTTTTCTTGTCTTCTTTGGAAAACGTCCGCATACATTTATAAAATAATTGTTCTTTCTAAAAATCAATTTCGATTCATTAAAAATAATATTTTGTCACTTTAAAGCGAGATCGCCAAGTTCATGTTGAACTTTTGTTCATTTTGTTTTGCAATGAAAGATCTGAACTTAAGTTTTATTTAAAATTCTTGTAGTCATGCAAGAAAAAATTTAAATCTAATAAGTAGTTCAACATGCTATTTGAAAAAATATTTTAAAAATAACTAACAAAATCTAGAAAAGGTGTATTTTTGGATGTAAATAAGAAGCCGTTCGCTAAGAATGACATACATTCTTTTTTATTGGGAAACTAAAAGTTGAAATAAAAGCTTCCTTCTAAAGGGATTAAAAATATAACAGGTTTCGTTAAATTTGGGAAAGGGAGCATTCAGCGGCTTCTCCACTGCACAGATAATAAATTTGTTTAGAAAAATTGACATGGCGACATTTTAGGCAACTATGTTGCTTTCTCTCTCTCTCTCTCTCGGACTGCAGAACACATTTTGACAGCCACTGTTTGTTGCGGGAGAATTTAAAATGACTCGTGGAGTCAACCTGTTCAAATGCAAGATTTATATGACCGAGGTTCGACTGGGTCAGGACAGTAAGACTAATAGGACAGATGAGGTGAAACTGTGTCACCTAAACGCCGTAATTACGGGACACTGCAAATTCGCGGCCCATATTAAAGGATACAACTCTATTACAGTGATTGCTCGAGGTACTGTCAGGGGAAGAAAGAGAACGAGATGACAACTCACATCTTCTCTGCTCCAGTCCGTTGCTTGCTGTCTAGCACCTGTTGAAAATTTCGAAAAACGAGCTGCGAGGGATCAGTACCTTTATACGGAGCTGTAAGTGGATTACAAACTAGCTCTGTTTTCTTTTAGTTTTTCTTCTTATTTTATTTTTCTGCAGGTGTCACAAACAGATCACTAGGCCGAACGGCTCAATTAGCACCAAGGTTACCTGTGTTAAATTAAATTTAATATATATTATAAATAAGTTTTGTGTCTTCGATTTGAATTAATATTTTAAGTCGTCTTTTACAATTTAGAAATTGATAGGCAGACAGACGAAGTTTATTGGCGAGGGGTTGAAGAGGAAGGGCGCGTAGTAAACGATCATCTGTACTAGACGTTTATTGTTTCTCTTTTCCACTCTTCGTAACTTTCATATTGTTGCTTCTTATAATTTTTTAACTTCAATATCATGGGTTCCCATCAATTTCTATATAGTAAAATAGGACTAAGGCTCTTTTCCAAAACTTTTTTAGGTCAATGATTTCAGAATTAATTAGTTTCTAAAAGTATAATTATCCCGTCTATGGCTTTTACACAAAACAGATAATTGATGCACAATTTAAAAACGCTCTTAATATTAATAATAGGAATTCCATGAATCATTTTAAAAGAAATAAACAAGGATTCCTTTGATAAGCCAATTAGTTCTTAAGAAAAAAAACATATACATAAAAAAGATTCTTAAATCATTCTGTAGAGTAATTTTTGTTGAATAGTACAAATTGTGCTTAGAATCTTAATTCGAATGTATTCATAACATTGTGACAGTGAAAATAAACTGTTGAAATCACTAAATTTAAATTAAAGGTTCGGTTTTGCGTTTTTAAAATTTTCGATACCCTCAAAATTGGAAGTAGTCGATAAAATTTTAGTTTTAAAAAGTGAACGGACAAACAAACTTGAAACTTAGTTATTTCTAAACCTTTTTTTTTACACTTAAAGGACTTGAATAGAAGAGACACCAGTCTGTCACCGAATTCACTCCAATAACATTATTCTCTTGTCCTGTCTCATTTATTTTATGGTTCTTTTTAAAAAAATATTTTTTCTGCTCGCTCACTCTAAAACTCTGTAAACTATAGAATAAATAATAAGAATTAAATCGTCAACACTATGAATTTTACTTGTTGAATTAAACTAAAAATTTATTATAAGGATATTCAACACTTTTAATTATTTTAGGTACTTATGGAGCTTAAAGTCATCAATATGTTATCAGAAAGATAATCTTCCCAGTAATTTTTAACGTAAGGTCGATTTATTTACAGTTTTTTTGCAGCATTATTTCTCCGCTATAAGAAAATCTTAAACAATAATTTTAAATAAGCCAACTAAAAGGTGTTTTTAATAACCTTAGACTCAAAATAAAACCACTAATTAAGTCGACTCCATTGTTTATTATGGTGAGACGGAGATTGTTTAAGTTTTCGATTGTTAAAATAACGCGCTTCGTTGTTATACCCTTCACTACAGGTGGAAAAGGGCATAACTAATTTCTACAATATCCATTTATGACCCCATAAAGCATATATATTCTGGGTTCTTATACGTAGCGAAGTCGACGTCTGTCTGTCGGTCCGTGTTCGAGTTGAAATCAACTAGATGAGCTAAAGAAAATTTAAATTCGACTATCAATCAGACATAGTTTAAAAAATTTTACAATTGAAAATTTAAAGATCGGTCCATGTCCTTCGAGGCAGCAGGCAAATAACCACGCCTACCTCTAATTTTTTATATCATTTGGAACAAATCAAGTTTAGTGAAGTAACTCCAATATTAAAAAAACAAATATATGTGGCAATAGAGAATTAAAAAAATAAGAAAAAACATCATCAAGCGAAAAAATTGTCGCTTGCGCATATTTTCCGATACATAGGCCCTTGTACGATTGTGAACTACATTTTTTAAGATATCAATATGGATATCATTTAGAATATAGCGTTCTTACTTGGTTTTCACCAAAATATTCTTTACAAGCAGATTATAAAAGCGGTTTTTTTTTTTTGAAAATTATTTATTTTACATCTTAGTATGGGTTATCCTAAAATAAACTCGGCAGCTGAGAGTTTTTGAACCAGGTCGAACGGTTGAGCCGATCAGAAAGACGCTTTATCGAAGATAATATTGAAAATCAAAAAAATGAATAAAACCAAAGAATAAAGAAAAATCAACTAAGTGTTCTTTAATGAAAACAAAAACAATTCTTATATTTATTAATGTGCTGTAAATGTATAGTTGTATATTTATGATTTTATTATATTTGATATTTCTCTTTAATTGGTAACCGTTTACTATGCTATTGAATTTTTTAGCGTCAAGGCAACCAGTGTGGCTATTGATTTTTGAGAAAATAATGCCTATTTCTTCAGACCAGCTGAAGTCTTTTACTTTAACGTTGTTAAATTTATTGTCACACACCAGTTTTTTTTTACCTTTACTAAAATTGAAATATGTATGTAATTTTAACTTCTCAGCCAGAGTCAGAATATTTGTAAAACTTTGCTTCGGATAAGTGTCTCCATTAACTATCTCATTAATCTAGTCATTACATTTCAGTTTTTTATTTGTAACGTAGTAGGCTGGTTGTCGGTACATAAGTCCAATTCCTATTATGTAAATATGATCTAGAACATCTAAAAGCCAAAATACCTTGAGAAGTTTTTTCGTTCAAGGTTCTCGAGCCAGAGCTCATTGCAGTTTGCGTTCAGAGAGGACTGCACCTGTGGGGAGTTTTTCTTGCGCTTTTACCGACAATTATTTTAAGAAATTTTTAAATTTTTAAAAAATTTTTTCATGCATCGACAATATTGTGTTTTACATCTCCAATTTTCACACACGATAATTTAAATATTTATTTTTAGTGATTAAGAAGTGCAAAATAGACTTGTCAAAATTGATTATTTTTAAATAAAATAAAATTAAGCGACTTAGTGTACTTATATTTATTGCATCCGATGTACTTAAATTCTCATGAAACTGTAGTTTATTTTTGTGCAAGTGTGATGTGAATTTATTTGAAGATTTGTGTTAACGTATATATGTGTATTCTTATATGAAGTCTTATGTTATCCTTGTTTTTATTATGTTTAAATCAATGTCCTGCTGTTTTACATGTTTAACCGATAATGCAACAATGTTTTGCTTGTTGAATTTAAAACCTCAAAATTATCACACAGCTGCAATCATTATTGGCCTTGATAACAAAAAGTGAAGGGGAGGACCTGACTGTCTTGTGGTATGTTTGAACTTATTCAACTTAACTTATCAATTTAAGGCAGGCATATAAATGCCTCTGAGTTGATGACACTAGTGTCCAATCTACTCTTGGTTAAAGAGTCCCTATTTAATCGGGTTTAATTGAAATTCATTTTAATTAAAATGTTATGGCTTAACACAACTAATGGAACATTTACTGTGAAAAGTTATTTTTATTTTCGGAAAATATATTTTTTAAGGAATGCTTTTTAAAATATTTTTTGAGCCACTGGGATTGACTTCTACTACTTTCTCCCCAATTTATAAACTATTTTTTTTCTCTGTTGGTGAATTTGGTGCAAACACTAATCCGTGATGATTCTTTGAATAATTTCTTTATTGATATTCTCAAACTTGTGTCCTCAAAACTTTACTTATTCTTAAATTTATTTTGTAGGTCGACGCGTTTTCCTACTTTCTTTGAAGGTTGTAGATGAATTCTCAAAAATTCGTTGCTTTGATAATCATTTGTGGTGAAATTTGAAAAATTTGTATCTGCTTCGCGGTATTAATGGATCCCTTTTTTTAAACTTGCTGAAAAATTTTTAATTTTGTTTTATGTATTTATATTTCTTGTAAGCTGCAATTTTTAAAAAATTGATTGTGTGATTGTTCAGAATGTTGAACACTGTATCATCTATATTAAAAAAAATAACACACACACACACAGAGGTCGCTATAATAGGGTTTTTCAACAAAAATTTTTTTATTAAAAAAAACATAGTTTTGCCATTTAGTTTTTTTTAACGTATTCGTAGTAGATGCATTGGCAATTGCTACTATGAAATTAATTTAGCATAAAAATTTAGACGAAACCCATTTTCACTTACCGGGGTATGTCAACAAGCAAAACTAGCACATTTAGGATTCTGAAAGTCCTAGAGAAATTGTTGAAAAGCCTTCGAATGGTCAACGTATTACAGTATGGTGCGATACGTGGTCTGAAGGCGTGATTGTGCCGTTTTTTTCGAAGATAAGACTGGAAAAAAATGATAAAAAATTTTGGTGAAAGAATCGACATCTGTCGTGGTGGACATAATTTTTCATTCGTAATTGCCAAACTTTTATCTTTGTAACACAATACATATTTGAACTTCTTCATCTTCATTCTCCAAACCGTAATAAAAACTAATTGTTACATTACCATAATTGTTACAGTCATAAAGAAACGCCATTCAGAATTTTTTAATTTTTTTTTGCGGTTTGCGTTAAAAAACCCAAAATACTTCGAAATCGAAGTATTTTTTTTAAATCTTTTGTAATTATGAATTAGGCACAAATATTTGGACTAGTGCATAAGGACGCAACCTGATTGTATGTCGTGGGGTGGTGACGTAGTTTGACCGCAAGAAGTTATGCTTTGTTTTTAACAAAAAAATTCAAAGACGTAATTTTTGTAGCACTAATGACTTAGAAGTTAGATTAATATGCAAAAATTATTTTAGAATAAGATCTTTTAAAACAAAGCTAAGATTTACTAAAAAATTTAAATTAAAATTTACTTGAAAATTCTTTGTTTTAGCAAAGTACTGAGAAAACACAATTTGCTTTCAAATGAATAACCATTACCTTAAAATTGGTAACAAAAAAAAACTTATTATATACTATTATTATTATATGCGCCACAGTGCGGCGATACTTGGTTGTGTGATTAAGAAATGGATTATGTTAATAATAAAAAGGGTAATACCGTCGCAATTCAGATTAATTTATTTGCCTAAAAATAATAATAATTAAATAAGATTTATATTTCACTAATTTTTTCTGTTTTAAAATTCAATATAAATCTGTTTTAGGAAATTGTGAAAACGTACGTCGCAGAGGTACTAAAAAGTTGCAGCATAAAAGTGCATCGAGCTTAGAGTAAATAAAAAATTTCGGTAAGTTTTACATTTCGGAAGCCATTTAATAGTTTTTACAAAATTAAATCAATCAAAAATATTTTACTGCTCTTTTATAATTTCATATTACCACCATTAAATGTATTGTTGCATTTGCTGCAAATAATTTTTTACGCGTCTGACGTCGATTTGGCACTTGAATTAAATCTTATAAAAGTAACACAACTATAATATACCGGAATATAATTATTAAGCGATGATACAACTCTAGAGAAAATTGCCCAAGATGTTCAGCGGGATTTTGAACACTGCCCACGTACGGTCGTATAAGTACTGTGCAGTCTGGCATATATGTATGTACCCAAGAAATATTAGTTCAAACAGGAAGCAACAGTTAATTATATTGTGCAAACTGAACGACGCTGTCGATAGAAAACAAATCATCTTGAAAATTTCAAAAGAGCAGCAGAGTTTGGTAAAAAAGACACTTCACAAAGGTCTTTCAAGGTAAATTGTATGCTTATTCGGGAGGACATGGCAGTTATTGGACAGGATATACTATCGAAATAACTTGGAGGGAGTCGAAAAAGATATATTTATAGGGCGTGCCTTAAAGCAGAGTACTGTGTGCGAGTGGTCAGCATTGATTGCACTAGTATCAGGAACACGTGGATGCCATATTGATATTATTTTAAAGCAAATGCATTATTTTATGTAGATTGATATTGGTATCAATTAGTCAATGCCAAGAAGCTACAGTTCTTTATTTAATGTCTGTAAGAAGGATAAGGTCAGCGGGATCGAACTTTGTAATTTATAATGAGCACCGAAAGAGGCAAAGGTCTGCTTTAATTTCCCTGCTGGGAGACACGGATACCCGCTGGCAGCTCTTCAAAGTTCTTGAAATTTAACTAAAGTCTCTGAAAGTAAATAGCGAAGAGGCATTAGTATATTTTAAGAATAGCATTTTGAAGAGAGTTATTTTTTATGTTCTTTTAATCAGTCTGCCTTCTACTTAATTAATACGAATACGCAACTCATATTTCGTTAAAAGTTTTAAAACAAAGTATATTTTGTCTACACTTCTCTTCATCATTAAGTGGCATTCAAATATATTGTGTGTCTATGATTTTTTGTCTATATATTTTTTTTGTGAACATTCATAAAAATTTTTTTTAACTAATTAAAACCGCAGCAAACAATACAACAGCTTTTCGTTTGTTCTTCTTGTCATTTACAATATTCGAGGATTTTATTTATTTAGCAATAAGCTAATGAATAAATAATTATATTTTTTGGTTGTTGTAATGCGAGCAAAACAACCAAACCACACATCCAAAAAACAAAAAATATAGTCAAACAAAAGATTGTAGACAGTCATGTAGAATATGTGATAATTAAAAGGAGTAAGTTCGCATGTATGCAAATGATAAATATTAACATTCCTACATTAACAAAAATTCAAAACAAAAATTTTTTTTGTTATTTTAGATTTTTATTTGAAAAGGAGGTGCTTGAAACAAAAGATTGCTAAAGTTTTTTTTTTCAGTTTTCAAAAATATTATTTAAGAACACACACTCGCAGAATTGTTTTTTGGTTGGTGGATCCAAATCCAATGTTGTAAACCTCTGCCATTGCAGGCGTAATTATACAATTGATAAGTTTAGAAAAGTATTTGTTCAGTGATCTTTAATCTATTTTGAAGAAATAATAGAAGTTTATTTAGCATTCAATGCTAAATATGCGGCCTTATCACTTAAACTGTTATAAGCTGACATTTGAAACTTAAAGGCAAGATGTGCCTTTAAAAAATTACCTGAAAAAAATTAGATTTCAAATCAAAGGGTTTGCCTTTAGAGGACATGAATTTTGCATATCACGTTTAATATTTTAAAATATTAACAAAATACAACTAAAAACTAAAGTACATGGGACGATACCCTTCATGTGTGAGTTCAACTCGCTGATGTTTTTTTTTTATAAATCAGTTCTTTTACAATGACAGTCACCATAGATACACTAATGTCACTCTGAACTTAAAAGTTCTTTTAACTTTTGCCTGCGTACATATGTTTTCAAAATTAATATAACAAGTGTCTGCTAATTTTTTGCTTAGCAGTAAAAAACTTGTTTTCGTAAGGTTTTTGGTAATCATAAGAGCCAGCCTGTAATTGTCCAAAACGTTTTACGTGTAACCGATTTTAAAAGTGTTGCATTTTTCTGAAAGATTTTGTGTCCAGGTTGGTACCATTTTAGAATACACGTAACTTTTATATAACTTTCGAAGTGAAACACACAAACACTTTAAAATTACACAAGAAATTGTACTTAAAAAAAAGGACGTGCTCGTTGTTTCACAACGGTAGTTTTATCTTACAATTCATATATCTATAAACCATACAACATTAAGTATTTATATAACAATAATAGGGTGTCTCATAGGATACAGCGAAAGGCCCAAAAAGTCAAACAAAAATTTAAAGGGCATCCCATACAAACAAGATTTTAAAGCATATGGTCTTATCATTTGAATCGTAATGAGTATAATTTATTCATTTGTTAATAACTTTATCCGCTACACACAATAATAAAGATTAAAACTCAAGGAGTGCCTCTTTACATTTATGGGTTTCTCCTGCGAAGAGTAAGAAGCAGATTTTTAAATTTTTACAAAAGATGTTTTATTATGAATTCTTAACCTTTGCTTCATGTCTAAAGATAGGTCCTTTTAAATATTTTGTTAGACTCGCTGTCCGTTTGCCAGGGTTTGTATTTCGAAGACATGTTTTTTTTGCAAGATATATAACGTAATTTGAATTTTTACACGAATGTTTAAAAGTCTTTAACTTAAATTAGAAACTAGAAATATCAATAAGTTTTTCTTAAAGAAATTAAGTTTGTGAAGCAAAGATACTTTTTCAAATCATTTAGTAGAAAACAGAAGTTTAAGAACTTCTGCGTTTTTATGTCATAAAGTCTAAAAATCATATTCAAAGTTTTTAGCTGCCTCAACCCTCACACACATATACATACATACATCAGGACAAAAAAGCAGGTTTTAAAAAATCTTTTGTCAGAATGAAAAACTTTTGCAATTTTCATTACAGAATTACGACAATTTTTTTTTCTCGTTTTCATTCGATTAAATTTTATATGAAAAAACCTTAATATGCATTCTGCATAAAAAAGTTTGTGGGTGGGGGAATGGGTTAACGGTTAATATGGCCTGGAAGAAGATGACGAAGCAAAAGCCAAAAAACGGAATAACAAAATGAGATTATGATTTATGATCATATATGTTTTTGAATTAACATTCGAGTTTATTATTCTTACATTGAATCCTGTTTAAGCAGCAAAAGGAAATTTTTCGTTGTCTTATTGTCGTATCCGTTGTTTTTAAATTTCCTGTATGACTCGGTACATTTCAATACCTACTTTTTTCTCATGCATTGAAAAAAATAATTCTATTGTTTAATTAGCTTATTATGATTAAGGATATATTAACCTAAAAGGATATGGCAGATGAAATGTGTGCGGCTGAGAACGCAGTGTGGGAGGCTTTACAGTTTTTAAAGTTTTAATTAAACTTTTTTGTAGTAAATCATTTTTTTAATTTTAATTTATAATGAATAAAATGCATAAATAAATACATTTTGCCTTTTTAAACTATTAATTTGTTACTCTGTCAATTTACCTTAATTTCGATTCATTTCTATCGTTAAATGAATAACAGTAAAAACTTTGCGTTTAACCTCAATAGTTGTCGTTTTATGTGTAGGTTAACAGGATAGCTGGTTCTTTTGCTGCTACGGATATTCATTTAACCCCCCCAAAAAAAAAAAAAACAAAATATATAGTTTCATTAGTAACGTCAATATTCATTATTTAGTTAAAATTAAAAGTTCATAATAAAACTTTATTGGCATATTTTCAAATTCTACTTTACAGTGTGTGGTTCAACGAACTAAGAAATTACCTTTCGCATTCACATCCTATAAAAATACGAAGGTAAGCCAATGTGCCTTTGCAATATCATATAAGAATGAAAAATACTCATCGCGTGAAGTAGCGATTGCAATAATGATTTACGTGGGCGAAGCTTTACATTGAATTTGCTGACGAGTTGCTAGGAAAATCCTATCATTCCCAGTACATTTTTGGTGAAAGTAAGATGGTAGCCCTAAATATTTCTAAGACCTTTGGTAAAGAATGTTAATCACCCAAAAAGGATTTTTTCCAAGAATTATATTCTTTAATGTCACCTTATTTAGTTAGCTTTGTTTAATTTCTTGACTGCTCTGCTAAACAAAATGCTACTACTATTAAGCTGAAGCAACTTATCTGGTCACCTTTTTATCTTTATACTGAAACTGCGTTTTCTCTTTTTGGGCGAGTTAAAACGTCTGATTCTTGGAACATGGAAAGATCTGGCAACTTACTCTAGTTGTTTTTTTTATTTAAATACGTGCGGATATAAGTCAAATAAACCATTACTTCAACAAGAGTAAGAATAACTAATTGCGTTGTTTGATAAATGTTTTTTGAAGGGAATGGATAGTCTAGGGAACTAATCTTTTTTTATTTTGTAGTGCAACTTTATATAATGCACTTTCATTTAAGTTGAGTAAAAGTACTAAACCTTCTTTTGTTAAAGCATTTATTCAATAATAGGCCAACCGTATGGAATATTGGGATTCTATATCAAGGACGAATGATACCTTCGATAACTATCAAAATTGGGTCATTGAAATTGACTAAAGTTTAATGTTCGTAAGATTAAATTTCTTTAGACACAGAAATGCGACTATTACTTCCATGTACAGCCATTAATGCTATCAATATGAATGAAGTGGAAGGATAGCAAATTCAGAAGCTTATTCGTTGAAACAAATATGTTTTTAGGGTTCAAAAGAAGCTTTCAAATGCCTCGGATTTCTTACAATCTATAATATCTATGACTGTCCTCCGAAAGGCTGCTATTGAACAAAGTTATTATTCAGGTTCTGTTAACTATTAATATCAATTATTTGAAACAATATATTCTAACTTTTCAAACCCAAGATTATTTACAAGTATGTTAACGGAATTCATGGTGTATCTGGACCAACGTAAAAACTATCAAATGAGAAACCTCGTTGCGGAAGTTCAGTTGTATTCGAATTTGTGGTACAGTTGTGCAATAAAAATACACAAAAATAATTACAAATTTATACTCTCAACTTGGATCTTCTCAAATCAATTATAAACTCTCTTAGACCTAAATTCTTTATTTTAGATTTAATTAAGAGCGGTTAAAAAATATATAAATTTTCTTTTACTTTGATAAAACCTAGAATTAACTTAAAAAAAATCTTTTAAGAGCACTTTTGTGTGAATCGCTTGCTGTTGTAATAGACTTTGCAATCAGGTTCCTTGTAAATTTCAGCCGTCTGTCTATAACAGTTTCGCTGTTTGGCCACATACATCAAATTACATCAACTATTGTAGTACCCTTTAATTTATAATTTAAAATATGTATACGTTCTATTATGCTAAACAGAGAAGTGGACATGAACTATTTTTTTAACGGAACTAATCTGTAAGCAACAACTTGCAAATAAAAAAATTTCATTTCGAAATGACTGAGTTCGGGCACAAACAAAGAAAAACAACATTCATACGAATTGATATTATCCTTCTCTTTTGAAATCGGCTAAAAAGTACAAAGCATTTACTTAAATTTAGAATGAGATTTTTGCTTTCTGAGTAATTATAGTCATACTGATTGGAAAAGGAACGTTAAAGCTCTCCACGTTATTACTATACGTGAATTAAAAACTTCGGCACAATGTTCTTGAAATGTATTTAAAATTAAATTACTTCCTTGGAGCATTAAAAATACTTCTGTTTTCAGTATCATGGTAACTATTAAATATTTCCTCTCAAAAAGTGGGTCGGTATAAAACAATATGAGAATTATTTTGACTGTTGCAAGGGGAGCCTAACAGAGGTGGCTTCCTACTCGGTCTATTTATCTAACAATCAATAATATTAGGTTTTTTTTCCTGACATTTAAATCCAATATATGAAATCAAATCTCTCTGACATCCAAAATATTATTTAGAGTCAATGACATTTAACTGGTTTTACCACTTGCTTATCTTTTTCCCGCACCCATCTTGATACAATTTTTAATCGATTAGTAACTGTTGATGAAGTATGGACTTTGCAAGAATATCAAATTCAGTCAAATTGGCTGGTAATTTTTTATTATTAAAAGAAGAAAATCGATAATTGAAAAATATAGTATAGAAAAGGATCACTTGTGAGGTTTAAGCTTCAACTTCATGCAATTCTACATATTTTGGGACAAAAGAACATTTCTGGAGTTTTTAATTAAAAAGAAAATGACTGGATCGAAGAGGCCTACAATTAAAGCTTATTTTGAGAACATTTAACTTTAGAGAGGATTTAAAAAGTTAGAGAGTTATACGGCATTTATACTATGCAATTTTTTATGAAACTACCATGAAATTTTTGTTTGTTGGTGAAGCAGGAGGAGTAAGCAATATGGTATTGCTTAGTTTTGAGGGGCTGTTACTGTTGCTAATGTTTACTTTTATATAATGCATAACACTGTAACTTAAATTTGAGGAAAAACGCCTCAAAAAATTGCAAAGTGTAAATCTGGACTTATAAGAAGAAGAATCTCGATAAAATAATTAATAATGATGTTAAAAATGTGTGTTTTTGTAGTTTTCAGTACGAAATTCAAATGCAGTTTGAAAACATATGATTAATAAACATGGACCACAGAGTAGGGTTTCCTCATAACCGTACTTTCTTGCGTTTACAACATAAATAAGTGGTTTATCGCATTAATCAATTTATCGGGAATTAAATTTTGACTGAAGCATAATTAAGACTTTTTTTTGCAGACCTTAAAAAATTGTTTAATTTTTTTACTTTTTTAAATTTCAGAACACGTTCAATTTAGGATGACTTTCATGAAACATTGAAATATGAATATGGATATACTTTCCCCGCAGTAATACATTTAATGAGAATATCATGAAATATTTATGTCAGAAGAAATCAAGCACGATTAAAGTAAATTAACATTGAAATATTTGACCCAGAAAATTTAATTTTAGCAAAAACACACATTTAAACGGATTCCCATTTTTAAAAGATTTTGATATAAATCACTGAATTGAAATTGTAATTATGATAATGATTTTAATCATGATCTGCATCAGCAACAGTGAAATCTAAAACGCCAAACAACAATAAAACATGAGAAAAACAACAATTAAATTATGTACCACCCACTAAAAATGCTCTCTTTAATAAAAACATTTGCTAACATTTTGCAGCCACCCACATCGTTGCAATTTTATTGTACTTCGAACAAGAAAATACAACAACTACTACAATAAAGGAAAACAAAAGCTGAAATTCTTATTAAACAAAAACAACAATAATGCAACAGCGAAACAAATGCATTTTAAGACAAATAAACATAATAAAAAAATCAACATCTTGAATGATGCTCGGTTAATGGCGATTGTGAAAAATAAAGTGATGGATGGATGGGTGTGTTCGAATTTATAGGCTTCTACACAAATTAAAATTTTTTACGAATTAAGTCATGTGGTCCTCAGTTTAATGACAGTTACTACTTAACGTTCACATACAAAGTCTGACATCTTCAGTTTTCGTCTAATAAGCTTATCTGAAGATTTTAATATGGGAAAACTGGTATTTGAAAGTGTGTTCTCTTAGCTATCCAGGTATAAGCTAAGGGGACTCCGAAAGTATCATAGAATATTATACGTTTTATCTCCAAAATAAATCTTAAATATCGTTGGAACTTTTTACACTGAGTTTGTGTCAGATAATAATAAAGGCTGTTTATTATAGACGTATAGAACTTTGAAATGAAATAACACAAAGATGATTTTTTTAAGTTGTCGTGAAATTCACTTTATTCGAAAGATAAAATTATTGTGCTAATATCTCGACTAAATTATTAAAACCACCGGTATTGATTTTTGGCCATCGCGACGTGCTTTCACCTTTAATGATTAATTTAATATTTCTGTTATTTACTTTTATTAGATAATCTTTTTGTATTATAATTAAAATATGGCTTCTGGCATATGACCGCCAAGGCTGGTTCGGAGGTCCAATTTTCGGGGACTTTTTGCAACACTTGTGACTGCATTATTGACCATATGGTTGCCCTCCAAGAGGTTAATCATTTCGAGTTTATCGGCGTAGAGTAGCGACTTCATATATACCTACAGAATAGTCTAGCGGCGTTAAGTCTTACAATATTTGTGGCCTATTCACCGATCCAAAACGAGAAACTATACAGTTACCAAACGTTTCCTACTTCAACAAAAGAAAAATGGCATTAGCTGTGTAACATGTTGCGCCGTATTGTTGAAACCACAGCTGCTGCTTGTATGATTGATGAACGTAAAAGTCAGTAATTATGGCTCTATAGAGATCACCATTGAGAGTAACCGTAGTGCGAAAACGTTCCATAGTTAATTGAATAAATAGCACTGTTAAACTGTTATGTTGAACGAAAAAATGGATATAGACGTGATAATTATTTCGAACAGAATTATGATTTTCAAATTAAATTTGCACAATTTGAAAGCGTTGTTAAGTTATCAGTCTATTCATGTTGTAATGCGAAACTAAACTAAACATAAATCACTTGACAGCTGACAAAAAAATTACGGCCAAGAAAAAAGTGTTGCCAACTTGATGCTCTATAAAAACACTAGCATTGTATGTGGATCACGTATACGATTTTTGCGAACACGAACGTTACGCTCAAAAGAGCGAGAGTATACAATTAAATTGTAAGAAAATTTTAAAAATGTCGAAGACGAAAAATTCGCCTTGTGGTCAAAATTCGACCAAGTTTGTTATTAAACAATTTTTTCTATAAAAACACTAGCATTGTATGTGGATCACGTATACGATTTTTGCGAACACGAACGTTACGCTCAAAAGAGCGAGAGTATACAATTAAATTGTAAGAAAATTTTAAAAATGTCGAAGACGAAAAATTCGCCTTGTGGTCAAAATTCGACCAAGTTTGTTATTAAACAATTTTTTCTTTCATGTTTTAAATGTATGTATTTATATGTATTTTTACATGTGTAGTCGTATCAATATAAGGGGTTATTTATTTCCTAAATACTGAACTGATTAAAATGACACGGTGCACTAAGGCTCGACAATATCCATAAATATGTGAAGGAAGGATCCCAAAGTTTCATGTCTGCCTATTTATATATAAATAAAGGTTTTTTATTATTAATGAGCGATTGATGTTAAAAGAAAATTATTGTCGATCTCATAAAAATTCTCATGTTTTTTTCTCGAAAAGATGAAATGTTAAGATAATGATAGACAGTATCAAAAATAAACTTTTATGATATTGAAGAAAAGGGAGATTAATTGTAGATAGCATATGAGAAGCTCACCCGCCCTTATAAAACAAAGCTCTATAATAGCAAAATAAACATTTTCTTTTATTATTATCTTCTACTTGGAAGCAACAACGTAAAAGTAAATCTTCAAATTCCAATAAAAAACTTTTTACAACCAAAGTAATAAAAATGATATTCCAAAAATTTACTGTAGGGCGTTTGTAAAAATAAAATTATTTAAATACTCAGATTAATAAACAAACACACTGTATTGTATCGTAAACAATTGACGCATGCGTTTAATTTCTTTGAGAAATCTGAAACTCAGCCAATCGGAAATTCATATTGAAGATCAAAAGCACGGCAACAATAACAAAACAAATACAACAAGTTGCCATATAAATAGTAAATGCATTGACGAAACACGTCATTAAAATGCAAAAATCAAATTATGTTTGTTTGTTTGTCTGATTTCCAACAATTTGTATTTATTTCATTTATACTTGGGTGGTCCTTAATAAACACTTGCATTCCAATATTCAAATTAGACTCGACTCTTTGCCTTTTTTGTAGTTTTTGCTTTTGTTGTTGTTGTGCTTTGTTATGAATATGTGCATTTAAGTTGCTACATACCAGACGACTACAAAATATTTACAACAAAACCTTATAATCAGCAAAAAAAAAAAGTAATCATGATCTGTGTTATGGTCATGCCCGCCTTGTACGCTAAAAGGTTGTAAATATACAACCATAAGAATAACAGGGGCCGGATTAAAGATTTAACATTGAAGTATGTTAGTTTCATAATATCAAATAATAACAATTATGATTTCTAGATCAGCAATGTTTAAGACATTTTTGAGAAATTTTTATAACGCAATAAAACTATTGAAAGTTGATTTTACTGAGAAGTTTTGACTTAAAATCTATAAATAAATTTTATTAACAATTTCAAGAATAAATATCGATAACTTTGAGGAAATATTTTTCATGGCTTCAAGTGTTTTAGTACGCTTATTTTCCGTCAGTTGTTTTTCGCAATATTTAACAAAATTGGGTTAAGAATAATTAATTATTGTTATTAAAATACGATTTAGCAGCCCTTTAATACTTTCAACAGCAAAAGCTAATTTTGTTGTTGCCCGTATTTGTACGAAACAGGGATAAATAAAATGTTTCATACACCACTTACAAAGTGTGGTGGATGTGAATAGATTAACATGCATTGAGTAGCTGTGTTTGCAAAAAATGTCTGCATTCTTGTTAAACAGAAGATCATGAATGTGAATTTAAATCCCAACAGAGCCTTAAGCGGCAACATAGCAACAGTAATTGGTAATAAAAAATTTTACGTAAAAAATGCAAGAATATTATTAGTTAGCTAAAACGCCTTAACATAAAAACGGTATTTGATAAATTTTTGCAGTTTTACTAAGACTAATGTCATATTAGTCTGATCCAGAATTGGCGTTATATGGTGGCCTGCTAGCGATCTTCTACCTCCAGAATAAATTTCAACCTTAAAAAATGCTATAACGCGATTTTGTTCCATCTAAATGAAACGACACTCAAAACGTATTTTATTTGTTGAAGATTTAAAAACGGGTTTTACTCCAAATAAATCGACCGGTTAGGTTAAACGAGCAGTAGTGCTTAAAATTAATCTTCAAAAAGGCAATTTCTGATTTAAGTTCTAAGAAAAACAGCTATAAAATGCCTTTATAGCTGCCGCTTGTAAGCATTCTTTTTACTTTTATTGCTGCCCTGCGTCTCGAGTATTACCCTCCTGGATGAAAATTTATATTGGTTACCATAATACCGAAGTTAGGAAAAGATCTCACCCATCAATTCGAATTCAGAAGACAAAAAGCGTAACCGAACAAACACACAGGTAAATTTGTTATTCTATGGCATCAAAGCTTCTTAAATTAAAGCCAAATTAAAAAAACTTTTATAAACTGGTAGAAAACTCTTTAACTGGTAGTAGTTTTATACTCAAATAAAGAAATCCTCAAGATAAAGTCTTGGGACTAGTTGTATACTTCCTACGCACATTCGTCATACTCAGTAGCATTCGTGTCCATTAAACAATATATGCTGACGACAAAGCATTTCGATATTTACCGGACCGTATACATGATCTGGAAAGACTGTTAGAAGTGCGGAAACGTATTTGAAGAGGCTTAAAAAGGAAAAGTACTGTTTTCTTAGTCGTACACTAAAAAGAACTTTACCGCACTGCATGCGTTCCTAATTATGCTAATAAGATCCTAATAATTTAAACAGACATTACAACAATTTTATTCTGAGTGTACACGTAAAAGGAGTTCTAACGATTTGGACTCATTAGGAATCCGTCTGACTCAATATTTTACATACTAAACAAAGGAGAAATATTAATTTTTTACGAGAGTTTTTAGGGCAAATAATTTTTAGTGAAAAATTTATAATAAAAAACTGAAGAAATTCCATCAAAGGAAGGGTTGCCACCCGATTTTTCAGTTCTGTAGTGCGATTCACTAACTTCAGCTTAACGATAACGGACATCTTCGAAATTGAGTGGGATCTCAGTCAACAAATAAAGGAAAAATACAAAAGAGAAGAAGAGTGAATTCGATATGAAAACATATATTCTTATATGCATGTATGGAGTATAATAATAATAAAAATAAATATTGGGATGACAGAGAAATTAAAAATAAGAAAAAATAAGTACTATTCATAATTTTATATAAAAATGCCATCGGGTCTTTATGGGTTAAGCATTTAAAAAAATATTTTAAATTATATCCATATTGATGTCTTAAAAATTATTGTGCACGATCGTTCTTTTCTATGAAAAGTTCAGAGGCCCATAATTAGGAAAATATGGGCGAGCGCCATTGCCCAATACATTTTTAGTTTTTTTGATTGGAGTTACTTCATTGTTCCAAATGATATGGAAAAATTAGAGGCAGGCGTGGTATTTTGCCCGCTGCCTCGAAAGCCATGGACCGGATTTGCTGATATTCAATAGCAAAAATTTTTTTTTAACTATGTCTGATCGATTGGCGTATTTCAACTTTCTATAGCTCATCTAGTGCATTGACAAAGTGGATTTCAACCCGAACACGGAACTCAGAATGTATGTACGGGATTCGGAATCAGATAGTGTAGAACTTACAAACGGATTCACAAAGTTAGTTATACCCTTTTTCCACTTTTTGTGGTGAAGGGTATAAAAACAATATTTTTTATTTTGGTACAATTTATCAGACCTTCCAAAGATTTTAGAAATATCAATTGTAATTGGCAACTATATGTTGCACAATGACATCTATTGTCCTGGAGAAGCCTTTAGTAAATTGCCAATAGATATTGCAATTGATGAGATAAGGTTTTATGTTTTTTAATGCGATACAAATAGTGAAGAAATTGATCTCATTTGTTCTTTCAGTATCAATTAGCTATGCTTTTTGTGAAAGGACTATTAGTATTATCTACGCTCTCAAGAAGTAGAATGTCCTTCAAGCTAATAAATTTAATAAAAGTAAGTTTTAATGAAAGTTGTCGAAGTTTTCAAAAACCTTTGCATACAATTTAACCAAAAGAGTTTCTAGATTCTGTAAATAATATTGAAAAATATATGACGCAACAAAAATAGATATGTACGAGTATGTACATATGTAACACGACGTAAGACTTGCTACAGCAAGGAAAATTAACCTGCCTAATCAAAGGTTTCGGTAACAGTAAAACTAAAAAGGTTAAATTGTGTGTATGGAAGCAGAGCTGATCAAGTTGATAGTTAACTTACACATGTTAAGCAGCGGCTGTATTGGTAGAAATCATATGTTGAAATCCCAAAATAAATAAAATTAGTTAGTATCAAGTAAACATAGTTTCGATATAAAACAAGTTGTGTAGCCGCAGTAGATGGCGTGATGAAGATAACTGTAAAAACGGTAAAACAAGGAAATCATCACCAATCATCAAACCTCAAATCAGCTTTAGTCAAAGCGGATGGTAACAAGGTCGCAGTATGTGGCTTATATAGTTGAAGAGCCTGATGGGTAAACAAGACATCGTGATTTCGAGTCTTGAAGGAGCCAAAGTGTAGTGTGCAGGCCTGCGATATTTGCCGATTTTTCGACTTAAATTTATCAAAGTGCCGATTTGGCGATTTTGGCTCTAAAAATGCCGATTTTTTGATAAACACTGTAACAAGGTAATTTTGTCTGTTTTAGAAGAATTTAATAATATTGGGCAACACTAGAATATTAGAAAGAAACTACTGTTAATAAGTCAGCACTTCTACTAAGAAGGTAGTTAGACTTATTTGCTATTATAAAAAAAGTCGTTGGAAAAAACAGTTCTTAACTGTTTGCGAGCTATTAGAAAATAAAAAAGTTCTTGCTGGCGTAAATGAATCAACCGCTCAATGCAACACCAAGTCGTCGTGATTGGTTGTACGTATAAGTATGTGTAAAATATAAAATACAAGACTATTTCTTCCGATTCATAAAAGTAGATTAATGCCATGCCAAAGGTTTGTACAAGTTTAACACAAAATCATGAAAACCAAAAGTCCAATTTTATAGGATTCGGTGCTGCCGTTATTACAGGTTCAAATTATTCAGTTGCAAAACTTAAAAAAAAAGATATTTTAGATTTGTTATGTAATGTGTGGCCCTCACTTGCATTACATGCATTATATGCTTGTCTTTTATTACCTTCCGAATTTAAAACTCCACTTAGAGATATTTACAATTACGTATCAAATAGTCCAGAAAGACTTCATCAATTTCAATAATATTCAAAAACTACTAGAAATAAAACCAAAAAATTACTGCACCAAAGTCAAACCAGATTGCTGGCTCGTGAAGCAGTAGTTGTTTGAATACTAGATTTGCATGAGGCGTTAAAAATTTCATTTCATTTGCTGCTAATGTTGATCAAATCGATGCAGCGAAAACAATTATAAAACATTTAAACCAACCAAATCAAATATATTTATCCTCTTTAAATATATTCTTGAAATTGTTAATAGTATAAACAGAATATTTAAAGTGAGTCAACTAAATTACATAACCTAAACAGCCAAATGGAAAGGCTTCTACAAACTCTACTAAGTAATTTTTAAAAATCAATGAACTTTATTTAAAGGAATTTTGGAAATTTGATGAGGCGTATTTGGGCTCCTTGGCTAAAGAGTTAATATAAGAATTAGAACAAAAACGAAATAAAAAAAATGTAAATAACTGTATTAATTTTTATTTAAAACTTACAGTTGAAATATTAAAACATTTTGGTTTTGAACATAAACTTTATAAATCTTTAAAAATGATAAATTATTGAAAAACATTTTTTTTGATAAAATTGTGTTTTATTGTAGCCAAAATGTTTTTTTAACTTGCCGATTTTTAAAAATAAAAGTGCACCCCTGGTAGTGTGGTCTGGATGGCTGCACTGATTAAAGGTGCATGTTTCCTTATAAAGACGTTCGAGATGACAGTGTAAGTGCATGTTAACCAGAGATCGTGCTTATAAATCTAGTCATAATCACAAAGTAAGATACGCTAGACAAGAAAAAGAAGTAAAAATTTACCAAATGATGTTTAGCCGTGCCTCAATTGAACCTTATCTGAGTTTTTATTATTAAAAGTGCGCCACACTTGTTGGAATAAATGCAGAGAAATCACACAATTTTAAGATTATTTTTAGGAAACTAAATCTTAAAAGTGTTAATTTTTTTTTTAATATGGAATTAAAATACTTATACTCTGTCCAGTTGCCAGTTCAACTGGTTGTTTGTCTGTCGGTCTGACTGCCTTCAAAGAAAAGAGACAACTCTGTTCTGTTTAGTTGGAAGAAAAAGTTCAAGTTGCTAGCAATTCAGTTGCTGTTGAAATCTTTTTCTGCTGCTTCTGTTGTTAGTGCTGTCATATGCGCCATTCGTAACTTTAATCTAACGAGGTGTTTAGCAGAAAATGATATGATAATCATAATTCCAGCCGCGACTTGTAAATTTGTTTAAGGCTCATGACTATAATGAAGTGTGTTTGGCTTTAAGCCTAAAAAACAAATTCCTTTTGTTGTCGTTATTCTATAGAAGAAGTAGTAAGACTTACAACAACAAACACGAAAAAAACTTATAATATAATTTGTACATGGGTCGCAGTTTTTGCATGAGTTATGGTCGCATAGACCTACAACGAAGCGTTATTACACGATCCATGTTAGAGTTGTGCATTTCCATCTTTAGGTTCTGTTTCAGCCTGAATGAATGGAACGGAATGAAAAACCAAGAGTGAAATAAAAATGAAAAATTATGGGTTCATATTTTTATTTGTCTTTTTCCATTCATTCAGTTTGTTTGCCAATGATTGTAGTTACATGTGTTCATTATTATAATCATTTATTTCTTCACCAACATCATTATCATCATCATCGTCATCATCATAATCATGCAAAATTTTATTATGACAACTGTTGTTTACCTGTGTAGATTGAAATGATAGGTGTGCGTAATATTTTGGCCTTCATAAAAGGATGACGATTTGTCAGCATTGAATTGAGTTTGCTTTAGTGCAGTTTGATTTCAGTGTAGTGTTTCTATGTAGACATCCAGCGTGATATTTTTTCTAAATATTATTTGCTTAAAAAAACGTGCATTTCTTTGCGTTTTCATTTATCAATGGACAAATACTTTGTTACATGATAATTAATTTACTGAGTACCCTACACCTTGCATGGTATGGATTAATTTTTTTTTTTAAAGAGGTCTTATGAATATGTTCTACGTTATTCTACATTATTTTATTAGTTGTTCAATTTCTATTAAACCTATCGTAAATGAGATTTGATTATTATTGGAATATATTCTGTATTTCTGTAACAAATGTCTTTTATTGGATACACTCAGAGAACAGACGACAGTAGGTTCTCTGTCTCTTGCAAACAGAGGGCCATTAAATGTCCTGATGAAAACCCTCCTGATTTTAAATAGAAAAGCAGTAAATAAAGTGGAATGCGATCGTTTTCCGCAATACAAAAAATTAATGCATGCAAAGGCAAAGGACGTCAGACTCAGCGTTTATCTAGTTTATAACGAGCTGGATGAGGTGTACGACTATGACATCTGCAATTAGCAATGGCAAACGTCACCAAACTTTTAATAAGGCTTAATGAAAGGACTTCATGCATTTAAAAGCTACTGCTTATGCATATAATTCAGCGGTTGCGTCATCAGTAATCCACATGGATATGTTTTCTAAATTATACGGGTAAAACTTACTCCAGCTAATAGTTCGAAATAGTAGGGCATATTCCTGGGTTGCAAATTATCCTCGAAATTGCATATTTATGCGACAGAATTAAAGGCATCATGGCAATATACGTGTAATATACAGTTACTTCAATAACTTTATTCCGAGGAAGGCCCTAAAGAATAGCTTTGCTGTGGAGGAGGTAGTACGCAATATGTTATGATAATGAATATCTGACCCACGATACTTCTCTAAATGTTAGGATCAACAGCAGAACTAATGCCGAAAGTGCAATTACGCAACTTAGGAGTTACGGTCATTTTATCAAATTGAGCTGTACAGTTACGGCTGCCTTTCAACCTTTAAGTTTAAGAATTTCTTACTAATTTTTTTAAAGAATTGTTTTATTTTATTATATTCTGCTTCTTCCATAAACCATTAACTTCCTTCTTTAACACACGTCAGCATTAAAATACGCAGCTGAAGGTTTTATAATATTTTCAAGGTTCTTTTTTCAAATTCAGTGCTATTAATTTTCCCAGGACATGTAAATAAATTAGCACTACAATTGATAATTGAATTGAATCTCAACTTAACATCTTGATTGAATAGGCGACTTACTTCTTGGCCATCTATAAATTTTCTTATGACTTGAGCGAACATAGTGTATAGCTTTTGGATGCAGGGGCCAAGATGTGTTGAAAATTTATGTTTCGGCTTCTAGGTGATGACATTATTTTCAATACGATCTTAGTAATTTAATTTTCGATGGCAGAGATTTTATTTTATATTTCATAGATACAGAGTTGCATTACAAGTAAATTCTTCGCAAGGTTATATTGTGAACTTAAAATTTTTACAGCAAAATTTTAGGGTTGATTCCAAAGCTAAAAGTCATTTCTGACGAAAACAAATATTATTGATAATGGCTGAAAAGAGCATTTACTAAAATAAAAGTCGTAAGTTTTTAAAAACAAATTCTTGATTTCTAAATAAGAACACATTTTTTCTGTTTTGTTTAATTTCTGAAATTCACAGTTCGGCAATAAAGAAAATGAGGAAAAACAAGAAATTTTCAGATATATATTTTTTTAAATGGTAGAATTTTGTCTATTTAAAAAAATTAATCCGTGCTTTGGTTATCGATCTACTCAATGTGTGCTGATTTAAGCGCATGTTTGCTAACCAAGATATCGTGGGGTACATAGATCAATTCTACCCGGAATTAGAGAGTATTGCAGTGTGGATGGCTGAGCAAGTTTTTTGAGGCAAATATTTAGTATAGAGGATATAGTGTTCGAAATCAAGTACCGATTTATATTTTTTTAAACAAAAACAACGCAATTCATCAGACATCTTGTAACTGCCCAAGATTTTGTCATAATCGACTCATAATACATCGATCAAAAGCGTCGGTTTAACATTGAAAGACAATATGGACACAATTTTAAAATTAATATAAGAGCACACACGGTCTTCTTGACAGATTTTGGTGATAAAAGTCAAGAAAATTTTATCTCATGCAGCATGTTATAAAGTCAACCAATGCCGAAATATTATTTTCCTGTTATTTTTTTATAAATAAATGCCTTGGACTTTGTTCGTTCTCCTCAATAAATAGTTTTCAATATCTGCAAATTTTATTGGCCTCTTAGAAGCGCATTTGCTGGAGTTTGTGTGTGGCTTTTTTTTTGTTATTAAATGTTGAATGTAAAAAGTAAAAATTATTATTAGATTGTGATTTCCCTATTAAGCGATAGTGTTGAAATTAGATTAGAAAATTGCTTTGTTTGATGTTTGCGCTCATTTATTTATTAATTATTAATTATGTAAATTGATTAGTATGCGAAATGCAATTCAATAAGGAATTGATTTGAAGGTTTCTATTTTTAAAAACAATTTCTGTCCTTAACGCTCTGCTAAAGGTATTCGCAGCGAGCAGACCATATTGAAATAATACAAGTAACATTTTGATTTTATCATGAGGTTTGTTGTCTGTCTGTGATTTTATTGTTAGGAGGCGGATATTAAGTTGTCATTTTGTTTGTATAAAGCTAAATATGCCGCGAATGAAAATATTTTTTTTTTACAATTTCACGAATATCTGGAAGGATAAAGAAAATTATTAAATGATAGGAATATTCCCAAGTAAGAACTTTTAAAATATTCTTTTTTTTTGAATACAAATTATTACGATTGAAATTCTTTACCAACCTTTTTGTTGATTATTAATTGATTTATCTTTATCGTTTTCTGTAGTTTGGTATTCAAGGTAAATTTCTCACGTTTCGTTGGCATTTTTTTTTACATAATCAGGGAAGTCTTTTTTTAAATCTGGCAAGATTATAAATACAAAACAATAAATAACAACTAAACGCTAAAATAAATTTTATTATACATATACATTTGTTTGTATATACATGTGTATATCCCTTCTCGTCAAAATAACATCTACATATTTTAATTTTTATCACAGTTTCGTAAATATTGAAATTTTGAAATTTACAAACAACCTGATTACTACGTCTACTATAACAGCAAGTATAAAATTTGAATTTGGAAATTTAAGGGTGTCCCTCTAGTTGATGAAATTTTTTTTGAAGTCGGTTTTTTTTTGAAAGAACTACATTTACTATACTATATTTAAAATTCCTCCTTCGATAATATTAAGCAGAAACGATTTCAAAATCAATGTGGTATTAATATAATATAAATGTTTGTATTAATATATTAAAGCCATAAAACACATAGAGTGAATTATACTTTTTTTTAATATGCCAACACTTTTTACTCTCCATTCTTGTAATAAAATATTGAAATTTAATAGACAGTTTTATCCAGATGATTTGCTAATTCTACAGTTGACAGTGTTTTTAAAATTTCATTAATCCATTTACAATTATTTCTTTCTCATACAGCATATTTTTAGCTTAACAGACAAAATAAACACCATGATGTTGTAGAAATCAAAAAGAATGGTTAACAACTAAAAGTCTTTAGAACACCTGAGTCTGGCAGGTTTTACGTTTTAGCATTAAAACGAAAATTCCACCCTTAAATAAATAAGGGGGAAAGCTAATAAATTATTGCTAAAATATCCTGGCATTTCTATAAATTCTATAAAGCCCGACTAGTTGTAGTGGACTCTCACTACTGGTAAAAATGTGTTATAAACTCTATCAATTACGTTCAACTAACTTATGCCCACGATTTCGTCTTTATTGTTAATTATATTGTAAAAAGTACCAAAGTCTACATTTTATATTACCAAACCCTAAAAGGTGCTGTATTTAATATTTTAGCTCGTTGACTAGTAAACATGTTTCAGATTCACATTCCAGCTATTGCCGGTGTTACTCTATAGCATTAAACCCACTCAAAAGAATAACGGCTGTGCCTAATCTTATTTACCCTTCACCATCTATGTAAATCTAGTTTAGTGAAGTAACTCCAATCAAAAAAGCAAATGTTGGGGTGACAGATAGTTTTAAAAAATTTTAGTATATCCCATATTTAGATACCCATATTGATATTAAAAAAATCTGAAAATTTCAAAGGCCCGTAGCTCGGAAAATATGGGCGAGCGCCAATTTCTTCACGTGATATTTTTTCTTATTTTTTAAATCTCTATCGTCCTTTATATTTATTTTTTCTTTTAATTGGAGTTACTTAATTGCTCCAAGTTATATGAAAAAATTAGAGGTAGGCTGCTTCTAAGGATCTTGCTGATTTCCAAAGCATATAGTGTCTAACTGTGTCTGATCGATTGGCATATTTAAATTTTTGACGTATTTTTAAATCGACTTTGCTATGCATAAGAACTCAGAATTTATATACTTAATGGGGTCGGAAGTGGATATTGTAGAAATAACAAACGAAATGACAAACTTAGTTATACCCTTTTTCCATTTTTTGTGGTGAAAGGTTTAAAAATGAATAAAATAAAAATAACTCACCTACTTGACACCAAAGGCGCTGTAATTCTGTTCCAAAATAAACAAAAAACATAATGAGACTCCTGACGACTGTTTTTCACTTTCTATCTCTTTTTAAAGCAGGCTACAAAATTAATTAGCAGGCTTTATTGCCTGAAAAAATTCTTCTTAACATTTATTATCTTTTTAACGCCTGAATTGAATTAATTATTATTCACATTCCATTTTAAAATACGGAAGAAATGTATCCGTATAAAAAGTAAGGATTCTATACAAAGTTAGAATGCCGGCGGATCGTCTAAAGGTTTTTTTTCAAACTTCAAAATCCTTTGGTATACCACTGGCAATTTGTATGCAAAATTTCCTAAAGATTGCTAAATCAGAGCGTGAGAGCGTTACAAACTAACTCACATTCCATTGATTAATTAAAACGAAGTTAATTCATTACTTTTATTAAAATTATATTTATGTCATTTTTCAAAGTTGTATTTAGTATGATACTGTTAACACTTTTTAACCTACCCTCGCATTGTCAGATTTTAAGAAAACAAATTTTATAGATAGAGCAACGAACCGCCTGGCAGACAAACAGATGAAGTTAAATAAACAGTCACAGTCATAAGATTGAATATTTTCACTCAACCATAATGACTTGTTTAATGGGATATTTTGACATTTCGCTTAATAGAAAATGGCTTAAATAATGGCCATTTGCACGAAGCTATATTTAAACAGCTTGAAAAGAGAAACAAAAGAAAATAAAAAAACAACCAGAACATCATCATGAAATCTTTAGACATCATTATCATAACGGTGAATTTAAATACAATACAAAAATAAAATTGTGGACGATAAGAAAAATAGAAGGGGTAACAACCCTTATTTATTTATTTATTAACCGACTGAAGAGATAAGCAAACAGACGGACGAAAGAGCATAGAAATGGTTTGAGTGTTTATTACAGTTTTAGATGTTTTATTTGAAAGATGTTTGTACTACAGGTTTGCGTGTGTAAAAATTGTTTATTTCATTAAAAAATAAATGTTGAATGTTGTTAGAAAGAGAATTAATGTAAAAATATGTTCGAGGAGAAAGGGTGTTGCAAAAGGATTTCATTTAATGTTTAACCATTTATTCCACGTTTCTGAACATTTTCAACAAATCATTTTTAAAACTCATTATTAAAGCATTTTTTTTTTCATTTTTTTCTCTGCTTGATGCCACTTAATGAGATGGACATTGGTCAGCTCCATGTTTTATTTTTAATTGGTTATTTTTTATTTGAAATGCATGTGTCATCTTACAAAAAAATAAATTTCGCTAAATTTTTTACTCTTTTTTTATTTTTACTTAATGCCGACATGTGAATTTCTAATGTGAAACTGTCACGTCAGTAATGGACATTTGAAATGTTTGTTTTCCAAATTATTTTTTTTTTTGTAAACTTACTGCATGTAGATACATGTGGATGAGTATGAAACCTTTGTTCATTAGCGGACATTATTAATGGATGTAGTCACATGTGTTTTTATTCTTGTTACATTTAAGTCCTGTTTTATTTTTTATTTTATTTATGTCTCAGTGTTTGTCTTTCGTCCATTTCACTAAGTTTATTAGTTAGTTAAATTAGATTTTATTAGGACATGCAACGGCGGCTTTTATCAAAAAGTTTTTAAACATTAAAATAACATTAAAAAAAAAGAAAAATTTTACAATTTTTGAAATGTTTTAAACATTCGATCATTTTTCAGAGAGACATTTACCCCTAAGTTTAGTAATTTTGGTAAGTAAGGTTTTGGCTAAGAATATTAAAAAATGGAAATTGTTTGTGTAATACTTCATTTTAAAAGAGGAATTGAATTTTGTTTTTTCGTTTTTTTCTGATTTAATTTTTTTTTCGAGATTAAGTCATACATTCATTCATTTATTGATTTATATTTTTTCAAAGTAGTTATTTCTTTTTTTCCAAAAATGTATTACATACATATTTTATTTTTTTACTTATCAGCTTATTGTACCCGGAGTTGGTTGGCCCTTAGTGAAAGGTATAACCCTTAACAGGTTTTGTTCATCCTGCAGCTCCACTTCAAACACAACAAAAACAATTTTCGAAATCGAAAGGGTTATTCCAGAGATACAAAACTATAAGATCTCACACACTGGGACCGAAAAATTCAAGCACAGTAACAAGAACTTTTAAACATAAATTGCTCGTCTTCCTCTTCTCCACCCCTATAGGACTAAGTTCTGAAATCAAGCTTCGAATTTCAGCAATGAATTTTATAAAAGGTAATCGAGAGTGGAATTAAGAATTTTTGGCGGAAGGACTTCCCAACTAGATTACCAGCCATGTTATTTTAACAAGGCATGAGACTTTTATAATCAATTACTGGAATTGCTTACATTGATAATTGCAGGAAATAATGTTGGTCATTAGTACGCGTTTTACGGTATTCTCTTTTAACTTAAAGTACTTGTTCCATTACTACTTTCTTTTTTTGCGAACTAATGTAATGTGTTTTGTAAGCAAGTAAAAAATAAGGTAATCTCTGAAGTCAGTCATTATATGGCAGGTACTTTTGAAGCAATGTCTAATTTTTTGTTGGTAACATCTTATGGACGTGGACAATTTCAGCCCTTATTCTTTTTTTCTTATTTATTCTCCTTTTTTCCAATTTGAGTCTAAGTATTACAGACAGACAAAACGCTTATTCATTGCCGGCTAAGTCTATTTTCTCTCCGGTACTTCCAAATCATCGACTATGTGATAATCTAGTTGCTCGTTTTTATTGTCATAGTCTACGAGGGCTGCTATATATATTTCTGGCCTGGCAACACTGAGTGCTGCCAAGTGCAATCTGACATTTCCATTGGAAAGTTTGTCATTTTTAATCATAATCGTACCGAAAACATTTTGACGTACGACCATTATTTGTGTTGTGACTTGAAAAAATTAATTTAGAAAAAAATGGAATTAACTCGTGAACATTTTCGTGCCATCATTTTTCACAACTTTCGACGTGGATTATCACGACAAGAGTGAATTGATGAACTTAAATCTTTGTATGGCGTTGAAGCACCATCCTATAGCACTGTGAAAAATTGGTATAATGGACTTAATCGTGGCCGAAGCTCGCTCAAAGACGAATTCCGTGAAGGTCGTCCAAAAACGGCTGTTGTGCCAGAGAACATTGATGCCGTGCGTGAACTCATACTGCAAGATCGACATGCGACATACCGAGAGATAGAGACATCCTTGGACATTTCTTCCACCAGCATACATTCGATACTGCATAAACACCTGGCCGTAAAAAAGCTTTGTTCTCGTGGGATCCCGCACAATTTTAAGGTCGCTCAAAAAAGGCTCGTGTCGATTGGTGCAAAGAAATGTTGCAAAAATACGATTGCGGTGCTTCAAAAGACGTTTATAAGATCGTAACAGGTGACGAATCATGGATCTATGCGTATGAGCCCGAAACGAAACATCAATCGACCGTGTGGGTCTTCAAAGACGAGCAAAATCCAACGAAAGTTGTTCGTGGAAGAAGCACTTCGAAGCAAATGGTCGCCTGTTTCTTCGGCAAAACTGGTCATGTGGCGACTCTTCCGCTTGAGCAACGTAGGACGGGGACTTCTGAGTGGTACACTATAATTTGTTTGCCTGAAGTCATCGGAGAAATTCGAAAAACCAACAAGAGAAGACGAATCATTGTTCACCATGACAATGCGAGCTCTCACACATCGGCTCAAACCAGAGCGTTTTCGACCGGCCAAAACGTCGAATTAATGGGTCATCCGTCGTACAGCCCTGACTTGGCACCTAATGACTTCTTCTTGTTTCCGCACATCAAGAACAAAATGCGTGGTCAACGATTTTCGTCGCCAGAACAAGCTGTTGAAGTGTTCAAAAACCATGTTTTAGAGGTGTCTCAATCGGAGTGGAAAAAGTGCTTCGACAACTGGTTTGAGCGCATGCAAAAGTGTATAAATCATGCTGGAGAATACTTTGAAAAACAATAAAACCATTTTTGATTATAAATATTCGCCTTTTCACTATTAGGCCAGAAATATATAGAGCAGCCCTCGTACTGCACCTTTTTGAAAAATACCTATTTTTATTATATTTTGAATTAAACTCTGTGGATTTCTATAAAGTTATTTCCGGGAGTAAGAATATTTAAGTGAAGAAGTTATTTATTTATTTAATGAATTAATAAATATGTAATGAATAGATTATTAAAAAGTTACTGAAACTAACTCATGGTGAAAATGAGACCTGGAAAATACGGATAGGACAGACATTCTAACGACAACATTCAAGTTTTTACTTTCTGGTTACGAAACATTTAAAATTATAAGAAGAATAAATAATCTATAGAAAGTGAACATTTATTCAACGCTTCTCTAAAAAACTGTAAGTCCTTGAGTATTAAAAAGGGAATATATAATCCAAATCATTTTAAATTTAAAATGATTTTATTATTGCTAGCTTATTATAACTCACGTTGACTGGATCTAATTATATGATCTTTTTAAGCACTGGATCATTTTTATAGCATTTTAGGCTATGGGGCTCCCCTCTAATTACATCAGAATAAATATTTTTACTATAAATAGTTCTACTGGATAAAACCTTAGAAGAGGCGTTACCTTTCAATTACGTCTGAAACCAAATAAGTACGCTAATACAAAATTTGATTGAAACAGGAATTTCTGCGAATAACATGTTTAACACCTTTGTCACGCTTTTTATAAGAAGGGAATCTTTTTAGTTTATACTTAAGTTCGGTCACAAAGTTTGTATTTGTTCTTTGTCAAAAGTTGTTTACCTTGATATTTGTTTTGCTCGGTTCTTTTATTCTCATTTTTATCTAATTTGAGGCTGCTGTAGTCAAGCTGGTAAGCACGTTGACTAAAAACCGGCTGCTCTGGGCTCTGCCCTTGCGGCAGTCAAAAAAAAAAAATGTTTTTTTTTTCCTGTTTAATGGTATACATACATATTCAGATCTTAAATTAAAACATGCAGCCTCCTTCGTCGGTACCTCTTTATAGCATATTCGCCGGCGGAGTAAAATAATTAGTAAAATTCCTATATCTATCTCCTTTTACCACCTGTCTTCTCTCTCATCTATACCTTTCCTAAAGAATGTAGCACTGTTACAAACTAAGTAAGGTATTAAAGCCTAAAGTGCTACTTCTCTTAAAAAAATTTATTTATGAATGTGAGTCATACTCATAGCATAAGGAACTCTTCTAAATTTTTATAATTGTATATGTTTAACGTTTCGTTATATTTTCACACGTCCAATGGTTACAAAGTATTAAATGTTTTAGTATGTTTATTCCGGTAAAATTGGTGCTTTCAGACTTGTATATCTTTTTTCTCTATGAAATGGCTTATTTTTACGAAAAAAAAAAAAATTATTCTATATTGGAAACAAGGTTGTAAAAATTTTGATCAAATCCATTCAGTAGTTTTTACGTGATGCGAACGCAGACAGGCGGACAGACAGAAAAAATTTAAAAAATTGCTGTTTTGTATTCCATATTGATTACTATCTACACAAAAATAAAAAAATTTCAAAAATTATTTCATGTACAGTTTTATTTTATGTATAGATAATGATGTATAAAAAATCTCTCTCCCAGATGACTGAAGGAATGATAAGTCACGTTTGAATATTGATTAGCTGGGTATTCCTTATCAGAAAAAAGGAGAAATTTTGAAAACTTATATTTTGTTTGCAAACAAACGTTTTTTCTTAATTGATGCAGCCAATATTCGTGGATTTGTCTGATAATTCAAACATGCATTATCAAGATGGACTCGCAGAAATGCAAAATGATGAATTAGTAAAAACTTTATTTAATATAAAAGGAGCTTGTGAAGCGATAGCCAAATGCAACCAAATTTCCATGAAAACTTTTATTACCATTTCAGTCTTCATATTAAGCTGCATGTGAACCTAGTGCTGTAAGATTTACTGATAAAAAAAAAAGAAAGTGATGCACAGAGAACAGAAGTTCGTTCTGAGAACCGAATTCGTTGCCAATCGAATTTTGTCGGTTGTGTGTATTATATTGAATTCGGTTGTAATAACTGAATGAATGTGGCACTCACAACTATTTTAAAAATTGATTCTTGGGTGACTATAAAGTATTATTTTGAATTAAATAAAACAATAAAATATGTTAAAATTTACTTTTATTTTAAAAATAAATTAAAGCAATAAGATTACACTTTATAAATTTCATATCTAAAACCTTCCTTTACATCATGATCCTTCTTTACGAGATATATATGTAGTTTCTTTAAATTTTCATCCCATACCGCTAGTTTTGCTACTGCGAAGTGTATTTAACATTTTAGAATTTTTTTAATTTACAAATGTCCTTGTGAGATTAATTTTGGACTATCCTTTCTACAATATTGGAGAACTTTTCACCACTAACAGTATCTGTATCTTTGTACTTTTAAACTGAAATATTGATTATTTTTTTGTATAATATGTACAAATCATTTTAATTATGTCAAACATTTTTCGATTTTAAAAGACACAAGTGATTTTTATGATTCTAACTACCAAAATTTGGTATTCAGTAGTAATATGCTGAATAAGTTTAGTTGTATCTTTAATTTAGTACAAAAGATTTTAGTAAATACACAAATCGGTAACGATAACTGTTTTAAGAGCTCTTACCACCAACATTTGGACGCAAATATCATTTGTTAGCTTTTAATGTTAAAAATAAGTCAAAGTTATAATTTATTTATATTAAAAATCAAAAATTTATATTAGTAATTAAATTTTTAACATATCAACTGAATTTCTACCAATCTATTTTCTGTGTGTGTAATAAAACACAACGTGGAGACTTATATTAAAGCTAAGTAAATTGGAATCTAATATAAAATATATGGGCAAGCATCAAGCCCAAGGATCTCACTTAATAAATATAGAAAATCGATATATAAATTATTTTAAATTTCAGCTTTTCTTATATTTTTTTAAATTTTACGTACTATGTGTTGATAACAATTTCAAAGTGCTTTCTTCCTAAAACTTAATATATGTATATATATATTTCTTAAGGAAAATACAAGTGTTGAAAAACACCGAGTTAGGTAGTAAGAATTAGTAAGTTTTCTAAACTCAGAATGTGCTTTTCTCAAAACACGAAATAGACAGTGCACGGCCAGAATATGTTGTAGTTTATTTAATTAAAGAACTGCATGACATGTGATGCTATCTTGTTGAGATCAGTTGTCATTCACCTTAAATTCGCCCAACAAAATAAGATAAGAAATATGTTATCATTTCGTTTTATTGACCACCTGTAAAATTTACTTTACCAATAATAGCTTCCATCGATGTCTCCAGCCAAAAAATTCAAATATAGTGTATTCTCTCCTAAAGGACACCTCTCTTTAGCGGACATCTCAAACATACGGACACTTTATTTATTTTTTTATTTATTTGTTTATTTCCTATACAACAAGGTTTAGTCTTATATTTAGAGTACAGGAACGTTATGCGTTACAAAAAATTTAATTGCTAAGAAATAATACATCATGAAAAAATAAGGAAATGAAAAAAAAAACAAATACCAATAATAAAATATAGCAATCTTAATAACAAAAATATTAATCCAGAAATTAGGCAAAGTGTTCAAATAAAAATTTTCTGAAACTATTAGCATTGCTATTAAGTTGTTGACTTAATGAAAGATTGTTCCAAAAGCATCCTTTATAAAATTTTAAACCATGGTTTTTGCTTGGGTTTCTGTTTCAATGGTGCAATTAAATCAAAAAGGTACTGAATGTTACGCTCTAAAAATATAGATTGTTCATCAACAGAAGCCATGAAAAAAATGTCACTCCAAGCAATAAACGAAGAGAATTGACTGAGATGATTTGTATCTATTTGCTTGAAGTCACGATAATTGATGCATTTTTCGGCTTGTTCAGATTGAAAGTCGTAGGTTAAAGAAATTAAATCATGTTTAGAAATTTATGCTGCTAATGATTGATACGAGAAAAAGGTCTATGAGCGTGCTGGTTGTGGATGTGTGATACGTTGGATTTAGTACCAAAAAACTTGCCAGGGATTACTTAAATATTTCCCTCTTAAGCGTTCAATATTCCCATAACAGCACACGGAAATGTTTTCCCACGACGTATGACATTTTAGTTTCCCATAACCGCACAGCTTACGGCACGGTAACTCTATTTTTCGTTTACATTTTTCTTAGTGTTGCAAGATAATAAGCATGTTGTCTTGAATGCAGTAAATAAAAATATATTAAGATTCTTATTGTACACTTGAATTATAATGCCTAGAGAAGTGTTAATTATTTAAGAGAAAGTAAACGTCATCGAAATTCATAAATACGAAAAACTTAGTGTAATAGAGTTAGAAAAGAAATGTAAGATCAGCAAAGCACAAGCTGCTTGCATCATCAAAAACAAACACCAAATTAGAAAAAAATATACAAAATGATGATAGGTGTAGGGCCGCAAAGGAGCTTCCACTAGCAGCGCTTGCTCAGTTCTGCAAACGTGTTCAGGCTCAGATCCAGTTCACATCGAAGATTATATCAATTTAGATAATGACATAGTTATTAACGATGCAGGTATGGAAAACATAGAACTGAAATGTTAAGTGCTTTCCAAGAAACGCTGAAATGCTTGTCTGAAAATGAAGAAGAAAGTGAAATTGAAGACAAAAACTTCTTATAAAGAGGCTTATGTAGCCATTAGAAAACTAAAAGAATTTTCTTTATAATACAGCGACCTTGAAAGTGTTAAAATGCTGACTGATCTTTAAATACATATCCAAGATATTGAAATTAAAGGAAAAACTCGCCAAGCTAAAATTGCTTACAGTTTTAAATCCAGTTGAATGTGTGGTCTGGTCTAACATACTTTTTCTTTTTTATTCGCAAAAATATTAATAGAAACTTTGTTTACTTTGACTTATTTTTATATTTTTTTCTTTTTTGCGTGATTATTAATGGAATTCTGTTTATTTTGTCTACTTAGTACTTTTATTAATTTGAAGCAGTATGTGTAACTTCTGAAATCAGATACAAAAGTGTGAATTCAGGACCGAACTCTTTCTTCCACCCCTTAAATCTTAATTTAAGCTTTAATCTAGCCTTGTTACTTAATTCAAGAATTTTCCTCTACTTGTAATAAACTGGATTGATTTCAAGAAATTTTGACGGTTAACCAACACATAAAGGCTTAGGATGACTGTTCTCGAAATGAATAACCTTCGATTAATAACTTTGCAAAAATTATATCTAAATATTTACAAAATCTATGCAGTAGGTATTTTGGAGCACGTGCCCTGGATAGCCTCTATAGACTGATTGATCTATATGCGATCAGTAGGAGAAATAGCTGGTTTCACTCGTAGTAAGCATACATGGCTGCATGTTTTGAGCTCTTTATCACCACGCTTCGCTGAGTCTTCCTTTCCTATTTCTTTTTCCTATTTCTGCTGCTTCTTGCTCCTATTTCATTTACTTTTTTTCTGAACCCTATACAGCCGATACTTTCTTCTTTTCCTTTAGGTTACCTGTTAACCTAATCTTAACTACCCTTGAGAATTTTTTATTTATTTTATGTCTTGCCCTTCCAATTCTTTTTTGATTACGATACTCGTACTTTAAAAAGTTTTAAAGTTTTCAATATTTTGTCATAATTCATTTACTCTTTTGTTGCTAAGTACATGTTGCGAAGGTATTATAATTTCAAGGACATAATGTGGTGGCTTTTGCCTTCTTTTACTTTCACAAAAAATGTGTTGTAACAACGTTCTCACTATATGTGTGAGCAGCATCCGTTTCCGTTTTGAACTTGTTTATTAGACTTTTTTCTTTTAATAAAATAAAAAATAAGAAATAAAATTTGGCCCAAACAATTTATCAAGATGACACGTGCAGGAATTAACGCCATAATGAATTGTAGGCAAGTGTCAAATTTTGTATTTTTATATTAAAAAAAACCTAAAATGAGATAATGCAAAATATAAATATTAGGGGTGAGATTGTTTTTTTTTTTTTTTTACGATGTTAAGGGAAAGAGTAAAAAAGTATTGGGTGAAGTTGCTGATATTTTTAAAAATAAAACACGTTAATGACATTAGGCACACTCTTTTAAAAACTCATGCATGTATGATCCATGGTTGGTTTTTCTTTAATTGGTAGATTGTTGTATGTAAAAGGAAGTTTAACGGGAATCTCTCGTTTTTTCTAAATTAAATAATTAAACAAGAGTTTTTTGTGTTAAAAAGTAATTTTGGAAATATTTCTAGTGCACGTAAAAATATTACTGATCACTAAATAGAGGTGGAAAAAATTGCCATCCTTATGGTGAATCCGCATGTGATTTTTGCATTTTGAGTACAAGATACGTTCACTAAAATAAAAAGGTTTTATATGTTTTATAGTAATGTTTGTTTAAACACATCGCAGCTAAAAATTCAACCTTCAAATCAGCAGAAAATAAAAACTTAAAATTTCACATTTTTTCTAGAATTTATGGTAAAATGATATCTTCAACTGAGCTTAATATGGTAAAAGCTTATATGAGAGAAAAATTTGAAAGCGCATTTGGCTATTTTGTGTTGTGACTAATAGTAAACATGCTACTTAAAGCCGGTTTACCCGCTGAGAAAAAAAATTAATCCTCTTGCGTTCTTCAGAAGTGCGAAATCTGGGACAACTGATGTTCGAAGTAATTCTTGTAATGAAGTGCTGGCAGAGTATTAAGCGGTGGATAGCGAGTACCGAGTATTAACACTTGTTTCTGGATATATCATGCTCAAAAGTATTTATTCAATACTTTTAGAGTTGCCTTTTTTTATCTTAATTGTATTAAAGATTTTACGGTTGAAACACACAGCTAAGAGATATTTGTTAAAAGAAAATTTTAATTAACCCTACGGTCGCGATCAATATTTCCTTACAAGTTTTTCAATTTAATATGTACGATATCATCGTAAAGAAAATAACTGAAGATTAACTTATTTCGTCAAATTATTTGTAGAAATCAAAACGAAAAATAATTCAAAAGAATTGCAATCAGCTGTTTTCTTAAACGTAAATTAAAATACTCAACTTAAAAGAGAATTTAAGGTAAACACATCAGTTTTTAAAAAAGTGTGTGTATTGGTAAACACAGTGTGAATGTATTAAAACTTTAAAGGCAAACCTTAAACGTTTAACAAAAACAAGAAATAACAGTAGAATGGTTTCTTCTGCATGTTTATTCTATCGAGTACCAGATACTAAGTACCACATGAAATGTAACGAGTAATGAAAAAGAAGTCAGTTTTTCCAGCACTGACGAAGTATACTGGGACACTTTTTTTTCTATTTTTTGTTGACTAATAATCTTTGAATCAGTATTTTTCCCCCCCATAGATATTAAAAGTGAGTGGTACAGAACGAAATATTTCTACACACTTCCAAGTCTGATACACTTCTCTTCTGTTTTTTAACGCTCTTTTCCTAACCCTCTTAGCTAATTTTGAATTGCATTCAAAAGTTGAAAAATTGCTACACGAAGTATATAAGACTAAAAAACAACAACATTTTTTTGGACACTAGGTGCTCGGAACGATTTTTTAATCAGTTGATTTTTAGTAAATGTTGTTTTTCGATGCCAAATATATTTGTATGGTTTTTTATCGAAATAGTTCAAATGAATTAATTAATTAATTCTGCTTGAGTTTATCTTGCGACCGCTTTAAAAAGAAAACAGAAGAAATAAGACATCAGAAGAATGTAATTCAGCGTTTACTGGATCGCTAATACGTCAGTGGCATTCTTCGCATCGATCTAATCTGCCTTAGTTTGTGTACATTGTAAACAATTTTATAAAAAAGAATACGAGGAATATTCAAAATCAGCCATTATTAATTTGGTTAGATAAAATCCATACAAAGCCCATATCTCATATTGTTGTTTCCTTTATAAATTGTTCCTGCTTTCTGCAAACTATCGATTGATTACATAAAAATGTCATCAAGCAATTAAAAAAAATTTTGGTGTTTCCCAAAAGATATATTTGAAGGCTTTAAATGATACCCATATTGACATTATAAAAAATATGGTGCACAATCGTACTTTTCTATGAACCCACAAATCGGAAAATATGGGTGAGCGTTACTTTTTTCACTTTGTTTCACGATGTTTTTGCCTTATTTTTTTATTCTCTATCGTCTCATATACATATTTGTTTTTTTTTTGGAGTTACTTTATTGTTTCAAATTATATAGGAAAATTATATGGGAAAATTAGAGGTGGCATTGTGTTTTGCCCGCTGCCTCGAAGGACAAGGCAACTCATTCGACACTACGTCTGATCAATTGGCGTATTTAAATTTCTCTAGCTGATCTAGTGTCTTGGCAAACTGGATTTCAAAACTAACACGGACGGACATCGCTCAATATACTCTTCCGTGCATAAGAATTCAGAATTTATATACTTTATGGGGTCGAAAATGGATATTGTAGAGATTATAAACTTTACGACAAACTTAGACATACCCTTTTTCCACTTTTTGAGGTGAAGTGTATAAAAAGGGTATTCAAATAATTATCTTCTAATATAATAATAATATACATAAGTTACTATACACTATCTACCTCTGATATTTCTGCACTAAATGTACTATTACTATGTCCAAAGTATTTTAACTAAAAATTGCATTTTGTTACTAAGAGCGATTCCATATTTGTCATTTGACTTTTTTTGGTAGGGCAAGTGTTGTTTAAAATTGAAAAACTTCTTGCTATTGTCATGTAAGACGCAGACAGCAGAAATAAAAGTCTACTAATATCAAATTGCCTTGTAAGAAATATTTGCATTTTCTAATAATTTGACAATTTCAACCCATTTTTGATCAGCATTTACTTCAGACGTTTTTCCATATCGTCGTTTGCCTAATTTCAGATATGATATTATATATTGTTTATAATTACGACTTTTTTAAATTCTGGGCCTTTGATCACTGATTTTTGAATTAAAATCAGGAATGGAATTGTATTTAAAAGTGCTCATGAAAATTCCTCAATTTCGCTAAGAGATTCGTTCAATTAGTTTTGGTAATTAATACCTTTTTCTTTTCCTGTTACAATATTAATATTATATTCCAGGGGATCTAAAACTGCAATCGAATTCGCACATGTAGTAGTAAACATACTGCGATATAACGTTCTACTAAATTTGATTTTAAATCTTTGAATATTATTAACGCTTCAGGCATAAAATGTGATATTTTTAGGCAAATTTTGGGCACAAAATTGAAATACTGTAAGAAATGCTTTTGTACCAAAGAGTCATGTGGTGAAAAAGTGTACAAATAGTGTTCGCGAAAAAAAACTAGTGAAGAAGTATCTAAGATAATGTACCGTCTACTATAATAGTAACCGTACACTTTAATAAATTAAATTAAATAAATTTTAATAAAAAAAGCTTGTAAGCTTAATAGTGTAGGAAACTATTCTTCTTCAAGTCTATAGTATTTGATTAAGAGAAAAATTTTGAGAAAAAAAAATATATCAAAAAAGCAATGAAAACATTTTTTTAACAATCTTGTATATTTAGTTAAATGATCGGGCAACGTTCAATTTAAGTAAACTAAAAGAAAAAACTAAATTCTCCCCAAACTATAACATTTGTATTCTATTTCTTAGAAAAAAAAGGAAAAATTGAAATTATTCGCAAGTCGTTTTTAAAAATGTCGAAAATTGTCAAACAAATTTTATTTTTAATAATTTTTTAATTTTCTTTGTAAAAGTTTTAAGGTTGAAGGTAGTAAACAATTACTGATGTATATCAAGTTCTACCGAATGTTAACAAAATTATATTTACAACGTATTTATGACAATTTTTAAATTGGTGAACATAAATTTGTGATATTTGTACTCACACAGTACTTTGATATAAAACAATTACAATGATATAAAATAATTAATGATCAATTAACCCACTGTTATTTGTTTTCATTACTGATGAATTAAACTACTTCGGTATGTTTTTATGACATGTCCACACAAAATTTCATTCAATGTGCGCTTGTATTATGATTTATGACACCCATTAATGTTTGACATTAGAATTTTTTTTACGCAGGTTCTTATCACACTCCAGTCCAACAGAAAAAGTGCTTTTAACAACCAATTGTTTACGGTTATATTAATTGGTGTCACATAGATGATTTTTCCAAATACTCAAACTTTTATATTTTGTTTAATATTTATTAGAATAACAATTAAATCATCAATCTTATCGTTTTTGTGATAAAACGATATTCTACAATTTTCATTGTAATGCGTAAATTTATTAAGTCTGGCTGGCCGTCAGTCAGTTTGTTAGTTCCTTGCTAAGCACGCTTATCAATAATGGTTACTTAAAACTAAACAAAAATGGCTGACAACATTTAATTTCAACCACTTTATACTTTGTTATCTCATTGTGATATTTGCTAAATATGTTTTTCATATCTCGTATCTTTTGGTTACCATAACACAAGTTTAATTATGAATGGTTAAAACATGTGTATATCCAAGTATGTGAGTGGCTTTGATGTCTGTTCCCTTTTGGCCAAGTTAAAAAAATACTCCGCCTTAAATAAAACAAAAACAAAAAGAAAAATCATTAAACCAACCCTTTCAAAACTGCACCAAGTACGGGCATGTAAAGATGTGTGAGACTTCATTCGTCTTTGTTTTTTCATTTATTTTTATTTTACATGTCAGTTAATGGCTTTTAACTTTGTTGTATTTTCATTTGTAAAACAGCCAAAAAGTAGTTAAAATATTTTGACATGAAAAATATTGCTTGTTAAGAAATTATGGTTTCCTTTCTTATTTAGTTTATAGCATTTTTTTTTTATAAATTTGTTTGACAAGATCCTGTATGGTTTGTATGTAGTGACTTGTAAGTGGTAAACAGGTGGTAAATAGAGGGTTTAGTTTCTTCTTCTCCTGGTTGGAATTTTTTTCAGTCACGCAAACTTTATTCGTTTCGTGCATCCTCTCTAGTTTTTCAACTTAAAGGAATATAACACTTGAAATATTTATTTAAATTTATGTTCCCGTTTGGTAAAACTGAAATTTAAGCGACTGTGGTGTATTTTCGGCTGTGCGGCTTTCAAAGTTAAAAACACTACGGGTATTCAGTACGTAATTGAAAAGCAATACATTTCTTTAGCTACTTCGTTCTTTTAGACTCGAGCCCAGATTGACCTCAATGGTTCAACAAGAACATAAACTGCTGCCTATTTCCAAAAAGTATTTTCTTTATGTAAAAAGTACTTAAACATTTTGTTGAAAAACTGTAATAAAAAGTACTTTTATCGTAATAGTATATCGCTTTTACTTAATGAAGTGCATTTTAATTAGACAATTTCAAAGACATTTTTTTAATTAAATGTCTTTTTAAGCACATTTTTAAAAGTTTTTTTTATTAAAAATTTGTGTAGCATTTCTTTAATGAACAAAATTATTTAAGCTTTTTAAAAAAAATAAACTCTCAATTTTATTAAAATACGTTTTTTAAAAATATGATTTATCAAAACTAATCTATAAAAAGACCTGTCTACCAAAGTTAACATTTTTAAAGAAATAACTGTTTTTATGTAAAATTATCTTTCTAGCAAGAAAAAAAGTTTTTTAAAGTACTTTTAGCACCAGTACCTTTTTTCAAAAATATCGTTTTAAAGATTTTCCTTTTAATTTTGAATTAAGACCGTCGTAAAAAAAGATATTTATACCTTCTGAAAACGATTGAAAAGAGACGTTAAAAAAAACTTTTCGTAAAAGAACATTTACACAAATTGTGCCAGGTGGGATTTCAACTTACACACGAAGGGTTCCGTACCACTTATGGAGCACCCTTTACTTTTGAAAGCTATATTTGCATTATTTGTTGTTAAAATTAAACATGTCTTTTGAAAACGAATCAAAAGAAACTGGTGTGCGGCAGACATACTCACAGCCGGACAGATATTGTAGCGACATTAATGGGACTACGTTTTTTACCTATAAGTACAGAATTCTAGAAAACGATTGTAATGATAAGTTTTTTGAAAGAAATAGTTTTTTGAAATAATTTTTTTTTTAATTTTTCTATGAAACTGCGTAAAAATGATAATTTTCCCTATGACCGCTTAAAAAGACAAAACATTGACACCATTGCCTAATCACGAAGAGGAGGTATAATTAACATAATCCTTTGGAAAGGGGGGCCAGTTATTTTCAAGCAGTCCCAATTAATCTTGAGGAATAAATAAATTAAAAAATTCTTAACAAACTTTGTACTTAATGGGGATTAAGTTTAATATTATATTATTGAATGAGAATACTCAGTGCCAATTATAGCTGTAGGGTATTCTTAAATTCGTGCTTAATCAACTCTTGTATATTATTTTATAAAATTTATTATCATTTTGCGTGTTCTTTTTATATTTTATTCTTTTAAAGGATTTTTCTATTTTAACTATTTGCTGTAGTTGCCTCATATTATTGTAGTTCCACTGCTATCAATATAATTAAGAGTCGAACATGGTGGTACGCGTGTTTGGGACATAAATTCCATTAGAGTAATATGCAAAAATTAATTTAGATAACGATTTTTTCCTTTGTTTTTTGTTCTAATTTGAATGCTTTTCTTGTTTATATTGTTTGAATGGTTAAATTTGTTATTGAAAAACATTTGGAATTCCCTTTCGTGTGTTTTCAGTCGCGTTCACACAGACGAACATGTTGTCGGCAATATTTTATTAGCATTGTTATTGTTCACTTTTAGATGTATGCAAAGAAAATATCAACAAAGCGATTCTCTCTTCCCCACCTGTAATTTGCTATCAAACTACTTGTTTCCCTTTCAAATGTTCGCTCGTCTAAACGGGGACAAGGTTTTTTAAAATTAGCACAATGTTGGAGTTAACTATTTTTATATCATTCATATAATACACAAAAAAGTCTTATGAATTTTTAAACAATTTTGGCAACTGAACTCCACCTAATGTTGGTATTTCGCATAAATTTTAAATTTATAATAGATACGATGACAATTTTTCAAGCAATTATTGAACTGTTGAAATCAAATATCGTCGAGATTAATCATTAATATCAACTAATGGCCAATCTGGGAACTCTTAATAATTCGAAATATGTATAAAAAATTAAATTTTTAACTTTTATAGTCATCTTGTTGTTGTTTTGTATATTTTTCGTTATTATTATTTTTTATTCAGTAAAATTAAAAAAATAAATATATAAAATCAAATATGTGACAAACCTTATGAGTAATTTTCATTCATTCTTAATGAGGCGCCGTTGGTCATGCGTTTACTAACCTAGCAAACCTGGAGAAAGTTATAAAAATCATCGGAAACTTATGAGAGTAAGTCCAGCCGTGATGAACTTATATCTTGATTAAAGTTAAATTTTTATCATGATGAAAACTCATCCCGTGTAGACTTCATTTATTAACCGACTTCAAAAAACGAAGGAGGTTATACAATTCGGCTGAATGTTGCTTTTTTTATGTTTGTGCCTGCAGAACTCACTCCGATCCGATTTGGAAAATTTTTGGTAATATGATGAAAAGAGATTATGCTTACAAATTGGTCCCGTTTTAAAAACAGTTCATAATATTAAAATTTAAAAGGTGTCCCCATACAATATACATATTTTTTACGTGTATTATGAACATTAAAGGGCGATTCTGTAAAATTTTAAATGACTGCGCATTACAAAAAACTATACAAAAATAAATATAAAAATTAAAGGATGCCCCCATAATTGATATAAATTTACTTATATGGGCCTATCTTTTGAACCGTTATAGACAAGCGCTTGAAAATTGGACAGAATGTCCATTGCTATGGCCGTTATTGTAACAAGTATTAATATTAAAAATTATAAATTAAAGGGTGCGCCAATAGTTCATTTAATTTTAATATATATGGCCATACTTTTAAACAGTTGTAGACAGACGCTTGAGATTTACAACGAACCTGTAGTGGTAAGTCCGCTATTACAAAAATTATAAAATATGGATTTGGAAGTTAAAGGGTGTTCCAATAGTCAAAGTTATTTTGTGTATGTGAACAAACTGTTGAACCGTTATAGACAGAACGGTGAAACTTAAAAGGGACCTGTTATAGTAACAAGTATTAATATTAAGAATTATAAATTAAAGGGTGCGCCAATAGTTCATTTAATTTGATGTATATTGCCATACTTTTTAACAGTTATAGACAGACGCTTGGAATTTACAACGAACCTGTAGTGGTAAGTCCGCTATAACAACAAATATAAAATTTGGATTTGGAAGTTAAAGGGTGGTTCAATAGTTAAAGTTATTTTGTGTATGTTACCAAACTGTTGAACCGTTATAGACAGAACGCTGGGACCTGTTATAGTAACAAGTATTAATATTAAGAATTATAAATTAAAGGGTGCGCCAATAATTTATTTATTTTGATGTATATTGCCATACTTTTTAACAGTTATAGACAGACGCTTGAAATTTACAACGAACCTGTAGTGGTAAGTCCGCTATTACAACAATTATAAAATATGGACTTGGAAGTTAAAGGGTGTTCCAATAGTTATTAAAAATTCAAGTGTGTGGCCGTACTTTTTAATCATAATAGACAGAATGCTGAAACTTAAAAGGGACCTGTATTTCTAAGTCCGCTATACGACGACGAGTTTATAAATTGAATTTGGAAATTAAAGAGTGTCCCATAATTACTGTAGATTTACTCCAATAGGCCTATCTTTTGAACCGTTATAGACATACGCTTGTAAATTTGACGCAATGTCGATTGCTATGGCCGTTATAGTAACAGTTGATAATATTTAAAATTATAAATTAAAGGGTGCACAAATAGTTCATTTAAATTGGTATATGTCTATATTTTTACACAGTTGTAGAGAGACGATTGAAATTTACAAAGAACCTGTATTACTAACTCTCTATAACAACAAGTATAAAATTTGGATTTGGAAATAAACGGGTTCCCAATAGTTAATATAATACGGTGTATGTGGCCGGGCTTTTAAAAATTTACAAGGGACATGTTTTGCTACGTCCGCTATAATAAGAAGCTTATAATTTGAATTTAGAAATAAAAATTAATGTAATTTGTTCTATATGGCCATATTTTTTGAACCGTTGTCTACAAACACTTTAATTTTAGACAGAATGTCCACTACTTTATTTTGTATAATAAGAAGTATAAAAATGTTATATTATAAGTTAAATAGTTGGTTGACATAATCGGATGTATATGGGCATACTGTTGAACCGTTACAGACAGACGGTTGAAATTTAGACAGAACCTGATTTGAATTTGAAAATTAAAGAATGATTCTATAGTTGAAAAAGTATAAAGTTTGGAGTGTGTCCCAAAGTTAATGTAACATAATTAATGTGGCCATACACTTGAGGTGTTATAGGCAGACAGATGAAATCTGTTTTGAAGTCCGTTTTTTTTCGCAAGAATTATTATTATTTTTATATCAGCGTTATCATATTCTCATTAAAGTTTATAAACTAATAAATTTATCATGCTATGAAAATTCATTTTAGAGGTTTTTATTTTTTTTCACCCTCCTTATTTTCTAAAAAGAAAACAAACCGAAAATTCCAAATATAACATTCACACAAAGTTATTTTGACATGTTACATTTACAACGACTGATAGAAAATAAATCACGTAATATATAATCATCAACGTCCGCCCTTTGTACTGATATTAATAAAAAAAAGTGAGAATTGTTAAGCCGGCTTTTTATTGGGTGTTATGGAAAAGTTGGTTACAATTTTATGAGCATTAAGTTAACAAACAAATAAAGAAATCTTTGTTTTAATTACATGTTGCTAGCGCGTAAAGTCTCCCGTCCAGTAAGTAAGAAAGACAAGAAAATTATAATAAACTGCAAAACACTACAAATTTATTTGATTGGGACTTATTTTTTATACACCTTAAGGCAACAATACAAATCTGTCTGAATTTAAGGCCGCTATAATTCTTACATACATATTAATGTGTAAAATAACGAACTGATATTCAGTTTTGAACACTTTTCAGGCAACTTTCCATTTGGTATACTACCAGCAGCAATAAATAAAGACTTTTTTTCAGCAAATGAAATATAGATTATTGTTAGGCAGTTGTTTGGTCAATGAATTTTTGACACTTGACAAATGTCTGTTTCAGTTGACGAGCAAAGTCTCTACTTGTTGTTAAGACATCACTGTAGTAAATAATAAATGCAAAAATTTCTTTTCCGCTACATGCGAAGAAAGTTTTTCAAAACTGAATTTCAGTTATTTTTATACCCTTCATATCGCTTGTTATTTCTACAACATACATTTCCAACTTCATTAAGTGTCCGTCTGTTTGTCTATCCGTCCGTGTTAGTGTTGAAATCAAGTTTGCCAACGCATAGTGCCTAGAAAAAATTTAAGTATGCCAATCGATCCGATATAGTGCCCAAAGATGTGCTATTGGAAATCAGCAAGATCGGTAAATGCCCTTCTATGCAGCGGGCAAAGCACCACGCCTACTTGTAATTTTTCCATATCATTTGGTACAATGAATTAACTGCATTTAAAAAAACAAATATATGCAGCGATGGAGAATAAAAATATTAGACAAAAGCATCAAGTAAAAAAAATTGGTGCTCGCCCATTTTTTCCGAGTTACGGCAGTTTGAAATTTTCAAACTTATAAAACTATCAATATGGGTATCATTTTAAAGCTTTTAAAAAATCTTTAAAGAAATACAAATTTTTTTTACAAAAATACATAACCCATTAAGAGCCGATGACATTGTTATGTAAAATGATATACATGCAGTACTTAAATTTTTTTCTTATTTTTTAACTCTCTGTCACCACAATATTTGCTTTTTTTGATTGGAGTTACATACATAGATGGTGAAGGGTATATAAGGTTCAGCATAGCCAAATATTGCACTCTTACTTGTTTTTGTGTATTTAGTTTTTAAATCTTAAGTACATTGCTGAAATTAAATTAACTGAACAACTTTTTTCACAAAATGAATTTATATTGTGAATTTATATTTATTTTCTTACTTTTTATATTATTTTTTCGGTATTTAAGTTTAAATAATAATCAGACATGTCTAAAACTCGGTTCCGATCGAAATCGGTTTTAATTCCGCAAATTGGTTCATCAGAAAACGAAAAACCAAATATTTCTGCGGAATGAAAATTTTTTTTTTTGGTTTTTAAATTTACCTTTGTTTTGTATCCTTATATATGTAGATTAGCCTGTCAGTTACTTTGGTGTGACCAGTATTGCCGTACTAAAATTGAGAAGTGGAGATCAGCACTTTTTGTGAATATATAAAATCGATAGGAATTTGAAGAAGGTTAAACTAAATCGATGGGAATGATTAATACGAAATTAAAACCATTCCGATCGGAATGTATGACATGGCTGAATATTTCAAAAATCATTCCATTTAAATTAAAACAAAAGCCTTATAGATAACCACTTGCAATCAAAATCTTGCAAGTATACCAGCAACTTGTAGAATTATGATTGTATTAGTAAAAAAATAAAAATGTATTGCATTACTTGCACTTGCATAGTTAAACGGTATGTTATGGCAACCTGTAATTAACGCTTACCGTGATCAAACTTTTCTTGAAGTTCATTTAAGCATTCTTTTTCGTTAGTTAGTACAGCATACATACATAATAAATTCTATTACTAGATTTTATTCTAAATCACAAAATAAATAAAATTTATGGACTGTTCAAGAAACTAATGATGACATTTGTGTTTTTTTAAATCTTTAAAATACAAAACATATCCCCTTAATTGTTCTCAGTCTTGCTAGGAAGGTTTCTTACTCTCTCTTTTGCAGCACTATAAAACTTACGAATGTCTTTTAAACAACAAAAGGAACCCCAACATATGTTTAACAGTCCTTTAACCTTTTATTCTGAATATGAATGTTGCATAAGAAACAGCTTTAGGTTTTGTTCAACTTTTTATCTTTGTTAAATAAAAAAATATTTTTTTATTTAATTTTTCTTTCGACCCTTAAGTATCCCTTACCTTATTTAAAAACTACTTGATGTTGTATAAAACATTAAGAAGTGCCTTGACTTCTTTCTACGGTTTCGCTATATGTTTTGTGGCAAGAAATAGCTCTGAAAGATTTAAGCAGGTATGTTCAGTTTATGTGGGAGCATGTCACACATAAAAAGAACTTTCTTTATTTTTGAAGGCATGAATACATCGCTATCCCTTGGGTTGTTGATCACACTAATTGCCTTGGTATTATAGTAAAAATCTCTTTACCATAACGTCATAGCCGGGCCATAACCATAATCATGTTTATTGCTGGGGAATAGTGGTGCCATAGCCATAAGCAACTTTAATTTGGCTTGCCGTTTAGTAAAAAAGGTTCGCACGGATAAATGTAATTAAAACAATGCTGTGAACGTGAAAAATAAGAAAAATATAGAAAACAAAAATTTTATATTTAAATTCAATAGTCAATTTTGTACCGTTATGGTGAAAAATCAAAACATAATTTATATCTAAGGTTACGGTTACGGTTATGGCTATGGCATTATGGCATGTCACCAATAATTAAATACAGTGTTTCTCACAAGGTTGATCCTTTCCAGCAAAGTGTATATGAGGAATCGTGTTTCCAGTGCCATGTCAAAAAACAAGCTTGAAGCAAATTGCTTAAATTGTTAAATTATCCATCCAAAGCTAGAAAAATTCAATTTATAACAGTTTTTCCTCTAGCTACAAATATTGTTAAAATCTTCAATAATTCGCAAGCTCTTTAAGCCATTTTATAAAATTAAGTTTTCATATATGCAGCTTAAAGCTGCATGTAATTGTTCCATAGAAACATTCAACATTCAAAAGGAGTGTGTTTGAACTTCGACTTTGATGAATAAGAAAAAAAATCTTTTCTTTGTTTTTTCTTTTTTTTACAATTTTTCATAATGGTTTATTTATAAAGTCTTAATAGTCTCTTAAAGACGTGTTTAATAGCTTCTAATGGTGATTTTTTCAATCTTATTCATTTTTTACAATTTAAACATAAAAGCGGACCGTTCTGTTTGTCTTTTTTCCCCACATTTTTTTTTCTTCCATTGTATTCATTGTTTGTGTGTGGTAAAGCTCATGATTTGTAGTTTACATTTTAGAGATTTGCAAACAACAGAATAGAGGAAAAATATATTTTTTTTATTAAATGTATTTATTTTTTTATTCATAGTGTTTGGTATTGAGATTTAAAATTTGATATATGTATGTACGGACAGATACGAATACGGTAACGTTTGAAAGATGTATGCTTTTTTATTACAAAGTTGTAAATAAAATTTGCATGATAATGTATTTTATATCTTTTTTTCCCTATTTCTTATTTTATATTTTTCTAATTTTGCATTCATCCCGCCTTTGATTTATGGCAAATTTATATAAACATAACGATTTCATTGAGAATACTGGTGCTCATATATTAAGAAGTTTTAAAGGAATTAAGTGGTTATTAAAACAGAATTGCAGTAATAAGGTAAATAAAGTTAAATGAGGAATTTTCTTTTATAAAATAATTATCGTGATCATAAATTAATAATAAAAATGTTAAGCTTAAAATTTTAAATAAATAAAATATTTATTTGATGTCTTAATTTGGACTCCCTCCGAAGAAAGATCTTATCTTATCTTATTCGGAATTAAGCTAGAGAGTAAGACATTCTCAGAAAATAAACAAATGAATATTTTATTGAGGTACAAATCTAAGAAGCTAATGATTTAAAGCTAGTAATAAGAATATTCTTGCACTTTATTCAACCCTTTGTAACCAGGGTTACCGCTGGAAATATTCCAAAAGTGGCACAAACAGTCGTTTTATATAGAAAATAAAAGTTATACTTGTGTTGCCATTCTCTGGAAAAATACAGGGAAATAAACCGAATAATTATCGTTGTTGCAATTTCCCGAATCAAACTTAGTGGCCTTCTCTGACTGACAGTTTTGTTTTAATGGTGAATTATTAAGGAAAGGCTGAATTTGAATTTCAAAGATTACTTGCTTGTCACTTGTTATTGCTAATCACTTGTAGCAAAAAATTTTATATATTTTTTCTGAATAAATATTGTTAAATGCTAAAAACAATTTCTTCATATCCCTTCATATTAATGTTGTAACCATAAAGAAGTTGCAAAATAAAAAAATAAAAAATTTGATTCCTCTTTATATCATGACAGATGTGCCAGTCTGATAAATCTATGGTTGCTTCCACGACGATTAAAAAAAAAAACAAGTAAGAGTGCTATATTTGGCTTTGCCAAATCTAACCATCTATGTAAATCTAGTTTAGTTATGAATTTGGTACTGCATATATATAATTTTATATAAAAATGCCATCGGCTTTTAATGGGTTAAGCATTTTTAAAAGTTTTAGTATTTCCTTAAAGATATCTTTAAAAGCTTTAAAATGATACCTGTATTGATATTTTAAAAAGTTTGAAAATTTCAAAGCCCCGGAACTCGGAAAATATGGGCGAACGCCCATTTTTTCACTTAATATTTTTTTCTTATTTATTAATTATCTATCGCGCAATATATTTATTTTTTTAATTGGAGTTACTTTATTGTTCCAAATGACATAAAAATTAGAGGTAGGCGTGGTGTTTTGCCTGCTGCCTCGAAGGACATGGCCATTCATGCTGATTTCTAATATGGTACCTCTTTCGATACTATATCTGATCGATTGGCATTCTTATTATTTTTTATCAACACTAACACGGACGGACAGAGGGACATCGCTAAATCGACTTCCCTCGCTATCCATAAGAAGTCAGAATATATAAAGTTTATGGGGTCGAAAATGGATATGGTAGAAATTACACACAGAATGACAAACTTAGATATACCCTTTTTCCACTTTTTGTGATGAAGGTTATACAAAAACTAAATAGACGAAAATTTGCAATACATTGATAACAAAATTTGTTTTTGTGGAAAAAGTCACAAAAAGGTGGATGTAAAGTAGCAACAAATATAAAAAAAAGACTCAGACCGCCAAGGAAGGGTCAAATTGCGAATTTAGTCGATAAAGTCGATAAAGTTAAAAAAAAGCACAACGACCAAATGACTAGATAAATTTCGCTTAAATATTAAGATTCAATAGTACTACAGAAAAAACTCAAAATATAATATGTGAGAAATTATTCTAGTATCACAAGCATCCAAAAATCGGTTCTTAAATTAAAGGAATAAAAACAAAAATTATATTCATGGCTCAAAAATACTTTAAAAATAATCAAAAAGTTAAAAAAAGTTCGTTCATTGTGTATAGAACATTGGTTGAAAAGGGAAAAGCTAAGAAAAAATATAAAGACATACATAAAAAAAATTCAAAACGAACAATGAGAGTAAAAAATTAAAAAATGTTTTCAAAGTGTGAAAGAAAAAAGTAAAATAAATTTAATAAAAATAATTACTCAATTATCACTGTATTTTCGTATAAAATATTTTTTGTACTTTTTCTAAATAATAATAATATAATTTTCATTTAACCAATTTCGCTTTAAATATTAGACTTTTAAATTTGCTTTACAAAATTTGATGGGGTCTCACCTTGAACATTGCGAAGACCGTGGCCGTAATGTTTTAGGAAAAGCGGAAATATATTTACCTAAATTGTAGACCTTGTTTGACTATCGGACGAAAACGACTTGGGACATTTGTCAAGCTTAGAGAGCTATCGGAACATTGACGACATCCTTGATAGAAGCAAGAGAATTTACTCTGGAAAGGCTACGGGAGAGATTAGTTTTGGTTACTTGTCTTAGGCTAAGTCCTTATGTAGGACCAAATGGCGAGATTCCAGGTCATCATGTAGATCAGTAGTGGGCAACCTGTGGCCCACTTGCGCATAAACTGTGGCCAGCGAACATATTTAAAATATGTATGATGCCCGGCCGTTAAGCAGCATTCTTTTGTTTTGTATTCGAACGAAGATATAAAACAACAACATATAACAACGTTAAAAATAGTTACGAAAAACAAAAATATATTAATATTTTATTTGCTTTGAATCAAGAATTTAAAGAAAGATTAATCGATTTTAGCAGTAAAGAATGCTATTTTGATGTATTTTCAATTCCATTTTTGTTAACAGATGTGACCAAAATTCCCAAAAATTTTTTGCAATCAAAATACAAATCGCAAATTACAGACGAGAATTTATAAAGTAGCTTAATTGTTGCTCCCACTAAAATTGAACCTGACATAAATACCTTATCCACAAATAAGCAGTTGCAAGTGTCTCATTAATATATTTATACTACTTGTTATTAAAGTTTTTGTTATAGTGCGGAAGTAAAAAGTATTATAAATATATTACTAGAAATATTTTATTTTTGTTCAACTTCAAAAATTTTCGTCACCGTTTTATGAAAACATAGTTTTCATTTACCTACAAAACCAATGTTAATGGGTCGCTTAAGTTTGGTTGTTTTAAATTTTGGCCCACATTACAAAAAGGTTGCCCATTCTTGATATTGATCAATTTACAGCGCAATTGATTTTGCGCGGGTGGATTTCTACATGGTAGAAATGGCTGCGAAATTTTTGGAGGGCGCGCGTCGAGTAGTGGAGGCTGTTCGGATGTCAAGGGGTCTGTCTCCAATTGATCTGTTGTGTCGAACCCACTGATGAGCTATATGAACAGTAGCGAAATGTGGTGTTGAATACTAATATACTCAGAAAATATTTATAATTTTAAATTTTTTAATTAATAAATTAAAATAAAATAATTAAAAATTAAATTAAATTACTGTATAGACAAACCTTAAAAGGCATTTGAGAAACATGGATACTCTGAACATAGTTGCAAATATGTATGGGCTACCTCATTCTGAAAGACTTGTTCCTATGATGAGCAGATTTACTGTCCTATACTGCATGTTTTTCTTATCGGTTCTTATGTTGTTAAAACAAATTCACTTCCAAATGACAATGTAGCCTGAGAGCATTCATTTGTAGAGAACGAGGTACATATAATTATAAGGTAAGTGCATATTCAAAATTTAAGAAATTTCAGTTTCTGAAATGAATTTATCTCCTGAATATACTTGGAAAACAAAATCTAGTTGCTTTCAAAATAGAAATGTAAACGACAAAGATTTGTATTTTTAAAAATCGAGTTTAATTATTTATTATTAAAATTTAAAACGTTTGTCAGAAGTATCCTGAAGAGTTAAGTAAGCGGCAACGAAATGACCATGCTTTGACCCTCAATAATCAATATCGGCAATTAATTTAATTGGGACAATTTAAAAATAGCACAATGTTTTTTATAAAAACTGCATAAATGAAATAATATGCCCGTGTCTTTAGAAAAATTATATGTAAACAAACAAAGTACCTCGCTTCACGTTCCCACGGAATTCATAATTGGAGGAATCTTTTCACGAGAAACATTTTTTCCATGAGAAAGAAATTCCCCGAGAATATTCATTATTTGGATGATAAAGTTAATTGATAATTTTTAAGACATTTTAAACTTAAATATTAGCCTTCATGTATAAATAAATACAATAATGCGGTTTTTATTAAATAATAATGGATAATTTAGCAGTCCTTAATGAGTTAATTAGATATGTTTAGAACGACCTTTATCACAGGGCCTTAACCCCTTCAATCCTTTAATTGCTAGTTTTGTTTTATAATTTTTCAGAATGTTATGCAGCATACGAAACATATAAAAGTCACAGTATTTTAATACATATATGAAAGTATGTAAAAATTATTTATTATTTAGCATAATTATTATTTATTATTTAGCATAAAACTACATACGAGTACAAGTACATTTCCGGATTTTGTGTTGGTCGTATGCTGGAACTCGAAAACCTTTGTGGATGCAAAATAATATATTAGACAACATTAAGTTTGTGGAATAAAGTGAAACATACATGAGTGCTAGCATCCATTAAATGAATTTATTTCTACTTGTATGCTCATTAAGGGAATTTTTAAATTATTTTAAATTACCGGCGAAATAGAAAAGTTTACAATGATATTTGAACTATGCAACTATTTTTAAATATCCTTTTAAAAATGCTGAATATATGTTGCAACTGATTATTTTCCAACTCCAAACATTTCCTACTTAAAGCTTTCTTGGTAAATCTTTTGTTAACAAGAAATCTTCCCGTCTATTAAGTATCCATTACGTTGTAGAAAAAATATCCAAAAAACAAATTATTATTTTTTGTTGTAAACATTTAATAACACAGCTTGGCTTTAGAAAGGCAATGCCTTATTTTATAAAGTCAGAAAGAATATCAATGTTTAAAAAAAAACTTAATTTATCTCTAATTTTTTAAAATGACAAAAATTTATTGAAGCCACTTCAGTTATCTCAGGTAATATCTTTCTTAAGCTTAATCATTTTGGTTGAATGTAGTTCCCATTGAATCAGTTTGGCTTGGGATATAAAACTTTTGAATTTTCTACACAAAATTTGGATAGAATCCACTGACGACCCATATGAGCAGTAGTAAAATGGTTGAATGAATGGTTTCCCCCAGTAATATAAATAAATAAATATTTTATGAGAATATTACGAAATACCTAAATTTAAAGGAATCAAGTATAATCATTGAGGATTAACATAAAAAGATCTTAAATAATAAATATTCATATTAAATCTGTATCTTTACTTTTTGGGTAAAGTTCGTGAAAATGAGAGCAAGCATTGTTTTCTCTCATAAAGAGATAAAATTATATAAAAGTACGAGAACAGAAAATCTTAATTTTAAGCACAAAATAAAAACTCAAATAATTTTGACTGTTTTTATAAGAAAAATTATTTTTAATAAAACAGAAAAAATAAATAATAATTTATTTTTATGTTTTAAGCCTGTTGCACAAAAAGATGAAGAACTGTATTCTCTAAAAACTGCTCTCACTTATCTAATATTGAAGTAAGAAAACAATTTCAGTGCAAATTGGGCTCCCACGGGATCCCAAAGTAGAGTAAAGAAACAGACCTATTAAATTGTGTTTTGTTTCTTTTTTTTTGGATGGGTTTTTTTAGTTTTTTGTTTTGGAAAGTGTTCTGTAGAAAGGAAAAATTTTCTAAAATCGGATCCGGTTTCCTAGAAGCATCGAAGTGCCTAGGTTTTCTAAAAGGGTGTAAGAAATACTTCACTCCATCTGATCACCTTACTATCTATATTACCTTTATCAGACCAAAAATGGAATACAACTCTCATGTATAGCCCGGTGCTTCAAAGTCTATTTTGGAGTTACTCGACCGCATGTAGGAGAGAGCGAAGAAGCTCATCGGTGATAGAGAGTATCCAACTCTATTGATTCACTGGAGCATCGACGCAATGTAGGGTGTGTTTCACTGTTTTATCGTTACTACAACAGAATGTGCTTTTATGAAATCAGGGAACTTGTTCCTGAAAACCGTAATTTCGTACGCGCACCTCACTCTGCATCAAGAGCGCATTCCTTTGTGGTACGCATTATAGACAAAATTCGATTTTTAGCCAAACAATTTGTATGTGGAATAAATAATGTGCACAAGCACTACTCCCTCTATCCCCCTTCTCACAACCTAATTTCCTAGTTCTGGCACAATGCATTGCATAAGGTGGGGTCATCCCCTGAGTGCTGGTCCTAATAAAAAAAAACCAATGATCAACTCATCTTATTTTCGATACTTTTTATTAAAAATTGTTTGAGGCCGAGCCTAATAATGTTTACTTCAAAAAGACGCTTAAATTTGTTGCAAAGGATTTGGCTACTGTGAAAGGTTGTGAAAAAATATTGCTTTAATATAAATGTTAAATGGATTTGGTTGTTCGTATATTTCAAACCAAAAAGAAAGGTTCCAAGTTACCAATTGTGTGGGAGTGTGGATACACGGTAGAATAAAATTTTAATACTGGCCATTTTTGGTGGCAGACGTAAGCTTAGAAAGAGCGCTACTGGCATTGTTAGGCCTGTCTGGGGGGACTAAGCCACCCACAAATAATTTCACAAATATTTTTTATTATGGAATATTTTCCCTTTTGTTTCAGAAAAATTCCCTGGTATTGAGAGCGCAAAACATGCCCAGACTTATTACAAGCCACATTAGTAGTATCACAACCCTTAAATGTCACATAAAAGGTCAATGTTGAACATCATTGAAAAATGCATATGAGTTCAAGGAGAAAGAAGAATATTTAAATTTTTGTTTATAGATTTCAGAAAAGTTAGTTAATAATTTTAAAGTTGCGTAATTTCAATTTAAATACCAAATATTTTACCAATATTTAATCGTTTATGAATAATTTTTTTTTTTTGTAAAATAATTGTTTCAAAAATTGTCCACTGCGCCTCTGCCACAAATATAATTTTAGTTAAACTGTAGAAAATAACGTTCCTTCCTCTTTAAGCTTGACATCCGGTTCAAGAAATTCCTCACAACTACTATACCAAAGGTTTTTTGTGTTGCCTTAAATAAATCTTCCTTAAAATTATAAAAGAGTTCAAAACATTCTTTGAATTTTACAAACTTTGCAGTGTTGAAATATTGATTTTATTTTAGCAGGATTTCATTTCGCATGACCTCACTTTAAGTTGCGCTGTGTATTCAAAAGTGTTCCTTTTAGCTGGATGGATGAACGGTTGGTTGGTTGGTTTAGTTTGCAAGAAACACTTGTAAAAGTAATAAATAACTTATAAACATCACCTGCATTCCGGTACGGCGTGGCTTGCTACCAACCGTTGTATAAACAGAAATCCGCTATTCCTTAACACCACTGCCACTTAAGACAAACAAACATTATGTATGTAGGCTGCAGTATCAATGAATGTACGTATGTTAGTTACCTTTAAGATTTATCGCTACGCCAATTAGGATAATGATTGTTGTTTTGGCCAACTCAGGGAAACTTAACGATGCAATGCGTTTTGTATTGTATGTTTTGTTTCTTTGAAACACCTTCGCACCTTCAGAAAACAAATAAAGTTCTGGTTTTGTTTCAGCCAAGTTCCTGGAAATTATGTTCATAAAAAGAAATACTAAAAAATTTCTGTTAAAACTGCAGAAGATATTTAACCATCTGTTGTGTTCTAGAGTCAAAAAATATCAAAAAAAAAAAATTAACAAATTACATGAGAATTCAATTCTAACAATGTGTGATCTTGTGAGGATGATATCTCTGAACAAACAAAACGCTGAAACACAAAACTGCCAAACAAAAAAACCTTCAGAGTTTTTTAAAAGAAATGAAAAAGGGAATCAAACAAGGATTAAAGTACACTCACTCGTAATCGTGCAGCCTCAGGTGACATTTCTTAACACTTTTGTTTTTGCTTTTGCTACCAAACGCAAAACACTTTAGAAAGCATTTTGGTGGATTAAAAACAGCAAGTTGCCATTCATATATACACATGTTTTCATCTGAGTCAAAAATTGTTAATTGAAAATATTTATTGATTAGATCAACAATTTTAATGATCGTTTCATAAAAAGTGGAGCAAAGAACATAAATTCACACAATTATTTGCTTTAAGCAAAAATGGGGAAAAAAGGGTTGTTTTTATTGATTTAATGATTGAAGGCACGTGTCACGGATATTTATGATGTTTTTGATCTTGATGCGAAAACCAATTAAGTGATTTATGATCAAGTCTCTCTGAGGATAACCAGAAGCAATTCAAATGTTATTAAAAATTTATTTTTTATTTTTATTAGCTAATTTAAAGCACTAGAAAATCTTAAACAATTCACAAGATAATAGTTTTGAAAATAATTGCGCGTACTATAAAGTTGCTACAAGTCATTTTCCGTCCGCCTGTATTCTTGATTTGTGTGCCAGGCTGAAGATTCTTCAATATACTTAAGTTTGAGTATTTAAAGCTCCTGATTCCTTGGAATTTAGTAACTAGGAGGATAAGACAGTGTTAAAAGTACAGTATACTTGTTGAAAATAGAGCAGCAGCTATTGAAAAGGAAAAAGAAAATACTTTTAAGATAAAAAGGTAAGTCGCCAAGATTTTTTTTTAGAAAATAAATTAATTTTAACAAAAATACTTTATCTAGATTTATTTAATTTAGTCCATCAGAGTATATACTTACGATCATTCTTAGAAATTATGACATCTTCATATTCTAATTACTGTCTTCAAAAAAACCTTCACATTAATCTGTTATTTTGATTTGAGCCAGGTTAAGGTTCAATTAGACGTGCCATAACCATAACCATATAAAATAGCTGTTCAAACCAAACTTATGGAAAACACTGTATTTGATTATTGGTGACATGCCATAATGCCATAGCCATAACCGTAACCATAGATATTAATTAGATTTTGATTTTTACCGTTACCATATACAGCTGACTATTGAATTTTTATTTTGTTCTTATTTTTTGCGTTCGCTACATTGTATTTGCGAATTTTAATTTATATTTTTCATAGCGCTGCTTTCTTAACAAACGGCGAAACACATAAGTATTGCGTATGGCTATGGCACCACTATTCGCTGGCAATATATATGATTATGGTTATGGCCATGGTTACGGCTATGGCGTTATGGTATGGCACGTCTAATTTAACCTTTAGGCAAAAAATTGGTCTGGGAGAGAGTCGATATATTAGTACTGGATCCCGTCTAGGCCAATATTAGAGTAACTCTATTACGGATAACGGAGCTTGCGATACTATAATATAGAACAGCACAACCGCTTTCTTTCACTTCCTTCAAATCTGCAGTGAGCAGTGATCGCAGCCCCTGAGTAGTACACAAGGCATTGTTAGTAATTCCGACATTTTATTACGGTCGAACTGAGGACAGATTATTCGAGCTGTCAGCCACGTAAATTCATTGACTTTTCTGGTCTCAGTGAGATAATGCAAGGCTTCTTTAGTTAGTCGTCCGCAGTCTTAAAGAGGAATACCACAGAATGAACATCGATTGCTGCGTTTTGAACGGCAGTCTCATCTTTTACCATCCCGCCTCAGCTTCGTTGTAATTTTTGTTTGGTTCAGTCAGTCTACCCAAGTTTCGACTGACTGTCGAAACTTCTGATATTCCTTCTAAAGATTCAGGGCATATTCGGAGAAGGTCAGTTATGCGGACTAATGCAAAAATCTTTTTTTAAGCTAAAAATGTTTGTAAAGTGTGGTAAACTTCCTCTCTTTTGAAAAGCATCGCTTGCGAGTTTTAAAGGTGTTTGGATCGTTGTTGAATATAATATGCTAAATTTTATACACGTGATGTGAATATGCAATTGATTCGAATGGAATTGTCTAGATTATATGTGAAACTGTGTTGTTCATAAATCTAAGTATTATATCTTCATCAAGTTAAACTGGCCTCTAGCATGACTATTTTTTTTTTTTTTGTTTATTAACAATATCTTTACTGTATTGTTTTTTAAATAGATTTGAAATCAATATGCAAAAGGGAAAGTTAGTATAAAATTTAGAGGTAAAAATGTTAAACTGCAAAAATGTGATAAGTCTCCTCAATGCATTTAAAATATACGGGCAGTTATTTTCGAAAACTAGCTAAACGTTTAATTTGTGTGCTAAATTTGAAATACGTTAAAGTAAATTTCAAATAAATTTAAGCAAGAGAAAATAAATAAATAAGTAAATATCAAGTTGATGCATTTCATTTTATAAATTTATATTCTCGTTAATATTTTATTGTCGTTCTGTTTTACAACTACAACTGCAACATTGTTTTCTACTTTAAATTGTTTAACAAATATAATCTGATGCCAACAATTGCAATCTTTGCAAACATGTTGGCTATTTTTTATAAATCAATTTATTTGCTACATTTTCCCCAAACTATATGCACGTTATCCTGTCTATACCACATTCAATACACTGGGGAGATTAACCACTTAGTTTCTTTGCTTTTATATTTGATTTATTTGCTCTTTCTTATTGAATCGATAAAATGTTGTGCTTTTTTGATTTTTTATTTTATTTATTTTATTTCAATATAGACCACAGATTGCTAAATATTGAATCGATGGATAGAAAATAAAACTTTGTTACATTGGCAGGGTATTTCAAAATTCAGCTAAAATTTAAAATGAAAGAACATAGAAAAGCGTTAGAGTGACAATACAGCAAAATCTCCTTAATGCACAGGAACATATGGACTTGTTAATACAGTTCTTTGATTTGGATTTCGGGCGAAATATGACACATAAGAATTATGAACCAATTCGGTATCAACAATTCTTTACCAAAGGCTCTTCTCCTATCGGACCATAAATTCACTGTCTGTCTGGAAAAGAAGTAGCATTAAGAGAGTAGGGATTTATCGATTTACTTTAGGATATTTGATCAAAATGATCAGTCATGAGCAAGAAGAAAACCACTCCTGTTAATAGTTATTGGTGTGATTGCTGGACACTGTGCAGTCAGGTCAAATATCAATGAGTTGGTATATGACATATCAAATTTTTGCAGGATGAGTGTGGACATTGAAGTATTAGACACTTTAGCACGATGTGTTTTACTTGCGGGTATTACAAAGTCACCGGCGCAATATTGTACGACGAGCTTTGCAAGATGTAGATTAAAAATATTGTTAGTTACAATATCGAAACCAGGCTGCTAATTGAAATGTAGAAGTACGTGAATTGGAAGAAATGTGGCGTAGGGTTTTTGTTTTCTAAGATATTCAATTTGATCCTTCTGGTTCTTTGAGTGAATTTATCTGATTATTTTTGTGGCATGTCTGAAACCGTTGTCTCTAACTAAATTATACTTTTAGGCTATTTAATAATCAACAGGCATGTGATATTGTGTTATGTTTCCTATCGAATTCTAAAAGACTCAATATATATCCATTTTTTTCTTGGAGAATTATTAATAATTATTATTAATAATAATTTGTTTTGTAGCATGTCATTATGTCGCACTCAAAAGTAACATAACGTCCGTGGATATTCTTTTGCATTGAATATAGTCATAATGACCGTGGACATTGTGTCATTTTTAGTATGCACAGAGTATAGCTTATGAAAAGATTTTCTACAAGGCAATTTTTTTTTTAAAGAGAAGTAGCACTTCAGGCGACAATACGTATTTAGTAATATTTTGTAACCATGCTACATTGTTAGGAAAGGGATGAACAAGAGGCAGGTGGCTAAAGAAAAGGAGAACTATTCTTTATTTTTAATTTAACACTGCCTGTTTTAAATAATAACCATTTTATTAGTTATTTTACTTCGCCGGCGAATGTGCTCTGTAGAAGTACCGACGAAGGAGGCTGCGTGCTGTAATGTTAAAATATGTATGTATACCATTAAACAGAAAATAATTTTTTTCATTTTTGGTTGCCGCAGGGATTGAACCCTGGACAACCAGATTTGTAGCCAACGTGCTTACTATCATGACTACAGCAGTCTTATAATAATGATACATCTTTTTTACATTGACTACCATAACACTTGACAACATTATTACTGAACGTAGTGGATTTTAAACCAAAAAGACTGACATCAATGAGTGACGTCAACAATCCAAAGAGATCTTTTTTCAGTTGAAGGGATTTCTGCAGACCCGTTAAACATATTTTTGGTAGGTTGTAGAATAAATGCTTCTAATTTGGAGAAGTTAAATTAAATATAGCCAATGATATAACGTCAAGCAACGGGTTCCTTTTTGGAGTTAATTGGGATTAAGGATTGAACTTGTCTAAAAAATAAACCAAAAAAACTGAGTGCTTTCCATATAAGTTTTTAAGACGAATTGATCGTTTGTAATACAGAAACAGCACTTATCTCATAAATCATAACTACTTTCTCCTACAGTTATACACACGTGGATATTTGTATTTATTTATATAAATACTAAAGTATATAAATGATATAGTTTTTTTTTGGAGTTAAGGCTTATATTTGAATTTCAAATAAAAACTTTGTCCTTGTCTCAACAGCCTCTCGGCTTTGTTGACATTAAAAATATACATAAAATATATTAATAAAAAAAACTTTTACTGCGTAGAATGACTGTAAATACAAAAATTAAAACTATTCTATTATTGGTGCCTTGGTGCCTTTTTGAACAATTCTTAAAAAGTGATACCATAAAAATAACCTGGTTATTACGATAAAAATACGCATGTTAATTAAAATTTGCCAGCAACACAATGAAGAGCCAAAGCCAGAATATTGAAGAATTTCAAGACTTGTTAGTGCTTTCTTTCTCAGATAATTGTATGACAGAGATGGTTTCAACAGGAAAAAGATACATTTATATGAAAGGAGCAAAAACTGTGTTTGTTTGTCGGAAAGCTATAGCTGCCTAAACCAGTGGACCGAACTTTAATTAAAATTAAAACACTGTCTGGGTTGGAAGTTTTGATATGGTAGGTTTATTCTTATTATGGCAGAAAAGCGCACCTGCGCTTTTTTGGTGGTTTGCAGAGCTTTCCGTGTTAACAGAATAAATTATTTATTCGTTGTAAATAGAATTATTAAAAAATACATGTTGCGGAAAGCTCGTTAAGCCGTTAACCAAATTAAGCAAAATTAAGCTGTACTTTTAATAATATAACGCAGTGTTTAGATTGTGTTCCGTACACTTTCTCCACATGAAAGTTGATGTCTGGCTCAATTTAATAATATTGACATGTCTACCAAAAAATGGGAAACAAATGTTTGTTTAACAAAAGTAGTCAAGTTGTTAGAAGACCAAATCAATAAAAAAAATTGAAGAATGTATAAAAATAATATACTTATTAAAACGATATCTACTATTAAAGTTATCGATTTCAATTTGCGCTTTTTATACTTTATGAAATAATTTATAATAATTTAATAATATTTGTATATGTATTTATTTATTATTCATTATGTACTGATAGAAGAGAAAGAAACCAAGAATGTGTATCATTTTCGACTTTCCTATAAAGAGCTTAGAATTATAATCACTTTCGATTTTTGTGTTTGATTATTTTTTATATAAATGAATAGAAATTATTTTGGCTTAAGTTCATTTATTTTTAATTTCTAAAAATCTTTTTTTATTTTTTTTTATTTTAAAAACTTACTTAAAAAAATGGAAACTTTCGGTGAACAAAAGATGTTTAACTTTACTTTGAAGCACAGAATTGGATTATTTAGGCATAAAGACCTTATCGAAATATTTTTCATATTCGGAGTGAATCTAATACTCCATTAATCAGCTGAATATTTAAGCGATTTCTGAAAGTTACAAGACATCTAAGCTTTCTTTTCCTCGTGCTGGATGATCTCATATAGTTGGAAATAATATGACTATTTTGCGGATGCAATTTTTTGACGTTCTCAGCAGTTACTGATACCTATACGTTCTTTGCATATTCACTTAGACTCCGGTTTCAAGGATTGTGCCTGGAAAACAACGAGGTTATTCACAAAAGGATAATAAACGATTGACGAATATGGGGCACCCAAAATCCTAGAGTAACTGTTAAACATAAATAAACCTAACAGATGCACACTAATGTGTAGAAAAACTTAAGAAAAAGTATGGGTTTATGTGAATGGTGATTCCAAATAGGTTTCTCTTTGTCGAATTTTTTGTGATCGAATATATTTTGTTTTCTTTTTTCTTTAGCTTGGACAAACGTTCGACGAATTTAATGGCTTCCGATTTCTTTTTTACTGGCTACATAAAGGTAAGGTGTATGCCAATAACTAAAGAACTATCCTAAAGATTAAGAAGGGCGCCGGCATTCGAAGTAATCTGAAAAGCTATGGAAAATGCTCTGAAGAGGTCGAAGCAAACAATGGCCTACATTTGAGAGAGATTTTTTTCAAACTGTAATTAAAATTTTAAGAAATATTGTACTTCGATAAAATCAGACAAAAAATTTTTCATTGAATAAAATGTAACTTTACTTATGCAGCAGTCAATGCATGTCTTCAGGCGGCGTTTACAATCTGATCTCCAGGATTGCAGAAGTCATAATATAAAACGGAGTTATCAAATTCCTGAGGTTTTTTTCATGGGTTTATTCAGGCAGCAAAGATTCGGTCTTTGTTATATATATGGACATGAGATCGCCTCCTACTTTCACCTTAACCTAAGTCAAAAGAAGAAGCTTTTTCATTCAATTATTTTAAATTACTGCTAGCGCTGTTGTTTTTTAATGAGAACGTTGAACACTACAAATCTGGGTGCATTGTTATGTAGACTATCGTTAATAAACAAAGCTACATAAAAGAATGAAAAAAGAACAAATTGTACAAATTTTAACTAAAATGAATTCAACTCATATATACAACTAACAATCAAATACATAAACCGCTAACAGCTGTAATAAAAAATAATCAAAGAAAAACGCCGACCACCTTCAATATCGTTAAAGAAACCGTACAAGAAAAGGAAGGAAATTTTACAATAAGAACTTAAACTCAACAACACGAAACTTAAAATGACTGACATCCGGCAAATAATGACAGACAACTACAATAGAAAATTTGCATAAAATGCAAAAATATGAAATAATAACCAACGAACACAAGCTGATAAGTAAATTAACAGATTTATTGCTTCAAATTAAAATTAAAGGGAGATACAAGATTGACGTTTGCGCTGCAACAATAGCAAACAAATTTATAAAACTATTTGCAGTATACAAAAGAATTCATGAATTTTAAAATATTTATGCGTGGAAAAAATGTTTAGGTATTATAAAATATTAATCAATACATATTTTACAAATCGAAAGCGTTCACCAGCGTCAACAAAAGATCAGCGAGGACAATCTTCCCTGGAAGGAAAGATAGCTAAATATTTGAAAACATTTAATAAAATGTGAATATGGTAGACGTTCTTAAATTTATTTCGTAATATTGTTTGCTAGCAAAATATACTATTTTTATGCAGTTCTACACATGAAAGATTTTTGTGTTTGTATTTGTACTAGGAAAATGTACTGTCAGCCTGAAAGTCATTAGAAGACATAACCATGCCATTGAATGTGTTTCAATCAATACATCGAAAAAGTCAGTATGGTAGTCGCTTTGTCTGTTTGAAAAGTAGTCAGTAAGTTGTTCGTTCATGGGAGATGCTGCGTACATTTAAAATTTCAAAACAGCGCCTCATTTAACAAAAATAAATATTTTGCTTTTTATTTAAATTCTAGTTTAAATTATTTTTTCGTTATTATTCCAAATACAAATTTTAATGCGGTATCCATACTCTTGGCAATTCGATCAATTTTTCCTTCATATCAGGAACAACTCGCAAAAAAATGACATCAGATCGTCAGTAAAATACATAAAAAAATTTTGTTGCCAAGGTAATCAACTGGTGGTAAATAAGGGCACAAGTTAGGAGGTATCTAAACGCTTTTTATATAACGCTATTTATTTTTTCACTGACAACGAAATGACACTACACTAGATTTTATAAATAGACCTTCATTTATTAATTAATTTTTAAAGAATATCGTGGTATTTCTTATCTCGATTAAATTAATTAATCACCGATATTTATTATTGAAGGTAAAGGCCATTTCGCTTCCACTTTTTTTTAGGTTAGTTAGAAGCAATAAAAATAACACAATAACAGGTTGACTAGATTTTAATGTAATCACAAGAAATGACAGTTTCATATATAACCATACAACACTTGTGTTAGGGGTGTAGTCATAGGGGTGATTTACATATAAAATTCCAAATAAATATTTTATATATTTTTTGGATTAATTTTTGTTGTTGTTAAAGTGGTACACTCAAAAAATTTTAACATTAACTGCAATTTATTCAAAAAGTTTTCAGTAAAGTTAAAAATAAATGAAAATATGATTATTTTAGGAAGAAATTTTTTTTTAACTTTTTTTGACTGTTGTTAGAGAAACAAACGACAAAAAAAATGTTGATTTTCGGTGCAGTCAAAATTATCAATTAATTTTTACTGTTGTTATAATTTTCGGTAATAACCGTCGTCACTGGCTGTGTACTTTGGATGTTCGGCGAGCGCTTTCGATGTGATAACATCATTTTCAAGCCGCGTTTTTATTAAAACTGAAGAGATAGTGTTTAAAATAGATAGTGTTAACAATAAAAGGTAGTGGGTATAGGTAATTTTTGTCCGTTTAAATAGTATTATGCAGGTAGATTCCCTGATATCTGTCTTGTTTATTGGGGTAAATAGTTAATATTTGGGTCTTTTATTATTGGATAGGTAAGTGTGACCGTCTGTGGGTGTTTTTCGTTTGTAAGAGTGTTTTAGTAATTTTAGTGGTGTAAAAATCGTGTCAGAGGTTGTGTTTACTTGTTCGTTAATAATGTCTCTGTTAAACGTTCGTGTTTTGTAAATTTCCATGTTTTCAAGAATGTCTAGTCTTCGTCCTTTTTTACTTGGGTGTAATACTGTCATACATTCATCTATTTCCTTTGGTTCGTGTCCATGTGTGTTAAGGTGTTTTGCGAAATTGGAGTCTTCCCTTTTCCTTTTGTATGATCGTATGTGTTCTGTAAACCTTGTTTTTAATGTTCGTCCAGTTTGTCCGATGTATGTATGGTTGCAAGTACAAGTAAGTCTGTATACTCCGCTGGTGCTAAATTTATCCGTTGTTTCTATTGATGTCTTGAGATTGTTACGTAGAGTGTTGCTCGTTTTTAAAGTTGTGTGTAAACCTTCTTTTCGGAAAAGGTTGGTTAATCTATATATTTCTGGTCCTGTGTAAGTAAAGATGTGTCGTCGTGTTGTGTCGATAGTTTCCTTGTCTTCTTTCTTCTTGTTTTTGTTGTTGTATTGTCTGAGTAGTTTGTCGATGGTTGTGTGGTTGTAACCGTTATTTTTAGCTATAGTGTAAATTGTATCGAGTTCTTTGTTGTATTTATCTGGAGCGAGTGGGACTATTTTAAGTCTGTGAATCATGTGTCTAAACGCTGCGAGTTTATGTTGAGTAGGATGGTTTGAGGAGCTGTGGATAGTTGTGTCTGTCATGGTTGGTTTTCTATAAATGTCAAAGTTTAAGGTATCAATTCCTCGTATTATTGATATGTCAAGATAATGTAAAGTTCTGTTTTGCTCTTTTTCCATTGTGTATGTGATTTTGTTGTGTATTATGTTTAAGTCTATAAGAATTTGTTCGGCGTTGTCTCTTTCTAGGATGCATATAATGTCGTCTACGTATCTGTAGTAATGGGTTATTTTATGTTTTTCCATCAGTTTTTTGATGTGTAGTTGTTCTAAGTGTTGCATGAAAATCTCTGTGAAGATTGCGGATGTTGGGTTTCCCATGCCGAGTCCATCAGGTAGTTTATAGAATTTATTGTTGAATCTAAAGTAGTTTTGTTTTAATATCGTCTTTGCAATATCCATTATTTCGTTGATATATTGATTGTCGTATATGTTGGAAAGTATGTTACGTAGGATAGTCAAAGTTTCGTGTGTGGGTATTGATGTATATAGATCCTTTATGTCGAAGGAAACGAGTCTCGTATTATCAGTGATTTTGATGTCCTTAATTTTGTTTATGAGGTCTTGTGTATTTCGAACCATGTATGTGTTCTGCAAATTTATTTTCTCTTTTAAGAATGTGGCAAGATGTTTGGCCAAGTTATATGCAGGCGCAGGTTTGTAATTTACTACAGGTCTGATTGGAATATTTTCTTTATGAATTTTGGGTTGTGCTCTGAGTGTAGGGGGTCCTGGGTTCATGTTCATGAATATGTATAACTTTCCGTCAGTGAACGTTTTGCAGCGTTTTAGTAGGCTTCGTATTTCCTTTTGGAATGAATCGGTTGGGTCATTCTTGAATTTTGTGCATTTTACTTGCTGAATGAATTGTTGTGTTTTCTCTATATAGTCTTTCTTGTGCATTATTACAGTTGTGTTCCCCTTGTCTGCTTTAGTAAGTAATAGATTATTATTCCGAAGTTTTGCTTTTATCTGTCTAGTAGTTTTTTGTTCGTCAGGATTAGTTTTAGATGAAGTGTGTTCTCTTATTGTTTTTTCAAGTACATCGGCTATCTTGTGTCTCATGTGTTCTTGTCGGTCAATTGGTAAGTGTGTAATAGTAGCTTCGGCGTCTACGATTTGGGTTTCAATTGTTTTTTCTATTTTGTTAAAAGGTAGATTATGTTTTGAATGTATGACAGTATTACACCCAAGTAAAAAAGGACGAAGACTAGACATTCTTGAAAACATGGAAATTTACAAAACACGAACGTTTAACAGAGACATTATTAACGAACAGGTAAACACAACCTCTGACACGATTTTTACACCACTAAAATTACTAAAACACTCTTACAAACGAAAAACACCCACAGACGGTCACACTTACCTATCCAATAATAAAAGACCCAAATATTAACTATTTACCCCAATAAACAAGACAGATATCAGGGAATCTACCTGCATAATACTATTTAAACGGACAAAAATTACCTATACCCACTACCTTTTATTGTTAACACTATCTATTTTTAACACTATCTCTTCAGTTTTAATAAAAACGCGGCTTGAAAATGATGTTATCACATCGAAAGCGCTCGCCGAACATCCAAAGTACACAGCCAGTGACGACGGTTATTACCGAAAATTATAACAACAGTTTATTATATACTGGCAGAACAACCCAATTAATTTAATTAATTTTTATCTTGTTTCAGCAAAAATGAAATACTTGATTAAAAAAAATATAATATACAAAAATATTAACTATTGGAAAATATATCAAATGAGAATAAAAACAAAACAAACAAACAACAAAATAATACAGAAAAAAACATCAAAAATATATTGGTAAGTATTTTACATAGTATTTACAATTTGCATTATATTTCAAAAAACTAATGTTCCCTTTTTACAGGTACAGAATAAGGAAAATAAATTCTGTGGTGTTCAACATATAAGAGATTTTACCAGGGTAGGCTATTTAAATTTTCGAATTACACGAATATCCCTCATTTACTAACACAACTCGTTTTATGCCTTTTATACTTTTCACGTTTTAACAGATTAAGTCGTTAGTTCATTTTATGTTTGGAAATTTCGTTTTTCAATAAGAATGACACATTTGAGTTGTGGATTAAACTTTATAACGTGAAGATCATATCGCTTTTTAAAAAATTATCACATTTCGTCTTGTAGTCTGTATAGTGATCTTTTTAAAATGTATCGGCTTTTTGCATATGTTTAAAGTAAAACTCGGTTTTACATTTCATAAATAACGACACGTTTTAGTTTATGACACAGTAGTGAATATATTTTTACAGCAATAACATTCTAATTTGTATGTCCGAAACATCCTCTTTAATATCTAATTATTAAAAGTTTTCCTTAATGGATTTTTTCATTCTGATTTTAACTAGGAACATGACGAAATTTCAACTGCAATTGTGTCGAATTTAATTTTTTTTTAGTTATTGCGTTCTATTAGTAATTGAGCGATATATACTTTAAGTATTGGTTGCACAAATAAAAACAATTTTTTAAAAGTACATTATTTTTCAGCATAGAATAATCCTGAAATCTGTTGAGTTTCAAGTAATATCAAAAATATAAAGCAAGTCAAAAATAATAAGAAAAATACCATTTTATATTTTAAAATATAGATAAATAATAAATCTGTAGTTTTTATTGTTTGGCATGTTTTTTTAGAGGTTTGGAATAAAAGGAAAAATCAGTTAATTTTACTGTTTAAGTAGGTAAATTTTTCTAAGTTCAAATAAACACAGAAACAGTAATTAGTAATTTTTTGTTAGGTTATATTTTGTTAGTTAAAATAAATGAAAAAAAAACAGTATTTTTTTTTTGTTTTGATGGTTCTTTTTTACGTTGGAATAAAAGAAAAATTATTTGTTTTTACATATTTTGTTAATTGTGAGATCAACATTCAAAAACAATTAAAAATTGCATTTAATTTAAATAAAGTGTAAGTGGACCGTTGTATAAATGAAAAAAAAGAAGTGTTTTTTCATTTAAATTTACCTACATAATATTTTAAGTGTACAGAAATCACATTTTTTTAGTCATATATTTTTGTTATTTTTGTATAATAGACTTAGGTGTTGTTCGTTTATTGTTGAGTAATGAATAGCATCTAAAAATGAATCCAGTCTTGATTCAAACACACAAAGTAAATAAATATGACACAAAATGTTTAATATCCTTTGTGTGTTTATTAAAATCAAAGCTTGATTTGTAATTAAGACCACTGACAACCTGTCGCATATAATTTTATATTTAGGGTTAAAATCTCTTTACAAAACAGTAGCATCGATGTTTAAACACTACTGGGAGTAAAAATGAACAGGAGTTAAAACAAATCCAAATACGCATAAGAGAATAAAACAACATGCAACGATGTAATAAGAAATACATGAACACAAAAATATCCTTGGGGTATAACACGTACTACATGAACAAGAACAACAGCAACAGCAACATAACCAAACATCATCCATGTAAATGTTGTTACTAGGACTATTGATATTCTTTTACTGATGTATCGAAGGCCCTTGAAGACATTTTTTATTGCAAAAAGGATACAAACGATAAAAAAGATAGAGTCGAAAAGCCAATCATTCATTTTTATTAAAAAATTGTTGCAAGGGCTGTGAGAAGAGTTCAGTTTTCTAGGCATGTTCAATTTACTTTATCGTATGTCACATTCAAAAAGTACTGTAAACCGAAATGGTGACATGTACTCGAAGTGTTTATTGTAGATGCGACTAGTGGCAGTGACTAATGAAAGTCAGATAAAATGCTTGATTACTAGACGCCGTTTCCGATTGACGTAGTTAACCAAAAAATTTTACCTGTGTAATTCGGAACTGTGGATAGATGTATTTTCTTTCTCCTATATTGTGAAATACAACAATATGAACAAGAGGGAGAGTAAGAAATCTTAAGTCGATCCGAAAAAAGATAAATAGCCTTGATATCTAACTAAGAAGGTCCTAAATATGAAGATTTTAATCTGTCACGGATTTATAGCAGCCTTAACAAAGAGCTGCATAGGGCATCTGTAGACTGGTACCGCAAAAAAGTTACGATTAAAGTACCGTAATCCGAAAAACACTATTGCTAATGCAATGCAATAATTTTAGATATAGTTTAAGGCTGTGATGGATAGATTGGCATAAGCTAAAGACCACAAAAAACGAAAGAACGTCGATGACTAGCTGCAAATATAAAGAAATATATTATGCTCGTTGAGTATAATAATTAATATAAAATAATTTTTTCAAAAAACCGACTTTACAACAGATTTTAGCTTTCCTTCTATAACGGTTTAAAAGTTTGGCAATGTATATAAATTACATCAACTATTGGTACAACCTTTAATTTCTAGATCCAAGTTTTATCATTATTGTAATAGTGGACTTAGCAATATAGGTTCCTTGTAAATTTCAACTGCCTGTCTATAGCGGCTCAAAATGTTCGTCACATATATTAAATTACATCTACTTTGGGGTATCCTTTAATTTCTATTTCCAAATTTTATGCTTGATGTTATAGCGGACTTGCCAATTAAAACCGTTTTTCTACAACTTTTTAATGGTATGGCATCAAATTAAATGAACTATTCTAGCACCCTTTAGTTTATAATTTTGTTATTATAACGTTCATACTATGCGACATTCTGTCCAATTATCAAGCGTTTGTCTTTAACAGTTCAAAGGATAGGCCCATAGAAGCCAATTTACGTCCTTTTTATTTTAGGATATGTTTTTGTTTTACGTTTTGTTATTGGGATCTATACTCATACGCAGTTTTTTTAAATTTTCAAGTGGCGCCCCTTACGCCTTATAATACACACCAAAAGTGTGTTTGTTGTATGGGAACACCCTTTAATTTAAAAAATTATGAACTGAATTTAAAAATAAACTAATCTGTAAGCAGCGAATTTCAAATAAAAAGATATTTTTCAAATTCGGTTCAAAAATGACTGAGTTCTGTGGACACAAATATAAAAAGCAACATTCAGACGAATTCATAACCTCCTTCTTTTTTAAAGTCGGTTAATAAGGAATGAATGCGGGTAAAAAAAAAACTCAAAAAGTAGTGATCAGCCTCAGGATCGTCAATATAATAATATTCATTACAGGTGAAGGAGATTATTGAAACTAAAGCATTAGTTAAAACAAGTAAGAGTGCTGTGTTCGGCTATGCCGGATCTTATGTACCGTTAAAAATTAAATTAAAAAAGTAAATATTGCGTTGACAGGGAATAGAAAAAATAAAAAAAAATTTGGTACTGTATTTATATAATTTAACATAAAAATGTCGTCGGCTTTTAATAAGTTAAGCATCTTTAAAAAAAAATTTAGTATATCATTGAAGATCTCTTCAGAAGCTTTAAAATGATATTTTATATTTTAAAAAATTTGAAAATTTCACAACCCCATAACTCAATATTTTCACCTGATGCTGTTTTTTTAAATTTTCTATCGGCCCATATATTTAGTTTTTTGATTGGTGTTACTTTATTGTTCCAAATGACATGCAAAGATTTGATGTAGGCGTGGTCTCTTGCATGCTGCTTCGAAGGACATGGATCACGCTGATTTTCAATAGCACTTTTTTCGACACTATATATGATCGATTGACATATTTTATTTTTTTTTTTTTGTGAAATAAAGTTTGCTTCGGCAAAGTTGACTTCAACACTAATACAAACGAACAGACGGACAGACGGACATCGCTAAATCGACTTCGCTATGCATAAGAAGTCAGAATATATACACTTTATGGGGTCGGAAATGGATATACAATTACACACGAAATGACAAACTTATATATTCCCTATTTTCCACATTTTGTGGTGAAAGGTATGCTCATAAAAAACCTGAATTATGTCCTTAGCATGACGAAGCTTGACAAACTAGACAATACGTGCCGATAACGTTTACGCAATATTTAAAAAATTTTTATTTTTTATATATCAGAGCAAATGATTGTCATTCTAAACGAAGCTCTGGAACATTTATAAAATAAGAGAGTAAAAACTGAAATGAAGAAAGATTTATTTTTTGTGCAACCACCCTCGAATCTGGTTGCCTACTAAAGCGACACCATGAATGTCATATTAGAAATTGGATATCGAAATACAAACAATATAAAATATAAATAACGATATAAAATTACAAAAATATCTAAAAATACAAATAAATCTCCAAGCAAATAGACATGAAACGAAAGTCAATATTCAGAAAAACTGTTGATGATGTCGCTTTAATCACAGTTGTGGTTGAACAAATACTCTAGAGGGTTATTACATTTTCTCGTTTTCAAACATGCATTAAGTTTGTATTTGTATATGTGTTTGTAACTGTGATTTTGTTATATTTATGTATGTGTGGGATAAGTATGCAAGGCTGAGTATGTTTAAAAATGTATCAATTCCTGCGTGTTACTGTTTGATATTAATGTTTTAATTTATATCAAATTGATTTGTATTTTCCGATATCAATATCATCCCAAGCAAATTTTATTATTAAAATAATTGTGTTACGCTACGAATACTTCTAATCTAATTCAAGGGAATGTTAATTAACGTCCCTAATGTTTGAATATTTTTGGTTCAAACTCTACAAATAATTCTTTTACAAAATCGGTTAAAGAAATATTGACTGAGGAATTACTGTCAAAAATATAATCGTAAAGCGACCACACGTCGTAGAGAAAAATTTCTCAACTTTCTATATTCAAATATTTAAGTATACATTGCCTTTGTCGCTTAGAAAAACCAACCAGAAGCTTTCTGCACTTAGGCTACAAACTGATACTTTATAAATGTAGCCCCATTACTGCAGACTTTCACAAGGATTGAAGTCAAAATCATAAATCATGCAACAGCGCATTAAAAAGAAGCCTAAAACGCATAAAAGCCTTCTAGCGCACAACATGTTAAACGATCGTGGCCACATTTGATTGACAAGAAGATTCAATATTTTCTCGGTCAAACGCTAGAGCGATTAATCTTTATGATTATTGGCTCTATGATAACAATGTTTTTCTACCTCTACCTAGACTAAATAAAGTGTAAAAGTTATACAAAAGATTCAATCAACATTTTGAAAATAAATACTATCTTGAGCAAAAAATACTCGTTTATGCATAACTAATTTCCAATAAAATAAAAAAAAAAAAATTTAAAATTTAAATATGCAAAAAAACAGATAAGAAAAACTTAAATAACCTTATTTCCAAATGCCAATGAAGAGTATTTTTTTAATTGTAATCACCAGGAGCTCTGTTATTTCTATTAAATTCACTTTATTGAAGCCGCTTTCCTTTTATCAAACATGTTAATAATAATCGCAGCAATAAAAACAGAGACAAGACACTCTTTAAATTTTAACCATATTTTATGACATTTTCATGACACATGTCAACAAGGTTTTTATTATATTTTTGATAAACTGACAAAAGTAAAAGGACTCACGCATCTATAAACTCACCAATTCATACACATTTAAAATATATTTGAATGCAGTTATTAATGCGGACATTTTTTAGTTGAACATTTTATTTAGATTCTTAAATAGTGATACGAATGAATACTTTTATTTTATATGTAGGGATCATGCCACTTAAAAATTATAGACTCATACTGGTTGCTATATTGCACTTTCGGTTTCTTTTTATGGTTTTTCTACAAAGAAAAAAAAAAAAAAAACAAAGAAAACCAGGCACGCGTTAAGAGTTTAAACGAGAATAGAAATAATAATGACTACTTTGAGCAATCGTGTGACGGGTAATATGACGTCACCTTTTCAAGAAATGGAAGAAGTGAAAGAAGATAAAGAAATAGAAAAATCATATTTAAGAAATTTTTGTATGTGTGAACATATGTAATTATGTATGTATTAACTTGGAGTAATTTTTTGTATAAGGTTAGTGACCACTGAAATCCTTCCAAAATTTTTTCTTTTCGAACTAAACTATTATAATAATGAACCCTATTTATATCTTTAATGACAAAAGCTAATTTTATATCTTATAAATAAAGGATTGTGACTAAATTAAAAAAAAGAGTAAAAATTTCCACCACTAATATAGAGTAATGTATATAATCAGAAATATATTACAAGTTAGCTAACACAGCGCATTGGCATCGTTGGTAGAGGTCTAAACGTGTTTGTTATAAATTTGATCAGTGTTCAGTCCCAATGTGACCTTGAGAAAAAATGGGAAAAAGTATTATCTTCGAAAATAGTTGTTTAGAAAAAATACGAATCAATGGAAAACCGGAAGTCAAGCCGTCGCAGCGTATTGTGGTCTGAATGTACTTATATGCCGGCCGAGTGTTGTAGCATGGATGACTTTGCAATATTGTTAAAAGGCACGCTTAGTAGCAGGATTATAGAGAAGGTAATAGAAGAGATATAAGAATAAGAATAAGAAGAATAAAAGCAATGCCACAGAAGGTATTTTCTATCAAAATAACAAAAAAGTGTGTGAAGTATGATTGCAAATAAACGAAAATAAAATTTAGAACCAGTTGTTTATGGAATTCACTAGCCAAATATAGATTTATCTCTCCTCTACCCGTAAAGCATTCAATCCCTTCAGAGATGTTTGAATCTGTCCTTGCTAAAACAGGCAGTACTGAATGAGTTGTTACTTCTATCACAAACAAAGTAGGGCGGATATAAATGGAATAAAGATAATTAGTTAACACAGGTTAAATTTGTCATGGTTATAGGCTGTTAAAACTAGAAAACAAGAATAAAGGGACCGAGGAGAAAAAAATTTCCCTTAGAAGAACTAATCCTACCTCTGAAAAATGTAAGTTTTTTTTTTAATTTTCAAGTTATTTTGTTTGGCAATTACAACTTTTATTGTCAAGGAATGTTTAAAAACTTAAAGTTGGACTCAAGAGATTTTAAAATGACATTTTTACCCCGCCTCTTCTTTTGGGCGGTGAAATAATATAATGGATTACATACGCCTTAAAACCATAGAAATTAATTTATATGTGCAGGGGGAGGTATCCCTTCAATCCCAACCACAAAAACGTTCCTGTAAAAAATTATTATTTTTTTAATTTTTCTTTTGTAAATTTCCTAGAATATTCATTATTAATCTTTCCAATGCCTTACCAATCCCCGCCTTCCAAAAGTATTATTAACACGATATTTTTGTAATTTGTTACTTTATAGTATTTTATTTATTTGAAAATAAATAATATATTCATTTTATAACTTATTTATGATTGTAACGGTAAATATTATTTAAAATAATTATAAATAATTTATTAAAAGAACTTCTCCTTTGCACTAAGATGATAATAAGGTAATAATAATTTGTCCTAATGTCCGGCTAGATTGGCAAAAAAGTGTGGCAATGTACATCAAATTAAACGAAGTTGTTACTATAACGGTAATAGGAATTGACATTCTGCGTTTGTATATAACGGTTTAAAAGATAGGCAAATCTAGGTGAATTTACCTCACCTATTGTGAAACCATTTAATTTTTTGATTTATATGTTTATAACTTTTTGTCATAGTGATATGCAGTGTTTTTAATTTTAAAGTGGTTCCTTTTACGGTTCATAATACAAGTAAAAAACATATATATTGTATGGAGACACCCTTTAATTTCTAATATTATGAACTGTTTTGAAAACGAGACGAATAAGCAATGACTATTAAATAAAGAGAAAGTTTTCAAAATCGGTTCAGAAATGTCTAAGTTCTGCGAGCAAATAGCAACATTCAGACGAATTGATAACCTCCAGCTTTTATAAAGTCGGTTAACGTTTTAAAGTCAAAATCTTAAAGCTGACTCTTATGTCATGGAAAAAGTTTCCCCACACAAAGTTTTTTAATTTTTTTTTATCATACTTTTATTATTTTTATATTAAATTTAATAACCTCGGCTTAATCCCTCTTCCCATTTCTTACAAAAATTTTTATTTTAATGCTTGATTTTATTTTTATGTGTTCTGCTCTTTTATACTCTTCACTTCAGGTGGATAAGGGCATATTTCCGACCCCAGAAAGTATCTATATTCTGAGTTCTTATCCACAGTGAAGTCGATTTTCCAACTGTGTTGTTAGTGTTGAAATCAACTTTGCCAAGGTACTAGATCTGCTAGAGAAAAATTAAATACGCCAATCGATCAGACGTAATTTTACAAATTTTGCAAGTGAAAATCAGCAAGGACGGTTAATACCTTTCGATGCAGCTTATACGACAAAATTTAATTGAGGCCTGTCTGGATTCTGCTAAGATGTTGTTCTCACTAAAACATTATGTTTGGCAGTAAGAAATCCAATATAAATTTTTACCCACTTAACCGATTAAAAAAAAGACAGATTTGAAAAAATTAACGAATTTTATTACGGAAATATTAAAATTCCCTAAATGGAAATGGTTTGTTCAGGGCGGGTCACTGGATAGCTGAAATTACTTAAAGCACACAACTAAACTAGAGCTTTAACAAATTTTTTGTATTTTATACAAAAGAAAAAATTGCAAGATTATTAATAAATTCCGAAGTTACAAAAAAATAATTTCATATATTTCTGTATTACATCTATTTTAATATTGTAATACATACAAATTTGTTAAAAATTGGTAAATTCTGCTCAACAATGCATTATTGCAAATTATGTCAGTTTAAAATATTTGTGATTAGCAGAATAAAAATATAAAAGTGCCAACAAAAACTAAAAAAGGTTAACAAGACTTCTTCTTAAAATATAATAATAAAATAGACAGTAATAAGTAGTAATTAAAAATATTATTGTTGCTATGGCAGCAAAACTTGTTAGCGAGTGTTGCACAAATTATCTGCAATACTAAACAGAGTTCCGATTAAGATGTTAACCAACATATTGTTACCTGTCCCAAGGAGAGTTCTTTTTTCTTTAGGGTCATACAGATATAGTTGAGCTTATTAAGTCAAAAGAAATAAAGAAACAAATGCATACAACAGAAGAAGAAACAACACCAGTTGAAAACCGTGCAACATCGCTGGTATTAACAGACATGAGGTCGGCTTTAAAAATAATTACCGCCTGCCTGGAAATGTTAGACAACACAAAAATAATAATAATGTATCAAGACGTTTACATACATACATACATACATACATACATACATACATACAAATATACATATTTTACTGATGTTTAAGCAAAGTTTTGTACAAATATCACAACTACAGCCGATGGTGGTGACGTGTTGTGTGATAACGAGGAGTAAAAAGCAAAGGTAAAAATAGTGCTGCTTAACAAGGACGTTGACTTGGCGCAGCTGCCTGCCAAGTTTATTTTGTTTTTCTTATCCATTTTGGTTACTTTAAATTCCACTAAACCATCTAGTGTCTACTCACGCTGCTGCATTGCCACTCATTTCCTCATTTATACATTTGTTCGTCCATTCATTCATTTATTTCTTTTCATATCTTCATTTGGTCTGTAGCTTGTTGGAACATTTTACTCGCTTTTATTTCTGCTGAAGACGTCAGCAAAAAGTGATAATAATATTGTTATTTCTTTTATTACTACACGCGTTGTATTATTACCACTGACAGTTAGTTTGACATGTAAATTACTGAGTTTACGCTGTTGCTTTTAAATATTTTGTTTGTTCGTCTGATGGATGTTGTTTCTGAATTTTTTCTGTATGCACGCTATAGTTAATCTTGTTTTAGGTTTGTCATCGCTTATTTGATGTTATTAAATAAATGTTATTTACTGCATTAGGGATGATAATTTCATCGAAAGTTTATCGGTATTATTGTTCTACGATGCGTTAAAATAATTGGTCTATCTTGCACATAGTAAACAAGAATATCCTTGTACTAGACAGCTGATGTCACAATTGTGAAAACAATATATGTAAGTGCATTTTAAACTTATATTGTTACTAAGAATTCCAAAAATATGCATATTTTTTGTCTTCAATAAACTCATGTAGACATCTTAACCAAAGCTTTCTGGTGACTTATTCTACACTCGAAATGAACGATGATGTCTCGTAAACTGCATAGCTACCCAATGAACTCAGTGAACTCAAGATCTCCTTATTTATATACGTGACCTTTTAAGCAACGACTGAAACACACTGTTATGCTGTGATGTTTTCCTTGTTCTGCCGTCTACTGTTCCAACAAATAGGCGCCTTTAGCAAATCATCTACTCGAGGCTTCAGTAAGTTTTTAACTGCTGTTTTCTTTACATTCAACTTTAAAAAATTCAATCTTCGGGTCTACTTAACAGTAATTACTTTTCTTTATATTCAAGGCCCTGTTGGGATTTGAACGTTTGTTTGTCTGTTTACCAAACAACCAGACACTTCTACAAACACCACCACACGGACAGCAATATTAGTTTCTATGCTTTTGAAGATTTGTCAAGGCCCCTAAGCGGTTGCAAAATCTTATCGTCTTATCATAATTAATGCAGCGACTAAATATGCGTGGATATGTGTAACTAAAAGTAATTGATGCAGGCTGCTACAAGAAGTCAACTCGATTTTTAAGAGATTCTAAGGTTTATCACCAGATTAACAAAAAATAAAACTTTTTAAGAAAAACTTACTCCTTTGTGAGACAGGACATCTACATCCATCTACAACTTTGCATCCAATATCTAAAACCTAAAGCTAGTGTTGTGCTTTAAAAAAAGTTAGCTAACAACTGTTTTACATTTACTCCAGCTGATGTGGTTGAGGCGTCTGCGGAGAGCCAACAGTAGAACAAAGATTTTTTAGAAGACTTGATCAGAATGAATCGCGATTGTTGTAAAGCCGATGTGCTTGAAATTGTCAAGTTGCCTGGTCAGATTTGAGCGCAGCATTAATAATAGCGTGACGGGAATCGAGAGTTCGAAGCTCGCTGGTGCCGTAGAGAATTGTGGTCAAAATCGCTCAGACGCTACAACACTAAACATAAATGAAGGTTAAGATCACAATAAACCCTTCAAGTGGTCAAAAGGCAAAATATAGATTTTTATTTTTAGCTTTGTGGTACCTGTTGTAGCCTTTTTCTACAAGATATGCAAAATGCAGTTGTTTTTATTTCCTTTTTTTTTCGTTCTTAATTTTTGTTGTAATTTTTTCAACTTTTTGTAAATTTCCTTATTTTCATTTTTGTTTATATTTTTTTCTGTTTAACAAATTGCAATTAGTTGAATTTCATTTTACGTCTGTCTGTCTGTCTGCTTGACTTGTTTTCGGTCAGTGTTATAGTATATGTTTTTGTAGTTGTTGTTGTTGTAATTGTAGTTGCAGTTGTTATGTTTTGTACAAAGCTGTTGTTGCTTTTGTTTTTAATGACAGTCTAACAAGCGTTAAAACACTTCTGAAAACATACCAATTTAGACATTTTGATTGACATTTCACTTATGCAACAATGAAAACAAAAATTTAAATGAAATAAAATAAAATAAAAGGTGAAACAAAATGCACGTTAATGTTGTGTTGTAAGTAGTACAAGTTATAATTTGTTATACTGCTGGCATATATGTATCCCGGTTATGTATTTTAAACAAGAGGACTTCCAAAGATTTGAAATAATTAAAAAACATATTTTTTTTAAATATTATTAATTTTTAATTGAATCATGGCGTTTTTTATTTATTTGAAAATCAGGCAGATGCCGTTTACATCTTTGCAACTTTCTTCTGTTAAAATTTGCCACTGGTTGAGCAAGGCAGCGTTGAATTTCATCTCTGAATGCAAGAGTAGAATAGTTTGAAATGCGGAAAACACCGACTATGTTCTATGAAATGCAGAATCGCTCTATATGAGATTTCATCTTCTTCAATACTATTTCATTCTTCCGGAGGGACATAAATAATTTGCTTTCATATAGTGCAACAGCTTCTTTGTTTAACGAAATTGAAATAATACTGATAACTAGACCAGACGCATAATATTCAGATCCTCTAAAATATGTTTAATTATAGATTCCTTTTCTAACTTTACCTCGATAAGCTCTGCAATGCTCATAGAGCATAGAGAAATTCTCTGCAAATAAAACCTTTTCGTTTACAATTCAAAATTTATATAAATCTGTTGTTTTCGATTTTATTGAATTTTAATTTGGAAAAATAGAACCACCAGAAGATACGAAATAGAAATGCCTCATAGCTACTCGTACACAATTTTTTCTTTTTCCTGCCGAATTATAAAATATTTGCTTTAAAAAAGTTTATGAAAATTTTTTAATAAAAAAAATTTATGCATAATGTTTTTCATATAAATTATATTTTAGATTCGTGTAGAATTTAGAACAGTAGATGCAAAAAAAAAACTGCAAATGAAGTTTTTAAAATCTAACAAAATCAAAACGAAGTATCGTAGTATATTCTTAAAATTTTGGCTAAAGCAGTATGTAAAAATATGGTTTTAAAATTCGAATACATCCAACTTAGCCAGAGATAAGACTTAAGTGCCTAATGAGTATATGGTTTAAAAATAAAAACCGAGCTAAACTATACTTTTATTATAGCCATGTGGTTTATTATAGACATGTGTTTCAACTAGAGACTTTTAGGAATCCTGGGATTCCGCAATCTCGAAGGATTTTTAAATTTGTTTACATTTTTGAGTTTACAATAAATTTGGTTTTTATTTACTATTCTGTTCAAAGTACTTGACTAAATGTATTGGAAATTTATCTTTGTATGTAAAAAATTCACAGAACTTGTTTGGTTGTTGCAAAGCTAAAGCTGGATAAACCAGTGGAGCGGTCTTTGTGGAATTTTTATAGTTTGCAATCAGATATGCGGTCTGTAAAAAAAGTTACTTATTATTTCACTTACTTGGTAAGTGTAATATGTAGCACCTGGAAAATTTTTTCAAATAGCTCTCTTATTAATATGAATAATAGCTGGGTTGAAGCAAATTATAATTATACTCGTATACCTTAGGAACTGTAATAGACCGAGTGTTGAAATTCTTGTTGTAGTAAATAATCAATTAAAAATTGGCTGTTTCGGATGTGATGCAATTACTTTAACTGAGGTAGCGAAGTTCAAATAATTAAATCACCGAGGGTGAAAGCACAGCTCGATGGCCATTTGGCTACCGCTTACTTTAGCTCTTCAGAAAACTTCTCACAAACATAATAAATAAAGTAAAGACATTAATAACCAATAATGATTTTATTTTTCTTTATCCACTGTATAAGGCTGACTTTTTTTCGGCTCTTTTATACCGTTAAAATATGATGGAAAATAATATTAAATCAAGAAATAAAGTATCACAAAACACTACAATAATTTATTTTTGTTTTCACCCTAAATAATCAATAACGGTGATTTAATTATTTGATGAAAAAATAAAAATTAATTTATTAAATATAATATTGTTATGGTTAATTTTAGTAAACATTTTTAATCTCATACGTAATCATGGTTATTGTGAAAATGCTTTTACGAGGGCTGCTCTATATATTTCTAGCCTAATAGTGAAAATGCGTATATTTATAATCAAAAATGGTTTTATTGTTTTTCTCCAGCATGATTTATACACTTTTGCATGCGCTCAAACCAGTTGTTGAAGCACTTTTTCCACTCCGATTGAGACACCTCTAAAACATGGTTTTTGAACACAGCTTGTTCTGGCGACGAAAATCGTTGAGCACGCATTTTTTTCTTGATGTGCGGAAACAAGAAGAAGTCATTTGGCAACTAAGGGCTGTACGGCGGATGACCCATTAATTCGACGTTTTGGCCGGTCAAAAACGCTCTGGTTTGAGCCGATGTGTGAGAGCTCGCATTGTCATGGTGAACAATTATTCGTCTTTTCTTGTTGGTTTTTCGAATTTATCCGATGACTTCAGGCAAACAAATTGTTGTGTACCACTCAGAAGTGACCGTCCTACGTTGCTCATGCGGAACAGTCGCCACATGACCAGTTTTGCCGAAGAAACAGGCGACCATTTGCTTCAAAGTGCTTCTTCCACTTTCGTTGGATTTTGCTCGTCTTTGAAGACCCACACGGTCGATTGTTGTTTCATTTCGGGCTCATACGCAAAGATCCATGATTCGTCACCTGTGACGATCTTATAAACGTCTTTTGAAGCACCGCAATCGTATTTTTGCAACATTTCTTTGCACCAATCGACACGAGCCTTTTTTTGAGCGACTTTTAAATTGTGCGCGATCCAACGAGAACAAACCTTTTTTACGGCCAGGTGTTCATGCAGTATTGAATGTATGCTGGTGGAAGAAATTTTCAAGGATGTCTCTATCTCTCGGTATGTCGTATGTCGATCTTGCATTATGAGTTCACGCACGGCATCAATGTTCTCTGGCACAACACCCGTTTTTGGACGACCTTCACGGAATTCGTCTTTAAGCGAGCTTCGGCCACGATTAAATTCATTATACCAATTTTTCACAGTGCTATAGGATGGTGCTTCATCGCCATACAAAGATTTAAGTTCATCAATGCACTCTTGTCGTAAGAATCCACGTCGAAAGTTGTGAAAAATTATGGCACGAAAATGTTCACGAGTTAATTCCATTTTTTTCTATATTAATTTTTTCAAGTCACTGTAAACAACACAAATAATGGTCGTACGTCAAAACGTTTTAAGTACGATTATGCTTAAAAATGACAAACTTTCCATTGAAAATGTCAGATTGCACTTGGCAGCACTCAGTGTTGCCAGGCCAGAAATATATATAGCATCCCTCGTAAATTCACTTTTCTACATTTTTTTCAAAAATATGCTCACAATTCGTAATGGATTTTTTTTATTAAATTTTTTATATTTGTCACCCACTTATAATTTATTACACCACTAGATAATGTTTTCTTGCTGTTTACAGCAAATAAGTAGAAAAGTTAAGAATGCTATTCCGACAGGTTTTATAAAACTGCTGGTTTAATTGCTGTACTTTTATGCTTTCATTACCATCGCAAAGCCGTATTTTTATGTATTTTAAATTGCGAAAAAGCATTTGTACCGTTATTCATGATATATTTCTCGAACTAACACAAGGAATTAATATTGACCAAAAAGATATTTGCTGTTCCAAACAGTTGTATTGGAATCAAACAGAGCGCATCAGAAACGCGGAAGGACTCAGAATTGATGTTCATATAAAGAGCAAAGTTCGGGCAGAATGCACACTTCTTCCCTTACCTTTTAATCAGTATGCTAAAGCATCATGCCCAACGGCTTAGCAATCACCAGAGAAAAGGACTAAAATGATAATTGTAAACAGAAACATTTTGTATTAATGCCCAAGTATAATTCTTGATAAAAACCGAGTAAAACCAAACTTGTAATGATGTATCTCCTGTAATTTATGTTCTGAAAATAAAAATATTGTGTACTGACTTAAAGAGAGAAGAAGAAGGTTATCAATTCGACTGAATGTTGCTTTTTTGGTGTTTGTGCTCGAAGAGTACAGAAATTTCTGAACCGATTTTGAGAATTTATTCATTATTTAAAAGGTTGTGTTTGCAGATAGATACGTCCCGTTTTAACGTTTAACACGCCATACAGCGTGTGTGTATTGTGAACCGTTAAGAGCGTACCACTATAGCTCCTATTCGCAAAAAGTAATACGAAAATAATTGCTCCCATTAGCAAAATACTTTTTAAATAAATAATTCTTTTAACTAAATAATTCTTAAAAGGATGTCCCAATAGGTGACGTAAATAGTATTTGGCCCATTACAGAGCAACGCTTGAAAATTGGATAGAATGTCGACTACTGTGACCGTAATAATAGCAAGTATATGTATTCAAAAATTATTAAGTAAAGGGTGCCCAATAGATTATTTAGTTTGATGTATATGGCCATATTTTGAAACAGTTGAAATTATCAAAGAACCTGTATTGCATCTCTATAACAGCCTGTATGAAATTTGTACTTAAATATTAAAGGGTGTCCCAATATTTTATGTGATTTGATGCATGTGACCAAACTTTTGAACCGTCATAAGCAGACGGCTAAAATTTACACGTAACCTTTGTTGCCCAGTCTGCTATAAGAGCAAGTTATGAAGAACAACAAACAATAAATGAATTTAAGAGTGTTCCCATTATTAATTGAATTTGAACAGTTACATACAAACACTTGAAAATTAGTCAGAATATTCCCCAATTTGTCTGGTACGAAAGGAAATATATAGATTTTACAACTATAAATTAGAGTTGATAAAATTGAAGGAATTTGGCCAAACTGTTGGGCAGTTTTAGACAGACGGTTGAAAATACAAAAAATCAATATTGCTAACTCCGCTTAAACAGCAAATTAAAAGTTTGGATTTTGAAATTAAAGGATGTTCCAATATTAAAAAAATTTAAATGAATTTTGAATTTTTATAACACCCAGGATTCGGTACAAAGAAATCTCAAAAAATTCCTTGATTTATAATGAATATTTAAAAATTAAAAACACGGGAATATTAAATAATATAAATTAAACTTTAAATTTAAATTTACTGTGCTATTTTCCCGGTGTTGATTATTGAAGGTGAAAGCACGTCTCCTGACGAGCTAAGTAAGCAATAGCGAAATGGCCATCGAGACGTGCTTTCACCTTCAATAATCAACACCGGGAAAATAGCACAGTAAATTTAAATTTAAAGTTTAATTTATATTATTTAATATTCCCGTGTTTTTAATTTTTAATTATTCAAATTGCAAGTGCCCGTGCATTAAAATAAAAAAATAAAATAACGTAGTGTTTTTGTTGTTTTTATTTTTCAACATCTTTAAACTGTATAAAAGAGTAGAGAAAAAGTCTACCGTATGCAGTGTGTAAAGAAAAATAAAATCAATGTTGATTATTGTTGTTTTTGCTTGAACTTTGATTTTTGTCTTTTCTTTATGGTTTGGACAGAAATCTTTAGTTCATTTAAAATATTTGTGAGAAGTTTCCTGACGAGCTAAGTAAGCAATAGCGAAATGGCCATCGAGACGTGCTTTCACCTTCAATAATCAACACCGGGAAAATAGCACAGTAAATTTAAATTTAAAGTTTAATTTATATAATGAATATAACCTAATAAGATTGTACTTTTATAATTTTTTTCTGCCATAAAAGTTGAAGTGTTTTAATTCCTCTATTACCGTTTGTAAGTTTGCAAAATGTGTAAATGTTTTTTTTTTTGGCTTTAAAATGATATAGAAAACTGTTTGGAAATTCCATTTAATTATTTTGCTTGAGAGACTGAGTGGGTTTATTAAGCTGCCTTTGAAATAAATATTCGTACTATAATTATGGTTTTTTGATTTAAACGTTTAAAGAATGACAAATGATATAAATGACTTTAAGTTGAATAAGTGATTGCGAATAAGACTCAATGATATTAAATTAAATAATTGGTAAACGGCACTTGATTTTAGTTCTGAAAACACAAATAACAAGGGAACAAAAGAAATGAACATTTAAACGAATAAGAAGTGGACAAGAACAACGAAAAGGAGTAAAATCATAAATGGAAAAGCTTGAACTTAAAATTTAAACTAAACAAAAATATCATGCTTAGCTTTAGCTTCGATTTATGATTTGTAAAGTAACTGTAAGTATTCCTAAAACGGTACGACGTTAAGGACTCTATAACAAACAAAGTTCATAACTATGAACACCAATAGAAGAAGGCGTTTGTGTTTTTTTTTATTGAATCTCAATTCATTCCATTTCATTTAAAACAATTTTATTAAATAATTTGATCAATAAATCTTACACATCATATTTTATTTGGGGAATTCACTCTTTAAGACTGCTGTCTTCATTATTTTTAATTTACTAAAATAAATAACTAAATAAATATTTATGTAGGACACGCAGTTTTAAATTCCAAGAAAATCATGCCACACGCAAAAACAACTTTTTAAATGTTTTTTTAAGTGGCGCCGAAAGCAAGAAACGAACTGAATTTAAACAAAGTTTTCAAAACTGAAATGAAATTAAAAAAACTTTATTCTAGGCGAAAAATAACAAGCATTGAAATTAATTAAATTAAATTTATTCACAAAAAATGTGACAAAAGTGACAATTTTTTTCTGATCCCACGTGAAAAAGTAACTCCATGTGTTCGATGAATTTTAGTTTCTTTCTTCAAGTATGTAGTTACAGGGCACTGCAATCCTGAGATTGTTCAGAAAAGTTGTCCAGATGAGCTGCTATAGTACCCTGTAGAGTACATTATTGGTTGTAGTGTCCTATTTACTCCTCTTACAATTATGTCTACTGTGTGCTGAGGATGTCAAACTTATTTTTTTAATATGCACTTTGAAGTATGTGGAAGTACCTTATTGAATTTACTATTTCTAAGCGAAACGTTCACTTCGCACTGTACATGGCTTTCATTTTAGATTTAAGTGAATTGGACGAATACGACTTTGAACTTTTATTTTTCAATATTTTATACTGTGTGATGGAAATTTTAGCCAACATTGAGGTAGTATTTTTCTGTAATGGCCATTTTTTGTAAACAAATCAAAGCCGATTTAATCTTAATTAAAAGCAAAATATTATAAATCCCCATTGTTACATTACGTCAATTTTTCTATGGCATTTAAAAAAATTCTTCCTTAAATATTTAACATGGTCTTTTATAAATTTAATTAGGTATTTGCCCTAAATGATTGTGTAACTCTGAAAGTATTTCTTCTCTCGGCGGTAGAGCCTCATTCTTGTTTTTTAATTTATTTTCTAATATAGAGGCAGCTTTCCGTACGCATATCCGTAATAATTGTTTTACTTTTCTATTCTCCTTGCTTTACTGTACAGGAAGTTTTAATGATCTAAGCTGCTGATCTCTGATTTCATGATTTTTGGAATTTCAACTTCTACTGCTCTAGGTTAGGTTAGGTTAGGTTAGGTTGTGCAGGCCGTCGGCAAAAAGAAAGACCGACTCACTTGGGTCCCAAAGGTCCCATTGTGTTGCCTGGAAACAGGATGTGCAGAGATCAGATTGAGGTCCCTACGGTACCATCAAAAGATCCACATCCAAACCACCCTGAAGACCGGATAAACTTGTTGAAGATTCAGTCCCCTAGCGTGAGCACCCATGACGCAGTGCCCTGTCAGCACGCCCACCAGTGTGCCCAGCTGCCCCCGAGGAAACCTCAGCAGATTCGCGGTTCTCCTATCATCGTACTGAGGCCACAATGTCCTCGAGACCCTGCAGGTAACCTCCTCAGACCATCTAGACTGTGCAGTTCTGAGGAGTTCCTGCTGAAGTAAAGCTCTACAGCAGCTTAATGGGACTCCTACCAGTGGATCTGTCTCCCGGTCTCCCAACCGGGTTCCCAATCTGGCGAGTTCGTCCGCAATTATATTCCCGGATACGCCCGAGTGAGCCGGTACCCAAAACAGTTCCAGGTTGGAATGTCTCGCCATCTCGTTAAGAGATGTCCGGCATTCACGTACCAATCTGGATGTCGTATAGACACCCGATAAGGAGTTAATCGCGGCCTTGCTGTCAGTACAGATCCGGATATCCTCTCCGTATATCCTGTGGTACCTCATCCAGCAAGCCGCCCTTCTGATGGCTGAAATCTCAGCCTGTAACACGCTACACTGATCCCGTAGCCTAAACTTCATTCTGATTTGAAATCTAGGATTGAAGACGCCCCCCCGACCTCCGTGTCTGACTTTGATCCGTCAGTGTAAACATCAAGCACATACCCACGCATATTCGATGTGCCCGACGTTGACACCACGAAACTAATATCAGACATGGGGGTGGGCGTGCAATAATCGATGTTGTCAGGGATGGCCGAGGAGCAGCCTAAAATGGTCGCATGTCCAAAGTCCCCTGACTTCCACGTCGCCGCTGCATTCAGTCTAACCGCCGAGTTCATAGCCAGCCGCTTGGCCATGAGATCGACCGGTAGCCAGTGCAGCATCGTAAAAAGGGCCTTCGATGGAGTGGTGCGCATTGCCCCGGTGACCATCAAGGCCGAAGTTCGCAATATTCTATTCAGCATACTGCAGTTCACAAGTTTGCCCAGTGCGGGCCACCATACAAGAACCCCGTACATGAGTATGGGTTTTTTGACCGTGTCAAAGAGCCAGTACGACGTCCTCGGGGTAATACCCCAGTGTTTGCCTACGGCCCTCTTACACACATACAAAGCCACTGAGGCCCTGTCCGCCCTAAAGCGGACATTTGGGGTCCACGACAGTTTGGAGTCCAGGATGATACCTAGATACTTCGCTCTGTCAGACAACTCAAGCTCCACTCCATTAAGGAGTGGTAGTGGAAAGGCCGGAATCTTGTTTCTTCTCGTGAAGAGCACAAGCTCCGTTTTCCGAGCGTTCGCGCTAAGCCCACTCTCAGTACACCAACTACTGACGCAGCCTAGCGCCGTTTGTAGACGTTGCGATAGCGTGTCGAGATATTTTCCCGATACAGCAACCGCAACGTCATCCGCATATGCCACAGTCCTGAACCCCTTGCAGTCCATTTCCGTCAGTAATGCGTTCATGGCAAGGTTCCAGAGAAGTGGAGATAATACCCCCCCTTGTGGTGTACCTCGCTTAGCTACCCTGTGTATGGTAGCTATCCCCATGCTGGAAGTAATGACCCTATTTGTCAATAGATTCCATACAAAGACTATAATCGACCGACTTACGTTCAGTCCCTCCAGGGCCACCGTGATGGCCTCTGGTTTCACATTGTTAAATGCCCCTTCTATGTCTAAAAGGCAACCAATGTATATTCTTTGTGCTCTAGGGATTTCTCTATGCATCCCACAAGCGTGTGTAGTGCCGTCTCAACAGATCTGCCCTTGACATACGCGTGTTGAGAGGCGGAGAGTCGGTCCGTATTAATCGTCCTTCTCAAGTGAAGGTCAATTAACCGTTCCAGAGTTTTCAAAAGGAAAGAGGATAGACTTATAGGTCTAAAGTCCTTCGGTTCAGTGTGCGAAGTCTTCCCTCCCTTGGGAATGAAGACAACAGAGCAAAAAGTCCACGGTTCAGGGATATACGACCATGTAATACATGCTGTGTATATCGGAACTAACCATGGATAACAATATCCGCATTATGCTGCAAATCAGCCGGTATAATGCCGTCAGGACCGGCGGATTTAAACGGGTCAAAACTACCCAAGGCCCACATAAGTCCCTCCCTGTTTATAGGAAAGGGAACTGATGCCCGGCAGTCAAAAGGGGCTGAGTCTTCTCCACTGAAGGGAGCACAGCCCGGAAAGTGAGTCTCCATGAGAACCTCAAGGGTCTCTTGCGCACTCAGAGTCCAATTGCCACATGGTTTCTTAATGAAACTAGGGACAATGGGCGTTGCCGATAGAATCTTACGAAGTCTGCTCGTCTCGGAGGAACCCTCCACTCCACTGCAGAAGGATCTCCAAGACCTTTGCTTCGCATTTCTTACCATATTCTTGAACCTATTCACTGAGGACTTATAAGCAGACCAGTTTCCTGATCTCTTAGCCTCATTGAAGAGCCTACGGGAGGCTTTTCTACTGCTCTAACAACAGGCGCTTTTTTACAATCTTTTCTGCTGCGGCTACAGACGATATTTGTCTTTTTTTTGAATCTACACTTTAGGATAATTAAACTTATCACTTTGTGTTTCGACGGACACAACCACGGAGCACATATATTGAAGTGTCCAAAATTCATATTTTTTATGTTCACCGATTTTGATAGTTTTTTGGTATTTTGTTCTCAGATATCTGAATATTATGATTCTGTAATATTAGGCTGACATATTTATTATTTGTTTGGAGAGACACGCTTGAATTTCATATATGTTCGCTTGTGTAAAATGGCATGCAAATTTACTGTATATTCAATCTTTTGGTACAATCACAGTTGTAATATATAATAACAACAAGTAGTAACATACTTTTATAATGTACTGTAGATATAGATTTAAATAGCACCGTTAGTATTTAAGCACTCATTTACAATACAATAAATAAGTTGACCTCGACGTACTTAAGGATTAGAGGTTAAGTTAACATTTTAGGAGATATATTAATTTAATCATTGTTTTATGTTCAGAGTGCAGAGTGGCTAATAAACAGTTGAATAGAAAATGTCTTAACTTCTTTTTATTTGAATAGGAGGCATAAAAACAGTAAACTTATAATTTGACTTTGTTGTATATTTTCGTTTATGACAATTGTCATAGATGAGACTTGCATTAACAAAAGTTGGAAAAAGTCCCAAATAAAAAATTTCATTGTTGAAAAAAGCATAAGCTTTAATTAAATTTTAATTGTTGTTTACTGATACTGTTGATAACGAAAGTAGAACCTCAAGCACAATTATATGAGATAGACTATTAAGTAAGGGTGATAGGTATTAAAGTAATTAAAGCAGAAGTTATTCTGCCAATAGGTACGTCTCTACCTAAAGGCCCTTATTCAATGATTTTATTTTTTACATTTTATTTGATTATTTATATCAGCTATGCTGTGCGAGTAAGCTCAGGAAGCGAGGATTAAGGACTATAGAGCCTAAAGATTAGACTATTCGCGAGGAATTGGACGTGTTGCCACTAATGAAGACGTTATTTATAATCTATTATTATTTTCAGACCCATTTATAAAAAAAATTTCGCTCAAAGCTGCATTTAAAAAAATTGCAGTACCGAAAACTGAGTTGATGCATTAAAAATCAAGGGAGTTATGCCATTTTTTCAATACGAGTTGTGTTGGAAGTGGTCGTAAAAGTGGGCGGATATTTTTCAAATTTCACACAAATGATTCTGAGTGTTTAAAATTTCTACGTGCCAAAAAACAATGCCGTCGGTCAAAATTTATTATTAACTTTGTATCAAACAAAAAATGCGTATGTGCCAAGTTTCATTGCCCTTTGACAATTTCTTCTATTTTAAGCCGCTCTTTATATGAACCTCAACCAAAGTGCGGCGCTTTCTCAATATGTGGTAGCTAAATTTTCTTTTTTCTTTTCATATATTTTCTTAGTGGTGGAAGTCACAACTCATTTTTCTCATATACTAAATTTTTATTTTTTAAGTTTCCGTACTCAAATGGTAAAAACTTTACCCTATTGTTTTCTCTACACTATCTGTACATCTGTAACTGCTAGGGATGCCAGATTAAGAGTCACAAAACACTGGACATTGGGGTTTAAAAAGCTTAACACATAACAATAGTTTTTGTTTTCTGTAAATAATTTTTTTTAAAGTATGTTTTCATCCACAAACATATATTATTATATTAATAATTAAAAAATATTACAATTAAATATTTTTGTTTCATTCTTTAAAATTTATTTAATTGAACTTTAGTCATTTAAATATGTACATTATGCATATGTGCACTTTATTAACAAGAAGGTATAAACTCCAAATTTTTGAAATTTCACTTTTTGCAATTAATCCACCAACATCATCGGTATCTTTCTACTGTTCAGATTTCAACGATAACTTTTTCATCTCTATAACAACATTTGAGACCATTGCACAGTGGCCAATTTGGCTTCGCTAGCGGTATTAAATTCAAATTTTCAAATCTGAAAAACCGTTTATTTTTTTTTAATAATCGATAACAAATACGTTCACTAGATTTGTATCGATTTTTAAAAGCTAAGCTTACAGCTGATGAACAGCTGTGAGCTGTCAAAGTCAGCATATGTTTCTGCAAGTGTTGTGCAAAATATTTCCACCTTTGCGATCATCGTTTTGCTATTCGTGTAAAACTTGCAAATTTTATTATTTTCATTAAAAGTTTTGTTATATACTAACGCCAAGGTATGTATTATATAAAAAAAAAACTGTGGTTGTGATCTGTGTATACTTATGTTATTTATAAAACGTAATTGTGTTTAAGTGTATTAGTGTATTATACTAAATTTTTATTTTTTAAGTTTCCGTACTCAAATGGTAAAAACTTTACCCTATTGTTTTCTCTACACTATCTGTACATCTGTAACTGCTAGGGATGCCAGATTAAGAGTCACAAAACACTGGACATTGGGGTTTAAAAAGCTTAACACATAACAATAGTTTTTGTTTTCTGTAAATAATTTTTTTTAAAGTATGTTTTCATCCACAAACATATATTATTATATTAATAATTAAAAAATATTACAATTAAATATTTTTGTTTCATTCTTTAAAATTTATTTAATTGAACTTTAGTCATTTAAATATGTACATTATGCATATGTGCACTTTATTAACAAGAAGGTATAAACTCCAAATTTTTGAAATTTCACTTTTTGCAATTAATCCACCAACATCATCGGTATCTTTCTACTGTTCAGATTTCAACGATAACTTTTTCATCTCTATAACAACATTTGAGACCATTGCACAGTGGCCAATTTGGCTTCGCTAGCGGTATTAAATTCAAATTTTCAAATCTGAAAAACCGTTTATTTTTTTTTAATAATCGATAACAAATACGTTCACTAGATTTGTATCGATTTTTAAAAGCTAAGCTTACAGCTGATGAACAGCTGTGAGCTGTCAAAGTCAGCATATGTTTCTGCAAGTGTTGTGCAAAATATTTCCACCTTTGCGATCATCGTTTTGCTATTCGTGTAAAACTTGCAAATTTTATTATTTTCATTAAAAGTTTTGTTATATACTAACGCCAAGGTATGTATTATATAAAAAAAAAACTGTGGTTGTGATCTGTGTATACTTATGTTATTTATAAAACGTAATTGTGTTTAAGTGTATTAGCAACTCGCCCATTGTAACGTACACCTGTCTTTCGTGGAGTAGAACTTACAAAATTCACCTGCATTCAGTGTAATTGTAAATTTTCCTATATGTGTAAACCAATGTGTGTCCAAAATGTCCAAAATTTACTGCGAGTACCTGCGAGCCTTCAATTTATTGTACTTTTTAGGCAAAATGTCAGTGACAAAACGCACCCTTTTTTTAATATTTATAATCTATTATTATTTTCAGACCCATTTATAAAAAAAATTTCGCTCAAAGCTGCATTTAAAAAAATTGCAGTACCGAAAACTGAGTTGATGCATTAAAAATCAAGGGAGTTATGCCATTTTTTCAATACGAGTTGTGTTGGAAGTGGTCGTAAAAGTGGGCGGATATTTTTCAAATTTCACACAAAGTGAAGTTTCTCGCCGTGGAAAATTATGTTCTTGGTACCGTGTTGAGCAAAATTTACTATACTCAGAAGGAGCAGTGTGAAATTGGAAGGAAACTGCGAAATTTTGCTAGTAGGCTTATCCAAAAGTGGAAGGCCTGTGGCAGAAGTAAGGTGTTGTTTGAAAAAAGTAACCAAGAATGGCTAGATACACCATTGGTATTATTGGGAAAAAAAGCAAATAAAAATATTGGACGACCGGAAAAAGAGCTTTCCGAGTGCTGCAGGAAAACGCAAGTCAATAAGATGTCACGGCTTACAGAGGAAGTGCATTGTGAAGGATTGTTGGTAGCTGCAAGCTGCAGTTTATATAAAGCTGGAAAGCGCAGTGCTTCCAAAGTTGTAGAAATGGTAAAAGGTGATGAGGATTTTAGCGGAAAGGTAATAAAAAATATAAAAAAACCAAAGCCCCTTCCATCAAAATTTTCGGACGATAAAGCGCTTGCGGTATTTGTAGATCTTGGACATACCAGATACACTTGGAACTTGAACAAGAAATTAGCGAAGTAAACATGAGAGACCAATATTTACTTTCAATTTGTATTGTACCACTGCAAGTGCAGAACGGACCGACAGTTTTATAGAAAAACAATCGACCTTCTTCTACACGATACTGTCGACCAATCAAAATACTTTGCGAGAAGGAAACGGCGGACCTGAGTCGCAGGGAAATTGAAAATATTAATAGCCAAATATTAAATATTGTACCAACATATGTAAACACATTGATTATTGATCACCAATTTCACATGACCATGCTTGATGGTAAAACTTTCAGCGTCATTTCAGAATCTTCTTCGCAAATATGCGGAATCTGCAAGGCAACAAATGCATTTGTTGGTCGACATACCAATGGCTGTTACTGGAAATACCAACAACGGAAATACGGCAAGAAGGTTCTTTCAACAACCAGATTTAGCCGCTCGTATAACTGGAGTAAACGAAAATTTAATATATCGATTCAGCGTCGTCTTACGAGCACTTGCGTGTGGATACGATATAAACACGGAGGCATTCAGACTTTACGCAATGGAAACTGCGGAAATTTTTGTTAGTTTATACCCTTGGTTTTACATGCCCTCGTCTGTTCACAGAATTTTAATTCATGGAGCAGACATAATCAATCATTTTTCGCTTCCAATTGGTATGATGTCCGAGGAAGCGCTTGAAGCCAGAAATAAAGATTATCGGAACATCCGTGAAAATAATACCAGAAAAAATTGCAGGAAAAATACAATGGAAGATATAATTAACGCTCTTTTTGGTGCTTCTGATCCCTTAATATCTTCATTGTCCAATGGCTCATCAATTTCCTATTCCAGAAATATTAGTTTCGGTAAGGAAGTTAAAAGTTTGCTTATAATGCATCATTTTGAAGATGATTTCTCTGAATCTGATACTGAAGAATCTGATTAATATTTCTTTTAAAATATGGTTTCTCTTTGAGTTGACAATTTTTTTTTTTATTTTATATATGAATATCTAGTGGAAAATGTTTATTGAATTAAAAAAAAAATAAAAAATTCAAAAAAAAAATAGAAATAAAAAATTTAAAATTAAAAAAAAAAAAATAAATTAAAAATAAAAAAAAATTAATTTTTTTTTTCCAAAAATTGTTTCATTTTTTCTGAATTGAGAAAAAAAAAATTTTTAAGATATCTTCTTTACTTTGGAAGCTATGAATAAAATGCCGCTAGCGAAGCCAAATTGGCCACTGTACATTGTCGTGATTATGTAGTGATTACCTTCATATCAACAATAATTCTTGCGAAAAAAATCGATTTCAAAACAGATTTCATCTGTCTGCCTATAACAGCTCAAGTATATGGCCACATAAGAAAGGTTACATTAATTATTGGGACACATTTATATCTCCAAACTTTATACTTTTTCAACTGTTCAATAGTTTGGCAATATACATCAAATTGCAATATACATCATTAATTTCCAAATTCAAATTATATACTTGCTGTTGTAGTAGATTTAGCAATCAGGTTTTGTGTAAATTTCAACCGTCTGTCTGTAGCGGTTCAACAGTTTGCCCATATATATCCGATTATATCAACTATTTAATTTATAATATAAAATTTTTATACTTCTTATCATACCAAATAAAGTAGTGGATGTTCTGTATAAAATTAAGGTGTTTGTATACAGCGGTTCAAAAAATACGGCCATATAGAACAAATTACATTAATTTTTGTGAACACCCTTTAATTTCTAAATGCAAATTATAAGCTTCTTGTTATAGCGGACTTAGCAAAAGATGTCCCTTGTAAAATTTAGCTGTCTGTCTATAACGGTTCAAAAGTCCGGTCACATACACCATATTACATCAACTATTGCGACACCCGTTTATTTCCAAACCCTAATTTTATACTTGTTGCTATAGAGAGTTAGTAATACAGGTTATTTGTAAATTTCTATCGTCTGCCTACAACTGTTTAAAAGTATGGCCATATACATCAAATTAAATGAACTATTGGGGCACCCTTTATTTCATAATTCCTAATGTTATTACTTGTTACTATAACGGCCATAGCAATCGATATTCTGTCCAATTTGCAAGCGTTTGTCTATAACGGTTCAAAAGATAGGCCCATATAAGTAAATTTACATCAATTATGGGGGTACCCTTTAATTTTTAGATTTATTTTTGTATTATTTTTTGTTTTTGGGAGCTATAGTAATACGCAGTCTTAATTTTCAAAATCGGATCAGAAATGACTGAGTTCTGGAGGCACAAATATAATAAAAAGCAACATTCAACCGAATTGTATAAACTCCTTCTTTTTTTGAAGTCGGTTAAAAAGGTATTCTTTTAGTTTTACATTCTTCTTTATAGATATCGTTATCAGCAATTTTATATGACACGTATTACCATTAACCTTTTTGGTATTTTTTTTCCTTTCTTCAAAAAATACACTTTTGCATGAGACCAACCAAAACGAAAGCAATCTATACCTGATAAAAGCAAGAGCCACCTCGCAGGAATATATTTTAAAAGTTTCTATACCAGCAAGGTCAAAATATTCTTTTAACTTTTCAGTTGTCATCTCCGACGAACTGAACTAATTAAATGTTTTTTAAATGATTTTTATTCAGTTATTTAGAATATGTCAGTTACAATTTGCTTTGACATATCATTAAATTTGTGGTAAACCGAGTTGTGAATACCGTAGTTAACTGCAGCATTATCGGCACTATATGCTGTCATTTGTTTTATTTGTAAAACAGTATCTGTAATTATTCTCATTATATTCAAAAAAATTTCGAAGTTTCATGCGGTTGCTGTAAATGTCTAAAAATCGCCTGCGAATTATACGTCCGGGATTTAAGTATTGAACAGCGTAAGTTTTCAAATTGCCAATATTGTAAGCATAGCTACCTACAGAGAACTAATCGTTAGCTTTTAGAGCATAAATCGCTACTTGTTAAAAGTAAGGTAAACTCTTTTCATTTATCTCAGAAAATTTTGAGTCTTTTTTTCGATGGACAAGATTTTCTGGTAAAATTTTTTTTATTATTTTTCATCTAATAAAATAATAAACTGTACGTAACAGAATTGACTACCGCTCACTGCAAGATTTGTTATGACATCAGCTGTTCAAGTGTTGTGATTGAATAGAAGAGGGAAATCATAAGAGGTGTCCTTCAGTGTTGCCACGGAAATACAGGAAAAAGTTGCACGTATCCTACAAAAAAGTTACCATTTTTTATTAAAAATTACATTTTGAAATTTTCCCTTAGTAAATTAATCTAATTTATGTAAAATATAGTAAAAAGCTTTATTCCACATTATAGGGAAATTAATACAGTGAGCAAAAAAAGAACTGAAATAAAAAAAGTAGTAAAACATATGAAAAAAATTCCGGCCCGATGAATTATTTAATAGTCACTGCCCGTGACTATTTAAATCAGTATTGAAGAAAGCTTTAAAATTAGTTAAAGTAAGATTTTTTTAAATAAATCTGTTCAACCGTTATTAAGGACAAATTGGAGTTTTAATTGCTCAAAACTTCAACATTAAATTACTGAAAAATTTTCTGTAATACAATCCGGTAATTCTTCAAGGATATTAAATGAAAATGTTCTTCTAAATCAAATTTTTTAAGCGGAATAACTAAAGTTGTTAACAATTTTCACAAGTTTGAACAGAGTACTTAGTTTTCCGCTCAAAATAAGGGCAGCTCCTATTATTTCACAGTGGCGAAACATTTTTGCCAGAAACATTTTGCTGTTTGTAAACTTGAAACAAAAAACTTTTAGTGATTTCTCACTAATTGAACAGGAAACAACTTCAGCGTTTATTTTGGTTTTTTTTAAATATACCAAAATTATACATGTTACTCGTACGTGGAGCCTTTAAAAGTTACAAAAAATGTAAAAAATCTAACTAAACGGCAACCCTGGTGTCACTATTTAACCTTACAACACTGTGTACTAAATGGTAGTTAATTAAAAGTAATAAAAAATACGGATATTTTTTCCAAAAATTTATATATGTATAGCTGCACAAATTTAATTTTATCTTGAAACTAGATCATCCAGCTAATCCGGCATTTGGCTGACCTATTTATTACTAGCAGTGCCCACGACTTCCTCTGCGTGCCATTCCTAATTTTTTTAAAATTCAAATTGAGAAAAATGAGTTTTTAAATATTTAATTCAGAGTTCTGTTGACAATGTTCAAAACTTTTCATCTACAAAAATAAAAACTGCCGACAACTTTCTTAGTACCACTATACCAGTAAAGTTAGGTGCTTTCACATTTGTAACTTTATTTTCTCTACGAAATGATCTATTGACCTATTATTATATAAAAAATATATTAGACCAAGGTTCTAAAAGACCTCCTCACAAAATTTTGTTCAAATCCATTCAGTAGATTTTACGTGATGCGAACACATACAGACAGACAGTCAAAAATTCCAAAAATAGTTTTTTTGTACATCATATCGACTAATATCCACACCAACATCAAAATTTTCAAAAAGTATTCCATGTACAGAAATGAATCCTTTGCAGTTTTATTATATGTATAGATTGTTAACGCCCTGTTTCCTGAGCGGGACTCGATCTCAAATATTTTAAGTTTGGTTTTCTAAATAAATAAATGAATTTTTTTTATTGTAAATGTGTTAATTTAAGGCTTTCGTATTCCCAAACTACTTTACCGCTTTTAATTAAATACACATTGTACATTTCCATCTTCTTGTTTGAGAAAAATAGCAAATATTATTGAACTGTTTGGCTTTTCTTATTTGTACTGACATATGTGTGTGTGTATGAAAATAATCATAAATTTTGAGCAGAAAACATTAAAAGGAAAAATGCTACATTAAAATTAAGTTCAACATACACGAGAACTACAAAAAAGTCTACATGGTTTTTTCCATGTGTTTGGCAAATATGCAGTGTGAGGACAAACATTATTTAATAATTTCATATTTCTATCCCACGATGATTTGTTGAATGACAATAGTTATTGCAAAACAGAATTATTATGAAAATATAACATTTTTTTCTAAAGAACTCTTATAATGTCTATAATGAACTCGTAAATATTTCAGGATTTGCATTTCTGTATATTTGTTTATCTAACTAAAGAATGGGAGACTTAATTTCACTTTAAATTGTTTTTGGTTGGTTGTTTGTTTTCGTTTTTGGAGGCTTTAACTTTTTGTTTTATGAAACTTGTATCAAATCCAAATTCCCACACACACAATTGTTTATTTTTACGTCAATTTATTGTTGTTTTGTTACTTTGTTTTGTTTTGTTTGTTAAGCAACAATAATGACTCCTCTTTGCCAGCATATATTCAGTTAGACAGACCTGTTATCCATATTAATTTATAAGTGTGAGTTTTTGTTTTGTGTTTAGCAAATCGTATATTAAATATTTGAGGAATTTTTATACGAGAACTGTAAATATTTTAAGGGTGTTTGTTTGCCCATTTCAAATCCATCAACTAACATCATAAAAATAAGTAAGTACTAATCAAATAAACAATCAACCCCCTTTGGTTGTGTACGACTACTCTGTCAGTTATCAGTATGAAGTATTTTGTGCGTCCTCTTTAGCAGTTTTGAATGATGTAACAGTCAGTCGAAGTCACCCCTGTATAGTAAACAAATGCCGTGTATAGTATAGCAAACACCGTATGAGAGATTGAGCAAACTTATTATTTATTTGAAAATTCACTCCATATATCACTAGTCATCGTCATTTTATCAAATTTAGCTTTTGTGAATGCGTAAATAGAGAACGTCGTTCTTTATTTGTATTATTTTACAATAATTATAACATAAATGGCCAGGATATTCTTCACACTAAAATAGCACCCAGCTAGCAATACCTCTACCACCTTCGTTGGTCGTCTTTCTCATGACTTTATTTGTCTGTTTTTAAGCTGTGACTTTGACACGTTTTAAGACTTTATTGCATTTTATTACATTTTGTTACATTTCACAGTTAAACTGACAGTAAATCTTTTTTTTCGTTTGTCTTCTCTTTGAATAATGCATCAACAAAGTTATATTTGGCGGGCGCATTATTAAATCACCACTGGGAAATTAAGGGTTCCTTAATTAGCCATAGAAAGGTAGTTATAGTTAATGCAGTAGCAAGTATATAATATTTGGTCATGGGAATGAATTGAACGATCATGAAAATACCATATTATTTGCTGAGAAGGTTAAACAAATTTTAGTGTGTGTTTGTATATTTTTTGTTCAGTTAAGGTAGTCACAGTTCACGTAGAATTCATCCAACTTGGCGTAGCTCAGCTGAGATATTACCTGTGTTATCCTTTAAACAAACTTTCACAATTGTAAGATTAATCTTTCGTTATACACAAGACTAAAATGATATAAAGACGCAATAGAGTATGATCGTCGACAACAAAAAAAAAAAAACTAGAGGGCACGTTCGTAAATGCAGCAGTTATGCCAAGTTTTGTTGCTGATGCGCGATCAGCTGTTGCAGATGCTTTGCAAATGCATGATAACTGCAAAGAGTTTGCTTTTTTGAACGTTTTGCAAAAGAAACACAAAATGTTAACCAAATAACTAATAGCAGATATTATTGAAAATGTTGATTCTAAAAGAGATAACTTTCTTCTAAAATATAACAAAAACAATTAAAAGCACACAGAGAAAAGAGATTCGTCGTGAGAACCGAATTTGTTCCCAATCGAATTTGGTCGGTTGTGGTTATTATCTGAAATTCAGTTAAGAGAACTGAATAAATACGGTACTTCCAATTATTTTAAAAATAAATTCGATAGTCGATAAAAAGTATTATTGTGAATTAAATTAAACAACGATATTTTTTACATTTGTCTTTATTTAGGATAAAAAAAGCAAACAAATAAAACATTTCTTGACTTTAACAATAACTTTTACCTAAGCACTTCCACTTCCTTACGTTTTCATGCTTTAAACTTTTGACTCTTATTGTCTTCTGTCTTACATTCCACTCTGCACGGTTTTCCACTGCAAAGTAAATACAACTTTTGAAAACCTATTTTATTCACACATGTCTTGAACTCACCTCTTAACGTTATTGGAGAAATTTTCGCAACTTTCAATAAATCTTATTGCATATTTTTTTATAAATTTTAATATTTTTCAAATTTTAATATTTTATATATAAATTTTATTTTTATTATGTTAAAAAACTAAGAAGAAATAACGCAATAACTTCCAATATTCGGGTTTCAGTACTAAAGTGCTGAATAAGTTTCGTTGCATCACCCAATAACCAGAATTGGTTTTATACAGACACAAATTGGGCAGGTAAACTTTGTTAACTGTTGTTGCGACCAACATTTAAGATCTAATATAGTTTGTTAGTTTATAGTACAAAAAATCTGTCAAGATTATGTTTTATTTATTATACAAATAAATTATGATGTTAGTAATTGAATATTGAATATTTTAACTGATTTTTTACCGATCTTTTTTCTGTGTGCAAGATGAAACGACTTCTGATTATAAGAAATAAAGTCAGACTTAAAAGAAGGGTGATTCCTAAAATAAAAAATTACTTTGGTGTAATTAAACGGTATCCAGATGATGTTTTCTATGCCCATTTTCGAATGTCTCGTTCTACTTTTGATTCCATAATACTTAAATAAAATTAATATTTTATCCATATTTTCTCAACAGAAATTACAAAACTCCTTAAAGCCTTTTTGGATAAGAACACTAGGTGGTCGGTTAGGAATTTCACTCGAAAAGTGTTTATATATTTCTCTTTGAAAGCTTTGTAATAGCGATGTGACTTTTATTTAAACTTTCCAGACAAAGGTATGAATATTGCACAATATTGCGTTTAAACTTAACTTTTGCCGTGTTTTATGTGAAAAAATTATATTAAATTTCTTTTTGTGTAGCTTTAATCCAAACAAATTTGTTTATTGCGCACTATTGCATCAGAAACCAAACTGTTGCATTATTTGCAGAAATTTGCGGCAGTACTGCCAATTGTTTGCATAAATGAACTTTTGACGTTAAACAGTGCTGCCAAGTGTTGCATTAATGAACGTTTTTTTTTACTATGCTGCAGTGATGCGCAACTGTTGCATTTACGAACGTACCAAGAGTTACTCGTAGCCAGATATTGCGATTTTCAAACACATTTGGCGACCTAACTTTTGATTTGGCGACGTGGCGATTTTTGCGTTAGCGGAGATTTTCCTGGCGATTTTTACACGTCTTGATGAGTATTTAATTTGTCTTGACAAATGTGGATACAAAAATTTTGGGTGAAGCTGAAGAATTATGTTTCCGTAATTTCAACAGCAGAAAATTATAAAACAGCGCAAAACATTTACGACGAATTGTGTGTGTCCTATAGTAAATGAAATGAATAATTTAAACTAAGAATTTAAATCAAACAATGTGAACGCAGACAGTATACAAAATAGGCTTTATTCTTCTTTAATGTTATTCCTTAATAAGTTTTGAGCCATCAGTTTTAAATAAAGTACAAAGTTGTGCAAAGTTTATAAAGAATATAACCGCAACCATTGATGTGCCAAACACATTTCTTCACTACTCCATTGAATTTTAGCCATTTTGATGAAATTTTCCAAAAAAATATTAAAATACTCGTTTTGCGAATTTTGTTTAAAAGAACAAACCTGTACGGGACTGACAAATATGGGCTCGGATTAAGTTTTATGTACTATAATCAAAAATAATAAAAAAGCCTAAACTAAAACCATTTATTTATATCAATAACCCTTATCAGTTGTAAAAATACTTTACAAGATTTTTTAGGCTTTTTCGCTAGAAAATCGTATATCTCTGGAAATATTATGACAAGCCAAAAGATGACCTTAGATTTCGGACTCAAGGAAGAGGTGTTGCATTTCAGCTAATTTTTTTTAGGAGAAAAAGTTAAAGCATTCTTTTTCGGAAAAGCGATAAAGAGTAAAAATATATGCATTTTTATACATTGATTCCATCAGACTAAAGAATAATTATTTTTCCAAAATATACATAATTCTTTGAATGGCCAATTCTAAAAACGAAATAAAAAAATAAATTATAATAAAATAGTTAATATTGACAACAAATTCTCGTTTAGATTGCTGGTAACAGCTAAAATGATAATTTTCCTTTTCAATAATCAAAACTTTTTAATCCTCATGAATATATTAGCCTTAACATTCAGAATTATAAATACAATTTTGAAAGAAAAACAAAGCTAAAACACGTGTTGAGGCTCAAAACATCAACAAAAAGTTGTGTAAGACCCAGGCACTTGCATACATTCAGACATAAAAACACACACTCTGACACATTTATTACGATTTGGATGTTTAGTGTCTTGCTTGTACGAATATGGTTTGCAAAAGTATTTGTTTGGTTAAAAAAGAAAACATGCCTAAAGGACATTTTAACTATGAAGGCTGTCTTTCGACAATTGAAATTTCGACTTAAGAGTGAACGAGCGCGTGTACGCCTTCTAAGAATTATGTTGTTCTTTTGATATGTATATTCGTTGGTTTTTTGTTTATTTGGTTTGATTTTGTTTCATTGCCTTTGTTATTGTAACTGCCGGTTGGCCACTTTGAAACACTTAGTTGCTACTGTTATTTAAAGGACGACAATAGTGAACAAGATGTAAGTTATTGTCATTTAAACATAAATTTCGAATTATTGGGTTGGTAAAGAAGTCTTGTATTAGGAACAATACGCAAAAGGCTGTAGTTTTTTCCCGCATGAGTAAGTGTCAATAATATTCGATATTAATTTAATTTCAACAAAAATTATGTCTGTTTTTTCCTTAATGTAGGTTGGTTATTCGTATACTTAAGAACTTGTTTTTAATGAATTTTTTCCAAAAAGAAACTACTTTTTAGTTATTATACACTTTGCTACAAAATATATAAATAATTATATGTGACGATAGAGAAGTAAAAAGTAAGAAAAAACCACCTAGTAAATAAATTGGCGCTCGCCCATATTTTCCGAGTTACGGGGCTCTGAAATTTTCAAATTTTTAAAAATGTCAATATGGGTATCATTTTAAAGCTTTTGAAGATATCTTTAAGAAAATACTTAAATTTTGTAAAAAAGCTTAACCCATTAAAAGCCGATATAATTTTTATGTAAAATTATATTTATGCAGTTCCAAAATTTTTTTATTTTTTATTTGTCTGTCACCCCATTATTTGCTTTTTTGATTGGAGTCACTTCACTAAACTAGATTTACATAGATGGTGAAAGAAAAGATTCGGCATAGCGCAATATAGCACTCTTACTTGTTTTTGTTAAATTTATCAAAATTTTCATTTTTTTTAAGAGAAATTAAGATTTTGACCGAAAAATCTTTTTAGTTTAATCATATATTATTTTATATTTTCTTAAAATGAAGTATTGTTTCTACAGGTTCTAATCATCCATTAATATAATAAAATAAGTTTTTGTGTAATTTTCAACAATTTATTTCATTTTTCACTTTTTACATACACTTCATCATATATCATATAACCACATGCACCATACTGCAGATTTCTCATTGTATAGTTTAAGTAAAAATCGGCGTAAGAAATTATTTTCTATCATAAAGTTTTTTCTGTTAAAAAAAATTTTATTCCGGTAATTTAAGTTTTCCTTAGCGTGGTTGTCCAAACTTACTTTTTTTTTTACTAATTTTTATTGAAAGACATGGACCGATCTTGTTTACGAAACTATTTCTAATCAATTGGCATGTTTAAATTTTCTATTGCTTATCTAGTGCCTTGGCAAAGTTGATATCATCACGAACATGGACTGACAGACGAATAGACGGTCCGACGGACATCGCTATGCAAAAGAACTCAGAATATGTATACTTTCTGTGGTTGGAAATGGAATTTGTAGACATTATAAACGGAATGACAAACTTTTCAACTGTGGTGAAAGGTTTAATAAGAAATAAATAAACAAAATTGATAACAGATTCTATTTTGCAAATCTTGGAAGATTCAGAAAAACCGCTTATGTGGAGTTTTTTTTTATCAAAGTAACAAACCCAGTCTTCTCATAAACTTTTCTATACAACGATGCAGTTTCTGATTTTATCAACTTAGCTATTTTATTTTAATAGACATGATTTTTTTACCCAGCCAATATTTAAAAATACCAGAAATTATTTTTCTGAGAGGGTTGTTTACGTTTTTTGATACACTTGTTTGTTTCAGGATAAAAGCAAAACAAGGTAGTCATAGAGGGTGGGTTTTATTTGATGAAATTGTTTTGATTTTTCAAGCGTCTTGTTTACAATTCTCACGCGTGTGACTTTTAAATGACAGATTAGTTTAAGTAAATATTTGTTATTGAAACGTGAACGTGCTATTAGAACAAACGTTTGTCAGCCAAAATGTAAATGCTTTTATAAACAATAATACAGAACGGTACTTTGTAAACACCACATACAACAGTATTCTATTTTATGTCCTTATTAGATAAAGTTGTGCAATATGCATGCATTACGCTGTGTTCGGTTTTCTTTTAGCTGGTTTTTTTCTGTTCTAGATGATAGTGATCTGTGCTTCAAACAGTGTCTTAACGGCCATCACAGCAAGTGAACTAACATGCGAACGTCAACCAAAAATAATCTTTGTCATCATATTTTTATCGCAAGAGAATATCATTTTATTATTTATTAATATTAAATTATAACAGTTTTTTTATTCATTCCTTTCCCGTCATCACTTCTGGTGAGATAAAAAGAGGGAAATTTGAATTGAAATTTAAAATTTGTTTAAACACACGTGTCGTGGTTTAATTTAAAATGATTGCAAACAAACTAATTTTCGTTATCAGTAAAAAACAATTGAACACTGTTCTCTCATCATATTTTCATTTAAATGTTTTAATTTTCTAACTTCCTTTCCTTCCCTTGTGGTATTATTTTTTAATATAATTTTTATTAATGAGATTATAATCATCATCATCAGTATAAATCTTTAAAATAAGAATTTAATTTATTTGTGTTCAAATACACTTGTCTATTTTTTCTATTTTATGACTTTTTTAAAAAGGGATGGTTAAACTTATATTCAAATTACAAAAAAAAACTGTCAATTTAACGCAAGATGATTTGATTAATACAAAACAAGCTTTCGCATTTTCTTTACATTTCTTTTCTCCTTGTCTTGTTTTATATAGTTTAACGTCTTTGAATTTCATTGAAAATCCTTAGGCAAATCATTTCGTCAGGTTTTTTTTCCCAGCAATTTGTTCATGTTAATTTTTCATAGATTTTAATCAAAAGATTTAGCAGAATATTTTCCTAAACCGGATGTTAATGACATTTTATTTTTGTTTGTTTTTTGAAAAATTTTAAAATTTCATTCCTGAAAATTAAAATTTAATTAATTTCCTCTGGACATCTTTTGTTTATTTTAGCAAAAATATTCATTTGGCTTTAATTGAAATTTCTTTTTTTTAGACTTAATCTATGTATATATAAAATATATTTGTATATACAAATTGTTGCAAGTATCTTGTGGCTTTATAACTCACGAACGGTCAAACCGAATTCGATTTTTAGGGTTTGTTCGTTTGGTCGTGTAGGTGGTTCATCTAAACTTTGCACGAATTCAGTCGACGCTTTTGTGAGTTATGACTAAAACGGGTATTTACGGTTGCACTTGTGAAATATCTGGAGTTGAACAGCTTGCTTAGTGACCGCCAGTACGGCTTCCGTAGGGAACGATATACGTGTGACTTATAGGCCTTCCTTTCGAAAGCCAACATTTCGGCAAAAGTACGGTGGTGGCTTTAGATATTTCCAAGGCGTTTAATAAATTGTGGCATGGTGCTCTCATATCAAAACTATTCGCTTTTGATGTCGGTGATAGCTTCTATCGATTTAAATCCAGTTTTCTCAGGGATCGCACTATACGAGTTGTTATACATCGGCCTTCCAATACCATTTAAAATAAGGGAACTTGTTTCTGAAAACCGTAATTTTGTACGTGCAACATGGTCGATTGCCTAGTGAATCGCACTACGCATTAAAGAGAAAATTCGTATTATAGCCAAACAGTTCCTATGTGGAATAAACTCCAAGCTGAGATCTTTCCTGTTATTTTCAGTGTGCAAAGATTTAAATTAAATGTCCGTTAATCCCTCCTCCAATAACGTAATTTCCTAGTATTGGCACAATGAGTTGCATAAGTACGGGTCGCCCCTGAGTGTTGTTCGTATTTAAAAAAAAACTAAAACAGAGATAGATATTTATTTCGAATTTCCAAGAGGGTATGCTTATTTAGACAAAGGAACAGGACGGATAAGTGAGGAATAGGAAAAATGAGCGGATTCGATTTTAATTAAATTTAAATTTCATTTATTTTCAACTTCTAAAGATCATTTTAAGAAAAAAACTTATTGGAACAAAAGCAAAAACAAATGTACAAGACGAAATACAGAGAGAACAGTGAAGAAATTCATACGTTGGTTTGTGTGTAAATTTCGTCTAACCAAATTAATATTGATATGAATATATCTCGTATTCTTATTTACAAAGTTAGTTGGTTAAATATATGATGTTTATAAAATACACAACTAAGGTAGATAGATGCGATGAATGCTGATGAAGGTCGTAGCGGTCCAGAAAGTGCAGCATTTCATTCTGCTAGCATCTAAATTTTCTTGTTTTCTTTGGAAAACGTCCGCATACATTTAAAAAATAATTGTTCTTTCTAAAAAAAAGGATTTTAGAAATTAAAATAAATGAACCAAAGCCAAAATTGGTTGGGCTCCACAAGAGTTTGAGTGGGACCATACACTGAAAAACACAAAAGTACCGTTGTCTAAAAAACGGTACTTAGAAAAAAATAATTACAGCGTTTTTCGTGTTCAGGAGGTCCCAACTAACTGATCAAGCCATTTGGTGTTCTTGGTATTTTTTTGAAATTAAAAATTTGTAAAGCTGTGTAATATTCACAGGTAAAATAATAATTTAATAAAAATTAAAAAAAAAAAATATTTTTAATTTTTCTTTCTAAAAATGTTTAGAAAATTAATTAAAAAGAACCAAAAAGCCGAAAATAAAGTAAAATTTCATTAATTTTAAGAATATTTAAAATATAAATAAATCCTGATTTATAGATCCAATAGGCTGAAGGAAATCTGTTATAACTTCCATACTATTCTCATTGTGCTGGCGAAGCGTCCCGAAAACAGCTAGTCTCATATAAGTTTGTATAATTTAGTCAGCTTTTAAAATATTTATAACAAAATTTTTGTGACCTAAAATTTATAAATTGTAGTTGGAACGAAAAAAAAATTTTTTTTTTACACAGTTTTAATATTAGAAGTTGAATAAGATATTTAAACATGTTTTTTAATTAATTTAAGTTTCCGTTATAAGAAATTGTAAAAACATTTAATACAACAAACTTAACTTTTTTTGTACATCAGCTTTAAAAGTTATTCTCTCTCTGCCACGTTCGCCGCTGTTCATTACTTTACTATTTCTTAACAAACTCACGAACAATTGAACATAAATGCTTAAGATTACACAAACAGCAGCACTCGTTGATATCGTAGATTGTACCAGATATTTAAACCAAAAGAAAATGTCTCCCTACAATCCTTGGCGAATCTATAACTAAAGACATCGTAATTAAGATATGTCAAGTATGAGTGATCATTAAATATTCCGAGTTTTTAATTTACAGATGCAAATTACTCATCAAGGTATTTTAAAATGTTAAACATAATGTATTATCAAATTATGTTAGGTACTGCTCCTGAAAGGCAAAAGATGCTGATTTATTTTTAAACTATTTTGTTTCTGCCTTGCTGTAACAATCGTCTCTGTCTAGATAAATATTCGCTATTTCTCATAATTTCATAATGCCTGACAAAGAACAAAGTTGTTGGGATTTCTTCGGTGACCTATTACAAACACCCAAATGGTGTTACTAGATCCCTTCAATGATAACGCTATTTTAAGCTAACAGTTTTGCATCCATTCAGTAGCCCTGTTTATATTTGTCTTGTTTACTGTAACAAATATAAGCCGTTATTCGACGCAGCGACGCATTCAGCGACGATTGCCATATATCGTCATGTTATTACGTTTCTTTTGTACTAATATTGTATTAATAAAATATCCAAGTTTTTCTAACAGGCGCCTGAACCACCTCATCTAAAGCGACTTCACGACAATTGTTTTTATTTTCCACTTGAAACTTCTGTGTAGTCAGCCATTGCGTCTACTTATACACGCCACACTTATTAGTGTTAGAAAGTATATATATATTTTTTTTTACAAATATATCTATATAATTTCAACTTTAATATCCACAGAAGTACTCACGCTAAAAATATCAAAAATTTAAAGCAGAAAATATATTCACATTCTTTTTATTTTAATTTTCTGTTGTAAAATTTGAATACCTTCGATGTGTTCATTTTGTCATTATTTTTTCTGGAGTTTAATCTTGGTTCTGTTATATCACCATCATCGTCGATATCACTAACATCAACAACAAATTGTAAATAACATGCAGCCATCGATGAATGTTTACATTCATCTCGAGTTGTCAACTTGAAAAACAGTCATTTCCATCAACATTTCTTTCTCATTTCAATAACTCGTTTGTTATTCACTGCCGCCCTCTATTGACCGTTGTTTTTGTGCATAGTTCCCAATCGTCCAACCCATCTTACCACCCAAGAGTATAAATAATATTTTAAAGCACCTTTTTTATTTCTGCCACAAAGTTCGAGTTTATTATATAAAAAACACATTGGATGTTTGTAAAGTTTTAAATATGCAAAGTTAAGTTTACATACAATTACATATTGTATATACACACAAGTGTGTTTTTTTTTCATACATACACTCTCATTTTAATCACCTAGCAAACACAAAATTTGAAAGGAGTTTGAATTTAATATTTCAAGTGAGATTGATGTCTGATTAAATATCCCTCTTCTAAACTGGCAGTTTTTAAACTTAATAATTTATTGTATAAAAATATAATTCGAATTTCAAAAGTTATACTTACAGATTGTCACGTTTTAAAAACAATTAGTAATTAAAAAAGTTAAAGTGTTCCCATAAAACATATATGTTTTTACGTGTATTACAAACCGCAAAGGACGCTACTTTAAAATTAAAAGAAAAAACTGCACATTACTTTAATTCCCAATAGAACAAAAAAATAAAAATAAAAATAAAAATAAATAAATATAAGAAAATAAATCTAAAAATTAAAGGATGTCCCCTTCGGTGTGTTTTAGTCGACCTTTATGAGTCTATCTTTAAAACCGTTATTGACAATTGCTTGAATGTTGACATAATGTTGACTCCTATGACCTTTATAATAACAAGTATTAATATTCAAAATTATAAATCAAGGCGTGTCCCCTGACCAATTTTTTTAACAGTTAAAACAATAACAAGTATAATATTTGAACAAAGAAATGAGAGGTTGTTACAATTATTGATGCCATTTGATCTACATGGCCTACATGAATCGTTACATATAAGACAGTGCTTACTTTGTCCGGTATAATAAGAAATATAAATTTGATATAAATTTGATATAATTTGATCTATATGGCCAAACGCTCTACGGCTGTAGACAGGGGGTTGATTTAAAAAAAAAAACTGTATTGCTAAGTTCTATTACCACAAGTATAAAGTTTGAATTTGGAAATTAACGGCGGTCCGATTAGTTAATTTGATTTGAGGTATGTTCCCGGGCTTTAAAACCGTTATAGACAGAATTATGTTTCAAAATCTTCAATTTTACTTAAGTCGCGCTAGTGCTACAAGAAAAAATGAGTTTATTAATCGTAGTTCATGCTATAATTCAGAATTCATCTCTTTGGTGTTTGATCAAGTGAAAATATCGTTGCTGTTAAGTTGCATGTAACACTAGAGACTGCACCGTGTAACTTTTTCTTTTTCGAATACAGTAAATACTTCTTCTTTCTGTCAGAACTCAAATAGTAAATCGAATTGTAAAACATGTCCCTAAAAGAGTATGAACATAGAAATATGTGAATACACTTTGTTTTTGTTGTTGAGTTTATTTTTTAACACACATTTGATAAATACGGTTGAGATTAAGTTGCTCTTAAAAACACTACTAAATCTCATCTCTTTCCGCGGAGACTTTTGTTCTCTACTTTTTTTTAAATTTTAGAAAAATTTGAATTGATTTCATTCCTTTTATTTAGATCTCATTTAAATGTTTGCTGGGTGGATAAGATTCTTTTGACGGGTTCTTTCATAAACACAACAAGTAAACAAATATTTCAACCAAACAAGTACACGGTTTTTAATTACACAAATGCAGTCAGTTAGTCTGTCTGTCTTGTTATTAAATAATATAAATTAAAAAAATGTTTATTTGCATTGTCCATAAAGAAACGTTCTTATGAACACTTGGTAAATAAACGGAAACTTTTCAAATGTAATTAATTTAATAATGTTATAATTATGACATTGTTGCCGGGCCGGTAGACAAATAAATAATGTTTTTATTAAGATTCTAAGTAGAAAAAATTTGTTATTACAGAAAATTCTTTTATGAAATTAATATTTTTAAAAAAGATTTTTTTTTTTATTTTATATTACTTGAAATGTTAAAAGTCCAGTCATATATAGGATTCCTCTGAGAACATTGCGTAGATAATTTATTTTTCAAACTATTTTAAGATGATTTTCGCTTCAAGTATATTGACTGATACGGCTGAGCTACCACCATACGGGTGCTGGAGAAGCTTGAAAAAATTCGAAAATTTGAAAAAATATTGATATAATTAGAAACAAGGTGCTCATAGAGCTGCCACAGATACCAGTCAAATTAATTTTTTCTCTTAATACAATGCTTCGCCTTTGTACTATCATGCATAATGGAAAATTTCACTTGTTACCACGCTACTGCACCCGGGAAATGATCTCAGAAAAGTAGAATTATATATGCCTAAACAAAATGTTAAGTTGAAAAATTAGCTTTTAGTTTCTTATGAAGCGAGCCAAAACTGTTTAGGAAAATATTAATAAATAAAAACTTTTATGCGCAAGATCAGATGATCAATTTGAATCCAAAAACAGAAAAGCACGATTTAACAAACACACAGGTTAATAGACGTAGTTAAAAGTGCCTTCGGAGAAAAAATATCGTTTAGCGTTTTTTATTGTCGTTTCTCAATTTTGTGATAGGGTGTGGTATTAAGGTTTGTTATATGAATTAAAGCAAAATTGCCCTAAAAACTTTTATTTGCTGTTAGAAAGCTATTTAAGGGATTTCCTAAGTTGGCCCTAGATAATTGTAGTCGAAGTCCCCAAGGAAATACATATATGGGAGCTGCTTTAAACTTTCTGTATACATATAACATACTAACAAATATTCGTGTCCACATAACAGCATCCCGATATATTCAGGCTCATTATTTTCATTTGGTGAGGTGGCTTAAAAAATATAAGTAATCGGAAACTTGCACATATAAAATTTGCATCGGGGATCATTAAAAATATTCAAATATTATCATGACTCTTGGAAGTGAACAATCGGTATTCACTTGGATAAGCAGTCGATGTTGAAAAGCCATATAGATGCAATGTTGATGAAGATCAAATTAAAAGCAAAACAAATGAAATGGCTCATGGGCGAAAACTCTACTTTTTTTATAGAGAAGTACTTGAATCCTGACTGCGAAATTTTCCTTATAATTTTATATTTGTAACTATTTATTATTACATTTATATTTGTATTCGCACACCATTTTTAATTAGCAATACAAATTAGAGAAGACAGAAAATTTCGATGCGGAGCAGGTAAATTCATACTGGATCGTCTAAAAACAATGTGCTTCGCTCTCAAGCATTTATATGGCGAAGCACCTTGATTCACTCATAATTGCGATGTGAATCATGTATGAGAGGGAAGTATGAATATATGGTTCTACGTAAACATAGCATTATGAGATCTTATTATGGAACAGTGGCTCCGTTTGGAATTTAGGAAAAATCTTAAAAATTTTAAAAAGCAGTCCAATCAGATAAAAATACAAGGGCCAGTTTCACAATGTCGCAATCGTTCTTTAGTTCGCATAATTACCTTTAAAATAAAAACAATTTTTTTTTAATTTAATTTTGTTTTGAATGTAATTAATCGAACGAACAAACGATTGCGACATCGTAAAACTGACCCTAAGAAACTTATTTAAAATTATGAAACACAACCAAATTTGCCAGTCCGAAACATTTTAAACGACCGAGTGTACATTCGACTAAGAAGGAGAGATATCGTTTTCATAGTCGAACATTAGCAAAAAATAATAAATATTAGCAATCAGTATGCAAAATAAGTTTCAAGAGAGCACTAATTGGACTAAAAATTGTTAAATATAAAATTCGCACACTTGTTGTTATGTCAAATATAACTGAAGATTCAATAAAAAACTAAAAAAATGATAGAAGACAACAAAACCTTTTTTATTTTTGTTATCGCTGACTGTTTGTCTATCATCATCAGAAAAAAAGTATTTATTTTAATAAACAATAAAAACACAAAAAAATTATTTATGATATTTCACAACAAAATAATATGAATTGTTTCTAAACAAGGTGAAGTCATTGTAACTGTTACAAATTTTGCATTTATATCCGAATATTGTTCTGTCAAAATTACTAAGCATCAGCAAAATTTTTAAATAGATCTGGCAACCGTAGCACTAATTAAGCCATGAAATGGATCTTTCATTGAGAAAATTATCAGATGTACTCTACTGCCACTTACATGTCAATCTGATTAATATGTTAAACTCTTACCATGTCCTACTGGCTTTCAGAATTTTCTCTCAGTAACTTTCGAGTCAAGAACGCAATATAAACACATGTATGTTGCCACCATATTGACATGTGCGTATAAAAATTAAATTAGCATTTGTTTGTTCAATAGACTGCACAAATAAGTTAATCATCATATTTTAACATAAAATACATGGTGAAAAACAATGTTCTTTCTTTCAAACGTAAGTGAGTAAAACATAACTCTTCCGTTTCCTGACGTCTATTAGCTGCTACGCGAATTCACAATTACGAAAAAATGTCTAGAATCATATGCATGTGTTACACCAAGTTCAACTGACTTGCCTGGGCTTGGAGGGTGTGGGTAGATGTGTCAGGCATTGATAAAAACTATTATTTCAAAATTAGTGCAAAAATCAACTGAAATGTTTTGCCGCACAGTCACAGTCATTATTTATTATAAACTAAATGCGTGTTATTGCTTTTTGAGGCACAAATTCAAATAATTCTGTGTGAGTGTGAGTGTATTTAGATTTGAAGTGTATCGTCATTAATGTGGATATAAGTTTCACTTACAGTTTGTATAAAGGCAACACATCGAACTTTATGAACCGTCATAGAACTAAAATCTGTTTGTATGTTTTAATTTGTTAACAATTGTTAAACTTCCTGTATGGGAACAACAACTCATACAAACATTCAATATTTGTTGGTTATAAATGCGTACATACACAAACTTGCAAATACTTATGGAAAATATGTATTAGTGCGAGTGGGTGTGTTAATGTAAAAATATGTCATGTACACAAAAATGACACGACATGTAGTCATAGAGAGGATCTGTCTGTTTGTCTATCAGGAATTAATGCACTCGAACACGAAAATATGTTTTGCTATGATAACTTTTGTTATTATTGTATTTTTTATTTTTTGTGAACCACTAAATTAGCAAAATTGTGTTTATTTTTTCTAGCTGCCATAATGAAGTGTTTGAAAAAGCTAAATCGTGTTAAATCATTGTTTTGTTTATGAATGCGTATAAATTTGAAAGTATGTACGTTTGTGTAGTATACAAACGGACGGAAATAGCCATGTTTAGTTGTAAATCGTTACGCCACTTTTTAGTTGTTACTTTTTCTGTCTGCCTTAACAAAATCGATATTTAAGTTTATTATTAAATTTTCTATATTACAAAACTGATTTACAATCCGTACACATGTGTGCAGAGAAAAATGTGCCATTTATAAGTGTTTAAGCCATGGCGAAATAATACAGGTGGTCTCGATGGCGAATTCATTATTTTCGCCTTAAACGCTAACTGTCAAACTCAATATAATAAACTTTTATACATATTTTTTATGTATGGAGTTTGACATTTAGCGTTTACGGCGAAATTAATGAATTCGCCATCGCGACCACCTTGTATTAATTCGCCAGGGTTTAAACTTTTTTGAAAAATACTTAAAAACGTCAGCGGTCGGTTTTTCTATTGGCAGGATGAGTTTTTGTTAGCAATTTCTTTTTATCTCATTACTATTGGTAAAATTATATTATAGGAGGTAAACGTTAAAGTAAATTTTTTTTTATGTCTATGGAAGGTTACAATAAAATTATAATAAAATTTTACACTCAGTATTTGTTAGGTTTAGAATTGTTGTTGTATTACTTTTAAACATTAAAATCTATTATTTATATGTGTAAGGACTACCATTCTGTCATTATGATTTCTCTATTAATTAAAAAGAAAGAATATTTAACACTTAATTATGGAAAAGGCTCTAGATCTGTAAAAATGTTCATGTGTATCCAAAAAGAAGGGTGGAATGTAATAGATTAAAAAGTGTAAGAGATATTTTGACAGGTCTGTCTAATTTACAATTTTTTTCAGCATTTTTTTTTCGGCATGGAGCTAAAGTGAACACGAAAAAGATACATCGTCTCCTAATGGGTAAAGCTTTTTTAAAAAGTTTTAGTATTTCCCCAAAGATCTCTTCAAAAGCTTTAAAATGATGCCCATATTGATATTTAAAAAAATTTTAAAATTTCAAAGCCCCGTAACTCGGAAAATAAGGGCAAGCGTCTATTTTTTCACTTGATATTTTTTTCTTATTTTTTAATTCTATATCATCCTATATATTTATTTTTTATTAGAAGTAGGCGTGCTGTTTTGCCTGCTGCCTCGACCATGGACCGATCATGCTGATCGATTGACATGTTTTTTTTTGTTAAACACTAACATGGACGGACAGACGAACAGACAGACATCGCTCAATTGACTTTGCTATGCATAAGAAGTCAGAATATATACACTTTACCGGGTCGGAAATGGATATTTTAGAAATTACACACGGAATGACAAACCTTATTCCACTTTTTATGGTGAAGGGTATAAAAATGAAAATTGCATGATTAAAAAATTTTAATCGTGAGTGAAGTATTGTTGAATACACTTTTAATTTGTTCGCTGAAGCTACACATTGCTACATCAAGCGGAAGTCCTGCGTCATTGGCAAAACTATTATCTCCTTCTACATTGAGCACTTCAAATACTCCTCGATCACAGAAACGCAAATGCAGTGTGCCTGGTAAGCAGGATATCATTCAGCCTGAAGATAGTATATGTGAAACAGGTGAGTTTATTGGATCAGTTTTGGAGATAGATCCTAAATCTCACACTTTTAAGAAAATCATGTGGCGCCAAAAAAATTTAGTGCTGGATAACTCTGCTATTGCATTTGCGCCGTTCAAATACTTTGAATACTTTTTGGGCAACACTATTATTGAGCACATTGTTGAACAATCGAATTTATATGCCGCTCAAAGTGATATAACAACTCCTTTCTGTACAACCAATTCGGCAATTATTGGCATTTTATTTTTTATGTCAGTTTTTCGATATCCGAATGTTCGTGAATATTGGGACGAATATGCGTTTCAAACAATTCAAAATACCATGCCAAGAAATCACTTTGGGAAAATACGGAGTAATTTGCATTTTAATGACAACAGTAAGCTGCCCGCCAAGAATACTGCAGAACACGATCCTTTGTGAATCATTTCAATGAAAAGTTTCAATGCGTGCCAATGAGTCAACATTTGTGTGTGGATGAACAAATATGCGCAACGAAGATGAAAATAATTATTATACAATATTTGCCAGACAAACCACACAAATGGGGAGTAAAATTGTTTGTTTTATGTGATTCCTTTGGCTTTTGCTATAGTTTCGAGATGTATTGCGGTGCAGAAGACAATGTTGTGAAAATTTCCTGATTTTAAAAACCACATAATATATTTTGACAATTGCTACACTTCACTGCCACTTCTGGTTTATCTTAAATCACGCAGTATTTATTCCTAGGGGACCATTCGTTTAAATCGCATTCCTAATTGTAAGCTGCCACCCGACACCGATCTCAAGACACAACCACGTGGATATTCTACTGAGTTTTATGGATCTGCTTCTTGAGTCGAAATTTCTTTATCGCTTTGGAAGGATAACAAAGCTGTGAGATTCGCATTGACCTACACAGGCACGAAACCTTTTCATAACGAAACAAACCCAAAAACACAGGTGTCTCGTTTTGTTCGCTGTGAAAAAAAAATTGTTGACATCGATTGTCCCAATATTATCCATCAATACAATAGCCATATGGGTGGTGTCGATCTAATGGATGGAAAACAACAAGTATACAAATCGACTCTTCATGCATTTGCTTGATTTAGTCATGGTAAACGCTTATAATTTGTTCAAAAGAATTAACAAACCTGATGCTAATGATAGGCGATATCAGCTACCGAGCCGAGATCGCATTCGTACTTTTCATGCAGAGTCCTTCATTGCCAAAAGTTCCAGGTCGCTCACACCAAGCTCTTACAAAAAGTGCACCGAGAAAAAATCCTTTGTACCGCCTGCAGACCTCCGTTAGGATGGAGTCGGATATTTTCCGCAGTTTTTATCACGCGCTGGTAAAAAAAACTTGTAAATTTGCTGGCTGCATTTCCGAAACGCAAATTGTATGTCGAAAGTGCAATTTAAACCTTTGTCTTTCAAATAACAAGGACTGCTTCTTCGATTTTCACCACAAATAACATATTCTTCATAATATTTTTTGTTTAACATGTAAACTAAACATAATTTAACCTGAATTTGTTGTTATTTTCTAAACTTTTTTGTTATAAACTGTTATTTTGTCTTTTTAATAACACATTCTAGTCTATATAAACAAAAATGAATTCGTTGTCATTTTTTGACTTCTTATTTTGATACATTTTATTTTCGCTGAGTATTCAATTCGATGCTACCAAACAAAAAAAAAAAAAAAAAAAAAAAAAAAAATACTTTTTGTCAGAAGTGGAATAGTCATGTTTTGAAAAGTACCTCCTCATATAATAAATTTATATTTTGTTACAACACTTTTCCTTAATAATAATTTCTAGGTACATTTTATTTTTAAACATATGAAGTTTAGTATGCGATTTTATAGTAATTTTATCATAATTTCCTTAGCACTAATATTGAGGTATTCTTACAAAATACCAACGTAGTGTTTAACCCCAACCATCATGCTTAATCAAATGACAAATAATCTGATATCTTAGTCTTTCGGACGATTCGAAATGAACTGGTTGTCGTTGTTTTATGTATTATAACTTAAATTTATACTCAGACCAAGAGACGTAGTAAAGATCTGAAAATTTCGTTGTTGAAACAAGAGAAAATATTTTACATATTAAAGAAGCTTTATAAGTGTTATCCTGGTTTTAATCCTTAAAAATTCCTATTTTCTTACAGCAAAAAATTCCGTGATATTCCTACAAAATATAAATCATCTAAAAATAATAGTTCACCGGAGGTTTTTACCCAAACTTGGTCCAGAAAATTCGAAATATTTAAGTATAAAAAAATTTTATTTAATGACAGCTCTATTGAAACAATAGAGTAAAGAGGCTAAAAAATTTTTAAAACAACAAAAAAAAAATAGTAATTATTGAAATTGTATTTAATTCTTAATATTCTTTTACTCTGCTATTGTAGCAGGTTATCAATTGCAATTCTGATTACCAGAATGAACTAGGCGTCCCAGTTATTATTGATGGATAGATAGTTATAGTTAGTTATAGTTAGGAGTGGCAGCCTCTCGCGACGAAGCTCACTTGAGCACAATCGAATGGCCCGTTGTGATACCACAAGGAAAGCGGCGCGACTCCCCTTACCCAGCCGAGAACCATGAGGATTCACGGATGAACTTCGCTATGTCCCCTATAGAGTGAGATGATAGCTCCGTAAGAGTTCCAAAGAAAGGAGAGCCCAGAATTCTTAGTCTTCTTCGAGCCAGGGATGGGCAGTGGCACAGGAGGTGCAGTACGGTCTCTTCCTCTTCCTCCGAGCCACAGGTGCGACAGAAATCATTGAAGGGCAGACCGAGTCTTTCAGCATGCCTGCCGATAAGACAGTGTCCAGTAAGTACCGAGACCGTGATGCTTATGGATTTTCTGTCCAGTCTGAGCAGCTGCCTGGTCCGCTTGAGGTTCAGTGTAGTCCACAGTTGTCTAGAGACATGACAGGAACTTTCCTCTACCCATAATTTGCGAGCCAAATTGAGGTAGTGGTTCTTTATGGCCATTTTTACCGTTGCCAGAGGAATTGCAACATCTGGTAGCGAGGAGACGTTAGGAAGCAATGTGCCTTGTTTAGCAAGATCATCGGCCTCACAGTTACCCTGGATATCCCTGTGACCAGGGACCCAGATAAGGTCAATCTGTGATCGCTCCGATAGAGTGTTAAGTAATGAGCGACATCGCAGGACTAGCTTAGATGTACTGTATACACCAGCAAGCGCCCTGATTGCCGCCTGACTGTCCGAAAATGTCCGAATAGCAAAGCCAAAAGTATCGTCCCTAAGCGCTATTTCGGATGTTTTCAGAATGGCTATTACCTCGGCTTGAAAGACGCTACAGTAGTCAGGAAGTCTGAGGGAGAGTCTTAGTCCAAGGCTATTGGAGAAGATTCTGCAACCGACTCTGTCGTCAAGTTTCGAGCCATCGGTGTAGATGTCAACAGTACCACTCACGACCACTTCGTTACGGACTCATATCTCCCTACTCGGAATATGGGTCTGAAATCCATGGTCCAGAGCGGGAGTAGAAGAGATGTAATCCACCATAGATGGCAGTTGTACATCCAAATCGATAATCCTAGAGTGCCCTATATCTAGCCTAGGCCAGCGTGAGAGGGCATTAAGTCTGGCTGCACAGCATTTAGCCTATTGCAATACCAGGAGTTTGGTGGGTAACCAGTGGAGAAGAGCATACAGAGCCTTTGTCGAAGTAGTTCGGGGAGCCCCAGTAATCAAAATGGCAGCTGTTCTCCTGACTTTATCAAGAGGCTTTTGGTTGACCGTTTTTTCGAGAGCGGGCCACCAAAAAACAGCACCATAGAGAATATTTGGCCCATCTTGGTCCTAGAGCTCTCTGGCAGAGATAGAGCTTAGCACAGTATCGTTCAGCCTAGGTGCAGTAAAAATCGGGATCTTGTATCTCCGTGTGAAGAGCATAACCTCCGTTTTGCCGGGGTTAACATCAAGACCAAACTCGCAGCACCATTGAGACAGAACATTGAGCGAATAGTTCACCCGTTCTGAAAGTGTTGTCAGGTATTTTCCAGAGACTGCGATAGCAATGTCATCAGCATAAGCTATCACCCTATTACCCGTTTGGTCCAGTCGCCGTAGCAGAGTGTTGATTGCCAGATTCCAGACGAGGGGAGACAAAACACCACCTTGTGGAGTGCCTCTTTTCACTACTCTTACAACGTCATCATTTCCCAAGGTGGACGTGATGATACGTGTCCTCAGTAGTTGCGCAATGAATCCCACCAGATTTGCATCAAGATCGAGATCCAAGAGGGCCCTTATAACGGCATTGGGGCAGACGTTATTGAAAGCTCCTTCTATGTCAAGAAACACTGCAAGCGTAAATTCCTTATTTGAAAGGGACTTTTCAACATCGGATATTAACACGTGCAACGCTGTTTCCACAGATTTCCCTTTCGTATAGGTGTGCTGCGAGCGAGTTCCTGATCTGAAGATCAAGAATCCTTTCCAGCGTTTTAAGTAAAAAAGATGACAGGCTTATGGGCCTAAAGTCTTTCGGCTTGATATGAGATGTCTTTCCCGCTTTAGGGATGAAAACAACTCGGGCTACACGCCAACCTATCGGCATGTAAGTATTTTCCAGGCAAGCATTGTAGATACGCAACAGCCATGGTTTTATGAGGTCCATGCCATGTTGCAAGTCCGCTGGAATGATATTGTCAATTCCAGGAGACTTAAAGGCATCAAACGACATGATGGTTCACTCTATGTGGGCATTGGTCACCCGGAAAGTGGGGGGACAAACCGACGTGGAATACCCAGTCCCCATCGTTTCGTCAAACCCTTCACTACCAGGAAAGTGAGTACTGAGCAGCGTCTCCAAGGTATCGATTACAGAGTCCGTCCATTGACCGTCCGACTTCTGAATACTCTCAATAATTCTCGGAGACGTGCTAAGAATCCTACGTAGCCTGCTGGTTTCGGACGAGCTTTCTATGTTGCCACAGAAAGTTTTCCACGAGGCTCTTTTGGATCTACGTATGGCATACTTAAACTCCCTTTGTTTATCCTTATAGGGCAGCCAGTTTCCACCATTTTTGGCTCTATTAAAGAGTTTTCTACAGTCCCTATGTAGCTCTGTAATCTCCGTATTCCACCAAGGGGGTTTCGGTTTACCCATTGGCTTCGGTGGATTGCAGGCCGCTTTCGCTGCAGAGCATAATTGCAAGGTTAAGAATTCAACCGCCCGATCAATATCGCAGTGGTCACTAATCTCGAAGGGAGCAGGCCTTAGGCCAAGCTTTAACATGGACCGAAATTTATTCCAGTCCGTTTGTTTCCTATTTATGTAGGAGCGGGACGCTCCGGAATCTACTGATTCCAGATATAAGTTATATGATAAATACCTATGGTCAGAAAAGAGCACTCTTGAGAGACGCTCCAATTTCTGACAATGGCACACCAGCCACCACCTGTCAAGGTAAGATCGAGAACCTCCCTTCTACTCGAGGTGATAAAGGTAGGCTCGCTTCCCCTATTGATAATACTTAAGTCATAAGATAATATAAAATCAAAGAGAGACTCACCCCGTTCATTGACATCCGTGCTGCTTCACATATGGTGATGAGCGTTAGCATCGGCTCCAATGACGACCGGCATCTGGCGGTCGGTAGCCTCTGCAACCAGAAGCCTTAGCAGGTCATGTGGTGGTGAATCCCCATGATCATGGGCCATATAACTGGAGACTACCCAGACAACCTTCGAGCCCGTCTCCACTGCCATGGCAACGCTGTCTCTGTCACTAAATCTGAGAAGAAAGAAAGCGTTAATATTATACTTAACCATAATACAGGCCCTGGGTTTACCTTGACCCTTGATGGATAGATATTCTTTTAAAAATTAAGTAGTGGGTTGGCGAAAAATCTTTGAAAATGCTGTCTTGTATGACTGCGTTAATCTTCCGTTTAAGGATTTAATATTTTCAATATATTGCACCATATTATTACGAAAATAAAATCTGGCAACTTCCGTTGTTGTTTCCGTATGAGCGTGGTGAATAAGTTACTTCAACTAATGGTGTGTGTATAGAATAATACCACAATTAGCTAACAAAAGCTGAGCAACCTCAATGACTGCGTTGGTAGAGGTGCTTGCTGCAAAACAGAAGATCGTGAGTTTGAGCCCAACTTCGGACATGCGTACAAGGGAAAATAATAATTGTTATAATGCAAAGGAAAAGACAATTATTGTGTAAAGGCCTGGCAGATAATTTAGTGAAGACGTCTAATTTAATATAAGAGTAACATAATTGTCGAGACACCCTTTATAAAAGAAAGAACGGTATCGGTTAGCGCAGGGAAGTGTAGAAACATAACTACAGTGTATGGCAGACGTGTGTTGTGGCTATTGGATTAAAGGCGATGACTGGCTTGAATTAAAGGAGTAGTGGAGATGTCTGTGGATGGTTAATGTTACTAAACAAGGTATCGAGTAGTTCATGTCTCGCCGGAGTGACACAGTAGTGTAGCGTGGATGGCTGCGTTTGTAATGATAACATGGGATTCACAAGACCGGTACGATAAAGAAGTATAGTCAGATAAAGTCACAAAGTTAGAATACAGAGTTTATAATAAGCCACAGTTGTATTTGCAATCAAAAGAATCCGTACGTGTGTTCAAGAAGGGAAAAACGTAACAATGTGAAAAATGAATTCTTAATTTCAATAAGAAATTGAGATTTTTGATAAAAATATTAATTATTTAATAGACATCCTGCAATTCTAAACCCGTTTTAAAAGAGTTCTTTTTAATTACGACAATTTATAAACTCTCTCTTTGCTACTCTTACCCAAAATACCAAATTAATACACCCCAATAAAATTGTTAAAATTTCACTTTTTCAACGGAAGGAGATTCATTATGGCCTTTGAAAACAAAAAATCCTTTAACACAATAAATTATCAAACAAATAGCTACAACAGCAAAAAAAAAACGGCAACCACAAATTTTCCCACTGAAAATACGGCGACAACAGTTACAGGAAATTGTGATTTACGGCTAAACTTTTGTACCGCCACATGCCAGTATTCAAACATTCATACACTCACACTTTCAAACATTTTAACATTAGATATATATATGAGGGCACGAATAACGGTGGATTCTTTATTGGATATCATATAAAAATATTATTGGCAAATTTTTTTGATTTCTGTGTGGCAAAAGAATGCCATTCATACATTCACATGCAATTTGTATTGGGAGCCGAGAGAGAAACAAAACACTTTATGACAATTGTCTATTGGGTGGACCCAAAAGTCTAATGGATTTTTATTTTAACCAAACAATAATATTCATGAGATCACGAGTGTGTGTTTGCATCATTTTCATTTATAACGTTATTACGGTTTAGAAATCATGTTGGAGTGGTTTTAGTTTTATTGAATTTTTATTGGAAAACAATTTAAATTCACGAGTTGTTTTTATTTCTTGATTTGATTTATTATTTTGTAGGGATTTGTACTCCGTGTATTTTGGGTGGGATTAATAATTATTTTAAACTTCTTTAATGATGTTGATACATTAAAACAAAACAAGACAACCAGGTGACGATGTCATATTATGTCTGTGACATTATTGTCTTTGTTTTGCATGTATTTCAAGAACGTTTTTCTAATGTCATTTCTTGCTGCCAATAACTATAATTAAATTGAGAACAAATCTGTAGAGATTGTTTCAAATAGGACGGATGTCAATCATATAATTTTTCGTGCTCTGAAAATTGCGTTTCACGTTATAACAACCCCTTAAACTGTTGAAGATATTTCATTTGTGTGTATGTGTTAAAAGAATTTCTTGTATTTCTTTTTTTTTAATTTACATTGGATTTTGAGACACATCTGTGTTCATCACAATTTTGTAGATTTTTAACAACTTCTTTTAACATATTTTGACACTGTTGACGCCTTCTTTTTTTCCAGTTTGTGTTTTCGCTGCTACTTTTTCGTCATTTATTCAGACTACTTAAATCCACTAAAACAATTTAGCTCAGTGCTGCAAACAAGCTGTTTCAATTTACATTCACATTTAAATAATTGTACAAGAAAAGTTGTTGCGCTTTAAAAGAATGAAATGATTACAACTAATTATTACAACAAAAATTTAAATAAATTTCCATTACTTTTTGCCTTATTCCCTAATTTTTCTTTTAAATTTCGATTTAAAGTAAAAATTATAAAAATATTAAAGAAATTAAAAAAAAAAAATGTTTTTGTTCTTCTGACATTGGACTGGATCAACACAACACAAAATGTAAACTACTGTGCAGGGCCTAAAGTGTAGGCTTGTAAAAGTTTAATCGCAAGTATAACAATGTAAGTTTGTGCCTCTGTTGTTAAATAGGTCGATCCTGACTACCAGACTAATAACATGCTTTTTATTCAATAATAGAAGTTTCGTAACAGTAACAAAAATTTCAGAGACTAGTTTTCATTATTAAAACAAGTAGTTCTTTTACAACTATTTTTATGCCACCAAAAAGGAATATTCAAAAGAAATAACATCCCTTTATTTTTGAGTTGTTTGGTGTTTTAAAACGTAAGAAAAAAAAACACACCCGCTCTTTGCACAAAAAAGAACAACAATAAAATATTGTTTCATTTTAATGTTAGAAATATGTTTAAAACACAACTCTCTGTTAGTAAATGGTTTAAATGAAATGCTTGTACCGAAAATGAGAAAGGGAATTAGAGAAAGAACAAAAAAATTAATGCACTATGACCCACAAAAACATTTCAACTATTGTACACCATCAAGCCAATGATGTTGAATGATACTCCTGCTCTTTAATATAAGTGACGTCTAACATTGTTTGAAATAAGTAACCAACTGAGTGACAAGCTGGCTGGCGAGAGGGGTTCCACACAAAGGCTTTTTGGCTCAGGGAGTATTTTTTGTTTTTCTGTTTCAAACAAATTCCATTTGAATTAGAAAACTGACTCTTGTGTTAATCCTTTAATAGCTTTAACAAAATGTTAAACGTTCTTAAATTCATTATAATTTACTTCCTTCAGCGTCGCTTACTTTATGCATAAAAGGCGTTTTTGGCTCTTTTGAAAAACAAATGAGATCACTTCAATAATTTCTCTTTATATTTAACTCACATATGGAGCAATTTTTTCTTTTGTTTATAAATCTGTTCTCTACGGTAAGTGGATATATCAGTTTACAAAAGTCACCAAAATTCATAACATGTCACTGTCATAGTTAATAAATATCAAACACATAAAAAGCAATAACATACAAGCATTTGTGGTCCTAAGGGGTTACATAGATACTGGTTCTTTTGGGAATAACACGTAGTTAACGATGGAAATATTTGTACACTAAAGTTTGACATTTACTCTAAAAGTATGACCATTAGCTTTAGGTATTAATAATGTTGTAAAAAAATTAATATATAAAAATAAAGTAAAAACTGTAGAAAGTATCCGCAAAAATTTATAAATAATATTTCTGTGTTCATAAAAAGATTTTTACAAATTAAAAAAAAAAAAGAACTTAAGCTGAACTAACTTACTCATTTGTTATAACATCAAACAGCTCAACTAACAGTTTTAATAAAATTAATAAGTATACGAGTATTAATTTTTTAAATTGAATTACAAGCAAGGCACAGCGCGCATTCAAACTGATTCATTTTAATCAATACGAAACTGGAAAAGCATCTACAATGTTGTCAAGAAAAAAGTATGAAGGAATAAATGCACCGATAGTAAGTAGAAAGGAATATTTATTTTAATAAGTAGTGTCGGCTCTCTAACAAATACAACATTGAAAACGCAACGAATCTTTTTATTGTTGCTTTAAAGTCATAGACAAAGTGAAAAAAGAGATAATTGCAAATCGTAAACAAGGCGATGTGTTTGTAAATCATGAACATTCTTGACATTTCCAACCTCAAACCAACAATAAAAAGCCGTGTTACTCCCGTAATAAGAGCAAGTAAAAAGATAAATCAGATGAAACTACATAGTAAAATAAATACACCTTGATAATTTTCGTAGATTTTGTGGTGGATTTCGTCTAAGCAAAGTGATATTGACTCATTACGATTACGATTATCGTACTCTTATTAACAAAATTAGTTGGTTAACTAGATGTTGTTTACAATGCATACAACCTAAGACAGATGAAGAATGTAGTTGACGGATGTAGCGATGCAGACAATGCTGCATTACATATGGCCCTTTCGGTATCGCTCACATTGGTTACCACTGGCCATATGTATATGTTTTTTTCACAGGAATCTATTGTGGTATTAATTTTCTGGCAAAGCGGCAACTCAAATATTTGGTAAACATATCACTTAATTGAATGATGTTAGAAAACAAACATTTTGAAGGCCTCAAGCACATTTAAAACATATTTTCTATATAAGCAAATTTTAGCGAGACCGTTATAGCTACTTATAGTCATTGATATCGAAATTAAATTTTTGGAATTATTGTTCGCTTATCTGTGTACCCATAACTCAAGAAATACTGGATTTTAATACTTTGGGGATGGCGCATTTTTATCTGGATTCGAGGGAATGTTATAGATTTTTAAATTTAGATTTTTGTCTTTATTTTTTAGACAAAAATCTTTAGTTCATTTAAAATGTTTGTGAGAAGTTTCCTGACGAGCTAAGTAAGCGGTAGCGAAATGGCCATTGAGCCGTGCTTTCAGCTTCAATATTAAATACCGGAAAACTAGCACGATATACTTAAAGTTTAATTAATTTGATTTAATAATTCCTGTGTTTTTAATTAATAGAACTTTTTAAGAAAAAAATGGTCAATGCCGGCATAGTGGCGGGCGTAGTCTATCTTTTCTAAAATAAAATTCAACTAAGAATTATTAATTCATCATAAGAATCAGTAATTCTTTACAGTTGATGAACAACTAATCACTCTTACAATGTACCAAAAAAGGGGTATCCTATCCTCCGATGGGCCACTAAAACGCAAGTTGTGAAGTTTGGCGGTCACAGTTTGTTAACGCAAAAGGCCCCGTTTCGGGTTTAAAGTGATACCTAGGGAAGAACCAACTGGTTGAAACAAACGAAAAAATGTTCAAGGGCATACATAACATGGCAATAAAAACTAAAGCCTCACTCTTCAGATCTATAGGATTTGTTTCGACGGAAAGCACATTGATAAAGTTCGGCTGCGACGAATTTTATGTAGCCTGAACGATATATCTATAACTAGATGTACACATAAATGAAAATTTTAAATTCGTTTCTACCATTATTTATTTCTGTTCAAAAAAGCGTTGAAAATTTTAAAGGTTTCTTAGGGTTGTTGTCCCAGCTATGTATGAAAATGATGCTGCTTCAAGTCCCAGTATAATAGTGGTGAATAAGTAGCAAATACAACCACCTGCACGAATACAAATTGAAAAAAAAAAGATATGAAATAATTAGAGGCAGGCTTGGTGTGGTGTCTTGCCGACCGATCTTAATGATTTTCAAGATCAAATTTTTAAAACTATGTCTGATGGATTAATTTTTCTCTAGCTCATCTTGTGACTTGGCAAAGTTGATTTCAACCCGATCAGAATATATATTCCTTATTGGATCGCAAATGGATATTGTAGCAATTACAAACGGAATGTTTGTAAGGTACATTCTTTTGCACCTGTAGTGAAAGGTATATTAACTGGCACTCAATACTGGTAAAACGATAGAAGATGTGGATCTTTCGTTTGTTAAATTTGTTATACATACGTTGAAAACTTGCTGGTCAACATGCAACACATAAAAAAGGTTTCTTTAGGGAAGCTTAATATATTTCGATATTCTGTTAATTTTCAAAACTCTCTTCTAATTCTCTGTTTTTGATGTTTTCCATCCACTTAAACTTTTCTCAGTAACTCAACGTTGATAGACACTGAACACTCTTCTTCAAGAACGTCTTAAACTATCAATTCCAGTAAGTGAATATATTGGTGGTGAAACTCCCTGGACCGCTGAAATAAAGAAATTTATTTGCCTACTCGGTTTTTTTATTTTTTATTTTTTCCACCACTTAAAAACAAAATCTTCCACTTGCAATTTCTTTTTTTTTTTAGCCAATTGTATTTATCACACGTATAAAGTTTCAAAATACAAAATTCTATTCATTATTCAAAATGTTTCTAAGTGAAACATTGAATTGCCATCAGATGGAAACAAATTGAATATTTGTCAACAAAACAAAAAAAGAAGAAAATAAATACGTTGGTAAATGAAAATACTTTTTGCGACAAAAGGAAACAAATCCATAACCACCATTCAACAACCACATGTGAAAAATTGTTATTCGCTTCCCCTTGCTATCGGTTCAAAACATGTTTCGTTTTTCAAATGCCTGAAATTTGCCAGGAGTGGGGTGTGAGTAGTGCCAATGAAAATACAAACTTATAAAACTCTTCAAGTTGTTGTTGGGTTGTTGCCAGTAATGGTGATATCGATGCTACACACAACAAACACTACATTGTTGTATGCAGAACGTGTAGTTTCTTTATAATAATTTCTTGTGCTTATTTTGCTTTTTTTGTTGTAGTTTTTATTGTGATTTTCCTATTTTCTTTTAAAACTTCAGATCAAATATGTGAAATTGTTGTTGTTATTGTCGGTCACATTCATATTCATACGAGTAGTGGCGGAAACGGATATACGCCAACTTATTCGATTGTGAGGCTGCCAGGCTGGCTTGATCTGCTCTAGTAGGTGTGTGTGTGTGTAAAATTGACGTTATAGGTTTATGTTTTAGTTGTTTTCCATTTAATAACATTTTCATTTGAAATTTTCCAACATGTCTAAAAATTCTTTTGCTTTAAAATTTATGTTTTTAATGTTCTGCCGATTGCGAGTGTTGAAAACAAATTTATTTGAATGTTGTGTGCGTTTGTTGTTGTTGCTGTTATTGTTAATGTTTTTGTCGTCTTTTAGTAAAATGCTTTTAATAACCTTGTAGTAACAAATGTAACTGGCTGCTGTATCAGCGACTAACATTCGTATTGAATTTTAGGCAAAAAGTAGAAATTTTACTACTGCGAAAAAGGAAAATTGTTGCCGTCGTTTCTTATGCATTTACGTTCTTGTGTCTTTAGAAAATTATTTAGTGTTTAACAATTCATTTGTATGCTGATTTCTGTTTTAACCTCTTTCTCGTCGTTCTAGGTTATGAAGGAGCAGAGGTGTTTTGAAACATTTATAAACACGCAGATTTCTTGTTTTATTTCTATTAAATATTAAATTATTGTATTTGCAGTTGTTTGCATGTGTTGCCAAATTTTAAGACATCTAACATATATTTGTCATTAATTAAATGGCGGTTGGTAGTGTTATAACAAATTCAACTTCATGTTTCCAAAACACGCACACACTCCTGCCACTTTTGGCGAAAATTTTAAATTAGTCTGGCTTTATATCAAATGGAATATTGCTTTTACTTTTGTTATTTTTATTTACGGCTTAAAAACCAGTCTAATGTTTTAGTTTATATAATTTTTGTAAAAGTTTTTTAATAAAAATTATATTTTTTTATTCTGAAATATTTTATGTATTTTTATTCAGTTTTTATTTTTTGCACCACCAACCATATGCCTGTGATTTAATTGCATATTTCTAATGAATTTGAATATTCATTCAAAAATAAACTTTTGTAATTAAACGAAAAACTAATTTCATCTAAAATTATTATTTTATTATGGTTGGGACTTGGTAGCTTCACACATTTCTCTTTTATTTTTATAACACTTTAAACTTAAAAAAAAAAAAGAAATTTAAATACATGAAATACATGAAATATAAAGTCTTGCGCTGTATTTGTCGCTTATAGTTTTTGAGGTTTACATTAATTTGTTGATTAAAACGAATTCGAATTAAGGCTAAGACAGGACATAGATATGGAAGTACTTGATAGAAGCGTATGTGAGGGTGTGTTTAGCATAAAATTCAGCTAAAATCTTATATTCTACAAACAATAAAATTAATTTTAATATATTGTTACATTTTGTTAACTTGTTATACATTTTTGGTAGCAATGCAGAAAAACGGCAATTACTGGCATTACTTATTTATAACTTCACACTTTCTTTACACACAAATCATCTGTTTAAAGTTTTACTGCCACAACTATCTCAACTGCGATTTATATTTATAGGCGTGCTACAACGTCTAGATATGGAAAGATATGGTAGCTTTCTCTAGTTGTTTCCTTTATGCTTTTATTTATACATCTCCGGATATGAGGCAATTAAACAATTCTAAAAGAAACTGGCTCCTGGCAAAGACTATAAATATACTAGGATGTTTCACTGCCGTACATTCTACATCCAGTGCATATTTTGTCGATGGACGTACTGCTACTGCCACTTTAAGAGTAAAATCACAAAGAGAGATTATTTTTCTCAGCAAACTTGTTACTATCATCTCACATTAATTCATTTGTATATACGTGCATACGAGTGTGTATATATTTACATTATAAAATATCCAATGTAAACCAATGTTACCGATTGTGTATTTGTATGGTAACAATATGTGTTTTGTTGTTGTATAAAAGAAATAACATGGATTTACACCGAATATTAAATTCATTTATTATCAATATGAAAATTTATTATTCGGAACCTTGTAGATTTTAATTTACTTTACTTTTTTAGTTACTGAATGCTGTATTTTTGTATACTGTCTTTTTGTTCCTGTCTTTTTCTTTTATTGATTCAATAGAGTTCTTATTTAATTAATTTGGCTTTTCATATAAGACTTTCAAGTTTTCCATACAAAATTTGGGTAAAATCCACTAATGAGCTAAAATAGCAGTAGTGAAATGGCCATTTGAATATACTTTCTACGGAGTAATACATTTCAATTTCTACTTTTAAATATAAAATGTTTCATGAGAATATCATGAAATATTTATATTTGAAGCAATCAAGCACGAATAAAGTAAATTAAATTAATTTTTTATCTAAATTTAATTACTACATACATATAAATTAAATACCATAATTATTAACATTAATTAATTTGTTTTAATAACATTTATTAACATTTATTTTATATTATTAACATTTATTTTATTAACTTTTATCACTATTTTAAGAAGTACACTAGTTTAGCGTCTCAGTTGTAGTGAACATAGTGCTTGAATCTTATATATAAAAATGGTGTAAAAAATGTATAGTAATTCATAAAATGAGAACAGCTGTGCCGATTTCTGTAACATTTATTGTCAGTTGTTCGTATTTTTAATGAGAAGGATTTTACGGAAGAAAATTTTTGAAAATCCCTCCAGAAAAGTCGTAAAATTGGAAAAATTAAAAAATTTGTGATTTTAATAATTTGTTCGGGATAATTAGCACAATATTTTTTAAAGATAATAAATTTAATTTAAAATTCCCGTAATTTAATTTTAATTATTAACTTACAAGTGCCCACATAAAAGGCATAAATAAATTATCGTGGTGTGTTGTGATATTTTATTTGTTGTCTTAATTTTATTTTTCATCATCTTTTAAATGTATAGAAGAGCCGAAAAAAAGTCAGCCTTATACAGTATATAAAGAAAAATAAAATCAGGTAGCAAATTACGACACTCGATATCGATCGAAATTTTAATAGAATTTAAATGTAAATTTCGATCGATATCGAATGCCGCAACTTGCCCCCAGTGTTGATAATTGTTATTTTTGCCGTTCTAAGAACTATAAAAATACGCATAAAGGGCTTATAAATACTATTTTATAAAAACAGCAGCTAAAAACATAAAAAATATATTACGAAGCAATAGTGTACTAAAATTATTATGCATAGTGTACTAAAATTAATATGTCTGGTTTGACGAGAATAACTCTTGTCACAAAAACAGGTTGGAAATTCCGAATTTGCTTATGCTTATGTTGCTAAGAAAGCATTGCTCATGGGAAACACATGAGTGCAAAGTAACAAGTACTGGGAAAGTCTAAATTTTAAAACGCCTGTAATTTATTTTGCTTGGCAATTTTAATTTATAAATTTGGCTATCAAATTCATATTGAAGTTTATATATATTGAACCTATATGCAGGTTAAATAAACTTAACAAAAAATGTAATAATAAATATATATAAATAAATGCCTTATTTTATTAATACGTAATTTAGGGTATGATTAGTTCGGTGCGTTTATGCATATTTTTAAAAATACACAAATAAAAATATATATTTATCCTACAATAACAAGAGCAGTCATATAGTTTTGTTTTTAGCTTATTTTACAAACAATTTTTAAATAAGTAGGAAAAATAGAATTCAGAAATAAAATGTTATGAAGCACATTCTTCTTTATATGTAGATATGAAAGTATGTATGTAAGTTTCTATATGTTAAATGTGTGTTTTTGTCTCTCAATACTTTCCTTTAACAAAACATTTCTTATGATAATCCACACACATTTTTACACGCATGTGTGTATGAATCTGTCATGTTTAAAAAACTAATATTGTGCTCTCTTGAGTTTTGGTTGGGCTCACAGAAATTTCTTCCCTCTTATCTCTTACCCCCGCTACCATGTAACTGGTCATAATTTTTGATTTTTTAAATGTTCAAACTGCAACATCTTTATAAATTTATTGTCTTTGCTCCTGGTTTGTTGAATGTTAGTTTAAACTAGAATATTTTTATTTTTTGTTAAACTTTATAAAAGCTTGGTTTTGCAACAATAAAATATATTCATATATAACATGAAGCTTACTTTTATAACAAACCAACAATAATAGAAACATATAAATTAATAATAGTCTGTTAGTCGAATACACAAATTTTTTTTTTGTTACGAAAATCCGTAGTGAACTCAGAACTTTTGAAAAATCTTTAAAAATACTTATAAAATTGCATCTATCGTTAGTTAAGGGTACTTTTGTTGCTGTTAATTTCAAAAAGTAAAAAGAATAAAGTAAATGTCTATTGTATGTAAATGCAAAAAACAAATCGAATTTTTCAAAATTCGTTTTTTTAAAGAACATGGAAATCGTATGCAGGATGATCACTACACCCAAACTCCCTAACAAGAAGAGGCATTGTTTTCTTAATAGATCATCATTAAAAACTATTTTGCCTAGCACAGGTTAGATTTCATTATCACAATTATTAAATTTAAAATTGGAATACTTTTTGCTTTTTTAATAATTTTTAAAATATAAAAAATAGTGCTAAAAAAACAGAAAAAAATTTTTTAAATACAGGAGATTCTAGAGTAATTATGCACATTTGAAAAATATTTTACTTCTTATAAACACAGAATTAAATATTCATCTAATTATGTAGATATGTATTATTATTATTGTTTTATACAAATGAATGTATGTATGTATCTATGTAAGTATAGAACAAATTTCAATTTGTTTTAAATACACTTAAATAATAATATCAGACTCCCTTTTTTTCATTTGACACAACTAATTGAAATCAACAAAAAGCATGTGTCAGCAGGAAAAAGCAGTTTATCTCACATTTATTTCGTATTATTGAATTATTAATACAATGACATTTATTAAATTTTCAATTAACATACATTTCCTTATGACATCGACAGCAGAATTGTTTTTCCAAATAAAAGATGTCAAAAGAAAAACAAAGGAAACTTGTTAATAAACGAAGACAGGATAAATAGATTTCTAGAGTTTGTATGTATATGCGTATTATGTGTGTAGGTGTGTTTGTATAGTCCCATGACAAATAATACAAGTTGAAGCATTTCTAGTTAAAAGGGGAGATTAAGAAATGAAATATTTGGCTGTAAGTGGTAAAAATTAATAATAAATGCAGAGTAAGATAACAATAATATTGCTAGCGGATATTGCAAATTACTTTTGAAGCAACAGGAAACTGAGAACTTGTACACAAAGAAATGAAAAAAATAATAATAAGAAATGGAAAAAATTACTTGGAAAACATTTTTCATTTTGAGTATTAGTTAAATTAAATCTGGTTGCAAATGTTTGGAAAAAACATATTTTTATACAATAGGACGGGTCGATTTGTATGGGACAGAAATACAGACAATTATACGAAATATTTACGAGGAAACCACAAGGCGGAAGTAAATTCACATTAAATTTTCTACAATTCTTACAAAAAATTTTTGCAAAAATTAATTTTTTCACTGTCCCAATTATTTTTCATTTAGTCATATCTATTAAAAAAATCATCTCAATAGGACGAAATTATTCCGTTCTGACTTTAGTGCCTGATTTCAATATTGAGAAATGAAGGATTTGTAGTTTGAAGTTGAGGGTGCGAAAGCTTATTCTTATTTAAATTTTACACATTTTTGCTCTTTACTGTAAATAATTACTCGTATTATTAAAATTCGTGTTGGTAATTTTTTTTAGTGTTTCTTTCTTACAATCTCGACATAAACCTCGCTGTTCTTGAACCCATCACATAATAAATTGCATATCTACAGTCAATAGTTCATGAAAATCTTTCAAGAAGTCAGAATATACATACTTTATGGGGTCGGAAATAGATATTGTAGAAATTACAAACGGAATGACAAACTTAAATAGGTCTACCCTTTTTCCAGTTTTTATGGTGAAGGATATAAAAAGAAGAGGCTTTTGTAATTAGAGCAATAATTGAGCCAAACAAAACTTTAATAAAGCTTTAATATGAAAACAAATAAAACCTTTAACTTTAAAACACTTTTCTGTAATAATACAAAAAAAAAAAATAAAAAAATCTAATATATATATATTATAAATCTCTTTGCAACTTTGTTTATTTGTTATTTCTTTGTTTGGGCGTACGTCAATTACGGCTAAGCAACTGAACCGATTTTGGTGAAATTTGAAGCACGGGTAGATTTTTGTTCCCATGGTTTATAAGCTGATCATATTTTTGAATAGCGGATCGGGAAAATAGAAAAAGGTAAATAGCGGTTTCTTATGCATATAAATCAATTTTAACAAAGTTAATTATGTTGGAAACATAGATAGGCTCTCATCTATATTTGTTCCCAGAGCTAGGACCTAGATGAGAAAGAAAGGGGGAAAACGGGTATTTACGACGGTATCAATTACCATAAAATTTCAATTATAACTAGATATTTATGTAAAGGGTAGAATATTATGTTTATTTTGAAAAAAGTGAATATAAGATTCTAAAGATATTTGAAATATAAATATCTCCTGAACTATAAGATCCAAACTGGGGTGGAATCGTTACATCCGTGTTCGTATTGACAATCGTACGAAAAAATACCGTGATACGTTAATCGTATTAACTAAATGGCATTATGACACGATTGTAATCGGATCGTAATTTTTTGAATGATTCACAATAGTTTTGAAATTAAAAAATTCTAGAGTTAAAGAAAGAGTATTCAGGCTGGTCAGTTTTTAAAATTTTGTTGTTTCCAAAGGTCAAAATCGATTTTTTGCCTATAGCTCGATTCAAGGACTGCTGCTTCAATTAACACTTCTTCACTTGGCACCAGCAGCTTTTCTTCATAAAGGCCTCCTTCTTTCTGGTTTTTCAATTTTTAAAATACACTTTTTCCTTTGCTTGATACCTATTTTGATCAGCCCTAAGCACAAAATTATAAATATAAATATTTTCTTGCAAAAATATAAATTGCGAATTTCCTATTTTATAATTTTAACATCATTAACTGGTGGTACTAGTGCGTTCATACACTTGGAAAGCTCATTTCATAGTCTGTTAGCAGTAGATTTTAATATGCCCAATTAGGAAGCATGTTTTTTTGCCAAATTTTTGTGTTCTTTCATGAATTTAAAATTTAACTTATTGTAATAATAACTTTATCATAAACTAAAATTAAATTTGTTTAATTCGCACTTTTTTTTTAGCGAATTTGTTGCATTTTTCATCTTATTCGAACAAAGTTTTGTTAACGTATGACAGTTCGTAAATAATGTACGTTCATGTATACGATAACGTATGTTATAATCTGCGTTATTGTTAATTAACATCCGTAAACGTATGTCATAATCCGAAAAACGTATTTTTACGATACGTGTTGTACGTTCACGGATGTAACGATTCCACCCCTGATTTAATAGATTTCTCACGTGTTCGGAGTAGAGCTCCATAGAAAACAAGCCAAGAATAAATTATATAGTGCTTAGAAAGGCCCTTAGATTAGACGTCGGATGCAATACGCTAGTGCATAATTAAAAAGAACTTAAAATTCCAGGAGAATTCAAAATATAACTTTAAGACAATTTTTGAAAAAAAAACCATTCTTATTTTATTTTAGCTAAATTCTAGATTTTTTATGAAACTTCGGTTTTTCTAATTTCGGATTCATTTTTCATTTTGACTTTATGATATTCCGCAGATCGATAGCAATATTGTTAACATAAACTTTTTTATAATCTTTCCGATATGCGATACTATATATTAACTCTGTATAGAATGTGCGTGTGGTCTTTATCACAAACCTTTCTATTTTCTATACTTATTTTTACAAACGATGAAACTTACTTAATAAAGTTGCCGCTCACATTTCAATCTCATATGTGTTTATTTCTCTCCCTTTACCAATTTCGCATATTTTTGACTCTTTTTAATGTAAAATTTTACCACTATTCCACTACCGCACAAATACTATATGTATTACAAGTTAGAAGATTCCTGCTGGCATTAATATATTGATGTGACTTATAATTCGTTATCAATCTGTTCGTAAACTGTCATTACTCATTCTTACATTTGTTGATAATTTTTAAAAGGAGCCTGAAAAATATAACAAAGTGACTTACACAAAGTTTATATGCAGTATAAAATACATTTAGTTCATGCAATTTTCCCTAGCCTCCCTGGACCAAACAGTTTACAATGCTAACCAATCAGGCAGAAGCCTGACTAATCGGTAGCCCCTTCGCTTCAACTCTCTCTGAAGTGATCTCGTCCGACCCCAAACCTTCAAGGTGACGTTGCAATAGCTCAAAATCCAATAAAATCAGTGGTCTAGTCTTGTTCATCAGCACACCGAGAAATGTTTTCACTCGCTTACCAGAAACTATGCTTCTTCAAAGTTTTGAGCGCCGCCTGACTGTTGATATACAGTGTGATCTCCTAGCATTCCTGCACGTTCCTAGTCAGCAATTCGTTCTTTCAGAATCGTAGTATTACACTGCATTGACCCGGAAGCCTAAACGACGTTCTACAACTAGTTCTTAAAATATGAAGGCACACTCTAGTGCCGAAATTCATCTTTTAGAATGCTTCGTAAAAATCGCAACCACTTGTACAGTTCACCTGATTCTAACCAGCCTCTCCTGCTCGGAATTATTACTGCGGATATCTTACCTAAGTCGACCTTAGGTGGCTCAGCATCCTGCGAAAGCAGTCGATTATGTCCGAACGCATGAATTAATTGTCCTATGTTACCCGACTTCACCAATTCTGATTCAAAAACCTCAAAAAACTCTGAATTCAAGGCCCTCAATAGGAAGCCGTTGCAGAATTATGTTCAGCGCCGCCTGAGGCGTATTTATCGTTGCACTTTAATGCAGATCGGAGCACACCTCTAGACCTTGTCAGAAATTTCCTATATGATTCTGTTTTTAAAGCCTCTCTCCAGACAAAACAACGAAACGTAACATCAGGTCTCACAACCGATGTAGGAATCCAGTTTACTACTATTGTACGCAGTCCCCATTTATTGGCTATGGAGTTTCTGCAGTCGCATTAGGCATTCCTACTCTAGAGCAGTTAGCTCTCCAGATAGACTACAAGCTATTTAGCCTCCTTTGTCAGTTTCAATTCAACATCACCGAGCCTTGGTGGTTAAAACTATATCACCCTATATCTGCTGGTGAAAAGGAGTAACCTCCAGTCCTCTGCTCGAGGCCCATTTAGAAAGTTCCACATGTGCATTTGCATGACTTAACTGATTGTGGGTGGAAATTTTCGCATCACAACTATCACTAAGTCCTTTTCGCATGCAACTATCTTTCGCCCATTAACGGCTTCAATAAGGCTCCCTCCATATCCAGGAATGCCTCCAAAGCATATTCTCTATCCTGAATCTAACCTCTCTGCACCATTTGGGAATGATCCCTCTAACCAAACGTTTTATATACATGTTCCTGAGAAGCAACACTAAATGTGGGACGTTCTTGAGGCCCGGATGGAATTTTTCAAGGCCGGCACAAAAGCTGACATAAAAAATGGTATTTCATTTCCTGGATATACGGCATTGGCATAAGTGAATTTAAGCGTAAATGGAATTGTGTTGCTGTGGGTACACGCGACTTGATTTAAATGATCTGCTATCACTTCTACACGGTTGACCTTGAACTGTGATATTTATTTCCTTTATTTTAATATTTAATAATAATAAATTGCTCAATATTTTTTATTACAACAAGACATTAGTTAGCGTCTTACATTTATTTTATTTTTTAGGTTTTTTCCCCATTTAGAATTGACATCTGCGTCGTTCTTATTTGTAGCTACAAAGCAATAAAATTAACCCTTTCTACACGTGTATTTTAATATTAATTTGAAGTCACTTTTTTAAAGTTGTAATAAATTTTGTTTTTATTTTAAAATTAGTTCATTTTTAGGTCTATAAATGAAACATGTTCTTTTTTTTTTTTTGCTGAAAAGATTAAGAAGAAGAGAAACAAGGACTAAAAGAGTGACAACATGTTGTACAAGACAATTTGTAGCAAATGTTACACAATGACTTTAAAAAACACCGAAAATATTGTGTAAAATCACAACCCGTTCACACTTACATACATTCATATTACATATACTCATACATACTCAACCACTCATGTGTCGTCTGTATAAAGACGATAATAAAAATTGTTTTTGTATTAAATTTGTTGTAGCTGTTGTGTAATAAACAAAAAAACACTAATAAATGACGCAGCTTTTACTTAAAAATCACTTTCGATTCGTGTACACTTGTGCACACACATAGAAAGAACTGCTCAGTTAAAAGCTTTAAAAAGGATTAAGGATGTTCATTTATTTTCTAAACAATTTTTGAATATATACTTTGAACAATTTTTCTTTTCGTCACGGTCACACACCGGCATACGTTCGTACGCATACATATGTATCCTACATAAACACACACAAACGCACACAAACACAAGTAGTGTTTGATGGTGCCAAAACAAAAGGTGTTAAGGATAAGAGCTTGGTGTGAGATTATTGTAGAAATAATGTCGTCTATTGTGTTGTTGTGATTTCATTTTTACAATGATGTTTAAAGTTAAAAGTTTTATTGTAAATGAACATGTTTCAGTTGTTATCGTTTTGTATTAGATTGTATGTAAGTCGATTTGTTACATTGTTATGTGTGCCTGTACTACAGCATGTCTTAACAACGTAAAAGAGTTATTGTTTTCAGCAAAGATTTAAAAATAACCCCATCCTTAGATCAACTACATCATCTCACACCACAAAGCGTACGAACTCTTTGATTTAAAAGTATATTTAGCAAGTGTTGGATCCAGTTCGAGTTCACTCAAAAAATATTGCATGTGGTAAATTTAAAAAGATTTTTACCGCTGCTGTGTGTTATTTCTACTTTATTTCATTTGATTATAATGTTAATTTTGTTTTTACTTTAGAATATTCTTACGCTTTTCTCTATTTAAACGTAGGTGTTCCTTTAATTGCGAATATCAGCACGTCAATTTCTTCAGAATTTTCTTTGGAACCTTCTTTATTCTCTATATCCTTTTGCTCTCTGGTGCTGTCTAAATTTATTCGGGATGTCTTGATTTTCTGTTTTGCATTTAATCACATTTGTCTTTAACAGTTACTTAATAACCATGGAACCAGTGTAAGAAACACGCAAAAACATCTTGAACTGAAAATTATACAATTCTAAATACAACAATGGAAGAGTATTTTAAACTTCTTTTTCATTACATTTTCTTATAAAATTTGTTATCAATTTATTTGTTGTATCAAATGAAAGTGGAACGCATCTGCTAAAAATTTAAGGAATTCAAATTAACTTCCTTCTGTACAATATTCTATTACAAAAATCATAACTAATTTATTCTCCTGAGTGTACCCATATACAGTTAAGTCTAATATGTATGTATGTTTAATATAAATAATGATTGTGTTAGTGTATGTATGTATTTTTAATATATTTATTCTTATTGTAGTTAATTTTATATTAATGGGTTAAGAATAATAGACGAACTTTTCGTTAGCTAAAGAAGAATGTAAGTGTGTAAATGTATGTGTTTATATGTACGAGTTTGTTCAGTTAATTTAATGTAAGAATTATGTCTTACAATTAGTTACACTTTTGTTAACATTGGCATAACATTTTCGGATTATATTTGCATATTAAAATAATTTCACTTCAATTTTAATTGTTAAACACTACATTTCATGTAAAGAATTCTGTTATTTTAAGTAGCAGAATGTGCTCAGTAAGTGTGTGTATGTGTGCCTAATTTATATATTTTAAAACAATAGATTTTAAATTATAGAAATCAATTAAGAAATTAATGTTTTATATTTTTTTTAAGGATTATGAACATTTTCAATTAAAATGTCTAAAATTTGAATAAAAGAGAATGAGTTTTTAACAATTGAAAATATTGCGTTGAGTTGAGTTACAATAAATAAATCATCAAATGCGAGTTGAACTCGCAAACAAATGGCACGGTACTCTCAGTTTCTCTAATGACATGCCTTTATTTAAAATTTTTATTTACTGTTATAATGGATATGTTACTTCACATTCTGTGTAAATTTCAAGTACGTGCTAATAACGATTTAATTTTAAATAGGGCCATATGCGTGAAAGTCATGCCTTCTTAGGGCCACCCTTTCATTTTTAAGCTTATTTTATATTTAAATGTTATAGCCGCAAGAGCGATACAACTTTTGTGAACATTTAAAATGGTAAGCTATTACGATTCAACAAATACTGAACTGTGACTGATGTACAGACATTGTACCGAAAGCGATAGGGTAACTTTTTTAAATTAAAAATAGTACTTAAAAGGAATTTTAATTAACACTACTGGGATAAGCGCCGAATTTTAATCGCTAATATTCGCCGCGAAAACTAAAACATATTTCTGTACATAGAAATTAGGGATGAGCGATCCCGTGATTTTTGAAGAACATCGTTACCAGTGAACGTGACTTTCAAATCACCGTTCTTTTAAGTAGTTACTGTGATCGCCGTTTGCAGTTTTTTTTATTTAAACATACATGTATATATAGAAAGTTTATAATACAAAATAATATTTTTTACAAACAGTAATCATAATGAAAAGTTATTTGATCTCTATATTCAAAGTAGCTGTAATTAAATTTGCTCAGAAATATAGAATTCGGTAACACTGATTGGTTATAGGTTCAACTAAAAGAAGCACACAAAATTTTCTTTTACATATGTATGCGTAAAGTTTGGAAAAAAGAATAGCTGTGTTAATAAGTAGAAGCTCGAAAAAGACACACAGCAAAGAAGCTGCTTTGACATAACATTCACAAAGTTCAATTAAATTTTGTATGTGTGCAAATATAAAAGAACGTTCTTACGCGAAACTGTTACTTGATCAATTTAGTCACTGTAGTGACCAGTGATTTTTTAATCACAGTGATTTAATCACAGGTACTGAAATATCGCTCATCTCTAATAGAAATACAAACAATGATGAAGTCAGTCAAAATTTGCCATATGCGGTGAACTTTGCAGTAGATTTCTTTCTACTTTTTACGACGGCGAATTACGGAGAAATCGGTATAATGTGGCCATGTTTTGCTTTAGTTCCAAAGAAATCTAATAAATAATGTTAATTTTATTGAACAATTGATTTACATTTATTCTACTGCACTTAAAATAAGTGAAAATAGTAGTTGAGTTTTTGTTAATGTTTAATTTTTAGAATATTTTATTTTATTTTTGTATGGTTACACTATCAGCTCACAAACAGTAAACAACTTAAAAAATTAAAGCAGTATTTTCATCGATATTCTGCTTCATGTGAAGAATTAACACAACTTTGAGGGAAATAATAGAAAATACTGATCAAGTTTTATGTATCATAATATGGCTTTGACAATATAAAAAGCGGGCTCGGCACCTTTAACGTCAATATTTTTATTTATGATCGTCTATCTAGGAAAGTGTAGGAGACAAAATCTTTAGCGACGTGTTGCACATAGTTATGTGCTGCTTTTTAGTGGAAAAGCTAACAATACATCGACAGAGGGCCTTGTATCTTTAATACAATTAACTGCCGCATTCATAAAATATTAAAATAGATTTAAAATATATTTTAGGATAAATTTGTATGAAAAATAAGTCATTTAACGCATTAAATTTTATTTAGTTACGAATATGAATTTATGAATTTTATGAAATTTTATGAATATGAATATTTAATAAAATTTATTCAGATTATATAAGACCTATAATCTGAACTGTGACTAAAACAGATGACTTTGTACTGCCGACACCAAATGTATTCCTGTTATCATTAAAGGAGAGAAATAAGACAGCTAGCATTTTTAAACTTGGCATCACCATGTTGGCTACAAATGTATCGTGAAGGTGCAACATAGATCTGGACATCCAATATAATACAACTACGCTTAATTAGCGGAATTGACATCTTCTACTTATTAGAAGGGAATTAGCTTTTTTACCAAGACAGTGATACTTAGAACCACGTGCGCAATAATATTAATTTATATTTACCTTATTTATAAATTCATAAACTTGAACGTATATTTCAATTTTGAATATGGAAAAATTATTTTCCTTGTAAAAACAAGACAACACAGAATTTCAAAAAGTTAAAAAAGACATATATAAAACATTATCGGAATTCACGGTTTGATATTGTAGACCTTTTACATACTGCAAGATAAGTAAATCATGATAAATTTAAAACAAGACAGCAACAAAATACATACAAATTGAATTTGATATTATTGCACCATCTGCAAAACTAGAAGCTATAGTTCTTGTAAATAGTATTAAGTATTTACAAAATACATTTTATTATAGGAAGGAAACAGTCGATGTTTTTACTGCCATATTGTTATTTAGCTCTTTTAATTTTTAATAAAGGTCGGTCACATTTGAAAGGTCGGTCACATTTAGATGTTTTAAATCATAATATATTTAAAAGGATTTTGAGTTTAATATGAACTGTGAATTCCGGTAATAAAAAGAACGGCAAATACAGGCAGATTAAACAAATTATTGCCAAGATGTTGTTTTTAAGCATTACATCTTGTACACGATGTCTCAACTGGCACAAATTTTGAAATATATCGTCAACTCATTAAAGTAAAATTTTATTTATTACAATAATTAATTACCAACCTTTCCATTTCTAATGTTATAATAAATTTTATTTTATTTAAGAACACAATTTCAGCACAATGCAACATAAAATATAACCTGTTTTCTTTATAAGATGGTAATTGAAATCTTCGTGTGATAAGTTCTTACTTTTGAAATGATAGACATTCAAATTTGTGGCTCAAAAGAGGGTGTTTGTGTAAAAACAAAGTAAAGAGTCGCGTGAAAATGAATTAAGAATAATCGTCAAAAATACGAGTTTGAAGACAAAAATTATAAAAAAATTATATTATAAAATACATTGAGAAAAAAGTAATAAGTAACATAACAGTTATTTCAGTAACATTAAAAGAATGGCAGTGGAAGAATGCAGTGTTAATAGTATGACTTTTACCTTAATTGACGACTATAAGTTTTTATACCCAGCAAAAAATTTTAGAAAAGGCAGTCGAGTGTGGAATTGATCATTTTTGGCAGAAGGACTTCCCAATTGGGCTACCAACCTAATAATTTAAACAAGGCATGAGCATTTTATACTCAATTACTGAGAATTGATTACATTGATTATTGTAGAAAATAATGATGCCATTACCATGTATGTTAAGGTATTCTCTTTTAACTCCAAGAACTTGTTCAATTACTACTTTCTATTTTTGCGAACTAATATAATGTGTTTTATAAACGAGTAACAAAATATGTCAACCACAAAAGTAAGTGCTTTCTAAGGTAATGTATAATATTTGCTGGTCACTATTTTGTTCTTCTTAATACTGTATAACTAAAGTGTACCTTTATTTATTGTGCTATAATTAGTAATTATATACTTAAGCATTTCGTTTTTTAGAAAGTAATAAGAAATGCACATTAAGTATACATATCGAACCGTTCTACTAGTAGTAAACGTTTACTTTCATAAGCTTTCATTCAAATGACAGCTGTAATTACTTCGATGTTAAAATTGCATGTTTTAAAAGTGAAAAAAATATCCACTCAATAAATTGTTAATGCTTTTAGTTCATATTGTAAATGAACTCCAAACACAGTGAAATAAAATTACAAAATACACTGCCTGAGAATAATAGCAGACAAGAAATTCTCTCCCATTTCTTCCCACTGGTTTTAGAAAGGGACATAGGCTCTTTCGTCTCCTAGGTAGGATCTATGTTACACTTACACGAATTTGTAAATTTGTTACATGACATAGTAAAATTTACTTTGTACACAGAAAAAAGATTGGTAAAAACTCAGTTGATATAATTGTTTGATTTTTAGTATAAATAAATAATAGTTTTGACTTATTTTTAGCACATTACTACTGAATACCAAATTTTGGTTAGCTAGAATCATATAAATCAATTGTGTCTTTTAAAATCGTGTTTGACATAACAAAAATGAATTTGTACACATTATACAAAAAATAATCAATATTTCAGTTTAAAAGTACTAAGATACATATACTGTTAGTGGTGAAAAGTTCTCCAATATTGTAGAAAGGATAGTCCAAAATTAATCTAACCAGGACATTTGTAAATTAAAAAAATTCTAAAATGTTAAATACACTTCGCAGTAGCAAAACTAGCGGTATGGGATGCAAATTTAAAGAAACTACATATATATCTCATAAAGAAGGATCATGATGTAAAGGAAGGTTTTAAACATGAAATTTACAAAGTGTAATCTTATTGCAGCAATTTATTTTAAAATAAAAGGAAATATTAACATATTTTATTGTTTTATTTAATTCACAATAAAAACTAATAGTCACCCAAGAATCATTTTTTTAAATAATTCTGAGTGCCACATTCATTCAGTTATTACAATCGAATATAATATATTACACACAACTGAAAAAATTCGATTGGCAACGAATTCAGTTTTTAGAACGAATTTATGTTCTCTGTGTGGGTAAATTTTAAGTGCGGCCTTGTAAAATGAGCATACTATTAAGCTTGTTATACTTGTTTTTATGGCAACTTCGCAACATATTTTTGGTGTCAGCCTATTTCGGTTAAAACAATTATGCAATACGCACCCTTTCCTTCATTAAAATTTATTTTAATAGAAGTAGATCTTCTCTGAAAATTATAAGCTTCTACCTTTAACAGTTGAAAATATTAGGCCATATTTGTCAAGATCATGACTTCTTTGAAAAAAACCTTTAACTTCTAAATTTATTGTTTAGAATTGATTTTTATAGTGGACTTATCTGTACATATTCTAAGATATTCGTTATAAGAACCGAATTTGTTGCCAATCGAATTTTGTCGGTTGTGTGTATTATCTTGAATACGGTTGTAGTAACTGAATGAATATAGCAGTCACAACTATTAAAAAAAAAAATTCTTTGGTGATTATAAAATATTACTGTGAATTAAACAAAACAAAATAATTTGTTAATATTTCCTTTTATTTTAATAATAAATTAAAGGAATAAGTTTATACATTATAAATTTCATGATTAGAAACACTGAATTCAGCATCTCCTTACTTTACATCATGATTTCTTCTTTTCTAAATAGTTTCTTTAACTTGCCATCCCATACCGCATGTTCTGCCGCTGCGAAGTGTAATGAACATTTTAAAATATTTTATTATTTATAAATGTCTTTCTGGGATAATTTTGAACTTACCATTTAACTAGTGTAAAAAAAATACTAGTGTAAAACTTTTATTTTTATTATGTCGAACATTTTTCGATTTCAGAATATACGAGGGCTGCTTTATATATTTCTGGCCTAATAGTGAAAATGCGAATATTTATAATCAAAAATGGTTTTATTGTTTTTCAAAGTATTCTCCAGCATGATTTATACAATTTTGCATGCGCTGAAACCAGTCGTCGAAGCACTTTTTCCACTCCGATTGAGACACCTCTAAAACATGGTTCTTGAACACTTCAACAGCTTCTTCTGGCGACGAAAATCGTTGACCACGCATTTTTTTTCTTGATGTGCGGAAACAAGAAGAAGTCATTAGGTGCCAAATCAGGGCTGTGCGGCTGTACGACATTTTGGCCGGTCAAAAACGCTCTGGTTTGAGCCGATGTGTGAGAGCTCACATTGTCATGGTGAACAATGATTCGTCTTCTCTTGTTGGTTTTTCGAATTTCTCCGATGACTTCAGGCAAACAAATTGTAGTGTACCACTCAGAAGTGACCGTCCTACGTTGCTCAAGCGGAACAGTCGCGACATGACCAGTTTTGCCGAAGAAACAGGCTTCGAAGTGCTTCTTTCACGAAGAACTTTCGTTGGATTTTGCTCGTCTTTGAAGACCCGCACGGTCGATTGTTGTTTCGTTTCGGGCTCATACGCATAGATCCATGATTCGTCACCTGTGACGATCTTATAAACGTCTTTTGAAGCACCGCAATCGTATTTTTGCAACATTTCTTTGCACCAATCGACACGAGCCTTTTTTTGAGCGACTTTCAAATTGTGTGGGATCCAACGAGAACAAACCTTTTTTACGGCCAGGTGTTCATGCAGTATCGAATGTATGCTGGTGGAAGAAATGTCCAAGGATGTCTCTATCTTTCGGTATGTCGCATGTCGATCTTGCATTATGAGTTCACGCTCGGCATCAATATTCTCTGGCACAACAGCCTTTTTTGGACGACCTTCACGGAATTCGTCTTTAAGCGAGCTTCGGCCACGATTAAATTCATTATACCAATTTTCACAGTGCTATAGGATGGTGCTGGATGGATGGATTTTGCTTCATCGCCATACAAAGATTTAAATTCATCAATGCACTCTTGTCGTGATAATCCATGTCGAAAGTTGTGAAAAATGATGGCACGAAAATGTTATCGAGTTAATTCCATTTTTTTCTATATTAATTTTTTCAAGTCACTGTAAACAACACAAATAATGGTCGTACGTCAAAACGTTTTGAGTACGATTTTGCTTAAAAATGACAAACTTTCCAGTGGAAATGTCAGATTGCACTTGGCAGCACTCAGTGTTGCCAGGCCAGAAATATAAATAGCAGCCCTCGTACAATCGAGTTTTACGATTCTTACTACCAAAATTTGGACCCTGTAATTTTGCATCTTCTATTTAATAGAAGAGATTTTAGGAAAGACACAAATCGGTCAGATTGACGTTTTTAAGAGGTGTTACAATGAACATTAAGAGGCAAACATCATTTCTTAACTTTTAATATAAAAAATAAATTAAGATTATAAATTATCAATAATAAAAATCAAATTATTATGTAATTACGTAACTGAATCTTTAACATATCAAGCGAATTTTTTTATGTGTGTACTACAGTTGAAAAAACTAAAGCCATAAAGGTGAAAATAAAGTTAACATTGGGACACCCTCTAACTTGAAGTTATAATTTTCCTACTTCTTGCTATAACGCAAATAATTTTATTGCCACTGTAAAAATTTGGTGCATGCCTATCACAGTTAAAAAATTGCAATATTTTAATAAATATCACGACACTTTCGCAACAGCTGTTAGTTTCTAGTAGTCGTTTATATAACACCTTCTGTGAAACTTTCAAGACTATCTTGTCATTACGGTACCAGAAATAAAGGACTGTAACAGACGGGCAGACATTGTGACGAGAACAATAGAATTACGTTTTTACACTTTGTATACAGAATCCTAAAAGTAAATAAATGAAGCCGCATCCCCATCCATTAATTTAAGTTTTACGTTTATATTATTTGCTGTTAAAAATTTACGATTGGATAATTTAAGTTAAAATCAAGTCCTTTTACACTTTTAGTTTTAATTTCTAAATAAGCACACGATAAGTAATTAATAATAAATTTCAGTTGTGGGCCTATAAAATTTTTATAGACGAGGCTCTAAATGTGAGAATGAAGTGTTTGGGGGTTTATTCAATAATTTTAATTCTGTGTAAATTTTATTTATCTGCCGTTAACAATATAAAATATAAGTACATACATTTATTTTTAGAACACTTATCTATGGGAACAACCTTAATTTTTTATTTTATTTTTAATACTTGCCATTATAGCGAAAATACTGCTACATGTTCTGTGTAAATTTCAAACGTCTGCTTAACGATTTTTAGGATAACGAAATCTACGTGAAAGTCATTTTGATTTTCAGTTTTATTTTTAATACTTGCCGTAATATCAGAGATAAATAGTTTTATTTGCTCTGTCTGAACTTTAAATATCTTTCTTAAATGTTTTAAAGGATTACGGATTACGACAGACAGACAGATATCGTAGCCATAACAATATAATAAAGTTCATTTTGAAAAGGAACCACTAAAAATGATCAAATCGATCCAAACATTCACATGTTTTTGTGAGTCATATGCAGCACATCAGATGGTTCTTATTTAAATAGATAAAATTACTTCTTATTGGCAGTGATTAAGTCCTTTCAATACTTTAAGAGATGATAAAAACTAATTCTACTTTTTCCAATGACTTTCTTCCCGAAGGTCAAATCGCAAGCAAGAGAATAATAAAAGTATTATGAATTTTAAAACCTGGATTAATTTTATTCTCCTTCTTAACTTGAATAAATCGTTTATATTTTCACTTCTTAGCCCCATTTAATAGAACATGACAAATTGCACTTTAGTCACTTTTAACACATTAAATTTTCCTTAAAAAAGAATTTAAATTTTATGTAACAAAATCTCAGCAAATCGATATGGATTTTCTTTTTACAATTTTTATCACAGCTGAGCCGTGCTGAGCAGCAACAAAAAGAAAGTAAAAAAAAACGCACCCACACAATTGAGACATAAAAATACGCGTTGAAATTTGTAAAACATGATGGTTTTGTATTTTATTCACAATTTCTCCTCTTTCAACAAGATACAGAAAATAATCTTACATTTGGGGAATCATTCAATCAATGCGGCCTTAAAAAATAAAAAAAAATCTAACTAACTCAAGAAAAAAAGAAGTTCGACGTGGATAAGCACAAAACTTCAATAAACCAAAAAAACTACAGCGATTTTTCAATATGTTTAAAGCCCAAACGATATAAAACCGCATGAACTCTAAAAGCAGGCAATACAAAATGTTCCCATCACTCCAGCGAATACATACAAAAAATGAGAGCCAATTTTAATGACTTTACAGTTTAGAAATTACTGCTTATGAATTCTTTTGCATTAAGGGGAAGTCTGACCCGAAGGTAGAGTTGCTTTTGTTGTGAGCATGTGTGAATATTTGTTTGTAATTTGTTTGTTGTTGGTTTAATTCTTCCAACCGTTTTGAGGGGAAACTGTGAACCGTTTCAACTGTGCTAACAAGAAATAACAAGTTTTAACAAACAACTCCGCCTTTTTCTTACCAAGTACATTGGCTAAATAATTTTTCAATGGCTGGTATTACAGCAAAGAAATAAAAGCAAAGAAAAAAATCAAAACTTTACTGCTCAGGCCATGACTTTATTTATGTTTTACTCGTATTTATTGTTGTTCTGGTACGTTAAAAAAATACCTATTAGAAAATCAAATAAGGGAAACACTGCTTTTTCTTCTTCTTAATTTGGTTGTTTTTTTTATATATAAATATATTTCTGTTTGGAGTCTATAGAGTAAAGTAAGTTTTCACTATGAACTTGATTGACAAAAAAATAGTATTTTAAATTTTTTTTCCAAGGTACTGCATTTTAAAGGTACTTTTTTTAAATTTTAAAATCTACTGTTTTTGTTAACGGACTTTTAAAAAATTAGATATTTTCTTATTTGAATTCGTTTTAACGGAGCTAATAAGAAGTTGCATTGTATGTATTATATTGGCCTATTTTATGATTATACTGGTCTAATATCTTTTCTTATATGAGGAAATTTCAGGAAGAAGGGTGTATTTTTACGTCTCTGTTCACAGACCTTTTTATCGGTTTTTAGTTGTTTGTAATTCAACCTTTTTCTTAGGAAGGGATGTGTCCTATAGTACTGCCTAAAGGAACTCCGGCTTCAATTGGCTGAGGCAAATTTAAAAATTCTATGTCTTGCAGTAGTTTTTGAATGAGTTTTGTTTTAATTTGAATAACAAGAGTCGATGGCAAATTTTAGCAGATGCTTAAGGAATGTCAATAAACAAATTTTCTTTTCTTAAAGTCTTGGTTTTATCACACTAACCTCCATATTTATTCGATACGGAACTTTGCCTTCATAATCCGAATAGATGAATTGTAATACAAACATATTTTTTCACTCAAAATAGATTCCAACTTGATTGTGAATAGTTTTTTAAATAGTTTTGTTTGCGAAAAGACTAGTGGATTTTTTTACAATGATTTAAATTTTTTCTAGATGTTACTAATAAATCTATTTTAACAAAATCTACAATACAAAAATTTTATTTTACTTATGAAAAATTTAAAATAATTTAAAAATTAAATTGCATACATTTTGAGTTCATGATACATCGTCAAGACCGAGTCACATTAACAAATACTTTGACTTAGCAAAATTCGCCAATATTTAAAGAACTCTTTTGCAAAAGATAACAGACAATCATTAATAGTACAATTTTGTTTAAAACAAAAATTCATTTCATTTTTTCTAATATCTTGGATCAGTTCTTACTTTAAGAATTAAATTCAAATAAAATACTGAATTTTAAATTTTGTATCCGTTCATTTTAGAACCCTATTAAAACTTTACTAACCCAAATAACCCGGGCTAATTTTGCGTTATTATTTTTAATTCATCTTATTGTGTTTTATGCCAATTTCAGGAGCACCCTTTGCTCCTTTTAATTGTTAAATGCTTTTGTGTCAAATTCTCTTCTTAAAGACAGGCAAATTGACTTCATTGCATAGTAAACTTTATAGTACTTACGGTGAAATATGACTGCTGTATTTCGACAGTAATAACTTGAACGTTGAATTACGTCATTCATTCTGTTTCGTACCTAGATGCCTAGACATAGAAGAGTTTAAGAACGGCTTGTCTGAAATGTCATCTTTGCAGCTTAAATGCCTTTCAATTATTATGATCGTTAATTGTAAGGTTAGTTTCATCATCAAAATTTCCCCGTCATAGAAACGCAAGAACCGATGACTTTATCTGATTATTAATGTGCCTGTACAGTGTGTTTAAATTTATAATCATAAATAGTCGCGTTAGTGTTTTATTTATAGTTCGAATTAAACAATGTTTTTAAAAACTATATAAACATTTCTTAAATAACAACAAGGGATATATTTCTAGCCTGATTTTATTATCGTTAAGTTGCCAATTGAAGTAACCACCAAAATAACCATAAACTGATTTAATCAAAACAATTTTATTTTCATTTAACATCATCCCTACAATAACCGAGAATTGACAAACTTTTATTACAGAAAATAATGTTGGTATCTAAAGCTTTTCACTCGAAGAGATAAAAAAAATATGTAATTGATGTGGCACCCTCGCTTGTCTTTTATAAAAAAACAAAAATTAGTTTTCCGCAATTTTTAAATTTCTATCGAATTTATTCAACTGCCTATTCAATACTTGCTCTCATGCAATCTTCTCTTGTAAAATTTTTAATAGAAACCTTGCGATCACTTTTCATAGGATCAGATAACATAACACATAAAAAAATCCCTTAAAGTTAACACAGCTTTCAATTTCTCTTTTGAACCTGCAATCGAGGGCTGACGCCTACCTGTGCGATTCATACAACTACGAAAGTTATTATAAATTTACGCGAAGGATGCTAAAATTATCATTTTTAAAAATGCTATTGAAATATCTTAACACCACAGTGATGGTTCGAGTCCACAGACACTGGCTTAAATTGTTCTGTCTCCTGACGTCTGCGACGTTTGCGTGGGAGCAACTGTCCACTAGAAATCCCCCCGGGGGCACCAAGAGTCTGTGCTGACCTAACCTAGGTGCGGACGACGGTACGCGGGGGTATAGGGGGAACCAGTCCTGCGGTGTGCATGCACTGAAGCTAGATAGACAGTTGGGTACTGTCGAAGGATTTTACCAGTTTCCTTAATGATAATAACGTATGAATAATAATAGCCCAAATTAACTGGCACTACGGGAACTGGTAGCCCATACAGACAGCCGCCCATCTTTGTAGCCGGTTATTGTTGAGGTCCCTTCGGGGCACACGTGGTGGTTGTGGTTAAATTTGTCTATCTCTGCGCGTCTGACGTGGAATAGACTGAAGTGTGCTGTTGCACTCTCAACAGAGGAGGTAATGATAGAATCCGACCCTATACCAAGGGGTAGATTCATGGTCCTGCAAGCCATGGTCTTAAAATTGCACAAAATAGTGGTTTGATCACCGTCTGATAAGGGCTTTCCGCCAGGTGCAGACGTTAATCTAATCACTTATCCTGTCCACTAGAATTCATTTTGTATTATTCTTTAAACTCTTAATAATATACATACATGAATATTCAAGTCAACAACATCAATAGCTTTAAAAGTGGCATTTTAAAATTTTTGTTTTGTTTTGCGAAAGCAAACTAAACTGGGCTTAATGATCATTAAAGGATATGTCATTCCACATTTTATGAAGCGTCTTGGGAATGTCTTAGGCCTCTACTTTACTTTCGCTTAAATGGTGCAGAAGGCAACACAATTTTCCTAAATGAATGCAAGTCTTTCGTGCCTAAAGTCGCTGTAACTTTATAAAGTAGAAGGTGCATAACCTCAGTTTTCATCACCTTACAAAGTATGGTTAGAAACAAACTATGTTTGGGCTATAATTCTTATAATATCTGGACTCTCTAAAATGCATTCGTCGTTTTTGTGCATAGAATCTTGGAAACTAAAGACAAATATGCTTAAAAAATGTTTACTGTAGGTAAAGTTTCCAGCAAAAGACTTTTAAAAAGAAATCTATCAATTACAAAATCATGTATTTTACTATATTGCACAGCGGTGTATGAAATAAACTTGCAACTTAGAATGAAGCTCAGTTTAGGTTTACAGTTTAAGCTATCGGCGCCTTATAAGAAATGCTCAATACAATCCCAAAATTGCGGCATCATGAACATAGTATTTTCTGGGAAAAATAATTTTTTAGTGTCTAACAATTTTTTGATAATACTCGTATAATTTTTTCCAAATCTTTTAAGAAATAAGTACCTCGAAGTATACATTTCATCAACATACAAAATATTCATATACTAATTTTGAAATGTCTGAGGTACTTTCAGGTATAAACAAAATTTCCCATTTTGATACCTTTGGTACTATATTTTTCTTTAAATTATGTATCTTTGAAAAGTTGCTTATTACGATATTTTCAAAAGAACTGAAGATAAAATACCAGGCATGCGCATTATATAAAAATTTATTTCAGTTCTATTGAATTATCAATTAAGCTCCACCCATCAAGTTCAGAGTAAATTTGCAGGGTGGAATTTTAGGTAGACTTCTGAATGCCTCAAAAATCTAATGTATTACAAGTGAATTTTTTCTTTATTATTTAACTACGTACAAAAAAGCAATAAATGAACTTAATTGTGGAGCTAAAAAGGGGTACAAGTGTGGTGGAATATTATTGACTCGTCTGGCACTTTTTATTTTTACGTTTTTGTGCAATAAAATTTTAAAGGTGTTTATTATTTATTACATGTTTGTGATTTGCTTTACAATTTCTATTGCTTTTTTCATTATTTTTTATGTTTTCTTTAAACATTCTACGAAAGAGATTTAAAACTTTCTGCTCTCTCGTTTATTCAGTTGTTCTCGGTAAATTTTTTTTAAAGAAAATGTGCGCTATTAAAAGGAATAGGAATTTCGTTTTATTTTTTTAGATTTTACCCGTTTAAAAATAAAACCGAATAACGTACTTTTTATCACATTCACATTTACTTTTACAATTTATTCTTATAATCCCCACCGTGTTTGATGTTTCTTGTTTTTCTTGTTTATTTTATTTTTTGGTTGTTGTTTCAAAGTTGAGCTCGCTTTTTAGTTGTTTTGTTTTCGTAGAATTTTTTTTTCTATAGAGTGTTTTTTATATTTTTTTTACTGTTTTGATTCTTTTAATTTATAAAAATTTAATTTGTTTTCGATATCATAAGTTTCTCTATAATTCTGTACAGTTATTCTTTATTAATTCTTGCAAAAAAAACCGATTTTATCTGTCTGCCTATAACAGTTCAAAAGTATGGCCACGTAAATCAAATTACATTAACTCTTGGTACACCCTTATATGCCATCACTAAACTTTATACTTGTTTTAGCGGACTTAGACGTACAAGTCCTTTTGTTATTTTCCACCGTCTCTCTAAAACTGTTCAATAGTTAAGCCGTAGACATTAAATTACATACATACATACATACATACACACATTCATGTATGTATATATATGCATACATGCATATATTCATTCATGCATGCATATATACATACAAATGTGTTGTTATGAGGGGCTTAGAGCACAAGGGGTATAAGTGCAGAGCAAAATACTGTTAGATTTTAATTTCCTGTGATTTCTAGTGGAAACACAAAATTTTGTGTGAACTATGAACTCATTTTTTCAAATTTTCTACAGCACTCCTTTTTTCAGAAACTATTTGATACGAAATTCTAATTTTTACTTTGAGAAATTCAATCGCCTGTCTATAACGGTTCAACTTTTTGGCCATATAGTACATCAAATTACATCAACTATTGTAACACTTTAATTTTGCCGAGACAAACTCGATCAGATACAGTGTCGAAAGAGTTGCTGTTAGAAATTAGCATGATCGGTCATTGTCCTTCGAGGCAGAAGGCAAAACACCACACTTCTAATTTTTTCATGTCATTTGGAATAATAAAGTAACTCAAATCAAAAAAAAATAATTATATGGGGCGTTAGAGAATTATAAAATAAAAAAACGTCATGTGAAAAATTGTCGCTCGCCTTTATATTCCGAGTTACGGTGGTCTAAAATTTTCAAATTTTTTATAATATCAATATAAGTATAATTTTAAAGCTTTTGAAGCGATCTTTAAGCAAACTCTAAAATTTTTTAAAAATACTTAACACATTAAGAGCCGATGTCATTATTATGTAAAATTATATATATGCAGTACCAAACTTGCTTTTTTAATTAGAGTTACTTCACTAAATTAGATTTACATAGATGATGAAGGGTATATAAGATTCGGCATAGCCGAATATAGCACTCTTGTTTTTTTTTTAAATTACAATTTATTTCCATCCGAATATGTTTGAAAAACTAAAAATAATACAATACCATTTAATACTTAAAAGGAATTTTATTTGCTTACAGAATAAATAAATTATATTAAATTTACAAACTTACATATGTAAAAGTACAATTAGATGTTATAAACTTTATATTAACAAATTATTAATTTTTTTTAGCTTTGCTCATATATATTAGATGACATCGTTCCTAACAAATGGGTAGATATAAGTGTGTCAAAACATTTAAAGCTTTTAAGTCTTAAATAATCTTTTTTAAGCAATATACCTTCTGAAGATTCATTTTTAAGCGATCGCGAATTTTGTTTTATTTAAATTTACCTGACTAAAATATTATTTTTATATTTGGGACGAACGCTAAAAGAGTTGGAAAAGCAGAATTAGAACCAAGAAACCAAGTCCTGTTTTTTATTTTCTATAAAAAGTCTCTCGAAAATTTTTATTTAAGTCCCAAACTGATTTTGTGTAACCATTTCTTAAAAAATTTGGGCTAATAGGCCTAACAATTTTATTATGTTACAAAAATTAGTAACTCAATATCCGTTAAATCAACATAAAATTTAATACCATCACTCGTCAAGACTTGCGCGCTTTCATAATTAAGAAAATTTGAAGGGCTCTTGTAATCTACAGCAAAAACATCAGTAGATTTTTTTAAATGTTGTCATCTGATTATATAAAGTGTGAATCCCTGTCGCTTCGCTTTGGAATATTACATTAAAATTATTAATAATATCAAGAATGTACTTTAGAAAGATAAATATATTTTAGTAGTATCATCAAGATTATTTAATAAAATTCTGGCACTGTCGGTTTGATAGATATTAACAGCAAATGAAGTATAAATTTCTGAAGCACTCATTTAATTCTAATAAGCGGGTTACAACCGATTCTGCGGAAAGCCAACACGTTTAGGATGGGTGTTAAATCTTTCGGGTTTAATATCTAATAAAATTTTCATTTTATCAAATTGGTTATGATGTTTCGGACTGTTTAACAAATAATTTTATACATCTCTAGCTAACGTCTCCACAGCAGATATAAGTTTGAGTTATGCATACGTCGAATATAATACCAGTGAATGACATATTTATGCATTTTATAATAATTAAGTGATATTTTACTTTTTAAAATTTGGGCAACGGATTGATTTTTGCCTGTAATAATAGTAGCTTCATCTGCTGCAAATCCAACCATGTTCTCTTTATAGTCACGTCATTGTCGATAAAATATTTAACAATTAATTTGTGTAAGCTAAGAGCGTCTACCAAGCCAAAAAATAGGGTTGAAAATCTATGCAGACCCAAACTGTCATCTAAAAGGATTTTTTATTCGAAAGACCGTATTTTAATGTAATTTTTAATAAAAATTAGGAGTTGAACAGTGGATATTATAAATTAATTGAATTTGATTTTGGTTTAAATTCATTTTTTTTGATTTCTAAAAACCTTTTTTTTTAGAAAGAAAAACAACAAGAAAAATTAGTCAACGTAATAGAAGTTACCACACAGATTTTAAAAAAATCTTCGATTTTAGGCCAAAAATCTTCAAATCTGGTTTTTGGCAATTTGAGAGGCTAAAATCTGTAAAATGCAGATAAATCTGCACTTCTGGCAACAGTTCGTCTGTTTTCGGATCAGGGGGCAAATTACGGCATTCGATATCGATCGAAATTTACATTTAAATTCAGTTGAAATTTCAATCGATATCGAATGCCGTAATTTGCCCCCAGATCATCAAGGAAAGCCTTTTTCCTTTTTCTGTAGATGACGCCAAACTAATGTTTCACGCTTTTTACAAATACTATTAGTAAGTGCTTCAATATTGACGCTCAAACGGCATTGTAAAATTAATTAATTCCTTTAATAACCAACTTTTTTTAATGAAATTTAAAATTATGGCTGCATTTGCTAAACATTGTTATTGCTTAATGGGCAACTTTCACTTATCGTAAATTGTAAGCTGATAAACATTTTTTACTAGGGCGCCATTTATGTCCTGAATATACATTTGCAAACTTAAGCCTTGTGTGGATTTCGGGACTTCCCTACTTTTTCCATTTCATTTGGAACGCTGAAGTAACTTCAATCCAAAGAACAAATGTATGGTGCGATAGAGAATCATAAAAATAAGAAAACATTGATTGAGATATTGGCGCTAGTCCATATTTTTCACTCAAAAGAAATAAAATGAAGTACATATAATTTACATAAAAATATAATCGGCTCTTAATGGGTTAAGTTTTTTTTTTAATTTTAGTATTTCCTTAAATATCTTTTTCGAAAAGCTTTTAAGTGATACCCATATTGATACCTTAAAAAATATGGTGCACAGTCGTACTTTTCTACGAAAAATTCAGAGGCCTATAACGCGGAAAATAAGGGCGAGCGCCAATTTCTCCTCTTAATGTTCTTTTTTTCATATTTTTTAATTCTCTCTTGCCCCATATCTTTGTGTTTTTTGATTGGAATTACTTCATTTGACAGGATTTGTTCCTAATGATATGCAAAGTTAGAAGCAGGCGTGATGTTTTGCCCGCTTCCTCAAAAGACATCAAGCGAACGGCAAAATTTAGGAAACTATGCCTTGGCAAAGATGACTTCAACGCTAACACAGACGGAAAGACGGACATTGTTCAATCGACTTTACTATTTACTTAATGGGGTTGGAAATTAATATTGTAGAAATTACAAATGAGAAATTTAGGTATACCCTTTTTCCATCTTATGTGAACGGTAAAACACATGCTTTGAAAATGAACCCATAATCCATTCCCGCCAGCATTATGTAAAACAAGCCATTTACTAAATAATTATAAATTTGCAACTTGAAGTTTCTAAAAAATTCATTCTTTTAAAATGATTTACAAGTTTTTGCAGCTGAAATGTTGTGCGTTTGAAAGATAATTAATTAGCTGTTTGAACTTTTAAAATTTTGTAACAAACAATTAATTTCTTTAAGAAGAAATAAATTTCCACTTCATAACCATGCTGCATATTTCTTACCTTCCACATTCTTATATATATATATATATATATATATATTTTTTTTTTTTTAATCTATTAATTATTATTATTATTATTATAATTTTACTTGTAATTAACTGCATTTTTTCTAACTAATCAAAAATGTTAGTAGCGAAGATGATTTTGTAGTGATTTTGATGTAATAAAAGAAAGATTCAGTAGTTTTTTTTTCTTTTAATGAAAAAAAGGTCTAACGTTTTTTTTTTCTAAAATCACGCTTTGTTTTGTATTACATGTCGATAGCTTGATTATCACTTAGGAAAAAGGACTCGAATGAATTAGTTTAAATGAGATTTTGTCCGAATTAATTTTTTTAATTTTTAACAAATATAAAAAGAACAATAAAACAGTCAAAGCGGAAAATACAGGTTTAATTACAAACATAAATTATCTAACTTTTTCAAATTTACATTGCTGTTACTAAAATTAAAATAACTAAATTTAAAATATTATGTCTTAAAATAATGTTTAAAGCTGCGAATATAATATTTAATTTCGAATATAAATATTTAATTTCTCCTTAAAAGATATTTTTTAACAAGAAAATCTGCTGTCCAAAAGCAGTAATAAAAGCTGGCCACTTTTTTCTCGCTACTAAAAAAATTTAATCTTAAAGGTTGAATTTTTTTTTTTAAATGTAAAAATAAGAAACTTGAATCTGTTTTCTGTTTTCGTTTTAGTATGCCCTTCTAGAAGCAAAGTGGCGCCTGGAATATGGGATCCAATTTCGGAAAATATATTCGAAAAATATATCTCTTCCACAGCGATGTGGAACGTTATAGAGATAGAAAATCCATTAGAAAAGACCAGATTAATATTCCTTTTTGTTGCTGATTGGCCAATCTGTGTCGTTAAAGCAACCAAACACAATAAACCGAATAGTGACAAGTCATAAGTATAACTGAGTTTAATAATAATTTTTAGTTTAATAAATTATTATTAAATTGTTAACAGATGAAACAATTTAAAAATTGGACTCACTGCTTTCGGAGATTATGATATAGAATAAAATTAATTAGTTTTAAACATAAATATCTTGTTTTTTTATCCCGATTAAATTATTAAATCACCAACGTTAATTATTGGGGGCAATGAAAAACAAAAAACCACATCTTTTAATTGTATAAAGGAGTCGAAAAAAGGAAGCCGCATACAGTGCATAATGAAAAATAAAATCATTATTGGTAATTGTTATCTTTACTTTATTATTTTGACAAAAATCTAAAGTTCATTTAAAATATATGTGAGAAATTTTCTGAAGAGCTAAGCAAGCGGTAGCGAAATGGCCACCGAGACGTGCTTTCGCCCTCAATAATCAATATCAATGATTTAGTAATTAAATCGAAATAAAAACGCACGATATTAAAAAAATTTTTTTAATTAAATTAATTTTTATTTATATGCATGAACAACACCTTTCAATAAAATCATACACAAAACCAAAATACATTCCAACACGTAGTAATGTGATTGTAATTAAAATGATTAAATTGCAATAAATACTATTGACTATTTGTTCAGCCGGCCGGAATGTTTGTTATTTTTGCCAATACTACATAAATAAGTAAATGAATTTCAGTAGCAACCAAAAATTTATAAAAAAAAAAAAACTAAATACATTGTTAAACACAATCTAATAAACGCCTTAAACACTCTTAATAACACACAGCCACACTCACATGTAATTTGATTCCTGGCAAGAGGGCAAAAGTTCATTTAACAAACATATTTTCGCACATAATTCATTCTGTAATACAGATAGAAATGGCACCAAAAACAAAACAACCAAAAACAAAATAACAAAAAAAAAACAGATTAAACCCAATCGATTAACTTCATATCAAATGAAGGATAAACAATGGTCAGTAAAGAAAAATGAACAAAAAAAAAAAATAAAGAAGGAAACCAACAGCAACAATAAGAATAGAAAGTTAGATGTATTTTGCGCAAAACGGAGAGTTATTAATATCAATGAATAGACGAAATAACTCATCTCCTACAGAATGCCAATTGTTAAACATCTGTGAGAGGGGTGAGTGGGGAATATCTTCCAAGACTAAATGGGAGTGGATTTTTTAAAACAACATATTACATATGAATCAGTATATATGTATTTACTCACATGAATATATGTGAGTTGATAGAACGCAATCGACACCTTAGCAATCATTAGAAAGTAGATAACATTTTCATCACTTTTCTTGTGTGTAAAGTAACATACGAGGATCGCAGTTTGCATTTATAAACTTTAATATTTATTTGTACGTTAATCATATTCAATGTTTAAAGTACAATTTAATGTCATTAACTCTATTTGTTAGCTCTTAATTACATTTGTTTAAAACAATTTTCTGATTTCAATGGAGTTAATCAATTTAGTAGTACCTAAACAAATTTAAAAGTCAAGTAAAGAAGAAGACTATTTTAAAATAAAGACTAGATTTCCGCTACAGCATTTTTAGATTAAGGTTAAGCATTCTAAGTACCTTTGACTGAAGCAAATCGCACTTATTCCCTTTTCTTGGACACATGTATCTTAAACAGAAAGTGTCTGATTCGTGGCCATTGATTTATTTATTCTCACAAATCTCTTGGGCACTATCTGCAGTTATCATTTGCTTTTTTATACTCCTTCCTAGTGCAAATGTGTGGAAGGTTAACTCTATCATTCGTTTCAGATAGTCTAAATATGGAGATTTGTAAGAGACGTTTTTTTTTGGCATAATGAATCGTCTGTCTAATTTTGCGTGCAATTTCACCGCTGCTCGTTCCGATACAAGCTTTAATCCAAACTAGTATAACATTTGGAGCAGTATACCCATTAATTTTTTGGACACACTGTATTACAAATTTTCAATTCAAGTTCATTTGCTTCATATTTTTGATGACTTAATGATTCTCAATCAAGTTGTCCAATTCAAGCAGTTGTCCAATAATTTCCAAATGGTAGTTGGACAAGAGAGGTTTTAAGATTTCGAGAAAATACCTTCTTTCGCTCTTTTGTTTATAAGTGAATTTAAAACATTAATATCACGATCTATACATTCATTGTGTTTATCGATTATATGCATTTTGCACATGTTCTCATCATGTTCACATCACTCCACTCTGCTCGAACAGGATATTCTCTGCACTACCTCCTAAATAGTAATTTCTCGTTTAATGTGTGTTCGTCAGCCATCACTCGACCAACACATGTAGTATAAGTCCACCAAATAGGCAAGCGCATAATACTCCAACTGTGGCCACTCAATCTTTTACACTTATGTAGAATAATTATTAAATTTTATTCTGTTTATTGAAACTAAAAATAAATTTGTCTGTAAATTGAGCTAAACCAGCATATTTTCCTTGCTGTTAATAATTGTTTGCAAAAACAAAAACAGGAAAAATTATCCTGTGCATTAACTAAAACTTGAAAAATGCTTTCTAAGGCCGCTTTCAGATTAGCCAACTTTAATTGGGCAATAATTTTAATTTTTATTTATTTTCTTTTGTACATGCCTTTATGTTCACATTTAGCAACTTGGTTGAGAAAGTTTAATTTTCTTATGCTCGAATTTTTTTTAATTTGTTGACGTTTTGTTTCATTTCTGTATTCATTGTAATTGTGAAAATGATTTGAAATTTTGTGTATACAATGGAATTTGAAGAAAAAAATAATTTAGTTAAATATATACTTTAATTTCAAGACAAGAATAACAGCAGTTACAGTATTGTCAAGTACAAGCAAATCTGCACTCAAAGCTCGGCAATTCTTTCCCTTTAAAACCGACCTTGCGCAAGTAAAGTTGCCTAATCTGAAAGCGACAAACTATGGAAGATATTTCTCTTTTGATTTTAAAAAAGAATTTCTTTAATCCAAGTTAACTTTCTTCTATTAATTAAAGAAAAAAAATTTTAAATAAAAAAAAAAAAGTTAAAAAATGTAAAGAGCAACTACTTCTGGACATTTGAAAGAAAACTGAAAATTTACACTACAAAATATTATCTATCTAATTTTGTGTACACTATTTATTATTGATTTTTTTATTTTATGGCTACTGTCAGTTAACAAATAATATCACATAAATGGAGTTTAGATCCACGAAGTATATAGTTTCCTTAAAAAATTTTGCAAGAAGTTAACAGAGTGCATTTCTTTAATACCAGGGATTTAAGGTATTAAATTTTAATTGAGAGTTTTCAGTACTCTAAACTTTTTTCTCCGAATTTTTTACAAGACCCTCGCAAAAGAGTACCCAACATCCATATCAAATAACTGTACGATATAAAAATGTTTTTGGATTATGTAAGTATGTTTTAGACAAAAAATGCCATTTATATTGAAAATGGTCATTTTTCATGTAGAATGATTAGAATTCTCATGAGAAATGCCGATGTTAATATTAAATCGAATGACTAACGTGCATTTTATGCACGTATCCTTATTGCAAAACATTACTTTAATAGCAGCAAACACATATCCATACATACACGTGAACACAAACTCTTACACTTGGAAACATGAACAATAGTGCAAAAAATACTACAACAACAGAAACTACAAAAAAAATGATAATAACCATCATTATCATCACTGTGTCTTATTTCTGGCTTTTTCTGTCTTTATTTTTATTGTTGTTTTTCCCTATTTAAAAGGCATCTAAAAATGATTAATGTTTAGGACTTTGTTGAATATTTGTGTTAACATTTACAAAAATTACCGTTTTAGCCTCAAGAGATTGTTTTGGTCTAAAAGATTAACAATACATCCAGAAAAAAACCTTTGGCAAAGTAAAGACTTTTAATTAATAATGATGATGCCAACCTCTACGACCCGTTGAGTTAACTTGTCCAGCAAACCACTACGTTTTGCCTTCATCTGGTTTTCATTTGCATTATTTCGAGTTACACCCGTCAAGCTTTTAAGACTTCAGTTTCTTTCGTTTTGATTTAAAGTCCAGTAATATACTAACTCCCTTTAGTAGCCACAACAGTGTATGATTGTTTCGGAGACAGACATAAGAAAAAGGTCAAATTTATTATGTTTTCATAGACAAATATCTTAACACCTTTTGGTGTTTTAAGTCAGCAATAGTGTGCTCAACTCAATAAAGTACATGACCATCTTGTTTTTCAGCTAAAGTATACACAGACTTACATATGCACATACATTTATATGAATGTGTGTACGTGTACAGCAGGCGTTATGAAGGAGGACATGTTAAAATTGTTTTTACGGGGGGCTTATTTGGCAATCATTTGTCATGTTAGAAATTCATAGGCATATAATGTCAACAACATCACATTATGATGTGTGTCTTTATATTTGATTATTATTAAGCACTAGAGTACTAAGGTGTGCAGTCTTGGACAATAAGGGCAAATTAATCTTCTAAAATAAAGATTTATATAACAAAAATTTAAAATGATTTCTTTTAAACTCCGGCAAACACAAGTTGGCAGAGTAAGTAATTCATAATATTATCTATAAAGATAAAGTACAGTAAGCCTATAAAATTCAGCCTAGCAACTCGATATTTTCTTTAGTACACATAATATCTTCTTCACTAGACGTGTGCCTGAACTGGCGCAGCTATTGAGAAAACGATTTTTTGTTACTCCGGCAAGATTAAATTTATTGCTTACCATAAGTTTCGTACAACCTAATAAAATGCAACTGCCAAACACTGTCACATCTTCTCTAAGGCTCGAGCATGAGTAAGATCTCACATCTTCTAATTACTGTATAGGAGGGAGCCTTTATCACTTCATCCGCCAACTATAGTCAGCAATTATTTTTCTCTACTCCATTCAGTTTTGAACTGATACTCAAATAAGCGGCTACTTAACTCCAATTATTGTTCTCCGTACTTAAGGTTCAGTTGTTATGTGATGATCTTTTCTGTTAAAGAACCAAACAGACATCTTAAACAACATAGCGACTGCGGCAGTTTTACAAATGTAAGCTAAATTTTCGTAGTAGGTATACGTGTGTGATAAACACTATTTACATATCTAAAAAACGTCTAATTATTTAAACTTACCTTTTAGAAATGTTGCCAGAAATATATGAATTTCTTTTTATCTTATTTTCGGAAAATTGTATTACAATCAAGTCGAATCAATTACCAGGTGGTAGCGATGGCAGCGTTATGTTCACCGGTAACCTTATATACGAAAGCATATAAAAAACTGTATAATATTTTCAACATGAAGTTTGACACTCAGGCGAAATCAATCGATTTACCATTATTACAACCTTGTGATTGATTTGCTTTTATTACCATTGTATCAAACAAAAAGTTGTGATCCCATAAAAATATATATTCTGAGTTCTTATACATAGCGAAGTCGACTAAGCGATGTCCATCTGTCCGTCCGTGTTAATTATTGAAATGAACTTTGCCAAGGAACTAGATGAGCTAGAGAAATTTTAAATACGCCAGTCTATCAGACATGGTTAAAAAATTTTTTTTTTATTGAAAATCAACAAGATCGGTCAATGTGCTTCGAGATAGGGGGCAAAATACTATGCCTGCGTCTAATTTTTCCATAACTCCAATTAAAAATAAAAACAAATATATGGGGCGATAGAGAATTAAAAATAATTAAAAAAGCATCAAGTGCAAAAGTTGGTGCTCGCCCATATTTTCCGAGTTATGGGTCTCTAAACTTTTTATAGAAAAATACGATTCTCGACCATTACTTTTTTAAGGTGTCAATATGCGAATCATTTAAAAGCTTTTGAAAAGGTTTTTTTTAGAAAATAGTAAAATTTAAAAAAAATAATGCTTGAACCATTAAGAGCCGATGCCACTTTTAAAAAAATTATACATTTTTAATTTTTTCTTATTTTTAATTCTTTGTCACCCCATTATTTGTTTTTTGGTTTTATTTATTTCCCAAAACTAGACTTTCATATATGGTGAAGGGTATATGAGATTCGGCGTACGCGAATATAGAACCCTTATTTGTTCTTTTAATTTTTTTGTTGTTGTCATTATTGCAAATATCGCTTTAAATGTATTATTCTACAGTTAACAACATATCAAAATTCAAACTTTTATGTCATAAATACACCAATATACAAGGCACCCCACAAAAATTCTCATATAGTTTTTATTTTAAATATAAGTGTTTGAGGTAATTTTGGGGCTGTTATAGTGAGATATGAACTTTTTTTTTACATAAATTGTAGTAGTTACAAAACTGATTTAATCGTGAATATTTACTGAAAACTGGAAACAAAGTTGCAGATTTTTTTAGTTTAAGCATTTACGAAGGAATTTATGATTTTATTGTTAAAAAAAAAACATACGAGTATATTATTAGTTGTGAAAGCAAATAAAAAATAAATAAGAACACTATAGCGCACAAATTGTGGCAAAAAAAATTAATATTTGTACGATCCCTAACTTTTTCAAACCGAATTCAAAACACATTTAATCTGGCCGTTTATAACGATTTAAAAGTATGCCGATATACATCAAATTTCATTACATATTGGCACACCCATACATTCCATCTTTAAACTTTATAATTGTTATAGCAGACTTAGCACAACAGCTCCTTGTTAATTACAACCGTCTGTCTAAAACTGTTCAACAGCTTGGCCTTATACATCAAATTACAACAACTTTAGGGGCACCCTTTCATTCGTCTGTCTATAGCGGTTCAACAGTTTAGCCATACACTTCAAATTACACCAACCATTATAACACCCTTTAATTTATGATTGTAAATATTTATACGTCTTCTTATACCAAACAAAGTAGTGCACATTCTGCCTAATTTTCAAGTGTTTGCATATAACAGTTAAAAAGTTATGGCCACATAGGTCAAATTACATTCATTTTGAGAACACTCTTTAATTTTTAAACTCAAATTATAAACTTGTTATTGTAGCTGACTTGGCAATATAGGTCCCTTGTATGTTTCAGCTGTCTGCCATAACTACTCAAAAGTTTGGCCACATTAATCAAATTACATCCACTATTACGAGACCCTTTTATTTCATAATCCAAATTTTATACTTTTTGTTATAGCGAAGTTAACAACACAAGTTCGTTGTAAATTCCAAGCGTCTGTCTAAAACTGTTTTAAATTAAGCCCGCATGCATCAAATTGAATGAACTGTTGGGGCACCCTTTAATTTATTATTTTTTGTTATATTATAATTTGCAAGTGGGTGTTTATAACGGTTGAAAATATATGATCTTTAATTTTTAGATTTATTTTTGTGTTACTTTTTGCCATTGGGAGCTAAAGTAATACGGTGTAATTCACGTAAAAAACATGTATGTTATGTGAACACCCTTTATGAACTGTTTTTGAAACGGGACAAAACCGTAAGCATTACCTTTCAAATAAAAAAGGTATTTTTAAAATCGATCAAGAAATGACTGAGTTATGGAAGCAGATATAAAAAAGCAACATGTAGTCAAATTAATAACTCCTTCTTTTCTTGAAGTCGGTAAATAAATTATGATCGTTTGGAAAAAACTTTGGCGTAAATTTAATATTAAATTGAACTTTTTAAATGATAAATTTTAAGTCAAGGTTTAGTTCATATAATATTTTCTATACAAAGAAAACTTTTTTAATAACGCTTATAAGATTCTTTTGCTGACCATTTACAATTGCTTAAATATTTTCCTGTATTCTTTGGAAAACATCCGCATACATTTGTAAAATTAATTTTCTTTCTAAAAAGATTTTTAGAAATTAAAAATAAAATGAACTTAAGCCAAAATAATTTCAATTAATTAAATATCTACTTTTAATAGTTCATATTCAAATCTAAAAATATTTTATTTAGTTCATCATTCGTGTTCGTTCGTTTATAGTTTTATCATAAGAAGTAAATTAAAGTTCATATTTCTAACCACACAACTTTTACACAAACACCAACTGCATTAATAAAACCAAAAAAAAGCTCTTTTTAACTTTTGTAGTCATGTATTTAAGTGGCTGGCTTGACCAACCAGTACAACTGGTCGTTAATGGTTTTGTTTGTTTTGGCTTGAGGCTGTGAAATTTTTCTCACTTGTCCATTATGCCAACAAAATGTTACTTCTTAAAAAACATTTTTGTGGGTTCCATCATCATTATTGCCATCTGTGTGAGAAGTGGCAGTAACCATATTGTTACGATACACCCACACGAATATTTTCTTACTACCGAAGCCTTTTGGGTTACTTAGAGTTTTGCGGTATAGAATGCACAGTGGGGAAATACGACAAAATACATTTATAGCGATAGATGTGTTAATATGGATTTTTTTGATGATGTGTTAGTGGTATTGTTATGAGAAGATGAAGCAGCAGTTATTATTGATAGTTACGATTATCTATTATAACAACCGAGTAGTAAATGATAATGATGTTCATACTCATCAACTTATTTTTGAAGTATTCTAAAAATACATCACATCTAAGGTATAAAAAGTTCAACATAACTCCACTGTTTAAAAGTGGAAACTAAACTTGAGGTGTTGGTTCGTAGAGAAATCGCCAATTTACACGTAATTTTGCAGCTTCTGGGGACAATTTCTATTTAACAATATTGTCCGCTAATAGCATTTCACAAAACACAATCGAAAGCACTTTATTTACACAGACTTAAGTAAAATGTTTGACAAGGGATATTTTACTTTTTGACTTTTCATACTTAGCGATAATGCAAAAATTTAGCTTAATTCTTATCCTACAAATACATAGTCGTGATTTCCAAATTAACAACCGATTTATATTTGGGTTTATTTGATGCTATTAATGGCTGCCAGATAGGAGTTATACTTTCTGGTAGTTAATATGAAGAAACGTTTCAATTATTAAATTTTTCCTTCATGATATACAAACTATTTCAGCCAGGCTCAAGTAATTCGTGTTTGAATTATGTTTTGTAATTGCCACGTTGACATTAATAACAATTGAGGACTAAAAAATTAAAAGATTTTCAGAAGAAATACTTTAAAGAAAGATATTGTTTATAATTTGTTAAAACCAACTTTGTATATAATTTAAATAAATATTTTGTCATTTCCCAGTAAAAAAAAGTGAGGAAAAAGATATAATTTAAACACCACATCTATACCAACGAAGTGGTGCAAATTTGGGTGAAAAACTTATAAATTTTATATTGGCCTGTCATTGAAGGCATGTTGTTCGTTTTTAATAAAATTGTACTATTTTTAAATCGGTTTCTAAATGCTAAAAAGTTTCTGTAATGAGAATTTATTTTTAAGTAATTAAATTGCGTTACATTATGTATAGTTTTTAGAATATATGTTTATTGCTTACTTTAGAGAATCTCCTACATTAAACTTAAACGATTTTTAATTCGAGTTCTTATCATACGTTCTATCTAATAAATAAATTAAAATTGTACCATTTAGAACAAAATAAGAAAAAAAAAATATCTTCAAAAACGTACGTTCGTCTTAAAAATTTGAATTTTTTTGACAAGCAAGTTACAAAATTAAATTCTTTTTAAAATAAATTGGTACTTTTTGTAATACACACACAATAATATATTAAGAAAATTGGGGTAGTTTTACACAAGATGTTTGTTATGACTACCAATAAAATTATATTTTGGTCTACTAAAATCTTTGGACATACTGTCACAAAGGCCTTATTTTAATCCGTGACTTCCTACAATAGTTCTTATAGAAGAACTCTGAAATAAAATCGCAAAACAAAACAAATCCTAAAATTCGTCCTCTAATTCGCTTATAGATTTAATAGGGAACGCTTTCATATGTTTCGGATTTTTGCCTTTCAAAAAATTTTTTGATTGTTACTTATTTTCACTGGGAAAGTTTAGCACCTAAGAATTTTGACTTTGGATTTCTTAAATATCGATGGTTGGAACAAAAACGAATGTACAAGACGAAATACAGAGAGAACAGTGAAGAAGTACTTTGGTTGTGTGTAAACTTCGTGTAACCAAATTAATATTGATAAGAATACTACTCGTATTCTTATTTACAAAGTTAGTTGGTTAAACAGATGATGTTTACAATGTACACAACCTAAACTAGATATATGCGAAGAATGCTGATGAAGGATGTAGCGATCCAGAAAATGTAGCAAAATGTAGCAGAAAATGTAGTATTTAAAAAAATAAAATAAATGAATTTAAGCCAACTTCATGTTGAACTTTTGTTCATTTTGTTTTGCTATGAGAGATCTGAACTTTAGTTTAATTTAAAATTCTTGTAGTCATGGAAGGAAAAATGTAAATCTAAGAAGTGGTTCAACATGTTATTTGAAAAACTATTTTAAAAATAACTTACAAAATCTAGAAAAGGTGTATTTTTGGATGTAAATAAGATGCTGTTCTCTAAGAATGACATACATTCTTTCTTACTGTGTTCAAAAATTATAGCTTTAAATCAATCAATTTTACATTTTTTACCTCTTCTAGTTTGTAAAATTATGTAAACATACATTCTTCTTTATTATTTCAAAATTAACATTATACAAGTTGTTTCATATTAAAATATATATTTCAAAAAATTTATTAATGTTTATCATTTTAATCAGCGGTTTCTAAGATTTTAGTGTGTTCCCGGTTTTAAGATAAAAATTGCAAACAATTATAAAACATCAAAAACATTTGTAGTAAAGTTAAAAACATTGCTTTAACTTCCGGCAGGGTCAATCTGATCCCTAATAAACTTTTTAAAATCTTATTTTTTATAATTTTGAAGTTTATATTTTTACCCGTATGATTACCATTCTTCCCACTGTGCAGCCTTAAGCTTTGTGTCAGGTTGAAAACTGAATGTGTGTTAGTTTGCTGTAACATTGTGAGGGGATGCCGTTTATTTCATAAAAGACATTGTTACACGGGTTGTCGAGTTGGTTGACCAGAAACATTGCTACTTGTGGCCAACTGATTGTCTCTGGAACAATGTTCACATTCAATTTTTGGTACTGGAACATTTTACAATGTTCACTTATATTCCAATCAAAGCGTTTTTTTCTATCTTAAAGGCTTAAACGTAAATAAACGAAAATTAATTCTCAATTTTAATATCTACTTGTTCTTAAAATGAGGAATTTCTTTTAAAAACTTGACTTTCCACAATTGAACAGAATAGTTTTTTGGGAAATGTCTTTAGAAGTAAAATAAAAAGTAACATTCATGGTATTTAACTTATAACTAAAATATGACATTTTTCATTAACTTTATTGCTTCTTATAATAAAACCTTCAGTAGCTTGTAACCGAATACTTTATTACCTGTGGTGAGATTTTAATATGTTATCCCTGAAATTACAATCTCTATTTAAAAAAAATTTTTTTTCTCATGTGTTCGCAGCGGGTGTTTTGATAGACCAATAGAATTTTGAAATGGAATAATACAAAGATGAATTTCGAAATTGACATGAAATGAACTTTATTCGAAAGATAATCTTTTGGCATTATAATTTAAATATGACTTCTGGCATATGATGACCATGGCTGGCTCGGTGGTTCAATTGACGATGGCTTTTTCCAATGTTTGTGGCCGTATATCAGCATTAACGCGGCGAATGTTCTCCTCCAAGTGGACAATCGTTTCGGGCTTACTGGCGTAGGATAGTGACTTCATCTATTCCGACAGAAAATAATCTAACGTTGTTCAATCTCCAATTCATGGGTCCGAAACGTGAAATTATGCGGTTACCATAAGTTTTCTACCATAAATCAATGGTGTCACTTTTTAAATTCACAGCTTTTCCATATCATGATGTTTAACTGATGAAAGTCCTCTTTTACACACGTCAAGTTTACTTGATCAATTTTTGATTAATTTTCGTTTGAACCTGCATTTGTGTTCATGCGCACCGTCAAGTTTATTTCATCAAGTTTCGTTTTCTTTGCTTTCAACTTCTGCAACTTCTATTCTGCAGCCAACTTCAAGTATAAAATTTTCTTAAACTTGATGGTACGGTCTGGCTTGTACCTCTTTCTATTCTCTTCTCCTCTTTCTCCCAAAAACTCAAGACTAGACGCGTCAAAATTGATGTTCACGCAGAAAAAAGACATGGTTGTAATATGGTCACAATAACCATATTATGTTCTTTTTTTAACAATGTATAGTTGCGGAGAACCAATTATAGTTGTGTTCACCAAAACTTTGATCACGATAAACATTTTTGTTTACTTTTAACGATTATTTAGTTACTGTGCACAAAAAATGAGACATGGTTGGTTTTATCTTAAGAAAATTTCAACCACAGCCAAAGTTTTATAACTTATTAAAAATAACATAAAATAATTAACCATAATATATAATTATTAATCAAAGTATTGTTAAAAGCAACAAAATAATGTTTGCGCTAAAAAGTATTTTGTTCTAGTTCTCGACGGTAGAAAGTGAAAAAATAAAAATTTTTGTAAAAATAATATGAAATTTTTGTAAAAATAATATGAAAAAAAAAAAATAAATAGAGATCCAAAACATTTTAAAAAAGTTGTAATAAATACGATATGTATGTATTGTAAGCATATAAATATTTATTTTTGTATTTGGAGCTCAATTGTGAAATCATTTATTTCTGTTCATAAGCTATATTTTTATATAACTGATTCTTGTAGCCAATGATCTAAGCGTTATTATAAGCAAGTCTATGATTTTCTGCGAATGTATGTTTTTAAATATTTTTTTTGACACTTCGTTAATGAAGAAACAATAATATGTCTTTAATATCAGGAAAATTTTGCACTTACGAGAATATATTATAATTCAAATATATGACATGACCTTTTCAGCCATATTAATGTTTAATGTTTATATTTGAACATAATTATGTTTATACTTTAGAAAGTTATTGTTTTGCTAGACAACAATATGGTTGAAAATGTAACAATACTATGGTTTCTTAACAACCATATAGTGCAACCATTATATGTTGCTCTTAAATTATGTTTACCTCAACCATGTTTTTTCTTTGCGTGTGTGTGAAAGGGACAAAGAAAAATTCAGTAATCAGAGCTCTTTAGCGGTTACTATTTACTGTAATGTTCTGATCAGCACTGTTTTTGAATAGGTACGGACCACTGATTCCAGCAGCCCTTTAAGCACACCAAACAGTCAGTTTTTCGGGATGTAACGGTGTATCAACATATACTTGAGAATTATTATCGCTTGACATACAGTTTTCTTTACTGACGTATCTACCCAACCAAAAGTGAGCTTCGTCTCTAAACAAAATTCGCTTATTAAAATCAGGGTCAACGGTAATCTTGTTTTGGGCCCATTCATTGAGGCAATGACTTACTAGGTGAACGTGAAGCTTCAATTGTTGCACAAGTTGGAGCAAAATCTATCCGCAAAGTCATCCCTAAAGTGGATGGATACATATTCATTTTTTTGCATGATGTAGACGGATTTGGGTTTTCCTCTACTCTACGCTCTACAGCAGCAATAACTTCTTCTTCAAACACTGTACGACGTATTATCATTTAGAGTAATTGTAGTGTAAAAACGTTTAATAGTTAAACAAATTAAAATAAATTAAATTTAAAAAGTTCAACATATGAAAATTAACAATTACTGTTGATAACAGAGTTATTAAATTATATTAGAGTATCATAATAAAGTGTAAAAATACTTTGTCATCTCTCTCATCAACAAATGTATTCTAAAATAAAAAAATAAACGTAAAAAATTTACAATAAAACAAAATTAATTTACATAATCACTAAAGAATCTTGTACTGAACCCACTGAAATCGAAGCTACCGTGATCAATATTAATCATTAAATCAACATATTGATATTAACACAATGTGAATACAAGTCATTATAAACGCCGCTAGCATGACATGAATAAACTTAAACACTTATAGAAGCAAAATATGTAAAAGAGACTTCAATCATTAATTTGTTTATGAAACTGTGAAAAATGTGTTTTATTTTGAATAAAGTTTTATTTCATTATTTTATTCTGGATAATATTTTGAAAAATCAAAATGATATTTTTTCTTACTGCTATCAATTAATCATACTTAACGATTGTTTCTTCGATGTTCTGCTTAATATTTTGTATGAAAGTTATCAATGTAAAACGGTGTGTCTGAATTTTTAACAAGTTCACAAAAGTCACATACTTGATTCAAACATTTATTCATTTTAATACAATTCCGTTCAATTCAACACAAAAAACCTCACAACTATAAAATCTGATAATGTTAATTTCAATACGAATACAACACAAGTCAACTCCAAACTGATCCTCATCGGCTTCAGAGAATGAGACTGATGGGATGATGATGTTGGTGTTACGAAGCCAATGATTCTTTTAGCCATAGTTTCCATTTGCCAGTGACTACACGATATTGACCTTTGTAATGATGAAGCCGTGAAAAGATACACATTTCCACGTTTCAAACCTGATGCCAACGATTATTTCTCCAAGTTCTTCTACATTTTAGTGTTTGACTGGTTGATTTCTATTCAGTGATTAATTAAAGGTTGAATTGTTTTAATACTAAGGTAGACAAAATGAAAAGAAAGCAGGAAATAATGTTCAGTTACTATAAAGACTGGTTTATTTAATATTCATTATTTAACCCATCTGCAAATGGTGGTGGCCAAATTGTGGGTCTAAATTAATTTTTTTTTTTAATTTAAACTGTTTTCAGTTACAACCTGTTAAAAAAGAACCATCTAATCAGGCATGTTATATATATCTCAAAATCATCCTAGATATTTACTTAAACCTGACTTGCATACATTTTTTAGAAATTGGTTGGGGGTATTAGCAAAAACTGCTCGCTAGATTAGTTTACACATTGCTTTTCTAAGGGCAAATATTAATGCCTTGTGGATAAGAAATCTATGCGAGATAATAAACTTTGTCCGTGGCGACAAAGTTGCATCTGTTAACTTCAATTATACTATCAATAAGAATTTTCGTTGAACGTTAGACCTGGTTTTCTTCTAAAATTGTCTTATTTGAAAATAACGATTCGATAAACAATCAGACTATAATTGTTAGTCAAGGATTTAACAGAACAGCCGAGAATATGGTCAATGTTTTCCAGAGTATGCCATATCACTCGAAGCAGTTAATTTCTTGTCGTTTACAGGAAATTCGACTGTTGCAGTCGGGGCATTTATAAGAGTTGCGTAGGTAAGGTGTAAAAAGGTATCATTATTGTTTTCGCTACAATGTCTGTCTGTCACAGTTCTTAAAGTCCAGAACCGTAGTAGGTAGAGTCTTGAAATTTTCACTGTAGGTGTATTACTACATCGCTGTAACCAACAATTTTTAACATTGAAGAAATTTCAAGGAATAAAGTGGCGTGATATTCATAAAAATGTTGTAACGTTTGACTGTCACACACATTAAATTTGCACAGTATTTGTAAGAGTATTTACGCAACAACTGGAAAAAATGAAAGCTTAAATTAAAGGGTATCCCAATAGTGACACGATTTTTACGTACGTGGCCTCAAAAGGCAAACATTTTAAGTTTAAGTATTTTTATGACCGTTATAATAATAAGTACTAAAAATTAAAAACTAAATTAATATATAGAGGGTGTTTGTCTAGTAACACCATTTTAACCAATATGACCTTATCTTCAAAACCGTCATACGCAGATGCTTAAAATTTGCACATGTAATGCTATGTCTGCTATAAGGACAAAAACTAAAATAAAATGAAGTGAAATAAATGGTACCCACATAGTAATGTATTTCACTTATTTATTGCCCCTTTATGTTAAACCATAAAAATTAAAAATTAAAGAGTGGCCCATATGTAGTATGGAAATCTTTTAACGATAAAAATAGTTAAATCAAGGCAATTTAAATTTTAAATATAATTGAGTTAATTAAATTTAAATAAATCTCTTTATAGAAAAGCCAGATTGCAAGTGGGGCCCATCTATAAAGATGATTTGGCTTATAATTGCTCGTTACGAACAATTATAAATGCACACAGAAAACAGATGGGTATAAATTCGATTGGTATGTTCAAAATTTAATTACTAATATAATAATTTGATTTTTAATATCAATAATTAATAATGTTGATTTATTTTCTACATTAAAAGCCAACAAATGATATTTGCCTCCAAATGTTGATTGTAACACCTCTTGAAAAAGTTAACCTGACAGATTTGTATGTTTACTAAAATCTATTATATTAAATAGAAGATACAACTAAAATTATTCAGCATATTATTACTGAAAACCAAATTTTGGTAGTTAGAATCATAAAAATCGATTGCGTCTTCTAAAATCGAAAAATATTTGACATAATAAAAATGAATTTGTACAAATTACACAAAAAATAATCAATATTTTAGTCTTAAAATATAAGATATATTATTAGTGGTAAAAAGTTCTCCAATAATGTTGAAAGGTAAGTCTAAAAACAACCTCACAAAGACATTTGTAAATTAAAAAATTTTCTTAAATGTTTAATTTAACACACTTCGCTACAGCAAGACGTGCGGTATGGAATGGACATTTAAAGAAACTGTGAGGAAAAGAGGAATCATGATGTAAAGGAAGAAGTAGGCTAAATTCGACGGCTCGAGACATGAAATGTAATGTGTAATCTTATTCCTATAATTTACTTTTACCCTGGAGTTAATGTCGACGTCGTTGACGGCGTCAAATGTCAAAAAAAAAGTTGAATCGTATGAAATTGTATGAGAGCAGTTAATCTCAACGCGTTGCAACGCCGTAAAAGTTCAATCTGTTTCAACTTTTTCGGCGTTGAAACGCCGTCAACGACGTCGACATTAACTTCAGGGTTAAAATAAAAATAAATATTAAAATATTTAATTGTTTTATTTAATTCACAATAATATTTTATAGTCACCCAAGAATAATTTTTTTAAATAGTTGTGACTGCTATATTTATTCAGTTATTACAACCGAATTCAAGACAATACACACAACCGACAAAATTCGATTGGCAACAAATTCGGTTCTCATAACGAATTTCTTTTCTCTGTGTGGGTGAATTGAAAGTAAAAGATTTTTGGGGTTAGATTATTTTATTTAACTTTGGGAAACTTTCTGCTCACCTTTTGTTAGGATAACCTTTATAAATGATGAGTTTAGTAATTTACCAATTAATAGTTACAATATATTTATTAATAATATGCATTCATAAATAAAGGAATAAGTGGTTGTGAATATAATGTACTTCTTCAAGAGTTAGGTATTTAACAGTAAGTACCAGTAGGTATTTAGGTAAGTATTTAAAATTCAAATATACATTTAAGTTTCTAGGTAAAGATTTCAATACTTTTAACTAAGTATTTAGCTTTAAGATAAAAAGTAACTTTACGAGAATAATAAGTAAATATTAAATATTTAGCTTTAGGATTAAGTATCATATAATTAAGTTAAGTATTATATAATTTAGGGTAAGTATTGCAACATTTTCTTTTGCAGATTAAATTTCTGGTCATTATTTATGTACGGTATAGCTGAATAATTCAGTATTAGTATCTTCTTAGGATTTTGGTGCAATATGCTTGAATGTAAAAGGGAAACTAATATTTATATAAATTTAAATTCTGATTTCAGCTTTGCTTTGGGTGTTTACGAAGCTTGACTTGAATAAATATCCCTTCAGTCTGATAAAGGTATTTGATTGCTTTCTGGCAGGTGAGAGTTACTTGCGAAAATTTCAGCCAAGAGGTTAGCTTTATCAATCGGGTCGTTAAAAATTTTATTATCCCTTAAAAAAGGCGGAATTGAAGAACTATCATTATCCTTTACTCTTTTACCGAATGACCAAAAGCTCTTGCTACCCCGAGGAGCAATAAGAACTATAGCATGAAGGCCCTGCTCGTACACGGAGAAATGAAATTCGTTATAAGAACCGAATTTGTTGCCAATCGAATTTTGTTGGTTGAGTGTATTATCATGAATTCGGTTGTAGTAACTGAATAAATATAGCAGTCACAACTATTTAAAAAAATTAGTCTTGGGTGATTATAAAATTTTATTGTGAATTAAACAGAACAAAATAATTTTTAAATATTTACTTTTATTTTAATAATAAATTATAGAAATAAAATTATACATTATAAATTTCATGATTCGAACCATTGAATGCAGCTCTCTTCTTCCTTTAAATCTTGATTTCTTCTTTTCCACATAGTTTCTTCAACTTGCTATTCCCTACCGCACGTTTTGCGCTGCAAAATAAATTAAGTATTATAAAATTATTTTTATATATAAATGTCTTTCTGAGATAATTTTGAACTTACCATTTAGCAATATTGGAGAACTTTTCACCACTTTTAATAAATCTTTTTATTTTTGAACTGAAATATTTTTGATTTTTGTAATGTGTACAAATTTTATTTATATTGTGTCAAACAGTTTTCGAATTTATAATATACAATCGAGTTTTATGATTCTTACTTCCAAAATTTGGTTTTAAGTAGTTATGTACTGAATAAATTTAGTTGCATCTTCCATTTAATAGAATATATTTTAGTAAAGACACAAATCGGTCATGTTAACTTTTCTAAGAGGCGTTACAACTAACATTTAGAAGCAAATATCATTTGTTGGTTTTTAATGTAAAAAATAAATCAAGACTATAAATTATTAATAATAAAAATCAAATTATTATGTTAGTAATTAAATTTTTAACGTATCAAGCGAATTGTTACCAATCTTTTTTCTGTGTGTATGAAGGTTTTTCGCACCTAAGTACCATGACACATAAAGATCTTGCCTTGTTGCGTGGCGAATCAGTACGTACATTTTTGCTGCACTGCCAGGTACTAAATGCTTCCTCTCTGGATCTGACTGCATTATTGCATGTCTGGTTAGACAAAATATTCTTTCTTGGTTCAATTCGAATTTGCATAGATGCACAGAGAAAACAAATTCGTTATAAGAACCGAATTTGTTGCCAATCGAATTTTGTAGGCTCTGTGTATTATCTTGAATTCGGTTGTAATAACTGAATGAATACAGCACTTACAACTATTTAAAAAAATGATTCTTTGGTGACTATAAATATTATTGTGAATTAAATAAAACAATTAAATATTTTAATATTTACTTTTATTTTAAAAATAAATTATAAGAATAAGATTATAAATTTCATGATTCGTACCGTTGAATTCAGCCTTCTCCTTGCTTTACATCTTGATTTCTCCTTTTCCACAGTTTCTTCAACTTGCCATCCTATACCGTACGTAAAGTCTCTAGGAAGTGTATTAAGCATTTTAAAATTATTTTTAATTATAAATGTCCTTCTGAGATAATTTTGAACTTACTCTTCAAAAGCATTGGGGAAGTTTTCACCACTTCTAATAAGTCTTTGTATTTTTTCAACTGAAATGTTGTTGAATTTTTATTGTCATGTGTACAAATTTTATTTTTATTATGTCGAACATTTTTCGATTTCAGAATATACAATCGAGTTTTTCGATTCTCACTACCTAAATTTGGTTTCCATTAGTAATGTGCTGAATAAGTTTAGTTGTATCTTCCATTTGATAGAATAAATTTTAGTAACGACATAAATCGATCAGGTTAACTTTTTTAAGAGGTGTTGCAACTAACATTTAGGGGGAAATATCATTTGTTAGCTCCAAATATAAAAAATAAATCATGATAATAATTTATCAATAATAAAAATCAAGTTATTATAATAGTAATTGAATTTTTAATATATCAAGCGAATTTTAATCAATATTTTTTCTGTGTGTGGAATGAAAGTTTTCATTCCAAGCAAAATAATTTTTACAAACACTTCCGCTATGGCATCGACTTTTGTTTCCAGAGAAGTTTCCAATTAAAATGACGAGCCTTTTCTTAGATATATTTTACACGTTTCGTGGCCATTTTTGAAACGTTGTGTGGTTCCGAGATCGAAAAGGAAGCGAAAATGGTGCAGTGATCCGACTTACCGAGAGACGCAAGAATTATTACTTCATATGTGTTGGCTCATTACCTAAGTTTGCAGTTATTTAAACTTGTGCAACAGCCTTAAAACCTAAACAAAATACAAAATTAATTATTATTATTATTACTTTTTTTGTTGTTGATTTATTGAAATTAATGTTTCTTATCAAAACAGTCAAAATTTGACTGGTTCACTTAAAAAAATATATACGTACCACAAAAATGTAAATCAATTTAAAAAGGTATAGGTAAGTTTGTGGTGCAGTGTAGTTTAGCCAGATCTTATGGTAAGGTCGTAAACAATTAGACCGCTCGGATCCGTGACACCATTCCATTTGATAAATATTTTATTTTATAAATAAAAAATAAATATTCCATTTACGCATAAAAGTATTCTTGTAAATTTCTCTAATACTGTCTCAACGGTATTAGAGAAAAAAATTTATGTTAGAAAAAAGTCTTCATTATCCCGCCTTGATATATTCAATAAGGCCTTTTTTACATAACAGATATCCAAGAAGTCATTAGTAAATTGGAAAGCATGTGCCTAACGGCATGTAACTGTTTCATACTATTACATATATATGCGAATGTGGTCAGTTTCTTGAGGCATTTTTAAATCTCATTTAACAATTCGAATACGTGAGACCCTTATATAATTTTGTGGAACTTATTTCTGAACTTTTATATTTTTTAATAAGTAACGTTTAAATAATCAACCAAGTTAAGTGTATAAATCTCCGTTACTAAAGAAGTCAGTCAAATAAAGTTTGTTCAAATAAAACTTAATTCTTTTCTATAAGAGATGAGCATTTTTTATATCAATTCAAATAAAGAAACAATAACAATAAGCGTTGTAAAAGCATCCATACTTGAATCCTTGTTGAACTTGAAATGTCATCTTTTGTATGTATTTCCTTACTAAAATTCAATGACATTAACGTAATGATGCGTATTCATTAATTTCTTTTCCTTGTGTCGGCGTTTTGATTTAAAATTTACATCAATCATGCATGTAGATTTATGAACTGGTTTAAACTCCTTCCCCTTCTGCTGGTATTTATTAATTATTTTTTATTTAGAAATTGATATTATTAATATTACAAATATGCTGAAATCATCTTGTTAACATTAATAAAATTCAAAAGGCTCTTTTGATTTCTTTAAGAAAAACTGTCATGTTTGTGAACGGATTGACGTGCTATGACTAAAAAATTAAAAGAAAGGAATAAAACAAGTGCAACAAAGGTGTTTAATTGAAAGAAATATTCCAAATGAAGAAGTTGAATGATGAAAGGATAAAAATGTTTATTATTTACTTAATAAGAGAATTTGATGACGCAGTTTTTAAATGTAAGTACGACTTGTCGTTTGCAACTAACAAGACGGTGAATTTAAAAAGGAAATTTGATAATCATTTTTATGGTGAATGTTGCAAGCAATATGCTTAATTTCATTGTAAACTTTTTAAGGATCTGCCTGGAAAAGCACAATTATTTATTGGTCATGTGACAATTTATCTGTGAGATAAAGTTATAATTGTTAATCGGAAATTCGTATTCTATTTCGGCTGTAAAAAAAATATAATTTGGCGTTGGTAACTCCAACGAAAACCTTTGCACATCAGAATTTATAAATTCACAAAAATCTAACATTTAGACTTAGAAGTCATTTAGCCTTTTTTAAATTCTCGTGAGAAATTTAAATAATACCTGACAATTAAAAACGTAAATTTTTATGGCAAAAAGTTTGAAGGGAATGGTCCACAAAAAATTACAATAAGTTACATGTAAACATCAATATGCTTATAAGTATATACATGCGAAAAAGTACAGTTTGACAAAAATATTTAAAGGTTTCTTCAACAGATTCTGGTAGAGCGGCACTAAAGTAGACAGGCAGATTACATAGAATCACTCGGTTGTCTTTTTATTTTAAGTATACGATATATCCAACGAATTTACATAAAATACGGTTACATTTTGTGAAACTTTTAAAGCCTGCAGTTCTGCAGGGTTTCAAAGTATCTTTTACTTAAAACAAAAAAAAAGATTTTGAAACTTCTATAAAAATATATATTTATTTAATTTTACTGTCACCCTCTGATTGTAAGCTTAAATTTCATTCTGATCATAAGAAATAAGTAAAAATTTTGTTGTATTTTATTTTGTTCTTTCTCAGAACTGGCGCTAAAATGTCCTTAAATCTGGATTTATGCGCGTTGAATTATATGAAAAATGTATTATGCGAAATTTCCCATGTGACCAGACAAAACAAAATCTTTGTATTTTATATCTTCACTTAAATTATAATAAAAACGAATTTCGATATTTAGGCAGGAATTTATTTATTTATTTCATTTCTGAAAAGATTTTGATTTTTTTTTATTAAAAAGGCTATGTCCAGATTGTTCCAATTGAAAAACATTTGTTAACTAACTATTGAGCAGTATGTAACGCTATAGCGCTTATTAACCAAGCGCTATAACAAACTAAGCTCTAAAATTTAAGGATGATTCTTTGTGTGGCAGTTTTCATATTTTGATCCATTATAGATAGACACTTGAACTTTATAAAGAATGTTTGCTATTGTATCAGCTCATTAAACAAAAATTAGAAATTATATGTGATGTTAATCTCTTCATTTTATATCCGATAACCCTTGGCTCAATTGTCTGTTTTAAAGTCGTTTTTTTAAGTATTTTTTTTTTTTGGTTTGGAAAGATTAAAAGATTTAGTTGCATAACTTTGCGATCTAAAAATATTTACCACTTTGCTAGTGACATTTTCTTAATAATTAGTTTAAACTTGACACTAGCAAACAATAAGCATCTTTTATACTGTAAGGTGAATTGTTTTTATTTACAATTGATTTCCACGACGATTGACGATTTTTGTTGTAAAACTTTTTGTATCTTAACGATTTTTTGGTAACATTTATATTATTATATAAATATTGCCCAGCAAAAAATTAGACATTACCTTAAAAAGTACTTGCCATATAATGACTTACTTTTGTGATTGCCATATTTTGTTACTTGCTTACAAAACACATTACATTAGTTCCCAAAAAAGGAAGTAGTAATGGAACTAGTTTCTTAAGTTAAATGAGAATACCGTACTAATGGTTCTCATTATTTCCTACAATCGATTCTAAGGAATTGATTATAAAAGTCTCATACCTTGTTAAAATCTTTAGGTTGGCAATCTAATTGGGAAGTACTTCTGCCAAAAATGCTTAATTCCACACTCGATTACCTTTTCAAAAAATTTTTGCTGGGTGGTATGGCTAAAGTGAAAATTTTTGATAATATTATTCAATAGAAAGAGTAAGGTATTGATTATTCTTCTAAAATTATTTTATTTTACAAATTTATCTGGACGTTTTCCAAAAAAGTCAAGAAATAGTGGACACCATCAGTTTCGATAATGGTACACTTGGGATTTAATAATATAAAAGAGAATTTTATTAATATTGTATTGTCAATTCAATTTTATTGTAACTTCCTCTCATACTGTTGTAAAAATACGTTCAACCGGTATGTGTTTTAAAGTAAGGTTTTTACTTATTATCTATCTGCCTTTGCTGCAAATGGATGGTCACCTTAAAATTTAAATTTTCGATTTAGCAGGCAAAATGTTGCGAAGATTGCTGGTGATAGTATGTAGCGATTACATTATGCAGGTTTTTAATTCCTCCTGTTTTCTTTAGAAAACGTGCCCGAAAAACTGAAAATATTTTTTCTTTCTTAATAAAATATTAGAAATTAAAAGAAATGAACACAAAACGACCAAGGTCAGAGTTGTGTTCAATGCATCTAGAAAAACTAAGTCGCAATTTTCTCTGAATGATATTCTCTACACTGGCCCTACTCTACAGAACGATTTGAATACCATAATTCTGAACTGGAGAAAATATCGGTATGTTTTTGGTGGGCATATATAGAAGATGTACCGACAAATACTAGTACACCCTAAAGATAGATCCTTCCAAAGAATTCTGTTTCAGAATCAAGTAAATGGCCCAATCGAGGATTCGATCTCGCAATTCGAACACTTCTTCAGCTCGCATCAGACTCAGAATCCCAATATCCAATTTTGCGCTTCCTCAATTTTGCGGTCAGAAACCTAAGTAGATAATATTCTTGCGGGGGGATACACACTCAATGACACTATATATGCCCAAACTCAGCTTATAAGCGTACTAAAATCAGCAGGCTTTCCTCTAAAAAAAAGTCACTGCTAATGATCCTCAATTACTCTCTCATTTACCTAAATGATTTGAATGACTTGGATTTTCTTCAGTTTCAAGAAGCAAGCTCTACTAAAACGCTTGGTATTAAATGGAATGCACTTTCGGATGCATTTACTTATAATTTTTCCCCACTTAGTCAATCCACAAAGATAACAAAACGGAAAATTCTTTCCTCCATAGCGAAACTTTTCGATCCTGCCGGTTGGCTGGCGCCAATAGTGATCAGAGCAAAAATGCTTATGCAACAGCTATGTCTTGAAGGGCTAGAATGGGATGATGATGTTTCACTTAAGTCTCTCAAAAAGTGGAACGATCTCATTTTAGACCTTTCAAAAATTGAAGCAATATCAATTCCTCGATGGCTTCAATGCACACATTCAGAGTTGATTCAAATTCATGGCTTTTGTGACGCGTCCAAGGCAGCGTACTGTGCCACTGTGTATGTTCGATGCCAGACAACCACCCATAATGTTTTTTTTTAAAATTTGTTGATGGCAAAATGCAAAGTAGCACCTATTCAAACACTGTGTCTCCCACAGCTAGAACTAAATGGTGCGTTGTTGCTGGCGAATCTCATTAAATACGTCTAAACATCCCTTAATTACAGTGACACAGAAGTATTTCTGTGGACTGATTCTACAATACTACTAGGTTGGCTCTCTAAACACCCTTCATCGTGGGAAACTTGTGTAGTGAACAGAATTGCGCAAATTCGTCGTCTTGTCCCAGGGGCAATATGGCGGCATATTTCTACGCATTATAACCCGGCGGATCTTGGAACGCGGGGATGTAAATCTCTTGAACTGGTCAATAATGCCCAGTGGTGGTACGGACCTCCATGGCTACAAAAACCTTCATCGGATTGGTCCAAGCAAAACCCTGTTAAGATTTGTGAAAAGGCAACAAATACAGTTAGTATATTTCACTCAGAAGTTAATGAAGATATTCTTAATCGATTTTCATCTTATAGTAAAGCCTTACGGGTCTTACGTTACATTTTCCGTTTCTTTCACAATAGTATAAGAAAAATCCGATCGAATGTTGATAACTTCTCTCAAAAAGAATTAACACAGACAGAAATAAGGCAGGTTAAATTTAGGCTCATTATTATAGATCAAAGAAACTTTTACGCTGAGGAATATCACTGTTTACGGAATTCTCAACCTGTTCCTAACAAAAGTGCCCTTAAAACACTAAACCTATTCCTTGATTCTAACTCCATATTACGTGTAAATGGTAGATTAACTCAATCTTCTTTGCCATATGGCGAGCGTTATCCCATTATCTTGCCTAGCACTTCTCGACTATGCCAATGGTATCTCACCCATTTACATCGATTTCTCATTCAAATGTGCCGAATGGCACAAACGGAATTTTTTATTTTTAGGCTTAAGCCATGAAAAAGAATAATTGGACAATGCAAAACGTGCGTTATTTTCAAACAGCAGCCATGTTCATAGATAATGGCACCCTTACCACCGGAAAGGTGTAATCTATCTCTTCCTTTCCAGATAACGGGAATCGACTTCGCTGGCCCTTTTGAACTTAAGACTTCACCTCTAAGAAAATGTGCTGTCGTAAAAGGTTACGTAAGTGTTTTTGTTTGCTTCGCCACGAGAGCTATCCATCTAGAACCATGCTCCGATTTATCCTCGGCGGCATTCCAGGCGGCATTTGCTCGCTTCGTTGGGAGGCGAGGACTACCCCAAAGGGTAGTTACTGACAATGGTAGAAACTTTTTAGGGGCCAGTAGAGCTCTTGAACATGAATTCTCTACCTTCGTAAAAAATGTTGCCCAAGACATCGCCCAAAAGAACATTACACATGGATTTGAGTGGAAATTCAGTCCGCCACACGCTCCTCACATGGGCGGCTTCGGGAAGCCGCCGTAAAGAGTTTAAATTCCATTTTAAACGTATTGCTGGTGTTCAAAAGTTTATGTTTGAAGAATTCGCAACTGTCTTAACTCGCATTGAAGGTGTACTTAACTCTCGCCCAATATCGGCATTTTCAGAAGATCCGCAAGATCTAACTGCATTGACTCCCGGTCACTTTTTAAGGGGTGCACCATTAATGGCTCTTCCAGAGCAAAACTTCCAAAAAATCTCTCTCATCAACAGATGGGAAAAGCTTAAGGTAATTTACCACCAGTTCGCAATACGATGGAAAGAGGACTATCTGAAATCGCTGCACAAAAGGTATAAATGGAAGAATCCTGTTCCAAATATACAAGTCGGCGATCTGGTAGTTGTAAAAGATGACCTGCTACCACCGCAAGAATGGAGGTTAGGAAGAATCGAAAAGACTTATCCCGGTTCAGATAAAAATGTACGTACTGCAGACGTCCGTACCACCTCGGGAGTGATAACTCGGCCTATAGTGAAACTGTAATACCTTCCCTTCATGAAGGAAGAATTTTCTCTTACTGTTTAACCGAGGTTAAAACTCATTTGTTTCAGATTTGAATTTTCATTAGTATCAACTTCTTTAATAAGGCATAATCGAAGACTCCTGAACATCCGTCCAACTCAGCGCAGTAGCAGCAGCATTCGCAAGCGTGAAAAGAGTCAAGATCCAGACGTTTATAAGTGCGTGCTATCTAAAAGGTTCCATTGTTTACGTTTTTGCTGCAAATTCTTGAAAATGTCAGTAGAGGAAAGAGAAGAAATTGCCGAGACTAACCGGTACTGTGTCAACTGTCTAGCTAAAAGTCATGACTTGCGAGCTTGTTCATCAATGGCAACCTGCAGAAAGTGTGACAAATATCTCCACACACTTCTTCACCAGAGTCCTTATCGTAACAACAACTCCAGGAGATCTGAAATAAGGGATCTTCGCCTGCATCAACACTTTAAAATGCAGCGATACAAACAACAAAACAAACAACAAACCCAACAGCAAAACAAACAGCAAACCAAACAACAAACCAAACAACAGTGTAAAGAACTAACTAAGAAGCAAACGTTAATAGCTGCAACACCAGATGCAAAGGTTATTGTTGAAGCGATAAAATCACTGGCCCAGGTCTTATGTACCAGTAAAACCACATCATCTGTTGCCTAACGGCAAGGCCGGCGGCATGTCCATGTTCATGGACACTTATTTTATAAATCATTATAAATTTGTATGAATTAATATTTATTTCTATATCTTAACATAATTATTGTTAGTCTAAGCACTGCAATGCCACAAAATGTTGCCTTTTGAAAGAACTTTGTCACCACTAAATTATAAAGGTGAATTTTAAATAGAACGGTTTTCTTCCAAAACCGAAGTTTTCTATTAAGCTAAGAAATCTTAATTAGTCACTTGCTTCTAAACCTTTTTGAAATCAACGTGAATTTTACTTACCGTAATAAATTAACCTAAAAATTATATAACAATTATATAACAACTTACCTTTCAACCATATTGAAACCCTTGGATTTATACTTACCATAATTACAAGTTAACCTGAAATTAATAAACCTAAGAAAACCTGAAGGAAAGAAAATACATCTATATCCTATTTTATTATCATCATCATCATCTTAAGTACACTAAAAAAGGTGAGCAAGTCGTTCCTAACCCTCGTACGCATCAAAATCACCTTTTAATAATCCCTTATTTCTTTGCATGCCAATTAACAATTACAATCACTTTAATGAGTGACTGTAATTGCAAAGCAATCAAAGAGGTGTCTCTTATACTTACCTTAGCTGCTGTATTGTATCAGCCCTAAAGAGAAAAATTAATACGAACCCAATTGTATTCAATAAGAATGAACCTTAGCCGAATTAGTTAATTCTTTTGTTTTAATATCAAACAGGTCAACTAGTAATTTCAATCAATTAAAAATAAAATTTCGCTACCAATACCACATTCATTTTTAGTGCCTCAGCACCAATGTATTAGAAAAGTTCTAACAATGTTTGACCATCATAGTCGAAGTAACAACTGAACTCTTAAAAGGTTTAAACGTTTTTTTATTGCTAAAGATGCATATAGTTTCTTAGTCGTTTACAAGTTTTGAGAAGAAGAAGAAGGAGATTAATTTGAAAAAAAAAAAAAATAGATTTTAAGGAATAATAGCTGCTAAGAAAATAATATATCTTATTTTTTTATTGTAGACGTAACTTGTAATTTACACTTTATGAGTTACATTTTTTATTTAACATGCGGATCAAATTATGTCTGAGGAATTTCTAAGCCGAAATATCTCATGACCAGTCATTTAAGAAAATTATGATAACATGCAGCTACTGTTTCGTTTAATAAACTCTTAGAATCCGTTTCTTAAACTCTTTGAGTTAAGAAAATAAATTTTAACTACATTGAAACATACTCTCACAAATTCGTATAAAAGTACTATTTACAACTACTCGTAACAGCATAAAATGTAACATGAGTACCTGACCTCGAACATACAAGCGGGATAAAATGAAAACTACACGAAAGTTTAAGTACGTGTATAGACAATTCATGTATGTAATTTATATCTTTACTACCGTGTTTAAAAACAATATCTTTCAGTTAGAGTTTTTGTAGCTGTTGTTTTTTCTGTTTTTTTTTTTAAACTTTCATAAAACATTTGTGAGATTTTTTTTCTTATTCTTACGTTTTATCTATTTTAAATCTTTGTACGCATATAACAAACAAGAACAACAAAACAACGTGATAGGTTTGGTTGCTTAAAACACCAGTAACAATAGAAGCAAAAAAACAACAACAACATGACAAACTATACAGAATAAGTGTTTAAGTAAAAACTCGTGTTAGTTGTTATCTGACAAACTTATGATCGTTTGTTTGTTTGTTGATTTAGAATTGTACACAATATTTTCATACTCATACTAGTTATTTGTATTCGGCAGCAGCTGCTGCAGCAGAAGCAGGTCTTACTAACGATCTGATTTTAAAGCTCTATGACTCTAGTAGTAGAATATTCATGGACATACATAACTACCTACCTCTAGGCTACATTCACACATTCATTGAGTCATGTAGCAGGTAAATAATAGTGTTGCTGCGTTATGTTGCAAAAGTTGTTGCACAGTTTACTTTAGAAAACAATGTTACAAATAGGAACACATAGTTATACAGTGGGAGGCATAATTTTAATTTTTTTAGTTTTATTTACGGTTATAGATGACCACGAAATTCATGTTGCACTTTCAACTGGCCGCGCGATTAAAATTATTTTGGTGTTGTACCGTTGGTAAGTGACGACATCTGTTAATAACTGTTTAAAAACAAGTCTTAACATCTACAAAATTAAACAATTAAAATAATTACATAGTTGATGAGACATTAGGAGGCACTTTACTGTCAAGTTGAGCTATACTTTCTGGAAAACCGGTATAATTTTTGTTAATTATAAACCTGTTCTGTACTCAGTTCGGTTTGCTTAAAGACTCGAACACCACAATCAATATGAGGGTTAGGCTTCATTAAATAAATGAAAATATTAAGTTAATAATTTCCGATATTTCTGCTGGTAGGGCAGCAATTATAACAACAAGCGGAAGCTCGAAAGAGGATATCGAGTCTAATATTTAATAATTGAAGTGCCGCTGGATTAACACGCTCGCCAAATCCTTATAAAAAAAACGCTTGATATTATAGGAAATACTATATGCTAAAATCCACAAAGCATTCTTAGAATTGGTCGGCTGAGTCATACCTGGCGCCCACAACTAGATATCGAAAAGGTCAACGAAACGTCTAACGAGCAGATAAACATAAACATGGACAACAATTATTGTGGCTTTATATTTCTTGTAGAAACATCAGGAATTTATATTTATTTCCAATCAAAAAACAGAACAAGGACTTAATTAATTAAAACAGGTAAAAACTTGTGATTCAAATCAAACGATAATAGAGCAACTGTTACCGTTAGCTATCAGTTGTCACATGCAATATCTTCCAGGCAATTGAAAAAGCATCTAGAGTTGTTGTTGGTAATCGAGTAACAAGTAAATGAAAGATTCTTTCTAGTTGTTTACATTGTTTTGCCTATCACTGTAAATAGTTGTTAAAATCGTTGTCATGTTGCTGTAAAATGTTATTATTAGCAATAGTTGTTGTTGATGATGACGATATTTTAGACACTTTAGTAGATAGTACCACTGTGTAGCATGTAGTACATTCAATTGGCATACAAGTGTAGTAACATTGCTGTTGCAAATACCATCATCATAGTTATTATTACTACTTCTGCTACTGCTTCACACTCCTTTACAACAACAAACAATATATTTCTTCAGTTTCCAGAAATGATATTTATTATTTAATATGATCGTTAATATTGAACAAAGTAGCGTTATGGCATAAATACGAGTACAAAAAAAGTGCAATAATTCGCACAATTGCGTGTCTACTAGAGAGAGGACAAACATTCTATACATTGATTATTTTGGGATATTATGTTACTTTTTATAAACAATTTTTTATGTGTTTATTAATGCTTTGCAACATTTTAATGTTAATTTTGTCTGGAATTTTATTTATCTCTCTAAAAATAACTTTTTATTAATAAAATAGAAGCATTTGAAAGATATATCTTAAAATGATGTTTAATGTTTTTATCCAAAATGCTTTGTCATTTTGGATGGATTATCTATTACATAACTTTCAAAAATTTGCGACATTTTACAAATGCTTATGTTCCTCAGTGATGGAAATAAAATTCTATAATTAAATATTCTTGCACATCACTAGGATCTGCGTCACTTTACCCGTTTTTATTCTAAAATATATTTCAGGCACTCGACTGTTAATTTTCAACTGCAATTTTTATTACAGAGTCCAGCATTATTGTTGGCATTTGCATTGGATTCAGGTGCTAAGGTAGCAATAAGCATGTTATTGCCTGTGACTCTTATTCTTCTTTTATCTCAGCTTATTATATGAAAATCATCTAAGTCATATGGTATCTTAGATTACCATGTCCTGTAAAATTGAGTAAAGTACCTTCTTCGATCCCAAGACTTACTATTGAGCCACAAACCTCAGAAGATACTGCTGCTTCGTTTTCTGTAATGCCAGTATATTCTTTCACATATACGAGTCCACTATGCGATTTCTTACAGCAATGAGCGGTCTGAAACATGGGGATTTTCTGTCATAAGCCAAAAGCACCTATTGCTAAGTGGATGGTTTTCTGTCAGATTATTACTGTATGTTATTATCTTTGACGTCAGACATGCCGCCAACAAATGTTCATTTCATATTTTTTTTAATTATATCTCTATGAAATAAAAAATTAGAGATTATTTAATAAATAAAATTAAACCACGGGGATATTACATTAAATTAATTAATCTTTAAATATTGAGGATGATAATTTCAATATTAATTATCATTTTGCAAGTGCCCGTGCACTGAAAAAAAATTATCAATTTACTTTAATAAATATTTCATGACAATATCATGAAATATTTATATATTTTGAAGGAATCAAGCACGATTAAAGTAAATTAATATTAAAAATATTCCGGATAATAAATTTTCAAATTGCTGTATTTTTATGGACATCGCGTATTGCTTACTTGTAAAAATTGTTTACAATTTTTATTTTTTCATTAAATCTTTCAAACACATATGAATGATTTCCAAAGGGACACTTTACGTAGAAAAATGGAAGAAAAAATAAAAATAGTTACTGAATGTTTGTTGTGTTTTTGTATAAAACATTTTTGAGTTTTTATTGTCTTTTTGTGTTGTTGAGTCAATGGAGTTTTCATTTAATCAATTTGGCTTCTGATATAACTTAGGTTATCTATACAAAATTTGGATAGAATCCTCTAATGAGCTATATGAGCAGCAGGGAAATGGTCATATGGATATGCTTTCCCCGCAGCAACACATTTAATTTTGTAGTTTTAAATAATAATTACTTCATGAGAATATCATCAATCACGATTAAAGTAAACAACCATTAAAAAGATTGCGAATAATAAATAAATTATCGCAATATATTGTGCAATTTTATTTATTTTTTTTTTTATTATACCCTTTACCACAAAAAGTATAAAAAGGGTATAATTAAGTTTGTCATTCCGTGTGTAATTTCTACAATATCCATTCCTGACCCCGTAAAGTATATATATTCTGACTTCTTATGCATAGCGAAGTGGATTGAGTCCGGACAAACGGACTCCATCTGGCCGTTCGTGTAAGTGTTTTTCACAACATTATAAATATGTCAATCGATCAGACATAGTGTCAAAAGCGGTGTTATTGGAAATCAGCAGGATCGGTCCATGCCCTTCGAGCCAGCAGGTAAAACGCCATGCCTACTTCCAGTTTTTTCACAACATTAGGAACAATTCAAAATAAAAAAACATTAAATGGAAAAATTGGCTCTGAATTTTTAAAGATTTTAAAATATCAACATGGGTATCATTTTAAAGTTTTTGAAGAGGACTTTAAGCAAATACTAAAAAATGCTTCTTTCATTAATGTCATATTTATTTAAAATTATATATGTATACATATCTAGTACTTAATTTTTTATTTTTTTTAATGCTCTGGCACCCCAATATTTGCTTTTTTAAGTTACTTACTTACTAAATTTGTGACTGAACTCAAAATTTAATTAATTTAAGTGTTAATTATCTAGTGTATAAATATTTAACAAATAAAAAGAACTGTTTATATCATCATCGATATGGATTTTCTACTAAATAGTCCAAAGTTTTTGTTTTTAATCATTTTTATTCAGGTCAAAAACAGGTTTTTTTCAATTTTTGAAAAACAATGTGTGCGATATATGAGATTCGGCATAGCGGAGTATAGCACTCGAACTTGGTTTATTTTGGGTTTCTTGTTTTGAAAGTTTTATAATTTTCGCTTTTTGGTTTTGTTTATTTTTTTAGTTTTATTTCTTTGGGGTTATTTCATTTTCTTGATTGGAATTTGTATTTTAAAACTTAAAAAACACGTAGTCATTTTTCTTATATTAATTTTTGTAAAATTTTTACTATCCGCTTATTTTCCACAACTTTTTATTATCCACATCTTGCAATTTTTATCATTCGCTTTTTTTAAACAACTTTTATTTATGCTATCATACATATCAACCTGTAAACTTAAAAATTAATTTCTTTTTCATTTACACGGTGCCATTTCTTGCAAATTTTGAATAAAACAGTTTATTAGATGCATTCACTGGTTTAGACATAATATTTGAGCCCTTTTAGAATTTCTACAAAAACCCCTTGAGCTTCCGCTACCAATATTTTATATTAAATTGCTTTATTTTTCAAAAATATTGTAAAAGTGTTTTCTGTGAATGGAGCAGCTTTGACTACTTTAAGTTCTACATTTATACGTCTCAGTGCTAGCAAAGTTAGGAAAAATATTGTGTACAAATAAAATTAATGATTTAAAAAAATGAATTTATAATATTTTTTATAATTTTGCAGGTATTAAACATACCTGCAGAAGATTGACAAAAATAATGATTAAAATAATTCTTTGAATTAAAATCAATTGATTGCATGAAATGCAATTATAAATGCAATCGAAAATGTTCTTGGTAAAAAACGAGAAGCAGATTGTGCACAAGGAGTTAAACGTTTCTTAAAATCCTTTGAGAAACTTGCTGTGAACACGTCTTTCATTGTCTATGTACATCATGATATAGATTGGTTTTTACAACAATATGATATAATAATTATAATTATACTTTAAAATGAGCAGTTGTTTTTATAAACACCACAAAGATACCACTACATTCCAGGATAATAAACATAAAAAAGCATAAATTTATCAACTTTTCAATGATCTTTCCCTGTCAGACAGCGCTCCAAAATCAACAACTTCAAATGCATGCAAAAAAACCTTGCATGAACTAAAAAAATCTCTTCAAATTTTGTTATCGATGATGTCATCTTTCACTTACAATTGGTGTCATCCCATTCCCATTTTGGTTGTTACACTGTTATTTATTTGTTAAAATAACTCTCTTAATACGGTGAAAATTATCAAGAAAATTGGACAAAATGGCTTATAATTCATTCGAATTAACTAGAATAACACTTTGTCAAAACTAATGCTTCGATCAAAATTATCGGTTTGTATTTAATTAATTAATATTTCTTTGGTTTGCATAAATTAAATTTGGGTTCATTTTTAATCATGTTCATCTAATTTTACGATGTGGTAGCTTTGTTAGTTTTTGTTAAACACAACTTTTCCATTTCAGTATTGATTTATGTTTCTTATAAATTTATAAAACAATTATGTTTATGTGTTCGTTTCTTAAATTTTTTTTAATTTTATTAAAAGCATTTATTTATTTGTTTTTGTCGTTTTTCTCATCTTTTTAAGTATTTTTAATTGTTTGTCATTAAGTCTAATTAACAGAAATTCATTTAATGTTCAACATTAAATTGATTTGATTGCCACCGTTTGTTTTTGTTGTAAGATATTGATGTAAATTTGTACGAACAGTGGTAAAAATATACTAATTTGAGAATTGGTATTCGATTGTTGAGATGCTGAAAGTATTTATGCTACTTAATTTTTATATTTTATTAATCTTGCTCTTATTTGTGGGAATATTTTTGCTTTAAAATATTATATGCGGCAATTATTTTTTTACTATATATATTTTTCAACCATTTTTGAAACTATGAAAACACATTAGTTCTCATGGGTTTTAAAAGTACGAGGCGAATTTAAATCTGTAAAAGAAATATATTTAAGATACCACTATTAAAACCTTTTAAGCTAGCGCTACTATTTTCTTAACCACTGTCTAAAGTAAATAATTTATTTTAAATTATACTTTTTTACGTCATTTGAAAAATTTGTTTAATTTATGCGGAAAATTGCATAAAGATTGAGGCCAATGTATTCTTTCCGACTTGTGCCACCTGCCAGATCTCGCTCCTGGTAGAAAAAAGCAAACAGAAATTGAGATAAAGCTTTCGATATTTAGTCGGTGGTCGAGCTTAATCTTTATAAACTTTGCTCCATACCACTAGGGCTATAGCGAACAAAATATACAGTGTTCATTCCCATATAAATTATAGAATTAAGTTGTAGTCTACAAAAACGTATACGAAACGTTAGTTTTGTTTCTTTAGTAAATTATATTCTGTGATTAATCACTATTTTTGAATTGAAATTTTAGGACAAGTGCAAAGAAAACCAAAAAGAAAAAATGCATGAATTTATGTCCGAGATCGCGAACGTAGGGCATGCGGCTTACCAAATCGTGGACGGACCAAAGGACATAAATACTTTCGACAAAAATAATAGATCACTTTTTCCCAATAAATATCGTTAAGTTCTAATGATCATAAACATGTCGGCATTAATAAGTAGTTATTTATATTATGAAGCTACATAAAACCTACTTTGTATTTTCAGCGTATTTTTTGCTGCGAGGTAGAAAGCATTAACGTAGAATTCTTTCACTGAAAAATAAATTGGAATTTTTTGTATAAATTATTATAGGTTAATAGAATAATATTTTAAATAATTTGTTTGTTTCTCTATGTTATGTTAAAAAAAATCCGCCAAGTGTTAGTTTGACCCACATACAAAATGTATGGGTCACACTTTTACTTTTAGTTGAGGTTTTTAAACTTGATAAAGCGGACATATTAAACCATACTTTGGATAAATTCAAATGAGGCTTTGAAGTTACTATGAGTTTACACCTTTGATTTTATTTTTAATACCTGAATTTGCAATACGAAAATTTATAGTCTTAGCCTATTAGGGTTAGAAAAGGTAAGGTCGCAAGTGTGTAGATAGCTTTACTATCGTTCCTTTCATTTTATTTTAATTTATTGTACTTATTCTAATAGTAGATATAAAAGTAAAAATTTCAAGGATCTGACCCAGTTTTTAAATTGCTTGCTTATTGATAGCAACAGCACTGAAATCTTAGCTTTGCTTACATGTTTTTCAGCAAATAAAAAACTAAATGTCTCAGCATTTACAAAACATTTCATTATAAGCGAAGCACCAGCAAAAAGCAAATGCAAAAAAAAAGAAAGAAATGCATTTGCTTCAGCTGACTATGTGTTTATTTCTGCAGCAAAGCATTTATTTTGAAAACGTTTCATGTTGCTTAAGCAATATGTTTTTCTTTTGCTGTTTCCTTTTACGAAAAAAAACACAATTTAATGATCTAATAAAAAACAACGTTTGTTCTTGTATTGTATGAATTTTCCTTCCAATTGTAAGTAATAAATACACAAATACGTTTCCAATGTTAAAAGGGATGAAAGGCGGCGAGTTACAGAAAGAAAAAGCAATTCATAATAAAGAGTTAAGAAAAGCAAAAATAAAAATAAAGAAAAACTTATTGTTCTAGCAACAGCAAACGTTTTCAAATTAATTGCTTTGCTGCAGAGAGAAACACATAGTCAGCTGAAGCAAATGCATTTCTTTCTTTTTTTTTTTTGCATTTGCTTTTGCTGCACATATTTTTACAGCAACAATTAAGCAACTACATATGCATTGGAAATAGTCAAGCATTTTAATCACTGGTCTGACTATACTGGTTTAATAGATTTGGCCATATTCGTCACATTCACATTCTGTTGGAAACGCTTATTAGTTTCCAAATTTATTGTTTACAGACTGTGTGTAAATTCTATATATTTGCCCACTATGGTTGTAAAACTAAAGCCATATAAGAGACAATCATGTCAATATTGGGGTTGTCTATAGCTAAGTTTACTGAAATGTCTGCCAATCATATTTTAAAAAATAACAATATTTTCAATTATATCATATCACTTTCGGGGGTCGATTCTGGTTCTGTGAAACTGTGAAATGAAAAAAAATTCTTTTTCGTTTTCATAACAGCTTTTCATATTATCATTTCACAATTACACAAATTGCGATTCCCGTTCTTTTAATGAAAAAATGTTTCATTCCATTGTAGCTGTGAAACTTTCGTTATATATATTATGTTAATAATATCTAAAAGTCTAATGCAGATATAAAAGCTTAGCAGTTTTGAAGCAGCTCTAAGCCGCAAACGAGTTTTTTAACTGCTTGAGCCGCACGTATTGTTGCTGAAATATTTTTAAACCATTTTTTTTTAGCAATTTTTGAAAAACTTTAAAGTTCATAACATTTCATTTACTAACAAAATGCATATACTATACTTAGGCACAGTATGGTCCACAACGAAATTTCTTCCCGTATCATTAAAACCATGTAAAAACCACCCAACCAAATAAAATTAAAAAAAAAAAATAAGTATAAACAATTTGTAAGTTAAACATTTTTATTTGAAAAAAGGATAATGTACTAAACTCCAACAAATAATTCATTAATCTAGAACATTGATGAGATAAAAAAAAAATCGTGGGGAGAGTGAAATTGGTATCAAGAGTCAACTTAGGTTACGATCGCCTCACGATTTTTTTTTTATTGATCACTGCGCTAGATTGATGACTTATTTGTTGGCGTTTACTACATTATCCTTTTTTTCAAATAAAACTTACTTACAAATTTTTTATGCTTATTTTATTTTCAAGTTTTTATTTTTTATGTCATGACTAAAAAATTCGTATTCTTTGGGTCAAGCGCTTTTTTGAATAAGTGGATAATTTATAAAAATATTGTTATATTATAAAACAAACAAATATTTTAGGTGGCTCCAAGTTTACTTTAAGACGTCGCTAAACTTATATTTTTCATTATTAAAAAACAACTACCACATACATACGCACTAGTATTTTTGCTATTTTTGGATATATGTATCAGCTGAAGTTCTGGCAATGGTAGTGGCAGTAGCTGTAAGCGCAGAAGTAGTTGCAGCTTTCGGTGTTCCATCTCGATCTACCGTTTCCACAGTAGTAATTTTTATAATGCGCTCTTCTACAGGCAAAAGTGCTTTTAGACGAATTAAACCATTAACTCCACTTCTTTGTTAATTTTTTTTATTTCGGAGTATTTAGCACGAGCGTTGAGCCTAGCATTTTACTTAAAAATTACATTAATTTAAACGTAAATGTTCAAAAAATATACTTACTTCAAATTACTCCAATACTTCTTCCATTTTTTACCGTCTTTTTGGGTACCACCAAGAGCGTTAAGGCTCGCCGCTGGTTTCTTCCACTTTTCGTCTCTATGCCTAGCACCATCCGCAGTTACAAATATGTAAATATGCATTTTTTAAAAGATAATTTTCTATTATTTTTTTAAATTATTACTTGTCTTTGGCAATGTCCAGATTTTCTTCTAAGTAATTAATTAAAAATTTCTTTTGGTTCCCGCTTGCGCGCTTGCCTCTTAAGGCTTTCTCCATTTTCCACCGTTAAAATCAAAGTGTAAAAATACGTTATAAATGAAAAATTTTTGACACTTGTTTACACTGTTACACAGAACAAGAATCATATTACTGTGGAATTGTGAAAACAATTAGTTTCATTCCATTTATTCTTTTCATATAAAAACATTTTTGCACTAAACAAGAATCGGAAATTCTATAAAACATGAAAAAAACTTTTCATATTACAGTTTCACAGAACCAGAATCGACCCCCAGAACACCCTTTAATTTTTAGGATTTGTTGTTTTATCGGCTATATTAATACATCTTCTGTGAAAATTTCAAGAGTCTACCTCTTACTGTTCTCGAAATAGGGGGCTGTGTCACGGAAACAATATATATTTCAATGAAAATCGGGCATTGTCTTCTCGGGTGTAATATTTCTATGCAATAGCATTCAAAAAGTTCTTGGAAATAGACATTCAATTATACGTAGGTTTGGTCCGAACTTAATTCGATTGCTTTTTAAATATATTTCAAGTTTGCTTTAATATTTGCGAACACATATGTAAACATTTTTCTTCTATTATAAAGTATATTGATGTACAGGAATCGTTTGCTTGACGATCGATACTATTGTGGAGTAAATAAAAACTTTTCACAAATTTTTGAATAAAACATTAAAAACAATATGAAATAACAATTAAAAGTTGATTTCTTTTAACATACAAAACAATGATTTTGCATATTTGCAAATAAATATTTTTAAAATTGCATTATTTTCGTCAAATTTGGTTGTGCAATGTGAAGGCAATTGTAGAATCCTTCTGCGTTATATTTATTTAGATTAGTTTTCAGACATATAGAAATTTCTTGCAGTCGCTGATTGATACCCTTTAAAATTTTAAAATATATAAGCAAAAAAGAGGTGCAACAGTTACGGAATTGTATTGAATAGAAAAGCATTTCTTAACACTGTGCCTGCTAATAAGAAAGAGTAACGTAAATGCACACACATTTTTAAGCGCGCCGCTTTGTCTCTCGATGTCATATGTTTGTTTGTTTGTAACTTAAACTGGCAAAACCTGCTGTATGCGGGATAAAAAGTGCCTCTACAATTTCCAATATCTGTCGGAATGTATGGTAATTTCAATAGCCAAGCGATGATGTTCCACCTAAGTGCAATCATTTGTTTGACCAGACATAATGTCAAAACTCATTTAAAGAATGCCACAGTTAAAAAGAGTCACTAATACACGTACAATGAGGCATCCATAAAATACCGCTCCATTAGTAACACTACAAATGTTGTGTTATTTATTTTATTTTATTTTTCAGTTTAATTTTTATGGAACCTTTGCACACACACACACACACACAACGGCAAGGGAGTTGTAAACACTGGGTTACCTGTTCGAATTCTGGTTCACTAGTCTGGTAATGTTACTTCTGTTGTCGCTGCCGTATTTGTTTTCTTGTTTTTTTTTTCAATATAATCGAGCAATATTTGTTTGTTTCGGTTTGTTATCGGAGGTTATTTTTTTTCGATTTTATTGTCGGCTTGTTTTAATTTGCTTCTTGCTCTACACTTGGCGGTTATACAGTGACAAGTAGAATTGGATCATCACTAGTATTAATTTAAGATGTAACTTAAATTTATTCTTTATTATTTTGATTTGGTGTATTTCTCTCGGGAGAGTAGATATGCTCACTATGGAAGGGCTTGAACTTTTCTTCTTTATTGCTAAATTTGATAAATTTTTTATATAATTTTTATAAAATATATGTTGTTGATTAAAATTTAATTTTATTTGTGACTTTTTCAAATTTACTCTGCACTGTAGTTGTAAGTATGTTGAGTATATATTTTAGTGTACATTTGTAATATATAAAAAATATTTTTGTTTTAATGGTGTCCGCCATATACATTTTTGTATTTTTATTGATGATTTCTTCAAAAAGGACAGGACACATGTTATGGCCATAATACACAACAACAACACTAACAACAGCCAGTATCACCGAAAACATGCAAAGTTTTATTTAAAACAACAACAAGAGCAAATATGAAGTACCAAAACGGCTGTTATGTTTGATGTGTCGATGCATGGTGGTCGCTGGGTAGTGGGGCAAGTAAAATTGTCCTAAAGACTACTGCATTTTTTGTTCATACATTTTCCTTATCAGTCTCATTAAAAGACGGGTTTTTGTTATAATTTTTCTTTCGTGTTTCTTATGCGGCTCTTTTAAGACAACAATATTCTTACATCTCTTATCAATGAACACTAATTTTGTGTTCTTGTTGCTGCAGTTACGATTATTCTTTTTTTTTTTTGAGACCTTTTCGTTGTTGCTATTGCTTTCACTATCAAAATGGAAAAATAGGATGAAAATATATTGTGGCACATACACAAAGATACTTTATCATCACATACATACTTGTTCAAATACTCACATAAATCAATCATTGTAAGTCTCTGTAAGCAGACAAATGTGTCACCGTTAAAGAGTTTTAATTTTCATTTAACTAAATCTTAACTGCAACAGAAACAATAAAATAAAAACAATACAAAGCAATAAATTAAAATCAATTAAGAATTTGTTTGATCTTTACGTCTTTTAATTCCGTTGTTAAGGTAAAATCGTTAACGACTTAAACATTTTTTTTTAATAAATCGAAAATTGGAGTAGAGTGATTGGAAACTTTACAAATTTGTGGTTACTCTCCAAAGATTTTAATATCGCAGGAAATACTTTATTTTCTATTTACGTTAACGATCTTTTGTTGAAGATTAACGAAACAGAGAAATGTTTTGCGGAGAGAAAAAAAAAATCATGAAGCAAGATCTTTTTCATTTTCTATATAAAAGCGTGTCAAGATTTTAAAAGTGGACTGGCTCAGAAGGAAAATTTTTTAAACCATCTCCTTTAAAGTATTGAAACATATAAAGAAGTTTTGTGTTTCAATCCATCTTCTTTTGGAAAAAGATTCACAGAAAATTACTTAAAAGTCAAAGCGTCAAAATATTAGAGGAATAAATATTTTACGAATGCGCTGCGATAAAACAGCAGTATCGTTGTAAAGATATACATTGTAAAGGAATAACGGCTACTATATTTAGCTGCTTTAAAAGAGAGTAAATTCAAAATTTCGAGAGCAGCGCACCGTCGATTTTCGAATAATTTTTATATTTTTGTCAAATTTGGTCAAATGTCACCAACATTATCAACAATTTAGCATTTTTAATTTAATCTTGGCAGATGTTACCGTCAGAACTGCAATGATGAAAAATAAATTCAAGTTTTGTATAAATTAATTTAATCTTGTGGTTACAATTATCTCTTTCGACTTTGGATAGCCTCATCTGCAATTGTATCACAGTAAACGACTAAACATTAGCAAATAAAACCAACTTGTTTACATATTAGGAATCTAAAATCCAGGTACAACTACTTAATTAAGTCGTTTCGAAGCCACCGTTGAGACATTAGTGCAGACTATAAACAATTTTAGAAAGTCAATGGGCAACATGATACAGAGAATGCTAAAGAATTCCATCTACATTATTGCAGGCCATACTTAAAAAATCATGAATAAAATTATTAATAATATTTGCAATTATTTCTATAGCGGACATATATGTGTACACTCTGTTTAGGTTCTAAGTGCCTATTTACTACAGGTAAAAAACTAAAGCCAGATCCGTTTATGCCACGTCACTATAGCCACACCCTATTTGTTTTAGTTTTTAGTAAGACAGTAATGCACACAATCTCATAAACAAACCTAGTATAAATTTTTAAACGCATGGCCGTATATTTGGGTGAACACTTATACACATAGTAAGCGAAATAGTAAAGTGTTCATCCAATGAATATAATGCCTCAGTATTGCCTAATATATTTGCCAGTAGACATCTTGAATAAAATTTTACTAACTTTGTGAACAGGTAGAAGACTCCTTGAATGAACACTTCGAACACGCTGTAATTTGGCAGTAGTCACCTTCCGGCTCACGTGGGACCGGCACCAGCACGGATAATCGAAATACACTACGTTACTAGAGGTTATATTGAAATATACAAAAACAGCAACTTAACAGATATGTTTTTGTCGTAGTCAAGAATGCAAGTAATTTTGTCTTTAATTTTAAGAACTTTTCTTGCTCTTTTTGGTAATTTACTTTTTGAAGGAGCTATCGTTTCTTTCTAAATGAATAAAAGCGAAAATATGTTCCTATGTGTGGCCACATGAACTTAAAATGGCGAACACCCGAGTTAGATTTAATTTCAATTTAGAAACTAAAGGGTGTCCCATAATTGATGTAAATTTACTTATATAGGCCTATCTTTTGAACCGTAATAGACAAGCGCTTGCAAATGTGACATATTTAAAATTATAAATTAAAGGGTGCCGCAAAAGTTCATTTAATTATGTATATGGGCATAAATTTAAACAGTTGTAGAGAGAAGATTGAAATTTACAAAGGACCTATATTACTAACTCCGCTATTGCAACAAAAATAAAATATGGCTTTGGAAATAAACCGTTATAGACAGACAGTTGAAATTTACAAGGGACCTGTCCGCTATAACAAGAAGCTAAGAATTTGATTTCTTGAGCCGTTATATACAAACACCTGAATTTTAGACAGAATGTCCACTACTTTGTTTAGTATAATAAGAAATTTACAAATTTTAAATTATAAATAAAAGGGTTTTACAATAATTGATATAATCTGATAAATATGGGCAAACTGTTGAACCGTTATAGACAGACGGTTGAAATTTACACAGAACCTGATTGCTAAAATTAGTACAACAGCAAGTATTTGGAAAATAAGGGGTGACCCAATAGTTGCTGTAATTTGATGTATATTGCCCAAATATTGAACAAGTTTAAAGTTTGGAAATATAAGGGTGTCCCAATAGTTAATGTAATCTAATTTATGATGCCATACTCTTGAACCTGCTTTGAAGTCGGTTTTTTTTTGCAAGAATTATTTTTTTTTTCTGTTCGTTTTTTAACTAAATGCCTAATGTTCCTAGCACTAAATTTTGTTTTAAATTTTTTTAGGCATTTTTACCTTTAGCAAAAAATTTTAATTCAACGATTTTTGACAACGCTTGATAACAACTAAAAACTAAATAAAAGCAGCAAATAAATAAAAAATAACAGGATATTAAGAACGACACAAAATTCTACAATATATGTTAAAATATACATGTGTATGTGCATATGTAAATTAGCACAGTATAAAACACATCCATGAAGCAAAAGATGAACGATTCATTTACCGTCGTTATGCGTGGTACATTTTGAGAGCTAGCTATCATTAAACGCAGTGTGACAAACATCATTAGAGAGATGTAATGTGGTATACAGTGCTTGATGCAAAGAAATAATCCCCCTTTTATCCATAGTTTAATAGTTAAGTGTTTATCTTAACATACGTATGCTTGACTTACAAACGTTACAAACGCAGATGAAATTAAAAGCATTGCAAATGCTCATTATCCTAAACTCTGCGTTGACCCTAAACTGCATACTTTTACTTTGCAATAAGATTCTAAGACTTTCATGATGCTATGGAAATCAGTTATGGGGCACTGCATTTGCTTTAAATTAAGAATTAATTCGAAGGTACCAAAACTTCATCTTTCTCGGTAAAAGCCGATATCGTAACAATCCATATAAAACACATAAAGCAATTTCCAATCCTCTAGCGTAAGACGTAACATCTGAAAATGATTTTTTATAACACAGACACGTAAATACAAAAACACTATAGTAAAAAAAAGTTTGAAGTAAATTAAAAACATATCGATTGGTGTATTTAAATTTTTTCTAGTGCCTTGATAAAGATGATTTCAACACAAGACGGAAATCGCTCAATCGACTTCGCTATGCATAAGAACTCAGAATATATATATATATATATATATATACTTTGTGGGGTCGGAAATGGATATTGTAAAGATTACAAACGAAATGACAAAGTAATACCCTTTTTCCATTTTTTGTGGTGAAGGGTATAAAAAATACCAAAGAAGATTTTTCTTCATACTAAATGGTGACCGAACATTTTGTGAGTTTACCCAAAAGAGCAAATTTCCGTATTCTTATATTTTTTACAAGACATCATCAAGAGATGAAGCAATCAAAATTTAATTTTTATGTTGCAACTTCTTTGCACTTTTTTACAACATTGGCCAGACCAGACAGCTTTTAATATTTCTCCAAAAAATAAAATATAGTCTTTCACAAAAGGGGATTTAAAAGATTTAAAAATTTAACAGTGTTTTTTTTATAAATTATCAGTAAAAAGCAAAAATAAAAATTATATGCAAAATAAAAATATTAATATGTGGTCACGGTCAGAGAAAGATACTGAGTTTGAGTCGAAAAACTGCAACTACGCAAGGTATTATTCTAGAGAATGGGAACGCAAGTATAAATGGTTAAAAAAAAGAAAAACGAAGAGAAAAACGTTCCCTTTGCATTACTTACATTAATATTTTAAACGAATTTTTTGTGAGTCTTTATTTATATTTCAACTTTAGTACCACATTTGAATAAACGCGTTGATCTCAAATTTGAAAACAAATTTAAAATTTTTTTCCCTCACAACGGCATCGTTTTAAAATAATTGTTCTTTCACAAAAATATAGAATATTTAAAAATATATAGAAATATCACAAACATATAGTATGAACTTGAGTCTTACTAAAAAATAGTTAATTAAGTAAAAGCTACAACACTTGTTAAGCGCCTGTAGGAATTGAATCTTGAATTAATTACAGAAAACGCAAAAACTAAAAAATTTTTATCTCTGGAATCATATAAAATTATATTGAAAACAATTTAAATGTATATTTTTTCATTTCCGTTTCAAAATTAAAAAATAAAACATTAACAAGGAAAGAATGAAAGAAAAAGCTGCATACAATATAAAAATTCCTTTGAAATGAAGATTAACTACAGATCAAACTTCAACGGAAACATGTTAAAAATGCAACACGAACTTTAATTTAATAATGGCCGATACTTTTGATAATTCAGCGCCACCACATACTATATGGAATAACAACAGCTAAGAAGGAAAAAATTATATACACAAGGAGTAAAACAGTAGCGAACAACAATTCAGATAAAACAACAATATAAAAGCCGCAAAAAACGTCGCGCCATCGCGTCATCAACTGAAATGGGAAGAGAAAAAAATATTACCAACATAAGAAGAAACAATGGCGCTGCAATTGATTGACAGCATGTGACTAGTCGAATACACACTCACACATACACTTTCCACTGTCTGTGGTTAAAGTGTTGTTGCAGCACTATTGTTTCAACAGAAATCATTGCAACAAAAGAATAAGTATTATTGCAATAATTCGTATGACTTCTAACTAAGAATACAACAACACAATGATAATCGCACAAAATTATATTACTGACTCCTTGTCCATACAGCCACATCTAAATCTATACCGACGATAGCTGTATCCCAATCCAATAAACTAAACAATGATGGCGCCCTCTATATTGCCAATGCATGCATGACAATTTCAAACAACTACAACAACAACGGTAGCAGTGACGACACCAGGAATATTAAAACACCAACAAAGACAACATCAGTACTAGTAAATGCAGCAGCAGCAACAACAACAATAGCGCTAAATACAATAAAATGGAATAAATACATAAAAACTAAATTTTAAAAAATAATGCAACTAAATAAAAACAATCACTAGAAGAAAAAAAGCCAAAAAGTAAATGCCATTGTTGTGAAGTTGTTTCTTACTTGCTGGTTCTGAAGGAGAAGTATTATTTGTGCTTTATGTTGTGCACAAGGGTATGAGGGAATATAATAAAGGTAAAGGAATGTTCCCTTGTTTCCACGGAATCGAAAGGAAATGTTTCGAACTGTTTTGCTTCAATTTAAACTTTTTTTTTTTTTAGTTCTGTAATTTCTTCTAAATTCGTATTTTGGTTTATTTCCAGTTTTTTGTTTGGTTTTTTTCTGTTTAACGAAACATAATGTTGCTTGACAGTTTGTTGTTGACGTGTGCAATTTAAACAGCGATAACAATCGCACAATGATAATCAAGGAGCAATAACGACATACCTCAGCTCGTACAATGCAACTGTGTTGCATGTGTGGAGTATGCATATCTATGCGAATGATTGAATGTACCTTTGGGTATACCATTGTTTACAGTGTAAATTTGTCGTTATAGGAATTGCTTGCGCCCGGATGCAAAGGTCCACTTTCTTAGTGTTAAAGTCTATTTTGTAGAGTATTAAAAGTTAAAGTGCTAAGGTACTTAACTGTGTATTAGTTTTATCATAAAGTTCCTGAAAATTATTATTTTGAAATCAATTTTCTTTCAATGTACTTCTTGCCCTGTTTTTATATATATTTTTTCCTTTTTAGGGAGTTCTTTTGTTCTTCATTTAAAAAGCCTTGCACAACAATTACAATGCTTTCAAGCATATAAGATTTAGATATTTTTTTTTAAATAATTCCTCCTTTTTATAAAGAAAAATATGCCTTTTCTTTTCTCGGAGAAGCTTTTTTTATGCCAATGACTGTTGTAAGGTTCCTCATGTGGTATTCGTACTTAATCGAAGCTGTAGAATTTAACAGAATGAGCGACCTCTTCGTACAGCGTAAATATGACAGCTTGCTCCTTGAACTTTAATATAAAACTCCACTCAGGGAAGATTGAGGGTGAATATAGTAAGAATTAAATTAAATTTTCAGATAATTATACTAAATTAAAAACTTAAGGAATTCCTCAACAATTTTTTTTTAATTTATTATAAAACTCGATCTTACAATATATTATTTTTTAAATTTTATCACTCAGGGCTATATTAATATTACGCGAAAGATTTACGTTCCTGAGTGATAGTCAAATATAATCTTTATGCACATCACCAAGTTTAGCGCCTCTCAACCGAGTTTTACATCTAACTGTTGAATTCTAACCATCGACTGATAATTTTAAATTTTCTTCTAATCAATTGCTGGAATTCGCTTTATTAATTAAGATTCAATCGTATTCTGACATTCGTTGCCATCTTAGACTCATACAAAAACAGGCCACAAACAAAAAATTTTGTCGGTTTTCATCTTTGCCTGATAATACCTCAAATTCACATGTCCTTTCACTAAGGCCTAATCAATCTCAGAGATATTTGATTGTAGTAAGGACAATTTGAATTTTGCTTTAGGCTGCCAATATATAGTTATTTTCTTTTATTTTTAGATTTATGAAATCTAACCATTTTGAGTTTGAACCATATCATGCACCAAAAGAACTTCGTTTACAATAGATCCTTATTAAAGCATACATCTTTTAGGGCAATTTTGCATTTGGAGGACTTTAAAAAATGGGTTTTTTTCTATAAAAATGCAAGTTCCGCTTCCATGGGATAGGTTTTTTGTTACCCTATTTAATCTTGGTTTACGTTTATTAAACTAAAAAAAACGTTAAAACTACGCCTACAATTTTATTAGTTATAAATATACAATGATTATCATTTTAAGTTTAGTGTGTTTTTCAAACTATTTCGTTTCTGTGGTCTTTTGGTTTTATTTCGATAATATCGAATCTTTTTTTTTTTTTGTTTGTCTTGCCCCAGTCCCTTTAATACAAACAAAGTTAAGAAAGAAGTTCTGTTACAAACATTCCTACATATTTTAACTTGAAAATTATCTACAACAACATGGCGCTTTACAATATACTAACAAAATACATATGTACATACAAATACATCCTTTTTTAGTTTTCAGTTTGTACGTGTATGTATGTATGTGTGTTTATATAATGTTGCACAAAGCTGCTGTATTGTTTTAAGAGTACAATTTAATGCCACAGGAAGTCAACTCCCAGTTTAACTTCTGTTTACACAACAAAATAAAGTTGATTTTTATATTGAATCAAGTATATTGAATTGAAGACAAGACCATTTTATAAGTTGTTGTTTTCATGATGTGTGGCATATCATTGTGTATCTGTTACTGTTTCTGTTTCCTTCGTTTTTTCCAAATGTTTTTTTTTTATTTTTTTTTTTTAATATTTTCAAAGACATGAAATGAATTTTTTAACTACCAATAAGAAGCTGATTTTTCTTAAGTTCTTTAAAGCTCAGACCCTTAAACCTGCACTAATGGTTTGGAAATACATACACGTACTTACACACATATTTGACTGTAGCAGTATATATGTATGATTTGTATGTGTTTGTGCAAGTACATTTAATTTTTCTTGTTTTTGGCATTTAGTTTCCAGAAACGGCGCTTATCTCGATTGAAAGTTTTAAGAATCTGCCAGATCCTTTATAAAAAAAGTGTTGCAAATGTATTTACGGACGTTTGTTCCTCGTACTTTTTTCATTAACAAAACCAATGAATAATTGCATGTTGTAAATTTATTTGAAAAGTTTTAATATTTTTATTGCACAAAAGATGGTTTTACATATTTAAATTTGATTGTTTTTGCTGCTTAAAGTTTTTGTTTTGTTTAAGAACAAACTTTTTTTTCACAAGTAATTGTTATTTATTTCCGCCTTTAATTTGAAACAAAACAACTTGTTTGTTGCCATTGTATTTTCTCTATTAGTTTTACAATGTTGTTCAACAGCTAGTTAAGCCCTTAAAAGCAATTAAGAGAATAAATAGTCATAAAAGGAACATAAGAATGCCACCATAAACTTTTTGAAAATCTGCCTAAAAGTCTGTGAATCTTTTGCGTAGGCTTCTGTTGAAAGACTTGTTGTCTATGCTAATTAAAATTGTTGCATTTAAATAAAAAACAATGTTCTTAAGAACAAAAAAAAAAAAAAAAAAAAAAAAAAATGATTACATGGTTATGAGTTACGCGTTTCTTTAAACACAAACAAGCGTTACATGAGAATTCTACTTCCAGCTAAAAACGTTTCTGTTTTTGCTAATAAAGATTCTTAAAAAAAATTTTAAATGTTTAAATTATTACTTTTTGTTGTTGTTGCACTTGTTGGTTTTACACATGAGCTAGACAGATTTTATGATTTGCGCTATTGAAAAATTATTAAGAGAAACAATTTTACAATTCAGCTATCATTCCGAGCAAAAAAATTTTAGAAAATGTAATGGATTTTGGAATTAAGCATTTCTGGTGGGAGGACGTTCCAACTAGATTACCAACCTATCTATTTTAAAAGGGTATTGAGGCTTTTATAATCAATTACTGACAATTGATTACAATGATTATTGCAGCAAATACTGACGATCATTGGTATGTATTTAAGGATATTCTCTTTACGTTAAAAAACGAGTTCAATTATTACTTCCTTTTTTGCGAACTAATGTAATGTGTTTTGTAAGCGAGTAATAGGAAATGACCATCACAAAAGTAAGTCATTATGTTTCAAATACTTTTAAAGTAATGTCTAATTTTTTGTGAGTTGTAGCAGGCCATATAAACGAAATATTTTGCCGACACTTAAAATTTTACCACCATCGGAAAGAATATTTTCTTAAATAACAACAATAATACTGAAGTTTAATGAAACAGAATTTTGAGAGGTTTCCAAAAAGGAAACAAAAATATAACTTTTTCCGCTCATAATATTGAATAACAATGAAATAAGAAATTAACTGTTATAAAAGTAAGATATGCTGCGACTTTTTGTTAATTAAGCTTGACTTATTCAACTGTAGTAGCGATAGTATGTATCACCTCAATTTTCACAAGACACAAGATATTTATGATTTTAATTTTTAACTTCAAGAATCACAAAAGATGGTCTAAATCTTAACTAAGAAGATTTCGCGCATTTTTTGAAAATACCAAAAATATAGTTTTGTAAAACACGTATTTGATATATTTAATATTTCTTTAGTAATTATTTTTTTTTTACTTATATATTTAATATAGATTGTAAGCCGTTAGCAGAGCTGTAAAAGAATCATTCATTTTGTAATTAATTTGCGAATCATTCATGTACTGAATTAGAAAATTTTGAATTAATTCTTTTCTAACAAAAAATGAATTGAATGAAGTTTGTGTCAATTTAAATGAATTTGGTAAAAATAAATCGCAATTCCTTTTCGATTCGAATGAATTTTAAGAATGAATTGCAATTCTTTTCCAATTTATTTGAATTGAATTGCTTTTGAATTAATGCCAATAGCAATTTATTACCAACTCATTTGACTTGAATTGATTTTATAAGTAAATATTTAGATGCTTATCTGCTTGTTTTCTCTGATCTTTGATCTCTGAATATTTTCAGTTTGGTAGGAGAAATTTAAATTTTTCAGGCCCTTTATATCTAATCTTGATTTTGATTAAATACAATTCATTTTTTATTTCATTCATTTGAATTGCAATTTATTGTTAAACTGATTTCAATGAATTCAAAATCATTTCAATTCAAACGAATCGGAAATGAATTGCAATTGACTTTAACAAATTCATTAAGAACGAAATGAACAAGTTCATTTAAGTTGGAAGCGAATTGCAATTCATTTCTGTCTGATTAGTTTGAATTGATTCAAATTTCATTTCGTTCTTTTTGTTATGAAAAGAATTAATTCAAAATTTAGCTAATTCGTAACGAAATACAAATTCAACAAGTTTCTAAAGGAAACAAAAAAAAAAACCCAAATGTTGAAAAATATTGAAAAAAAAGGATCGGAAAAGAAAATAATTGTAATCTTATATGGTCCTATTGCAGCATATTAAACACAATCAATTATTAAAGATTTTCTATTATCAATTTCGTAAACATTGAGATGGAATTTAAAAATTCTCGTTGATCACAGTGTAGAAAAGAATTCCACAAACTCGAAATCCTGACGACAAATCATATATAATTAGTGAGCATTGATATCCTTTCTAAACTTTCGGCGAAAAAACTAATTTTATTTTAATTATCTTAACAGAACATTTAGGAGGGTGGCATGGCATACACATATGTATATGTACACACAGAAAAAAGATCGGTAAAAAATCAGTTAAAATATTAAAAATTCAATTACTAACATCATAATTTCATTTGTATAATAAATAAAACATAATCTTGACAGATTTTTTGTACTATAAACTAACAAACTATATTAGATCTTAAATGTTGGTCGCAACAACAGTTAACAAAGTCTACCTGCCCAATTTGTGTCTATACTAAAACCAATTCTGGTTATTGGGTGATGCAACGAAACTAATTCAGCACTTTAGTACCGAAACCCGAATATTGGAAGTTAAAATTACAAATATCGATTGCGTTCTTTCTTCTTACTTTTTTGACGTAATATAAATAAAATTTATATACAAAATATTAAAATTTGAAAAATTTTAAAATTTATAAAAAAATATGCAATAAGATATATTAAAAGTTGCGAAAATTTCTCCAATAACGTTAAGAGGTGAGTTCAAGACATTTGTAAATAAAATAGGTTTTCAAAAGTTGTATTTACTTTGCAGTGGAAAAGCGTGCAGAGTGGAATGTAAGACAGAAGACAATGGAGTCAAAAGTATAAAGCATGAAAGCGTGAGGAAGTGGGAGTGCTTAGGTAAAAGTTATTGTTACAGTCAAGAAATGTTTTATTTGTTTTCTTTTTTTTTATCCTAAATAAAGTCAAATGTAAAAAATATCGTTGTTTTATTTAATTCACAATAATACTTTTTATCGACTTTCGAATTAATTTTTAAAATAATTGGAAGTACCGTATTTATTCAGTCCTTTTAACCGAATTTCAGATAATAACCACAACCGACCAAATTCGATTGGGAACAAATTCGGTTCTCACGACGAATCTCTTTTCTCTGTGTATGTACACACATAAAAAATTCTCGCGACTCATGTATTGTTAAAGATTAAAAAAAAAAAAAAAAACACCTTATGCCAATAACATTAAACATAATCCGTAATCAAATATTTTTCAGAATTGACATCCCAAACAAAAACTTTAAATTAACGTATTTTCTGTTTTTTTTTATTGTTAAAAAAAAGACGACATCAGCAGAAAAGCTTAAATCAGAAGAGCAAAATTGTGGATTTCGTGCTTAAACCCATAAGTTAGCGATATTTTCAAATTTTTAAACTTAAATGGTAAATTTTTTTCGATAATATTAGTAAAAGCTCAACTGTTTGTACGAGGGCTGCTCTATATATTTCTGGCCTAATAGTGAAAATGCGAATATTTATAATCAAAAATGGTTTTATTGTTTTTCAAAGTATTCTCCAGCATGATTTATACACTTTTGCATGCGCTCAAACCAGTTGTCGAAGCACTTTTTCCACTCCGATTGAGACACCTCTAAAACATGGTTTTTGAACACTTCAACAGCTTCTTCTGGCGACGAAAATCGTTGACCACGCATTTTTTTCTTGATGTGCGGAAACAAGAAGAAGTCATTAGGTGCCAAGTCAGGGCTGTACGGCGGATGACCCATTAATTCGACGTTTTGGTCGGTCAAAAACGCTCTGGTTTGAGCCAATGTGTGAGAGCTCGCATTATCATGGTGAACAATGATTCGTCTTCTCTTGTTGGTTTTTCGAATTTCTCCGATGACTTCAGGCAAACAAATTGTAGTGTACCACTCAGAAGTGACCGTCCTACGTTGCTCAAGCGGAACAGTCGCCACATGACCAGTTTTGCCAAAGAAACAGGCGACCATTTGCTTCGAAGTGCTTCTTTCACGAACAACTTTCGTTGGATTTTGCTCGTCTTTGAAGACCCACACGGTCGATTGTTGTTTCGTTTCGGGATCATACGCATAGATCCATGATTCGTCACCTGTGACGATCTTATAAACGTCTTTTGAAGCACCGCAATCGAGTTTTTGCAACATTTCTTTGCACCAATCGACACGAGCCTTTTTTTGAGCGACTTTCAAATTGTGCGGGATCCAACGAGAACAAACCTTTTTTACGGCCAGGTGTTCATGCAGTATCGAATGTATGCTGGTGGAAAAAATGTCCAAGTATGTGTCTATCTCACGGTATGTCGCATGTCGATCTTGCATTATGAGTTCACGCACGGCATCAATGTTCTCTGGCACAACAGCCGTTTTTGGACGACCTTCACGGAATTCGTCTTTGAGCGAGCTTCGGCCACGATTAAATTCATTATACCAATTTCTCACAGTGCTATAGGATGGTGCTTCATCGCCATACAAAGATTTAAGTTCATCAATGCACTCTTGTCGTGATAATCCACGTCGAAAGTTGTGAAAAATGATGGCACGAAAATGTTCACGAGTTAATTCCATTTTTTTCTATATTAATTTTTTCAAGTCACTGTAAACAACACAAACAATGTTCGTACGTCAAAACGTTTTGAGTACGATTATGCTTAAAAATTACAAACTTTCCAATGGAAATGTCAGATTGCACTTGGCAGCACTCAGTGTCGCCAGGCCAGAAATATATATAGCAGCCCTCGTACCAATTTCTCTAATACATTATAATTGTAGGGTTCTTCCAAACTTAAAGAAAATGCATAAAAAATTAAGTGGTTCTCAGCAACATTTCAATGGAAAAATATTGTGTTTTAAACTAAATTCGTAAAAGTTTTGCGGATCCATTTTAAGGGAAATATTGTCAAGTTACAACATCGTTTTTAGATAAAAATAAAACAAAAAATGTGAATGTTCCAAAAATACATTAAAGTTTAACAAGAAGGCGAATTTAATTAAGGAAGCTTAATAAAAATAAATTTAATAGAACAAATTTGCAGAATTGAATCCACTTTCATCGCAACTAAATTGTGTCACGCCTGCATTATTTCAACTTGATTTTTTGCATTTACATCTTTAGTTTAGAGTTATTCAAGTTACTTATTCCAAGATGGCATCTAAAACTCCTAAATCACCGTAAGCATAACAAAGGTCGGTAATTACTTACCGTAAGAAATACCCGCTTATAAGTAAGTATATCAAAAGCACCACATTTATAAGAAAATTGTCTGGAAGAAAAAAACTAATAATTCGAAAATGATATGAAAATATATTCTATTAAACTTCTTTCCGTAATTGTACTTGAAGGAAGGAAGAAGCGCAACACTGTAACGAAATAAATTGTGTATAATTTTTGTTTATCATATTTATGTTTCTCATAAACATGCAAGTGTACATATGAGGACTTATTAATTAAGATATTTTTATAAAAAAAAAACTTTCTTATATCCGCTTGTACTTTTATGAGGCAAACATTTTTTGTTAAAAAAATTGCTTATAAGAAAAAAATTGGATATAAGAGAACAAATTTTTTTCTTGCAGTTTCTTACCTACGATAACTTGTAACTGAAAAAAGATAAATTTTACAAAAAATAAGCAATAATTAAAGAATGTTAAGCAGAGTTAATGAATCGATAAAATCATATTAAATTGGGATATAAAAAATTACGTGGCGACGCTGTTAAAGGTTACATAAGGCTGAAAATGCTGAATGCCTTTTAAATCGGTTTGAACATTTTTATTACTTTAATAAAAACATATCCAATTCGTGTAAGAATATGACTGAATTCATAATCCAATATGAATTTAATTAAAAAGTACAACAAAGTAATTTCATTTTGCATTAAAACAACAAAAACATAGTTAAATAAAGAATATTATCCATCTAAAAAAATCTATAAAATAAGTTAATGAAACTTTTATACACCTGTATTTATCTTGACTTTGGTGCTCAACATATTTCTTTAATGATTTTCATTTTTATCATGCAACACCGCAAAAGGGAAAGAGCAATGAAAATTCCAAAGTATCTCAAATGTATATCGATGTTTATTGTCCCAAAAAGATCTTAAATTGATTACGTTTTTGTTTAAAGATGTCGTTCTGTTCTTTTAAATATATAAAATCTTAAAAGTGAGTGCTTTCATCTTGTGCCGACACAGACAATAAAAATATGTACGAAAAAAATTAAAATTAAAGAATAAGAAATTTAAACTAAAACACAAATTCAAATACTGGTACTTAAGGCACAACTAACTATGGCCACACTTGGCATGTGCAACAGCATTCAAGCGTCCAACGATGCACAATACCAGCTTTAGTCAGCCTGTTAACTTTAGGCCAAATATCAGCTTGTACCACCATCGGCTACATTGATGAGAACACAGTCACCACCATCACAAACAGCAAGAGCAAAATTATAATAACAACAACAATAATCAACTAATGATTGCACTTAATTTCACGTTCGACATGAAATCCCTTTCATCTGAATGGACAGTTTTACATTTTTAGGGTCCATTTTGTCTTTGCGCGACTCATTTGCATTCATAATCATCTCATACAGTATGAACATCATTAAAGGTTTGTTCATGAAACCGCCGCCGCCATTTAAACGAATATGAATGAAGATCAACAAAATTAAGCGGATGAAGGGGAATTAAAAAAGGAAAGAAAAAAATATAAAACGATATTTATGTACAATATACGAGTACACTGAAAGAAAAAAAATATTTAATTGAATTTTTACATTGACGAAATCAAACATGTACTCCAGTAGCGAAAGAAAAATTTTTTCTCGAAATCGATTTTAAATTCAATTCCAAACGCCACCAATAATTTTCTTCTGTAATCTTTAACAAACTAAAAGATGTAACTACAAACTGTAGCAGTATTTTTCGACTACTTTCTTAAAGTGATTACACGATTTTACTTACAGTGGGTGAGATAAGACATGAGAATAGCGTTTGTTGTTGAGATGCATAAAGCCTCACTTATCTCATGCATTTCCATGCACCGCCGGTCATCCAGCAGTAAACAATGGAATTAATTAAAGATTAATGGCATGTTTCGGTAAATGTTTCCTTTTATTGGTGAAAATTCTTACTACATTTTATCAAAGCTGTGAAATAATGCAATTGGAATTTCTAAATGCAACATTAATCAGTTGTTTTTGTACGTTCGTTAAACGAAAATCCGGCAGCACAATATTTTCAAGTATTTTAATCTTTTAATATCTTTTTGAATAAAAAAAAGAAACTTATTAAAACAGTTAAGTCTAATGACTGTTTTACATTTGTAAAAGGTAAAAACAAGTAACCGTAAAATTCTTCTAAACCAGAAAATAGGTACGACATTAAAAATGTCAAATGTTCAATGTGAAATAGTTAATGTTACACTGCATTTCCCATCAGTTCAAACAGGGTACTAGATTTAAGATAATAAAGTGTCTATTAAAAACATTTAATATCTGAATCGAAATTATTTTGGCTTTAGTTCATTTTATTTTATTTTCTAAAAATCTTTTTTTTTTTAGAATGAAAAATTATTTTACAAATGTATGCGTACATTTTCCAAATAAAACAAGAAAAATTAGACGCTAGCAGAATGTGATGTTGCACTTTCTGGATCGCTATGTCCTTCATTAGCATTTTTCGCATCTATCTTCTTAGCTGTGTAATTATAAATATCATCTATTTAACCAACTAACTTTGTAAATAAGAATACGGTTAGCATTTATATCATTATTAATTTGGTTAGACGAAATTTGTAAAATACAGGCATGTTCTAAAAATTATCAGGCCTGTTCTGAAATCCACACGAAATTTTCACTTCAAATTTTTCAAAGCATTGTTTTTGTAAAAAAAATATTTTTATAGCAACAATGCTTTGAAAAATTTAAAGTGAAAATTTCGTGTGGATTTCAGAACAGGCCTGATAATTTTTCTTCCAAAAAAAAAAGATTTTTCGAAATTAAAATAAAATGAAATCCTAATTAATTAAAAATTAAATAATAAACACGGACGGCACAGCATAGTACATTCGTGTTTAACTCATAACAATCAATATGATACTGAAACAGCATCTGCAATGTTGTGAGTAAACAAGTTAAAATGACTAAAGGCCCAACTATATTGTGCATAAGCTAGCTTTAGCTTATTTCAAAAATTCAACGAAAAGCCTGTCAAATGCTTAGGTATTATATTAAAGAAATGTAGGTGACTAGAATGTACTTAGATAAATTTAGCAACTTATTTGCCACAGTTGCACACTTATGTTTAATTCGTACTTCTGCCAAAAATAATTTCTATATAAAGAAACAAAATTTTAAATTACAGAGGATGTTTTGTATATTTAATAACATTCACATAGACATACAAAAAACGTATTCCTTTTTTTTTTAAAGGAACACACTAACAAGAAATTGATTTTTCTTTTATTTAAAATAACATTATATTTTTAATTTATATATTTTATTGTCCTTTTCTTTTATAAAGGAATTTTTTGTGTTTCACTTTCAAATATCGATTTTATAATAATCTAATTTTTGTTCATAGTCTTTGCTTTTATATGTTAATTTAAATTATACAATAACAACAAAAACGACTTGACAAGATCATGCATGCTCAAACCTGATTGGTCTTATTATTTATCTTACTTACGATGCGCGTAAGTGAGTAAGCAAATAGAATATGGCATGTCTGATTGTATTTGTATTATATTATTGTTTAACACAAATAATGTAGGCAAGCTTCTGCATGCCCAATCATGATAATTATCTTGCACTTAGTAACATCTCAAATTACTAAAGCAAGCTTTTTCATGTTTGATCGTGTCGTTTGTTTTGTTGTCAATGTACTTACAATGTACATACAAGAATGGAAAAAAGTTATAAAATTTATTTCTGCAAGCCCAATTACGGCAGTTAGCAACTATAAAAGTAATATTAATATTTCTTTATACATAATTTCTTTTAAATAGTAACTTAGTAACAAAATAAAGATTAATAATATGAGGACTATTTGAAGTTAGTAGTGTGTATGTTACTTACACATTTACATTTTTTGATTCATGTTCTAATGTAAATTTTCATAAAAAATATTACAAGTTATTTTCTGTTTTGTGTTTGTGGCCAACCATACTAAAAAATGCAACGCTGTTCATATCTGCATGTAAAACAACAGTCGTTGCGAAGGAAACCATTACTGTATAGTAACGTTTGCTTCACATTTCGTTAAGTGTAATAATAAATGCATGAATTTTATTATATCAGGATGTTTGTCGGCCACTTGCTTATGGTGTGTTTTCTCAAGTAGAGTACAAACGCATACTCATACATTCAAAAATATATTTATCGCCTTTTCAGTTTTTTATTTTCGGTATAGTTGTTTTTGGTGTTGCTGGCTAAAGTAGGATGTTAAAAAGAAAATAAAAAGTTTAAAAACACTATAAATTTATGTTTTGTTTCTGTTTATGACCATTGTAAAAACGGCTTCTTGTCCACAAACAGCGTTTACACATGGGATAAAAATTGATAACACCAGAGGAACAACATCGTTTTTGGATAAGACCAAATAGTAACAACAACAATAATATTGCCAATAAAGAAACAAACCAGTCGTATTCACTTGTTATTTGACTTGCGTTCAGATCACTAAAATATAAAGCAACGAATTTAAAGCCAATTCAGTTTCGATGAAGGAAAAAGAGGGGATGTAAATTGATACACTTAAATCAAAATATATATTTTGTTTTGTGTCTTTGAAGTGAAAATTTACCTATAAAGTTATTAGTTTCTTTGTGTAGGCTTTTTGCGGATAAACATAGAGAAACGATAGTAAACATATTTTCAATCTTGTTTGTTAATTTGAGTGTGCAAAATAATTTAAGTATCATAAATAGTTTTTTATTTAATTCAAAGCTTTTCAAAAGCAGGCATATAAAAATATAAAATTTATAGAAGATTTTTGTATTCTGGATTGGTGCGAAGAGCTTTCGTAAAGTCTTCACGCAACTAGAAAAAAATTGGCTTAAAAGTTTTAGTCTCGTTATTAGTTTCTAGAATGACGTTTACAAAATATTTGGAACGCAAAACAATGCTGTCAAGGCCGGTATTGTTGAAATTGATAAAGCTACTAAATCAAGGCAATAAAAAAAAGCAAGGATAAAAGTTTAAATCATGGGATTTCGCATTCGTTGAAGTAGTGGATAAGGTCTTTCTTGAGACTAGTGAAAATACCCAAAAGGAGGCCAATTCTAAAATTTTTGTTGGATAGTGAATCAAAAATAAGAAACATTATTTTGTATAGTCTCAACCTACACACACCTCTGCTGTCGTAATAAAATAATTTGAAGCAGTTAAGCAGAGAAGTTTGTAAATAGGCTGTATCAAATTAAGAAGAAACATTTTGTGGGCCAACGAAATTTTCGATCTAAATGTAGAAATTGTTCTTGCATCTTATCATAGGACGTTTCAATGAAGTATGGAACTCATAACTTAAATTACAATGTCGCAAAAGCATCAATTAGTACACGGTTTACACCAGCCACGGCCGCACAGTGGGGTTTTCGATGGCAAAAGTGGGAAATAATTCGTGTTATTTTTTCCTGTCTATAATTTTAGATTTTGTTGATTACTATCACTTAAAGAGACCGATTTTCGAAGCAGGGAAAAAATTGGCGGGACAGGACTGTGGGAATTGATATTCCCCGTACAAACTAATTAATAGTAATCTTAAATCTAGAAATGCGTAATAGTCAGAGGCTTAAAACTTGGTATTATGGTATTCTGAGACACGATATAAAATTCAACGAAAATGTAATTCTTTGATGAAAATAATTTTTCTATTCTATTCTATTCTATTCTATTCTATTCTATTCTATTCTATTCTATTCTATTCTTTTCTATTCTATTTTGTTTAATTCTATTCTATTCAATTCTATTCTGTTCTGTTCTATTATGTTCTAATCTGTTCTGTTCTATTCTGTTCTATTCTATTCTATTCTATTTTGTTCTATTCTATTCTATTTTATTCTATTCTATTCTATTTCTATTCTATTCTATTATATTTGATTCGATTCTATTTGATTCTATTCTATTTTATTCTATTCTATTTCTATTCTATTCTATTATATTTGATTCGATTCTATTCTATTCTATTCTACTCTATTCTCTTTTATTTTAGTCTGTTCTATTATATTATATTAAATTTTTTATTGTATTTTATTCGATTCTATCTATAGTATATTGTTCTATTATTGGGATCAGGTGTCTAGGACATAGAAGGCAGGTTGCTAATGAAAAGTTACGTTACAGAGAGTTTCTGTTTTTGAAGAGCATCACAGTAGACCTTCTAGGATTAGCATAGTATAGTTCTTAGAAGTGTTTCTGTTTGGTTTTATAGGTAATGCATTTCAGTTGTCACTTTTAAATATTCTGTTTATATGTAGTATAAACAATTTCAAGAATATATTTAAAGAGGATAAATTTATATGTACATTTGATTTGGTTTGTTAAAATTTGTTAAGATTGTTTTTGCTGTGTCGATTTGATCAAATCTTTTCTTCAAACAACTACTGCTTCAAGCGACAGCCATCTGGTTTGACTTTTGTGCAGTAATTTTTTGGTTTTATTTCGAGTAATTTTTTAATGTTTTGAAATTGGTGAAGATTTTCTGAACTATTTGATACGTAATTTTAAACATCTCTAAGTAGAGTTTTTCGGATGGTAATAAAACACAATAATATAATGCAAGTGCGTGCCAAATACATTTTATAAATATGTGTGCACTTATATATGTTGCGTTGTTTCCTTATCCATCTTTTTAAAAAAAATTTTCTCATTGAAGTTAAAATTGTAAACCCTAGAAACCGATAATTCTTTTACAGAGGAACTAAGAACTATTATATTACTAATAACTATCAAAAAAAAATTAATGAAAAAAACCATTAAAAATAAGTGTTTTTACTGATACGTATCTCCCTAATGGCAATCTATGGAAATCGTTTTTTGTTCAAATATTTTAGACTGTCTCATATCGATAAAGACTAGAGATTTAAATACGAACAGGGATTTTTAATTGGCTAAAACAAAAATTATCTTGGAAGGTAGCAAAATAAAGTTTTACATAAAGCTATAATGCTTAAAGGTTATTCTAATTTCATTTAAATCTCCATTAATGCAATCGCCGTTAAGCTTTAAGTTTTCTGCAAAGTCGGTCTAGTCTTTAATTACTGCACACAATTTTATTTTATTATTTTGGATAATAACTGACTTCACATACCTAAAAACTAAGCTTTTAATAATGCCGACTTCGTTACAATCAGTAGTGTATGAACTCTCTGGTTAATTAATCATCATCATACCAATCTTTTTTCAAATTAAAGTCGTAGAATATAAAAATTTTAACACATGACACCAAATTAATTATAAGCAAAATTTTATGTTCTAATAGCGTTTTTTTGTTTAAATTCCTTTTTCTACTTTAAAATACAACATGCCACAACGTTTATTGAATTGATTTTTAACAAGCCAAGCAAACAACAAATAAACAACCATGTTTGCAACTTAAACAAGCTGGTGTGTTGCTTACTTCTCAAACAAATGATGCAACAGATACAATTTACCTGCAGCAACTCATATTAATGGCACAATCTCAGAGACAATAATGAAAACGAAAACAACTACAGTCACATTGACATTAAAACTTGCAAAGTAAATGTGATGCATATGCAAATGGCTCAAAATCGAATGCAGCCTAAAGCAAATAATAATTTTTAACATGTAGAATTGTTAAAAATGTTGCATCTTTTGTAAAATACCTTCGTTTCCTTTCGTTCTTTTACTGTGAACACAGAAACATTTAAATCTTACTTCCTTTTTGCTGCGACCAAATTAAAGTAATATCGCCAACATTGTTTCATCTGTAATACCAACAGCTAGAGAATGTGCGACAACCATGGAGGGAAGTAAAACATTTATTAAAACCGAAAAGCAAGTAGTGAAAAAAAGTTTGTTACACATGTTTGAAAACTGCAACTATGAGTAAAAGGATACTTGGAACAAAAAAAAGAAAATCGAAAAAACACATTTTTACATCAACATGCTAAATAATGCTGATGTGTAAATAGGATGAGTATGAGGGCAGAGTCTTAACAGTAGGACTAAACTTGTTAATGCTGCAGATGGTGTAAGCTCACAATAAGGAGTGGCCAGCATGATGTTAAGAGCAAGACTAAAAACCACAAAAAAAATCTTCGTCATACTGTTACTGCTGCACCCGGTTAATTTGATAAACATGCAGTTATTATGTACATCTTGGACTCTAAACTCACCATAATGCAACAAATACTAAATTGTATATGTACTAACCAATACCAGTGCATGTTGTTACTAACTTTTACTACAACTACCAAAATAACAGCAGTAACCACTTTGCATTGGCATAACCAGAACTAAATATTTAACTGGACAACAACCGTTTTGTTGTTGGCGACATAAGAGACCTTTATCATGTTACAATCGAGCAACCAGTGAACTAACCAACCACCTTAGTTGTTGGCTATAGTGTCCTCTGTTAAATGTATTGTCGATATTTAGTTAAAATTTTACAGTGAAACAGAAATATTTAGCTGTTTTTTCAAATTTAGTAGATTTTATAATATCTTGAATATTAGACTTTAAAGAAAGCTTTGGATAAATTTTCTCTTAAATCAATCGCAGTCAGTGGTCGCTATTACATATATGGCGAAAAGTAGACTGTTAGTAGGGACGTGCAGTAACATGCATGGACCGGCATTTACTAACAAACCAACAAAGTGTTATGCACTGTTAGACTTGCTTTCTCGTAAACCTTGACATGTAAATAAATCTCTAAAGTAATTGCAAAGAGAATATGTGCAGGAATGTCACTCCGAAAGCAGGAGTATCTGTAAAGAGACTCAACCACTGCCACAAATTTTGTTCGAAAAGAGTTCTGTAAAAGTTGAATTGCTGGGGTGAAATTAGACTAATGCTGTGTATAGACGGCGTGTACAAGTCATAATTTCCATATGTAAATCAATACACACTGTGTAAACCTCATGAAATATAACATATGTTCTTTTCCTATGTGTTATAACATGTATCAGTTTTTTGTTTAGAGCACGCTCTATTTTGATATGTAAAACTATATGACAACTTCCGCTTTAAAAATTTCTGCTTAAAATATTTTGACGATAAAATTAGATTTCTGAAAATAAAATAAAATATTTTTGTAATTTTGCAGGAAATATATGTATATAAATTGGTCGTAAGCAGAAAAATAATTTTTAGCCATTTCCATAAACTTGTTAACCACGACAGAAAAAACAGAAAGCCTTGAACTATTTTAATATGTTTGTAAAAACTTTTTATTAATATTTTCGTTTTCTGTTTCCAAAAGATGCCACCAATCGGTGTGGCGAAATATTGAAAAAATTAAAGATAAATACAAATATTTTTATTTAAAAAACTAACCAAGTGCTTGAAATATTAGAAAAGATAGTGATACAAAAGAAATATTAAAATTTAGTATTTGGAGACTATTACCGCTTATTGCAACTAACAACCTCAAATGTAAAAATAAACAAGAAAAAATGTGCCGAGTACCTTCATTTTAAGTTCGTAACATGTACTTCATGCGAACTACGCCAAGCACCTGAATTAACTTGGGTGTCAGACAATCAAGTATTTATTTAAGTTTTAAAATTTCTCTCAATTTTTTTACCAATACACTCACACTTTAAAAACTTGCTGAGAATTTGCTTTCAAGTTTTCTTTCAATTGAGTGTTTCAAATATATTTTATTTGATTTCGTAACGACATCTTGCTTTAAAACTTACTTTGAAATTGCGTGCAGCCTAAGTCACAGCTTTCAATTTTTGTGAATATTGACAAGGAGTATGTGTAAATTTCTTGAAAGGGAATTGAACAAAAATTTGACTGTGTAAACGTGCTGTTTTCAGCTTGTGACGTGTTCTTATAACGAACACAGCCTAAGTGCAATTTTATATTATGGCAAATTTAATATACGGCAATTTTGATACAAATAATAAGTAAAATCAGTATTGTTCTTTCTAAATTGTTGTTGCTTGAAAAATATGCAGTTGATATCACTGTTTTAAGCATTTTAGTCTTCTCTTCAACAATTAGAGGTTATGTCGTGTGCATGTAACGTATGCAAGTTTAAACATGATAATTATAAACCGTATATTAAACACCGATTTTGACATACACTATAAATTACATATGGATAGCAATTTCGACATTCCATATGTTTTGTACACTCCGTCTAAGCACAGCATAAAGGGTGATCTTCGTGAAAAAAAAACACTATTTCAATTGTGGAAAATTTTTGAGGGCCAATACAGCACAACTGCTGATGCCTTTTGTCTCTCTGAGTCCAAACACAAATTTAAACTAAGGTCTTGCCACATTTAGGTATAAGTTCAGAACAGCTGCTTGTGCGTGACTTTGAATGACACGTACACACAATTCACGTATAACAAGGAATTAATACCATTAGGTTGGATTCGAACATATGAAACAGAACAGCTCTACGAGTTTTGATTTAGTTTGACTAAACCTTTAAGGGGTAGAGACTGTCTTCAGTAGTGGCTGATAAACTCTGGAAGAAAAGCACTGAATTTTTGTTTGGTTACAAGGCTCATCGTAGAAAACTAAATTGTTTACATTATTTCCTTTGCAGAAAATAAACTAATCGCTAGTGGTTTTCTCTGGAACCGTAATTACTAAAAACTTTTTACAGAATATATATTATGATAGACCCTGCAACAAAAAATACTTAAATGAATTTGAAAATCACGAGGTTTTAGATCTTTTCAGGCAGAAACTTCACACTTACATAGAGTAGTGTGTAGAACACTAAGAATAATAAAACTAAATACCATATGTGTCCGTAAAGACGTGATTTCTAGAAACATGACAGTATGTACGAGGCCTCAATAGAAATGTATACATTTATATTACACATTGTGGAGAGGTTTTTATTTTTACGTATAACGCCTCCATTTTTGTACTGCAAAAGATAAAAAAGATGAAACATAAAACTGAAAAATGGCCCAGAAATAGTGCGGGACCTTTCGTGTATGAGTTCAGCTCACGCTTGAGAACTGTTTTCGTTGACCTTTTGTAATGATTAGAAACTGCGCTTTGAAATGTGTATAGTTTATGATCAAGGTACGTCATTTATTTAGTGTCAGTAAATGTTTGACAGAACTATTGGCTATAATATTTTTAAAACAATCGAATTAAGAAACTCATGCTTTGGGCAGTGATTATTGTGGTATCTGTTATAAGTAATAAGAAATTGGTAAATTTTTTTGCTCTTGCACATGGCCACGGCAGTCTTTAGTTAAAAGATCCTTTTAGAAACTCTACAGGAAGCAGAACTAAGAAAGCTAAATTTCGGGATTAAGAGTGCACTACTAAACTAAAGCTTTTCATTAAGTGATTCCTGCATCAAATTACACCAACTTTTGTAACACCTTTTAATTTACAATATGAAATATAAATACTTCTTCTTATACCAAACAAAGTAGTGGACATTCTCTCTAATTTTTAAGTGTTTGTATATAAAGATTCAAAAGATACCGCCATTTAGGTCAAATTACAGTATTTTGGGAACATCCTTTAATTTCTTAATTCAAATTATAAACAATACAGATCCCTTATAAGCTTCAGCTGTCTATCTATAATAGTTCAAATGTTCGGGCCGCATACATCAAATTGCATCAACTATTGGCACACTCTTTAATTTCCACACCCAAATTTTACACTTGTTGTTATAAGGGAGTAAGCAATAAAGGTTCTTTGTAAATTTTAAGCGTCTAAGTACGACTGTTCAAAAGTATTACCATATATGTCAAATTAAATGAACTATTAGGGCATCCTTTAATTTATAATTTTGAATATTAATTCTTGTTACCATAACGGTCAAAGTTATCGACATTTTGTCCAATTTGCAAGCGTTTGTCTACAACTATACAAAATATAGCCACATATAAGTCAATTTACGTAACCTATGGGGATACCCTTTATTTTTTAGATTTATATTTGAATTACTTTTTTCGATTGAGATCTATAGTGCTACGCAGTTTATTTTTAATTTTTAAGTGGTACCCTTAGCGGTTTACAAAAGACGTAAAAAACATGTATGTTGTATGGGAACACCTTTTAATTTTTAAGATTATGAACTATTTTTAAAATGGGAACAATCTGTAGCATCAGCTACAAAATCGGTTCAGAAATTACTGCATTCCGCGGGCATTCTTTGAATTTGAAATAATTTTAACCTCTCCAACTAAATCTGAATACCAGCTTAACGTTAAAAACTAATATAACTTTTCATATAGAAGCGAAAATTGATGTCAGTATAAAATCTATTTGTTGGCATAAAAACGCAGCAGAAAGTATATTTCATTAACTCTTCATGAAATATATTTGACACACTGTAAATTGCACTATTATTCGAAATGGAGACTGAGGAGACCCACTTTGTATCTTCTGTAGAAAATTACCATGTTTTAATGGGAGTCGATGAAACTGTGTATATGAAATGTCTGTGTTATACTCGTACGCATACATACATACACGTATATCTTAAAGTTTTGCTTATAAATGTAGAACGTGTACATTTTTTAATATTTTGAACACTTAGGATTGTGTACTGTTGCTGCTGAAGTGAGCAAACAAATAAAATGCTACACCAGTCAAGTGCATAATTGGATGCCACATGTTGCACACACACTCAGCATATACCGTTGAAGTTAAGTTGGATAAACGCTGTAAAAGTGCAAACTGTTAAAGTCTTTCGATTAGAACTTTTTTTTACTGATCTGTTTGTTTTTGGTTTTGTCTACAAAAATGAAAACTCTGTGTAATGTGTCAGATTGATGGCTGACATACTGGACACTAACATCAACCACTCATCATCTAACCATCCATCTAGCCAAGTATTTACTCAACCAACCAATTCTTCGTTCATTGTTGCATGTACATAAATTAGCGTGTGCTTGTGTGTGTGTTTGTGTGTGGCTATGTGTATTTCTTTATGCTTGTGTGCACTCATAAGTATGCAAGTCAATTGTATGATCCATCTACGGATAGATGGATGATGTTTTCTTACGTTCATGTGAAAACAATCTGTTTAGTTCATCTTGTCCTTTTTTTGTCTTTTGCATTTAGAATACCATGGATAATGTTCAGTAATGACTGTTTATTTGTGTTTTTTTTTTCTTGTTACTGTTGACCAACATTTAAAGCTTTTTAAATTTAAAACATATTATCACCTCAAGAGACACCATCTTAGTCATCAGTATTATCAGCCACATCTACAACACCAGCAGAAGCAATAACACTTTACTTGCACAGCATTTTAAGTATTTGAAGAAATATTAACCAAAATTAGTTTTAAATGAAGTGTGTTAAATATTGTAAAAAAATTCTGTCTGTATTTAAAGTTTTATCCTCTTAAAGTGACCAGCCATATTTATTTTGGATTGTTTTTTAAAGCCATTTGTTTTCGTTAAATAAAGTTGACATTTAAAACAAATTCATTTTAAGACATACATATGTACATAACTACCTGTACAGCTACTTTTTGTTAACAAAAAATAATTCCAATTATTGGAAATTATATTTCTATAGATTTTGTTAAGATTTAAACAAATTATAAATTAAATTTTTGAATGAGTAATAAAGCTTCTGAACATTGTGAACTTTTTTTTTTAATATAACAGTTTAAAAAGTAGAAGATCATTTGAAATACTATTCTATTGACTTTTTTGGTTACAAGTATTGTAAAAGCTGTGTTGTATCAAACAAACAACTCCTTAACCTTTATTTTATCCATTAAGCAATAAGAAAGAAACCGGTTAATTTAGGATTGACGCACTTGTCCGTTGCTTTTCAAATATCTCCAGCAGCCCGATCCGCTCTCTTCAATTTTTTAGGGGCAAGTCATCTTAAAGAGCCTTTAAATTAGTTTTTATAATGTTTTAAACACATTAAGTAATCGCCGAAGTTGTTTATTAAAACAGCGACACGGAAAGAAACAATTTAATCGCTCCCTCGATTACGCTCAATGGCGTTTGGGAGCAATGCGATATCCACTTTCACATCAGTTTTTTAAAAGTCACTTAAAAAATTTTCATCTCTTTAACTGTATGCTTGCTCGAAACTATATCAAAGTTAATGGTTTGATTACGGCAAAACTTTCGCAACTGGATAGTCGAAAAGAAAAGATTAATCTGTTGTGAACGCACGGCCACGTTAGTTTTTAAACGTCTTCAAAAAAAGAAGGAGGTTATCAATTCGACAAAACGTTGCTTTTTTATGTTTGTGCCTGCAGAACTCAGTAATTTTGAAAACTTTTGGTAATATATTAGATTACAGATTGGTCCCGTTTTAAAAATAATTAATAATCTTAAAAATTAAAGGGTGTCCCCATACAAAATACATATATTTTAGGTGTATTATGAACTCTTACGGACAATTCTGTAAAATTTAAGATGACTGCGCATTACAATAGCTCCGAATAACAAAAAGTAATACAAAAATAAATCTAAAAATTGAAGGTTGCACCCATAATTGATGTTAATTTACTTATATCGGTCCATCTTTTGAACCGTTATAGATAAACGCTTACAAATTCGACAGAATGTCGTTATAGTGAGTCATTTAATTTAATGTATATGGCTATACATGTGAACAGTTGTAGACAGGCGCTTGAAATTTACAACGAACCTGTAGTTTGCGCTATATTTTTGATTTCTTCTAGAATTATAATTGAAGAAAGTGAAATATTCTTAATTTTAATATATACTCGCAAAGAAAAACAAAGGTAACTTTTGGAAAACTGAAGCTCTTTAAAAGTCAACTATAAAATTTTAAGAAACAGTTTAGTCTGAAAGGAAACACCAGTAAATAGATAGAATTATTCGCGATTATTGGTCCAATTAAATAAAACACGAAAAATGAATTTCCGCATTTAATGAAATGTCTTATCAAGAGAATTTATATTCAAAATACGTAAATTATTGTATTCGTATTTGTTTTGGTATTTCAAAATTTAAATAACCTCTCCGAAAACAATTCAATTGGAATGGGGAAGTCTGTCATATAATTCATTTTTATTAACCTTCCCAAAGTATTGGGACTTTGAAAAAGTATTGAAATAGGAGTTCTTATTTAAATATTCAAAAATTTGTTTTGGCTTGTCAAGGTTAAACCTGAGGCTATTTTAAATAGCTTGCAATCATGGAAAAATATACCCAAAGGACAGGTTAAATTTTAAAATAGTAGCTTAAATTATGACGATTTTGAGAAAACCCACGGATTGTGACTTTGCGAAATTTGCCTATGAGGGCTCATTGGTCAATAATTTTAGAGTAAAAAGTTTTATTGAAGTAAGTAATTGAAAGAAAAATATTAAATAAGTAAGCAATATGTGTAAACTAGATTAAAAATTGAAAAAACTATAAAAGTATACATTTCATAACAATGTTAACAAAACATAACATAAAATATTAACTTCAACACTTCCCCTTGTTAGTTATGTTAACATTATGAAGTCCCAATCTTTCTCGAATATATTTCAGTCTTTGAGGTTGCAATGCTTTTGTCATGATATCAGCCAGTTGTTCTTGAGTTGCGATTTGTATCACTTTCAACATCTGTTCAGTTACTTTTTCACGGACAAAGAAATGTTTGAGAGCGATGTGTTTTGTTCTTCGATGATATTCTGGATTTTGTGCAAGTCTAACCGCTGCTGAATTATCCACTTGCAAAATTGGAGTTTCATTATACTCAATTGTTTCAGCGTATAAACGGCTCAACCAAATTATTTCTTTTGTTCCTTCTGTTGCTGCCACTATTTCAGCTTCTGCTGTTGATGTAGCTACCATGGTTTGTCTTTGACATAGCCAAGATACTGCTCCGCCAGAAAAATTTATCACAACGCCAGATTAAGTACAACCACCGAAATCTGCATCACTATAGCACTCCAACTTAGGACATGCATCACTATTATAACTGATACCATAATTAAGAGTACCTGCAATATATCTAAATACTCTTAACACGAACTATATCCGAATTTGAGGGATTTTTTAGTGTTCGGGATTAAAATCCAACACTGTATGCTAGATCACGCCCACTTCCAAGCATCAAATACAGAATACTACAAACTTCTTGCCTGTATGGAAATTTTTTTCATATGTTTTTTCTTCCCCTGACTGCAAACATTCGTTATTCTTAAGCATTGGTGTTGAAACGCTTTTACAGTTCGAAAAATTAAACTTTTCTAATAAATTTGTGACATATGCTTCTCGACTCTTTTCTTTACATTTCTTAATCTTAGGTCCTAAGAAGTATGTTGCATTTTTCGAAACAATCTTAAATTCCTTTTTCAATTCATCAACTAATCCATCATCAACATAAAGTGCAAGCGTAACTTTTTTCCCATTGTATACTCGCATATACAAACATGGGTCAGAAATGCATGATTTAAAACCATGTTTTAAGAGGTATTGGTCAAATCTATGATTCCAACTTGGAGCTTGTCGATTGGCATACTTTGTTGCTTCCATCTTCAAATCCTTCCGGTTGTTTCATAAAAATTATTTCCTCTAGTTCGCCATATAAAAATGCAGTTGAAACATCAAATTGAGCTAAGTGCATGTTTTGGCTTGCAGCTATACTTAAAACAGCTCGAATTGTCCCCATCTTTGCAACAGGGCTAAATGTATCATTATAATCAAGACCTTCTCTTTGATTGAATCCCTTTATTACAAGCTTTGCTTTAAATTGGTCAATGCTTCCATGTTGATTCATCTTCAATTTATATACCCACTTCGAAGGAAGTGTCTTAGGTCCTGTTGGTAGAGTGACCATATTCCATGACTTGTTTTCTTGGAGTGATTTAATTTCTGATATCATGGCTTTTTTCCATTTTAAGTTTTGTTTACTATTAATTGCTTCATTATATGTTAGAGGAGTCACTAATCCATTAACAAAGTCTTCAGAAAATATTACATTGTCGTCATTTTTTGAATTTTACATAATCACCGTATGATTCTCGTACTCTTTTGGTTAGCATTTTGTTCTTCTCCAATTTCTTTTCTATTTTCTTCAAAAATTACATCGTCTATTTCAACTGGGGCTTCTTCTCTTTCAGCAACATTACATTTTCGTTGTTTAAAGAGCGATGGTCAAAATTTATTAAAGAAATATCGGGATCGTATTGCCTAGTTCTTAGTTCTACTTTATCGTTGTTATCTTTTAAAATACTTTCCTCACAGCTTTGTATTTTTTCATTAAATATTACATCTCTTAATATTATTAATCTTCTAGTTTATTTAATATAAATTCGATAACTTTCATTTTGCTTGTATCCAATAAGGACACCTTTCATCGCTTTTGGATCCATTTTCTTCCTTTTTTTGACTTGGTATATGAGCAAAACATTCGCAAGCAATAGCTCTGAGGTGTTTTATTGTTGGTCGTTTGCCCAGCCAAACCTCGAAAGGACTTTTACCATCAATAAAAGACTTCCCAGTACGATTTAAAATGTAAATTGAAGTTCTTACTAATTCTGCCCAAATCGCATCAGGTAATTCTATATCTTTGTTAGAATATTTAAGTGTCCCAGTCATTTCAATCATAGTTCTATTATCTCTCTAACTTGCGCCGTTCTGTTGTGGTGTATAAGGCGCAGTAAATCTATGTGTCACTCCATATTTGTGTAGTATCTCACGCACCTCATTAATATCAAATTCTCCTCCATTATCCGAAAGAAACTCTTTAACTAAATGACCTTGAGTTCTTGCTAAATTCAATACTATTATAAGAATGTCTTTAACTTCCGACTTCTTTTTAAGTAGGTAACCGAAACGATACTTGGTAAAGGCATCCTTGAACATTACTAGGTACCTTTTTTTACTAAATGATTCAACAAATGGTCCACATATATCGCCGGAAATTAATTCTCCAGGACTTGTAGCTTCTTTCCTCTGCCCAAAAGGTCTACGCTGTGTCTTACTAAAAATACAAGATTCACACAAACTGTTGTTCATTTTAACATCAATATTAAATATAGATTTTAAGAATTGTCGGATGTGACGCTTATCCTGATCACCCCATCGCTCATGATATAACTGTTGCAAAGGATCTTCTTCTACATTATTAATTTCAGCATCTTTCGGAGTTGTTGCTTTAATGTTCGCTTTATATAATGAAACTTTAGTTACCCGAGTCCTAGTTAATAAAAGTTTATCATTTACTTTGAATGAACATTTTGTTGCTGTTGAATTAAATTCACTACCCCTTCGCTCATCGTAAGCCATAAGAAATGAAAATAAATTTCTTTTAATTTTTGGTATATACTATAAATTCGATCAGTTAAATTCATTAAAAATATCTTACTATTGACTCTTGATTCCAATTCAATTGTTCGATTACCAACTACTTCTAAAATTTCATTTCCAGCTGCCAATATGTAACATGGATTTTTGAACTTCTCAAAACTTTTAAAAAGATTAATGTTGTTGCAAACAGCTTTTGCTTTACTTGGCTTACCACTATTTAACAATTTTCGGCAATCTTTAACCCAGTGTCCCTTCTTTTTACAAAAATTATATATATCTGACTTTTTTAACCGACTTCCAATTCGGCTGAATGTTGCTTTTTTATATTTGTGCCTCCAGAACTCGGTCATTTCAAACGGTTCATAATCTTAAAAATTAACATACAAATTTGTTATGTGTATTTTAAACTGTAAAGGCCGAATCTGCAAAATTTAAAATGACTGCGTATTACTATAGCTCCCAAAAACAAAAAATTACACTACAATTAATCTAAAAATTAAAGGGTGCCCCCATAATTGATGTAAATTTACTTATATGGGCCTATCTTTTGAACCGTTATAGACAAACGCTTGCAAATTGGATAGAATGTCGATTGCTACGGCCGTTATAGTAACAAATATTAATGTTACAAATTATAAATTAAAGGGTGCGCCAATAGTCCATTAAATTTGATGTATATGGCCATACTTTTGAACAGTTGTAGACAGACGCTTGAAATTTACAACGAAGTCCGCTATAACAACAAGTTAAAATTTGGATTTGGAAGTTAAAGGGTGTTACAATAGTTAATGTTATTTTGTGTATGTGACCAAACTTTTGAAACGTTATAACAGAACGCTGAAACTTAAAATAGGCCTGCGTTGCTAAATCTGCTCTATCAACGAGTTTATAATTTGAATTTAGAAATTAAAGGGTGTCCCATAATTAATGAAGATTTACTTATATGAGCCTATTTTTTGAACCGTTGTAGACAAACGCTTGCAAATTGGATAGAATGTCGATTGCTATGGCCGTTATAGTAACAAGTATTAATTCATTTAATTTGATGTATGTTGCCATACTTTTTAACAGTTGTTGCAGACAGACGCTTAGAATTTACAACAAACCTGTATTGGTAAGTCCGATATAACAACTAGTATAATATAGGGATTTGGAAGTTAAAGGGTGTTCCAATAGTTGACGTAATTTCAAGTGTGTGGCAGTACTTTTGAACCGTTATAAGCAGAACGCTGAAACTTAAAAGGGACCTGTATTTCTAAGTCCGCTATACCAACGAGTTTATAATATGAATTTAGAAATTAAAGGGTGTCCCATAATAACTGTAAATTTACTTATACAGACCTATCTTTTGAACCGGATAGACAAAGTCTTGTAAATTTTACGCAATGTCGATTGCTAAGGCCGTTATAGTGACAGCTGGTAGTATTTAAAATTATAAATTAAAGGGTGCATCAATAGTTAATTTAATTTGGTATATGGCCATACTTTTAAATAGTTTTAGACAGACGATTGAAATTTACAAAGAACCTGTACTACTAACTCTCTAAACCAACAAGTATAAAATTTGGATTTGGAAACAAATGGGTGTCCCAATAGTTGATATAATATGGTGTATGTGGCCGGACTTTTGAACAGTTATATACAGACAGCTGAAATTTACAAGGGACATATTTTGCTAAGTCCGTTATAACAAGAAGCTTATAATTTGAATTAAGAACTTAAAGGGTTTCCCAAAATTAATGTTAATTTATGTAATTTGTTCTTTATGGCCGTATTTTTTGAACCGTTGTATACAAACACCTTAAAGTGGACATTCTGTCTAAATTTATTTGGTATAATAAGAAGTATAAAAATGTTACATATATTATAAATTAAATAGTTGATATAGTCGGATGTGTATGGGCAAACTGCTGAACCGTTATAGACAGACATTTGAAATTTACACAGAAACTGATTGCTAAATCTACTACAACAAGTGTATAATTTGAATTTGGAAGTAAAAGGGTGACCCTATAGTTGCTGTAATTTGATGTATATTGCCAAACTATTAAACAGTTGAAAAAGTATAAAGTTTGGATATATAAGTGAGTTCCAATAGTTAATGTAACCTAATTTATGTGGCCATACACGTGAGCTGTTATAGACAGGAAATCTGTTTTGAAGTCGGTTTTTTCGCAAGAATTATTATTTCTGTTATCTGCATTTTGAATACCTTCTGCCTTCTTGCCCTTCGAGTATCTCAAAAATAAAGCTTCATCGGTGAACCTTTCTTCATAATTTCCGAAGTTTCAAATGTTTTTTCCTCGTTTTTGGATAGTAGCATCCCACTCGCTTTGAACGTTTCAAACTGCTGCGGCAAAATTTTTAAAATTCTGTAAAAATCTTCATTCTCTTTGGGACTTGCATCCTCTTCTAACTGGGTTGGCTTCAATGAAATTCGGTCTATCACATTCAAGGCTCCTTCGTGATAGTCAAGAATATCAACATTGGCCAAACCGCTTCTTTCAGCAATGGCTTCAAAAGTTTAGAAAAATCCATGTTTTCTTTAGGTGAAGCAATTTTTTTTTTTTACTAAAAAAATTATTTTTTTTTATTTCAAGTTATTTTTCAAGTACTACTGCCTGAGCCCATAACCTTTTAGAGTAAAAAGTTTTATTGAAGTAAGTAATTGAAAGAAAAATCTTAAATAAGTAAGCAATATATATAAACTAGATTAAAAATAGAAAAAAAAACTATAAAGCTATACATTTCATAACAATGTTAACAAAACATAACATAAAATATTATCAAAATGAAAATTTATTATTCGGAATCTTTTAAAATTTAATTAATTTACTTTATTCGTGCTTGATTCCTTCAAATATAAATATTTCATGATATTCTCATGAAATATTTATTATTTTAAACTAAACTACAAAATGAAATGTATTACTGAGGGGAAAGCATATCCATATGGCCATTTCACTACTGCTCAAATAGCTCATCAGTGGATTTTACCCAAATTTTGTATAGAAAAACAGAAAGTCTTATATCAAAAGTCAAATTGATTAAATGAGAACTCCATTGAATCAATAAGACAAAAGACAATAACAACTCAAAAATGTTCTACACAAAAACACAGCAAACATTTAGTAACTATTTTTATTTTTTCTTTCATTTTTCTACATAAGGGATCCCATTGGGAACCATTCATATGTATTTGAAAGATTCAATGAAAAAATAAAAATTGAAAAACAATTTTTATTAATAAGCAATGTGCACATGCAAATATATCAAAATGAAAATTTATTATTCGGAATCTTTTAAAATTTAATTCATTTACTTTATTCGTGCTTGATTCCTTCAAATATAAATATATCATGATATTCTCATGAAATATTTATTATTTTAAACTAAACTACAAAATGAAATGTATTACTGAGGGGAAAGCATATCCATATGGCCATTTCACTACTGCTCAAATAGCTCATCAGTGGATTTTACCCAAATTTTGTATAGAAAAACAGAAAGTCTTATATCAAAAGTCAAATTGATTAAATGAGAACTCCATTGAATCAATAAGACAAAAGACAATAACAACTCAAAAATGTTCTAAACAAAAACACAGCAAACATTTAGTAACTATTTTTATTTTTTCTTTCATTTTTCTACATAAGGGATCCCATTGGGAACCATTCATATGTATTTGAAAGATTCAATGAAAAAATAAAAATTGAAAAACAATTTTTATTAATAAGCAATGTGCACATGCAAATATATCAAAATGAAAATTTATTATTCGGAATCTTTTAAAATTTAATTCATTTACTTTATTCGTGCTTGATTCCTTCAAATATAAATATTTCATGATATTCTCATGAAATATTTATTATTTTAAACTAAACTACAAAATGAAATGTATTACTGAGGGGAAAGCATATCCATATGGCCATTTCACTACTGCTCAAATAGCTCATCAGTGGATTTTACCCAAATTTTGTATAGAAAAACAGAAAGTCTTATATCAAAAGTCAAATTGATTAAATGAGAACTCCATTGAATCAATAAGACAAAAGACAATAACAACTCAAAAATGTTCTACACAAAAACACAGCAAACATTTAGTAACTATTTTTATTTTTTCTTTCATTTTTCTACATAAGGGATCCCATTGGGAACCATTCATATGTATTTGAAAGATTCAATGAAAAAATAAAAATTGAAAAACAATTTTTATTAATAAGCAATGTGCACATGCAAATATATCAAAATGAAAATTTATTATTCGGAATCTTTTAAAATTTAATTCATTTACTTTATTCGTGCTTGATTCCTTCAAATATAAATATATCATGATATTCTCATGAAATATTTATTATTTTAAACTAAACTACAAAATGAAATGTATTACTGAGGGGAAAGCATATCCATATGGCCATTTCACTACTGCTCAAATAGCTCATCAGTGGATTTTACCCAAATTTTGTATAGAAAAACAGAAAGTCTTATATCAAAAGTCAAATTGATTAAATGAGAACTCCATTGAATCAATAAGACAAAAGACAATAACAACTCAAAAATGTTCTACACAAAAACACAGCAAACATTTAGTAACTATTTTTATTTTTTCTTTCATTTTTCTACATAAGGGATCCCATTGGGAACCATTCATATGTATTTGAAAGATTCAATGAAAAAATAAAAATTGAAAAACAATTTTTATTAATAAGCAATGTGCACATGCAAATATATCAAAATGAAAATTTATTATTCGGAATCTTTTAAAATTTAATTCATTTACTTTATTCGTGCTTGATTCCTTCAAATATAAATATTTCATGATATTCTCATGAAATATTTATTATTTTAAACTAAACTACAAAATGAAATGTATTACTGAGGGGAAAGCATATCCATATGGCCATTTCACTACTGCTCAAATAGCTCATCAGTGGATTTTACCCAAATTTTGTATAGAAAAACAGAAAGTCTTATATCAAAAGTCAAATTGATTAAATGAGAACTCCATTGAATCAATAAGACAAAAGACAATAACAACTCAAAAATGTTCTACACAAAAACACAGCAAACATTTAGTAACTATTTTTATTTTTTCTTTCATTTTTCTACATAAGGGATCCCATTGGGAACCATTCATATGTATTTGAAAGATTCAATGAAAAAATAAAAATTGAAAAACAATTTTTATTAATAAGCAATGTGCACATGCAAATATATCAAAATGAAAATTTATTATTCGGAATCTTTTAAAATTTAATTCATTTACTTTATTCGTGCTTGATTCCTTCAAATATAAATATTTCATGATATTCTCATGAAATATTTATTATTTTAAACTAAACTACAAAATGAAGTGTATTACTGAGGGGAAAGCATATCCATATGGCCATTTCACTACTGCTCAAATAGCTCATCAGTGGATTTTACCCAAATTTTGTATAGAAAAACAGAAAGTCTTATATCAAAAGTCAAATTGATTAAATGAGAACTCCATTGAATCAATAAGACAAAAGACAATAACAACTCAAAAATGTTCTACACAAAAACACAGCAAACATTTAGTAACTATTTTTATTTTTTCTTTCATTTTTCTACATAAGGGATCCCATTGGGAACCATTCATATGTATTTGAAAGATTCAATGAAAAAATAAAAATTGAAAAACAATTTTTATTAATAAGCAATGTGCACATGCAAATATATCAAAATGAAAATTTATTATTCGGAATCTTTTAAAATTTAATTCATTTACTTTATTCGTGCTTGATTCCTTCAAATATAAATATTTCATGATATTCTCATGAAATATTTATTATTTTAAACTAAACTACAAAATGAAATGTATTACTGAGGGGAAAGCATATCCATATGGCCATTTCACTACTGCTCAAATAGCTCATCAGTGGATTTTACCCAAATTTTGTATAGAAAAACAGAAAGTCTTATATCAAAAGTCAAATTGATTAAATGAGAACTCCATTGAATCAATAAGACAAAAGACAATAACAACTCAAAAATGTTCTACACAAAAACACAGCAAACATTTAGTAACTATTTTTATTTTTTCTTTCATTTTTCTACATAAGGGATCCCATTGGGAACCATTCATATGTATTTGAAAGATTCAATGAAAAAATAAAAATTGAAAAACAATTTTTATTAATAAGCAATGTGCACATGCAAATATATCAAAATGAAAATTTATTATTCGGAATCTTTTAAAATTTAATTCATTTACTTTATTCGTGCTTGATTCCTTCAAATATAAATATTTCATGATATTCTCATGAAATATTTATTATTTTAAACTAAACTACAAAATGAAATGTATTACTGAGGGGAAAGCATATCCATATGGCCATTTCACTACTGCTCAAATAGCTCATCAGTGGATTTTACCCATATTTTGTATAGAAAAACAGAAAGTCTTATATCAAAAGTCAAATTGATTAAATGAGAACTCCATTGAATCAATAAGACAAAAGACAATAACAACTCAAAAATGTTCTACACAAAAAGACAGCAAACATTTAGTAAGTATTTTTATTTTTTCTTTCATTTTTCTACATAAGGGATCCCATTGGGAACCATTCATATGTATTTGAAAGATTCAATGAAAAAATAAAAATTGAAAAACAATTTTTATTAATAAGCAATGTGCACATGCAAATATATCAAAATGAAAATTTATTATTCGGAATCTTTTAAAATTTAATTCATTTACTTTATTCGTGCTTGATTCCTTCAAATATAAATATTTCATGATATTCTCATGAAATATTTATTATTTTAAACTAAACTACAAAATGAAATGTATTACTGAGGGGAAAGCATATCCATATGGCCATTTCACTACTGCTCAAATAGCTCATCAGTGGATTTTACCCAAATTTTGTATAGAAAAACAGAAAGTCTTATATCAAAAGTCAAATTGATTAAATGAGAACTCCATTGAATCAATAAGACAAAAGACAATAACAACTCAAAAATGTTCTACACAAAAACACAGCAAACATTTAGTAACTATTTTTATTTTTTCTTTCATTTTTCTACATAAGGGATCCCATTGGGAACCATTCATATGTATTTGAAGGATTCAATGAAAAAATAAAAATTGAAAAACAATTTTTATTAATAAGCAATGTGCACATGCAAATATATCAAAATGAAAATTTATTATTCGGAATCTTTTAATCAATTTGACTTTTGATATAAGACTTTCTGTTTTTCTATACAAAATTTGGGTAAAATCCACTGATGAGCTATTTGAGCAGTAGTGAAATGGCCATATGGATATGCTTTCCCCTCAGTAATACATTTCATTTTGTAGTTTAGTTTAAAATAATAAATATTTCATGAGAATATCATGAAATATTTATATTTGAAGGAATCAAGCACGAATAAAGTAAATTAATTAAATAAAATATTATCTTTAACAAATCAAGCCGGAGTTGCCGTTGGTTTAGGGCGTTTGTTTTTGTATAAATATGAGCTTAATTTCTTACGTCATCCCATAGCTAAAGCAAAAAGCCGTCTATTTTTTGCGCACGGCATAAGCGAAAAAAGTTATTTAAATTTCGTCGAGAACAAATATACGATATATAAACTAAAAACAAGATTTAAGAAAAATTATATGTGAGACGGCGTAAACTAAAATTCAACTGGCGGCGCATACTCGAAAATAAAACATTTGACTTGGTTTTTTGTCAAAACAGCAACGTATTTTCAATTAAAAGAATTGAATTTTTTCGATATGTTCTTTCTTCAGCTGGTTCTTGGATGCTTGTTTGTTTTATTTTATAATATATTGAAATACCCAAAAATAAATCACTTGCAAATATTTTAATTAACAGTTGATACAAAATAACACAGAAAACATAATGTTGTCTTATGTTGTTACAACGTGTATTGTGTTGTATAGTTATGCATGTACATGATACACAGATACAAACATCCGCCAATAAAATATACAACTGAAATTTAAATGCACGAAATTTTTTATGTGGCAGCTATTTTGAGCATGTCACCGAGTCTTTGGCAAATTGATTGAACAACAACGATTATTTACACATTGATTTTTTTTCATTTTACACAATTTTCCCTGCAGCCAGGGCAGAATGCAATCTGCCGAATGTTTTAGTGCCAAAATAAAAAAAATAAAAATAATGCAACACTTAATTTTTATAGAAATTCAAAAATTATACGAGACATTTTTGTAAACTTGAAATGAAATGTGACTTAAATTTAACACCTAATGACACATAAAAAGGCAAACGTATCTTCTTACATACATATGTAAAACAAACTCAACTAAAAAAGTAAAATAAAAATTAAAAAAAAAGAAAAAAAATTTTTTCTTTTTAATTAAACTGCCTTCGTGTTGTAATTACGGACAAAATCTGAAATAATAAGAATTTTAGCCATACTCAGTTTGAATGCATTATTTCCATACCTTTATGAAATGATTAATGATGGATAATATTAATTCATAAACTTACGTCACTGTTTAGCAGTCCTACTTTAGAGATATGTTGTACTAAACCAAAAGTTCTTCTCTTTAAACCCAAAATATGGTAAATTTTCTTTAAAAACCAGCTATAACTAGATAATGACTAAAAACTATTATTTTGCGAAATCGTTTGCTATGTATATACATAGTTCGACATTCATTTGGTCAGAGAGAAAAAGAAGTTTTTTATAACAGCTAATCTTTGGTTAGTGGAGGAACTGCAGAAAAGTTACACACAGAAAACAGATTTGTAAAAATTCAGTTGATATGCTTAAAATTTAATTACTAATTTAATTATTTGATTTTTAATATAAATAAATTCTAATTTTGACTAATTTTTAACACTAAAAGCTAACATATGATATTTGCGTCTTAAAAATTTATCGTTACTGATTTGTGTATTAACTAAAATCTATTGTATTAAATGGAAGATACAACAAAACTTATTCAGCACATTACTACTGCATACCAAATTTTGGTAGTTGGAATCATAAAAATCAATTGTGTCTTTTAAAATCGAAAAATGTTTGACATAATAAAAATGAATTTCTACACATTATACAAAAAAATAATCAATATTTCAGTTTAAAAGTACAAAGATACATATACTGTTAGTGGTGAAAAGTTTTCCAATATTGTAGAAAGGTAAGTCCAAAATCAATCCTAAAAAGACATTTGTAAATTAAAAAAATTCTGAAATGTTAAATATACTTCGCAGCAGCAAAACTGGCGGTATGGGATGAAAATTTGAAGAAACTGCATACATATGTCGTAAAGAAGGATCAGATGTAAAGGAATGCTCTAAACATGAAATTTGTAAAGTGTAATATTATTCCTGCAATTTATTTTTCAAATAAAAGTAAATGTTAACATATTTTGTTGTTTTATTTCATTCACAATAGTACTTTATAGGCACCCAAGAATCATTTTTTTTCACAGTTGTGAGTGCCACATTCATTCTGTTATTACAACCGAATTCAATATAATACAGACAACCGACAAAATTCGATTGGCAATGAATTCGGTTCTCGGAACGAATTTCTGTTCTCTGTGTACTGCATAATATGCTTCTGCCTTTCGTATACGCAACTTTGTCTCGATCTAAGCTCGCTAATCAACGAGCTTTGCTCTTTTGAAAGGTGGTGAAATATTTACTCACCAAGTACTACTTGACTTTGATTTATGTATGGCTGTATGTTGTTTTCAAATTGTGTTTACTCGTCTAAAAATGCGCTCAGATTAGTCAAATATTTGACCAAAAAAGGGCAAGAACTATTTTTACAAACGTTTATTTAATCTTTCCTTAAACGTATAACCACGAATTACGATTTCTGATATATTAAATGTGATATTTTACATTTTTGATTAAGTAGGATCTTACATTTCTTAATACGTATTTGAGGAGGACAAAATTTTTTTACATAATTTAGTAATAACCTTTTGAATATAAAAACACTAATGTTTATGTGGAAAATAATTTACGTCATTTTGCTCGATCAACGGAGACAAAGGAATCATAGTTCCAAAATTCAGATGACTTGTCTCAGGGTGGAAATTTTGTATAAATGCTACTTGTCTTTGGAATACGCTTCCCCATATCCAGCAAGTAAATGGCAACGCATTAATTTTTGCTTAATAATTTTGTTTAAATAACTTTAACTTTTTAAAATGCTTGCAGTAATACCGTTAAATTTTTTTTTATGTTAAATAACTTGATACTATTATTAATTGCAATGATTTTTGGTTTTTATGCATATATTCTATGATTTTCTTAATATCAATATCCCCGTACTAGAATTATAATATATGAATATATCAAATAGGTACCCAAGCCACCAAACCAATCATATATTTCGTAGTCAACGTACCAATCATCACGGTTAGAGTTTTAGAATTCATTGTCTTTGGAGTAATTTTGTAAGAGTGTTTCTACACTTCATGAAATTAACTTGACTAAAATTTTATCATCACATGTATAAAGTCTGCTTCATTAAAGCACAATAAGTTCGAAAATAAATTTGTGACAGTTTCTCGTGGGAAAATAAAACGTCAATTTTTTACAATTTTATTGATATTTATATTATTACTAACATTCATCTGCTCCTAAAAATAAGTTACATTGTCTACCCTCAGCATCGTTTTCGATGCACTAGAAACTTTTCATTGTTTTCAATAGGAAAATATATATAGAAATTCAAATGTAGGAGAAAAGCATTTAATTGACTGTATCGACACCACACCTGCATTTAAGAAAAAACGATTTCATGAATATAAAAAAGTAAATCGAAACTCTTCTTTAAACAAACCCTTAGTTGCACTGTTGTAATTTATAATTGTTAATAAACTTTTAGTCCCGGTTTGATTGCTATAGTATTTTGCAGTGTAATTTGTAAAATTTGTATTTTTCTACCAATATTTGAAACAAGCATTGTATTATTTACAAATGAAAATATTAAAGTGTACAAAGGTAGGTTTTAGCATTTTAGATAATAGCACAAAAACGATTTTAGAATTCTTCTAACTTCCTTTACATGTCAGTAATAATAATTAATAAGCCTTTCAAAAATAAAGTAATACAACTCTGTGGGGGGGTTACTCTCTATTGCGATGCAAAAGCAAGTTTGATACGATAGGTAGATGCGATAAGTACACAATTTGATACTATGTAAAGATTTACGTAAACGCTTTAGCAAAATAATTTAAAAAAGAAACAACACTGGCGCAACAAAACAAGCAATAGAGAGAAACATCTATTTTATTAAATAATACACACAGCCTCGCTGCCAATGCAAAATATTTTAATTACATTTAATGCAGATAACAAAAAATATCTTTGATGAGCAAAATGTTATAATTATAATTTGCAAATCTTTTAGTCTAGGTGTTTTTTTTTATTAGAAATAAAATAGTCATAGGTTAAGTGGCATTATGGATGGAGACAGAAAATGAACATAACATTTAAAATGTAGAGTTCATTTTGCGAAGATAATAAAACTTCTTCTGCAGGCTCTTTGTTTGCTGTAACATATTTGGTAGCATTAATACAGTCAGTTTTTTGACTGGCCAAACCGCTGTGCTGCACCATAACATCGAATTTCGAACTGCCGTTGCCGAGTCTAATTTTTTTGGAATTTCCCTGAAAAAATACAATTTAGATATAACTATAAAAATTTGTTTGTGCTTATTTACATGATTCGTTACTTTTGCGTTTGGCATTTTCTTAGCGCAAGATATTTGAGTATAACGAACGATTTTACCTTAAGCTTTCGTATAACTGAGTGCAGGGATAACCATATTTGCGAAAGGGAATAAAATAAGATGCAAAAGGAAAAATAAGATGCAAAATGCAGCAGAGGGTACCAATTGCTCCATTACGTACCATTTTTCTCTCGCATTGCAATAAAGAGTAACTCCCCTGGTAAAAAAAAGTTTAGCATACTTAACCTTAAATAAAATTAAGGGGAAAATATGTAATATATTGTTTGTTTTTCGTGCAACTTATATTCAAAAGAACATACTTTTTATTTACCCTCCTGAAATTTTTTAGACAAGAATACAAAGGTGTAAAGAGTGTTGAACATATGTAACAGTTTTGTCAAAAAAGAAAACGTCAAAATAGACGCATAACGAGAACTTTATACCATATTGCACTGGTCTTGAAGACATATATTGTCGAAATTTGTACTGACTTATAAAACCTAGCAGCTGCTCGTCCACGGCAGCGCACAGAGGAATTTTTTGTGCAATAAGTCATTTTTTCGATGTATAAAGAATCCATAAATTGTGTCCCAAAAAGCATTTATTTATCTATGAAATAATTAGGTAAATTCACATGTAAATTTTGGTCCAAAATATTGAAAACTGTTTACGCAATTCTATAGTGTTTCTACGTAAGATAATTTTATTGCTCTGATTTAAATACTGATTTTTTTCAAATATAGCATTTTCTGCGTGTTTAAAAAAATTATAAAGTTTACTTATGTATATGGTTTAAAAAATATAATAAAATAAAATTTGTCCTATAATGTGCGGCGATTGCAGACTTTCTTGGAAGAAAAAAAAGGTTGCTCGGTCGTGCTCGGTGCTCCCGCTATAATGAAATGAAAGGTAAGACTCCATGGTAGCAATTCAAAAAAGTTTAAATAATTAATAATCTTTTATAAAATCATAATATTTGTCTCCAAATTCATGAAGTTAATAATTTTAAAAAATTACAAAAATATATTGCATAATTTTAGGCACATGCACGTGCGTTATTATGACATTTAATTACAACAATAACTTATTTGGAATAGATTAAAAATAAAACCATATGATTTAACAGCAATAAAAATAAACCAATTTTATTTTCTTGAATACTTCATCTGCCAACAACAAACCATTTGAAAGATGGTCGGCGCTCAAGGACGAGCACCAAAGTCTAAAAGTGAAAAATATACTACGAATTCAGAAGGCCTTAAAGGATCAGATATGTAGGTATACGTGTGGATGCAGTGCAACAAGGAACTGGGTCTACTAACGATAGAAATACAGCCAGGCGTTTCTTTTCTAACCCCGTATTTGTTGCCGATATGTTGTTTGTTGATGAATATAGTTGGTATTATATGCCAGTAACAGTGCAAAAAATACTGATACTCGGAAAGAATATCATGGTTGCGGCAACACTTCCTGTTGGCACGCTTTCTGGAGAAGCCAAAGAAGCCAGATATAAAGATTATAGATTAAGGTTCTCCAGCAATAAATACAGATGTTTTCCATTGACTTTTAGTATCGTCAGATCGTTTGATAAGTAGCATTAGATGTTAACCCCCAAAAAGAGGTTCTGGAACTTTAGGATATGACAGATGATTAATAAAAGTCTATATATATATGTGCATGTATTAAAATTTATTTAAAAAAATAATTAGTTCTGGTAAAGAAACAAAAAGTTGTGGGAAAAAATTTCAAATGGGTTATATGGGCGGTGGATAATGGGCGTGAATAATTTTGATGAAACTTTATTTTGTTCTTAGTTGAGGTAATAAAAGGCTCTGTGTGAAATTTCAAAAACTTTGGGCCAAAAATTAATTTTTGGTTCAATAGGCGGTGGGTAGTGGGCGTGGCCAATTTTAGTAAAACTTTATATTTTTTTTAATTAAGCTAAGCAAAGGCTCAGAGCAAAATTTCAACATTTTACGAGCACTCCTTAAATTTTTTGCCAAATATTGTATGAAAAAATCCTACTGTGCAACGTATTGATGTGGGTTATAACATTCAGGTTAGAAAATTTACCTATTTTTTAAACACACCCCGGCACAATGACCATGAAAATAACAATGAGAAGTAAATATCCCGCCAGAAAACATATGTTTCCCCGTATGAGTCAAAAACAACGCAAGACGGTAGGTAGCCTTCTTTAATTTTTTAATACTAACAAAAATAAGTAAGAGTGCTACATCCGGCTATGCGAATGTTGTATACCTTTCACCATATATACATATAAATCTGGTTTAAAATTAAAAAAACAAATATTGGGGTGACAGAGAATTAAAAAATAAGAAAAAAATAAGTTCTGTATATATTTTAACATTAAAGTGTCATCGGCTCTTAATGGGTTATGACCGAAAGATCTTTTCAAAAGCTTTTAAATATTACCCATATTGATATCTAAAAAATATGGTGATCAGTCGTACTTTTCTATGAAAAATTCAAAAGCCCATAACTCGTAAAATATAAGCGAGCGCCAATTTTTTCACTTGGTGGTTTTTTCTTATTTTTTAAATCTCTATCGGCCCTATCGGCATACACACATGTTTACAAGAATCGGGTTCAGTATTGTGCTACTCTTCTGTTACTGCTTTCTTCAATGCGGCAATACTTTTTGGCCTCCGATTATATAATCCTTTTTTTATAAATCTCCCACATATGTTCAACAATATTCAAATCTGGAGACTGGGTATGATTCTTCATCACTTTTGGCAATTAAAGCCAATTACGTGCATTTCAAGATTTATGTTTGGGGTCACTGGCTTGGTAAAACACGAAGTTATCTTTTATGCTTAGGCATTTGGCACTTTCCCTAACGTTTTCTTTTAAAATGTTTGTATAATACTTCGAGTATGTTTCCGTTTAATTATCTATGAGCAGAATGACGTACCTTTATTTGCATGCTCTTGAGCAAAAGCGTATTTCAGTTTTTGACTTTTCTCTGATATTAATGGCTTTCGTAGGCAAGACCTTCCATGTAAGTTATTGCTTCTAAACATTCGTCGGACTGTTTCAGCACTAACACTAACATTTTTATTTCATAAACGTTTTATTTTATGTCAATTGCTGATAAAAGTGGATCGTTCTGGATTAGCTTCAAACAAAACCGCTTACTACGGTTGGACAAATTGCACCTGTTTGCATAATTTCTTTTTTTATTTTGGACACTTTTAGGAGCTTTTTATCGTTTAATAATATTAAACACTGTACCTTTGTTCCTGTTTACTACTTCTGCAATATCTCTAATAGTTTTGTGGTTTTTATAAATATTTATGACAATTGCCTTTCTTCAATTGTAATTTGATTTGTAAGCAATATTATAAAACGCTAATTTAAGGTCGAAAAAAGTAATTGCATGTGCCAAAGATGATGGTAATTTAATTACCATCCACTTTAAGTGTAAGCATTGTGTTGTCATATAAATGAAAAAAAAAAATTCAAATATTTTCATACTCGCGCTTTAAAAAACCAGTGTGCTTCCGATAATAATTTATAAAATAAAAGGAAATTGAAATTTTTTTTCGTGTATATATATAAATATTTACCGTAAAAGATTTAAATTTAATAATTATTGATGTGTCCCACTTTGGCTGTGAGTAGCTGTATATACTTTATGGGGTCGAAAAAAGATATTGTAAAAATTGCAAACGGAATGACAAACTTAGATATACCCTTTTTCCACTTTTTGTGGTGAAGGGTATAAAAAGAAAACAATTGTAATATATTTCTGGGGATCCACTGTGTTTATGTAGATTTTTTCTTTGCTTTGCAATAAAATTTTTTTACCATCGCCTTTACAAAATAAACATTAAAACATTCATTCTACGCCTTAAATATTTCCTTTCAACTGAAAACAACATGTTGGTGTTATTTTTTTTTGTGCTGTTAAACTGATAAGCAGTCAGCAAGGCGAAGCGGTACTATCGACCGATAAGTCGGCTTCAATTACAACAATTTTCCATGTTTAGTCGCTGCTTAATCGTCATAGACAACCTTTAAGCTATTAAACGCACATACACCTCATCATCTGCAGACTTACAAAGTTTTCGTTTTTGTTATTAATGTTTGTCTTGTTGCTTTTGTTGTATTTGTCGTAGTCATCATTATCGTCAGCAATGACGACAACAAGTTTTTGCTAAATTGTTAAGGAGTGGCCAGCTAATATACAAACAAACATTTATGTTTTTCATTAAATGCTGTACGGAGAGGTTACTTGCTGCACGTTGAACGTTATAAGTAAGTTTGGCGTTGCAATATCGCAGAAGCATTTTACCGCATTTAAAGATACGTGTCGACATGATAAACAAGTTTTCATTTATCTTTTTACATTTAACGTTCGATCTTTTATTATTTGCAACGTTACAACATGATGTGTTGCTGTGTTCAAGCTGATGTTATTTTGTTGTCGTTGTTGTTGTTGTTTTTTTTTTTGTATATCTACAGAAACATTTGTTGCAATAACAGCAACAGCCAAGTAACATAAAAAAATTGTATAATTTCTTCAATGCTTGTAAGCAATTAAGTGCTTACTTATGGACCGACTATGAATTTTCAATTTCAATCCATACATAAATACATACATCTATTTACTGCAATGTACATGTATTTATAGGAGTAGCTGTACATGTACATACTATTACGTATGCAAGCCACTTTGCGTTATTAATATAGTAAAAATACATAAATACCTTCTTTATATTTGTACGAGCTCCTTCTAAGCTGCTGCTTCAAGAATTACGGTTTTCTTTCTTTTTGAAATCGTCCTCAGTCTCTGTACGTTTAGAATTAGTATCAATCTTGACGCAGCGGCTTTTGCTGAAACTTAAGACATGTTTGAGTTTTAATGGCTGCTTAACAATACCAATTTGGCCTTAATACTCTTTCTTTTTGTTCATTAACGAAGGCTTTTTATGAAAATACTACAACAATTACAGCATTCAGCTTTTTGTTTTACGTATGTTTACACGTACATTGTGTGTTCAGAATATTCAGACAATGTACTCGTTGTAGTATTCGTACGAGGAAAGGTCAGAAAGTCTTTTTAAAGCAACGTAAATATATATACGTGATATTATATTTGTATATTTATTTCTATTTTATTGTAAATCGATCAGACAGGCTGTTAACTTTTTAATAAATAATTTTTGTACAAAATTAAAAACAATTGATTTGAACGTGAAATCAATTTGTTTATGCGACTTTACTCATCGGACACCTAAATTTTGATCGAACTCAACCACACGCTATTAGTGTGGTGTACTACGATACGGTTAGATATGTCAAATATTTGACCACAAGTCGAACAACACTACTTTATATTAAGAATTTTTTTATTGTTAAATACTTATCAGAAATAAAAGATCATAATATAAAATGTAAGATATGAGCTGGTTTTTTTAAAGTGGTAAAAGTCCACCTTTTTAAAAAAACTTAGTTAATGGTAATTGTAATTTAAATGACCTATAGATTCCTTCTCTCCATAGTTACAATCAGAATTTCAACAGAGTTTTATGTTGACATACAATAAACAAAAACAGGTTTGATGTACAACTTTATCGTACAAAAATGTCTTATGAAAGTGGAGTAAGACCATTCCTACTAGGTTTAACTTAAACGACTTTCATCAATTTCTACCAAACGACAGATATTTTTCAGTTCTAGAAACATCATTAAAAAAATCAACTATAGACGACCCAAGGCTATTTTAATGCAATTAAGACTTGCAAAAACCACAGCTTCATATTCCATTTTGTAGGAAATCAAAAGATAAGACTTTGTCTCCACTAAATATCTAGAAGATGCAATATTAAACAGAAAAAAAATACAGACAGACAAATTTGAAACTGCCCTAAAATATGTAGGACAAGGTTTAAAAAGCATCAACAAAATTTTGTTGTAAAATTAGTGTGAAAGTTAACGCTCCATTCAATTTTTAGTTTGGAAAAAATGGAAGACCAAAACAACTCAGCAGAATTAATATATTACGACTATATAAAACTGCGCGGAGTATAACAAGAGAGAAATAAAGATATGATACGATATTTTGCTTATATACTGCCTATTTATTATAAATATTTCAATACGCTAATGTTAAAGAAAACGAAGTATAAAATATATTTTTCTTGTTTAAAGACGAAGTAACATGCATTTTTATATTTTTAACATAATTGAAATAAACTCTTAATAAATTTGGTTATTCGTGTTTATAAATCTTTATTTTTAACCGATTTAAAAAAAAGGAAGTTATCAATTCGACTGAATGTTGCTTTTTATTTTTGTGCCTGCAGAGCTCAGTCAGTTCTGAACCAATTTTTAAAATTTACTGTAATTTGATTTGGTCCCGTTTAAAAAACAGTTCATAAAACAAATCAAAAAATTACAGGGTATCACTATAGGTGAATTAAATTGACCTATATATCTTTTGAAGCGCTAAAAACAAATGCTTGAAAATTGGACAAAATGCCGATTACTATTACTGTTATAATAAGAAGTAAAAATTTTCAAAATTATAAATAAAAGCGTACCCCAATAGTTTTTTTAATTATATATATATGGCCATACTCTTGAACACTTATAGAAAGACGGTTGAAATTTAGAAAGAACCACTATTGCTAAGTTTGCCATAACAACAAGTATAAAGTTTGGTTTTCGAAAGTACAGGGTATGCCAATAGTGGATATAATTTGGTGTTTGTGAAAGAACTTTTGAACTGTTTAAGAAAGACAGTTGAAATTAACAAGGAACCTGTTTTACTATGTCCGCTATAACAACATGATACAATGTGAATTCAGAAATTAAAGAGTATTCATATAGGTGATGTAATTTGACATATACTGCCTTAGTTTGTGAACCGTTTTATACAAACACTTGAAAATTAGATGTATGTCTAGTATAGACAGACGGATGTTATTTACAGAGAACCCGTATTACTAAATCCGCTAATACAGCATATATAAAATTTGGAATTGGAAGTTAAAGAATGTCCCAATAATTTAATGGACACACTTTTAAACCTTATAGGTAGGCAGCTGAAATTTATAAGGAACTTGTATTGCTAAGTCCGTTATAAGAAAAAGTATACAATTTGAATTTAGAAATTAAAGGGTGTTCCTATAGTTGATGAAATTTAACCTATATAGGCCTATCTTCTTAAGCATGATATACAATTACTTGAAATGTAGAAAAAATGTTCACTACGTCGTTTCGTATAGTAAGAAGTATAAATATTTAAATTTATAAGTTAAAGGGCGTTACATTAGTTGATATAATTTGATGTATTTGACGTTGAACCGTTATACACAAACAGGTGAAATTTACAAGTAACATATGTATATTGCAAAATTCGCCATAACAACAACTATAAAATTTAGATTTGGAAGTTAAAGGGTGTCCCAATAGTTATTGTAATTTCTAGTATGTAACCGGATTTCTGAACCGGTATAGACAGAACGTCGAAACTTAAAAGGCAACAAGTTTATAAAATGAATTTACATATTAAAGGGTGTTCCCATAATTGATGTAAATTTACTTGTATGAGATTATCTTTTGAACCGTTATAGACAAAAACTTTCAAATCGGACAGAATGTCGATTGCTATGGTCGTTAAAGAAATAAGTATTTAATTTCCAACTTAAATTAAAGGGTGCCAAAAAGTTCATTCAATTTGATGTTTATGGTCAAACTGTTGAACCATTATAGACAGGCGTTTGAAAAATCTACATCTAATGCTGTCTTCTACAACAGCAAGTATATAATCTGAATTTGGAAATTAAAGGGAGTCCCAATAGTTCATGTAATTTGATGTATGTGGCTATACTTTTGAACCGTTATATACAAGAATTATAAATGTTAATTCCCAGCAAAAAAATTTTGAAAAGGTAATCGAGTGTGGAATTAAGCATTTTTGGCAGAAGTACTTTCCAACTAGATTGCCAACTTAATGATTTTAACAAGGCATGAGACTTTTATAATCAATTACTGAGAATCGATTACATTAATTATTGTCAGAATTAATGAGTACCATTAGTACGGTAGTCTCTTTTAACATAAAGAACTACTTCCATTAATACTTCCTTTTTTGAAAACTAATGTAAAGTGTAACAAAAAATGGCAACCACAAAAGTAAGTCATTAAATGGCATGTACTTTTTAAGGTAATGTCTAATTTTTTGCTGGGAATAAATTAAAAAAAACCCCTAGCGAATAATTCAAAACCCAGCTAGCGTAAGCTTTCAGATTTTGGTGGCCTTAATTTGTTTGAGATTTTGAACTATAAATTTGTTCTATTGTTTAATTAAATTCAAATGTAAGGTCATAGAAATGTGACTTGTAAAATAAGATTCTTAAATCCATAGAATCAAAAGAAATTTATTATATGTTAGAGATGCTACACATTATTAACATACCAACAAAGGAGAGAATAAACTTCAAAGCTGATACAGAGAATTGTGCCCAAATCTATAGACATTTAGTAAATAAAAAACATAGAAACAATTAGTAATAATTAGTATAAGAAAACAGTGCAATATTTAATTTACTCAGTGCAGTAATTGGGAAACTTTATTGTGTTTGTTATGTAAAAATCAAATGTAAGCTTAAAAGTTGTGACTATTCTTAATCTTTTTTATTGTTGGTCTTATATTTCATAGACTTTTTGTTTTGTTATTGTAATTATATTGTATTAATATTTGTTATTTTTAAACTAAATATTTTTAGAAAATTAAGCCCTGATGATGCTACTTGAAGATTGTAGCGAAATAGCGGCCAAATAAAGAACGAATTTAAAAAACTGACCTCGAGCTGGAAAAATTGCTTTTTATTTAAAACTTTATAACAAACAGGTCGAATAAAAAACTCAATAATAACTAATTTTTATTTTCTATATTCTATTTATTTATTAATTATGTAAATTAATTTGTATTATTTTCATTTTCTGCAACAACAATTTTAAGGATATTCATATGAACCGATAGCTAACAAAAAAATTGCTAAATAAATATTTTTAGAGCCAACATTATTTGTTTTCTTTTAATTATACTTTTATTAATATATTTTATATTATGGTTAAGTACATTATGTAGTATTTTTAATAAGTTATAAATTATTGCTTGTAGTTCCATTTTTTGCGTTTAAAACTAACCATATTGCATTAATTATGTCGAATATTAAATATAATATGGTTATTGTGACCATATCACATTTTACATATCAGCAGAATAGGGAATATTTTTGTTCTTAAGCATATTTCGTCATAACTCTGATGTTTAAAAATTTTCATTCATTAATCTATTTTCGCGGTGAAGGCTCCATTTCTGACTGTACCCTTATGTTATGTTATGTCATGTACTTCATGAAAATTAGTTTTTATTTTCTTCCACATTTTCTTTTTATCTACAACATGATTTAAAAGAATGAAAGTCAAATTTTAAAATTTGTGTTTAATATCACAACCCGATTTTTTTTCGTTTTGTTTCAAATTCGTATATTAAAAAATTTTATATGAGTGTTGGATCAAAGTTTCTAATATTTCTTATTAGTGGCTGATCGACTTTTATTAGCATGGAATTTGAGGTGGAGATACATATTGGCAAGAAATAGCTTTAGATTAAGCTTTTTGTAAATGTTTTATTTAATTTTGCTTTTGTTTGTTTGTATGTGTGGTTGATTCGGATAATGCCATATTTATTTATTATAAGAAATAAAGTCTAGTTGATATTGGTTGTTAGCTGTTTGATGAGCTCTATGATAAAATTCAGAATAGGTATTTATGTACCAAGAACAGCATCATTAATGAATTTAAACGCGAATTAACTAATTAAAATAATGAGTTCCTCAGGATTCGCAACCAACCTAAGCCAGTCGTAGTTTGTGGATTTTGTTTCTAGTAAACAGTTAAAGTGTCCGTCACTACTAGTACTTAAATTCTTTGATATCCGTAGCAAACAAGGGACCGCCTTTGACCATGTTGATTGTAATTTAAAGTAAGTGTAACCCCTACCATCGATTATGTTTATGGAAACTTGATGAATTTTTGACAATTTATTTTGCCTATTTTACTCAGGCGGAAATATAAGCTTTTCTTTTTCCTTAGATGAATTCCATCAATTTTCTTGTATGAACTGAACGTTGTCAGTATGTTCAAGTTAAACAAAAAGTTTTTCGTATGATTGCACCACGAAAGGGGTACCTCAGGGTTCCATTTTGGGTCCCTTATTATTTCTTCTATATTATAACGATATTTTTAATGAATTATGTTTCCTCAAGGCCTACACTTATGCTGATGACATTCAGCTACTACATCGTTTGATTTATTATCTTTGCACGAATCTGAGGAACGAATTAATTGTGAGCTTGATCGTTTTTAATTTTTTACAATTAAACCCTACGAAATGTAAACTTATGATTTTTTACAAAAATAATACTGCTTTAGATATTGTAGTTAATGATGAATTTTTGGAAATTGTGCCTCATTATAAAGCGCTTGTTATTATTTTAGATGACAAGTTAACGTTTAATAATCATATAAATTTGATTATCTCTCGTCTATACTGGACATTAAGAAGACTATACAGTGTGGCTTTTTATTTACCTTTGTCAACTGGACGTTGCGTTGCCTTGTCTTTGTGCTTGCCTTTGTTGAATTATGGAATTGAAGTATATTCCAGCATTAGTGTCTTAAACATGGACAGGTTAAAAACTTCTTTTAATAAAGTAATTCGTTACATATTTAAACTTCTTTTGGGTGAGCATGTAACTGAGTATTATTCTAAAGTGCTTGGTTGTAGTTTTAGTCAATATGTTAAGTTAAGGCGAGTAAAATTTTTTTTATAAAACTATAAAAGATGAAAAACCTAACTATTTACTTAGTAAATTTAACTTTGCTACTTCTAATAGAACATACTCCCTACTTTGTCTAATACACGTTTCTTTGATAATGGCAAGATCATTTCGTGTAAATATTGCTCGATTATGGAATATGATTATACCTTATCAGGAGCGAATATTTTCTTACACTTCATCCAACTTTGCAAATATTTTCTTATTGAATTTGTAATTAATTTTTCACGTTCATATTATAGCATATCAACACAGTGGCTTTAATCCTTGAAGTTGTAATAAGTTGCCTATTAAGAGGCTAATACAATTAAACTTCACCTCAAATAGCCGTTTTAGAAACTGATACAAACTTCAGGTATACGGTTAATGTATATATTTATATATATATATATATATATATATATATATATATATATATACCCAGCGGTAAAGAGGCCTTCTTTAGCAGGCACATGGCCTTCACTCTCCATTGCATACTCATATTTTTTTAACACGCGATGTGGACTTCTAAAAACACTTCCACAGAAGGTCTGCTGGAAGGCTTTCACGGAATGCCTGCTAAGCTTTGAATTAAAATTACTTAAATGCCCTCAGAAATAAAACAAAATATTACTATTATTATTTCAGTCTATATTATTTATATAAAAATTTCTTTAAACTTCTTTTGTGCATTTTATTATTATTATTTATTTATTATATAAATCAACCACTTTTTCTTTGCAACACTTAAACTCAACTGATAATTTGAATTCTTTCTTGTTTTCTTCTCTGGTTTTAAATTGTTTTTTTCCTTCTATAACTGTTATTGCATTTCTAAGTTTCTGCACAAGCAAAAACCTATAAAAAACATACTGTTTCTAGTCCCCCTTCTCTTTGAAAGAGTATCGGATCCTTTTGAAGGGAGAAATACATGTGTTGAACGGAGAGAGAAGGTGAAATTCAAATCTATCTACGAAAAACTACATAAACATCGGTCCGACACAGATATTTTTATACACCGAAGATTATTTTCGATTTTATTTCTATGAGTGTTATGAATGACTTCAATAGATCCATAATTACAGGGTTAGTTACAAATTTAAATTTACCAATACTTAATTAATAGTTCCACTTTTTAGTATAGTTTTTAATTACATAAGTTCGAAATTCACAATAAGGCTTAGAAAACAGAAAACATGAGAATCTGTTGCGACGAATTTGATTTCAACAAAATTAAAAATTATTAATTAATTTTTTACATATAAATCTATAAGAATATTACATTAAGTTTTAAAAAGCTGAAATATTATTTTTCAGGTCTGTATTTTATGTAACTTCAATTATAAACTTATGTAACTTAAAAATAGAAACTTTATAAAAATATCACGATATGTATTTGTATTCAACATTTAAGGTGGGAACGTTTTGAATTAATTTTAAAATAGTTTCAAATCTGTTAATTACTTAAATAATGCTAAATGTCGTTTTTGTAGCGCCAATATAGTTTTCCCTGAGTATTTGTAAATAATAGTGTTCACAAATAGCATTGGATTATTAAAAACAAATCCGAATAGTTTTCCTGTGAATAATTTGGTTTCACATTTTACACTTCATGCTATTAAAGTTAAAGAAAACTGATATTAAAATTTAAGTTCAACGTTAAACATTAATATTTTAAATCAAATAATAAAATTTTAAAGGCGGAAAAGTTAGTGATTTTTTATTTTATTTATTTGAAAAAAAAAAAATCTTAAAAAACTTATTCAATTTTTTATTATTTTTAATTAAAAATTTTTGGCTTTTTATCATTTAATTCGCTTTGGGAATAGCAAACTGACTTCCGTTTTTCCAGCTGTTGCCAATACTCTGCACTTGTCTTTACCATTCTTATTTTTAGGGTGTAGGGCGCTATGGCTAAATAAATAAATAAAAATGGCTTACAATCGTAGAGGTGTTTTTTTTTTTGTTTTTTAATAAATAAATACAATTTTAAATCAAATTCTGAGATGCGTCTTTTCGGTTTACTGAGATCTCTTGTCTCGATACTATCTCTATCTGTGGCAAAATTCATATTATCAATTTTGCAGACTTGCAGACTGGAAGTACTTGACTTATGATGAAGATCTTGTTTTTGAACAAGAACACTCAGTGACGAGCTGGCGAATTATTATAAATGATCATATTGATTCTTTGTTTACATGCTGCTCTTTTGCAATACGTTTGTAAACATCGCGTTATTAAGTATTTAAGGAAGCATTTTTGTAAATTTTTTTTTTAAGAGAAGTAGCACTTCTGGAATTAATACCTACTTAGTTTGTAACCGTGCTACATTCTTTAGGAAAGGGATAGATGATGATGTAATGCAATTAAATAAATTAATAAAATAATTTAACGGCTTCCAAATTTTAATTATTTAGGAAAATAAACCGTCTTGTTTTTATACTTTACAAAACTAAACTGAATCTAAAAAACAGACATTGGCAACATATGTTTGGAACTGTTTAGCTTAAGTAAATATATATTTGGCAGATATATTCTACGTATCATTTCGAAATTATAGACTTTATGTTAAATAGTTAATTCAGTTCACTTACCGTAAGCACTTATGTGAATAAGCTTTAGCAATTCACTAATGTTTTATTCCATTCACTCATGTTAAACTCCAAAATTCACGCAAGAATTGAAGCTATTGACATAAACATAATCCAAAGCATGTTACTGTTTTGTGCTGTTTTTAAGATAAGGTATGGTCAGAAATGACTTTCACGTTTGACCTTAGTCGTATTATATTCAGATTCACGATATCTACTATAGTTTGTAGAGGATGGTGCATAAGAAAAAATGTATTTACTGCCGTCTAGAACCCTCGATGGAATTATTAAAAATTAAAATTATATGCCAACTAGACCATTACAAATCGGCGATTGAATAAGGGAATTAACGAAGTCCTGTATTGTTTAAGTCAAATGGTCATAGGAATTTTGATATTTTGGCAAGCTAAAGAAAGAGGCTTGAAGTTCTACTGAAATAAATGAGTCCATAAAGCGTAAACACTACTTTAGTGCCACTGTAATGACATGCAAGAATGCAAAAAAAAAAAAAAAGAAACAACAGTTAAAAAAATAAAGTTTTGTATTTTTTAATTCATATTTAATATTGATTTTTTTTTTATTGTTATTATAATCAAAATTCTTTTTGTTGTTAATGTAAACTGATATTGTAAGTAAATATATTTTTGTACATTATCACGTTAATTGTTTTTATACCCTTCACCACAAAAAGTGGAAAAATGGTATATATAAGTTTGTCATTCAGTGTGTAATTTGTACAATATCCATTTCCGACCCCATAAAGTATACATATTCTGACTTCTTAAGTATGGCGAAGTCAATTGATCGATGTCTGTCTGTCCGTCCGTGTTAGTGTTGAAATCAAGTTTGTGGAAGCACTAGATCAGCTAGAGAAAAATTAAATGTGCCAATCGATCAGACATAGTGTCGAAAGAGGTGCTATTGGAAATCAGCATGATCAGTCCATGTCCTTCGAGGCAGCGGACAAAACTCCACGCCTACCTCTATATTTTTCATGTCATTTGGAACAATAAAGTAACTCCAATTAAACAACAAATATATGGAGCGATAGCGAATTAAAAAATAAGAAACAAAACATCAGGTGAAAAAATTTGCGCTCGCCCATATTTTCCGAGTTATGGGGCTCTGAAATTATCCGATTTTTTTTTAATATATATATATATATATAAGGAAATACTAAAACTTCATTTTGAATATATATATATATATATATATGTATATATATATATATATATTCAAAATGAAGTTTTAGTATTTCCTTAAAGAACTCTTCAAGAGCTTGAAACTGATACAATATTGATATTAAAAAAAAATCGGAAAATTTCAGAGCCCCATAACTCGGAAAATATGGGCGAGCGCAAATTTTTTCACCTGATGTTTTGTTTCTTATTTTATATTTTATATATATATGTAATACCAATTGTTTTTTTATTTATTTAAATCTCGGTCTTCACAGTATTTGCTTTTTTGATTGCTGATACTTTACTAAACTAGATTAACATGGATGGTGAATGGTATATAAGATTCGGCTTAGCCGAATATAGCCCTCTTACTTGTTAATTTGAAGTGTGCATTTGGTTTTCCTTTTTTTAAATGAATAGAAAAAGTGAAAAAAAATTCACGAAACGTTCGGGATATGTGCAATAAAAATTGTTTTTATGTACATGGATCACTTTAGGCCTCGTTAGCTTAAAATGTAAGATTATACTTACACAGATCGTCACTTGGTGGTCAAAAATGGCAAGAGTAGAAACCGCAATAATCTCTTGAGTAGTTTCAAACACGACATGTCAATTTTTTTTGTTAAATCAAGCAGCATCTACAAAATTCGCTGTCTTGGTCAAAGTATTTAAATTCCTCATTATCGAAATGAAGAGTTGGAAATTTTTATTTTCAACAATTTTTTTTTAAGAGTATTCTTCAAAATAATCTTGCATCACTTTTACCTCTAATAAATACAAGTTTGCGACCCATGTTTTTCATTATTTAGCAGTAAAATGTTTTACACTTTGTTAAAATTCGAACATTTTGTGCGCCCATTTATCTTCTGTGTGGTTTTCATTTCAAATCTTTTGTTTTCAACAAATTCAACAATGTCTGATTAAAATATTTCAAATATTTTCAGATCGTTTTATCTGCTTTGAACATCTTTTATGTTTCCAATGCTCTAACAACAACATTAGCTAAATCCGAGCATCAACCGTATTTAGCATTTAAAATTTCGTTAAAAAAATAATTTATAGACGATCATCGTTCACGCAAATAAAAATCGTGTATTTTGCCTCTGTGTATTTATTTTAACACCAGGAGATGATATTAAAAAAAAATAAATAAAAAAAAAACTTTTAAAAATTCCATCGATGCAAATAATTGCCAGATAAGAATTTTCAGTGGAACCAAAGTGAAGAGAGTCTTGCTTTCGTAGGTTAACTAGCAAAAAAACATACTTAACTTTATGCGAGATTATTTTTGTTGTTGTTATTTTGCCTAAATATTTGCCGTATTCACAAGCTCTGCTAAGGTGTAGGTAGTATTGCATACTACCTTTTGTTTACTTCTTTGTGAACAACCATTGTATCAGTGTGCCATTGTACATTGTACTTCATACGTCAAAAAGTAAATAAGAAGAAGAAAAGTGCTATTCGTCATTTGTTATTTAGAAGCCAAATGGGGGAGAAAACAGAAAAAAGTAAATTAATAGATTTTTTGTGTGAGGATGAAATTCAAGACATTTTTAGGATGAACCTAATGTTCTTGCTCTCCAGTCGCAGAATTATACATTTAGGGCATAATCGGGTTTTAAGATATTTTGATGAAAACAGATTTCTTCATATGATACGACTACGGCCAGAGGAATTTGCTTATATATTCAACCCTTTAAAAAATGACGATGTTTTTCACACAATTGGCGAAAGGCTCCAACTACGCATTGACTTGCAGCTTAAAATTGTACTTTACTGCTTGGGATCTTAAGGAAATAGTGCTTGTGTTCGTAAGGTAGCATCTCTTTTTGGTATAGGTGATGGCGGTACCATACAAAATATTAGAAATCGAGTCATTAAAGCAATATTAAATCTTAAAGAACAGTTTTTATATTGGCAACTTTCAACTTCAACTTTCTAATAAATCAGTCAAATCAATAAATCAAATAAATAAAACTAATAAAAATATCTTTTAATTCAATTTAATTTAATATAATTCACACATGAACACAAAAATAATAATTCATTTAAACATAAAACATTTAAACAAATACAACGTTTGAAAAACATATGAAAAAAGTACTAAGTGTTGTATCGCATGTTTGCATGAAAATTACCAACAACACAGCTAGCACCGTTGTAGTTTGTTAGCACTTAGCACGTACTAGGGGGCTTGTGAATAGGGCAATTGTTATATGTTGTTTAACACATGAACTATTTGTTACAAATGTTTCGCAATGTTAATAGACAAGTAAAATCAGAAAATGTAGACGTATGTATTTTTAAAAGTGACTGAATATTTTTTAGCACAAATATCATGATGTGTCCTTCGATAGAAAATTAAATTTCACAAATATTTTTTTGTAACCTTCACCTCTAAAAGTGGAAAAAGGGTGTATTTAAGTTTGCCATTCTATATGTAATTGTAACAATTTCCATTTCCGACCCCATGATGTATATATATTTTGAGTTCTAATGTATAGCGAAGTCGATTGAGCGATGACCGTCTTTGTCAACTTTGCCAAGGCACTAGATGAGCTAGAGAAAATTTTAATACACCAATCGTTCAGACGTAGCTTCGAAAATTATGCTATTGAAAATGAGCAAGATCGGTCTTGAAACAATAAACTAACTCCAGTTAAAAAAAAAACAAATATCTGGGGCGATAGAGAGTAAAAAATAAGAAAATAAAAACTTAAAGAAAAATACGGTTGTTCTTCATATTTTTTAAAATATCAATTGGGTATTATTTAAAAGCTTTAGAAGAAATTTTTAAAGAAATACTTACATTTTTTAAAAATGCTCGCCCCATTAAGAGTCGATGATATTTTTATGCACTTAATTTTTTTTTTCTTATTTGAGTAGGTGTTTTTGTAAGTGGTCTATTGTCTATTTTATCGAATATTGAGATATTCAAGGGTTTACATATGAATAAATTTAAAAATTTGGTCAACTTCAATAAATTCGACTGATGTTTTTTACACTATACACCTTTTAAGTTTTGTAACGAAATAATAATTACTAAAATTATTTGCAAAAATAAACTATTTTTTTGGCTCCACATGGACTTGTAATACTTTCAAAAAATAACATTTTAGTAAAAATAAAAACCGGAGCAAACTTAAGTCCATATTTTATAGACTTTATGTCTATTAAAACTAATTTTTATTTAAACAAATAATATTCTGCTATGCTGGATCTTATATACTTCTACCATAGTGTTTAGTGAAGCAACTCTAATTAAAAAAGCAAATGTTGGGGTAACAGAGAATTAAAAAAAAAATAAAAAAAATATGTACTGCTTATAAAATAACTTTCATGTTGTTTCTGAAGTTTTTATACGTAAAGGATAAAAAGGCTTGGGTATATGACTCCTGATGAGGTGGCTTTAGTAACCGGCGTGCATTTTTAATTGAAAATGTTTATAATAAATAATATAAAGATTCCCAAAATAATTTTACAAATAAAACTTATATGCAATTGCTTGCGCAAGCTGTTGGCATCAATGTTATGGGTCTTTCTTTCTCTTGAGAAATTTAAAAAAATAACTGTGTTGTTTTTATATTTAATACAGTTTATTTTTAATTGTCACACCAATATTTGTTTTTTGATTGGAGTTACTTCACTGAGCTAGATTTACATATATGGTGAAAAGTATATAAGATTCAGCGTAACGGCAATAGCACTCTTACTTGTTTTAAATTATCATTTTGAATCATAAATCAAAAGTTTGCATGTTTAAAATACGATGCAACACAAAATAAATAAGATATTTGTATTTTTATTTCTTATGCTTTATTTATTCTTTTAGTACTCAGATACGGGACATAGCGCTCCATAATACAGATGAATATTTTTTCCCGTCAAATGCCTATTGTTCGCTATTCTTTCGTATTCGAATTGCAGTTAGGAAAACATTTGTACCCACTCAAAATGGGACTAGATTTATTTAATAGTAGTTACTTAAAAATTTATTTCTTGTAGGCAATCTATTTTTAAATTGTTTTGCAATAACTTACGTCGGCGACGAATTAGGTAAAGGTCGTTTAAAATAGTTTGTGTCCTTCAAAACATCAATGCACTGCGTGAACTTATAATGCAATGCGTGATGGTCATGTGACATACTGTGAGATCGATTTTGCATGAACACTTACATAACTGTAAAAAAAACTTGTTGGCTACCCCATAATTTATCAATCGGCCAAAAAAGGCTCGCGTCAAGCAGTTTGTGAAATAATTAATTAGCTCAAATGTGGAGCTTCAAAAGACGTGTATAAAATCGTGACAGGTAGCGAATCATGGATATATACCTATGAGCAGGAAAGAAAAGAGCTATCGACCATGTGGGTATTCGAACACGAGCTAAACCCAACAAAAGTTGTTGTGGAAGAAGCACAGCGAACGGTAAAGTATTAATTGTTTAGCCAATTTCAAGTGGAACCCAATGTGAAAGGTAAACTGCCTGGTCAACCATCTACGAGCCCCAAGGGAGCAGTTTAACCTTTGGAAACCTTGTCTTGGAGGTGTCTCAAGAGGAATAGAAATACTACTGTAACAAATTGTTTGTATTAGTCATCCAGGCAAGTATTTAAAAATACAATAAAGACATTTACATTTAAAATGTTTGCTCTTATTTACTATTCCCGAAATATAAATAGTAGCCCTCGTATTAATTCCAAGTTGAAAGAAAATGAAAAAAAATATTTTACAACATTATGTATAGAAGTTCTATCGTATTTTTTGAACATTAAATCGGTCCAAAACCAAGTCTTGTAAATTATTACGGTAATTTTTGTACTTTGGTATTCTAAATCATAATAAGTTATTGCATAAATTATAGCCAACTACGTCATCAATCTCTAAAAACCACTGTTCCTCATCCTCAGAGGTAATTTTTATAGATTCTATTTAGGGACTTAAATTTTTGGCACTGAAAGAAAAGAGTTTAACTTTATTTTCAAGACTTTTCTCTCTTCTTAAAAGTAACTAAGCACAATTATTGACTTCGCCAACAGTTCGCACAACGGTCCGAGCGGGATATCTTGACAACAATAAACATGTTTCTACTATACGTAAAATATATACACAGAGAAAAGAAATTCGTTATGAAAACCGAATTTGTTGCCAATCGAATTTTGTCGGTTGTGTGAATTATCTTAAATTCGGTTGTAATAACTTAATGAATAAGCACTCACAACTATTTAAAAAAATTATTCTTGGGTGACTATAAAATATTATTGTGAATTAAGTAAAACAATAAAATATTTTAATATTTATTTTTTTTTTTTGTTTAAGTAAATTATAAGAATAAGATTACACATTACATTTCATGTCTCGAGATTTCAGACTACTCCTTCCTTTACATCATGATTCTCCTTTTCCTCATAGTTTCTTTAAATTTCCATTCCATACAGCACGGCTTGCTGTAGCGAAGTGTATTAAATATTTAAGAGTTTTTTTTAATTTACAAAGGTCTTTGTGAGATTGTTTTTGGACTTACCTTTCAACAATATTGGAGAACTTTTCGCCACTAACAATATATCTTGTCTTTTTATACTAAAATATTGATGATTGTACAAATTAATTTTTATTATGTCAAATATTTTTCGATTTTAGGAGACACAATCGATTTTTATGATTCTAACTGCCAAAATTTTGTTTTCAGTAATAATATGCTGAATAAGTTTAGTTGCATCTTTTATTTAATAGAATAGATTTTAGTAAACATACAAATCGGTCAGGTTAACTTTTTCAAGAGGTGTTACAACCAAAGTTTGGAGGCAAATATCATTTGTTAGCTTTTACTGTAAAAAATAAATCAAAATTATTAATTATTAATATTAAAAATCAAATTATTATATTAGTAATTAAATTTTGAACATACCAATCGAATTTATACCTATCTGTTTTCTGTGTGTATTGCTAGCCAATTCTACACCAGTATATATATAGGGCCTTGGCAAACTTGTTTTCAACAGTAATATGGACGGTCAGACGGACTTCGCTCAATAGACATCGCTATGCATAAGAACTCAGAATATATATACTTTATATGATCAGAAACGAATATTGTAGAAATTACACACGGAATGGCAAACTTAGATTTAGCCTTTTCTTCCTATTGTGAAGGGTGTAATAACTAATATAAACAATTATTGCATTGCATTAATGCATAAATTATGATAGAGATGCGTTTATATTACACCGGATAGTAAATAAAAAAATACATATCAAAATACCGACGGTTGCAAGTTTAGAGGGGATTTAAGCAAAATCTCCTGAAAAAGGCGTCGTAAAAATATGGTGTTAAAAAAAAAAACTACTTAAAATTTAAAGGGTTTTTGAACAATCAATCACCTGTCAATTACGAATTAACTGATGGAATTTGCAAACCTTAGACACAACTAGTCCGAGGTAATTTAATTTTCAAACTACTGTTTTAATCGTTCATATACTGAATTACTTACTCATCGTTGCAGTTTTGATATACGATGAAAAGACATTTTAAAGGATAAAATTGAAATGAAATAATATAAATTGAAAGAAACAGTTTATATCCTCATGTTATAGGATTAAATATTTTAATTGTGAAATACTGATAAGAACGAAAGTCAAATTCTTTATCTTTATGGATCTTTGGTTAATTCGTTTAAACTAAAAATCAATAAAAAACAGTTCGCTTATTTTAGCTGATTGTATTGATTATTAAATTAAAAAAAATTTTTTGCTGAAAAACAAAAATATTGACTTAATAAGTCTTAGTAACCTCATATTACATTTAAATTTATTTTTATATACCTTAATTGTGCTTAATTCCTGTAATTTAATAATATATTTGTAACATTGGGACTTGTAGAATTTTTTAGCGCAAGTTTAGGTAAGTTTTATACTGTATGTTTTCTCAAACATTTTTGCAACAATTAAATTATGATAATGAATTCTTAATTTAAGAGGAAAATACTAAAAATGTTGGTGATAAATTATTTTATACTACCGCTCGACACAATGACATCTTGTCAACACCTATTTTAGTGTGATTAAACACTCAAATGTTTTGCTAACTGTGACTAGTGTTGCGTCAATATTATAAAATATTATATATTTTTAGACGAACATATACAGTATTGGTCAAAACATAGTTTCTCTGATTTATTTTTATTTATTTAAATTCATGAAAATAATTAAATAATTTAAAAGTAGAGGCAGATTTTGCTCAAGCTAAAGCTTATTAAAATGGTCTAGAAAGTTATTGAAACGTTTAAATTTATTCTATCTCCATTAAGGGAGAGTTTTTTGATTTGATTGAATTGAATTTTTGAAGGTAGTTTTATAAATTAATCCTAGAACTAATTGATAAATTTCCGGGCAGATATTCAGACAAACAAATAAAATAAACAGGCTTAGTTTGAAATTAATATTTATTGGTATTCTAAAAAATGTATTCACCGATGAAGCTAACTTTTGATTTTAGACAAGCGGAATCACTGAAATCACTGCTCCTTCATTGGCTAGTATTGTTCTGCAGGGAGGTGGTTTCAACAAAAGAGAGCCACGTGTCAAAAATGGCAGTCAGACTTTTATTGGTATTGTGGATGGAGCCTTATTATGCTCCAAAACGGTCTTCATGAAAGAGAAAATGGAATTTAGATTTAGATTATTTTGATCGACACTGTGCATCGTTATATTGAATACTTATGAAGGTGCACTATTAGATATGTGAATATGTTTTTGCTAGGAGAAAAACTGCTTCTGCTTAAGTGATGTGTGAGTGAGTGAGTGATTGTAGTAAATAGTATGTGATGGCATACAAAACATCAAATTGACAAATGACATGGCGACGTTGTTTGCATTTTAGAAAAAGACGCCAACAACAACAACACTCTATTATATTTTAAAATTTATACAAATTTTCTCTTAAAGAATAAAAATCAAATCAATTTTTAAAACACTAGAGAAAACCACCGTGATAATTATTCATTCATTTCTTTAGCATGTTCTCTATTTCAGTTTATTTTTTTCTTTGTATATTTGATCAACAGTGATTAATTCGAATAGATACAACAATGTTAAGGAAGATACGTCACTTGAAGCAACAAAAACGTTTAAAAAATTAAAAAGCAGAAAGGAAATTCTAATATTAAAAAAACGCACCGCACCTTGCGGTTAATTTCAAACACTTTGGAACCATGTCAAATATTTTGACAGCATTGAAAACATAATACAACAACAGTGCCATCACAACAAATGTCAAATGTGGAAGTTGTATTCGAATGTGAAAGATTTGTTTTTATTTAAACGTTTATAATTTATGATTCTTTGTTTCTATTTTAATAAAAGGAAATTGAACAATTTATGGCATTTGTTGGTAACCACTAAAGAAAAGGGGGGCCAAAATTATCATTAAAATATGTTTTGCACTGTTAATAAAAAGTATTGTTTGCAGTCAATTATACTTGTAAAAATTGTTTAAAAAACTTGTGCAATTTATGTGATTAACGTTAAGAAAGTTAGTGTGTGGTCAAGTTATAAATTATTGAAGTAAAGAAAAAATATAAAAGACAGGATGTACGTGATGCGAGCTCAGTTAAATAAATTACTAGAAAATAGGCAACCTGAATATATGGTAAATAACATTGTTCTATTCGATTCTATTTAGTGATGAAGTGAATTAATTAGAGAAATTAAGGCAACCGAACTTACTTTAGAATTATTTAACTGGAATATAATTAGAATTTATGGAGTGCCTTAGGTTGCGCCATTGCGTCTTCATGTTATGTTTTGTCATATGTATTTTTTTCTTAAGGAGGACAGACTGGAGACTGTTGACATCAGTATTTGTCAATCTGACAGATTGTTTTAAAACATCAACACAAAATTAGTCTTTTAAAAAATATCCAAATTGTAAATAGAGATCAATAAATTGAAGAATATCACTTCAAATTAATTGTTTCTGATTTTTTTTACAAAGTATTTTGAAACGACAACTGTTTAACAAATATCGAGGTTAATTTAAGACACTTCACTCCATCTCATTCAATCAATTTCATTTTTACGTTTGTTTAAACGTTTAGATTTTTTTAATTAAATTTTCTCTTCTTGTAACACGAAACGTACCAACAGGAGTAACTATTGATTTTAGTAGAAACTACTGTACCATTTTTTTCTATATTTTTACAATTAAAAAGAATTTTTGAATTCAACATCGACATTTTCTTCTTCCACATCGAGTAAATGATTTTGTGTCAGAAAAATCATACCCAACTTCATTTAAGTCTATCGCCCAATCATCTATAACTTTGTAGTCAAGCGATTGACCTGGATCTATGAACTATATATTTTTCAAATAAAAAAATCGTTGAAAAAACATTCGCATACATTTGTAAATAATTTCTTTTTGTAAAAATGTTAGAAATTAAATTCAAAAATGAACCAAAGCCGAAAATAAATAAATTTTAACGTATAATATCCACATTACGAATCCTGATTGGGAAAAATTAAAAACAAATCAGAATACACGCAAGGCACAGTGTATTAATATTCATACTTAACTCATAACAGTCAGTATGATACTGGAACAACATATATACTGTTGAGAGCAAACAAGTATGAATTATTAAAAATAAAACTTGCATTTCATGACTATACCGAAGGTTAGTACGAAGCAAAAACAAATGTAAAAGTAAAGGCAAATTGATTATAGAATTCTTGCAAAAATACAGATTTCTATACAAATTTCAAATGTATGGTATAATAGTTCAAAACTTTGATCACATAAATTTAATAACATCAACTATTCGGACAGCATTTAATTTCAAAATTTTAATTTTATACTTTTTGTTTTAGTGGACTTAGCGATAAAGATTATTTGTAAATTTGAACTGTATGTCTATAATTGTTTAAAAGTATGTCTGTATATAGAAATATATATATATATATATATATATATATATATATATATATATAAAGAAATTGAATAAACTATTTGGGCACCCTTTAATTTATAATTTTTAATATTTTTACTTGTTAATACAACGGTCATAGTATTCGAAATTCCATAAAATTTTAGGGCGTTTGCTTATATCGGTTCAATATCAATATATCGGATCATATAGATCAATTTACGTCACCAATGGAGACACACTTTAATTTTACGCCGTATCTTAGCATTAATGTTCATTCTCAAAAGAATCTCACCATTAGCTGATTGTTTAGTGCAATAAAAAGATTCCCTCAATCTGACTCTCCAGGAGGTTCTAAAATGCACACAGAAACAAGGTAAGTTTAGTTTTACCAAATATTCGCCAGTTCTTCTTTTCGTAAAAGAAAAGTAAAATTTCCTTATGCTTACTCGTCATATGTGTGGGACGATTCCCTTGTGACCTCAGATCATCACAAAGTAATGCAATACACCAGTCATCTTAAGAAATAAATAAAACGGCGACAACAAAAGGTATTTTTTTCAATTTTTATCATAATTTTGAACTAAGTTATTTTGTTAATTGAGTTAAGAATTAAACTCAAGTTTTTTTAATTTTTGGTCTGTTTGCATAATTTTTTACGGTTCGATGAGGATAGTCCTCTGAAGTTTTGTACTAGCTCATTCTTAACAAAATAGTATCTAATTGACGACTAGTTTTTAAGTTGTTTTTCCAAGTTTATAATAATAAAAAGAATTAAACATTCAAACGATATTTTTACATAATTAATATTCCTATCAGGACTTGTGAAATCAATTCAACACCTCATAGATTTTCAGAAATCTATTAATTATTAAGACATAAATATTTTATCATTCCTGTTTACGCTTTCTAATGCTTAATAATGATAATAATTCATAAACACCGAACGAGCTTTAATATTATATTAATATTAATATTAATCAAAACCATAAAACGATGTTTTATGAGTTTTGTTTTTATTTCTTCAATATCTATACAAGGGTACGTACCAGTGTTTATTAATATTTTAGTTTGGTCTATAAAAAATCCTGGTCATAATAATATTCGGCTAACCAAACAAAATATTTTGATTGAACACGTCCGTTTGTCGTATACATTGAACGAGTCAAGCATAACAAATTCAAATACTAAATGAACATACAGACGAAGCCTTGTCTACCGATGTCAGTAATTGACTCAATACTCAAGTGTATAAATAAAAAGAAAAAGTGGTAACATTATTTTTATTTACTACTTAATTTTGTATGTGTAACAACGATGAGGGAGGTCCGTATTCAATAAATGTAACTTCATCAATAAGTGTTCAAAGATGTGTAGGCAAGGAAGCGGAAATTAATAAACGTGTATTGAAAGCATTACACAAACACACACACACACAACAATGCAGTAAATATCCAGCAAATTATGACACAAAAAAATTTATACTTTTTGTTTCTGACCAAGACCGTTAAATAAATGTTTTAATAAATTTTCTTTTGGGTTAGATGGCCAAAGTGGCCAAGTTTTTATTACATATTTCATTAACTGCACATTTGTTTATCTGTTTACAAAACTGTTTTAGATTTAATTTTATTTGGGGTTCGTTAGAAATGATTCATACTTAGACACAAGGAAGGCAGGAAATTGAGGAGAATATTTATCGAAACCATAAATTGCTGGTAATTATTATTCAATCGTAAAAATAGTTTTAATTTTTATTTATTAAATACATAAACAACACAATTTTATGATCAGGGATTCTTAACTGCTCAACGTATTATTTTAAGTTAGATTTTTTAAATCTTTTTTTTTTTTTTTTGTTGAAGGAATTTTTTTATTACATATGTGAAGTTTTGGGAGAAACTACCCTAAAATATTTTGTTATCTGACAATCATTTTACGCAATTTCCTTTTAGTTGGAAATATTTGATCAAAGTCTGGCAACTATGAGAGAGTAAACGTGTTTTTTAGTAGCGGTCGACTAAATTATCTATTTTATATCATTTAAAGTCTATTTAAATTGCTAAAAATTTTTCTAAAAAAGTGTTTTGATATTGCTGTTAATAAAACACTAAAATAATAATCAAATTTGCTAAAGCTATCAATAATATTTGGGAATAATTATATATCACGTTTCGTTATTACAAAGAAAAGCAAAGAAGAAAATAAAATTAACAGTTATCCAACTTTACTCTTACTATATAAGTACATAAAAACTAAAGAAAGTTATATTGAAGTAAAAACGAAAAATTTTATAATCATGCCTGTTGCTTCTAAATGTATAATTTGTAACAAAAATGTGAACAAATCTGATAATGGTCTAAGATGTAAACGGTGTCATAATTGGTATCATGCTTCTTGCCTAAAAATTTCGGATGAAGTATATGCTACGCTTGGGAAAAAAGATAGCGTGTTGGATTTCACATGCCTCAATTGTCGTAAAAACCCACCACCTCAAAATTATGATGTAGTTTCTTCTGATTTGTCTCGTTGCATTGATGATTTGGACAAAAGGATTAGTGCAAATTTTAAAAAATTTACTGAAGAGCTGCGTACTGAACAATATGATTTAAAAAAATTAATTGAGTCATCTGCTTTAGATATTCGTGCAGATTTAACATCATCTCTTAAGGAATTAAAACAGAATATTGCGGTTTGTAATGATGCTATTAAAAATGTTGAAATTAATACCCTTGATAAAATTAACCATTTGGAGATGGAGAATAACTGTCTTCACAGAAGAATTAATCGTGCAGACATTGTTATCTCTGGCTTGCCTTTGGGTATTAACAATCTTCATGAAACAGTTATTTCTATATTTACACACTATAAGATCAATGCTAATATGAAAGACATAAACCATTGTATTTATATACAAAAAGGTAGATCCGTGCTACTGAGGCTCAATAATGTTCATCTTCGTGATGAGCTTATGAAGGCGTATTTTAAAACTCGCTCTTTGCAACTCAGCGACATTATTGGCACTCAAATTGCTGCAAGAGTTTACTTAAATGATCACCTTACTCCAGCTTCCAATAAACTGCAGATGATTTGTTGGAATTTACGAAAAGATGCAAAAATATCATGGTTCAGAGTTTTAAATGGAGAATTGCCCTTAGCAAAAATTAAACTTCCTGATGGTAATTTAAAGCAACTTAATTTTCAACAATGCTGTGATTTGCGTGATGGGAAATAAATTTCAAATTGTTATTTCTATGGTACTGTAAATATTCTTATTATTCTCAAATTTATGCATTTATAATTCAATTAAATATTTTTCATTGACTTTTCTTTAAAGTTTTTAGTTTCGTTATTTATTTTTGTAATTTAGTTGGCTTTACTAAACTCATAAATTTAAGTTAACATAATGTTATCTGAAATTGTTTATTTCAATATGTTATTTTTTAAGAATACTGTTTTAAGCTTTTTACTTTTACGACTCCTCTGTATGCCATTTTTAATTTTTGATGCCACCTGAAGTCAATTTGGGCCCAATTATTAGTGAGGGATACTTAGAAGAGGTTTTTTCAGGCAATTTAAGTAATTTGAAAATTGGACATATGAATACACAAAGTTTAAGACCTTCAGGCAGATCGTCTAAATTAGACGAATTACGTTTAATTTTAGTGAATAAACCTCTAGACATTTTTTGCGTAACTGAATCATGGTTTGATCCTGAAATTTTAAATGCTACTTTGGATATTCCGGGATATGTCTTGTGCAGAAGTGATCGACCATCTCGTTTTAGAGGTGGTGGTGTTGCCTTTTATATTTCCAAGAGTATTAAATTCAAGTCCGTTTATCGTTGTACAGAATATTTCACTTGTGAAGCTTTATTTATTGAAATATATCTTGAGTCGGTTACAGCATTAGTAGGAGCAATCTATCTCCCCAGAGGTCAGCTTAATTTAGCTGAGCAATTTTTGGGCGATATTCTTGTTCGATATAACAACATTGTTTTGGTAGGTGATTTTAACAATGATCTCTTTGTTCCGTCTAAAGCTCACGATATGAATACGTTTTTTACGCGTTATGGCTTAAAATGCATTCATAATTCTTTACCTACCCATTATGATTCGCACCATCATTCAGCTTCACTTATTGATTATTTTGCTGTTAGTCAAAATTTATTAATCAATACCTTTGCTCAATTTCAGATTCCGGACATTTCGCACCATTCTTTAATAACTTTGGCCTTACAAATACCTATTACTTTAACTCCTAATGTTGTTGCTTATAGGGATTATAATAGTGCAGATGTGGTAGGTATAGAAGAATTCTTACTTGGTACTGATTTTTCACAACTTTATGATACTGGTGATGTTAACTTACAGCTTCATTTCCTTAATAATCTTTTTAACGATCTTCTTAATTATGTTCCATATAAAAGAGTGTCGCATAATAAAAAGAATAATTTTTTGAAATTAACAAATGAAATTAAATATTTAAGATCGTTACGTAACATTGCATTAAATACATATTTTTGTAATCGAAATGATCATAACTGGGAAATTTATCGACAGCTTCGAAATCAAACTAAAAAAATGATTAGGAACTTGAAGAAGCAACAGCATACACACTTTTTTGACTTAAGTAATGCAAAGCAAATGTGGAAGGCTTTGCGAAATGATGGTGCTGTAGGTGATTTCTATGCAAATAGTAATGTTGATGTCAATCAAATTAATCAAACTTTTGTTTGTAATCAGTTAGATATTGATGACGAGGAACCTGATTTTTTAAGTTACTCCAATGACCCTGATACATTTTCTTTTTCTAATGTAACTGAAATAGAATTGTTCAATGCGATTTCTAAGATAAAATCGACATCCCATGGTTTTGATGGTGTTTCAATTAAATTTTTAGTAATACTTTTTCCCTTTATCAGTAGACATCTTCTTTATTTTATTAACAATATAATTACTTCATCTGTCTACCCGGATGGGTGGAAAATTGCAAGAATTTTGCCTATTCCAAAACATGGGACTGAAATCGCTATTGACAACATGAGGCCTATTAGCATTTTGCCTACACTATCTAAAGCTGTTGAACATTTAATTAAATGCCAGGTCACAGATTTAATAGAAAGTAAGAAACTCTTGCATGATTGTCAATATGGTTTCCGTCGTGGTCGTAGCTCTAATATGTTGTTGATGGCTTTGACGGAAACTATTAGAGATAATTGGAATAAAGGAAAGGATAATGTTTTAATTTCAATTGACATAACTAAGGCATTTGACCAGATAAGTCATTCGTTGTTAATAAATAAACTTACTTGTAAGTTTAGCTTTTCAAGATCTGCTTGTCGATTGATGTGGTCGTATTTATCTGGTCGTAAACAATATGTTTCTATAGATGGGTTGGATTCAAATTTACTTGACGTGCGATCAGGAGTACCACAAGGTTCTGTTATTGGCCCCACCTTATTTACATTATTTTTAAATGACATTGTAGAATTCCTTAGTTATAGCACTTACAAACCCTTTATATTTGCAGATGATTTGCAATTGCTGTGGTCAAGTGATCGTCAATTCTTGGATGCCCTTGAAGCCACTATAAATTACGATTTAAATACTTTAAATCTTTGGATGGAGACTAACTCTCTTTCTGTTAACCCCAATAAAACTAAAGCTATGATTCTCAAATGTAACAGATCTGGTACTTTTAATCTGACCTTGAGTATTTGTAACACTACTATTGAAACGGTCAATAATTTGCGCTGTCTTGGAGTTATAATTGACGACAAATTGTCCTTTGAGCCACATATAAATAATTTATGCTCTAAGGTTTGTTTTACCTTGCGTAGGCTATATCACCTAAATTTATATTTACCATTATATGTCAAGAGGACTATTGCTTATGCTTTGCTAATGTCTCAAGTAAATTATTGTATTGAAATAATATCTGGTTGCTCTGAGACAAACTGTAACAAAATTAAGCACATTATTCATAGAATAGTTCGTTATGTTTATAGTCTACGTTTAAGAGCGCATGTGTCTTTACATTTAAGAAATTTTTTAAATTTTACATTTGGTGACTATCTTAAATTTCGTTTATTAATATATCTTTTTAAAATTATTCAATATCGTGTACCAGAGAGTATTGCATGTTTTATATCGTTTGCCAATTCTGAAAGAAATCCTCAAATTCTGTATGCTCTTATTTCTAATGCGGCTTATGAACACTCTTTTATTATAAGAGCTGCTAGGTTTTGGAATAGTTTACCGATAGTTTTTCGTACTTTTATTGGTTCTTTAACGACATTTGAACGAATGCTTTATGAATATTTCACATCTTCATATTCCTAAGTACTGATTTTTGGGTTCGTTACTTCATATCTTTATGTTTATATATAAGAAAATATATTTTCAGAGGAGTCATATAGGTAAAGTTTATATTCTTATTTTTTAATTTATATTTTATATTATATTATTCTCATAGTTTTTTTTAAAACTTGTAATATATTTATATTGGCCGATTAGGCTACAGATATTGCATATGAATAAATAAATGAAATGAAATGAAAAATGAATCGAAAAAAAAAGACCCACTTTCAAAATTTTATTGAAAATCCCAAACAACCATATTCAAGTACCAAATATTATGTTTGTAAAAATGTGAAGAAAAATTTACTGTCGTATTTATAAAAAATATTCCGTCTTGATGTGTATTTTTAAGAAATATAATTCTTGCGAAAAAAAAACCGACTTCAAAACAGATTTCATCTGTCGGCCTATAATTAGATTACATTACCTATTAGGACACATTTATATCTCCAAACTTTATACTTTTTCAACTGTTCAACAGTTTGGCAATATACATCAAATTACAGCAACTAAAGGGGCACCCATTATATACATGCTGTTGTAGTAGATTTAGCAATCAGGTTCTGTGTAAATTTCAACCGTCTGTCTGTAACGGTTCAAAAGTCCGGCCACATACCCCACATTATAGCAACACCCGTTTATTTCCAAATCCAAATTTTATACTTGTTGTTATAGAGGAGTTAGTAATAAAGGATCTTTGTAAATTTCAATCGTTTGTCTACAACTGTTTAAAAGTATTGCCATATACATCAAATTAAATGAACTATTGGCGCATCCTTTAATTTATCATTTATAATTTGTAATATTAATACTTGTTACTATAACGGCCATAGCAATCGACATTCTGTCCAATTTGCAAGCGTATGTCTATAACGGTTCAAAAGATAGGCCCATATATGTAAATTTACATCAATTATTGGTGCAGCCTTTAATTTTTAGATTTATTTTTGTATAATTTTTTGTTTTTGGGAGCTATAGTAGTACGCAGTCATTTAAAATTTTACAGAATCGCCCTTTGAAGTTCATAATACAAGTGAAAAATATGTATGTTGTATGGGGACACCCTTTAATTTTTAAGGTTATGAACTGTTTTTAATACGGGACCATAATCTATCACATTGACAAAAATTTTCAAAACCGGATTAGAAATGACTGAGTTCTGGAGGCACAAATATAAATAAATATGTAAAAATAGATTTAAAGTTAAAGCAAATAATTGCAAAAATAAAAACATTAAGATCGTCCGCTTTTATGTACGGAGTTTTTTTTAATTTTATTTTTGTTCAAAAATTTAAAATGTTTATAAAAAATAACTGCTTTACATAAAGCGGATTAAGGTAAACGGGCCTAAATTTGCAATACTGAGTTAATTAGTTACATTGGTTCAACTAATTTCATTAGTTACTAAGTAGGTAGTCAAGAATTATTGTTTGAAATATTTATATTTGCATTTGTTTTCTTGTAAAAATGCTTGCCAACTTCATTAGTCTAACTATCTGAGAATCATGCCCTTAGAAATTATTTTTTTCCCATTTTAATTTACATAAATATATAATTCACATTAATAGCAGAGAATAATTTTTGTTTATGGTAATTATTGGTTTTGGGGGAAATTCATTTCTCTGTCGACCATTTTTCAAAATTCTGGGTTTTTGTTAAAATTTTATTATCAATTTTAGCTTATTGTATTTACCGTTGCCTGGCTCGATTTTAGGCCATTTCTAGGTACTGTATGTTTATTACTTGCTATTTGGTAAAGTTCAAAGATAACTTGCTAAAAATCTCAGAAGAGGCGCACTTATAAGATCCAAACTTTTCGCAAATACAGAATTTAATTGGGTTTGCATATTCAAAAATTATATCACGTTTTTTTTAATTTTTCAATGAGATTATTAGTTAATTTATTAATTATATTATTGTTTTGTCACTGTGGCAGATTAAATCATTATCCCAGCTTAAAAGATACATTAGTTTTAAAATAAAATTTAAAAAAAATTATACACACACACAAAAAAGTGACATAATGTCTATAAACGTAGCGTTATAAACTCCATGGATATAATAAGTATACTTAATGGTATTGTATGTAAGAAAAATCCAACCTTTTCATAAATATGGTTTTACCATAGAGGAGAAAATCCTTGCGCCCGGCCGAAGGCCGTCTATCCAGACCGTTTTTAGTGAGCGAAGCTGATGTAGGTTATGCCATAGAGGAGAGAAAATCCTTGTGCCCGTTGTTTAAAGCGACACATTATTAATAGACATAAAATCCATGGACATTATTTCCTTGGACACTATGACATGCCACCATAAACAAATTGGAAATTTACACAAATTACTGTGACCCACCCTAAGCAGAATTTTACTTCAGTTGTCAGGCAAAATGTGTAATAAACTTTAGAATGACCGCTGTAAATGCTTCAATTACAAATACTGAATGTTTTATTATATGTAATAATAATTTTAGCGATTAATGCCATATTTTAATTGCCTTCTAAGTTATATGACTGAAATGTGACTTTATTCCTTCTAGAGAGATTACAGTTCTCTAAACATAATTAAAAAACATGTCTTTAAATAATCTATTCAAGTGTGTGTCGATATTTTATTAAATATATAGCTCTTGAAAGACACTCTATATTTTTATATACGCAATGTGCCGTTTGTCTACCATTAAAAAGAGTGGCGACTCTATCTGTAAATGCGCTTGCTTTACTCTATACGTCGGATATAAGCCTGTTGCTCCGTTTTTGCGATACTTTGTAACCTTTGAATTCATTTTCCACGAGCTACTTTATTATCACGATTTTTGAACGTTTTCAGATTTGAAATTTTTTTTTATTTAAGAATTTTTAAAAAAAGTGTATTTATTGCAAGTGTTAAAATACATCTAATAGATATACATATCTATACATACATATATTAAAACTCTTCATGAAATAATATTTGAAAATATTGATGGTGGTGTAAATACTGTTCAATATAAATTACAAAACTCCTACTTTGAAAAGTTTTCTGTTTGTCTGTTTGTGCACTACGTAAAAGCTACTGGATGTATTTGAACAAAATTTTGAGAGGAGGTCCCTTACTACCTTAATTCAAGTATAGAAAATTTTTTTTTGTGTAAAATTAAGTCATTTCGTAGATGAAATAGGGCTACAAATGTGAAAAGACCCAATTTTACCGGTATAATGGTACTAAAACAGTTGCCAACACATCTAATTTTTGTAAATGGAAAATTTTTAACACTGACTAAATAACTCTGGAATTATTATTTAAAACACATTTATCAAAATTTGAATTTTAAGAAAATTAGAACTGACACGCGGACGAAGTCGTGGAACATGCTAGTGTTAAATAGGAATAAAGTTATTTATATATCCAAAAAGATTTCATTCTACCTATTAGACCTTACAGATCAGGACACATATCTATATTTCAAATGTTTTTTAAATCGGAATTTCTTAATATAGGTTAAAACGCATAAAATTAAATGGCTGTCCTCTCATCAACTCAGCTCTCATATTCCTTTTTTTATAAATAAATATAGAATATTCTATCTTCTACATAAATATCTATGTTTAAAATTTCAATAAAACCGATACTTTGTTAAAAGTGACAGTAAATTTCAACCCTCTGTCTACAACTGTTCAACAGTTTGGCCATAGCATCAGATTACATACACTATTGTAACACATTTTAATTTATAATTTTAAATATTTAAACTTCTTATTATATCAGACAAAGCCGTGGACATTCTGCCTAATTTTCAAGCATTTGACCATAACGATTCAAACGATAGGGCGATATATGTGTGTCAAACTGCATCAATCATCACAACGCCCTTTAATTTCTATATTTAAATATTGTACTTGTTGTTATAGCACACTTAGAAATACAGAGCCAGAAAACTGTTCAAAAGTTTGACCAAATATATCGAATTACATTTACTCTCGGGACACCCTTTAATCTCCAAATCCACATTTTATACTTGTTGTTATATCGGATTTACAAATACAGTTTCTTTGTTAAATTTAACCATCTGTCTACAAATGTTAAACAGTTTGGCAATATACATCAAATAACTTTTAATATATAATTTTAAGTTTTTGTATAAAACGGCTTAAGAGATACGCCCATATAGATTAAATAACATCGATTATGGGAACACCCTTTAATTTCTAAATTAAAATTATATACTCTTTGTTATAGTGGACATAGCAATAGAGGTTCCTTGCAAATTTTAGTTGTTTCTCTATAACCTCTATTAAAGTTTGGCCATATACATCAAATTACATCAACTATTGGGACACCCTCTTATTTTTAAATCTAAGTTTTTAATTGTTGTTATAGTGGACTAGGAAATACAGGTTCGTGTACATTTAATTCGTTAAAAGTGACAGTAAATTTCAACCCTCTGTCTGCAACTGTTCAAAAGTATGGCCATGTACATAATATTTAAAGAACTATTGGGGCACACTTTAATTTATAATATTGAATATTAATACTTCTGACTATAACGGTGACAGCAATCAACATACTGTCGAATTTGCAAACGTTGGTCTATAAGGATACAAAAGATAGCCGCACATATTGCAATTTACGTCACCTATAGCGACACACTTTAATTTTTAAATTTATTTCGTATTACTTTGTGCTATTGGGATCTATTTATTTTTAATTTAAAAGTGGCGACCTTTGCCTTTAATTAATTTATTTTTTTAAATTATGAACTGTTTTTAAACAGAAACCAATTTGTTTACATAACCTTTAAATGAAAAAAATAAAAAAAAAAACAATTCAAAATCGATCCAAAAATTACTAAGTTATGGAGGCACAAACATTAAAAAAAGCAAGATTCCGACGAATTGATAACCTCCTTCTTTTGAAGTCGGTTAAAAATAGCATGGCAGCACTTTCCAGTTGAAAAAATGATTATTATTGATCTAGAAATATATGAGAACTGCCGTCTTTAAATTTTTTTCTTAATTGGTATATATTAAATACACACAGTCAGATTAAAAAAGACGACTGAATAATTAATATTATATATGTAAAGAACCACGTTAGCTAGAAGCTTGAAACTTTGGAAAGGTTCTTTAAGGTAAAGTGGCGTATTTCATTTAAAAATTAATGAGTATGAAATAATAGGCAGTGGTATCTCCCGTACAAAGAAAAGTTTTTTAGAGTATGATCCAAGACCAACATTAACAAAGGCCTATAAGTAAGCTGGAGATTAATCATCATATAAAAACAAATCACGGACTTAATATATTGGACCAGAGAAGTAGACAAAAAAACGTTTATTTTCGTAGTTATTTTTGGACTTCAAAAGTTGTTCTACTATAAAATAAAACATTTTAATAAATTTTAGGTGCAAAAATATTTAATAAAATAAACTAGATTTCTCCTAAAAAAGAAGAGTTAGTATTGTGTGTGTTTAGTAACGTAAATGTCCTTTTGTATTAATTTTAGATTTAGCATTTTGTTGTTGATGGTTTTTACTTGTAATTTCTGGTTGTTATAAAAGGCCATAAAAGAATTAAAACGAAAATTTAGATGGCCATTAAACATTAACAGCATTTTTACGCGGTATAAAAATTAAATTTATTAAGAAATTACCCCCAATGAAAATGAAGAAAATAACTTTCAAGTTGCGGTAACCAACAAACAAAAAATTGTACTTTTTCTAGCACAAGGAGCAATGAATTAAATAAACGATCAAATTAAAAAATGAAGGAGCAAATAAAAAAGGAACGTAAAAATCAAGAACCAAATATAAAACATCGCTAAATAACAACCCCTGGGGTCATTTTAGTTTTAAATATGGCCAGCTACTTTCTTTACCTTTTTTTATTTCGCACTTCCACTTCCGTTAACGCAACATTTAACGTACCAACAATAAATGGATAAAAATAAAAAAAAAACTTCTACAAAAAGGGTTCTACTTACGACAGGCCTTAACCCAGGAGTTAAAGTATGGTTGTGGGGGATGGTTAGGAGAATTAAAAGAAAAGTTTTGGTTTGGTCTTATGAAAATAAAAACGTAAATAAATAAAAAAAATAAAAAAATGCCAGAAAAACATTTTAATGTCTTTTTTATGTTCAATTATTTTGTGATTTTTTTAATTGAAATTTCGAAATGTTAAGAATATTTTCTTGCTTTTTATGCAGTCATGTGAAAAAATTGCCACCTTCTTGGGACGTTCATTTGTGCAAGCCACGATGATTTAATTAACCCTTTTTTCTACTTAAACAATAATTAATTGGGTCCATAATGGAAATAATTACATTCAGTTTTTTAACATTTGGATACATTTGCTTTTTAAAAGTTTTTTTTTTTTGTTTCGTTGTCGCTAATGTTGTTTTTGTTGTTGTTTAGCAGCGCCAGTTGGACAAGGGTTTAAATGAAATGATTTGTTGTCACATTTACTAGCGAACCAAAAGTATCTTTATTTTTAATCAAAATAAAATTGATTGGTACAACATAAAAGTATTTCGTTTTTTTTTTCTTATAAAATAGTGGCAAATTAAATGAAAGTCAAAAATAAAAAACAAACCAAATTTACGAGTGATGCTACAGTACAACAACATTAATGACTATACAAATGCAACAACAACATTAGTTATGCAAATATTTGCTTAATGTGAAATCGTTTGTTTAACAACACCTTCTTCACATTAACCAAAAAGCTTCTTTACCCATAAACATAAAACTAAAACAAAAGAAACAGTAAAAAAAAACTCTAGTGAATTGACCATTTTTCTAAGAAACACTTTGGAAATATAAAAAATCCATTAAAAATTTGTTTTCTTTCGATTGTTGTTCATTTTAAAGCTGAAATAAACATTTCTTAATTTGGCCTGATATCGTTGACGCTGTTATCGTCATCAGCAGCAGCAGCAACAACATCGTGTTTACACTACGGGCATTCATGCCAACATGGATAAGCAAATCTCCACGGACGTGATATGAGTAAACCAAACCAAAAAAAAAAAATCCAATAAAAAAAAAAGATTTGACATTAAATAGTTTTGCTTAATCAAGTAACTGCGGTGACCAATAAACATAACTTTTGAGGGGACATAACTGTTCTAAACGCACAAAAAAAAAAATTCGTAAGTAAGTAGCAAAAAACGGTAAAGGGTCTTAAACTGCCTGGGCAAGTCAAGTGATCGGTAAATATATTTTTCTTTCGCAAGAAGTTTTGTATTCGTTATTTCAAAAGGGGTTCCTTATTTCTTGATTATTTTTTGAACTGAAAACACCACTACGTATCAATCAATTAATACATTTTATAAAGATTATTTCAAAACAAAAACTGAGTACTACCACCTGCGTTAAAGTTTGAACCATCACTAGTGACACATATTTTACTAATAATAGCAGAGTGAGTAGTTTGGTCAATTTGACACTTGGAGCTAAATCTGACTCTTTCTTTTTTGATTTAGCACCAAAATTTGTATTTAGCGCTGGGCACTCTTTGGCACTTTTTCAAAATAAATTTAGCATTTGTCACTTGTCGCAATTTAACGTCACCAAATTACAAATAATTTGTTTGCAGTGTAAATGCATAGAAAGAAGCTGTATTTAATAATAATATTAATCTGGTAATGCAGTATCAGTGTTAATATTATCTCAGTCATAAAGTATCCCATGTATATTTATCTTACTGAATGTAAGTAGTACAACTTCACGCCTGCCTCTAAGTAACTCCAATAAAAAAAACCAAACATAAAGGGCGATAGAGATTTTTTGATTGGAGTTACTTCAATAAACTACATTAAGGAAACGCGGAAAGAAAGTTTGCAACTGTGAGTAGTCAAGTAGTTGGTAGCTGGTTAATGAGTTTCTGTTGCAGGTTTTGCGATGGTCTTATCTGATTTTCTAGTGGCGGTATTACTATCATTAGGATGCTTTTGGTCGCTCTGTCTATCAGGAAGTAGCTGTGATTGCGAATTACTTCCATGGGAAGTAGTAGTTATATCTGTAGGTGATGAAAAATTTTTGAGATCGTTGTTTGGATGGTTTAAGCCGGTTGATATTGATGTTGGTTTTTTGTCCACGGATCAGTATAGAGAAAAATTTTCTTGAACGTTTTAGTACTTGACTTGGGCCGTCGTTAGGATATGTAAGAGAGGGTTTACGGAAGCAGTTCGCACAAACATATGTGTTGAACTTTGCAGGTCTTTTGAGACGAAAGTTGGAACGATTAACTGATAAGTGGTGTCATTCGGCTTAAGTTTTTGCATACTCTCTCGAAATTCAGACAGGAAATCGCCAGTTGAATCGGGAGCATTGGACTGTTGAAAACATTCGCTGGGCACAGTTAATGTTGTGCCATAAATAATTCGGCTGGTAAAGCGTTGATGTCCGGTTTAAAAGTAACTCGAAGTCCTAGCAAAATCTTTGTTAAGTAGCGAACCCATGTTGGTGAATTGTGGCACAATATTGCTGCCTTTAGCGTTCGCTGCAACCTCTCAATAATGTTGCTTAAGTGAAAGCGTTGCTACACAGATGTCGTCGATGTAGGGAAAAACAAACTCTAAGCCTCGTAGAACTTCGTCGATTAGTCTTTGAAAGGTTTGTGCAGCGTTGCATAGACCCAGTGTCATAAACTTAAATTCGTAAGAGCCAAACAGTGTGCTCAGGGCTGTTTTGAACACGCGCTTTGTATGTATGGGTACCTGTTTGAATGCTTTTTGCCGGTCGATTTTAGAAAAAACTATCTTACCTTACAAATTTGACGTAAAATCTGCAAGATACGGCAATAGATACCTATCGGGTACTATCATTTTACTTTGTGAGATGTAGTGGGCTGGACCAATTGTTTTTTGACGGTAGGCAAATTCCAGTTTTGATTTAAAAAAATCCAGTTCAGTTAAAAGATCGGTTGGCCTGTAGTTTCGATCCCATGCGAAATGGTAGACTTGGTCTTTGAACCGTACAGTGTAATTTTTGTTATGTCGGGAAAATGTTGTATGAGGTCAGCAAGATGTTCTCCCTCCTTAAGCGTTTTAATAACAGCTGCTGTACTACGATGACAGCTGCACGTAGCTCGTTTATTATTTCTGAAGACGATGTATTTGATTTGGGGTCATAGCGTCAACGACAGAGTTAGAAATTTTGGCAGGCTCAGAAGGTGGTCCTGACAAAGCTCCTACCACTAGTTGCGGCAGTTCTGTGCTTCCGGTGATACGTTTCATCTCGAAATACAGTTCAGATGTTTTTTTGGTCATCCAAGCGAAATTCGGACAAAAGCGACTCTGTTAGCTTTTAGAAAAAATTTTCATTTATTTTGCCTTAAAGTAGCGATTATGTCACCCTTTTGGTATCAGCTGTTGTTGTAACAGCGCACACATATAAGATGTTGTTCCAAATGATTTTATTAGCCCTTGTGAATCTGTGAATTGTACACAGAGAAGCACCACAACTACCAAAGTGAAGACAGCAAAAACACATAAATAATAAACAAGTTAAAAGAAATATTGTATACTTGATTTAAAACAATGAAAGCTTTTGTACATTTTATGTTCCAGAGAACCACAAGAAAATCTAGAAAGAACACAAAACAACACAACTGTTTGAACAATTTTTTTCTAAAAATATTTTTCATACTATTTAAAAAATATATAAAAAAAGAGGCACATACTCATTATTTTTCTTACTTTTTTAAGTATCCCAGCAAAACTTGCACGCATTTTATTCACTGTTTGTTTAACGAAGCAGAAATCATATTTTTTGTTTCAAACTTTTTTTAGAATTTTCAATATAATAACTGTTCACATCAGAAATATAACAATTATACTTAATTATTGCTGAACACAAAAAAAAAATTGAAAGTAGTGATTCTGTCGTTCAGTAATGTACTCGCAAAAAAATATGGTTGTGATATGGTCACAATAACCATAATATGTTCATTGGAACATTGTAGAGATACAAACAACAAATCATAGTTGTTTTCAGCAATACTTCAGTCACGACATAGACGTTTTTGTTGATATTTAACCGCAGTAACCATCTCTGCACAAAAAACACTACATCGTTGGTTTAACATAAAAAAATTTGAACTACATATAACCAAAGTTTTATAAGTTATTAAAAATAATATAATATATTTAACCATAATATAGTTTTATTAATCAGAGTATGATTAAAAGCTAACAAAATAATGTTTGCGCTTAAAAATATTTTGTTCAAGGTTTCGACAGAATGCTTTTTTGGTCGAAGGAATCTCCAGTATTGATTATTTTTGGGGTTTGTATATTTTTTAAGTTTCTAAGCTAAGCTCTTTGCAAGTAAGTTTGTGTATTTGATATATAGGGGATCTTATGATCATTATTTGAATTTTATTTTAGCACATTCGCAATTTCAGGATCTCATTATTTGGTAGATGTTTGCTTGTGCTCATTAAACTTTATTTCTTATGCTGCACACACACCGACGCTAGTTTGAGCCTTTCGTTAATTATATGGAAAGTCATGATCGAAATATGAACACTAATTAATTTTGTTTGCAAGATGTATGTACTAGAAGGGTTGAGAGATGCTGCCTTAGAATAGGCCGTGTTGCCACAGCCCACTTGGATCCATTGATTGGTCCCTTTGTGTTGTCTTAAGTATAAACTAATGATCATAGAAAAATACTTAAAGCACCAAATGGGATAGCTCTAGCTCTCTTATTTATCTTTTTAAATCTAAGAGGTACTCGTAAATTAGATCAGCATTTAGAGAATGCAACGCATTTACATCAGTCGACACAATAAGGGCAAGTTATATTTTTCACTAGCATTTCATCCTTTAGATAACATTTAGCAGAAAGGCCCTTTGGACGGAAAGTTTACAAAGAATTATTGCAGTTGTCTGCTTTGCGCATACATTTACTAAGGTCAATATATGTATGTGTGTACGTTTTTCACTTTCGCGTCACTTAGCAGTGACGTCTGCCGCTAATAAAAAAAAAAATTTTAACCGGGATCTACCAACAAAACTCAAAATGAAGTGATATCATTAGTTCTGTTCGTTATAAGTAAATATTATTTTTGTAGTCTTTTCTATACAGAAGAGAAATATTATTGTTATTAATTCATGTGAAAACAAAGATTGTAAGTGTGTGAGAGTATTATGTTGGGTGGTGTTGAAAATGCTAACAATAACAAAATCGTTATGGATTTAATTAAACATCTGATTTTGTATTTGCTTGTTTGTTATTCTTTTTAATTAAAAAATTAAGTGACATTTAATTGTCAACATATGTCATTTAAATATGATGGTTAGGTTTTGTAATGGCCATTTGACACGTCTGGTGACAGATGCTTTAACAGTTGTTTTTAAAATGGAATACTTCGATTTAAGAGCTGATATCTTTGCCATAATTTACATACATACATACATTCTTATATGTATATATAATGAGCATGCATTCATATGTGTAGTTATGAGAGGCTTAGAGCATAAGGGGTATAAGTGCAGAGCAAATTACTGTTAGAACTTTTTTTCTCTGTCACTTCTAGTGAAAAGAAAACATCTTGTTTTAGCTTTGAACTCATTACATACTGAGTAACACAGTACTTATTTTAAAAGTTTTTTAAGAAACGAAATTTTTATCAATATTGAAAGATAGATAGTCCAAAGAAATACAATACTTCGGTTCATTAATACTACGTTTATACATTTATTTGCAAATAAAAATTATTTCTAATTGTTTAACTCACTGTTTATACGGCAAAAATATTTTCGATATTACACCGGTAAAACTTCGATAGAAAACATTTAAGCGTTTTATAATTGCACCCGCCAAAATACTTTAGGCTCAATTTTAAATATTCAAAAATTGATCATGACCAATTTTTCCCCCACAAAATGTTACTTTTTAAAATTATTTCAGAGCTTATAAGCAAACATACTTAATCAGAAAAAATATGGCAGCATTTTACTCCTTATTTGCAAATAGTGTAGTCAATCAAGAACTCCCATAAGCTGTTCGCAAATAAAAAATTATTTCACCGTTTATGTGGCAAATACTTTTATTTGCGAATAAAACGTTCGTATAAACGTTGTTTAAGTAACGTTTCAAAGGGATATACAAATCTATCAAAAATGACGCAAGGCTTCACATAAAAAGCTATAACGATTTAAGTAATATTTTTACTAAAAGTGGTTTTTGCGTAAAATGCTATCTTTTTGTAACATGCAAAAAAATATTTTTTCCAATCAAAAATTGTTCTATAATTTTCATATAACCGTTATTATTTCAAATTGTGTATTGTAATCACACTACACAGTGGGGCAAAATTAAAATATTTTGGAAATAACTTATCCATTTGTATAGGGGTAGCAACACGTCCCAGAATTTGACATGGGCATAGCATAGGAGCGTTTGAGCTTAGCTTTTGAGGCTACGTGCCATCCACTTTCAGGTATGACGCCATGTGGTCTCAAAGTTGGGTACCTCGCACCTCCAAGTTTTTGTAATGTTTTGCATTTCTTTAATTTTTGTCTGACTTTTAAAAATTGTCTTAAAGGCCTAACGAATGGTAATGGTTAATCTGCATATTAATGGTTTAAAATTTTCGAGTTATAAGCATTTTAAAATTAAAATTTTTTGCTTTCTCGTTAACTACGGTAGAAATTATTCAAACAAATTTGCTGAAAATGTTACACAATATTTTGAAAAAACTGAACCAGCGAATAATGGTCGCAATGACAAATACAGCGCGAAAAAATTAGTTTTTTGAATGGCACAAAAAAAATTATAACTTTTTTGGTTTTTATTGACAACACTCCACCGTACATAACGATATATTTTGTATTTTATACTTGCAATATTTTTGTTTGACATCAAATAAGTATTTCGTTAAAAAAAAAATTATAAAAAATTTAATTATAATTTGTGTTAGACTTTTAAATGTACATTTACCAAGATGTTATCCCAAGTTTTATTCCTGTGTGATCTATAGCATGTAAATATATAAACAATATAAAAAAGTCTAAAATAGCGAATACAAAAATAAATTATATCAAGTAGCTCGAAATATTGTTACGATACTATCGCAAAAGTGGGCGAAGGCTAATTGAGCAAAAAGCTTTTTCGAGTATAATTGGATAGCGGAGTTATACGTGAAATTATATCCATGGTATCCCCAAGATATTGATCCACTGTGCAGACATTGCTCATTATCTGCATTGCCTACAGGGGTGTTATCCAAGAAAACGCTCGAGACTTGGAACAACGATATAAGATATGCTACAGAACATTATGCTTTTTTAGCAAGTCCTTATATTTCCTTACTTTTAACAAAACTGTTGAATTGAAACTCAGAACCCTTGTATCAACAACCCATGGCTTTGATTTCTCATAATTGTACTACGCACTTGTTAATTAATTCAGAAGACGGATGCAGAAACTAGTCAAGATTAATAAATAATATATAAATATCACAGTATGTGTGTACGAAGATATATGTAGAATTTAGAATAAATGTGTAAATAAAAATATGAATCCTCACCTATGAGAAAACAATAAAATCAATCATTATTATAATTATTATTACCAATTCGTTCGAATCCGCTGATTTGTATTGCAAGATCGTGTCCTGTTGTGTATTTATTTTTTACAGACTCTTGTGCTTTTAGCTAATTTTAAAATAGCCTTATGACTATTTTCGCGATAAATTGGACTTTAACACCACTGTGCGGTGAAAAATCAAAAATTTTAATTTTAAAAAGCTTATAACTCGATGATTTTAAAACACAAACATATAGATTAAGACACTATTTTGTAGGTATCGGATGAAGGCAAGAATTCTTTTCAGGTAGACATAGGGCAAAGCTTAATTAATTTTCATGTAAAAGATTATTCTGAACGACAGGTAAAAATTCTAAACGCCGTCTGTAGACGGTCTTGCCGGCTGGTATTTAATAAAACACACAGGTAAATCTGTGGCAAATAAATCTAAAATACATATTTTTTTCGATAGTGGTAGTCCCAGAAACAGTTTTATATTTATCTGACCGCATATATGTAGATCGCATTTGGAAAAAAAGGCCTGCGTGTCAGATTTTTCGCCGCGTTTGCACCTCTTTTTGGGATTTCTGTCCACCCAAACAGAAAGCTGGTAAACACCACCGAACCGAGTATGGAAAACTTTATGAACTGTGCCTTTCCCAACACCTTATATTCTAGGCTGGGGTAAAGAAGACGTATCAATATTTTGAGCAGATCGTATATTTTAAAGGAAATTAGTCCAGCAGCTACTTGCTCACGGAAAGCTAAAAGCTGTAAAAGCACTTCTTTATCGTCAACTTTATTGGATGCATTGACATTTTCGGAATGCGAACGCCGAACAACCTTATCATGATATTTCGAGTCTTAGTTTTAATATGATATCGACCTATGAGACCATTCATAAGACCTACTCCAATCAAGTGATCATTGTGTTCTCAAATAATTTTAGGTCAGTTTTTTTTATCGTATCAAGGAGTCTTTATGGTCGTTCGTTAGAGTTGCTTCTACCGAATTATTTTGAATTTTGCGCCACAGTAGTTTTTACAGATCTTTCAAGTCCTTAGATATTTCTGCTAAAGACTTTCTATAAAAAGGAGAAAATAATACTTATAAAATAAACGTAAAACGGTTATATCTCCAACGAAACCGACACTATTAGATTGAACTGATGGTACGGCAGCTGCACCTGTTGACAATGAAGACCGTGCTCTTTTTTATTTAAAGTATGCCTCTGTTGTGGTCGCGACGGTTCTTGTCCCTAAACGGTTTCGACTACTGCATCATTCTCAACAAAATTTAAAATAGCCGAGGTTATGTTCATCAAGGAAAAATTAATTTCCTCCGAAAATGAACCAACGTGTGTTATTTTGTTTCCTTTTTCCTTTGTAATTTGTTTCACACACTCGATAATGGCGCAAAATAAAGTAAGTTGGTTTATTGTCGGAAAGTACCGAGAAGCAAATATTTGTATTGCGTAGCTCCAAGCATAAAGTAGTCATATAAAGTAGCCAGAAAGTATGTTTATTCTCAACACAAAGAAGCCAGAAATAAAGTTTTCGTTTTTGGCTACTTTTCAAATTTAGAATATTTTTGCTTTTTCTACCCATACCAATACTTCGGCTGAAGTAGCAAAGAGGCTACTTCTACTTGCGGCTTTATTTATTTTTTTTTTGAAAAGTAGCTGTATCTAAAAAAGTTTAATGTTTCGGAATAAAACAGCGTCTAGCGCTACTTCTACGTAAAAAAGTTGGAGCTGTAGCCGTAGCTGTATTAAAAAAAAGGTAGGTAAAGTAGGAATTCAAACACTGACTTGCTGTTGTAGTTGACTTAGCAGTAGAAGCTCTTTAATATACTATTGTAACACCCTTTAATTTTATAATTTTAAATAATTATACTTTTTATTATACTAGACAAAGTATTGTACATTCATAGTTATCGACATTTTGTCAAATATAACGGTTCAATAGATATAGCTCAAATTACGTCCCCTATGGAAACACCCTTTAATTTTTATATTAATTATTGTATTACTTTTTGCCCTTTACACATAAAAAACATGTACGTATGTGCTATGGAAACACCCTTTAATTTATCAAATTATGAACTGATTTTAAAACAAATCTGTAATTAATACCTTTTAAATAAAGAAAAAAATTTCAAAATCGGTTTAGAACTGAGTTCTGTGGGCACAAACAAAAAGAGAAGCATCATTCAGTCGAATTGACAAACTCCTTTTTTTTTTAAGTCGGTTTAAAAAAGGAACTGCGCAGAAAAATATAAATTGAAAATTGGTCGAACTTTTAAAAAGTGCTATTTCTAAATTAATAATTATGTAATTTTTATACTCTTTGCATAATTTTTGAGTGGAAATAATATCTGGAAAAAACCTGTAAAGGTACATTGTATATGAAACCGTTAGTTGTATTTAACAACTCTCGCTTGACTTCAATTGGCTTATTAACAATTAAATTTTCTAGGTTATCAATTTTAATATTCGCTTTTTTGAAGTTTGTAACTTTGTTTTCGTTTTTATGATGAGCACTAAAAAGCAAACAAATCATGATGTTTTTATCACAACATGCCGCTCCATTCACACAGATGCACGTGAACAACACGCGTTTTAATGTCAAACAACATAAACAAACAACTTTGATTTCGTTTCTTCTTCTTTGAATAACAAATGATTTTACGCACTAATAATTTTTGAAAACCACATTCATTCTTGCACATTTATGCATTAATATTTCATTTAATGTTTTGTTAACACAAGTTTGGAACAAATCTTAAGAAATAAAAGAAAGAAACATCATCTCATAATTCACTCGGACAATGATTCAAACTCAAATGCAGCGACATGAAATTCTGTTTTAGTTATTTTTTACTTGTTTTTTTTTTTGTCATTAATGTGCTTTCTGGTGTATCTGTTGTTAATGTTATAATTATGGTAATTTTTGTGCATTAAAACGTTTTAATAGTCAAATGCCAAAATTGCTAAAAAAAAAGTGCGAGTGGCAAACGCAAAATTTGTATTCGCCAGTTCATAAACGAATTACTTGTTTATACAACTGGTAGTCGTTATATGTCTTAAGAACGGGGGCTTATCCTAAAGTTTGTTAATTTATCCTAATTCCTAATGTTTCAAACACGGCAAAGGAGTTTTCAAAACTCATTGAAGAGAATGTGAAAAAATTGTCGTGGTGATTTTCGATCGAAAAATAATTAAATTTTAAAAAATTATATATGACAAAAATAAAGTTTCAACAAGATGTCATGTCATAAGAGTGGCAACACTTTCCATTAGAAAAATTATATTAGATTAGTTATTTAAAATTAAATTAAAATTAAATTATATTAAAAGAGATATGTAATAATTTTGAAAGGTAAAGTTAATGAATAAGTAGCAGACCATATAAAATTGTGTGATTGTATTTAAACCTAGAGACACTGTCATAATTGAAATTCAGACCAATCGAGGAGTAAAAGTGTGCGTACGCGTGGAGGCTTAAACCATTTTGGTTATCCACGGGTTGCATTAAATAATCAATCATAGATACTGCATTACAATAACACGTAAAAGGTCAAAGCATGCACTAATTACGGGATATTTTACAGCAGTCGTCCGTTATTTAAACGAGCCTAGAAAACCTAGAAGAATAATTGAAAAAAACTTAAAAAATATTGTTTTTTTTTAACAAATTTATACCTAAATCGTTCCCTACAGATCCCATTCGGAAGAAACGAAAATAAAAAGTCAAATACAGGGTGTCCGCCGGGAAGGTACTTTACTTTATTTTACTTGCATTTTGATCTTGACAGTTCAAATTTGAAAGTCGTGATGTAGACACGTGTCAAATTTATTATGGAAAAATATTCGATAAACTAACGTGTTTTAATCGTTAAAACATTTTACAAAAATCTATCACTATTTATCGTGCTGTGAATGATTTCGAAGAAAGAGGGTCTTTAGGTGATAGGCCTAAGCTTGGACCACAGTGCACTGCAAGATCGACTGAAAACATTAATGCCGCTCCAGAAAGTGTTTCAAACAATCCATAAACCTAAATTTTACGTCGTGCTTAGTAGATTGGCCTTCAAAGAACAACTTTAGCCACAATTTTGCCGATTTTTACTAAAAAAATATTATAATGAGTGATAAGCCACATTTGCATTTGGATGGATATGTGAATAAACAGAATAATCGGCTCAAGGCAATCGAAAGCCTCAAAATTTTTCATCAGTCACGTTCGCATCTATTAAAAGTGACAGTCAGTTGAACGATTTGGTGAGGAAGAATCATTGAACTTTACTTCTTGGAAAATGAAAATGGCGTAACGGTAACTTTTAAAGGGGAACGATATAGTGATATGACTAAAAACTTTTTAAGGCCATAACTGCATGCTTTGGTTCCTATTAACATGTTGTATAAACATCAAATACATCCAGGACTACAATGGAATTACTGCGAGACATCTCTCTTCAAAAAGTTATTTAAAAAATAGTTATGTTGATTGGACTCCAAGGTTGCTTGATTTGATTGCTTCGGACTTCTTTTTTTGGAGATATAAGAAAAATTTATGCAATCAAAAGAAAGACGCTGGACGAACTCAAACAAAATATTAAATATTCGTGATAAAAATAATGAAATATCGAGTAAAATGTGTGAGAATATCATGAAAAATGTGCTCAAAATGGATCACATTTGTGAAGCGTACAGAGGCGGACAATTATCTGATATTGTGTTGCATACATAATTGCCGACATTAAAGAAAACATTTATATAATCAAAAATTATAAACAAACAAAGTAATATAACTTCCCGGCAGACACCCTATACCTTAGTCATTAAAATTTTGATTGGGATGAGGGGTTTCTAAATTGTATATTAATATATTCGAATTGCGATTATGTTTGATGATGATCTGACACAAGCAATAAAGAGATTGGTAACGCAGCTTTTCGTAAAAAATATTTAGAAAAATTTTGTTACAAAATTAATTTAATTAATGTGTTTTTATTTTTAAATTGTCAAATCTTTCCCTGACGTTTTTAAAACTTTTTAAATTTACCCACGCACAAAGATAAAAAATACAACTTTTAATGTCCAATAAAATAACGAGTGTTTTTAATTTCTTTATTTTTCATTTCCGTTTGCTTAGAAACGCATTTACGTATTTACGCGATTACATTTGTTAAAAACAGAAATTGTCTCCCTTTTCGTACTGAGACTGTTGTATTTCGATCCTTTACAAGTGTATTTTTTCACATTTTATTCTTGTGTTTAATGTAGTTTAACATCTCTTGACATTTGTTGTCATTAACAGAAATCCATTAGTTTGACAACAATATGGTACGACATGATTGCATCGATAATATCATCGCATATATTTTTGCAGTTTTTTTTTATTTCTGTTACAGCATTTGTTGTTATTATTTTTATACATATTGGACTTCAGATAACTATCGTACACTTGCAGCATGTTGCATCTTCAGTTATATTTCTGTATAAACGTTTGTGTAGGAAAACTTTGTTTTTGTTTTTGTATAAATTTCCAAGGCAGTGTTAAGCGTAGAATATATTTTCTTGCTTTTTAATTTGTTTTATAGATAGATCGTTAAAACGATCGATTGATCACATTTAACGCAAATTGCATATCGCGTGATTACAAAAATATTGTTTCAACTCCAGCTATCAAAGTGACTGAAAAAGATTTTATTGCTTTATGCAAAAGACTTGTTGCCATTTATCGTCCATTTACAACAAGATGACCGACCACATTAAACGACATTTTATTAAAAAACCGACAAAAGTGCCGGATTTTTTTTTCTCCAATCTGTTTTTTGGAATTTGCTTAACAGAAAATCTAAACTTCAGTTTAATTTTTATTTTTATTTATATTTATTTTTTTATTTTTTTGCACTGTTTTCGTTGTCTTTTATTTAAGAGAAAATCATTCTGTTTTACACATAATGCAACATGCACCTAATGCCACCACATACTCGTATGTAACTGTGATTGTATAAGGCCTGTTCACTAGCCTGGCTGCCTGACTCTTTTTCTTGTAATATTCCAACGCAACAGTTTTGTCTGTCTGTATGTGTTCCATGTTTTTGGTCCGTATTGGCATTTCATATGCACCTAAAATTTTCGGAATATTTTTTTGTTTTTCAGTATTTTATTACTTTTTTGTTGTTGTTTTCTGCGGCGTTCAGAACGCATACATTTTTTAATTTCAATATAAAAATTTACATAAACATGTTTTTTAACTTTAGCAACCAAATGGTTTATCTTAACGATGCGTTTTTTATTACCTTTGATTCTTCATTGCTTCTCTTGTTTCTTTTGTATACATTTGAGATCCCGTCTGTTTTGTTACCACAAGGACATTTGTATTCATGTATATGTTTCGCAAAATTTTATGGGGATGAAAACTTTTATATTTTTTTCTTATTTTAAATAAATTGTTTTTAATGAAAAGTTGTTTGATGTTAATTGTCTTGTCATTTGTTTTTTTTTTTTTTTTTTGGTTGCACATATTTAAAGGTCAAAATGATTGTCAATGCCAAAACAAGCTTAAAGTTTATCTGACTCTTTTTTTATTTGGTTTCAGAATCTGCTTAACAAGGGCATGGTCTTAAAATTGCATTTTCCGCATTTAGAGAAAAAAACCACCCATGTTGAAAGAACTGACTCTGCAATATGAAGTGGGTTTTTAAAAATTTTCGAACTGCTTTATGTTTCACAATATTTTTAATCATTCTACCGTTAATCCTTCACCGTATGAAGGCTCCTAAGGCAAAACCATTAAGTAAATTATATACACATAGAAAACAAAAATGGTTGTGTTTAATTATCCCGATTAAATTAATTACCGATATTGATTATTGAGGGTCAAAGCACGTCTCGATGGCCATTTCGTTACCGCTTACTTTCCTGAAGAATTAGTGACAAACATTTTAAATAAATAAAAGATTTTTGTCCAAAGAATAAAGTTAAGACAAAAATCAATGTTTAAGCAAAAACAACAATAACCAACAGTAACCCTATTTTTTCTTTCTCCCCTGTATACGGCTGAATTTTAATCTAATCGGGATAATTAAAAAAAACTAGCACGAAGTTTTTATAAAAATTAAATATTAAAAAAAATATTCCCGTGTCTTTAATTAAAAAAATGGTTGTGGTATAATTGCAAGAAGCATATTATGTTTCTTTGGAACAATATGATGCTGAGGTAAACAAGTCATGATTCTTTTAAAAAATATTTGAGTTGCAATAAGTGATTTCTTTTAACAAATGATCACAAAATGATTATCACAAAATTTTTGCCAAATTTTAGTTCAGACCTATTTCATATATTTTTTAATTTGTTATTATTATCTTTTAATAAAGTTATTATATTTTTAAAAAGTTCAGCCAATTATTGAAAAAGATTTAATTGTCAACTATTTTTTGCTGAAATTCTTACCACAACAAAATGTTTATATTTTTTAGCAGCATGATTATATATTTGTAAAACATAAAATATATTATTAATAAATGTGTGATGTATAGCTATAAATTAACGAATATAAATTAATTTGGAGTTAAAAATAATTCTAAGCTATCGTTCTCTTACTTACTGAGGAGTCAAAGCTTCATATCGGAATCTACTGTCCACAAAATGTCATACCACTAATAATATTTGATTACAAAGCAAACTAATCCATACATTTCTGCAGATTTTCTACAGCCAAAAGATTAAAAAAAATAATAATAACAAAAAGCAGAACAAGAATTAATGATTTTTTAGTTTGTTGACTAAAAGCCTTAAAGAAGAGGAAAAGTCGTAAATATTTTATACATTAGGAAAAACAAACGTACTGCACACTTTTCAATTAGCAACGCTTAAATGTCTTACAACCACCTCAACAATTTAAAGTACCCAGATACCATCATTTGTAAATGTGTGTAAGTGCCAACTAAAGAAAATCAATGAATTTTATGTTGCCCGTGACATTAAAGGATTCGCAAACATAGAAATACAAAAGCAGCAGCAACAATATGGAAACTTTTAATGAGCAACACATTATTTTATATGTTTAAAGAAAAAAAAAAAAAATAAAGAAAAATAAAATAACGCATAAACAGGAAGCACGTGCCCAACAAGGACATATTGATCGAAAGGATACAAAGAGCCGGCGGCCACCTCCATCCAAACACACATTTTAGGTACGAGCATTAATAAAAAATGTTTAAACGTTTGTATGCAAGGATTAATAATTGACGCGTTGACGCGTACATTGGCTTTATTTGTTTTTGTTTTATGTAGTAACATACACACACGAGTGCGGGTACAACCCTGAGCTGACACACCTCCTTTGGCCACAACAAAGCAATATGTAAAAAGATACTTGTTGTACTGCAAATGATGTTCCTGTTTTCCACCGCCAACCAACCATCCCATCCGTCCAACTATTTATTATTTGAAATAAAAAATGAGTGAAATTTATAACCGCATCAGATGCATTACCTTCACAACGGGGTGTATTCCAAAAAACTCATACTTTACTGCTGCTGCAGCTCCTGCCACTACTTCTTATCCTTCGCATCCTCTTCATTATCTTTATCAAGATACAGCAGTAACAACAAGAATAATGAGAAAGAGGAAAAAAGAGGTTGGAAACATTTCACACCGTTCAAAATTGATACATACGTTCATAATTTGTTCAGGGTGTTTTATTATTCTATTCCTTGGATTTTATTTTCCAACAGTTTTCAGTTTGTCAGTTTGTGTCCCGCCTGAATGTTTGTTCCATTCATGTTCTCTAAAGTATGAGATTCTAAGTGTTTTCCATCTTTAGATTTTCAGAGTAAATCAGGTTGGGGTTAAGAGTGTGTGTTGATGATGTTTTGAAAATTAATTACAATAACGAGTGAAAGTGTCACACACCGGATACAAAATAAAAATCTAGAAGAAGACGACAACGACGACGACATATAAGAAATTTAAAAAGAAAGTTAAGTATTTTTTAAAGAATTTTATTATATTTTATTTTATTTTATTTTTAAGAAACGGAAATACATTCTTAAAAATATAAAACGTAAATAAAACAACTTTTGACTAAAGGGCACAATGTCTAAATAAAAATAGGAAACAAATGAAACTTTTTGCTTGTAGCAAATATAAAATTAAAAAATATTCATAAAGTTTTTTGTTTTTACGATTCGACATGTCTCTTGCAATACACAAAAGTATTGAACTTTTGAGATTAATATACCTTAAGGTCATTTCAATTAAAACCTTTTAGTAAAGAATTATTTTGGGCAAAAAGATATATAAAACAATAAAAAAAAGGTGGCAACGGAATATTTTTTGTTTTTCTTATGTATTATCTAACGACTTAACAAACACTATGTTAAAGAAAAGTTCTTTAAATTTTTTAAAAGTCTAGCTATTAACATCTTTTATACCAAAAACAAAATGGTTAAACAAGCATCAACGACCAACTTAGTTAAATGGCTAGATATTATGTGAATGGAAATAACTTTTGGACAAACATAAAATGGAAACAAATGAGAGTGCTATATTCAGCTATGCCGAATCTTATATACCTTCACCATCAAAGAATAAAAACTAAGTACTACACATACATAATTTTATATAAGAATGTCATGGGCTCCTAATGGGTTAAGGATTTAAAAAAATTTTATTTTTATTTAGTATTTCCTTAAGGATCTCATCAAAAGCTTTTAAATGATACACATATTGATATTTTCAAAAATTTTGAAATTTCAGGATCCTCCTAACCCGGAAAATATGAGCGAGCGACAATTTTTTCACTTGATGTTTTTTTCTTTTAATTCGCTATCGCAATGTGTATTTGTTATATAATATGAAAAAATTAGAGGTAGGCGTGGTGTTTTGCCCTCTGCGTCTAAGGGCATGGACCGATCTTGTTGATTTCCAATAGCACCTCTTTTGACACTATGTCCGATCGTTTGACATTTTTATTTTTTTAGTTTAAAGTCACATGATATATTAATAAATATGTAACTTTTGTGTATTAATAGAACAGATATGTGTTATTGGTAAATTTTCGCTTTCAGTTTGGTTGAGATGAGGTAAGTTCGTTGCTGAAAGTGTCTGTGTGGAATTTGGGGAGCACGACAATATCTATTTAGAGTTTTCGTGTTCTAGGTTGGGTGCGCTAGTGGGGAGTGTGACATCTGACTCTCCCTCAACAGTGTTTCTGTTTTAAAGTCAAGTTTTTTTTTTTTGTTTATGGTTTGTTTATGCAGTTTTTTTTTTATTTGTTGTGAAACAATTGATATGTTTATAATTTCTCTTGCAGATTTGGCGGGGTAGGGAGTATTTATAATTTTATGCCAATCTAAAAGAGTTGGTAATTATAATTACTTGCCATGAAGTAATTATAATTAAGGTGTTAAGGAAAATAAAAGAGAATTAGTGATTTTCCTTTATTTCAGTTAAGAAATGGGATTAATAACTCACCTTGTAGGTTTAGCCGGGTTAAATAAAAGGTAAGTAAATATTTAAATTTGGTAAGTAAATATTCAAATTTGTGTTGATTTATTGCTTCATTAGGTTGTAAATTCTTAGGGTAAGTATTATGTTCTTCAAGTTGTTGGTGAGTAAAATAATCTTTTACACATAAGTAGGTAAGTTTAAAGTTGTAAGTTGCAGATTTCTTAGAGTAAGTATTACTTTCTTAAAATTGATGTTATCTTCACAAAGGTTTGTATAATAATAAATTTTTGCATTTAAAAATTTGTCTTAAAACTTTGGTGGCAAAAAAAAACGTTAGCTACATTTGTATTTTGTTGCTTACGACCAGTACTAAATTCAAGGTTGCCAGTATAAAGTTTTAAGCTTTCCAATAGAGTTAATTTAATCCATGTTTTACTATCCAATAAAAAATATACATTTTGTATTATATTGTCCAAACGATGTTTGGACAGTTGTGTTTGTCTTCCTGATGTATTCGGGTTAGAACCTTCCCTTAAATGATAATGAGTTGGCTGGGAGAACACTGCAGTGGAACAAAGGCACATAACAATATGTTTGCCGAGGCATACTTGATTTTAACACTAACACCGACGGACAAACGCACATCGCTCAAACGACTTCGCTATGCATAAGAAGTTAGAATATATAAACTTTATGGGATCGGAAATGGATATTGTAGAAATTATTGCTTTTAGTGATGTAGAAGATATTATCAAATGTCGATGCTTTTGCATATCACGTTCTTTAAGTACTGACATCTTACATTTTACTATTGGCTATTTCAGCAAATCGCTTAATAAAGTAAAACGTGATCTTTTTCAATTTAATTTTTATTAATTTCGGATTTCAATTGTGGATATTATAAATTAAGTGCAGCACTACATTCTGCTAACGTCAAATTTTTCTTGTCTTTTTTTTTGGAAAACGTCCGCATACATTTGTAAAATATTTTTTCTTTCTAAAAAGGTTTTAAAGAATTAAAAATAAATAAACTAAAGCCAAAATAATTTCGATTCATTTTATATTTATGCCCTAATGTGCTTACGTATGCTGACAACACAACTAAGTTATGAAGATTTACCACGACGAAAGTTTTAGAATTGCGATTGGCGAGATCCTTTGCAATATTTTTGGTCATATTATAAAGACTTAGGTTAGGTTAGGTTGCCGTCTGCGTAATAAGACCGACTCACTTGGGTCCTAAAGGTCCCATTGTGTCACCTGGAAACAGGATGTGCAGGGATCAGATTCAGGTCTCTACGGCACCATGAAAGATCCAAATCCAAACCACCCCGAGGACCGGATAAACAAGTTTATTCTAGCCACATCGGATAAGTCTGCAAGACCATGCAGTCTCGAACTGCCGAAAATGGCCGCTCTATTACCAGAAAGAGCTCGGCAGTGGCGGAGCAGATGCTCCACCGTTTCCTCCTCTTCCTCATCTTGACAACTTCTACAGTAGTCATGATGCGGAAGATTCAGTCTCCTAGCATGGGCACCAATGACGCAGTACCCCGTCAGCACAGCCACCAGTATGCCCAGCTGCCCCCGAGGAAACCTCAGTAGATTTGCGGATCTCCCACTATCGTACTGAGGCCACAGTGTCCTCGAGACGCTGCAGGTAACCTCTTCAGACCATCTAGACTGTGCAGCCCTAAAGAGTTCCTTCCGAAATAAAGCTTTACAGCAGCTTAATGGCGAGTTCGTCCGCGACCATATTTCCGGATATGCTCGAGTGAGCTGGCACCCAAAACAGTTCCAGGTTGGAATGTCTCGCTATCTCGTTAAGAGATGTCCGGCATTCACGAACCAATCTGATGTCGTATAGACACCTGATAAGGAGTTAATCGCGGCCTTGCTGTTAGTACAAATCTGAATATCCTCTCCGTATATCCTGTGGTACCTCATCTAGCAAGCCGCCCTTATGATGGCTGAGATCTGAGCCTGTACCAGGCTACATTGATCACAAAGCCTGAACTTCATCCTGATCCGAAATCTAGGAATGCTGTACCTCGCTTAGCTGCCTTGTATATGGTAGCTAGCCCCATACTGGAAGTAATGATAATGTTAGTCAATATATAGAGATTTAAAGAAGGAATAAAAATTTAGGCAGCCTTATTCAATCGAAGAATTAACGTAACTCGCTTTGACTCTCTTGGCGGAAATTTTAATAATGAATTACTCGTATAGGCGAGTTTTGGACTGTATTTTCCCAGTACCACGATGCTGCTGATATTTTTCACTTAAGACAGTTCTTAATATGACAGTAGTTTGCACAATTAATGTTTATATCGAAGATATATTAATAAATATAATATAAAAAAATGTACCCCAGTAAGGATAAAAGGATAAAGCTTTAGTTATAAAAAAGAAGTAAAATATTTGACCAAAAAATCATAACCAAGATTTTTAAAAATATTTATTCAATATTTCCTGACACGTATTATTACGAATGACGTTTTATAATATAATAAATGTCCTTTCTTTATAAATGTCCTACCTATTATATTGAGTAAGGTCTTAAATCTTTTAAAAGGTATTTGAGAAGGATAAGAAAGACAAAAGTTCTCAACACTTTTAATGTTTTTCTGTTTTTAACTGTCAATAATTCTTTCAAATAAAAGCCAACTTTAAGAGAGTATGGCTACATAAATTAGATTAGATTAACTATTGGAAAACTCTTATATCTCCAAATTTTATACTTTTTCAACTGTTCAATAGCTTGGCAATATACATAAAATTACAGCAACTATAGGGTCACCCTTTAATTTCCAAATTCAAATTATATACTTGCTTTTGTAGTAGATTTACCAATCAGATTCTGTGTAAATTACCACTATCTGTCTACAACGGTTGAACAGTTTGCCCATATACATCAGATTATATCAACTATTGTTAAACCCTTTTATTTATAATTTAATATTTTTATACTTCTTATTGTACCAAAGAAAGTTATGGACATTCTGTCTATAATTCAAGTGTTTGTATGTAACAGATCTAAAAATATAGAACAAATTACACATATTTTGGGAACACCATTTAATATCCAAACTCAAATTATAAGCTTCTTTTTATAGCGGACTTAGCAATACAGATCCCTTTAAAACTTAAGCATTCTGTCTATAATGGTTCAAAATTTCGGCCACATCAACTATTTAACTTCTAAATCCAAATTGTATACTTGTTGTTATAACGGACTTAGCAATACAGGTTCGTTCTTTACAACTATTAAAAAGTATGGTCATATAAATCAAATTAAATAATGGCGCAACCTTTAATTAATAATTTTTAATATTAATACTTGTTACTATAACGGGCATAGCAATTGACATTCTGCCCAATTTGCAAGCGTTTGTCTAAAACGGTTCAAAAGATAGGCTCAAATGAGTAAATTTACATTAAATATGGGGGCAACCTTTAGTTTTTGGATTTAATTTTGTATAACTTTTTTTATTGGGAGCTATAGTAATGCGCAGCGATTCTAAATTTCACAGCAGTGCCCTTTACAGTTCATAATACACGTAAAAATATGTATGTTGTATGGGGACACCCTTTAATGTTTAAAATTATAAACTGTGTCATATGTGTTACCAAAAATCTTCAAAATGGGTTCAGAAATGTCTGAATTCTGCAGGCACAAATATTAAAAAGCAATATTCAGTAGAATTGCTAACCTCCTTCTTTTTTTTAAGTCGTTAAAAAAGTACTTGGAATTATTAAATGGTAAACAGTGTAATTTTTGGACCAGCTTGTCAAAAAGAAATTTTCATTCATCTATTTTTCGTCGTGCTCTTAAATAGGGTTATCCTAAGGATCCCGTTCTTGTCATTCCATACACATTAGTAAAATTCAAAAACTTTAGAAGCAGTTCATGATTTCCTGCTTACGAGGTCTGGAATGGAAATCCTGTATTCTGCCCTTTTATATTAGCACATGTAATCTTATAAAGATACTTTTAAAAAGATTTATAATAATAGAAAAAACTAGTTTTACACAATAACTAGCAAAAGGAATTTAAATAATTTTCTCGTGCTTGAAAAACTTCATTTAATTCGCACTATAGATTTTTTAACCATATTTCGATACGATGAAAACAATGATTTTGGAGACCCTATCAAACTGATGGAAATTTAAAATTTGTTACCAACTGCAAAACACGATGGAGGTAAGGTCGTGGTTTGCATTCCTCTGCTCAATGTTTGGATATGATTCTGACTGCAAACCTATGGAGTCACATGGACAGGCATATCTGGAAAAAATAAAATTTCTAGCAAAGAAGATCTAAACAGAGTTCTACTAGGAGAATGAAATAAATAAAATATACAAATTTTTATAGATCTTAAAAGTTCTGAAGTTGGCTGTGTATACACTTTTTGATGTGATGCTTTTTCTTTTTGGATTAAAGTTTAGTTTTCATTCGAGAATCGTTGTTTCATTCAAGGCTTTTTTTAAATGAATATATATTTATTATTAAAATGTTTATGACTGAACTTTTAATAGGAGAACTCAGAATTTGTGCGTTGTATGTAGGCTTTCTAGTGTTAATGTATGTTATTTATTTCAGTTCATACTGGCTTGGAACAATTAGAGGAAAATAATGGTTTGCTTTATTTGAATTTTTTATGAAATTAGATATTATAAATGAAACGAAATTGGTTTTTTTTTTGGCTTAAGTTCATTTTTTTAATTTCTAAAAACTTTTTTTAACTTGAACAAATACATTGATTTGTATGTGGACTTCGTCCAACCAAGTAATATTAATATGAATACTCCTATTCTTATTTACAAAGTTAGTTAGTAGAATAGATGATGTTTACAATGTACACAATTTAAGGAAAATAAACCATTATTTCTCTGAAAAACGTCCGCATAAAGGTTTTTAAGAATTATTTATACATAAAATAATAATAGATAAAAAAATAAAATAAATAAAAATAAATAAAGAATCTCTTACTCCTTTTATCAAAGATCTTTTGCTATTAGAATTGCTCGGTGTTGAAATAAATTACCTTATGAATTACGTACGTTTTCTGACTCGAACAATGTCTTTAGACTTAAATTGTTAAAGTACCTTTCCGGGGATAACATGCACTTTGATTTGTTTCTGCCTTGTATTTTTGCACTTTTAACGTCTATTCATCACTTTTTTTGGATCTTTTTGCTCTGTTTCATTACTATTGTATCGGTTTTCGTTTTCAACATTACGGCTGGGGACCCTTTTGAGGTTGTTAGGAAATTTTTTTCTCTTAATATTATTTTTTTTTTACATTTACTTTTCTTTGTTAAGACAAGTTTTTTGTGACACTAAAGCATAGGAGGATATTTCAGACTTTTTTGTCCATAGGCTGTGAGATAAAAATAATATAATGCTTTCACCTCAACTTAATTTTAATGATAATTTTATGACTAGTTTTATTTATAGACTGAAAAGTTTAAATAATTAAAATATTTCTCCTCATGTATTTTACTGCAAGTTGTTGCACAATATTTATAAAAAACCCCATAATCAGAACGCAATACACATATATTCGAAATTGCCTTTAAAATTACCGGTTTCCCAGACTGCACTGAACAAATACAGATTAATCTGTGTTGCATTATTTTATTAAAAATAACAAGGTGGAAAATTGTTAATAATCACACGACCATTCATTAGGCCGAAACAGAGGGTGGAAATAACGATGTCTTAATTTGATTATAATGTTTCGTGAATTAACCGTATTTTTTTTCATTAAACAGGGGTTGTAAAATGTGCCATCAATATGCAAAAATTTAGAACAATTTTTAAACGTATAAAATAGAAACGCATTATTTTTTATTATTATAATTTGGCATATCTTGGCGCACAAAAATATAATTCGATGTTTACAAAAACCCACAAAAATTTAACGCCTGATGAAGCAGGTTTGGAGGGTGAATTTTAAGTATCAATTTCTACCCTCATGCTAATAGATTCATTTAAGGATAAACAAATAAAACTCATTTAGATACATTATCACAAGTTGAACAGCAAAATAACATTTTAAACATTCAAATGGCAGAGCCAGTTAATGATAAAGACGTATAGACGGACAGATAGATAGACGTACAGACAAACTAAAAGTCAGCCAGCATCATCGTTATCTTCATTTTCATTATCCTCATCATCATAATCTAATTTTATTTAATTTAATAGATCTAACAAAAGCAACAATAACATTTAACAGTTTCTTTTTCTTGACTCTCAAACAAAAAACTAAAACACACCCTTAAACTGATTGTACTTAAATTTGGTGTTGGAAAGAGGAAGTTCAATAATAAGATAAACATCTCGAATTTCCAACCCCATAAATGTCAGATAATTGAAATCAGAATCTTGTTAGAAAAGCTACACAAAAATAACAAAAAAGTAAAAAAAAAATCAAACTCTTAAACAATGACGGGCTCTTGGGCAGAAACTGATTTGACTTTTGTACAAACAGCTAGTTGGAATAAAATTGTATGTAAAAATTGTTTATTTAGAAGAGGGTCAAAATCCAAACAACTGGACGCACACTTCTAGACTTAAGAATTTCTTTTGTTTCTGTCTTGTCTTTCTGCTTGTGCAAACAAATGTTATTAAAAATTAATCAAAGGTCAACAGTATTCCATACAAAAGGATGTCATTTCTGTTAAAAAAAATAAAATACGAAACTACTTTTTAACAGCAGCAAAACCAAAGCTTATTTATTTATGCTCAACTTGTGTATAATCTTTGAAATAAATTCTTGTAAAAAGTTTTTGTTTCAATTAGGAAACTATCAGTTTTGGACTTTTGGACATTTTTAGCACTTCTTATTCTTATTAGATTGACAGGCTTTTTGCGTATTTATTACTTTATACAACAAAACTAAAAGCATTTCAAGGCAATTTGAAATTTCGTAACGGAATTACAGTTAAACCTCGATTAACCGGCTCGCGCGGGACCGGGACTAGCACGGATAATCGAAATACACGGTTAATAGAGGTTTTATTAAAACGTATAAAATTTAATTTTTTTTAAATTGTTTTTATTCAAGAATTCAATTTATGTATATATTTATAGATTCAAATATACCACATATTTTAATTTAAAACACACAACTATTCGTTTATTTAAAATATTCTTATATATTAGTTTGTTTCGTTGTTTTTAATTGTTTCTTAAATAAATGGTTTTGAATACGATGCATCTGAAGTTTATCTGTTTCTGATATAGCCGGAGAATTTTCTACGAACTTTAACAAAACATTACAGGCCTCTATTGCCTGTGATAAAGTTGGAGTTTCAATTTCAGTCTCTTCATCTTCGGAATTTGAGCTATGATCACTCTCCTGAGCTTGATTGACCATGTCAATGATTTCATTGTCTGATAAAATAGCAAACGGCATAACATCAGTATCGCACTCCATCCACTCTGATAAATTATCAATGGAACAACCAGCCGGTATTTCTATATCTGATTGTATTTCAGGACGGCCACTTAGTTCATTTTCAAAAGCTAGTAAATTAGACCAAACATTGATCAAAACCTTGGCGGATACTGCATCCCAAGAAGCAGCTGCTGTCCACATTGCTATTTTTATATTTAATGATTTTACGAATTCATGTCTGCTGTTTGCACATAAGAGTTTCTGCACAATTGACTTGCGATAATTGCATTTAAAACTTCGAATCACTCCTTGGTCCATGGGCTGAATCAAAGATGTGCAGTTGGGAGGAATATATTTTACTACAACGTTTTCAGACATCATTGCGTCCACATCTGGGTGAGCTGGGCAGTTGTCCAGAAGTAAAAGAATTTTACAATTTCTTTCGAAACCACTTTGTTCCATATGTTCTCTAACTTCTGGTACGAAATTATTATTGAACCACTCCAAAAAAATTTGTTGGGTTACCCAAGCTCTTTTATTGGATTTGTAAATTACAGGAAGGCTCTTAACGTTTTTTAAAGCTCTTGGCTTCGCACTTCTTCCAATAATCATTAATTTACACTTATGAGTCCCAGCTGCATTAGCACATAACAAGGCTGTGATTCTTTCCTTAGACTCTTTGTATCCCTCAATGGAACGTTCACTTTCACAGGGTAAGGAATATTGAGGTAAACATTTCCAAAATAGGCTGGTTTCATCCGCGTTGTAAATCTGCTCGCTTGTAAGTTTTTCCTTCTGAATATATTCCTTTAAATCCTCCACGAACATTGTAGCAGAAACATAGTCAGCACACTCTTTTTCTCCCGATGACTTCAGCCTTCGAATTCCGTTCCTCTTTTTGAATTTCTCCAGCCATCCAGATGAATAACGACACTCGGAATTAATGTTTAACTCAGCATGGAAAAATTTTGCTTTTTCAATAATCATCTCTCCTAAAGTTTAAAAAAGTTGTTGCTGATTCCATACTACACCATTTTAAATTGTAAATGAGAAATTTAAAGTTGAAATAGAGAATTTTAAGTTGAAAATGAGAAATTTTTAATTGAAAATGAGAACTTTTCAAATGAATTCAATTGAAAAATCCGCATTTTCAATTCAAAATTTCCCATTTACAATTTTAAATTTCTCAATTAAAACTTAAAATTTCTCATTTACAATTGAAAAAGGTATATGTGCGCCCTGCTTTGAAGTAAACTTACCTGAAACTGGTGTTCCCTTAAATCTTTCTTGTCGAAACCATTCACTTAATGCCAAATCTACTTCCGGATTTTCAGAATTTTTGAGCGTATATCTATTGAATCACTTTTAGAACCATAAAGCAAAATTTCTTCTTTCTTTTTCACTAAATCGCGCACAGTTTGCTTACCAACTCCATACTGTTCAGATAGTGACCTTACAGGTATGTTCTTATCGTAATCGTTAATCAAAGCAATTTTGTCTTTAATTGAAAGAACTTTTCTCGCTCTCTTTGGCAATTTGCTATTTGAAGGAGCCATCGTCCCAAAACAAGTGCTAGCAGATCAAATTTCACTTACATAATGAATTAAAATAGAAGCACGTAGTACAATTGTGTTTACACATTAAAAAGGGGAATCACCGGATTGAAATTAATATATGTAATAAAAAATTATATGAATGCTGCACGGATAATAGAGGTAAAGCACGGTTAATAGAGGTAAAAAACCAAAGCACGGATAATTGAGGTAAAGCACGGATAGTAGAGGTAAAAAATCAAAAAGATCTGCATGCCGGTTAATAGATGTAGCCGGTTAATAGAGGCCCGGTTAATAGAGGTTTAACTGTATTTTTAAAGAATTGTTTATAATAATTAGCAATTCCCGCTTAAATGCACTTGATTAACTGGCAATGTCTGCTTTATTTTCTAGTAAAACACTTAATAAATCTGAAGAAATCCGTTCGCTTAATCGCATTCGCTAAGTGTACATTTTTCATTTATCAGCACTGTAAAAACAAGGGGGTTTTCAATACGACAAACGTTGCTTTTTTTATGCTTGCGCCCGCAGAACTCAGTAATTTCTAAACCGATTTAAAATTTCTTTATTTGAAAGCTGATGCTTCCAGATTGGTCCTGTTTTAAGAACAGTTCATAATCTCAAAAATTAAAGGGTGCCCCATACAGGCAGACAGACATGACAGAATGTCGATTGCTATGACCATTATATTAATATGTATATTGTATTACCAATTTAAAGGGTGCCCCAATAATTCATTAATTTGATGTATACGGCCTTACTGTTGAACAGTTGTAGACACACGGTTAAAATTTACAAGGAACTTGTATTGGTAACTCCGCTATAACAACAAGTATACAATTTTGGTTTGAAAATTAAAGAGTGTCCCATTAGATGATGGAATTTGATGAATTTTTCCAAACTCTTGAACCGTTATATATAGATAGTGGAAACTTACAAGGGACTTGTATTGCTAAGTCCGATATAACAACAAGTATACAATTAGAATTTAGAAATTTAAGGGTGTTCTCAAATTGAAAGTGATTTAACTACATGGCACCCATATCTATATACGAGTACACTTGAAATTGGAGAGAATGTCAACTACTTTGTCTAGTATAATAAAAAGTATAAATATTTAAGATTATAAATTGAAGGGTGTTGCAATAGTTACTGTAATTTGATGTATGTAATATAAAAGCTGTTGAACCGTTATGACAGAGGGATGAAATTAACAAAGAACCTCTAATTCTAAGTCTACTGCAACAGCAAGTATAAAATTTGAACTCAAAAATGGATATAGCCAAACTGTTGAACAATTGTAGGCAGTCAGTTAAAATTAAAAAGGAGCTGTAGTTTTATTCCCCTGTAACATGTATAAAGTTTGGTGATGGAATATAAGGGTGTCCCGATATTTAATGTAAATTGATGCATGTGGCTGTTCTGTTTTGATGTCGGTTTTTTTCAGAATTATTTATGATCCCTACATCACAAAACAGTTGCTTATTTCTGTCGTGATTAATATGATAAATTAAGAGAAATTAATCCTGCAAAAGCAGTTTTGATATTTAGTTGATGAGGCACGAATGAATTTCATAGGTTTACCGTTACTCGTTTATACGAATAGGATTGATCACAATAATTCATAATTCATATTTTTAATATCATATGCCGTTATGACTTAAGGTCTATTTAAGCATTTAAATATTTTTAGTCTCTCTGGATTTGTAATCTATTAATAAAAACAAACTGTAACAAAATTATGTGCATTAATCTGAAAGTTCTTCATCTTTATCAGTTGTTGGCAAAGACCGCAATAATACTTTTTTTGTAAAATATGTGAAAAGCTTTAGTAAATTGTAGTAAACAATTTAGTCAAATAATTAAATTCTGTTCTATATGTATGTACATATACCTGTATTATAATTATTACTCATTAAAACCTTTTTTTTAATTGCTGACATCAAGTGCAAATTTCTATAATTTTAATTACAATAAATCTTAAAAATTGCTAATCATTTAAAAACTAATTGGTTTATTCCTTTTTGCTAATAATAGATGCTTGAAAGCCCCACTTGTGCAATGAAAGTAACTTGTTATAATATGTTTAGATCTGCTAATAGAGAATAATCAGTTATTTATTTTTTACTCTTCAACAAAGGTGAAAAAGAGAATATCGTAGTTTGTTATTTGGTCTACAATTTCTATAGTATCTATTTGCGACCTCATAATATTCTGAGTTCTTTCTTATGCATAGCAAATTCATTTAAATTGAAAAAATTTCAAATCAAATTTAGAAAATTTTAAACGAAAATAAAAAAATCAATTCGAAATTGAGAAAATTCTTAATGAAAGTGCGAATTTCTATTTAAATTTATAAAATTCCAAGTAATTTTTAAGAAAAATAAAAAAAATATTAAGAAATATTTACCGAAAATAAATATAAATAATAACCTACATTGGTGCAACTACACATCAGGCATTATTTAAATGGATAGACGTAGGAGTTCGTAAAGAGCTGAGGGCACCAATTAATTGATTAATTGATTGGTGGGAAGAGTGAGGAAATAAATTATTAGATCGTTCCCTCCCAGTCGTCTGGAACTTATTTGCCACAACTTTTTAGCCACATTTTTACGATTGAGCCCTAGTCAAAAAATAAAAAGTAAGATGAAAATAAAGATGAATGTACCAAACGAAAGTCCCCTTAATGTAGCAGAGCATATTAATTTTTTTAAAACATGTATTACTGCTGAAGATTGCAACGGAGCTATAAAACATCCTACAACATCTTCCCAGTCTGCATTCGATGTGAAAGATATGTCCGTTGGTAAATAACTCTACGTAGATTTGTATTAATTTTTTTTATTTTATTTTCTTGATATACATTTTTATTAAAGTTAGTTCGTCAATTTAATAAAAACATTAATTTTATAATTTAATTTTTTAGTTTAAAATTAAAACTCCTGAATATTATTTGGAATTTACCCAATTTTAAGTTTATATTCTCATTTTCATTTGAAATTTTGTCAATTTTAGTGAAAAACGGTGTAGTTGAGCTAAAGAAAATTTAAATACGATAATCGACTATTCATAGTTTCGAATATTTTGCTGTTGAAAATCAGCAAGATAGGACCATGCCTCTAATTTTTCCATATCATTTTTTTTTCTTTCGTTTGTGTTTCTGCAGGTGGTTGTTGTTATTAAAATTGTTTATCAAATTAAAATTGATAGAGAAGTTGATTGATGAAGAAGTTTTAGTTTTAAATTAAAAAAATTTAATTGAAAAATTTACATAATTTTTTTTTTAAGTTAACAAATTACCATTAATTAATATAAGTATCAAGGATTTTAAAATGACGGGCAGGGAGTGTTCTGCGCCATTAGGTTCGAACGAACTCCTACAGCCATCCATTAAAATAGCTTCTAATGCATCAATTGTACCAATGTATGTTATTATTTATTTGAAAATATTTTAGATTTATCTTATGTAAATATTTCCTAATATTTTTTTAATTTGTTTAAACATAATTTGTAATTCTCTTAAGTTAAAATTCGCGATTCCATTTGGACTTTTCCCAATGTCAAATTGAATTTATCGTTTTCATTTAAAATTCTTTAAATTTCATTTGAACTTTCCTTAATTTAAATAAAAAATGTATTAGAACTAATTTCATTAATGATATTTAGTTTAGTTTACAATGAAAGAATTCTCAATTTCTTGGTGAGGTATGTTTTTATTTATAATTTAATTAAACAAGTTTTAATTCTAAACTCTTTTTTATAACTTCCTTTTGCAATAAATACTTATATTTGTATTTAATAAAACATTGTTTTACGATGCCATGTTTACTTTCTTTTCTGCTTTCTTTTCAAGACAAATAACTTTAGGAAAAGTGTGCAATAAATGCTTGTGTGTATTTCTTTTTTGTATTTTGGATTTTCCAAAGAGATTAAATATAAGACAAGAAAACAGAACATGGTCTTAGCAAAAGACAAGACATAGTCGTACCAACATATAAACAGATATCGGATACAAAGCTAACAAGAACAACATCAACTATAAACTATGTCCAACAACATTTTGTAAAGACCCAGGAGGTCCGATTTTTTTCTGGTTGCCTGTGTTTAAAATGATTTTGTGTTGTTGCTTGTTGTTTGTTAAACAGTTGTGCCAAAATACCACAAAATCTTTTGTTTAAACAAATAAACCGCTAGTAGTTTTTAGTAGTATGTTGTACTTGTATATAAACATACAGAGTTGTTTTTGTTTTTGTTGTTACTGTTATTATGTTTGCAATAATACTCTTGTACAGTGTTTCCTAAACATCAGACAGAATAGAATGCTATGAACAGACATTACAAAATATACGCAACTAAGATTGTAATTATAACTTTTATATTTTAAATTAAAACTAAAAGATTGTAATTATATGACTTTCAAAAGCAGTCTCGTATTAACTTTATATGCAGGATTCCACAATTTAACGATATAATTCTTTCTTAGTTTTCAGTTTTTTTTTTTTTTTTTTAATAATTTTAAGGTCAATGTTTTACTTTAACCAACTGCCGAAAACATCGTTAGTACTAAGATAAATCCCTTCCTATATACTCAATAATCAGGGATGCGCGAATGTGAACATTCAACATGTCAAGCGGTAAGATTTTAAATAATTTAAATATTTACGTACCATTTTTATAGAGTAATTTGTGAAAAGCGAAAAATATACAGCAAAATTAACAATAGAGAGTTTTAACATGCGGAAAATAAGGGTTACTAATAATTAGCTTTTTGATGTCTCGACTTTTTTCTTTCTTATCAACAAAAATTCATAGCTTTTGCAGATACACTGTCCGGTCCTATATCTGAATTTTATTACCATAAAACCTATATCTTGAAGCATTGTCAGTTATAAGTCAGTGGACGAATATGACAATATTCCTAAGAAGAATAGGGTTGAAGCATTACTGTCAGCCAGGGTTCCCAGATATTTTTCGAGTCGTATCTGCAATTATATAACTTTTATCCCCGAAATTCTCCAAAAAACATTTTCAACTGTCCCTAAACACCCCCACTATACTATGTCATGTTAATTATTACCAAAATCGAAAAGTTCTGCATTAAAATATTCCATCTCGTTGTCTAAAGCTGTTTTTTGGAATATTTTTTTGAGTTAATCATTTAAAGCATTTCTAAGATGGAGCAAAAATGTTACAGCAAATTGTATTATTAATAAACTGTATATTAATTCTCAATAAAGATTCGAGCAGCTCGTATTGTATTTTATTTAATATTTTGGTTTTCATTGAGTTCTTTGCTGAAAAAACGGACAATAGGTTTTAAAATTTACGGAGAGACTTGTCAGTTATAATTTTGCCCTTTTTTTCATATTAGAAAAATTGTACGTAGCAAGAAATAAAACTTATTAAATAGTAGTAAAATTATAATAACCAAAAACAGAAATTTAAAAAATCTCCAAAAAAATTTCTTTGAATTCCCAAAGCTCAAAATATATCCTTAAAGAATTCTTCAATCCCCAAGCTCAAATTTTCATCCCCATTTTAAAAATGAAATCCCCGATTAGGAGATAAATCCCCTTATCTGACAACGCTGCTCTCAGTTAGGCTTTAGGAAAGAGAGAAAGTGCGTTAAAATTCCTTAAAAATTGTTTGACATGAAAAGAGACTTATAACAATAAAAGAAAACCTTAAAAATGCTCTCGCTACAGATATTTTGGATTTATATAATTAAAATTGAATAATTTTAATTAAATTAAATAATTTTTTTTTTAATATCGTGCTATTTTTCCCCAGTTAAATTATAAAGTAGCGAGATGGCTATCGAGACGTGCTTTTACCCTCAATAATCAATATCGGTTAATTAGTAAGTTAATCGTGTTAAAAAATAGCACGATATTTTTAAAATATTAATTAATTTAATTAAATATTTTCGTGGCTTCATTTAACAATTTTAAGTTATAATAAACAAAGACTTTATTCCGTTGTGACGTAAGTGGCTTTAATGCTTATTATATAAAGAAAAAATTAAATAGCAGATTTTTTTGACTTAAAATTTTAGCAAATTCTAAGCAAATATTCTTCTTCAATTTGAAAGCCAACATTTTTTTTAAATTGGAAAAATTGTGTCTGTACCCTCAGTGTCGACAAGAAATCTAAGGATGCATGGTTTGATACATGAATAAATATCCAAGCTTGAAGAGGTACCATTCCCATTTATTAGCACATTTAATTGAACTAAGTGAACACATATGTATGTATATTTGAAATATTTCATGATATTCTTATGAAATAGTTTTTATTTAAAACTACAAACTCAAATGTATTACTGCGAGGAAAGCATACCCATATGGCCATTTCACTACTGCTCACATAGCTCATCGGTGGATCTTACCCAAATCTTGTATAGAAAACTTGAAAGTCTTATATCAAAATGAAAATTGATTACATAAGATTCCATTAAATCAATAAGGCAATAACAACTCAAATTCTTTATACAAAAACAAAACAAACATTCAGTAACCATTTTTATTTTTTCTTTCATTTTTCATAGCATGAAATATTTATATTTTATATTTAATCAACCCAATTAATTTAATACTGAAATATTTATATTTGAAGGAAACAAGCACGATTAATGATAATTAAAACCAAAAAGATTCCGAATAATAAATTTTCATATTTATATGTCCAGTCGCGGTTGTTTATTCAAAGTAAGCAGACGTATTCTGAGTACTTCTTTTGTCACTTCTTTCTTACTTACTTTTTACAAGAACAAACAGATAAAATGTTTTAATAATTTTGCTTTCAAACCAAAAAAAAAAAAAAAAAAAAAAAAAAACAACTTAAATGTCGTTGAAAAGTTACGGTGTCATAGAATGGTGTCTGAAAGTGATGAAGATGATAATTTGCTTAACTGGCAAATTTAACAACAAAACGTACAGATACTAAAGCGATAAATAACGCTCCGAAAAAAACAAAAACAAATTGATGACGACCCGAGTTCTTTCAATATTAACTAATTCGCTGCTCTGGAAAATGATAATAATGTTATGGATACTGTTTATAATTCTGATGTTAACTATAATGACTCTGGTGATGATGAAGCTGATAATTCTTTAGTTAAACCTCCCCCTATTTTTATTAATAATGTCAGTGTGATAAGTTTTCTGAGTTTAATTATAAAGCTTTATATAATGGTCAAGTTATACTTAATAAAAAATCAGTGGATTCATATAGAAAGTTAGTTAAGTATTTTGATACCAACAACTTTAGCTGTCATACCTATCAACTGAAAAACGAACGGCCTTATAGATTTGTAATCAAGGATCTTACTCTACCAAAATAGAAGATATAAAAGCTGATCTGCTATATAAGGGTTAGCTTGTCAGAAGCGTAGTAAATGTTAAAAGTAAATACACTAAACAGCCTTTACCAATGTTCTAAGTGGATATTGACCCAAACTGAAATAATAAAGAGGTTTTGAAATACCTGAAATCAATCATTGTATGGTACAAATAGAAGTACGACCGATATAGTATAATGTCACCGATGCCAATAATTTGGTCCTACAAAAAGATACTGCAGGAAACGCTTTGTAAATGTAGACTTGGACATCCAACGCCAAATTGCCCTAAAGATGCCGAAACCCCTCCTAAATGTGTACATTGTTTAAAACAATATACTGCCAGTTACTGAGGTTCTGAAATATACCAAAATATATTGAAGAAAAAACTTTCTGAAAAACGAGCCATCACAAATCACAACAATTTTTTAGCAACCAAAAAGACTTCTCTTCTTTTAATATTAACTCTAATCAAAACAATTTCGCTGGAAAATCCTACGCGAATGTAACAAGTGAGAGTGATAACAATAGTATCAGGAAAAATATTGAAAAGTTATTAAATAAACAAATAGAACTAACAAATACACTCATGAACATAATGTCACTTCTTATTATTAAATTATGCAAATAAACTTAAGATTGGCAGTATGGAACGCTAATGGACTTGCTACTAAACTAAACGAAACTGATTATTTTATAAAAGAAAAATATATTGATATATTTCTTATTTCTGAAACCCACCTTACTTGTGAAGACGGTAGATTATTATGGGGTATAAATTCATTGTGTGGATTTCATTTAGAAAGTCAGTAATCAAAGGTACATAAAGACAAAACTTTTTTTTAAATTTGAGACTTCAGTTGTTGAAGTAATTCCAATAAAAAATATAATTATATGAGGCACTAGAGAATTTAAAAATAAGAACAAAAAACAACAAGTGAAAAAATTGGGGCTCTCCCATATTTTCCGAGCAAACATGATTTCCACACTAACACGGACGGACAGACGTAAAGAGGGACACCTTTTTTCCACTTTTTGTGGTGAAGGGTATACAAATATTTTAGACGTGCTTTGCACTATTGATTACGCTATCAGTACAAAAGATTAGGAAACACTGAAACGGTTATCAGCATGATACGGGTTGATACTACCACCACAGAAACCCCAAAAACAAAATAATAAAAAAAAACTATATTGTAAAATAAAACATTTTTTTTTGTCTTAAAACTCTTCTTTTTGGTGTTACTTTTTGCCACAAATATTACTTGAAGTTGGTATTCGATTAAGTTTTTTGGTCTTTATTTGTTTTTTTTTTGTGCAACTAAAACGCAATTGCCCATTATACAAACAACAACAAAATTGAATTTTTCCGATCGTTTGCATTGATTGCAACAGTTGAACATGGTATTCAAAAATAATACAACTGCAACAACAATAACAAAAGTAACCACAATAACGGCGCACTGTGGTCAATATTTTGAGATAGCGGCCAAAACTACTTTTGGTTTTTGTTCTCCGATTTTAAAGTTATTAGACTCATATGAAAGTAGACAGTAGTAAACCTCGGGAGCCAAAAAATTAGAACTCTATTTCAACTATTTCACTGAGAACAGGGTGGTCCAAAATGGGATTTTTCAGAATTTAGTAAATTTATGATATTTTTAGTTAATTTTTAAAGTTTAAATGATCATAACTTTTTTGTTTTTCAAGATTTTTGGACGAAATAAATTTTGTGTTGTAACTTAACTTTCTATTACTGGTAAAAAAAATTGAAGCTCTACTGTTTTCAGAACAATTTAAATATTTTTTTTTAAAAAGGTCAAATTTCGCGGAAATTTCCTACTTCATAGAGCACAACTCCTGTGAGTCAAGCTGAGTCAAAACACAAATTTACTATTTTGTAGTCCTAACTCTCCCCTACATTCCTATATATACATGTCCATGCATCGGGACTGCACTTTTTGAGCTACAGCAATTTTTCTGACCCAAGGTAAGATATTCGGTACAAATGAACGTCATATTTTTTGAGAAGATATTTGTATGTGAAAGTGGCTATTATGCATATGTTTTGATGAAATTTTGTACAAGAGTTCTTATTGATCCAAAAAATAATTCTGTTGAAATTAGGAGAAGTTGGCCCATATTTGGACCTAGTCCACATAGAAGGGTGTATAAAATTTTGACAAAAATGACAATAGAACTCCCAAATTATGTGGTATCTAGCAATTAATTTGGAAAAGGTAAAAAATGATTTTATTGCCATCTAATATTACATAACTTAAATACCTGAAAATTGCAAATAAATTTAAAACCAATGGAAGTAAGTGGTAAAACCAAGTACCTGTTATATTATTACCAGTACCTGTTAACTCTCAAATTATGTGGTATCTAGCACCATATGCCAAAAAACATCAAGTCAATTGAGCCAACCACCAACACAAGACGATAGTTTTAATGAAGCATATGAATTTGGAATGTCACCTCTTCATGCTAGAATTCGTTTTATGGAGCATATTCTTAAATTGGGATACGATTTGGAATTTGGCCCGTTAGGCGAAACAGTGAGAAACAACAAAGAAAATTTGGAAAAAAGAAAGCAAAAAAAAAGATATTCAAGAAAAATACCGTGAGATAGGCCTTATAATTGACAAGCCAAAGCAAGGAGAAGGAAATTGTGATGATGGAAACACAGCATGTAGCAAAAAGATAGATGCAAAAAAATTTGGTCAGTATGCTAATGAGACTGCAACCCTTTATAACCAAAAATATTCTTGGAGACATAGTGACCAAATTTTGGCATTTTCTGACCGAAATTAAGTTTAGGAATAATAAATAAGTATTGGTTGTAAAATACGACTGAGGAAAATAAAAAATATTCAACTTTTACATGGAAACTCAACAAAAAATTAAAATGCATTTTTAACTCCACATTACTTACGTTCCTATCGGTCGATTTTTACGTTTGAACACGCAAATTGAAGCTTAAAGTCCCTCCTATTGAACAAAACAAATACCAATCCGGTCAAAAGTTATAGAGTTTTGACCGCTATCTCGCGAAATTGACCACTGTGCGGCGCATGCTTAACAAAACCCCAAAAATTGCAACAAAAAACCGAGAAGCTATAAAAACAAATAAAAACAACAAACACTAAATATCAATAACTATACAAACGGAGTCCTCTTTCAAAAATATATTTAGGCTGAATGTATAGGAGTTTGCTGTTTTTGTTTTTGTTGCTGTTCGATTTGTTTCTTAAATTTCATTGCAATACTCATGTCGTTTATGATGTTTATGATGTTTGCCAACAACTTCTACGAAATCAGTTTGAAAAAATCAATGACAAACAGAGCGAAAGTCAGACAGAGAGACATCCAGTGAAAAAAACTCTGCAAACATCCTCATCACAAAATTTTAGCTAAATGTAGAATGTGTGTTTACACGAATCATATTTTTGTTACAACTAACAATTTTGCATACTGCCAATATCGATGGAGCAGCGATAACTTAAGTTAACCTTTTAAATGTTGTTTCACTTTATTCTTTTATGTTGTTTTTGTTGTTGCTGTTTAACTCAAAACTCCATTCATAAGATAAGTTTTCCTTTTATGTTGTCGTAAGAGCATGTTGGTTGCTATTTTTAGATTCAGTATCCTGGTTTGTCGGTTAAAAAGTTAACTTATTTTTTTTTACTTTTCTGCTTTGTGGCCAGGTGAACTTGCAAATGTCATCCCCCGCAGTTATTCTGCTCTACGATCTCTGTCAAATGTTAAATGTTGTTTCCTCTAAAAAGGATTTTTTATGCGATATTGAAATTTATTTTGCTGTTTGTCTGAGAATTTGTTGTTACGAATTTCGATATTGTTACACTTTTTCAATTAATGAACACTCTAGTTTATACGAGAGCTGTATGATAATTGTATTTAGTATAATATCGAACATATTTTGACTTCATTTCTTTTAAGAGAAGAGCTTATTGTCAAAATCCTTCATCAGTAGATCCCTGCTGAAATTAATTTAAATGATATGAATTAACTCTGTTAGCTGGAACTGAGTGTGAGTATGTAACTGAATTAAAACAATTCATCTAGAAGAGTTTTAATTTTTGACATAAAAGTTTTAGAATCTTTGCAGGTGTAAGAGAAAAAGAGCTCTCTTAATTTAGTCCTAGTTTTAGAACTTAACGCTAGGAAGTTCAAGGACTTTTTTTTATCTAACTGGTACAACTAGGTCTATGTGAGATAGTAATGGGAATACGTGAGCGGATATCCTAAATGTATGCGCAAACGAGTGTAATTTCAGGCAGAAGACTTGGTGGACAATTAAAACACATTTTTATGTTATTAAGGTAGAAAAGTTTCTTATTTTATTTATGTATATATTAACGTTTATTTGACCTTTGGAATTGAATTTTATTTTCTAATTTATTAAGCACTAGGTCACCCAACGGTGTGGAGTAATATTGAAAAAATTTAATAAAATAAACAATATTTTTATTTTAAAAACTGACCTAGTACTTAAGAAATTAGAAAAGAAAATTATTTTTTATTATATGTAAGGAGATAAAAGTTAGACACGACAATGCAATCTTCATTTGCATATCTTGCATGTGAAGATTGTTTATAAACTTGCTTTTTGCAATACATGGAATTAAATCGAGTTTACCCCTGCTTTTTATGTGATTTGTAGCAAAGTGAGCGTGACGGTCGAATTGTGGAAGACACAGCATTGGCTGGTTAATCGTCTATTGGTGGACCTGGGCCTTCTTGTGAAGAAAATGCAAAATGTTTATTAAAATTAGAAATTTATGAATAAGGATGTGAAATGGATACCTCTACACCGAATAACTCCATTGCTTGTTTGACGTGTTTAATACCTCGTTGCTCTCTGCTCCATGTGAGGGACTACCAGCTTTTCTGCTATTTCTATTTTCATGCATCAATCTGTCATGAATGATAAATGAAGACAGGCCCGCCACGTCCAACATGTTAAAAAAACAGAGCTAATGGCCATCGATTTGTGCCTAGTTTACAGGTGTTCCTTCTAACTATCTGATCCATGGTATCTACACTGGATTTGTATGAATCATAGTCAACTATTTGAAATCGCTTTTGCGCTGGCTTCGATGAGTCGACAGAGCTTTTCTAATATTTTGTCGGGATAAGAATAGCAACTTTTTTCTTTGTCGGCACGTATGAGAAAAGCACAATGTTATGCAAATAATGTGCTGAAAATGCATCACGTTTTGGATCAAACATCCCCTCAGGTATGAAGGTATTGTTCTTGCTTATAGTTGCTAGAATTGCCAAATCAAAATCGTGACCAAATAAGTAGAAAAAAGAAATTGTGACCGCATACCGTCCATCCAGAACCGGCGTATTTTTCTATCATTTTTAAAACTACCCAGCAAAAAATTAGACATTACCTTAAAAAGTACTTGCCACATAGTGACTTACTTTTGTGATTGCCATATTTTGTTACTCGCTTACAAAACACATTACATTAGTTTCCAAAAAAGGAAGTAGTAATGGAACTAGTTCTCAATGTTAAAAAAGACTACCGTACTAATGGCACTCATTATTTCCTAAAATAATTAATGTAATCGATTCTCAGGAATTGATTATAAAAGTCTCATGCCTTGTTAAAATAATTAATTTGGCAATCTAGTTGGGAAGTACTTTCGCCAAAAATGTTTAATTCCACACTCGATTACCTTTTCAAAAATTTTTTTGCTGGGTATATTCTCACCTTGGTTTACTGCACGTGCTTCATTTATCTCTTTTCTAACATATATCAGTCTCCTAAGTAGGTAATAGAAATTGGCGTCACATATTTACTAGATTTTAATACCGTATTTGGCAGACTTAGACGGTATATACAGCGTGAAACGCGAGCGGCCTCGGTAGGGAAACAATTGCTCATCAATATTTATCTGGGCACCCGGAACATACAGATACTTTAAGCTTTTTTGATTTGCTTTCCAATAGCCGAGCGGGTTTCGTGTAGCCATTATAGAAATCAATATGTTGTAAAATAGCTTTCTATCGGTTTGAAGACATCGTTGCCTTATAGAAAGGGTTTCAATTTTTTGCCCCACGACTCAAAAACTGGTTGGTTGGTCTTGAACATTTCAAATACAAATACTCTCAAGAAAGTATTTTGTGTCTCATTTCTACGGTATTTAAAAGTACATATTTGTTTGCCGCGACCTTACTTCAGTAAAGCATTTAAAAATGTGCAATGTCTTGGTTGTGTGTTCAAATGTATATATGCAGGCCTCTACCTGCGATTCATTGACCAAAGCATGTTCTATGCAAAAACGTGCATATATCAGGAACGTGTTCCCTGATCCATTTAGAGCACATTGCGTTGTAGTAGCTACAGAACATCGAAACACCCCAGCAGCTGCAGCTGTTATGTTTAGTAACCGTACTACATTCTTCAGGAAAGGAATAGATGAGAGATAGGTAGGTGGTGAAAGGAGATAAATATAAACGTTTTTAAAATATTTTACTTTGCCGGCGAATATGCTATGAAGATGTTCGACGTTTCTTGATTTACCCCTGTCTATTGCAATATTGTTGATGATATTTTGTTTTTGCCTTTGCTACATGGTTTAAATTGCTATCTTAAAAATAGTATCACCACTAAAATCTTTGCTTTGCTTACATGTTTTTGAGCAAATAAAAAAATTAAATGTCTCAGCATTTACAAAACATTTCATTACAAACGAAGCAACAGCAAAAAGCAAATGGAAAAGAGTTAAAAAACTCATTTTCTTAGGCTTGTTTCTTTCTGCAGCAAAGCAATCAGCAGAGGATTTATTTTGAAAACGTTTGCTGTGGCTTAAGAAAATAGATGATGTTGGTTTCTTATTTTGCTGTTGCTTTTTAAGAAAAAAAAAAAACAAAAACACCATTTAATGGTGTAATAAAATCAACGTTTTTAAAATGTATTTTCTTACGTATTGCAAGCAATAAATACATACATAAATACGTTTCCAATGTAAAAAGGGGTGAAAAGAGCAAGTAACAACAAGAAAAAGCAAGTGTAGTCAGCCACAATATCATAGTAAAGAATTAAGCAACAGCAAAAATAAAAATTTAAGATCAATTGATTGCTTAAGCAACAGCAAATGTTTTTAAAATGGATGCTTTTTTGATTGCTTTGCTGCAGAAAGAAACACATAGTCAGCTAAAGCAAATGCGTTCTTTTCCTTTTTTTTGCATTTGCTTTTTGCTTTTCTGCATATTTTTCCACAGCAACAGTAAAGCAACTACATAAGCATTGAAAATAGTCAAGCATTTTTAATCACTGCTTTGCTATTTATGTGTGTGCTATTAAGATATCATAGGATATTATTTTTCTTAACAATAAAAAGCCTAAAAGAAACTTGAATGCTGTTTTCCAACGAATTATGGTGTGTTCTTGAACCTTATGTGCTTTTTAATGGCCCAAATTACATTTAATAATTTTCTCTTTGTTCTATTGAATTAAACAGAAAATTCTTATCTTAACAACGGCACCTTTCTATAAACTGATCTTTATTGGCGACATTAAGCCGCTTTCCATTAAAATACTCTCAAGTACTTGAATTAAGTAGATTATAAAATTGCATGTGTTTTGTGCACGTTTTACGTCTGTTGTTTTAGTTTGTACGACAAAATGTTACCAGTTTTCAATCGATAATGTACAGTGGACCATTTACTATGTAAGACTTCAGCCAAAATCCCATCTGTCTTTTGATTTCGAAACCAATTTTTTCATAACTTAGTTAATGTTCGCACATGAATTAACACCATATAAACTACGCACTTTAGATCAAATACCCATAAAGCTAGTTCTTTATTTGATTATTTACATTAATAACGGAGCTACTTTATAAAAATCCGAAGACTCTACCTTCTACAGTTTACAAGGTAACTTCTCATTCTTCCAACCGACCAGTGACTTACAAAACTATGTACACCGCTTTGGGCGTTATTTGTACAAAAACCTAAGGATCGAATTACTATTGTTTCAATTTACATGATGTACAATATTTACAAGAAAATCGGTCCGCTGTTTAAACAGCTATAGCAAACAACTAAACAGGTATAGCTTTTTTACATTTCGTCTTGATACCCATTAAAATGCAAGCTAAGGTTCGAAGTAAATTTCAGAATAAGCAACCCAAATACATAATGTTTCGTAATTTTTATTTTAATTTCTTAAAATTTTGTCAGCATTATAAAAATTGACCACATCTGTATGTGAAAATAGAAGTACATAGTTATACCCCATTAACCTGTAATAATTTCTTAAATATATGCGGGTCTCTTAGAGTTATTAATTGCGATGTCTTCAAAAACACCAAACAAATGTGGTTGACAGAAAGTGTGTCAGGTGTCGGCGGGGAAAATTGGTAATTTGTGAACAAATAGAATACATTTTTTCCGTTGTACTAGAATTCTCTAATTGTTTTAGAGACTTTAATATGGTAATGCTATTTTATGATTTTTTTATTCCGTAAAAATTAATTGTGTCCCTTTTTATGTCGTTTATATTCGACAATTCTAAAATCTGTGTGCTGTTTTTGTATTTTATTAAAGGGCACTGTCTCTGTTAAAAATTTAACGAATGAAGTTTTTCAATGTTTTATAATGTATAAATTTTTTACATTTAATCTATACTAAATTTACGTCGTACCACATATATATATATGTATATATTCAGGATGTTATGTGTTTTATTACTCCGATTGTAGTTTCTAGAATATCCATTTTCGATATCGCAAAGTGTAAATATATATTCTGAGTTCTTACGCATAGCGACGTCGATTTTGCGGTGTCCGTGTTTCTGTCTGTCCGTCCGTGTTAGTTTTGAAATCAAGATTGCAAAGGCACTATATCAGCTAGAGAAAATTTAAATACGCCAATCGATCCGACAAAGTGTCGAAAGAGGTGCTCTTGGAAATAAGCAAGATCGGTACAACAAGTAACTTCAATAAAAAAAAGTAGATGTATGGGGTGATAGGGAATTAAAAGATAATGAAAAAAACATCAACCGAAAAAATGACTTTTCAAAATTTTTAAAATATCAATATGGATATCATTTAAAGCTTTTGAAGAAATCTTTAAGGAACTACTAAATTTTTTTTTAAATGTTTAACAGATAAATGTTTCTAACTCAGACGATCCGAGATGTTATCAACTGAAATGCCTTTATTTTTATATTAATTATTAAGTAAAGTTTATGGTTTGTTAAGGATTTTATTTTAAATAAATCGATTCTATATTAAACTCCTGATTTGTTTACCACTGTATAAGAACATTTATATAATTTTGGTCATAACCATCTAAAACACAAAAAATTCCAGTACACCCATGATCATAAAGATTTGTAAAAAAAGGAAAAGATGGTATTTTGTCATAATTTTTGTGTTTTGCATGAGGACGATGTCTTTTTCACTAAACGACATTATTTAGTTATTACTTGGCGGTACAAACAAAAAAAAACCATAGTTAAGAAAAACAAGGCTGAAAACAGAACATTTGGCCAAAATTGCCGGAGAAATAATATTTGTTCTCATACAGCAACAACAATTCGAACAATAATATGCGTTGGCTTATGTGGGGGGTCATGTATTATTGTTTTGTTGTAGGGACAATTCGAACATGAAATAAATTTCAGTTACGATCGTGGTTAAAGCTCACAGAAAAAAGAATTTAAAAAATCAACGATCGTAATCAAGCATGAACCTAACAGCAAAACTTTAATCAACATTTATGATTATTTATTGTTCCAAATTCTTAATACGAGTTAAAGGAAAAAATTGGCAAATCGTGTTCGATATTTTTTCTTTCAGTTGTTGGATTTGTAACAAAAAAAAAAATCAACTAATAAAACTTAAGTTATTGTAATAATTGTAAATGTGTTTAACATACAAAAACAAACATTTACTCACATGTGAAGCACATTTCAATAATTGCATTACATTAACATGAAGAGACTGGACCACCTTGGAAGAATTTAAACATAAATATTTATTTATATTTTTGTTTTAAATTAGAAAATCATATTGTTTTCTTAATAACAATTTTTTATACATTCACATGACTATTTCTTTTAAAATTATTGCAGACCAAAACATTGTTGTTACTTAAGTATATATTTGTCTTCAAGTGTGTGTGCTTGTAAGAAAAAGGATATTGGCGTGTTTAATAGAAGAGGCAACATGCTTAACACTTGACTTGTGTTGTTATAGATCGTGTCCCTTTCTTTTCATACTTAAAAACACATTTTACCATTAACAAAAAACAAAAACAAAATGTTGTAGTCAAAAATATTAATTTCAATATCATATTACTCCTTGGTTCTTCGCGCTGTTAACAGTGTTAAAAAGAAGGCAATCATTTTTGTATTCAACCGAGTTTAAAATAATTTAATTTAAGATTAAATTTATTTATTTATTGATTAAATATTATTTGAAAACGAACAAATTATTAGTTTTGTTAGCATAAGCTAGACTTTGTATCTCTTTAAAATTGTAAATAATTTTTATCTTGTGAGTTTTGTTCCTTCCATCTAGCTAACAAGCTTCAGTCATAGATTTAAATTGGATAAAGTTCCATTGCAAACTTTAATTAAGTACAAAATGCTTAAATTATCTTAAAATATTTTCTGATTTATCTTTAAGGCAAGTGTTTGTTCATGCATTTTCTTAGGATAAACTTGGATATTCTTTTTTTATTTTTGTTACAGATTTTTTTTGTGACAGGTTTTACATTGGAATCTTGCGTGCTGTTGGGTAAAGTGTTAATCAGGCGGAACCGTGACAGGTGTAGTAGTGCTTTCGAACAAGGAATATATTTATTATTTTCTGTCTACAAAACTGTTAATTTCACAAATGTAATTGGAACCTATTTAAACCAACATATTTCCTGTTGTTTTTCAATTTGTAGAGTGAGCAAATGAATGAGGGAATTCCTTTAAAGCTCTGCTTATATTTAATAGATTTTTCGAAAAGAAAAATATTGAAATATTTTTACTATTCAAAACGGAAAGAAACACTTAAGAAATAATGTTTACGTGTAAAGTGACAAAAAGTACATTCATTTTTGAAAATATTGGTATTGTATTCAAGTGTAAACATGAGACTCATACGATCATATAGAAGCACTATCACACATTTATTTTTACTCAGTCCTTTAAACAATAGGAAATCGAGCAGATTTACTGCATGTCACTTTGTAAGTGTCTTGTAAGGGAATATGTATGATGAGTCTTAACTTTTTCTTTTTTCAATCACTTGTATAGATATTCTTTTGTCCCTTTTCTGCACCATAATTCTACCTTAATTTTTTATGTTTTTCTTGTGAGAATTAAACAAAACAATTAATTTTACAAAAAAAAAGTGGTTGAGATTTTTAGAATATTTTTTTTCTATTCTTCTTGTTTATTTAACAACTTGCTTATTGTTACATTTTCAATTAATTGTAATGTTGGGTAATTGTTTAGTTAAAGGTAATAAAAAATTCCATATGTGATTCAGGTTGTTTAGTTTTATTCAATTCAATATTATGTACAAAACTCCCGCTGGTGGTCGAACTACTGTATCGTCGTACCATGACACTCCTCTTTTGTTATGTTAACATTCATGTTCATCTATTATTTAATTTCCTTTATATGTTTTTAGGTGTAAAATGACTTGAAAAATTATTATTTTACCTTCCAAATTGGTGTGAAAATTGCTTTAAATATTTTTTTATTTTAATAATCTACAGAAAGACGATCCATATAAGTAGCTCTAAAAAAATAAGAAATATAAGAAATATATATAAAAGTGAATAAAATTAGGCTCTCAAACAATTTGCATCCCAGTATCACCATGAATATTCTGGATTTACTGTCTCTGGAATATTTCGACCGGTCTATGACATCTCTCTAATACACTCCATTCGGTACTGAAATACGATAGTCGTATGACATTAAGTCTTGCAGTTTAACCCCTGCCGATACTTCAGTAACCTTTACTGTGGATGGCACTGCATCTTTCTTTTTGCCAGTTGTAGCCTTTTTGTATCTAGGAAGAATATTCACATAATGATTTACATTTATGGGGAAAATCCTAAAAAGACGGTATTTCTTACATTTTCCCAATTCAGAACGAATTCGTTGCGTTTAACGAATTTCTTCGTTCCTCCCAGTTGTGTTTATAGCTTAAAGAAGTTATTATCATCCATGACAAAAATATTCTTCGAGTAAAAATAAGTCGAATTACCAACACTCTATCAATGGAATATGCAATGGCATTTTTAGATTTTAGAATACCTGTCATATGTCGTTTCAAAGAAGAAGATTATCATATTACAGCTTGACCTGGCGTATTTCTTTAAGCTCTGGTAGCATTAATTATACAAACATTTGCATACAGTTGGAAACCTCTATTACGTTTTAAATAGATTTCAAGTACATTTTGGAATTATTTGGCATTAGGTTACTAGATTTAAAAAAAAAACATTTTTACCAAGTGTGCACTATTGCAATTCAAATGCCAGAGTGGATCAAACCAGCAATAAAATAATTTAAAGTTTTCTTGCTTATTTTTAAATTAATTTCTATCTGCATACAAAGTTATAAAAAGCACAAAGATACAAAACAATTTCAGAAAACCATGGAACATATTCACAAGATGATATTATATTTTGCCCCACCCTGTATTTTTAATTTTTTTTTAAGTTTACTCAATTTTTAATTTTGTTTACACATATTAATTGAGTTTTGTAATCAGTGGCTCCCCCACTTTCATAAGCTATACTTACACACACACACAACCACTCACATATTAACATGTTCATAAAAGAACAATGCTGAGAATACACGGCTTGTCTTGTACAATTTCGCGGATGAATAGAATATGATAATAACCAACCCATAGTTTGACCAACCAACCGACCAAACGCCGACAAGCACCCAACCAGTAAACCAAAATCGACCAAAAGGACAAGAGAACATTGCTGATATTTTGTTGATGTTCTAAATGTTTAACAATTTTTGCAACAAGCCAATTTTACAACAACCCATACACAACTAAACTGTTGTAGTAGCCATCATTTAGTTAAATAAAATTAAAAGCCCTTAAACAAAATACCATGAACCAACGAGTGGAACTGGTAAGAAAAAAAACCCCTATAACATAACCAAGTTCATTGCAGATTTTATTCCATAGAATGTACCACCAAAGGTTAAATGTAGTGTTCCTTTTTTGTTAATTTTTTTTTTTCTCCTTTTACATGTTACTGATGTTAGTTGTGTTGTTGTATTTTATGTAGTATATTGTTTGTAACTGTATGTTTAATGTTTTGTTTGTTTATTTTATGTAAAAAAACAATAACAAAATACTCGTTACCAAAATGTAACAAACCCACAACAATATTATTTTACATACAACCAAGTCTGTTTCAAATATTGTATGTTGCAGATCATGAACTACTTTACTTTGCTGCATGTTTTCCATGTATGGAATTTTTAGTAAAGAATAAAATAAAAGATATGCTTAATTTACCGCATTTATAAACATATTTTACGTAAATTTTAAAGTTTATTTGATTTTAATTAGCCAAAATGATTGGAGTTTTATGACGCAGAAGACCTAAAGAGTTAAAGCGCTTAGATAAATGTTAAACTGACAAACTTAGATAGAGTTATGTACATTCATACAAATTCAAATCCAGAGATTTAATAGTACAAACAATTTTTAGAGATCTATATTAAAGTATTTATTTCTCCAATTATAGATTTTGAGATGACCTCCTCTTATAGCACAATTGCAACTTTGTGATTTACATAGTGATTCCTTAGTATATAAATATCTTTTATTCTTAGCGATAAAGCCAAAGATTACTGTTGGTGAGCATACCCAGCAAAAATTAGACATTACCTTAAAAAGCTCTTGTCACATAATTATTTACTTTTGTGATTGCCGTTGTTTGTTACTTGCTTACAAAGCACATTACATTAGTTCGCAAAGAAGGAAATAGTAATTGAATTAGTTCTTAAAGTTAAAAGAGAATACTTAAATAACGTACTAATGATCATCATTATTTGCTGCAATAATCAACACAATCTGTTCTCAGGAATTGATTGTAAATGTCTCATGCCTTATTAAAATCATTGGGTTGGTAATCAAAAATGATCGATTACCTTTTCTAAAATTTTTGGCTGGGTAAGTATAATAACACTGTAAGTAAAACTTTAACGTTCGAAGTGATACAGAAAACCCTTAGAGAAACTAACTTTTCTTTAGGCAGTAACATACAGCGGACTGCCCCGTTTTTATATATTAGTTAAAAAAAAAACAAAGTAGTAGTAGTAATTTTACATAATTATGTCACCGGCTCTTAATGAGTTAAGCATTTTTTAAAAATTTTAGCATTTATTTAAAGATCTCTTTAAAAGCTTTTAAATGATGCTCATACTGATATTAAAAAAATTTTAAAGTTCAGAGGCCCGTAGCTCGAAAAATATAGGCGAGCACCAATTTTTCCACTTGATTTTTTTCTTATTTTGTGGGCCTGGTGTTTGGCCCACTGCCTCGAAGGACATGGACCGATCTTGCTGATTTCCAATAGCACTTTTTTCGGCACTATGTGTAATCGATTGGCGTACTTAATTTTTCTCCAGCTGACCTGAGGCCTCGGCAAACTTGATTTCAAAAATAACACGAACGGATAGCTGGACAGACGGATATCGCTCAATCGACTTCGCTATTCATAACAATTCAGAATATATATACTTTATGTGGTCGGAAATGGATATTGTAGAAATTACAATTGGAATGACAAACTTAGTTAGACGTTTTGTGGTGATGGGTATAAAAATTAGACTTAATAATAATGCTGCAAATTGAAAATAGACGGCTATCAGTGCTAGAGTTAAGAACATATCGACAAATTAACAATAATGTTTTTTTTTTTTAAGAATTTTCAAAGCTGGTTTTTGTTTAAAGTATAGAGATAGCCTGCGAGACAATACAAAAGTAAAAACAGAGTCCTAATATTAATTTGGGGTATCTCGGCGTATTCTGTGCAATTCTTACGTAGTTGCAGTGTAATCGCTAATAACAAAAAACTTATTCAAGACTAATGTTTCTAGTGCTGGAGAGCTAGAAATTATTTAAAGTTTCAACATCTTATAAGTAGGGCAGCCGTCACTTTAACATGCTGTTGGAAAGAAAAAAATGACATTAATTAGAAACTCAGGGACAAGTATAAGAACTTTTCCAGCCTTGGAGAACTTTGCAAACATAAGCTGCTGATTCCATAAAGTAACGAACCAATATTATACAAATCTATCTCAGAATTCTAACTGTGATGATTGAATTCTTATATCGAATAATACCGATAACTTCACGCAGTCCTTGCTCCTTACCGTTACGGCCATATATTTCAACCCGTCATTGGCAGACATGTTAAATTCATATGTATGCAGATAATATGGACAAACACCAATAAATCAATGAATAGCTTTTTTAAATAAATTCTTATTTAGAAAAAATTACTTCTTCCTAAATTCTATTAATTGAAAATGCTTACTTTCTTGGAATTATGCACAAACAATTATGAACATCACTAAAATTTTTAATTCATCGCTGAATTGGTTTGATATTGTAAATACTGCTTCGGGATGAGTCAATAAGATGTTTACGTTATCCCAACCGTTCTATATTTCTGCAACATTTTTTATTAGTTGTTACATAAGTACAAGGAAACTTCTTTTGTACATATAATTTTAGCTCTATTGAGAAACTATTTTAATGACAGGCGGTCAATTCACATCACACCTTTTGAAACCAAACTCTAAACTAAAAACTAAACTAAACTAAAAATAAGATCCCCCTAATCTTATTCAGAAGACTTTTATTATTTCCAAGAAGGCGAATGCTCTGTGAAGACTAATATTTACACGGCCAAGAAGAAACAATAATCCGGTTCAAATTAGATATAAAAGATTTGTAACTGAATGGCAATATTTTTTTCATTCTATTAGTTTTTGGAAGTTGCAACCACTATTTCTTCAATTCTTCAGTTTAGGAAACCTTTCTTAGTTTATTTAAGCCATACTAAAAACGTTAAGCAAAATTTCTAACAATTTGTTTTTAACTGCTAATTATTTGTTTTATTGTCATAAATTTATCCTGTTAACTGATTCGTTTTTCTTTGCAAGCTCGATTTATTGTGCTGAATTAATTTCAAGTAAAGACGCGTATTTACGACATGAGCAGAGTAAGTTACTATACGTTATAAAAGTTGAAAAACTGTAACATTTTTAAATTGGGTTTAACTTAAAATTAAAAGTTTTATAATTACAAATTGATTTATGCAAAAATATGAAACTATATTAGATATTTTATGAACAAAATAATTTAAATTTAAATCCATATGACGAAATATTTTTTCATTATTCTGTGAGGCATCCATCTAGGGGAGTATGTTAAGAAATAAATTTCACATCTAAATTGTTCATTCTTCTTTATAATACCTTGAATTTTAGCTATTGAACCAAATATTGAAAAAAAAAATCCAAAACTGCACTGATTGCACTGTTATCGCCGCTGCACTGCAGAAGAAATACTAACAACTTGACGCTAAATGTTAGAATTCTTCATAACTCACGCTTATGATAACGGTAATCAGCAAATTCAGTGTTAATAACTACTTTATAATATCAAAATTACAAGGGAATTCTAATTTTGTGCTTACCTTTAAATTTCATAGCAAATGCAATTTTTTTCAGCATGACGCACATATGCGACATTAAATAAAAAAAATGAACTTCTGAAATTGACGCATATATACGACATAATCAGTTAACAGGTTATATAATTTTTACTTGTTTTGTACATACATTTTTTTTGTGGTCAAATGTACTGATCTCGAAAATTGTACAAGATTGTATGGAAATATCAATTAATAAATAAATTAATATAAAATAAATAATAAATTAAAAAAAAATCTTTAGTAGTAAATAATAAAAAATTAAGGTACATTAAATATTTTAATGGATTAAAGAAAACTTCCCGCATGATATTACAAAAAATTCGTTATGATATCTTCTTCTGTTTTTTTTTCTCATAAAATTTGGTAAAACTCACATACTTCTTGTAGATACTGAAGTAATCAAGAGTAATCCGTAATGATTTCGATTTCTCAGGTATTTTTCTGATTTTATTGAAGAACATTTCATTACAACTTCTTCTATTTTTTACGAACACATAACCCTGTGAATGGTTGCCGTTCCATACGTTCATTCTGGAAACTGATATCATAAACGGTGGAAATTTCCCTTTTTCAACAGAGTTCAGATACAACAATTTAAAAGTAAAAAGTATTACAAAATTCCTCTATATTAATATATATATAAATATATTCTTCATACAAAATGTCCACAGGCAGACAATTTTTTTACAAAGTGCAAAGGAAAAAGTAACGATTAAAATTTTTTTAATTATTCATTGAAGTTCTAATTCATCAAGTTCTGCTTAAAATGTTTTTTCTAATAAAAAGTAATATCTGACAACTTTTAAACGAAAACTTGGTTCTCATCAAAAACAAACTTTAAATCGTTTAAGCAACTTTAAACATATAAATATTACAAAGGAACTGTAAAAACTACTTCTATGTGTAGTTTTTTTTTACAAGACACATAAAAGTGTGAAGTATGTGCCGTTAGTAATCCTAATTGGCAAAACCCATTAACAACACCACTACAGTATAATAACGAACAAGTTGCTTTTTAACATCCCTCTTCCTCAACTGCTGCTCAAAAATGTCTATTTTTAGAGTGGTTGTTTTATTTTTTCCTAAAAGTTTTTGTAATAGACTTACACTAACAAAAACTATAGTCAAAAGGATAGATATGAACACTATTAGAAAACAATTGTTTTACTTTTGTTTCCTTTTTTTGTTAGAACAGAATAAATAAGTGATGAGATTGATTAAATAACTGTAATTTCTAAGGACCTTGGATCCCCCTACGATAAATTTATATAAAATTAAATGTTGAAGAAAATTGGTACCACACAAAAGGGTAATCGAAATGGAAAAGGGTAAAAAAATCAATATTAACTTTGCAAGCTTAGGAACATTTTGTCAGGAAGGAAGGAAGGTAATTTGAAAACAGGGTAAACCTCATTATAAAGATATTGAAACATGAAAAGTTTCTATTGTTGGATTTAAACAACGAAATTGATTCTTATGTATTTTACTTCATGATGGTTATTAAATATGTTTTCCACTTGACATGTGTAGTTTCCACTTAATGTTTTTATTTCGATAAACACTAAAAAGACTCTAATTAAAGCCCTACAAGCCGATTTAATTGGATTTCATCGGTGTTCCCGTATCTTGTCAAACTCAGGTTGGGAAATAATTTTTCCCAAAAGCGTGAAACAAAGGTATTTTTCTTAATTCTCAAAGCCATATGCTCTGCACCTGGTCTTAAGTGTTGCGTGTTAATTCCTAGGTCAATTACAACAATGCCAAAGATTTTATTGACGGTTTTTGAAGTAACTGGCTCAACCACACTGAAAAGAGTTTTTACACCTATCAAAGAAGAAGAAAATAATTTTCTACTTAAATAAATTAACAATCAATCAATTAAAAATTTAATTTAATATTAATCTCAAAAAATTTTTTCTGTGTAGATGTCCTTAACAACATGCGCCTATTAGGAATATAAATTCCAGTTTAAATTACCTTTTTCCATGAAAAAAAAAACTTTCGCTATGTCTATAAGTCTGATAAAACGCATAATTTATATTTTTTGTTGTTGTTGTTAAAAAGCAGTTAATTTGAGTTAATAACGACAAAAATACAAAATATAGCTCATCTTTATATTATAAAAATAATAATTCTAATTACTTCAAGAATGTAGCTCGTGCAAAAGTCGTTGTTGACGCAAATATTATTTAGCTTTTCAGTCACATTTAATTTCATACATAAACATACAAATAAATAATGAATCTCTAATGACTATAACATTTATAAAACTCAACACTGTAAAAGAGATCCTTTTTAATGCTTTTGAATGACAAATTAATGTTATTAAAACCAAGAATTGAGTTGAGTGACAAAACGGCACTGCTTCTTTCGCATATGGACAAAAGACTTTCTGGTTGCTCTACATTCACAACTGCGAATATTTCGTTTTAACAAACACTTTATATTCATTGTATTTGTTGTGTATAATAACATTTTTTACAACAATATAACAACTAATCCTTCTTGTATTAACTTTAAAAGCATTTTCAATCCTTAACAAAACACAATAAAATGAATTGAAATTGTAAAATGGAAATGTCAAATGGAAAGTAACGCCCACATTTTACTTCTTCAAACAAAATTTCTACAAGCCGCATAGTATAACGCACATTATGTGGTAGTGTTACTGTTGTTTTTCTCTTTAATAGTGTTATAGTGTTGTCATTTCAAGCATTAATAGTATCCGCTCTAATGATGGCATGTTTTCCTTACTTTGCCTTCTTTTAGTTATCCTTGGAATATTAACAAATTTTATGGTGCTGCTTGGGCAGGAGGCAGAAAGTATCATAAACAATTCTTAAATGTTGAACCAATTACTTAAAATGATGCCCCATTGTTGTTGAAATGAAAATAACACAAAATTTGCATATTTTTGTATAATTTGGGGTGATTGGGCTGTGATGTGTTTCTCTAAAATTATAATATATTCGTAAAAAATGTAGTTTTCTAATTGAATGTGTGGAAAAATGTATGCAAATAATAGCACTGTGGGTTTCAATTTAAAATTAAATGTAAAAATAAAAAACAAAAAAATTATATTTACAAACCTAAAATGTTCTATAGCTCGATGTGCTGATCGGATATAATTTACGTATAAGTTTTATATGAAGATATAAATAAATAACTAAAATATAAAAGTCCGTTTTCGAGTTAGTTCCTAGTGTTCTTCCGATGTAGCATCCTGTCAGCTCGGTACATATTATCCAGCAAAATGATATTTGCTTAGAAGACTTCCTCTGTTATTTAAATATTAATTGAATGCAGCAAAAGCAAATTATTAAAACTTTAATCTGAAGATTTGTGATTTATTTTCAATGAACTTGAAATAGTTATTCTTTTGCAATTCTTTCTTGCTTTTCAAAACTCAGCGATAATTTGCCTTTTTGTTCATCACTAAATCACAGGCAATCATACATGTTAAGCTTAAGTGATTTTAAGTAACCTAGAGGTGTAACCACCATCTTTTTATTACAATAGTTTACCTCTGTCTTCTTAGCACTAAATCTGTCCCGTCACGTCACGCATTATTCACTAAGAAATTCTAATTTACACACAACGTGAGTTTCATGTAAATCAGTTAATTTTTAAAATGCCTAAACGATTTCAAAGTCCAACTATTACAAGAACCGTTCTTGTACTTCTTCTATCTTAAGCCCATATTACGCGAGAATTATTTCCTACTCAAGTATAAAACTACTTGCGATTCATTTATTTTCGATTCATTTTTATCTAAGAGGTTAAATTTAGATTTTAATTGGTATATTTTTTATGAAGCTGCTTCACGGTGCATTTGAGTAAATACAAAAAATACTTATGTAATCAGCTTTCGATCAATCTATCAAGAATGTATAACTCTAAAATTATTTTCCAACTTACGATTGCAATCCCATTTGGATGCTTTTTATTCAACATTATGCGTTTTTTCAAAATGGTAACATCAATACTTGGTTTCAAAATCAATCACTGTTAAATAAGGTTTTATACCCTTCAGTACTAAAAGTGGAAAAAGGGTATAACTAAGTTTGTCATTCCGTTTCTAATTTTTACAATATCCATCTCCGATAAGTATGTATATTCTCACTTCTTATGCGTAGCGATTGAGCTATGTCCGTCTGTCCATTCGTGTTAGTGTTAGAGAAATTTTGAATACGCCAGTCACTCAGGCATAGTGCCAAAAAAGGTGCTATGGAAAATACCATGATCAGTCTATGTCCTTGGAGGCAGCGGGCAAAACACCACGCCTACCTCTAATTTTTTCATATCATTTGGAACAACGAAGATACTCCAATCAAAAAAATAAATATAACGGGCGATAGAGAATTAAAAAGTGAGAAAAAAATGTCATGCGATAAAATTAGCAGTTGTCTGAAATTTTCAATTTTTTTTTAATTATCAATATGGGTATCATTTGAAAGCTTTTAAAGAAATGTTTAAGGAAATAGTAATGATTTTTAAAAATGCTCAACCCGTTAAGAGCCGATGATCTTAAATTGTAACTCTCTATCACCCCAGTATTTGCTTTTTTGATTGGAGTTACTTCACTAAGCTAGCCTTACATAGACGGTGAAGGGTATTTAAGATTCTTCATAGCCGAATATAGCACTCTTACTGGTTTTAAATTAATGTTATTAATTATTGAGGACTACATTTTCTTACCTGAACTAAATATCTTTTGCCCCATAGTAAAGGTTACAAGACGCATTTGCAAATTAGTTATTTGTAGATGAATTTCTTATAATATGATTTTGCCAAACTAAATATTATTTAAATAAACCATAAATATGTGAGACAGAAATATGACAAATATATGCGAAAAATGAATTACAATTTGCATAATGGCTCTGAACCGTAAACTTCATAATTTTAAATCTCTTTCTGTTTTGTTTTATAACATAATAATAAATGTTAATAGTGTCCTCTGCGAAGGGCAGACAAAAAGTCGTTATTGCAAAAGTGTCATCTCTTCTTAAAAAACAATATCCCCATTGACCACTTGGAAAAAAAGAAAACTATAACAAATGATATTCTCCAATTGAGTGGACGAAAAATCTTGATGTTAAGATTATGCTCAGGTGGGTATATTTTCAAAATATTTTACTCGTCCGACTTGGCTCTTAATGAGGGATAACTCTTTGAAAATTTAACTTACGCGATCGTATTCGCAACAGAAAGAGATTTATACCAATAATTCTTAAATCAACTTAAAAATGCGTTTTCTATAATATTGTACAGACTTACTGACTTCCCCTCGTATCCTGTAAAACAGTAGTCATTGAATTAAAAAAAGTTATGACTAATAAAATCATTAAACATTAAAATAGCTGCTGTTGTTTTAAAATATTTCGACATTTTATCTTTACACAAAATCCTTTCTTTTTTACTTTTTATTTAAAACCCAGATCAGGTGTTTTTTCTTACCAACCCTTTGTTACACATTTTATTACTTTATTGGAAATCATATCCATGTTAATGACTCTCATTGAATGGTCTTTTTCTGTTCGAATAGAAAATTTATGATGGCATCTCCAGCTGAGTTATAGAAATTAAGAGCAGGTACATTTATAAGAAACAAAATGCAACAACACCTAAATCCATTCATTCTTCAAACAGGAATAAAAAAGGTAAAAAATACGGTTTTCATTAATTAAGATCACTTTCAAAATCTTAAGACAAGATAATTTTCAATGACAATACATCCATCTACTGATCAAAAAACACTGATAGGGAAAGGATTGTTATAAAAGAAAACAAAAAACAGCATTGGAACACGGTAAATCCATTAACACCATTAAAAGATTGAAAATTATATTCTTAAAAGTAACAATATCAAATGATTCTTTCTATCGGTTCTGCTTCGTTCTACTTTAAGTTATCTGACACAAACAATCTCAGCCACCTGTGTTTGAGTCGTTTATACACTTAAAGAAATTAAAGATTCTTTAGGAAATGACATTTTAATGTTCTCATGTTCTAAAATTAAAAAAAAACTTGGTCACTAAATTTAAAATAATTGTTATTTCCATTAAATGCAATGAATAATTAAAATAATTGTTTTATAAAATTTATTTACAAATACCTAAACGTCTTAAACAATGTTGTTTAGTACTCTACCGAACACACGCGCAGAAGTTCATCAAATATGAAGCAGAGATTCCAGTAAACACTTTGTTGAAATTTTGAGGTGTCTGCTTACAATGGTTCAAAAAATAAGTTCATATACTTAAACTTACATATCCTGTAGGGACACTTTTTAATTTATAATTGTATATTTGTTGTTGTTGTATTATATATACAGTGTGTATATAACGTTTTTGTGTCTGTCTTTAACGCTTCAAAAGATAAGACCGATTTTCTCAAATGACATCATCATGGGATCACCCTTTAATTTTTATTTTAAATTATCCAGTTGCTATACATCAATTACATTTCCTATAGGGACACTACTTAATTTTTAATTTTAAATGTTTTTCGTGGTTGTTATTGCTGATAAAGTATTATACGTTCTGGGTAAATTGTAAGTTTGTGGTTATAACGGTTTAAAGGATAAGGCCATATAAGAGCAATTAAGACAGACTTGTAACTGTAAATATAGAAATACATCCTATTTAAATATAAATTGTTAGTCTAAAGCAGTTCAAAAGATAAGGCTTTATTAATTATGTAACACCACCTACGAGGGTGTTCTTCAAATGATATTAACCTGTTTGTCAGAGTTTCGAAAAACTGCTATTAGCAGTAACATTTTACTAACCAGTTCATCTTTTTTCAGTTATATGCTGAAAATAAGCAGCTGAATTTAGTTTTCTATTTTACGCCAACTCAAAATAGTTGAACTGAACACACACACAACTAAAAACCAACTGAATTCAGCCTACTATTTTCAGGAGCAAAACGAACACACAGCGACTGAGTTTTGAGTTTGTAAGTTAACAGTACGCAACTAAGAAGCCAGTTCGTGTGCGTTTAGCAGACTTAGTTATGTTTTTTTAGTATCTTAACAAAACTAAAAATATGACTGGATATTGTGAATGGGGTGGTTAAACAAAGTAGAAAATTGTATACGAACGTATACATTTTTTTGTTCAACAAATTAAAGAAAAATATATACGAGTACTATATTAAAACTTTGTGCTGTTACTCGAAAATGCTTTAATTTATATTTTTTGAATATTTGAGTTATAAAATGTAAATTTATTTTGATTGAAAAAAATTTGTAGGAAAATTATAAATTTTGTAACTAACAATATTAATAGTTTTTGAATAGTATTGTAGAGCAATGCTTTAAAAAGAAATGTTTACATTTGGGTTTTAATTAACTATTAATTAATTTGTAAAAGTTATGAATAGAATTAAAATGTGAATGCTTCATTATTTTTAGAGGCCTTTTGCTATTTGAAAAAAAAAACCGTTCTTGCTGGTGTATGTTTAAATTGTCCTGTGTCCTTTTTAAAGAAACTGCAGCGTTTTAAAAATTATTAATTTATTACAACAACAACAATACAAAATCAATCTACCTGGTGTTAACAAACTTAATAGGTTTCCGTTAGTGCTTTGTGCATTTATTACATATGGTTTTTTTGGAGTGTTCTTTCTTTCGTATAATTGGTTTATTTAAAGGGACCAAGAGCTCACATTGTGTGTTACTAATTTTACATAAAGCGAAGAAAAAACATTGTACTGCCTTTGCATTAAATTAATATTAAAGAGCTACATCCATTTCAAGTAAGTTTTCTTGAAAACATCAGTTGGTAATAATCTCATTTAATAATTAGAAGACATTAAATTTTTTCTTTATAATTATCTTAACTAATTTATTTTAAATCTACGCAAAAGTTTTTTCAGAAATAAAGTCATTTTAAAACAAACTACCGTATTCATGATATATTAAAATAGATTTGAAATGTATTTTAGACAAATTTATACGGAAAATTTATTATAAAATAAAATTCAAAGTTATTTTATTTTTTTATGAATATGGCAGTTATTCTTTTCTGCTTTTATCTGTATGTATGTAAGTATACTAAAAAATTAATTATAAAAAAAACGGCAAGGAATATTTATTTGCTTGACTATTAAGCTAAGTAGTAAAATTGCGGATCAGCGGCGGTTACTTTGTAACAGGCACAAATCCTTAAATTTCAATTAATGGCAATTTCCACTTTATTATAGTTGTAAACAAAATTCGCGAATATACATATATAGTATATTTAAATTTTATGCGTGTAAAAACCTCAAACATATTCCACCCAACTGAGACTTTTGTATATAATAGGTTAGTAGACTATTAATAAAGTTCCAAGTTGAAAACAAAATCATGTAAACTAAAAATTAATTTTAGGTTTAATTCTGACAACCGCATGTAAGTCCATTAATAAAGTTAAATTATTCTAATTGTGTAGAACCATTTTAATTTTTAAACAATTAAAAAAGAAATAAGCAGAAAATCTATTCTTCAAAATTATTAACACATGCATGTAACAAGATATTTGCAATCAAACTTTCATACAAACAGTATGAAATTAAATTATCTTTTATTTATAACAACAATGATAATACACATATCTATTTGTTAAAAAACTATGTACAAACACACAATCAAACTATTCAGTCAGATTATCCACACATATTTTTAGTTGTGTTGCTTTACTAGAAAAACATAACTACGTCTGCTTAACGCACACGAACTGGCTTTTCAGTTGCGTACTGTTAACTTACAAACTTAAAACTCAGTCGTTGTGTGTTCGTTTTGCTGCTAAAAATAGTGGATTGAATTCAAAAGGTTTTCATCTGTGTGTGTACTCAGTTTAACTATTTTAAGCAGTCAAATAGTTGAAGATGAATACTCAAACTATTTTCAGTTCAGTTGCCAGTAAAAAAATTTTTGTTGGTGCTGAATATTAAACCCTGCTTTTTGTAGTTTTTGTGTAATTAACACATTTTGACTTTTAAGAAAAAACATTTTTTTACTTTTCAATTTCTTCCAGTGTACATAATTCACATTTTAAAATGGGTCGAAAAATTACATATAATTTAAAAAACATTAGTTGACAATTTAATTTTTTCCTCTTTTCTTAAAAGAAAAAATTAAAAAAAATATTTTTTAAATACAGAATTTGCTCTAATACTGATTTAAAAATTAATCTGTTTTTTAAATCCAGAGAACATAGTTTTGGATTTGTCCAATAATTAACGTGTTTGTATCCAAATCTACACCAGAGAACTAAAGATGGCAGAATAAAACCTTAAAATTTTATAAAATAAAAAAAACACTGATTTATTTTAATACACACGCACGTATTGATGTTAAAGTAATTTCTTGACATATTAACCTAAAACCATTGTTTAAATGTCATCACAGTAACTACCTGATTGCCAGTCAGTCCATATCCACTTTCGTTGTTTTTTGTGGACAATAAACATTCGTCTGTCCCTTTCATAGTCACTAAAACAGAGTTAATGCGTGAGATTAGCATTTTTGTGGAGTGATTTTCTATTTTATTTAATCGTTTTTAAGTGTGTCGTATTGCTTTTTTTTATTATTTTCGTGTTACTTGTATTGAGTGTTTGAAAACAAAAACACAACATACAAGCAACTGATATTCTATATATTCTGCCAACAACAATAACTTTTTTATTTTTTGTCCCTAGTATGTGATAAAAAGGAAACTGACCTGGTACTGATTCGTTTACTTGTTTATTGCAAGAAATGCGATTTTTCTTGCTCATAATCTGCCTTCAGAACCAGCAGCTACTGCTTTTAATTTTCAATTTTATCTCTTTGTTCTATGAATCTTTCTATTTGCTCTTACGTGTTATCGTGTTATACGATTTTTATCTCAATAATAAATATATTAATTCTTAAGTGCTGTTAAACATTCACAAACTATTTAATTAATTACTTATTGAGAGCATTTCATTTTTTATTTAAACAAAGAATGATTATCTCTCGCTATCATGAATTCACGAATCCATTTATAATTGGTTCTTTTTCTTTTACAAGTGTGTTTTTAAATTTCTCTTACTAAAGAAAAAAGCAGCGCAAAATTGTGCAATTTTGGCCTGGAAGATTTTCTACATCTGCCTGACGTATTAAAGCATAAAAAAGGACAATATTAAGAGAAAATGGTAATAAAATAATTCTATATTTTTGTTTAGCGTGTGGCTGCTGATGAGATTTATTGTATCGCTAACACTTAGTGCCGGTGCTATTGTATTCAGTGCTTTCAAATTGAAATCAATTTTTAAAACATTGTGCAACTTTAATCACAAAACAGTAGATATATGCTTGAACATATAATAACATACAGATAAATAAGAACAGTGACGGTGCATAAAAATTAGATAGAAAATAATTCTCTTTTCTTTCTAGCCTTATTAATTTTTATAAAATGTTTCACATTGTGAATAAACGTCACCTTAAAGGTACATAGTTGTTATTAGCATTTTTTTAAGAATATAGTGGTAACATAACTTTTGTTTCGCTTTATTTAAATATTTCATAAAATTTAAAGTTTAGTAGATTGTACACACAACTATTAACTTGCTTAATTTACTTGAATGTAAATGTTCTTTTTTTACTTAACCATAGTGACCAAACAAATCCCATCTAACATCGTTATAATGTCTGAACAATGAACTCATATTCTACATCACTTATGAACTACCACTACAATTTGACTGGAAACATAAAAGCATACAAACAGGAAAAACAACGAAAAAACGACTTTGAAACTTTGTAAAAATATTTTAACAAAAGTTTATCACATACTTGTCCATGTATATTTTATAGAGATCTAAATGCCCAGAGAAAAATTTACTACATACAAATACTCACAAACACATATTACACACACACACATTCGTACATGGGAACTGGCACTTAAAATAAAAGTTGGTTTTACTTGTTTCAGAAAAGAAAAAGACAACAAAAACATTTGAAGTAAAACTTTTACTTGTTCCTTACAATAACAATAAAGTCAAGAACTTAAAATCATAAAATAACAAAACACATACACTTATACTAAAGAACGATGTTCGTGTGTTTATGCAAGATTGTGTATATAAGTATTAGTTAAAAAGTTTAAACTATATTTACAATGTAAAGTTAACACCTTCTGTTTTTTTTTTCTTTTCACTTCCTTTTTGCAATTTTATTCTGCTTACTAGACATACTCATATCCACAGTGACAGGAAATAAAATTATGATATTGTCTTTTATGAACTTTGCATTAAATTTCAGAAAAATTCTAGGGTTGGCATAAAGCAAAAAAAAAAATAAGGGGAACTAAAAAACCTTTGTATATGCTTTTGAATTATCTCACCAAAAGAAGTCCGGAGCAGTCAAATCAGGAGTCCATGTAGGCCAATCAACAAGAGGAAAGAGGTCTCGCAGCAATTTCATTGTAAACCGGGCTGTATGCGATATGGCACCGTCTTGTTGATACCAACACCCAACGCGTTAAGTTGTGACGATAAAAAGTTTTCAATCTTACCATTCACAATTACCGTTACGACATTTGAGGGTTTTCCATCAAATCCATCCAAATGAAAATGTGCCTTGTCACTCATTATGAATTTTTGATGAAAATCGTGGTTGTCATGGGCGAGCTGTAACATCTTATTGGCATATGTACGGCGGCATAAATAATCTTGTGGAAGAAGCTCTTATGTCAACTAAATCTTAAATGAAAACAAAGTTGTTTTTTGAAGAAGAAGCTCCTGAGCACGTCAAATTAAAATTGACGGATTGTTTTGATCACTTTCTTGAGCAGCAGTAATGTTTTCAGTTAATCTTGCAGTACTTTGTTTTTTTCAAAATCGTTCACTACACGATAAATAGTGCGTTTTGTTGGAACGTTGTTTCTACGAAAATTACACAAACCTTTCTCATCGTCACAGCAATCGATGATTGATAAGATAAAATGGTTTAACGATTAAAACACGCGTCTAATATACGACTGACAAACATGAACTGTCATGACTCGTGTTTACCGAAATAACGGCAAAACAAAGTAATTATTATTTCAATAAACATAGCCGAATATAGCATTCTTACTGGTTAATATTGTTACGAAAACAAGATCTGGCAACGCCTGTTGTTGAAGTCCGTCTGGTATATAATAATACCACAATTAACTAACAAAAGCTGAGCAACCTCAATGGCTGCGTTGGTGGAGGTGCTTGCTGTAAAACAGAAGATCATGAGTTCGAGCCCACCTTCGGAAGTGCATACAACGGAAAATAATAATTGTTATAATGCACTTAAAATTAAGAAGCAGCAGTACAAACCTCTCCTAGATATAAAAGACAATTATTGTGTGAAGCCATGGCAGAAAGTTCAGTGGAGATGTCTAATTTGAATTAATAGTAACAGATTATTGTCAAGACGCCCTTTATAATAAAAAGTAACAACGGTAGCGATTAGTGCAGGGAAGTGTAACAGCATAGCAGACGTGCGTTGTGGCTATTAGGGGATGACTGGCTTGGATAAAAAGCATAGCGGAGGTGTCTATGGATGGTTAAAGTTACTAAACAAGGCATCGAGTAGTTCATGTCTCCCCGGAGTAACGAAGTAGTGTAGCGTGGATGACTGCTTTTGTAATAATAACGCATGTTTAGTAAATAAACATTTAATTTGAATGATGTGGCCATACTTTTGAATAGTTGTAGACAGACGCACAGTGGCGCCCGTAGAGCAAACGAGGTTGCAAAAACCAAAATTTTTATGAGCGCCCACGAAGTTTTGAATAAACCCATGTTATAGGAAACTTTTCAACGATTTCAAATATGCCACTCTTAATAATATCACATTTTTAGTTTAGAAGATATAACCGTTCAAAGGTGAACGACTTTCGTTTTTCAAAAAAACATAAAATTTTTAGTCAATTTGTTGCGATTTCAGGTATAATATCACGAAAAATAGGTTACGAATCGCCATATTTTTTGTTTGTATTGATTGATGTATTTATTAAATGTATAATGATAAAACAAATTAACTGTTTGCTTTGTGTTTCTCCTGGTAAATCACTATTTAAAAACTATCCATTTTTTCACTATTTTTCAACTTTGACGGAAAATAAAAAAAATCTATTTTTTTCTATATTTGCCATATTTGCAAAACCTGTTCTTTGATTATTTCTTTATATAATTTAAAAGGTTTTATCTGCCTTTTCGTGCCCGTTTGGCTTCTAGAGGTAAAAAAGGTTAAAAAGACATGGTTGCAGAAATTGTATGGCGTCCATCCCTTATATGTTTTGACTGATAGTAGTTTTTTTTAAAAGTAAATTTTTGTTTAAATTTTTTTAGCAGTAAATATTTAGGCAAGGTAGCATAAGCCTATATATTGCAAAATAAGCACAATGCCTGGGTTAGTCTACGACTGAAAGTTGGCGCAACAATTACTGAAACCATTATAGAATTTAAGTACTGAAAACATGGCGTTAAACAATTTAAAATTATTTGAACTGTTTACAAAGTCAACCACACCAAAGTTTTTCACGGAAGCTGCTTAAGAAGAACTTGATAGCTTATACGGAAATATTGAGAGAAGCGAAATTATAAAAAATAATTTTTATCTGATATATGCAAATATTAAGGCAAAATGGGTGAAATCTAATTGAACCATTCAGAACTTCAATTCCAAATACGAGGACTGGCTTAATGAAGACACCATTCTGGCTATATTGGCAGTAGATAAACCCACCACATCAACCAGAGGAGCAAAAGGAAGGCCAAAAAAAAGTATTGAGGAGTGTTCAATTTTCACAAGAAAGAGGAAACTTGCCGATGCCACCAATGACTTTACCACGAAGCATTTAGCGGACGCGCTAGCTATTAAATATACAAAGGATAGTGAAAGAGTTAGGTCTCAGATAACCAAAGCTGTTGCTCATGCAAGCCAACTGCGACTAAAAAGGATTAAGAAAAGCATTCCCACGCCCACAAACGCACACATTAAAAAGTATGGTTCCGAAGAAGCCTTGGCCTTGTTTATAGACTTAGAACTAGAAGAGAAATATGAGAAACTACGAGCATCTTTAACGCGACACAGCGCTAACGTTTTACCCGGATACAAGCATATTACGCAAGCCAAAATAAATTCTCGACCACTGCATACGGAGTTTACGGAAGTCTCTGCGAAAGCCAATCTGCAGGATCTCATGGGCCATACAGTAAAACGGTGGTTGGAGAGTCTTCCTGAAAATGAGGTGAAAATTCTTCCTGAGAAGTTAACATTGATCAGCAAATGGGGCTGCGATGGATCATCCGGACAAAGCGTTTATAAGCAAAGGATATCTTCCGATGACGCTACAATATCGGACGGAAATATGTTTATGACATCTGTTGTTCCTTTGCGGCTAAAATCTGATGTTTCCCTACACTGGAGAAATCCACGTCCATCATCAGTGCATTATTGCCGGCCAATAATGTTTCTGGAATTGACAATCAAATCGTAAAAAGATTGGGACGTCTAGGCGGTTCAAACTTACTAAGAAGCTATATTTCTAGATGCGCTGGTACATCTTAATGAAAAAAAAAATTAAATGTAATTTGATCTATATCTATATACATATATATTTTGAACCGTTATATGTAAACACTTGAAAAATAGACCGAATGTCCACTGTTCGGTATAATAAAAAGAATAATTATTTTAAATTACGAGTTAAAGGGTGTTATGTGTATACATATGTATATTGCCAAACTGTTGAACAGTTGTAGACGAGGAGCTGTAGTGCTAAGTCCTCTATAACAAGTATAGAATTTGGTGATGGAATGTAAGGGTGTCTCAAAATCAATTTAATTTGATGTATGTTGCCATACTCTTAAACCGTTACAGACAGACATATGAATATGTTTTGAAGTCAATTTTTTTGCAAAAATATATAAAATTAAGTATCTTTCAATTATAATTCAAAAATTTTAAGTTGATATAAAATAATTCCTTCCCACTGTAGAGTTAACATTTTAACAAGTGTGTATAATTTTTGAATCCTTATGTAAGTTTTCTATGTATTTTAAATGTAAAAGATGTGTAAGATTACATTGTTTTGTTTGTTATTCTATCTCAATATAATGCATATGCGCTCTTATAATGCAGTATGTGTAGGTGTAGGAAGCACACTCATACACAAAAACATATTCCAAAATCAAACAAGTTCTTATATATAAAAGGGTGTATTAAGTAGTTTGACTTTTGTGCAACTTTTCATAAAAAAGGTATATTTTTTCTTTGTTTTATTTTTGATTGTGTGAGTAATTAACATGTTGTGTAAGTGCACACATTGACTTACAGACGTTTGTATGTAGCAGCAACTAGGCCTTAAGGAATGTATACTTTTCGAAAATATTTATGTATGTTTTTGTTTGTGTTGACAATATTCATAGATAATTTGTCTATTGTCAGATGATGTGTTAAGATAGTGTTATTTTAATTGCCTTTTCGATCTTAAGATAATATTTCGACAAAGTACTGAGAAAATTTGTTTCTTTATTGTCAATGCAAATTAGTAAAGGCAATAATGAATTTTTAGAAGAATAGAGATGGTGTACTGCTTTCTGTTGAGTTGTTGGAGTCTGTTTTGAACTAAAAGCAATTGATTTGAATAAATTTACATGCAAAAAATTATTGTTTTTTATCATTTAGCTTTGATTCTTTAAATTATATGAAACTTTAAGAAGAATATTTAAATTAAGTTTCAAATAATGATTGATTGATGATATCTTCGTTTATAATGAAAACGATTTTTTAAATTCTTAGGAAATACAAAAATAGCACAAATCAAGGAGACCCTTTCTTAACAATAGAAAAACCTGCAACAATTACTCCCAACTGGCTGAAGCTTATCGTTCAAAGGCAAATAAACATAGTGCTGTTAATACCATAAAAGTGACATACACACACGCTAAACCAGGATACGTCATGTTCAGTGATGTTATAACGCAGACAGCTCTTTTAAAATGTGGCTGGCAAACACGTCTAAGCGCGCAAAATGGATGCGTTTTAGTATAGAAAATAGAAACGTTTCAGTTTAACTATACAATACTTTTTGAGGCCTTTTATAAGTTGTTTGAATAACAAAATTATAATACCAATGAAGCATTTTGATAATTTAAAAGACAGTGTAGGTTCTGTTTTTAATCATTATAGGTACTCTAACACCAGAGGTGCTGAAACATAAACATAACATGCAATTACAGTGTTGTAAAATAATGAAGCTTTCTATATATCACTCTTCTTTCCCATATATATTTACTACTCTATGCCTTTCCAAAGGAGGATAACGATCAATCTCAACTCTAAGTTTTTATGATATTAAAAAGCTTCTAATTGATGTTTTTAATTAGTTAATTATTTCAAGTAATATTCAATATTAAATTAATTGTTTAATAAAACAATTTTCTTTTCTTAAAATATTCGTTTTCTTAAAATATAGTTTTATTCGCCGGAATATGCATATCTTTGGTATAAAAATGATATTTGGGATGAACTTGTGTTGTTTATTTGTTACGTTGTGGTCTGTTCTGTACTCTACTTTAAGAGAGAGTTAATCTATTGAAATATAAGCGCAAGAAGCAAGAACCTTATTAAGATTGGATGTACTTGTTTAATTTAAATGTGCTTTGTTTAGTGAAATTTTAAAATTTTTGGAAAAAAATAATTTGCAAAATTTTATTCGTTTTTTTATTTTTTTTTTGCTAAATTTTCGGGATAAATGCAATTTCCAATTTTTTATTTCAAAAACAGTTTTTTTTAGCAAAGTTTAATAATTTCGCTAACATTTTGGTGAGAGTGTAATATTATGATAAATTTTAGATGATGTTTACTGGTAATTTTTATTTATTTTTTGTTAATTTTCGATTTCGAAAGCAAAAAACAAAGGAAAATAGAAGTTTTACATTGGTGCTGCAAGGAAGATATACACAAACTTGCATTATATTTCTTTTTAAGATGCTAAAAATGCCCCAAATAAATTTGACTGCTTGCAAGTTTAAGATTTTTTGCTTAATTTTAATTTTTATCTGATTTACTATTTTTTAATCTTTAGTACCACAGTGATTAATCGAGAGTATTTTCGATCTCAATTATCTTTCCTTTCGTCTTTAACTATTTTACATAAATTGTTCTTTACAGATAATTTTCATGCAGGTAATTCACTTTAATTTTCTACCAATCGAGTTGATTGTGGACAGTGCCTTACTAGTTCAGTTGCGGGTTTTGATTAATAAGTAGACTTCTCGAAATAATATCCTAATCTATGGTAGAAGAGGATATGCCAAGTGTGCGTAGTCAGCAAGGAGCTGAGTCTGCAATTTTTTTCCAACATTCCTGTAATAGACATGGAGGGATAATAAAATTGACAGAATTAACAGAAAGATTTATGGCTCACTAACGGAGAAAGATAATGACATTTTTCAAGAGCTAGGGGCGTTATTCTTAAAGGTGTCACTGGTCAAAGAAAATGCTGGAGAGTTGAAAGGACCTGCGAATATGGATAGAAAACAATAAGTTCTAATCAAATTCTGAGCAAAGTTACAACAGGCCCCACCACTTCTTCGAAAGTGAGCGAATCTGCGAAGAGGCTTAAGAGTACTTACTTTGGGAGTTGGCATTCGGTTCAATTAAACTCAATGATATTGGTAGTGCAGTTTTAAATAATAGCGAAGCTCGTCTAAATAGAAAAGTTGTTATTTTAAATTTACTTATGCAAAACATATTAAACAGAATTTTCGCAAAATTTCAATTTACTACCATTTGTGCACAAAAATTTAAAACGCTTGTCACTTGACAGTTATAGGTAGCGAATCTGCTGCCTATGACAAAGACCGAAGACATGAAAAATTATTCTGCAGTAACGTTTCTAGTGTTGAAATTTATGACAATAACGTTTCTACTATCTAAGTTGATTAATGTTGTTGTGGACAAGACGATGCCACCTGCAAGAAGAACCGCGACAGAAATCAATTGCTTCGGTTATAAATTGGTCTCAACACAAATTTCGATTTGTGGAATTATTTCAAGTGAAAGGTCTTTTACATCGTGTACGAAATTCCTGGTGAACGAAGGAGAAAATTTTGTTTAGCGCAATAAAATTAAACCACATTTTTGCAAGAAAATTATTGGGAAAATTTAACGAAAACCGAACTAAGGGAGTTCAAATCCTTTTCACAAATAAGAAAATATCGATCTTAGCTGTTTACATTTTAAAAATAAATAAAAGTTTTAAATAACCAATTTTCGAGCTACAATGAAAAAATAAAACTTTCTTTCTTTTTCTTACCTGACTGTGTGCAGAATTATCTGTGAATTCGATAATAATTTTGTGGATAATATTTTACCTTTATAATATTCTGTGTAAAGTTCTCTTCATGTAGTTTATAATTAGAAGCAAAAATACAGATAAAATGTATCTTACGTAAGTTCTGGAACACATATTATACATTTCTTCAAGCATAACCTCCCTCTACTTTATTCAAAGTACTCCAACTATTATTTAAACAAAAATATTAGCTCGCAAAATTGCACACGATATTGATTATCGAATATGTTCCTAACTTAATAAAAAGTGTTTACTGAAAATTTTTAAGACTGTCGCTTTTACCTCTATTACTTTTACAGTCATTGTTCATACTTCTTGATGCTGTAATATTTGCCTACATCCTTTTGTAGCATTATTAGTTTTGGTTAACAAGATTTTATTCCTCAATTCATGTAATTTCGTAACAAGCCCTAAAATATTTTTTTTTAAACATCTACTAATTTTTTATTTATTTATTTATTTGTATAGTTGTAACCTAGCACAACAAGACATATATCTTATAAATGAAAGTACTAGCGATAAGATCAAAGAAGCAGTTAGAGTATAAATATAAAACATAAATAACAAGTATTTTAAAAACAAGTATTTAAAAAATAGTTGTAAAAAATAAGTATATAAAAAAACTAGCATGAAGATAAAAAACCAAAAAAACTACAAAAAATTGTGAAAAAGTTAGTTAAAATTAAAATTATCAATAAAAACACTATGAAAATATTTTATATAACTCCTTTTTAAACGCATTTGCATTGCCTAGATTTTGGACATTGTTTGGCAAGGAATTCCAGAGACTTGTGGTGTATATAAAAAACTGTCGTTGTGACAAGAGGCTCTTAAATCTTAGTTGGATAATTTTCTTTCCTCGATTTGATCTGGCAAATTGGATCCTACTAAACAAATATACTGGTTGCCTAGATGTAATAATTTTATACAAAAACATAAGACACTTAAGTTTTAAAAGATTTTCAAAATTAAGTTGAAATATCTGGTAGGAGTATAACGATATGCGGTCGCGACGGCTTTTTAAGAATACATATCTGGCTATATTATTATAAGAGACGTTGAGTTTTCGTTGATCACTGCTGTCACAGTTGGCAAAAATTTCACACCCATATAAAAGTATAGGAATCAAATAAGTCTTTGCAAGTTGCATACGTATGACAAAAGGTGTTGAATCTATGACAGCCCACAAGTTTCGAAGCCTACTGTAGACTTTACCAACAACATAATTAATGTGATTAGACCAAGACAAACTAGAATTAAAGACAACACCAAGGTTCAATGCTGAATTTACAAAGTCTATTCTGTTTCCTTTAATATTAAGTTCAGGCACGTTTAATTCTCTTTTAGATTTTTAAAGTATAATGCATTTAGACAATACATAACCCGTTTGCATTAGCCCAACAATCAATCCAGTCCAAATCATTATTGATTTCTGTTAAAGCTGAACTGATATTTTGAACACTGGTACTCATGTAGAGTTGCACGTCATCAGCGTACATATGAACTTTGCAGTTACTTACAAAATCAGGTAAATCATTAATGTATAAACAGAATAACAGAGGTCCAAGTATTGAACCTTGAGGTACCCCTCTATTAACATTAAGTGCATCTGAAATCTTGTTATTTAAATGGACACGTTGAGATCTATCTAACAGATAAGAATGTATAAGATTACAAGCAGATTTTGAAAAGCTTGAGTTTTAAAGTTTTATGATCTACAGTGTCAAATGCCTTACTGTGGTCTAGAAGTACTAAAAAAGATACCATATTTAAATCTAAGCTTGCTCTAAGATCTTCAACCACATTCACAAGAGCTGTAGTACAACTTCTAGATTTAATGTAACCAGATTGAATTTCAGACAAAAGATTGTTGTTCTCTAAGTAGGTTTCCATTTGCTTTGCAATTAGGGTTTCCATAACTTTAGATAAGTAAGGTAGAATAGAAATAGGCCTGAATTCACCATTAGTTTTGGGAATAGGTATTATTTTTGATACTTTCCATACATCAGGAAAGGTAGACTTAAGAAGAACTGTATTGAACAGATGAGTGTAGTACGGTAAAAGGTAAGGTATTAAAGCTTTTAAGAACTTAGGCTCTAAGGCATCCGAGCTAATTGCATTAGATTTTATTGATAATAAACAATCTAGAACTTCAGACTGATTAACACAACGAAAACTGAAAGGGTTCTGTATAGAAACAAAACAAAGATCATCATAGATGTTGCTAGTTTGTGATGGAACATTAATATTCACAAAGTTGCTGTTCAATATATTAACGTCAGCATCCAGATTAGGGCTTTTATAGCATTTCCGGCCTAAACCAATTTTACTAATTTCATTCCATTTCGTTTTGTTGTCCATTGCAGAAGCAAACTTACTATAGTAAAACAGAATCTTTGCGCTTCGAATACGTTTTTTAACTTCCCTACGCGCAGATTTATGAATAGCTCTAAGATCTTCTGTTCTAAATCTCTTCCATCGGCTATAAGCAATGTCTCGCTTTTCTATTAATAGTTTTATTTCACCAGTAAACCATGGTGGCTGATTTGCTTTAATAAATTTGGTCCTAAGTGGAACGCACATATCATACAGTAATCGAATATTTTCCTGATTAAAGAAATTTGATCGTTGACATTGCACAAAAAGTACATTTGGTCCCAAAAAATATTATTTATGTTGAGATTTAATATTGTGTAATCTAATTTATGAAAATCGCGAAATGTAGTATATCTGTCATCAGCTGCAAGGAATAAGTCATAACTTAAAAAGATAATGTCATGATTAGAAAAAACTGAAGCAGAAATTTGATCATAGATAAGAACTTTAGATTTATGGTTAACAAATACTAAATCAATCAAACTGTTAGATGCATTGCTAAAATGTGTTGGTGTAGAAACATTGACAGGATAAAGATGAAGACAATGCATAGGTTCAGTTAGTGGGTTATCAACTAAAAGGTTATTATTAAAGTCGCCTATGATAACAACGTCATCATATTCTATAGAGATTTCTTTAAGAACAGAAATGAAAGTATATACATTAATGCTACTGTTTGGCCTGTACACACACCCTAACAGAAGTTTTCTATTATCAAGTGTTGAAATATCAAGAAACAAATATTCTATTTCACTGCCCATTCTAGTTAAGAGCTTAACTTTACAAGAAATACCGCTTCGTACATATATTGCTACTCCACCACCTCTGGCTTTTGTTTCAACACCGTTAACTAAGATACGTCTGTCTGATCTGTAAAGTCTAAAACCCTGTAAGTCATACACTGAATCTTGAACATCCAACGGGAACCATGTTTCGGAAACGCAAATAATATCAATACCCGATGACACAAATAAATATCTAAATTCATCAATTTTGCGTTTCAGACTTTGAGCATTTAAGTGCACGATATTTAGACCAGATTTTTGTTTAGCAAGAACTCTGAGCATATTGTTCACACAGTCTCTAGAATTGGAACTACTAGTGTCTGGCATATAAAACTGTAAAATCAGCAATGCAAAAAAAGGTTAAACATGTAATAATATGAAAAAAGGAGTTGAACATGAAAATTAGGATATAATTTTTTATTAATACTATGAAAACAAATCTAAGAAAAAATTGAAAAGCAAAAAATAAATAAATGCTTAAAACAAAATAGTGACAAAAACAAAACTTAACACTAAAATTCTTAAGAATCATTGTGGTTGTGTCCATTTCTTTCATTATTAACCTGCAGCCCTGAATCAGGAAATAACTGATGCAACTGTTTGATTTCATCAACTTGCAAAATACTATCATCGACTGTCCTTTTGATGTAGACGAAGCCACGCATAGTAAAAGCACTGTGAATACGATTTTTCTTTTTAAGTCGAACAGCAGCACGGTATATTTGAAAATTATTCTTAGTAAGATTTTCGTTGATATAAAATTTATTTTCGGAATTGATACCAATATGACACAGACGAAAAAAAAACTCCTTGTTATTTTTTTTGAAATTAGCGAGTGATTTTAAGAAGAAATTCCTATCATAAGGGGACCTCATTTTTACAATTATAACCGCATCCTTAGAAAATACCTTCTGTCTGTTATTCAAGTTTTGCTGGCGATAAATAGATTTAATAGCTGGGACTGTAGCTTTTATAACATCACATATGGAGCGAAAAATTTCCGTAAGATTCTCATCCTCATAGAACGGTATTCCATTTAGGCGTAACTCACACGCAACAGTATTATTTTCTTGGTGTTTAATTTTATTTTTTAGTAACTATTGCAACACTTAAAATAAAAAAGTCAAATATGTACACACATGCTACAAAGATACGCATTCGTGCTCTATTTTTTATGTCTATTATGATTACTAATCACTGTTGAAAATTAACATGCATCCTGCAAATGATTTGATTGTTGTGTGTCCTTTTGTAAACAAAAAAGTGAAAATTATTCAACACCAACTAACAATAGCTAAAGTCAAAAACTTGCTCCTTTCCTTCTTCTTCCTTATCTTAAGCCAATTTAAAAGGTCGTTACGCATTCCTAAAATCTCTACCGAATGTAACAGTAAAACAAGTCGTTTTTACCGCTAAAATCTTACATAAATAAAATAGGAAACAAAAAAAAAATAATCTTTTGCAAACTACTTTCACTACTTATTTGTGAGGCGTAAAGGTGTGATAGGCTTAGTTCAACTTAAGCAGGATATTTCTATTTCTCGCCAAACAAAAGACACAATAAACTAATAAAAATGTCAAAACTTATCAAATCACATACCAACACATACATATTTACACTTTAACACATGATGTAATCGTTGACTTCTATTTTAAAATTCAAAGATGTCCTTTTGTTTAAGGATTATAATCAGCCATACAACCTTACCGACTCTTAGATATTCGAATTCTCTGTTACTCAATGCTGTTACGCCTGTCACTCAGTTTAATGATGAAAAAGTTATTTTTCTTTTCATCCAGCCGTAAAAATTCGTTTTTTTGCACATTCATTGTCATAAAAAGTCACATTTTCTTCGAAATGGAAACAGAAGCAGTAGCAACTAATAGCAGCAAAAAATGAATGAATGTCCTTTCTTTGTTTCCTTTAAATCCTATTAGAAAACGTGTGTTCTTTCATGTTCATCTTCTAGTATTTTTATATGCCTTGTTTTTACTTCATGTTAGTTATTGGTCATAATGTTGATATCCTGGTTTTCTTTACTCTTCTTCTACAGGACGACTATTTTTTAAAGCCTCTAAAAAACATAAAAACATGTGTTGTCCTTTTATTTTATATAAATATATTTTTTCATTGAATGTAACATAAATATTGTATTATATTTAGTATTGACTCTCACACGTGTTTGATGAGATTAAAATTCGAAAAAATGTGGTTCTAAGTGTCGACATCTTTCAGGGTGGTAAATTGTGATTTATTTTGTAATGGTCAATATAAATGAAATTTTAGCAAAAGCCTTACGGATTATTTTGTTTAAGTAGCCATTATTTTTACTTAAGTATCGAACTCACATTAAAAGCTTTTTTTAACCCTTAAATATACTCGTTAAATTATAGAAATGTTGTTACAGGCCACCAGTATTTTTACTGCTTATACTACATTAAACAAGTAAGAGAGCTATATTCGCCTATGCCGAATCTTATATACCCTACACCATCCTTGTATTTCTAGTTTACTGAAGTAATTACAATCAAAAAAGTAAATATTGGGGTGACAGAAAATAAAAAAATAAAACAATTGGGTCTATATGGGCATTTCCACAAAAATGCCAACTGCAACCAAAGAATTCAAAGTCCATAAAATTGTGTTGTTTTAACACATTTTTATGGGAAATCTGTCAAATTTACCTAATAAAAAAAATTGTATATTTATTCATAGAATATTTTGAAATATTCAAATGCAAAGTCGAACAAGCGCAAAAATTCCGTTTTGATCATTTCTATTGCTCGTTTTGTTTTGATTAATGTTCCGACTAAGTTAGATTATACATTGACATATGCTCTTTTACAAATCTTGTTTATATATAAAGAATAAAAGAAAAATCAAAAAGGAACGATATGATTGCCAATTATGGTAAATTTTTTCTTTCCTTTACCGTTTTATTCGATGTCGCGTGCGACATTTGTTATGAGTGTGTCGGAGCTATTAGTGCAATAGACGTCAAATATAATTAAAAATCATATATTTTTATAGCAAATAAAATTAAAGAAAAATTGTTGGAAAATAATCATCGCTTTGCTCTCTGTGCTAATCAATAGCTATAAGTTGTTTCTTTTCCCAAAATAAAATAATATTTTGACACATGGTTTTTTGACTTTCAGTGCGTACGAATGTCGCATTCGACATTGGAGAAATGCCCATATACATATATTATTCTACATATAAATGCCTTTGGTTCCTAATGGGTTAAGCATTTTTTTTAAATTTTATTATTTCCTTGAAGATCTCTTCAAAAGCTTTAAACTGATACCCATATTGATATTTCAAAAAATTTGAAAATTTCAGAAGCACGTGACTCGGGAAATATGGACGAACGCCAATTTTTCCACTTGATATTTTTTCTAATTTTTTAATTCCTTACTTAATTGAGGTAGGTGTGGTGTTTTGCCTGCTGCCTCGCAGGATATGGACCGATCGGGCTGATTTTCAATAGCACGTCTTTCGACACTATTTCTGATCACTTGAAACATATTTTTTTGTTTTGTGAAATCAAGTTTGTCTCGGCAAACTTATTTTCAACACGCTTGGACAGAGGAAGAAAGCGACAGAGGGACATCGCTTAATCGAGTTCGCTATGCATAAGAAGTTACATTATATATACTTTATGCGGTGGGAAATGGATATTGTAGATATTACAAACGGAATGACAAACTTAGATATACCCTTTTTTCCACTTTTTGTGGTGAAGGGTATTAATATAGCATTAAGAACGGTACACAAATATTTGAACAAAAGAAATTGCAAGATTTCTAGGGGCACTGTAAACATATTGCAGTCTTGCATATCTCACTTACACAAATGCACGCATTTTCAAAATATGTGCTTCATTTAAGGTAATATCAACATCATTCCTAATTTTTTTAATTATCTTAATACGAATAAAGCACGATAAAGCGATTCATAGATGTTATAGACTTCAAATAATAGCAACTTTATTATAAGCGTGCGGTAATTTTACATAATACAAATTATACGAGGGCTGCTCTATATATTTCTGGCCTAATAGTGAAAATGCGAATATTTATAATCAAAAATGGTTTTATTGTTTTTCAAAGCATTCTCCAGCATGATTTGTACACTTTTTCGTGCGCTCAAACCAGTTGTCGAAGCACTTTTTCCACTCCGATTGAGACACCTCTAAAACATGGTTTTTGAACACTTCAACAGCTTCTTCTGGCGACGAAAATCGTTGACCACGCATTTTTTTCTTGATGTGCGGAAACAAGAAGAAGTTATTAGGTGCCAAGTCAAGGCTGTACGGCGGATGACCCATTAATTCGACGTTTTGGCCGGTCAAAAAAGCTCTGGTTTAAGCCGATGTGTGAGAGCTCGCATTGTCATGGTGAACAATGATTCGTCTTCTTCTTCGTTGGTTTTTCGAATTACTGCGATGACTTCAGGCAAACAAATAGTAGTGTACCACTAAGAAGTGACCGTCCTACGTTAGTCAAGCGGAACAGTCGCCACATGACCAGTTTTGCCGAAGAAACAGGCGAACATTTGCTTCGAAGTGCTTCTTCCACGAACAACTTTCGTTGGATATTGCTCGTTTTCGAAGACCCACACGGTCGATTGTTGCTTCGTTTCGGGCTCATTCGCGTAGATCCATGATTCGACACCTGTGACGATCTTATAAACGTCTTTTGAAGCACCGCAATCGTATTTTTGCAACATTTCTAGGCACCAATCGACACGAGCCTTTTTTTGAGCGACTTTCAAATTGTGCGGGATCCAACGAGAACAAACCTTTTTTACGGCCAGGTGTTCATGCAGTATCGAATGTATGCTGGTGGAAGAAATGTCTAAAAACTCCTTCTGAAATAACTCACAATAAATGGATATTTTTTAATACAACTTTTTAAAAATTTTCAAAATTCATATACAAGTTATAAGTTTTTCATGCCTGAGAAATTAAAGTTAAATATAAAAAACTTTATTAGGATAACTAAAAAAAACAAACTTTCAAAACAGAAAATAAATTAAACATTGAGAAATAAAAATTAACAACGGACTGACGTTTTTAGAAAATAAATTAACAATTTTAAAGCGAAATTAATTTTTAGAGATTTTAAAGTTTGTATAGTAAACTTTTTTAATTAATTAAACTTGCCGTACTACTAAAATTGTAATGTGGAAATAACACTTAGTTTGATGAATTTATGCAAGTCAAAATTCAAAACCCGATTTTTTTTTAAACTCTGTAAATTCGATTACTCATATATATATTAATTTCAAAATAAAGCAAATCCATCATTAAGTGTAAATATAAAAACTATTGTTAATTCATTAAATAAATATATAAAAACTATTTTAAGGCCCCAAAACAAATCCACATGAAGAAAAATAATAATTTGTAATAAAACATTGTAAACCTTGTGTATATATATATATATATATATATATATATATATATATATATATATATATATATATATATATATATATATATATATAAGTGTATTCATCAATACATTCATATGTGTTTTTAGTTAACAAATTTAATTATACTTTTTGCTATATGTTTTGCTAAAATACGCTTTTGGTTACCAAAATTTTTGCTAATAAAAAATTACCTTTATTTTTTCAAAATGTTTCTTTTCAACAATAAATGATTTCATATTGTTCTCACCAAATATACGTAGCGAGGCGTCGACATAAAACAAACGTCACAATAGAACACTGTGGGAAAATAAAACAAAACAGTATCAAAAATAATTTAATAAAAGATTTAAATGAAGATCATAATATAATTCAAGGCGATAGCGAAGTAATGAGAATAACAATTAAAAATATATAGTAAGGTCAAATAATGTTAAACCCTTAATTCAATGAGGAACGAAATACAACTTAGAAAATCTAAATAATAAAAAGTTATACGATATTAAAATCACCGACTTTTATTGATCAGATGGAACGAAGTATCTCTATGTTAGTTTAAAACTCGAAACACTTAAATGCTTCATGTGAGACATGACATCATAAACTGTACTTTTATGCTAAAAATATCAATTCTTATTTTTTATAAAATCAATAGTTATAAAAAAAAGCGTATTCAGTCATACGTCTGCGTGAGAGCATACAATATTGGATCTCACGTGCATTCTTAATTAAAGATACACTTTAAATGGCAGGGTAAAAAAAAAGAAAGGCTGCGGTTCACATGAAGAAAATATTAACATCTAGAAATAAACTAAGAAATAAAACGGCAGAAGAAACGGTAGTATTTAACTTTAAATATATTTTTCAAAAATCCTTTTATGCCTTTATTCATCTGACTAAGACAAGACGAATGAAAGTATAAAAAACTCTTCTTTATAGTAAATAAAAATAAAGACTAATTATTTTATGGATCCTTTTTTAATAGCAGTTTAAGAAGGTTCATTTAAGATTTTATTGTTCTGCATTAAAGAGTACGAATAAAATAAAGAAAATAAATCCAACAAATTCAATTTTTAATACGAACATTTCCACAAAATGTCATTTGGTTACTGGCTTGGCTATTTTCATTAATACTTTGCAAGAACTTTGTAATTTTAAAATAAGAAGTCCTTTTGCTGATGCCACCACAACAAGCGAGCAACACAAACAGCAGGAGTTCGGAGAGGCTAAGCGGGAAGTAAGAGATAAATGTTGACTACATTTACTTTTCTCACCATTTGTATTTTATTATGCAAATACAGCAAACAGAAAACCCACTGAAAAAAACAAAGAGATTTTGTTCAGAGTACCAGAAGGAATAATAGAAAATAGCGGAGCAGTTTTCCGTGGGGTGGTGGCATGGATAATAAAAGAATGTTAAATACAAACCAATTATATTTGCAGGACTTAAAAGTGTCATTTTTTGAAATTTCTAAAATTTTTTTTTTTTAAATGCACATCTTCTCTATTGTATGTTATTTTGTTACCTAAGGAAAGCAGCGAAAAAGGTTTAGGTGGTATGAGAATTACATTTACCCAAATTTATAGTGCAGAGTGTCCGCCGGGAAGGTATTCTACTTTATTTTGCCACGATTCTGGTAAACATTCGACTTGAGGGTTCATATTTGACAGTCGGAAGTAGACACGTAGCAAATTTATTAAGGAAAAATATTTGGTGCCACATCGCATACAGTCAGGATTACAATGGAATTGCTGCGAGAACTCTCTCCACCTGATTTGACTGCTCCGGACATCTTTTTGTGTGGATGTCTGAAAAGAATGATTTATGCAAACAAATCAGAAACACAACTAACACAAAATACTCGAGTTGAAATTAATGAAATATTGCGTGAAACGTGTGAGAATGTAATGAAAAATGTGCTCAAGAGGGCTAGCATTTGTGGGACTAACAGAGGCGGAGATTTATCCGATGTTTTATTTCATACATAATTACCGACATTAAATAAAACATTATAAATATAAGATTAATTCTCTTTAATTTAAAATTATAAACAAATAAAGTAGTAAACCTTGTTGTATGTTGTAAACCGTTTATTTTACGATGAGTAACTTGCTAACCATATTAGTATTAACAGCAAAGTCGAAAATATTGTTTTCAAGTCAATTTAACAAACCGTCTAATTAATGGCTAATTTTTCCTGGTTCTTCTAAATTAAAACATACTATTGCGTATTTTGGTTCATTATGTTTAATTTCTTTAAAAATAATAATTTTATAATATTTTCTTTAAATAAACATTTCTTTTAAAAGAAAAAAATATTTGTTTATGCAACTAGTAGATCCCGGCGTGCCTCCCTGCGCATGAATACCGTTTGTATGAAGTCCGTTTTTATGAAGATTGTATCAAACTTTTGTATAGAACTTAAGTGTATCCCTTTAATAAATTGTAACTGTTAATCTGCAGTTCAATAAACAGGAAGTTCTTTTCAGTGAAACATTACTTCATTGCAATGTTTTGACCAATGACCTCGAAAATCACAAATTCAATCAACGATCACGATTCCAATTAATGTTATAAAACTGCACTCTTTGCAATATCTGCAATTAATGCAGTCCTGAAATAAGTATGAAAGCGCGAGTAAAAACGTTCGCTTTGACCGAGGAATTAATAAATATTTCATTTGCGTTGAAAGTAGCTTAACGCTCGTTTTTCTTTCTTTGCATGTGCTTTTTTTTGTTGTGTTTTTTTTTTAACTTTAAGCTCTCGCGCAATGTTCGGACAAAAAGAGGATTTTTGTTAAACAATAATGGAAATGTTTCTTTACTTTGCTACTGCTGCTTTAATAAATGTAAATTCTAGTGGTGTTGTCGTTGCCGTTGTACAAAAGGCGCCATTTTGAAAGCCATGTTAATTTTTGCATTTGTTAGTGTTTGTTTGTTTGAAAGTTGTATTAGAATTAACGCAAAACGCAAGTAAATTTATTTGAATTGTTATTAGCGGTTGAGTTGGCTTAAATATGTAAATTATTGTTAATATTTATTAGATGTATTTGTAATATTGTTTGCTGTTACGAGGATAGTTGTTTGGAAATATTTATTATTTTAAGAAAAATTCTTGAAATTCCTAAACTGTTAAAAATAAAGTTTCTGATTAAAGACAATTATTGTTTAAATATGTACATAAAAATAGGACCAAACTTCATACAATTTACAAGTTTGAGTTCAGTTTTGGTATTTAATTGGAGAACTTCTTTTAAACGAACATGTGTTGGCCATGTAGCGACTTATTTGATCGAAATTTAAGTTCACGGTTAGTCTGCAACAGCAAAAAATTATTTCGCTTGTTATTTTAATTCTAGTCTTCGCAATATAACATTATAAATAAAATAAAGAATATATTAAAATATTTCTTGTTATTATAAATTGACAACTGCTTTTACGTAAATTTAGATAATTACCACATTATATTAAATAGATTCAGAGATATTGTGACAGAAATATTGAGAAAACTGCCCGTAAAGAGATGTGCTTAAGAAGTTATGTACCTAACGACTAAACAACGCCTACAGCATATCCTATCTGTTTTTTTAAGTGATAGGTATTTATATCAAGTTTTAGGTTAAAAAGCGAGGCTTTAAAAAACTTGCTACCGGTTCTTCACCAACATAACCTCGTATCCAAAAGAAATTTTTTTAATATTTCTTTCTTTTAGCTGTTAAGCGATTATAAAGGATTTGCCAGCCCACAGCACACTTTATCGAACAGTAAATTGCCAACCCTTGAGCAACAATTGGACAGAAATTATCACAACAAAAATGAGTGACATTTATTAAATTAAAATGAATAACTAAATTCGTTTTTGCCATTCGCCTGATTTAATTAAAAATTATAGTTAATTAATTTTCAGCTTCAATAGTTTGATACATATCCCTAATATTCCTTCAATAAATACAAGCCCGCATTGCTCTTGGATTAAATGCTCGTAGAAGTATCTACACTCACCATAATCATCAACATTGTCATTGATGTTGTCTTCGTTGTTATTAAACAATTGTGCTTTTTTGTGATTGACAGTTTTAGTCTTGTCTACCAATCATGGTCATAAAGTTAATAACACTAATTTGCATTTTGGTTGCGGTCAAATCATGTTTAATTCCATAGTCGTCTTAGAGTGGTGTATACGAACGAGTGAGTGTGTGTGAAAGTGTGAGTGTGTGTCTGTATAACCAAATGGTGTGGTTTGGTATTTTCTTTATAATCCCCAACAAATTGAAATGCAAATTTTCTCCACAAAATTTTATACAATTTTCATTTTAATTTAAAATTAAAACAAGACTATAAAAAAACATATAAAACCCCTTCTCCTAAAATAATCTCTGCCAAACCGAAGGAAATGATTTATATATCATTTCGTCTTCATTTGTAGGATTCCGTGGCAAGAAAAAAGACAAAATTGTTGAAAGAATTTAAATTTTTTTAATAATTTTATATAGGAAACTTATATTATGGACAGGCAATAACTTGTTATTTAATTACGTGTGGCCGTTTAAGAATTTACGTTCTTTTGACGGAAATAGATGTCATAAAATCAGCTTAGAACAGACCACCCATTCACACTTTTTATGATTGCTTATAATAATTTACTACAGGTCTTAGAAGAAAGGAATATTTTCCGTTTAATATTTATTACATTCCATCTCTGTAAAGTTTTAAATGTCGAAAATTAGAAATGTTTTGATTGTTGCACAATAAATATTGTTAATTAGAGAACAAAGAGAATAGATAAATCATAAATTATTATTAGTGTTTATTAAATTATAAATTATTAACCTTGTGGGTTACATATTAATAAATTATCGGTATAAAATATAAACGAAAAAAGTGTTGATAGTTTCTTTTACGTTGTTATGACGTGCTCAAGAGTTGGTTGGTGATTTTTATAATTTTGTTTATTTAAATATCAGGAAAATTGCTGTTGGTATAGGGAAGAGAAATTATTGTATTTTTCTTATATTTTTTTTCTCTTTAAGAATAGCCTCAAAAAGCTATGTTTGTTTTTTTTTTGCAGTTTATATGCTCAAGCATTCAAATTCTTCGTTAAACATAAAAATATTTTAATACCTACAAGAATCTGGATTTGCTGATATGTGTGTTATTCTAGCTTAGCAACCTGTTAAATAACTACACTAAAAATAACAACAAACTAAGGAAATTTGCCTCCAAATAGCACGCCGTTGATATTTATGAGCTTTTTTAATTATTATAACATTTTCAAGAAGTATTTGTTATCAGAATATTTTAAATATGTAATGTATTGTTGGGGGAAAAGCATATCCATATGGGAATTACACTACTGCTCACTGTTGTTTTGTCTGTAAAAACGTAAATGACGGACCAATACTACTTACTGATATGAGTTCTGATGAAGCTGAAGAAGTGAAGAGTGTGCAACGTTCTCAAGAAAATGCAGTAGAACCATCACCAATACTAATATCTTGCATAACCATTTAGTAAGTAGTATAAATTGTCAATCACGTAAAAGTAGGTTACGCATTAAAAGAAATGATAGTTGAAGGAACAAATTTGTTATATTCTATATTCAGTTACTTTGTTTTTAATAAAATGAAGAAACGATCTGTGCCCAAGGGAAGTATTCGTTACGTCCGAACGACTCTACGCCTTTGTGCTACACGCCCAATACACTGTGTTGTAAACATTTTAATATGCTCTTTAAAATCGGTTGCCATTTAGGGGAATCTGTCATGCAAAACACGGAATATGGGTCTTTTAGAGTATTTCCTATGTGATGAACGATTTTGGTAATTTTTTGACTTATTCCTTATTTGCCTTAGCAAATGTGTTCCAATTTAATTTCTCTTGCTTTTATTTTGTTTATTTATTATTCCTTTTATCTCAGTCAAATGATTTTTTAAATAGTAAATTAATTTATAGCAAGCATTAGAAGATATTTTCAAGCATTAGAAGATATTTGCTAATACTATTTCCTTATCCGAAGGATGTCTGTGTAGCCATAGCAGAATCTTGGAAGTTCTGTTGTACCGCGTTTCAAACATGACGTGCTCGTTTTTTAGAATAAATCTTCTTCTTCTCAATTTCGTGCTAGTCACCACAATACGTCCCTTCGTTGATCAACTCCCTGGGATCTTTCCCGACGACGTGATTATTTTTTATTCGTACCAGTTTTCAGGTCAGCCTATTCTACTTTGCAAGGCCTTTTGTCTACCAAGGAGATGCTTTCGATTGCCGCTAAAAGGACAGTAAATATCAAAGCTGGCTGTCAACTATAGACGTATGTATCTCATATCAACCTGCGTATAACAAATACTTAAAATTACTTAAAATTAAACTATCTTTAAACATTCTTTACTTAAAATGAAAGAAAAATGTTTAGCTTTATTGTGTTTTTCGTAAAATAATAAAATAGGTATTTTAGTTCTATACTTTTATTCCATCAAATCTAAAAATTTTGGCAACATCGTTATGGGAAAATAATGTAATACAGATCATGAGCATTTTTATTTATTGAATAATCAAAATCTCTTTATTTAAACTCTATAAATTAATTTAATTTTAAAAAATGAATAATTATTTTTAGATTTGACTTTAATTTTCTTGTAATAAATACAATCTTTTGACGGATTCATAACTTTTCTCTTCCAGAGAAATTTCTAGTACGAAGCAATACTTTTTATAATACGCAGTACAGCCAGTAAAATGGCCATATTTTTTGCGATTTTATCTGATTGAATTTGAGAAAAGAAAAAACTGAAACAATAAATAGAGAATATTATTCCTCATAATTGTTCCAAGTAAGTGAAAAATTAAGAACTATACTATACGTACTCGTACTATACGTCCGCTTTTGGTAAAGTAATCGTGTAAAAAATTAAAAAAAGTTAATTTTTTTAAATGATTCGGCTTTAAAGATTTTTTAAGAAATATGATAAAAACCAGCTAAAATGTAGTGGTGTTACGACCCTTATGCGAATGACCAGTGGACCTTCACCTAATCGTGCACCTGGTAAAACCCTAAAAAACTTAAATAACTTAATGTTAGTTCAATTGTATTGAAGATTTACTAAATAATTTGAATAATAAAAAAACTTATAAAATAACAATAACGAGATTAAATATATGCCGACATTTTTTTCTTCATATAGCTTCTTAAACACAAAATACAAGATTTCGTAAAACTGCACAATAGGGCAGAACAAACAAATTTTAAATAATTAAGTCATTTGTAAAGAGCGAAATAGATTGATTCAAAATTGAACACGGACATAGCAGAAGAGTATATTAGCTTATGTTTTATAGACGCTTTCCAGGAGTGGCGCTATGTGGTATCAAAGTTGGGTACCTCCCACCTGCAAATTTCAATATTATATGATATTTTACTTTAACATACATGCGTAGCTTACACAAAAATAAAAATTAGATTCGTATATACATATGTATTCCTTAAGTAAAGTGGTCCGTTTTAGGTTAAAATTCAAAGCAATGAAATAATTTCGATTTTTTAAATTAGCTTCACCCTGGAAAGCGGATGGCACCCAGCTTCACAACTTAAGCCTTGCGCTTTACAAATGGCTGAGTTATTTCTGAAACATTTTAATTCTGCTCCACTGTACACCGTTTGATGTCTCCAATCTGCTTGTTTGTGCTCATCTTTATTTACTTTCTTGTAGAGCTCTGTGTATAACAATTGCTGTTTTCCTTTGCATTTAAAGTATTTTTCAATTATACGCGACCATTTAAGTAGTTTATGTAAACAATTGAGTGAAATAAAAATGTCACATTAAAACGTCAAATTGACATTAGCATATAAACTATAAAATAAAGCACTGGCGCATGAAATGAATCGCATGAGCGCGAAGGAGATAGAAAAATAAGAAGAAAATAAATTACTCGTATTATTAAATGTTAATAAAAATAAAAATTTGTGGGGTATAAGAGTAAAAAATATATATAAAACTGAGGAGAGTATAAGAAATGGTAATGATGACGATGAGTTTCTTTGAGTTAAAGATGGTGGTTCAATAAATATCAAATACATACTCACATACCAAATCACTAAGAAAGAAATATAAAACAAAAAAGACAATTTGGAAGTGATGAAATGTTAAAGAAACAACAAATAAAAATCATTATTAAAATCATGATTTCGGGAAATCGTTTGATATTTAACTAAATATTTGTTTTAAGTAATGTCGAAATCGTCGTCGTTGTTTTGGCTCAAATCATTGACGCTTTGAAATAATTGCCATTAAATATTATCTTGTGCTTTAAGATAATAACATTCATTTTTAAATTGAACAGAATGAAAGTAATATTAATGGATTTTTAAAATGTTTGATTTTCGTGCAGAGACATCTGAATACTAAAAAAAAATACTTACGGAAATAGATTAAAAGTTGATTGAACAGTCCATAATTCAATTTTTGTTATAAAAAATAATTAAAAAATTTAACTTAAAAATTAACAAAAAATTTGTGCCAGTTATGCATATTTCTGTTAATCCGCTGATATCTTTGGTAAATTTTAATAATCCTTTTTTTTTAAACCGCATGAGTACTATAATTTTAGTAATGATTAATGTCGTTTAAACTGTTCTTAAGATTACAAATTTTATCCATTAGAAAGCACACTTGCCTTTAACGTTTTTATGATTTTCGTTTTTGTAATGTTTTTTAAATTTTGTGACACATTTCATTATGAATGAATTACAATTTATAGTCGTTTTTACTAAGAGGAAATTCATTTTAAAGGAAGCAATCAGTCAAATTTATAATTTTGTTGATCCGACAGCAACTCATTTAATCACGAAGTCATTGATATTTAAGTCCTCTTAAATTTTCCACAAAATATCACATATACATTAGAACTCATGCTACTCACTATTTGTTGTTTGTTAAAGTTTTTGTTATGTCTTCACTTTCATGTTTAGTAATACGAACACTGTTAAATTGTGGTTTAGCATAACAATACTTGATGAAAAAAGAAACACTGTATTTGAAATAAGAGTCACAAACCAAGGGTTTTGTATCATATATTGATCTTTACTTTTATATTATTTAGAGTTCAAAAGATAAGACAATATAACTCAGTATCAGGTCTTCTGTTAGAATAACATTTCATTTTTACATCCTTCAATAAAGATGGAAAAGGTAGTCGGGTTTAAATCAGCCTACCAATTTGTCAGACATAATTTCGAAAGTTGTGAGTGTGACTCCATTTTTGCTACTTTCACCAGAATATGTAGTGTTTTTTGTTTGTATGTTAATTTTGATTTATATATTTTGGTATTGAAAATCGAAATTTGAGAAAAAAACATTCATTAAGCATAGAATTTTCACTAAAATATTATAATTTCACCAAAAACTCAACAAATTCCTTTTCACTTTTAAAGTGTTCTACCAATCAGCGTTACCGTTTGTCGATCAAAGTCGCTATTACACTCTTTTCTGACGGTCTATGACTTTTTGTGAGTCTTTTTTAAGCTCAGATAATTTTGCTACATTTTTATATAGTTCGACTTTTCCCCTTTTTGTGAATTTATCCACCAAAACTAAATTTTGTTATAAATGAATCAAAATTGAATTAATTTTAGATTTGGTTCAAGTTCATGGTCCAGAAACAGCAGCATTACGTTTTGCTAGCGTCTTTTTTTTCTTGCTTTCTTTGGAAAACTCCGCATAATTTGTAAATTTAGAAATTAAATTAAAATATGAACCAAAGCCGAAAATAATTCAATTTTGAATCATTTATAATATCAGCGGTTCGAATCCTAATTGGTTGAATATTCCAAATTTTGTTATTTATTATTTATTATATTAGGCTAACATCACATAATATTTTTTAAATGAAAATACAATTTATTTGTTAGTTGAAAAAGCAGGTACGTATCTGCTCATCAATAAACCTTTATCCAAATTTTTAGAAAAGCCAAAAAAATTTTCTCTTAAGTACAAAAACTTAAAAATTACGTCAAGAGGACGTACATCGATCTTAATTTAAAAAGCAATCAAAATTAATTTTTTATTTTGCAAATTCTTTATACTTCTATTTGCAACATTGATATTAATAAAGCTACAACAAAAAAAAAAATTCGGAAATAAAAATGAAATATTTTGCAATAAGCCTTTTAACGTTTCAAAAATTTAAGCAATTAATCTTTAAAATTAGCAGTTTCTTAATAATTTATGGACAAAGAGCAATGCTGAAAATTAAACACAAAACAAGACAATTGATAAGTGGTGACAGTCAGAAAAAGCCGTTGAGTTCGAGTCGGAAAATTGCAACAACGCTACATATTCTTCCAAAGAACGAGGTAGTTTTCCAGAGAATGGGAACTAAAGTATAAAAATCGCTTAAGCAAGACGAACAGACAAAACGGCCGTTTTGCATTTACTACTTTTTTAAATAACTTTTTTCTGCGACTTTATTTATATACAACGAACTTTTGTGCCGCGGTTGCAATTACAAATCTATTATTATTTCATGCAAGCATTTAATTTCATTTGCAATATCAGGAAATTATTACTTAGTATATCTGCTTCTTACTCTTTGAGTATAAATCTGACTTGTGTTTTTATATATACGTATTGACCAAGGCGAATTGATAACCAGGTGGTATCATCAGCATGAAGTACTGTTCGAAATAACATCAAAGTTTGTTTTATTTTTTTTTTCAATTCAGTTTGTTTTCCGTTTCTTGTGTTTTCTTTATTTGTTTGTACATATATGTACATACACTCTCGATAAAATGATTAGAACCACTTAAATTTCCATTTTTAGTACGCCATTTGTTTCTGGACAGAGCTAAATTTTTTTCCATCGGAAACAGAATTTTCTTAAGATTCCAAAAATAACAACAACAAGATCAGAGTTTAAGGCAACCGTTTTTCCACAAAAAAATATATACAATTTTGTCCCCTTCATATGACCCACTTTTCGTTTTTTAAATTATTTCTAATTATGTAGTCGCATTTAATTTAAACATTAAACTACTAGTAGAAAAAAACTACTTTCTACTACGATTAGTGGAAAATGGGCAATAATAGTTAACGGGCTATCAGGACATTGCGCATGAAATTGGGCGATGTCTCAAAACTGTGCTCAGAAACTTAAAGAAAAAATTTAATACTGTGGAAAAAATACAAAGTGTTGCTATGTAAAAATAAATTTATATGTAATTTAAAGTGGTTCTAATCAACTGATCTAGGGTGTATATAAGTACGTATGTATAAACACAATAAATAAAAAAAGAAAAATTTCGAAATTTATCCATCAAAAGTATGCTTTTGTTCCAGGTTTCCACAACTTTTTGTAATGTTATATCTTTATTGAAATGCTAATTTTTTAGAAATGATAAATACATTAAAAAAACAGAATTTATTTTTGTTTGCTAAACTTTGTGTTGTTTGGTTTTTTAAATATTGTTATTCTTCTTAAGAATTTTTTGACGTTTGCTTTATATTTTTCAAAGCAAAATCAAATTTTATTCGCCTCAACCGCTTATTTTTGACAACGACTCGTACAAAAAAGTTGCTTTGTTGTATCAATTCGCCGATGACTTCACCTTACACATGGCCATGAACTTACAGATAGATTGGTATAGAACAAGGCGAATTAATTATAAGGTGATAGCGGTGGCGAATTCATTTATTTTCCCCTGTATTCTAACTGTCAAACTCCATATATAAAAAATTTATCTAACTGTTATATAGATTTTTTTATATATGGAGTTTGACAGTTACAATACAGGAGAAAATAAATGAATTCGCCACCGCTATTACTTTGTAATTAATTCGCCTTGGTATAGACTTTATACATTAGGATTACCTCACTCTTTTAATTTTAAATTATGCGCTGCATAATTATTCACAAGGTTGAATCCTTGTTCTTTTAATTTTGTTAAAAATTTTATAAACATTTTTTGTATGACTAGAATAGGTTGTTCTGAAGATCTAGTATATTTCCATCTTCTAATCAAATAGTAGAAATTATGTAACGTAATACATATTTTTATTTTTATATAACTGAACGTGCAAACTGAGTGAAAAAATTGTTATTGTCTTATATATAAAAAACAACTACTTAGACAGAAAATACCATAAACCTGTTAAAATAACATCTTTGTATTAAATATTATATTTTATAAACATCTTTGTACTTTTCAATCCTTTAATCGCAACTAAGAAATGAAAAATTTGTATATTGACAAAATTAGCTTTTTAATTGATTCCTGGAATTTACCAAAATTTTCACATGTGTTTATTAAATACTTAGACTACTCACAAACACTTTTATACATTCATCAAATTAATTTTTGCATTTTCCATTTTTATACTTAACAAAAAAACAAAGGAGACTGCCTCCTTAGTCCGTTCGTTTACTGGTTGGTCACATGAAAATCCAATGTTTTTCCAAAAAATTATTGTGACTGTTTTTATAGGATGAATAGTTTAAAACAAGATAATTACTTACTTGTACCAAAATCTGTTTATACTAATTAAGATTACAAACATATTTTATGTTTTTGCAAGCATTTGTAGGCGTTTCTATACATCTAATCACAAAAAATAGTAACATCAACAGAAATTTTACAATCGGGCTGTGGTGGATCAAGAAAACCACACAGTAATCTTTCGAAAAAGATTTTGTAATAACCCTACACGTGTACGTGCATATTTAGTGATGACACGGATCAAAAATGGTAGGATGACTAAAAATTTCCCAGATGGAAATTCACACATAATATTTTAGTTAGAGCTTAAACATATGTATGTTTACAATGAAATGTGAAAAAGAATATTATAATGTAAACAGATCGTATATTCTTATATAGATGTATTAATAAGTAACTCAAACTAATTTTTAATTTTTTTATATTTTTTTTTAACTAGAAAAGAAACCTAAGCAATTTTTTTTTGTTTTTCTTTGGCTGAATTAAAAAAGATATACGGAAGTGTCATATTTTTGAATAGTTTTATTTCTCTTGATTTTAAATTTCTTTTTAAGAATGTAACTAATTCAAAAAAAAGCCCATCTGGAAAAGGCTAATTTGAAATGCTGTGCTGCTTAGACTAAATATGCTTAAGGGTTGTAAGACTTTATGTTTAATAATTTGCTTTCAATATTATTAGTAGTCTAAATTTATAATAATAATATAAATAATGTATATGTATATTCCTTCTATAATTACAGTAATAAAACCTGTTACTAATGTTGTCTTATTTTTCATCTACAAAAGCAGACAATATTTAAAGTTAAAGGAATAAAAAAAAACACGTCTTTATAATTTTTGTATTGTGGCCTTTTGGGTTTGTTTGCCTGGTTAAATACCAATAGTTTGTTAAAACTAACAGCAGAAAACAACAATCGTTAAAGCTGCAACAGCCGATCAAAAAGCCAGAGAAAAAAATCACTTAAATATTGTCATCATCACCTACAACATTTTTACGTGTAGTTGCACATACAAGCAAACAGACAAATAATCCAGCGTATGCATATGTGGTGCATGTGTACAAACATATTTAAGTGTTACTGACTTTGTTTGTGTTATTTTTACTATTTATAACAACAATAGTTGTTTGTTGATGCTGTTGTTGTTTTAAGTGTAGTCATTAAATTTTTAATGAAAGTGTTTTCCCACATGTTTACAGTTCAACGATTCACTTTTGTGTGGGTTTTTTGTGTAAAATTTCACTGCGGTTTACCACATTTTTATTCTCCTTTATTTTAGTGTTCATAGTTGAGAAAAAAAAACAACTGCAACAACAAAAAATATAATAGCATCAACTTGCAACTGAAAAAACGCATTATGCATGAAAACTGCATCTAGATGCAAGTGTGTGAGTGTGTGTCTTTTCGTGTATTAAAATCATTGTCCTTGTTCATTTACATGAACATATGTTTTGTTTGTCAGCTACACGCATGAGTGTATGTGTGTGAATTGTTCATACCATGTCAAAGATAAATATTAACATACAAAACTGTTCTGTGTGGACATGGGCATGTGTGTGTCTTTATGTGTTTGTATGTTTAACAAACCGGACAAATGTTATTGCATAAAATTAACGTAATCAGCAACGTGGTCATGATTTTACCCAGTAAATGACCAGAACTACAAAGCAAACAATATCTCTGATATCGTGTTTGTTATTATTGTTGTGCTCATGGTGTTACAAAAAAACAACGAGCTTTTTATTTAATAATTTAATAAGATTTGGAGTAAAATGTTTACTACACAATTTATAGATTTTTATTTTCACATTTATATTGTAAATTTGAAATACTTTTGAATGAAAATATGCTTTTGACACGTTTCGTACGCGGTGATGAAAATCCTTTATTCGTTATTAGAAAATTAGATTTTTTTTTCGTTTTAAGCGATGTTTTATTAATATATTTTCCAAGAGAAAATTCTAACCTTTTTTAATACAAATATGAAGCATTCATGCGTACACAAGGAGACATAATGTATTTTTATATTTTGGTGATTTGTTGGGAAAGTTTGCAACTCTCAGATCAGGCGGAACAATAAGTTAACCTTCGTGGCAAAAATAAATTCGATTAACATAACTCATAAGTAATTTACATGGATCATACACCTATTTTTTTCTTCGCTGCTACTATGCTTCATATCAACAGCTAAGATCCTTAACATTTGTTTTAGTAAACTAAACCATTCAGAACACTTACGCTGTTGCTCTGAGCAACTTAACCTTCTTTTCTCCCTTTTATGTAACTTTAACAACATTTGCCATATACTTTAGTTATGTTATTTACTGCCCCATGCTAATAGCTAGAGCTCTTTTTTATGATAAAGGGCACATTTAATATTTTCTTATGCTCTAATATTAATTAATTAAACGCATTCACCGTTCGACTGTTCTTTGTTTTTGAATATAGATCACCGGGGTATGTTTGTACTGCTTTTCCCCGTTTAATTACCTTTATACTACAGTTACTATTTTTCCTTCGCACGCATGTCCGATGCTCTTTTATAGCTATCACACATCTTACCAACGCAGCCTCTGTTTTTACCATGCACACACGGGCAGCAACAACAAACTGCTTTTTTAAGATATGTAGGGGATTGCAAGATCTTATTTTTGAAACAGTATAAAAAATTTCAGTTTTTAAAAAGGGTTTTTTTAAGTAACAAAAAAGTGTTGAAAAGATTTAATAAGGAAAAATGTATTTTATTCAAAACGGTTGGTCCAATTTTTACAAAATTTTTAAATCTAATTAGCACTAGTATTGAAGGGCATTAAACAGGTTATTTAAATAAACATTAGAATATTAAATTAAAGTACAGATAAAACATAGATTATGCTCCTTAAATTGGTAAAAACGAGAAATTCGTCCCTTATATATAGCAGAGCAAGTACCGTAAATGGGACAAGTGCGTACTTGTCTCAATTTCAGTATCGCTTTTTTGTAATTAGCAAGGTTAAAAAGAATTTATAAAATGAAATTGTCACTTTTGGTTAGAACATCATTTTTCTTACTAAATAAACCAGGAGCTATAAAATGAGCCAAATGGGAAATCCAACAAGGGCGGAAAGTTTGCTATTTAATAAACGATGCACAGTGGAATATTTGGCGAGAAGGCGGTCAATAATCCATAACTTTTGATTGGATCGGAATTTTGATATGCAGTTTTTTCTGTTTGGTAGCCGGGATTTATAGCTTTAATTTTTGCTAAAAAGCGCAGAAGTCGACGAACAAAAAAAAAGTTACGATTGGCTTAATATTCGTTACCATTATTAATTGGTGTTGAAACATTAAAAAGATGTTTTTCATATATCCTATTCTTATTGTTACAAATTATAATCGTTAATAGTTTTGTAAACTAAATCTTGTCAGGAAGCGCCAAATTTTGGCCTGTGTTATATTTTTAAGCTTAAAAGCAAGAAAGGCCAAAGCCTGGTTTTTTAAACTGCATTTTCATATAAAAAATTTTAAATTTTTAAAAAATTAAAATTTTCTTTAATTTTTATTGAAATATTATTTGAACTGTGAATATTATAAATGAATAGAAATTATTTTCTTTGGAAAAACGTCCGCATACATTTGTAAAAATAAATTTTCTTTCTAAAAAAAAAGATTTTTAGAAATTAAAAAATAAATGAACTTAAGCCAAAATAATTTCTATTCATTAAAATTTTCTTAATAACGAAATGTTTAAATGAAAAAATTCTATTTTAGTTAAAGTTTTATTTTTGAATATTTCTATAACAATTTTTAAAATTATTAGTTACATACATACATACATATGTATACTTTCAGAACAAAGAGCCACTGTACATAAAGCAATTTCAGTAAAAATTTCTTCTAAATAGGTTTGATTTTTATCTTCTAATAGTTGTGTAGCCTCCTCTTCTAATTCGATTGGAGTTCTTTTCCATTTTTGTCGAATGTTGGACATATATGGATCTGAAGTATACAACAAAATGATGATAAGGTCTTCATTAGTACAACATCTAGACATTTTTCTGGTGGTATGTTCGCGAAAGAATTTGTAGTCTTTGTTTCTTTTTTCTTGCGCTACTTTAGACAGATTTCCTATTGGAAGCATATGATGATAAATGATTTGCTTCCCATCATACAAAATTTTATGAACGGTTGAAGACATATATCTCCAAGAGTATTTTTCATTATAAAGTGCAGTTGTTTTATTGGCGTAATCTCCGAAATATTTTTTTGCATTTATCTTTCTGCTGCGTGCTAAGACTTGTAATATGATTTTGAATCGTCTTATCAACTCATAGTCTAGACCTGTTATAGATACTGCAGTTTCTGGATCCAAAAAAAAATCTTCTTGCAGAATTTTCTTCTCCTTGTTTAGGTTGGTCGATTATAATCCCTAGCTGAAGATATCTTTCTTGAAATTGTTCTTTTTTTCTTTCTTATTTCTGCATTTTCTTTACTATTTCTTATGGTTTCGCCTAAAGGACCAAATTCCAAATCATAACCTAATTTAAGAATATGTTCCGTAAAACGAGTCCTAGTATAAAGAGGCGACAATCCGAATTCGTAAGAGTGGAGGTTGATTTAATTGGCTTGATGTCTTTTGGTAAATAATGCAGACGACGATTTTGTTTCCGTTTAAGCTTCTGCAACTTTTCTATCAATCATTGTTAGACACATTTTAATATTTACTTTGATGTCTTGAACATTAAATATAAATATTACGGGTTGAAGGTCCTTAATTTGATCTTTAATATTTTTAAATTTTTCAGTCATGACATCTTTTGTTTTCCTTTTGCATGCAAATATTATGGGTCTACAATACTCTGTTGTTGAGGGCTCTAGGCTGGTAGAAATATTTATTAAGCGTAGCGGAACGAAGGATACCATAAATAAATTAGCATCTGAAGAATTTGCAGCATTACATTGCTTATATTGTTTTGGACCTGACGCTCCATCACATCGCCACTTATAAATTGAACTAATACTGCTATTTCCGAGATTTTTCGAATGTTCACTATGAAGAGTATTTAGCAATCTCTCTGCGGTATGGTCAAGAAGACCTTGCAATTATATTTCTGCTGAACTTGAAGTAACGCTAATAGAAGTTTGTGGAGGCAAACATTCTTTAATGACGGAAACTAAAGCACGATACTCAGATTAAATTTCCGCAATTCTTCTCATCAGTTCTCTTTCGCAGTTCGATGTACTGATTTTTAGTCAATTTTAAATCCAAAAAGAGTGCGAATACTTCTTCTGGAGTAAATTTTTTCTCAATTCAATTGGTGTAGGAATGCTTTTTAAAATCCTTTTGACGCTCGAACAATTTTTTCAGTTATTTCAATTTTATTTTTATTACTTTGCGTTGGTTGAAAATGGTGCAAAAATGAGTCCTTAATGATTTTTTGGGATATTTGTTTATTAATATTCTCAAGCTTGCGTCTTCTAGACCTTTCAATACAGCCATCAATTGGATCTTCTGTTCGACCCTTTTTGCCACATGTTTCCACGGCATTCGTGATAACGTCTATACAGCTTTCCCGTGCTTCGAGAGCACTCAGTGTACCGCTTTTTTAAATTTGCAGCAAAATTTCTCATTTTTTATGTGTTTCAATTTCTTTACAATTACATATCTTAAAGTATTCATTGCTCAGTATGTACGTCATCTTTTTTTTGAAAAATATATATCAACAAAATCTTTATAATAATATTTACTCATTATTGAAAGTGCAAATATAATAATTAAGAAAATATTTTTATAAATAAGCTTTCCTGCAATTTTTTTTGTTAAATAGAAATTTTCTGCCCTAATTTGCTTGTTCATACATTTTTATGCAATTATAATACGTATCTCGTTTTGCGAACACTTTAAGACTAATACGGAAACGAATTTTTTCCGTACATATGTGATAATTAAACTAATAATAAACATTATTCTGGTTTCATAATTCTTCATGATCTTATTATTTTATGATATATTTGCCATTACCAACTCTAATGGGTAACCAAAATTTAATTAAATATTATATTTTGCAAATGTGATAGGTGCAATATAGTGCATTTGTGTATAACTAGATTCCATGGCAAAAGTTATAAACACCATCTTTCAAAGAGATTAAAAAAAATTTTGGCTTTACCTTTGTGTTAAAAAGTTAAAATAATTCAAAAATAACTCTGTAGAAAAATTTTTTTAATTTCGTATGTTTTCATAATTTTTGTAAAAAATACTTAACCTTTGGCCAGAAAAATTGCTGGGGTATAGGTGTGTAGGGGACGTTTTGGGCTATAATGCAAAGAAATATCTGTTTAACGTGGTTTGACGGGAGGGAGTTATGTCCTATTAAGCACGAGTTTTTTGAAGAATTTTGATCTTTTTTAAAACATAAAATTTAAAAACTTCTAGAAAAAGACTTTGCTAGCACTACTAACTAACTTATTAAAAAAAATATGTTGATTTGATATCTTTTAAAACGAAAAAGTTATTGTAGTTTGAAAATAAGAATTTACTAAAAAGATATTTCATTTTAACAAAATATTGGGAAAGTCTGTTCAGTGTGTTACAGTTGGAACAGAGTTCTTAATTTTTGTCTCTCGAGGTTTACTGGTATTTACTTTTGAATGAATAAAAAAACACTAAAATCGGTAACCACAAAAAATGATTTTTGGCCACCTTTGTGTTTTACTGTAAGACACTTATTGTAGAAGCTGAAATTTACATAACCTCAAAATATAACTGATTTTTTTAGTGTTGATGCTAAAATAGTTTTATTTTTTTTGGTATTGTTTTTGGTCGGATATTTAGCCATTTCCCATTTAAAGTTCGTAAATCTGATTTAATTAAATAGAGATCATAACCTTGATGCAATAAACATGCGCCTATTGTGTTGAAATTTCTGTACTTTTTGGTTTGAGATCATTATAAACTTTTTAAACCTCCTAACATTGTTGGTTGCTTAATTCCCATTCCACAAGCATTTATTTGTCCTTTTTAATCCTTTCGGAGAAAACGCTCAAGTCTTTATCTTCTAATTACTTCGGCTAGAACGATCGCTATCATTCACTTCTTGTAAATTGTTAAAGTAATTCACGATAAATTCATTCATAAACGAGTTTTTATGCTCCACGAGTTTTTATGCTCGTGGACAGCGTCAATACCTTGGAGATCTTTCCTTCTGTGAACATGTGTGTTGGCTTATTGATTTCTGAACCAATTGACTCAAATTTAGCTGCTAAACGTTGAGTTTTATTGGCGGAGGCACAAATATAAAAATGTATGGCAAATTCGATAACGTCTAAAAAAGGAATATAAAAATTATAAAATATACAGCAGCTTAAATGTAAATAAACATATTTTTAATCTTTCTACTTTCAAATGAAATATATAAATTTAATCAAAATAGTTTTAAAATTACATTTTAGTTTGTTTGCAGCACCCAAAGGCTAAAATGCAAGCAAACAATTTTTTTTTATATTTCCAATAAACATCTTCAAATTTTTATTAACCTTTAAAACCATAAAGTCCACACAAATGCACACAGCATGAAATTTAGGGGAGTTTATTCTTACTTCCTTGTTACATAAAATGACCACCCCTATGAACCAAAAAAAAAAAAAAGAATAAAATAAATACGAGTCTCGGTGGTAGCGGTCAAACACACATCTTTAGTTTTTTTCAATAAATTGCTTAATGAAGTCATTGAAAACGTGAAAACGATGGCAAAAATGATGATAAACAATTCTATTTTTATTAGTTCTTAATTACGAAACCACACTCTCACACAAGTTTGTTCTAAATAAAAATAAATAGTGTCCTAACTCACAAATTGTAACACCTTTTGTTGTAAATATTTCTGTAGTCAACATTTTCTTAAATTCTTCCCCCAAAACAAAACTTCGAAAACAATCAGATTGGTCAGCTAAACTCGACAGGATATCGGTGTAAAACAATGATTTTTTTGTTTTCTTCCTTTGGACAGATCATTTATAATGAACGATTTATTGTGTTGGTCTTATAATTGCTGATGTTTAAATATTTTGACGGCTGTAAAAGGACATCTGTATATGAATTTTCTATAAATGAATGACTTTTAAAGCGATGTGTTATTGTCTCATTTAAATCAGTACAAACAATTTAAGATTAATTGAAAAGAAAATTCTAGGGAAAGAAAATTTATTATAAACGTGAATAGGAAAATAATAGATTTTGTTTTAAGAAGGGGATGCCCAGAAGTATAAATATTGTGATCTATACGAAGAGGAATTATTATTCTTTAATACAATACCAAATGAATTGCTTACATATAGAGTATTAACAAGTAAGAGTGCTATATTCGGCTATGCAGAATCTTATATACCCTTCACCATCTGTGTAAATCTAGTTTAGTGAAGTAACTCCAAACAAAAAATCAAATATTGGGGTGACAAAGAATTAAAAAATAAGAAAAAAAACCAAGTACTACATATGTGTATATATGGTGTTTTGCCTGCTGCCTCGACGGACATGAACCGATCATACTGATTTCCAATAGCACCTCATTCCACACTTTATCTGATCGATTGACATATTTTTTTTTCTGTGGAAATCAAGCTGACGTTGGCATTTCTAACACGGACGGACAGACGGACATCACTCAATCGCCTTCGCTATGCATCGTCAATGTCAGAATATATATACTCTATGGGGTCGGAAATGGATATTGTAGTAATTACACACGGAACGACAAACTTATATATATATACTTTTTCAGCATTTGTGGTGAAATGTAAAATAATTAGCATGTGTTACGGTCCGCTACAGGCCCTACTCAAAAAGTAAGGAAGCTTTTTAATATATTTTTTAGGCAGTTGTTTCTTGTTGCTTTTATTAGACTTTTAGCTAAGCTGTTTGTCTATTCTTTAAAACTTTGTACAACATCATACTGCAACCTTTCGAATATAATCTCAATCAAAACTTCTTTCAATAAATTCAATTGATTAATCCAAACTAAATAAATTTTCAATTTTCATCCCTAAATTTCTCATCATGAAAGTGTTATAAAAAAAGATAAAATAATAGCGTAAATAAAATTCAATAATGGCGAAGCGTTAAACAACATGGTCAGATTAGAGGTTTCCGTTTTATAAACGAACTCGTTCAACAAAATTAAATAACACCCAAAACTAACAAAAAAGTAACAACATGAACAGCAAAAGGGACAAACAACTCATCCTTTAAAAAGTAAATCGAAATAAAATTTATTGCAGGAATTGCTGAAAAACAAATACATAAATATAGTAACGCACACAAACCGATTTACTAATAACACTGTACAACACACCAAAAAATTACAAGGTCCGGGCTATAAATTCTGATAGAGGAGACAAAAAAAAGATATACGTGTATCGGCGTTTCGAAAGTTTACATCTGGATTTCATTTGAGAGGGGGTTCAATTTTCCCAGCTCTGGCACATTCTTATTGTTAAACGGCATAAGAAACCATGTGACCCTTACATTTTAGGTAAAAAATGTGTTAAGCAAATTTATGTAAAATGTTACGGAGAACATTTTTGTAGAAATCTTAACCCTCTAACTCCTCAAGATGTGGGTCTTTTTTGTCCTTCTTTTAAAAAATAGCAAAAAACACCATTAAAACAGGGTTTTAGAGGGTTAAAATGTTCCACAAAATTGTTACCCGTTAAATTTTACTATAAGTCCCTGAATACACCAAAAAGGAAAATTCAACCATAAAGTCAGAAATAAGACGCAACAAAAGAGAGCTTAGGGTTAATTTCGCATTTATTAAGAATTTTGCTTTAAATCAAATTTGGATAGCATTAATTACATTTTTTTTAGCTCTAGGCAATTCCACTTCATTATCATACAATGTCCAGCATATTTCAGCGATAAGCGAATGAATGCTTTTACCTTTATCTTACGAAAATTGGTATTACTTACTGCCCTTTTATAAACCACATTTTAATACGTGTGAAAAGGGATAATAATTGTGGTTTTAAAAAATCTGTTTTAGAAAAAACCAACTCGAGAATGTCCATAGACCAAAAAAACAAACGGGTAAATATAAAAAAAAAAATTTCAATTCAACATTAAAAGGAAAATGTTTCATTTAGAATAACAAATTTGAAAAAGCAATTAAATTTTATAATAAATCAGGTCAATTTGGATGTACAAAATAATGTAATTAGTAATTGTGGTTGTTAAAATTCCACAAATTTGGGAATGTCCCTAAATAAAACCAGGTACTAGAATAACAAACTGTTAAACCATTTTTACAAGTCATATTTTAAATACTTGAAAAAGCTTTAAACAACACCTTATTGAGGCCATAAATACATTTTCAATTACTTCGCAAAATTATTTCTCCTCTTAAAGATTGTAAATAACAAGTAAGAGTGATATATTCGGCTATGCCGAATCTTATATACCCTTCACCATATAGTATATGTAAATCTAGTTCAGTGAAGTAATTCCAATAAAAAAAAATATTGGGGTGACAGAGAACTAAAAAAAATTTGGTACTGCATATATATTATTTTACATAAAAATTTCATCAGCTCTTAATGCTATTTCCTTAAAGATCTTTTCAAAAGCTTTAAAATGATATCCATATTGATATTTAAAAAAATTGGAAAATTTCTAAGCTCCGTACCTCGGAAGATATGGGCGAGCTCCAATTTTTTCACTTGATGTTTTTTTTTCTTATTTTTTATTTGTTATAATGGCTTAACTTTGTGGTCCAAAGGTAATAAAAAATTTTTTTTTTGTTCTAAAACTATAGTTTTATTTTTGAACTCTCGCTGAAGGTCAACGAAATTCAATGCAGTTTGTATTCCTATGCGGTGGTTAGATCCAGGTGAACATAATGACGCTACGTGCTACGTGTGCCATATTAAAATTGAATAGATATAGGCGAAAGAGTTTTGTATACAAAACTGTGCTGCCATTTCCGCATTCTGACGAACTCCCAGTACCTGTGCTACAACTTCGAAGTCCTAGTCATTATGTTGATGGAACAATCGCTGAAACAGGAACCTTTTATTGCGTTCATATGTCAACAAAAATTCATTTTTTAAATTCCCATATGTATTACTTTGAGAACCAGTTGTCAACAGAATCTGATGAGCATGGTGAAAAATTTCATCAGACATGCGCACTCATTGAAGAACGCTATAAAGGTAAAAGCATTCATTCGCTTATCGCTGAAATATGCTGGACATTGTATGATAATGAAGTGGAATTGCCTAGAGCTAAAAAAAATGTAATTAATGCTATCCAAATTTGATTTAAAGCAAAATTCTTAATAAATGCGAAATTAACCCTAAGCTCTCTTTTGTTGCGTCTTATTTCTGACTTTATGGTTGAATTTTCCTTTTTGGTGTATTCAGGGTATTATAGTAAAATTTAACGGGTAACATTTTTGTGGAACATTTTAACCCTCTAAAACCCTGTTTTAATGGTGTTTTTTGCTATTTTTTAAAAGAAGGACAAAAAAGACCCATATCTTGAGGAGTTAGAGGGTTAACATTTCCACAAAAATGTTCTCCGTAACATTTTACATAAATTTGCTTAACACATTTTTTACCTAAAATGTAAGGGTCACATGGTTTCTTATGCCGTTTAACAATAAGAATGTGCCAGAGCTGGGAAATTTTAACCCCCTCTCAAACGAAATTCAGATGTAAACTTTCAAAACGCCGACACACGTATATCTTTTTTTTGTCTCCTCTATCAGAATTTATAGCCCGGACCTTGTAATTTTTGAAAAAATTTGATTTTGTTGTACAGTGTAATCTATTCGTAACAAAGTATATGTACGAACACTTTGACGCACACAATATTAAACTAAAACATTTACAATGTTTAGGAATGCGAAAAAATAAATTCGATATTGATGTTAATCTTTCGAATTGAATTGAAACAATATGGTAAATGATAAATGATGATGATTGTATTTACTCATCTTCATTTTAACAACATGCTACGAGCTAACGAGGATACTCTAGCCAAGACTCAATTTCACACAAATACACGCATCTCCAGCCAATACTATAAAAAACAACACTCAAAATGTTTATGTTTATAAAAACATAAACACACACACACACTTAAGAAATAAAGAAAAAGGACACCAATAATTTAACATAAAAAAGGATATCAAAACAATGTCCATTATATTACCAATGTTGTCCTTTATTTTCAATCATTTATTTATTTATAAGAATTGGAGTATTAAATTGAAAAGAAATTCGAAAGAAACAACTTTATTCCGTAAAAAAATATATTGTTCAAATATTTATGTCAAGAGAATGAGAAGCGACTGAATACAACAGACAGACCACCATCAGGAGACACACGCTTCGAAACCAGTCAGGATGTTGGTTATTTTTCTTATTTCTGAAAAGTGTAGCAACGGGCGGTCTTGTACTCGTTCCTTTTACTTTTAACTGTTGGGACAGACAGCAATGACAAATGTATTTATTTTCGATCGATACAAGAGAACAGCTTGTTTCAGCACATGATTTTATTAAAGTATTTCTGTCTTTTCTTGTTTGTTTTAGGATAATATTAATGAAAGGGACAATATTTTATTTGGAAAAAATACAAAAATTGACAACAGACAGTAAAAGTCTGTTTCCGTTAGGAATGACCATTTTTTTAATCTTAATAGTTTTAGAGTTTCCTTTTTGGTTCCTTGAATATTCTAAAACCGTTTTTAATTTATAATTTTAAAATATCTCTCTTCTGTTTTAAAAGCAATAAAACTATATCTTCTCATATAAGTCTTGCTATTTTATTCGCAACTGGCAATTTGCAGAAATGTTCTCTAACCGATTAATTTTCAGACTCATTAAAAAAATATATATTAAGAAATAGTACTTATTGAAAAGCTGATCATTAACAAGTTTGCAAAGATATTTTTTGAAAGATAAAGCAAAAATATTTTTAATAATAAATATTTATTATTAATGTTTTTTTATTAAAAAAATGTTTAAAGTAAATCTATTTATTGTTATTTTCTGCAAAAAAAAACAACTTCAAAACAGACTTCATCTGTCTGTCTATAACATTTCAAAAGTATGGCCACATCATCAAATTTCATTAACTTTTGGAACACCCAATCTTTATACTTGTTATAGTGAATTTAGCAGTATACCTCCTTGTTAATTTCAACCGTCTATCTGCAACTGTTCAACAGTTTGGCAATATACATCAAACTACAGCAACTATAGGGTTACCCTATAATTTCAAAAATTAAATTATATACTTGCTGTTGTACTAGATGTAGCAATCAGGTTCCCTCAACCGCCTGTACATAATGGTTCAACAGTAACACCCTTTAATTTGTAATTTTTAATTATTATAATGCATATTATACCAAGCAATGTAGTGGATATTCTATCTTATTTTCAAGTATTTGTATACAACGGTTTAAAATACATGGTTAAATTATATTAATTTTGAAAAGAGCCTTTAATTTCTAATCACTAGTTATTAGCTTGTTGTTACAGCGGACTTATTAATACAGGACCCTTGTAAGTTTCAGCTGCATGCATAAAATTGCATCAACAATTGGAAAACCCTTTAATTTCCATATTAAACTCTTATACTAGTTATATTAGCGGAGTTAGCAATACAGATACTTTGTAAATTTCAAGCATCTGTCAGCCGCTTTTCAAAAGTATGGCCATATACATCAAATAAAATGAATTATTTGGGCACCCTTTATTTCATAATTTTGAGAATTAATATTCATTATATAACGGCATTGTTTATAACGGTTTTATAGATAGGCCCATATAGATCCATTTACGTCACCTATGGGAAAGCTTTTTAATTCTTAGATTAATTTTCGTATTACTTTTTGCCATTGGGAACTATAGTCATATTTTTTTATTTTAAAGTGGTGAAGGGACACAATTAATTTAGCTTTTAAGATTATTAACTGTTTTTAAAACGGGACCAAACTGTAAGCATCACCTTTCAAAAAAAAAAAAAAAATTCAAAATTGGTTCAGAAATGACTGAGTTTAACAAAAAGGCAACATTCAGTCGAATTAATAACCTCCTTGTTTTTTGAAGTCGGCTAAAATTTAATGATAATTCCTAAAACAGTGCTTATGATTCCCAAAAATCATTTTGTAATTTTTTTTTCTTGCGTTGTTTGCGGTATCAAAATATGGGCGAAAAACATTATAAGGACAAACAATCTTAACCGACTTAAAAAAGAAGGAGGTTATACAATTCGGCTTTTGAACTGTTATAGACAAACGCTTGCAAATTGGACAGAATGTCGAGTGCTATGGCTGTTATAGTAACAAGTATTAATATTACAAATTATAAATTAAAGGGTGCGGCAATAGTTCATTAAATTTGAAGTATATACCCATATTTTTGAACAGTTGTAGACAGACGCGTGAAATTTACAACGAACCTGTATTGCTAAGTCCGCTATAAGAACAAGTATAAAATTTGGATTTGGAAGTTAAAGGGTGTTCCAATAGTTAATGTAATTTTGTATATGTGACTAAACTTTGGAACCGTTATAGACAGAACGCTGAAACTTAAAAGGGACCTGAATTGCAAAATCCGCTATATCAACGAGTTTATAACTTGAATTTAGAAATTAAAGGGTGTCCCATAATTGATTAAGATTTACTTATATGAGCCTATCTTTTGAACCGTTATAGGCAAACGCTTGCAAATTGGACAGAATGTCGATTGCTATGGGCGTTATAGTAACAAAAAAAATAATAAATTAAAAAAATTTGGATTTGGAAATAAACGGGTGTCCCAAAAGTTGATTTAATATGGTGTATGTGGCCGGACTTTTGAACCGTTATAGACAGACAGCTGAAATTTACAAGGGACACGTTTTGCTAAGTCCGCTATAACAAGAAGCTTATAATTTGAATTTAGAAAATTAAGGATGTTCCCAAAATTAATGTGATTTGTTCTATTTGGCCGTATTTTTTGAACCGTTGTATACGAGGGCTGCTCTATATACTTCTGGCCTAATATTGAAAATGCGAATATTTATAATCAAAAATGGTGTAATTGTTTTTCAAAGTATTCTCCAGCATGATTTATACACTTTTGCATGCGCTCAAACCAGTTGTCGAAGCACTTTTTCCACTTCGATTGAGACACCTCTAAAACATGGTTTTCGAACACTTCAACAGCTTCTTCTGGCGACGAAAATCGTTGACCACGCATTTTTTTTCTTGATGTCCGGAAACAAGAAAAAGTCATTAGGTGCCAAGTCAGGGATGTACGGCGGATGACCCATTAATTCGACGTTTTGGCCGGTCAAAAACGCTCTGGTTTGAGCCGATGTGTGAGAGCTCGCATTGTCATGGTGAACAATGATTCGTCTTCTCTTGTTAGTTTTTCGAATTTCTTCGATGACTTCAGGCAAATAAATTGTAGTTTACTATTCAGAAGTGACCGTCCTACGTTGCTTAAGCGGGACAGTCGCCACATGACCAGTTTTGCCGAAGGAACAGGCGACCATTTGCTTCGAAGTGCTTCTTCCACGAACAACTTTCGTTGGATTTTGCTCGTCTTTGAAGACCCACACGGTCGATTGTTGTTTCGTTTCGGGCTCATACGCATAGATCCATGATTCGACACCTGTGACGATCTTATAAACGTCTTTTGAAGCACCGCAATCGTATTTTTGCAACATTTCTTTGCATCAATCGACACGAGCCTTTTTTTGAGCGACTTTCAAATTGTGCGGGATCCAACGAGAACAAACCTTTTTTACGGCCAGGTGTTCATGCAGTATCGAACGTATGCTGGTGGAAGAAATTTCCAAGGATGTCTCTATCTCTCGGTATGTCGCATGTCGATCTTGCATTAGGAGTTCACGCACGGCATCAATGTTCTCTGGCACAACAGCCGTTTTTCGTCCTTGAGCGAGCCTCCGCCACGATTAAATTCATTATACCGATTTTTCACAGTGCTATAGACTGGTGCTTCATCGCCATACAAAGATTTAAGTTCATCAATGCACTCTTGTCGTGTTAATCCACGTCGAAAGTTGTGAAAAATGATGGCACGAAAATGTTCACGAGTTAATTCCATTTTTTTCTATATTAATTTTTTCAAGTCACTGTAAACAAAACAAATAATGGTCGTACGTCAAAACGTTTTGAGTACGATTATGCTTAAAAATGACAAACTTTCCAATGGAAATGTCAGATTGCACTTGGCAGCACTCAGTGTTGCCAGGCCAGAAATATATATAGCAGCCCTCATACAAACGCTTTAATTTTAGACAGAATTTTCACTTCTTTATTTGGTATAATAAGAAGAATAAAAATATATTATAAATTAAATAGTTGATATAATCGGATGTATATGGGCAAACTGTTGAACTGTTATAGAGAGACGGTTGAAATTTACATAGAAGCTGATTGCTAAATCTACCACAACAGCAAGTATACAATTTGAATTTGGAAATTAAAGAGCTTGTTGTTACAGCGGACTTATTAATACAGGACCCTTGTAAGTTTCAGCTGCATGCATAAAATTGCATCAACAATTGGAAAACCCTTTAATTTCCATATTAAACTCTTATACTAGTTATATTAGCGGAGTTAGCAATACAGATACTTTGTAAATTTCAAGCATCTGTCAGCCACTTTTCAAAAGTATGGCCATATACATCAAATAAAATGAATTATTTGGGCACCCTTTATTTCATAATTTTGAGAATTAATACTCATTATATAACGGCATTGTTTATAACGGTTTTATAGATAGGCCCATATAGATCCATTTACGTCACCTATGGGAAAGCTTTTTAATTCTTAGATTAATTTTCGTATTACTTTTTGCCATTGGGAACTATAGTCATATTTTTTTATTTTAAAGTGGTGAAGGGACACAATTAATTTAGCTTTTAAGATTATTTGGTATAATAAGAAGAATAAAAATATATTATAAATTAAATAGTTGATATAATCGGATGTATATGGGCAAACTGTTGAACTGTTATAGAGAGACGGTTGAAATTTACATAGAAGCTGATTGCTAAATCTACCACAACAGCAAGTATACAATTTGAATTTGGAAATTAAAGAGTGACCCTATAGTTGCTGCAATTTGATGTATATTGCGAAACTATTCAACAGTTTATAAAGTATAAAATTTGCAGATTTAAGTGTGTCCCAATAGTTAATGTAACCTAATTTATGTGGCCATCCACTTAGCTGTTGAGCAGACAGATGAAATCTGTTTTGAAGTCGGTTTTTTTTTGCAAGAATTATGAATAAATTTATTACTATCTTTGGAAACGGATAGAATAAAGAGGTTAAGTAATGAAGAAGATTTACGCAGAGAAACAGAGGCCACAAAAAATAATTATTTTACAAAAAATAAGAATTCAAAAATCATAATTAAGAAATAAATTAAAAAAGTAATTTGTTCGCTAAAGCTGTGTTTAGACTAGGGAAGAACGATCTCGTAATTTTTGAGGGACATCGTTACCAGTGAACGTGATTTTTAAATCACCGTTCTTTTTAATAGTGACCGTGATCACCGTTTGCAGTTCTTTTTTATTAAAACATTCATTTTTATATTTTAAGTATTTAATACTAAATAATATTTTATGCAAACACTAATCATAAGGAAAAAGGTATTTTGATCTCCGCTTGCATTAAAAGCAGCTGTAATTAAATTCGCCCAGAAATATAGATTGATTATAGGTTCTAGTATAAAAAAACACAATTTTTTTTGTTTTTCTGCTACATATGAAAATATATGAAATAGTTGTTGTTAATAATTAGGAGCAAAAAAAAAAAGCTACACAGCAAAGAAGCTGCTTTGATATACTTACATATGAAAGAATGAAAGAGTCAATAGTACTTATATTTCTCTTTCACAAAGTAAAATAAAATTTAAGTTTGTGTGTGTGCAAATATAAAAGAAGTTCTTATGCGGAACTGTTATTTGATTAACTCAGTCACTGTAGTGACCAGTGATTTTTTAATCACAGTTATTTTAATCACAGGTAGGTATTAAGATATCGCTTATCTCTAATGCAAGTGTATTTATAAGTTGTAAAAAAGACAAACATTTTAAAAATGTTTTTTAACGTTTCGCTACTTGCAAGAGGCCCACACGCCTTTATCATAAAAAAAGAACCCTGGCACCCTGGAAAAATTTATATTTGTTAGAAATTCATAAAAACTAATTATTTCCAGAAAAAATTTTCTTTCTGCTATTTGTTATAAATTTCTACATTTGAACTGTCACCATACGAAAACTTAAGAAAACTTAAATAAATTTTCAAATACTCGTCGTACAAAAAAAAAAAATGGGCATGATTTAAGGAGTACATTTCCACCAAGAAAAAAAATGAATTAAAGTTGGTAATAAGGGTAATAAAACAAATTTAGATTCATTTTTTTTTACCATAAAATAATTGGTGCTGCGTTTAATTGTAAATATACAAAAAGCGGTAATAATTTCCAAATACTTAATTTTAATATTTCTTTTGTATCATTTTCTCTTCTAATATTTCAAGCACAAGATCAGTTTTTAAAATAAAAAAAAAATAATATTTAGTTTTTACAAACATATTAAATGCTCAAATATTATATTTTAGCCTACAATTAATTTATATATATTCCCTACAAAAGCTCAAAAAATCTCTTGTATTCTTTTCAGAAATCTAGCTTTTATCGTTAAAATATTTTGAGCGAAAACTTTAAAAGTACAAGTTATCATCACTGAAAACATCTGTTGTCATATAGTTCTACATATTAAAATAGAGCGTGCTCTAAATAAAATACTAACACATGTTATAACACATAGGAAAATAAACATATGTTATATTTCATGAGGTTTACACGGTGTGTATTGATTTACATATGGAAAATCTGAGATTCCATATGACTTGTACACGCCGTCTAAACGGAGTTTAAATGAAAACTGCATTTAGTTTAGAACAATTTGCAGTGCCTCTGGTGTAAATTAGAAGTATTATTATTTTAAAACTGGTGCAGACATTTTAATTTTGAATTTTACTCTCCCGCAAAAGAGTGCGTTATGTTTTTACATAAATGTTGTAAAATAAAGTTATATTTTTTGAAAATTTATAGTTAGTTATGTAGATGAGCTCACTCAAACCGTGATCAGTTTCGTCAATCATTCCAACGGTTTGCAAAATTTATATTACGAACATGGTTGTAGAAAAGCAGACACCATTTTTATGGTAAAAAGCAATTAAAATTACTAAATCCTATTCAAAAAGGGAACCTAAAAAAATAAGGAAATAAAGGAATACAGAAATATTTTGATTAAAGATATTCTACGAAACCGGAGTAAAATGAGTTACTGTAAATATAAAACCGGTATTTGTTTATTTTACCCTGTTCTGAGAAGTAATGTATTTTTACAATGATTCTAAGCTTTTTTTCTACTTTAGAAAATCAATTTAATATCGTGTACATATTTTTAGCACTTATTTACAACTATAACAGGTCGGTTTGTGCTTTTTTGGATGACAGACAAGATATAGTCTTGTTTTTATACTCATGAATGCTGGAAACTTCAGGTATAGAAAATCAATCAAATATACATATGATTCTTTAGGTGCAACATAAACATATTGCAAAAATAAAATTTAAATTTATGTTTGTAAATAATCAATAGAGTTCTAATTAGTCGAAAGTTACTTTAAAGGAATGTAACAATTAAAAATTGTTTTTGTTTGAGTTTCTCCTTCTCTTGCTTTTTGGCTTAACATAACAATGTAAACAAATCAAGTTCAAGCATTTTGACTTTTTAAATTATACCGAAAAACAATTACAAAAGAGAAGTAAAGAGCTTTAAACAACGGCAAAAGTTTAAAGACCATTTTTTTAAATGGAATTTAATGTTATAGGGTATTTATATTTTCATATAGTGGACTAGAGGGGGAGAAATGGGAAACGAATATTTTTATGGGTCTGTATCGACTTAAACAGTCTCGACTAATAGATTTTAATAAAATTTAAAACATTGATAAGTCCTTATCTATAAGATCCAACACTTATATGTTTCCAAAGCTAGGGCATTGTTAAGATAAAAAAGAAAAGAAGGAATTTGCGGCTTTGCCGTTTCTTAGAAAATATTAAAAATAATTATTGCCAGCGGTATACAACTACAACCGTCATTCTAAAGTTTATTGAATATTATCACCAGCGTTCATTTAAAATGTGATACCCGAAGTATAATTCTGGGGGTTACTCTCTATGCGAAAGTTAAATGCGATAAGATTACAATTTGATACTCTGTATTGTTTACGCAAAAGCTTTCGTAAATTAATTTAAAAAAGAAGCAACACTGTCATAATAAAATAAACAATAGGGAAGAACACAAAATAAAATGTCCAAATTTATAAACAAAAACAATTAAAAAATTTTTTTGGTCTGTGCACATTTTTTTAATTAAAAATAAAGTAATATAAAATAGTGATGGATTCAGTGGCGTTATGGATGGAGGCGGGAAATGAAAATAACATTGTTCTATTTTGCAAAGATAAAAAAACTTTTTCTGCTTGCTCCTTCTTCTATAAGAAGAAGCTTTATTATCTTCTCCTTCATAGAGGAAAGCGGGCAATATTTTGAGACACCATCACCCGTGCCCGAAATGATCACTTTATTCTTTCTTTATACTGTGTTAGTTTCACATTTTATATACAAACACACATAATATAAAAATAAATTACTTCTTTCTAACCAGCTTCAGCACTTACAGAAGTTCAATTTTATTTGAGGTCATCCGCCAGCTTGGTCTGCAAATTTACGGCGCATTGTTTGGCATTCCCGCACTACAATTGTCCCTTGGACAAACCATTGTGTTGCCCCATAAAATCAATTATGATTTCGAACTGGCGTTGGTGGGTCTGCAACTTTTTCGGGTTTTCCCTAAAAAAAAAAAAAATTTTCAAAATGACTCTTTCAATTATTTCATATTTTTGGATTGAAGCTATACTATATTTTACAGTGCCTAGAAAGGCCCTTATATTAGACCCAGGCAACGCTGGATACAATAAATTCTAAAAATGTTTATGACAAAATAACTTATTTTTTCTCTTACGACAACCAGTGAACGTATGAAATGTTTACACAGAAATTACCAAGGAGATTTATAGAAATACTTTGGAATCCGACGATTTAGTTCATTAACAGCAGATTGTGATTTGAACACAATTACATAATTTATGTATATATTCGCATTGCTCGAAATTTTTCATTTTACTTTTTTTTTAATAACTAACAACTGATTTCTCAGCAACAATCAAATGTTACAGGTAATTACAACAAACAGTAGTGGTAGAAATAATGTAAAGGAAATCTAAAAGTAAAATATATTTATATTGTTTTCAAAAAGATCTTCTCACCAATAAAGACTGACCAAAAAGGAAAGAAATGTCGCCCACGTTGTACGATCGTCAATCACAACATTGTAAAAGACATTTTATCAAACATAAAAATAAATTAAATAAAGTTGCACTTCTCCGGAAGTAAATTAAAAAACCACAAACACGATTAGAGAAGAAAACATTAAAAATTTGACTCCTGACTCCTGCTGTTGAAATAAATAAAAATTGTCAGGTGATAACAGGGGTCGCAACAACACCTTGAATTTAAAAACGTTAAGGGACAATCTTAACAAATCTACAGCAAATTAAAAAATTAGACAAAAAAAACAAGTGCCAGGCGACAACAAAATTTTGTAATTGTAATGCAGGTAATGAGTGTGAAAACAACAAATACACATTCGTTCATATACTTACAAACTGCAACATGTTTTCCGATAAGGATTTCTTTGGAAAATTATTATTATTCATAGAAAGGATCATTCAAAGTTTCGTTTTGTAATAAAATCTTAAAAATAATAAAAACAATTTTGTTAACCGTTAGTTTTTATTGTTTCCTTTGTGAAAAATTCAGCATCGAACATTTTTTAGCTCTAACATCCTTAAGCAGTTTTAATTTTTTTTTTTTTTTTTTTTTTGTAAATTGTATGTGTTTTGCTGCGTTTTATTTTTTAATATTATTTTTTATTTGCTTTTTTTTTGCAAAATCTAGTTCAATAATGCTGTCATTTGTATTTTGTATTTGGCAATTTTCAACACGTGTTGTTGAAAACAAATAAATTTTATTTTAAACTTTCTAAAATTTCGTTTGTTTAGTTGTTGCTGGCTGCTGTGTTTCTTGCAATTTAATAAGTTGTCCTTTAAGGTTAGAAAACTGTGATTTTCGCACTGTTGTTCATGAAGCAGTAAATTAAAAGTATTTATTGAAATGTCATAATATTTTATAATTTCTTAGTGTTATTTTGATGTTTGTGTCTCTCCATTAATAATATGTTTTCAAAAATCTTACAAAGAGCTCATCAAGTTTTAAAAAAAGAAGTCTGTAATAAATATCAAAGTTGAAGAAATGACTTTCAAATATTTTGGAAAATTCCACATCCCGTTTTTTAACATTCAATTTACTGATAAATCGTTTGCTTTTTGCTTCAATGAAAATATTCTGTGCGATGGGCAAGTTAAAGATAATTCAAAACTTTTTACATATAATTGGTTAAGCGAATTCAATTTGACCGTGCAGTTAAGGCAATTATCTGAGAAATAAATTTGAGGCCACGGGTGATATTCCCATTAATTTAACCCATACCGAATTGAGATGAAAGAAGTCATTGACAAGATGGATACGGAATTGATGGGTAATGAATAGAAAAAATAAAACAATGGTCAATTCTGGTACAAAAAGAGAAATAGTCATGTGTTGCGAGTGTTTTGCTATGACCACGGTTATTAAGATAAATATAAATTGTAGTTCCTACAGAAAGCTAATGTGGAGTAAAGATGTACTTAAGGAACAGTAATTGTATAGGATTCCAGCTTCGGTTTTGATTAGAGTTCGACTACTATATTCTTGAATTTGCAAGATTATATAATTTTTTTCGTACATTTTTAAGAATGCAAATGGAATTTAACCGAGGAAATAAGAATTGCTTAAAACCGTAATTTCATTAAAAATCAGAGTAAAAAAAAAATAAAAAATTCATAAAAATTTATTAGTTTTTTACCTAAACTGTCTTTTAGCTTCTTGCAAATAATTGATATTTTGCCAAAAACATCACAATTGTGGTAAAAATTAGATACTAAATAAAAAACTTTGGAAAGAAGTAACATCACAATAATTTTCCAGAAATCTTAAAATTGATCAAAAAAACAAAAATCCAAATTTTACAATGGACAAAAAAATAATATTTCATCACAAAACCTGAAACATCCAAAAAAAACAAGTAAAAGTGGTATATTCGGCTGTGCCGAATCTTATATTCCCTTCATCTATTTAAATCTAGTTTAGTGAATTAACTTCAAGCAAACAAAAAAATTTGTTTGGTACTGCATATATATAATTTAACATAAAAATGAAATCGGATCGTAATGATATTTTAGAAAATTTGCGAATGTCAAAGCCCTGTAACTCGGAAAATATGGGCGAGCGCCAATTTTTTCACTTGACGCTTTTTCTTGTTTTTTAATTCTCTATCGCCCCATATATTAATTTTTTGATTGCAGTTACTTTATTGTTCCAAATGAGATGAAAACAATTAGGGGTAGGCGTGGTGTTTTGCCTGCTGCCTCGAACAACATACACCGATCATGCTGATTTCCTATAGCACCTCTTTCGACACTATATCAGATCGATTGGGGAACGGCCAGACGGACATCGCTCAATTAACTTCGCTATGCATAAGAACTCAGATTATATATACTTTATGGGGTCGAAGGTGGATATTGTAGAAATTTCAAAGGGAATGACAAGCTCAGTTATACCCTTTTTCCACTTTTTGTGGTAAAGGATATAAAAATAGATAAATAAATTAAAAAATAAATACCCAAATCCTTTGAAATACACAAATCGCTCATTCACCTCTAGAACGTAATAACTCAAAATTTCAAATTTTGGAGTTAATCATACAGATTGTTCGCCATTTTTGCTTTATATTGCATATAAGTTTCATATTAATGTCTTTTGTACTTTCCATGTTTAAAGAGAATAACTCGTTATTTCACTTCGTGTTTGGAAACTTTGTTTTTCAATAAGAACGACACATTTGAGTTCTGGAGTAAACTTCATAACGTAAAAATCATTTCGATTTCTAAAATATCGTCACATTTCGTTTTGTGAGTGTATACATGAAAAAAAGATATTTTTAAAATGTATGGACTTTTTGCATATAATGTATTTTTATACCCTTCATCACAAAAATTGGAACAAGGTCATTCCTTTTGTAATTTCTACAATATCCATTTTCGACCCTATAAAGTATATATGTATATTCCGACTACTTATGCATAGCGAAGTCGGTTGAACGATGTCTGCCTGTCCGTCCGTGTTAGTTTAAATTAATTAATTATTTAATCTAAATACGCCAATCGATCAGACATAGTGTCGAAAGAAGTGCTATTCGAAATCAGCAAGATCGGTCCATGTCCTTAGACGCAGCGGGCAAAACCCCACGCCTACCTCTAATTTTTTCATGTCATTAGGAACAATAAAGTAACTCCAATCAAAAAAAAAAAAACATGGGGCGATAGAGAATTAAAAAATAAGAAAAACAATATCCAGTGAAAAAATTGCCGCTCGCCCATATTTTCCGAGTTACGGGGTTCTGAAATTTTCAATTTTTTTAAAATATCAATATCGGTATCATTTTAAAGATTTTCAAGAGATTTTTAAGGAAATACTAAAATTTTTAAAAAATGCTTAGGGTGTTAAGAGCCGATGACATTATGTTGTACAATTATATATAGGTAGTCACCCCAATATTTGCTTCTTTATTGGAGTTACTTTACTAAACTAGATTTAAATAGATGGTGAAATGTATAAAAGATTAGGCATAGCCAAATATATCACCCTTACTTGTTTTCAATTATGGCTGTGCTGATGAAAAATATTATTAAGTAAAACTCCGTTTTTCTTTTCAAAAATAACGACACACGACACAGCAATAATGTCGCTTATTTACTTCTAATTCAAACATCCCACATAGCTTGTCCAAGACCTCCGCTTTAATAAATAATTGATGACAGTTTTCCTAAATGGATTTTTTATTTATAGATCATTTTACTAATTGTAGTGGAAGCTTAAGCAGCCTGACATTTTCCCCGAGGGTGATAATGAGTCAAAAACTTAAACTGCGACTATCTCGAAATGAATTTTTCTAGAAGTATATAAGCGAAATAATCGTCAAAACTATTTTAAAAATTTACAAAAATTTTTATTATCAATGTTAAAACGGAACAAGTATGAGAAACTCCTTAGTGTTGTGAAGAATGCGAAAACAAACAAAAAATACATAAAGACATATTCAAAACTATATATCGAGATTTTAACAAACTGTGAGGTTAAAAAAATCATTAAAGTATTTAAACATATACTAATCAAACTATAAAAATTCAACAACAGTTTAAGATAAAAATTGCAACATTTTTTATGCTAAAACCTTTAGGATAAATGCAGGATTTCACCAAAAGACCGCTGCAAAACCCGAAGTTATTTCACGAACAACGTAATAAAAAAATAAATCTATACATATTATAAAACTGTAATGGGGTCATTTCTGTACATGAAAAATTTTTTGAAAAACTTAATGTTGGTGTTGCCAGTAATCGATAAGGAAAACAAAACACTTACAGCCAGTTTACAGAACACAATCTGCCGTTTAGACAAACAAAAACGTTACCGTTTTCCATCTTTGGGTTTATAAAAGACGAATATCATTTTCTTTTGTAAAAAACGTAACAAATGACAATTATTTCTGGTTTATGTATCGCGAATTGTATTGTCAGAAACGTCAAAACTGGGCGAAGGAAAAATACCATTCGTTTTAAAAATTTTACATACAAGTACACTATTAGTTGTTTCCAAAATTAGTTGAAAAATATAATAAAATAAAAAATATGGAGTTTTCAGGAAAAAAAGGTAAATATGTACTTGTGTGTTATAAAATATGTGTCTTTTAAAAGAAAATTTGTATGCATTTGCCAGCAGCAAGATGAAAACGGGTCTACAGTTCCAGAAATGTGTGAACTGTATGGAGGAATATCCTCATCTTGCCACAGGAACTCCCCAGTTTGGAAGCAGCCATGAAGCAAACATTGGAGACGGTTGCGAAAAAAAAATAAATGCCTATGGACCATTAGCAAGAAACGCCAGTGAGTGGAAAAAAGTATTTTTTTAAAGTGCATTATTAAAATTCCAGGCTTAAATCCAGTGTACACCCCATAGGAAAATGTTTCCTATGGGGTGTAAAATGCAATTCTAAGCAAAAAATGTAAAGTGAAAAATTTAGAGCCAACAGCTAGTTCCGGAGTTACGGACCTTCAAAGTCTTTATGTTTATTATGGCATATATCGAGTATTTGATGGCAGAATGGGACAATATGGATATCATTGGAAAGGTAATTTAAGCGGCTGGGTAAATTATTTTACATTCAAATTCTTATTAATTGCTAGATTAAAAAAAATAATAATAAAAAATTAACAATTTCAAAGTTGCTTTATTTTAAATAATTGATATTGCACTTATATTTTTATAATTTCATTACCGTTTTTATAAGGAAAATTCAATACAATAAGTTAGTGAATTTTTTATTATAATGCAAGTTTGAATATAAATAAACATAATTTAATTTGTAAGTTTAGCTTTAAGTTTTATCTTCTTCTGTTAAGTAAAAATAAAATCTTAAATAAAAAAATAAAACATATAAACAATAAAATAGTATATTTCTTTCTGAAATAACTAAATAAAGTTATTTAATTCGCGTTTTAAAAGAATTTATTAAAGTATATGAAAGTTTGCCGGAATTAGGTCATATAAAAAAATGATGATTTCAATAATAAAAATTTAAAACAAAAGCTTTTAGAAAAATGTTTCTTCTTTTCGTTTTCCTTCAATTTGACATAATGCTGTTGCAAACCATGCAACGTCAACTTTGCTTCATCATCATCACTTCCATGGGCTACAAGTCAAAAAATACATGGATTATTATGTAATTTAAATAATCATAATAATTAAAAAGATGTTTACGTGTTTATGTGTGAGATTGTGATTGCACGAGACTTCTTCATTGGATGTACTCCAACTTAAAATTAAACATTTTAATAGCTGAACTTATTCTTCATTCGCCAAACTGAAGTTAAGACATAAGACATGAAAAGTAACATAATACTGTTACTTTTTAGCTATTAAAAGCACTGTATGCTAAATAGTTTTCTTCCACATTTACCTAGTTGTTCCAACATTTTATCGCATACGTTAAGAATAAAATGCTTCAAATGCTTTAAGTTTAACTTCTTATTGCGAATCAGGGCCAATAAATGTTGTTCCAACATTTTATCGTATTCATCAAGAATAAAATGCTTCAAGTTTAACTCCTTATTGCGAAGCAGTGCCAATATACGTCCAGGTGTACCGACTACAATGTGAGGAGTACCATTCTTAAAACTTTCTTCATCCTTTTGTATGAAAAAACCGCCGAAAAATACTTAAACCTAAATGAAAATAAGGAAAACTATCACAAAAAAAAGCTGGAGACACTTTAAAAGTATTATACATACATATAATTAGCACACTCACTTTAAAAATTATTATTTATTATTCAACTTTTTTACTTATTTATTGTGTACACTTTTTTTTCACAATTTTGTTTAACAGATTGACTGATACTTTTGTTTTATTAATCTCAGCTGTTTCTTTTTAGGCGCCGAAGCAGGGTTACCATCATTTAAGACAAAAACAAAAAATTTATATGATAAAAAGTAAACAAAAAATATTAATTAACACATTGGCAATACTACGATTTGACATACCATTTATTTATACGAAACATAACGTAAGTTAAACGAAAAAACCGAAACGTGTTACATGGACGCTAATTATTACGTATTCGTCCATATGCCATCCGTTTTCGTTTCGCTCGTGACGTGTTCTATAAACAGGCTGTTACAAATGTAAAAGTACCTAATTTTACCGGTATAATGGTACTAAAACGGTCGTCAGCATATTTTATGTTTTAAATGAAACATTTGTAAAGGTACGGTCACATATGGCAAATATTTGCCTAAAATTTGTTTGCTTTTGTTTGGCTTAAATTTTTTCAAAACAATACAAAATTTGTTTTGTGGTCACACTACGCACATTTATTTGCCTATTTTTATTTGTTCAAACAGCTATGAAATAATGTGAAATAAAATACTGACAAACATGTTTTATGTGCGGTCACATTTAAAATAATATTTTCCTTAAAAATATATTTGATCAAACTGTAAAAAAACGTAAATTTATTTGCTCACAAACTGCTGCGCATGGGATGTCTTTATTGCCATTCAATTTCTTCGGCATTATTTCGAAGTAATTGCAAAGAAAATGTTTAAAATATTATTAAATGCTAATTATAAATGATGAAAAATAGTTGCTACTCTTAAATATTTAATTGCAGTATAATATACATACATAAGTTCAAAGCAAACAAGTAATAACCATTTGTAGATGGAACAAAAATATACAACTGTAGAAAAATTTTTTTCATCTAGGCAGACTCTAGGCGCATCTTTTTAAAAGGCTCAAATTAAGTTTTTATTCTCTTCCTATAATATACTTTTCCTATACCTTGTACGAGAATTTAAATCCCAGGTTTTAACATAAAAATAAAATATCCACCGCTGATAGCCATAGACTATAAAAGTTGGTCAAATAATGATGGCTGATATTATATCTATGTACCCGCATGTATTATGAATACAGATTCCATTAAAATAACTACTACACATAATGGCAATGTGAGATGAAAGTTTATAATGAATAACTCCCATGTATGAAAGTTACAAATGAACAAAGCCAAGCAACAATATAAAATTTTTCATATTCTATTCTATAAAGAAGCTACAAAAGGTGTTCTAAAGAAGGAGCACAATAAGAGGATGAAGCTAAATAGGAATTAGATCCCACTGCTTAACAATAAATTTGAATAATCATTCATTACACTTGTTTGGTTAAAATTTCTAAAAACTTTTAACTTATTTAATATTTTTTTCAAACTACAGCTGTTTATTTGTTTACTTGATATAAGTGTAGACAAATTATATGTTGAAGTAAAAAGTCGCTTAAATTAAAAAGCAAATTTCGCAAAGAATAAAACTGCAAATATGCAAGATTTTAATTGGGATACAAAGTTCTACAATTTTAAAGAAATTTTAATGTTTCAGATTTCTGAAAACAGAGGAAAAACTCTTCTACATATATAGTTTTTAAAAATTGTTACATTATAACATACCGTCAAACGAATATATTTATAATGAAAAAAAAACAGTTTACATTAACTGCAAAAATAATCTTTCAGCTTAGTACTTACAGAACATATCTCTTTTGATTGCAAATCAAAAGTTATGAAAGAACACTTTAGGTGCTTAAAATGGATATTCATTAATGACTCTTAGCTCTATTCAGACGCTTCGAGTGGGGCTGAAGAATTATTTTGGTTTTGTTCTGCACATAGCCGACTTTTTTCGTCTCTTTAAGCCGTTAAAATGCGTGGGCACTATGCAAATCTTAAATAAAGTTTAATTTATGTTGATTAAATTTAAGCGTGCTTAAGTCTTGTTTAATATAAATTAATTGATATTGATTCTTGAAGTGAAAGCATGTTGCTTGTTGTCATATATAACTTCATTTAAAAGTTATCTATAAGCATTTTAAAACAAAATGCATCTCAACCTTATCATGGGCTTATGTTCAGATACATAATAGTATATAATTTATAACTTTAAAATTCTATAATTCCCGAATTATAGCTTCCGGCAATATTACTTGCCCTCAGCATAAGTAAAGATATATTTGCTCCAGTCTAGTTTAATATAAAATTCCAAAATGAAAACAAAAGTTACTTACGTTGTAGGAATGACTATTTCAAGAACAAAATGTTGAGTAAATAATTTAGCGCCAACGCATATTTTTCAAGTTATATAATTTCTTGCGACTTTACTTTATATCAATACTTAACTAAAAATTTATAAAAGAACATTTAATAATCTCCAATAATATCTTTTTTATATACAATTTTGAAACTTTGCACCATTCTGAAGCGAAAATGTCGAAATATACTAAATTATATATAAAATACTTTGATGATATATAACTCGAAAAATATGTGGCCCGACAACTTTTTTAATTTACTATTTCTTCCAAAAATTGCACTTTATTATTTTTTATCTATAATTTTATTATTAATTGCTTACAGTATTTTGTTTTTATTTAATATACATATAAGTTTAAAATTATCAGCGAGTTTTTCCGAAACTTAATAATTTAGTTTAAATACTGGGCAACATTGTTGATACAGCTGTTATTTGTCTCTGTTTGTTCTTACAAAAACTTTGTAAGAACAAATATTTATTTGCCTAAAAATGAGTCAAATATTTGACGTCGAGTGGTCACACTATGTTCACATTAGAAGCATTTTTGTTTACTGGCAAATAATTTTATTTGCCCAAAATCAGTTGTGATGTTATTTGCTTCTAATAAATATTTTGTGGTCAGACTACGGCAAATAAATATTTGCCGATTTCTGTCAAATGTTTGACTAATGTGACCGTACCTTAAGACTGTCTACAGAACTCTGGAATAAAAAGTTAAAATACATTTTTCTTACGAGTAATTATAATTTAAAAAAAATTAGAAAGGACATGCAGACAAAGCAGGGCGGTAACAAATACACCACAAAATCAAAATTTTACCTATAGAGATTTACATAAATCGAACATTTTCGAGCGTCTGAAATTTCACTTTAATTTCACCAGTATATTTTTGTTATTACTACAAATGAGATGGAAAACATAAGAGTGAATTAATATTGTATATATAGAACCACTAGTATATAATATACTAGCTTATTGTATCCAGCGTTATCTAGGTATAGCTTTAGGACCTTTCTAGGCACTGTATAATAGCCTTGTTGGCTATGGGGCTCTACTACCAACACTTAAGAAATCTATCAAATCAGTTTGGATCTTATAGATCAGGTAATATCTATATTTCAAATATATCTAGGATCCTTTTTTTTAAGATGGGTTATAATCCATAAACTTCCCGCTCCTATTCCTTTTATTTTCAAAATAAACATAGACTATTATACCATTTACATAAATATCTAACTCTTTTTAAAATTTTATTGTAATCGGTGCGGAAGTAAATGCCCGTTTTTCCTCTTTTTCTCTCATATTGTTCTTAGCTCTATAAACAGATATAGATGAGAATCTATTTATGTTTAGAGTTTCGTTAAGTTCAATTAGCCGAGACTTTGGTAAATTGATTCTGATGCAAAATATCCCATTCTCCCCTCCCGGTTCGTAATTACAAAATATAAAATACTTTATTTTAGCGTGAAAATAAATGTCTACCCGTGTTTTAAATTTTACTCCAATCGGTTCAGTCGTTTAGAAGTGATTAAAGCACGCGCCAGCAAACAAATAAAAAAACTTGCAAAGGGATTTATGATATATATTAAACTAGATTCTTATCGAAAAAAAAAAATTTAGTAGAACACAGTGAAAACACCAATCAATTAATCCGACATATTAAATTTTTTTTTTGTTTTTTGTTAAACAAATCTTTTAAAGACTGTTAATAACTACCGTAATATGTTTCAAAAGCTTATTTACTGTTATAACACAAAATATATTTTGCAGCATTAAATGCCAAAACTGTAAAAATACATTGTTTTTCGTTGTTTCTACATTGAAGTAGAGCAAGCAGACCATTAAGGAAAATTTTCTTTAATATTATTCTAGTTTTTTTTTAGAAAATGTGAAAACAGAGTGACACTTGTTTCATGTATTTAGAGCAAAACTGTGAACACTTGAGGCTTTCCATGATTTTTTAAATACTTAGTCAAACAACTACATGTAAAAACACCCACATAAAAACAGAACAAATTTTCCACAACCATGTTATTTTTCCTAAGGCATTTCTAAGTGTTGCATTGATGTTTCAACAAATATGTTCTTGTGTATGTTTTTTTTTTTGTTTGTAAGTGTGAATAAATGTGACAAAGTGCTATTTAAAACACTACAATATAATAGAAAATATTTTACATGAAATTGTTATTGAAATCTTAACACATGCTGCAGAAGGGTTCTTTCATATAATTCTTTTACATATTTTTTTTTCTGATAACTAAATTGAAAACATTTTTTTTTTTTTTTTTTTTTGGTAAATTGCCAAAAAAAATATTTTTGTTAAAATTTTTTTATTGAAATAAAATTTTAAACTTATTATTATTTTCCAATAAGAAAGAAAAGTTGTAAGTTATTTTGTGAAAGGGGTTGCTTCAGTCCTTTATTTATGGCCATTTAATGTTCAATATAATAATTGACTGGCCTCTCCTATCCTGTAGAAAATTTTAAAGTCATGGCTAATAAATCTTTATTTAAAACATATAATGTGTTAAAATTAAAAAAATGGAGTTTTGTGTTTTAAAGTCATAAATGAGTGATTTTAAATAGATAAATTAAGTTCCACATATTGAACTAATTATACTGGAACGTAAAGGGCTGTGGTATAAACTAATATTTAAAATGTAAAAAGGGAAGTTATCTTTCCTCATATTCCAACAAGGCAAGAAAGCAACAAAATAGGTTTATATCTTTAACTTGTTTGCATTCAAATATGCAAAGATTGCTTTAATTAAAGTTGCAAAGGGACGGCGAACTGATGCAAAACTTTTAACATCAAATCGGAACTTGTGAAAACATACACTAAAAAAATTTTAACATTAACTGTTTGCAGTTTATTTAAGTAGTTTTTAGTAAAGTTAAAAATAAATGACTGTATAAAATAAAAAATATAAATTGTTGAAAAATATGTCAGTTATAAAAATTCATGTAGAATAAAATAATTAATGCAAAAAACATCAAAAAATATTGGTAGGTATTTAACATAGTATTTAAGATTTGCATTATGTTTTTAAAAATAATGTTCTCTTTTTACTGGTAGAGAATTAAAATATAAATTCTGTAGTCTATAGGCACGCAGCCGTGTTTCCACAGAACATATGGGTCCATTGATTGGTCCAAAACCAAGGTAAGTTATTAAAATTTTTGAATTACAGATATATCGCTCATTAAGTAATACAATGTTATAACTCAAAGAATTATTCGCCATTTTAGTTACACTTTTTACTTTTTAAGAGAAAAGGCCGTTAGTTCATTTCATGTTTTGAAACTTTGTTTTCCCAATAAGAACGGCACATAGGAGTAAGGGAGTAAATTACATAACGTGAAGATCATATCGATTTCTTAAACATCATCATACGTTTTGTGACTGTATATATGAAAAGGTTATCTTTTTAAAGTGTATCGACTTTTTACTCGGTTTTTCTTTTCATAAATAACGACACATTTTAGTTTAAACACGGTGGTGGATGTATTCTTACAATAACGTTATAATTCAAATATTCCACCTTGTTTGTCGAAAACATCCTCTTTAAAATAAATTTTATGTAAGTTTTCTTAATTTTTATTTTTTTTTTTTATTTTTGCATCATTTAACAAGTCAAAAATTTCAACTGCAATTATCTCGAAATGATTTATTGAGTTAAGCCGTTCTATTAATAAATGATCGATGCGTTCCTAAAGTATTAAGCGTATAATAATCCAGAATCCGTTGATTTTCAAGAAAGAAAAAAATATAAAGCAAATTAAAAATACGAAGAAATAAAAATTTGTAGTTTTTTGGTAGGTTATTTTAGAGAGTTGGAATAAAAGAAAAAATCAATTAATTTTACTGTTTTAGTAGATTAAGTTTTATAATATAAAATATTTACAGAAACAGTAATTACTAATGTTTTGTTATAATACACATTGTTAGTTAAAATTAATGAAAAAGCTTTTTACTCTTGTGATAGATTATTTTTTATTTTTTAATTTTTATTTTTTATTTAAACATCCTTTTTGAAATATGAAACTTTAATACACAAGACTTACTAAAGTCAGAAAGGGTTTATAGAAGATATACAATTTATATAGGAGAATTTTTTAAATTTTCTGCAATTTTGTCGTGGAACCGTTTGTTTTATAGTACTTTTAAGCTCTTTTCATACAAATATATAAAGTAATTTCTTTGATAAATTGTTGTGGATTAATTTGTTCTCAGACACGCATATAAATATAATAAATGGCCTAAAAATGAACAGAAGTATTTAATAACAGTTTTCTTAACAAATCAATAAAATGTAAATTAATTAAAATTCAGTTATCAATTAAACTGAGTGTCGATAAGAACGAAACAATAAACTCAACACCCTTGATTTAAGATAAACAAAAAGAAAAAAAAAACAAATAAAATTAACCAGCAGATTTAAACAGTCCTACACATGTGAATGTTATAAAATATAAGGAACGAACCACAAAAAGCGATGCTAAAAATAACGAGTAAAATAAAACAGTTTATTAAAGTCAACACAAAAGTTTTATTAATTTTTGGATTGACAATACACAAACAGGCAAACAGCAGTATCTTACGAACAGAAATAACACAAATGAAACAGCATTTATGACAAAACTCGAAAAGAGCACTGGCGTAGTCGCACTTGTTTTCTAAGGGAAATAAACATATTTTTATTTAGAAAACAATTTATTGAAAGTACGTAAGCGTTTATTAGTTAGCTATCATCAGTACTACTGGAAAGGGATCACACTCTAACTCCAATTGGTAGTCTTTCTACGTCAGTGCAAAAATATGTGCAATTATTTCGAAAACAAATAAAATCAACAAAACGGTTTGATTTAAAATGTGGGAAATGAGTACATAAATACATGGTATTCAAAGACACTGTTTTTAAAGTGGTTATGTATCAACAAATAATATATTTAAAAATGAAAGCAAATAAATATTTAAAAAAATTTAGCTAAACGAAAAGGCCTGAGTCTTTTTAAGATTTAAAATTTTCCCATGGACGAACAAAACAAATAAACAGAAAAAATGTATCTTAGATCTACAAAATGTAGTTTCAAAAATTCTGCACTGGAAAAGAAATGTAGGGTTGTTATTGTAAGACAGAAAACACAAAAACGCCCTTTCAACTAAACGCCTTGGCATCGTCCTTATTTACTTTAACTTAATGATTATTTATTGGCGTAGAGCCTGTGCATCCAATTTAATATTCTCTGTAACAACATATTATTAGTCAAAACAAATTATAGTTGATAAAAATCATTCTATAGTAACGCTAAGCGAGTTATTGCTTGGATTTAATCATTACATGTTCATTAGGTACAATACAAACAATATGATCGGTTGCACCTTTATAATTTTGCAAAATTTCAAACCACAAATAAATTTTTACAATTATAGTTTATTATTATTAAATGTATATAATTTTAATCATATATAAACACAGTATGATTAAAAGCAAACAGATAATGTTGGGAATTAAAAAATACTTTGTTTTCACTTTAACAGAAGGCTTTCCTATCAACACAGCAGTTTTGTTAAAAAGTTATTATTTAATTTGAAACTGTCGAATGTAAGAATTTTAAATTTTTAATTCTCGTCAAGAAGAATTAAAACCGAAAATAGGTAAATGGAAGTTATAAATGAAAAGTATAAAAGCAAATAAAGGGTTGCCAAGAACATCAAAAATGACTTTTTGTAAATAAATATTTAACATGATAACATTTTTTATTGAATTTTTTAAATCCCATTTTAATGACATTTTATCATACTATGATTACATTATATTATTATTATTTGTAATTATATTATGATTTAACAACAACCCTGCATGATCGGGAAGCATGTTTTCTCATCTACAAATTATTCTAAGCAGAAATTCTCTTACAACTAAAAAAAATTTCATTCTTCATATATGTATATTGAGGCACAGTTGGCAATATAAGACAAACTTGGATAACAAGCTGAAATCTGATAACGATTTTAGATAAAAAAAAAATAAAATAAAAAATTTAAGATTTTTTATGAGGTTTTAATTTTTAACGTACCAAAAAGCATTAGTGTAGTAGCAAAACATTGTTCAGTTTCAAACAAACAAAGATTTTTCTTTTTTTATTTAGGAAAATTACTGGTGTACTAAAAACCGTCCAATGCTTCTACTCGTCTCTATATACAAGGCAACCCTTAAGGTAACATTTAGAAGCAGTATACAAAGGAAAGTTTTAAATAATCTCGGTGGTATAGGTGGAGGCAGATGAGTACCCACAAATAACTCACAAAGATGATTTTGTCCTTACTTGCGTTTTATCAGAATTTCCTGACATTGAATGACTTTATATATGAAATATGCGAAAAGATTTTTTAACAAAATTAAAAACTATAAATCGAAAGTGAATGAAAAATTAATTTTTGTAATCACGAAGGCACAACGATCACGCGTGACAAATCTAGTAATTTGTTCATCTCTAACATAAAAAAAACATAAGACAATGGCAACATCAACAGCAATAAAGGTGTTAGCTAAAGTCGGGAAGCGATTTTTGTTGGTAGACTAAACAACTAATAAATTTAAATGAGTCACTACAAAGACAGTATTACTAGAATAATGATTGCAAGTAAAAAAATTTAAATTTATCTTATTGTTTGCCGAAAAAAATATAATAAAAATAAAGAGAACGAGATAATACACTAAAAATGAAATTCTATATTTTCCATTCGTGATTATTAAACAACAATCAGAATGATACTGGAACAGCATCTGCTGTGATGTGAAGAAGAAAATATAGAAAATTTAAAAATAATACAAAATAGTTTTCTGTGCTAAACCGACGGTTAGCAGAAAGCAAGAGCGAATATATTTAATTAATGATTAAGAAAGTGAACATAAAAAAGCTTTGGGTTGTGTGTGAAATTCGTATAACCAAATTAATATTGATTGATTATGAGTCACGCACAACCTAAAAACACAATGCGAAGAATGCTGATGAAGGATGCAGCGATCCAAAAAATGCAGTACTACTTATCCTAGTGTCTTATTTTTTCTTTTCCATTTGTTAAAATATGTTTAATAATTCTATCAAACATTGATGCTAAATAAAGCGCTAGATAAACGCGGCATAAAGTCGTTTCTGACGTTTTTACCATTATCTACGGTTGACCAATAGTCCAATTTTGAACAAGTTTTTTTGTAAGACTTTTTTAAATACAGATAATTTTACGACTTTTTTCGGTTTTTTTTACTATCCCTCATTTTGTGAATTTCCCCACAAAAACAAATTTTGTTATCAACGCATTGCAAATTTCCGTATTTTTTGTTCTTTTTTTTACCAAAAATCATCAAGATGACGATCATCGATCTGGTCGGCTGGTATACTTGGCATAATATAAAAAGCAAGCAAGATTTTTTTTATTCTTAAAACTTCTTTATACTTTTTTTACAGCAGTAAACAACAATTAATTATAAAATATTTTGGAAATTTTTTTCAAAAATTTAAGTATTTAATCTTTAAAATTAGAAGGGTTTTCTGAATACTACGTAAATAAAAAGTAAAACTGAAAATCAAATACAAAATAAAACTACAGGTATCCTCGTCTAACGCGGTACTCATATTTCGATATAAGGCGATTTTAAAAAAGTTCGGTTTCAGTATAACAAAACCTTTATTTATAAACCGGTCTTTAATTTCACGAGCTTTGAAAAACATTGATAAATTCAAGTTACCTGTTCATTTTCAGACTTGGGTTAAAGCAGTATGTTTTAATTGTTTTATACCCGAGGTTGAAATTTATTCGAAAAAAAAGAACCTCGGTTTCAAAGTGCTCTTAATACTAGAAATGCCATTGGACATCCAAGAGACTTGCACCATCCTTATGCAGAAACAGTTTTCCTACCACCCAGTACCACGTCTCTCATTCAACCGATAGACCAAGGCATAATATATACGTATATTAAATTATAAACGAAGCTTCATGTTATAGTAACATCCCCAAATATTGCACATAAAAGAGAAGACGTCACTTTGGAGGAAGAAATCTGTGAATCAGTTCCAGATATCACTCTAAAGTGCATGCGTGAAGGCTTAAGTTTGATTGAAAAAATAGATCTCTATTTACAACTAATGATCCTTCACTGGAAAGATCCAGCAAAATATTAAGGCAAATAGATATTAATCTTGCACCTTATTATGAAATTGAAAAGGATATTAAAAAAACAAGCAAAGATTGATAACTGATTTCGCAATGATAAAACCAGTGAAAGAATCACAAAGTCACAACGCTAGTATGTAGAAAATATCTTCTGATGAAGCTATTGCACGCCCAAAACGCTTTTCACGAACTGTAATGTTTGAAGACAGTGAAACAGATTAGTCCTGATTCTGAACAACAATAAAGTTTGTTAATAAACTTTCAATTTTTTCAGTTTGTATTTAAATTTTGTAATACATATCGCACTTGATCAACAGAGCGTATTAACTCAAATTTTTTAAAAATTTCACTTTTTGCAAGAAATCAGTATCTATCTACTGTAAAAATTTCAACGCATTCCGCTCACTTCTTCATCCCTAAAACAACATTTGACACCATTTTCGTAATAAAAAGTTGTTTTGAATTGAGACTTTTTTCAAAATAAAAATAATCAAATTGTTTTATTTTAATTAGGTTTTATTTTTAGTTTATACTGTTTTGTTGATAAAATTTGTTTTATTAAGATCGGCAAATTTCAGAAAAATGGTATTAACTCAAAACATAGATTTTATTTACAATACTTGTACAGATTTAAAGGAAAAGCAATGCAAAAATATTTTCTTTTGGAATTTGCTTATTATGATGTATTCAGATTTTCAAATTCTTTAATAACGAAAACACAAACAGTTTTTTACCTCTACTGAAAGACGCAGAAACCTGTATTGCTACGTCCGCTATAACAGCAAGTATAAAATTTGGATTTGAAAGTTAAAGGGTGTCCCAATAGTTGATGACATTTTAATTATGTGACTGAACTTTTGAACCGTTATAGACGGAACACTGAAACTATCAACGAGTTTATAATTTGAATTTAGAAATTAAAGTGTGTCCCATAAATGATGTAGATTTACTTATGTATATGGGCCTATCTTTTGAACCGTTATACACAATAACTTGCAAATTGGACAAAATATTGATTACTACGGCCGTTATAGTAACAAGTATATTTAAAATTATAAAAAACTAACTGCCCCAATCGATCATTTAATTTGATGTATATGGCCATACTTTTAAATAGTTGTAGACAGAATTTGAAATTTACAAAGAACCTGTATTACCTGTGGCTGAACTTTTGAACCGTTATAGACAGATAGCTGAAGTTTACAAGGGACCTGTTTTGCTAAGTCTGCTGTAACAAGAAGCTTAGAAATTTAATTTTTAATTTAAAGCGTGTTCTTAAAATTGATGTAATTTGTTTTATGTGGCCGTATTTTTTGAACTGTTGTATAAAAACATCTGAATTTTAGACAGAATATCCACTACTTTGTTTGGTATAATAATAAGTATAAAAATTTTAAATTAAAGGGTTTTACAATAGTTGGTATAATCTGATTTATATTGGCAAAGTGTTGAACCGTGATAGACAAACGCTTGAAATTTACACTGAACCTGATTGCTAAACCTACTACAACAGAAAGTATATAATTTGAATTTGTAAATTAAAGGGTGACCCTATATATATTAATGTATATTGCCAAACTATTGAACTATTGAACAGTTGAACAAGTATAAAGTTTGGATGTATGAGGTTGTCCCAATAGTTAATGTAATCTAATTTATGTGGATATACTCTTACCGTTATAAACAGACAGATGAAATTTGTTTTGAACACAGTTTTTTTGCAAGAATTATTTTATTAACTGAATTCTAAACTACTAAAGAGTATCTTGATGTCGACAGTTTTTGCCGAAGTAAAGAGTAGATTATTACATTTCTTGCCACTAAAATTATTTCCAGTGTCAGCTTCGCATCAAGGTAAATATAATAACCAAACCAGATTTACAGCTTATTTTTATTTTTTTACAGCATTAAACAATAATAAAGTATAAAATCTTTTGCACATCTTTTTTCAAATCTTTAAATTTGGCAGCGTTTTCTTAATTATACATCAACAAGAAGTAAAATTCAAGCACAAAATAAAACTATTGAGAATGGGAACTTAAATGTAAATGGCTTAAACAAGACAAAGACTCAAAATGACCCTTTTGCATTGACTTCTTTTGTTTTCTTCAACGAATTTTTTGTACGACTTTATTTATTAAAAAACGTCCTATTGTGCCACTTTTGGAAAATAAACAGAGAATAAATGACAAAAGAGTTGCCAGATTTGGCAGCATTATAACTCTTAATAAGTTAATTACCGTAAAAGTATCGAACACCTAAAATAACAAAACTTTTATTTTTTATTTTGAAACTCTAAAAGCCAGCAAAATAATACTCATAACTTCTTCCGACTTTTGTGTAATTTAAATAAAACTTTTAATTATATATTTTCTTTGATCATCTTTTTGTGAAAAATAATTCAATCTTGACACAAACTATAGAAAATTGAATTTTAATATAAAGAATTTTTCTGTCATTAACAAAGAATTCCTTAAAAGATCTGCACACAATCAAAAGAAAAAATCCAATAATTTCATTATGGAAACATTCATTTTAAATGCGTGATGATTTGCCAATTTTTTTTATTGTTACTGTTATTGTCAGTGTCTTACTTCTTTGCTGTTAGTAAACGTTGCCGTAAAGTCTCTAAACTAAAACAAAAATGATGTCTAAGAAAACGCAAAAATCACTTAAGCGCCTGGAATACTAAACAGCTCTTAATTAGACTTCGGGTGATTAATGTCGGATTCGGTTACGATTTCTTCAGAATTAAACAAACAGATTACGTTCTGAGGTGACAAATCTTGATCTTTTTGAACGATTGGTTTAAGCTTGTGTTTCTTACTTTTTAGTTGTGTGATGGCTTTTGACAAGAAAGCAGCAAAAGCACTGTTAGTAAAACAGACCCAGCACAAATTAAAAAAAAAAAACAGAACTACACAAGAAGAGTTGTAAAGGTTTTCGGCGAATTTCCATTTAAATAAAATGTACAGGAAACACATGATTGTTATCGTTATGATCAAGCCACCCATGATTCGTGGTATTTCTATAAAAGCAAAAAATCGTTGTTTTTATGATGCATTAAAAACGTTTTACAAAACTTAGCTGGCGACAAGGTCTGGTATTAAACATTTTTATTGCATTAAGTAAATTGTGTTTAATTATATTGCTTAAATTGGTCCCGCATTTATTATTGTTTCGATTTTAAGTGGCATTATATCTTTAGTTTTAAATTTTTGATTGTTTAAACCACAAACTGCTTTAAATATTTTTTTCTAATGTAAAACTGTTTCGCCCTAATAGAAGACTAACCAGTTTACCATTCAGACTTCTTATAACAGAAAAAAGGAATTTCCTACAGGGATGACTTGGAAAACGAAAAGACAATAAATGGTTTGACCAAGTAAAGAAAATATGAAAGAGACGTCTCAGCAATCATTTCATTAAGCATGCGTAGTTTCAATGACAAACTTTCACGAGTTGTGGTTCACATTGTAGCCTCGTCAACCTTACTACCATTGTTTGCATAACTGGATTCTTTAACAGCTTTTAGATTAAAGGAACGCTTTATAAAAAGAAGATTCAAGATCGCGATTAATTCAAACAGGCGATAATACGACGAATGTTTCGAGTGGAATGAATGAACTCGTACTACATAAGAGGTTAATTTAAACTAGATGAATCAGCTTTTATTCCAGAGCTTTTGGAAAACTTTTTAACATTTTGTTAATACATTTTGGTCTGAATCAAACTTTATTAAACCATACTTTACTATAAACCTTATTATCCATTTATTATTACACTCTTCACCACAAAAAGTGATAAAGGGTATATCTGAGTTTGCCATTCCGTGTGTAATTTATATAATATCCATTTCCAAACCCCATAAAGTATATATATTCTGACTGCTTATGCATAGCGAAGTCGATTTAGCGATGTCAGCGTGTCCGTCCGTGTTAGCGCTTAAATCAAGTTTGCCTCACCAAAACAATAAATACGTTAATCGATCAGATATAGTATCGAAAAAGGTGCTATTGGAAATCAGCATAATCGGTCCATGTACTTCGAGGTAGCAGGCAAAACACCACACCTAATTCTAAGTTTTTTATATCATTTAGAATAATAAAGTAAATCCAATGCAAAAAATAATATATGGGGTGATAGAGAAATCAAAAATAAAAAAACACTATGTGAAAAAATTTGAGCTCGACATAATTTCCGAGTTGCGAAGGTATAAAATTGTCCAATTTTGTAAAATATCGATATGTGTATCATTTGAAAGCCTTTGAAGAGATCTTTAAAGACATACTAAATTTTTTTTTAAATGATTAACCCATGAAGAGCCAGTGTCATTTTTTTTATAAAATTATCTATATGCAGTACCAAGTTTTTTTTTAATTTTTTAATTCTCTGTCGCCCCAGATATCAAAGTTCTTAACGATAGGTAAACTTTTTTCCAGATGTCGTTAGTAATTTTTCTTATCACTTTACCGATTTTTTTGCAAAATTTTTCCAAACCTATGTTACTAATTTTGGATTTTATGCTTTTCGTTTTTAATTTTTTAAAATAATGTCTTTTTTTAATTTAAATTAAACATTTAGTGTCTACTTACAGTGGTCTTTGCGGTCGTATAGTACATTTTCTCATAAAATTGCCTTTAAATATCTCAAAGTAGAAAATGCCATAATAATATGAAAGGTTCTGTTAAATCGTCCTACATTCATAAGTCTTAGAATGATCTAAAACACGTAGTCCTCTTCTCTATAATCTATTGCCAGGTGTGGTGACATCAAAAAATATACATATATAAAAAATGAACCACATATTTTTAAGATTGATTAATGCACAATCAATATTTTTCTGATTTTTTTCTTATTTTTATTCCTCTGTCACCATAATATTTGTGTTTTTGATTGGAGTTAATTCACTGAACTAATTTTTCAAATTAGCTTCTCGATATACAAGTGTTCAGAATATATATCTTCTGGTGTTAGAAATGAATACTGTAAAAATTACAAACGGAATGATATACTTTAATTAACGAAAGGTATAAAAAAGAAAAGTGAAAAAGGGGCAAAAATGTGGTCAGTTCTTCTGCAGCGACGACAACGTTCGGAAGCTCTCCACAACTAAATATTTTGAAAAAGTTAAAAGACTGTAGGATTAGTGTAGTGCAAAATTAAATTTGGTGGTTGATTCGAATCTTAATATTGACATGGATATTTTATTTTAGAAAGTATTATTTAGAGATAAAAGTAAATTAAACTTGTTCAGAGCAGTTTAAGAATGAGGTTGCGTTTTTATTTAAGACTTAATGCCAGCATTCGACATGAAAAATTTTAGCAGCTAAATTGCTAAAACTAAAGGCGACGTACTAATCTTTATAAAAAACAATTTAGAAAAAGTGGATGATACTTAATGTGCGTTTACTTTTGTAGTGGAAACTTTTAAGTCATAAATGAGTTTTGTTATGCTTTCTTAAATAAATAAAAAATTTCTTTATCATTAAATGATTCATTTTCATTTAATGAGGTAGCAGGCAAAACACCACACCTAATTCTAAGTTTTTTATATCATTTAGAATAATAAAGTAAATCCAATGCAAAAAATAATATATGGGGTGATAGAGAAATCAAAAATAAAAAAACACTATGTGAAAAAATTTGAGCTCGACATAATTTCCGAGTTGCGAAGGTATAAAATTGTCCAATTTTGTAAAATATCGATATGTGTATCATTTGAAAGCCTTTGAAGAGATCTTTAAAGACATACTAAATTTTTTTTTAAATGATTAACCCATGAAGAGCCAGTGTCATTTTTTTTATAAAATTATCTATATGCAGTACCAAGTTTTTTTTTAATTTTTTAATTCTCTGTCGCCCCAGATATCAAAGTTCTTAACGATAGGTAAACTTTTTTCCAGATGTCGTTAGTAATTTTTCTTATCACTTTACCGATTTTTTTGCAAAATTTTTCCAAACCTATGTTACTAATTTTGGATTTTATGCTTTTCGTTTTTAATTTTTTAAAATAATGTCTTTTTTTAATTTAAATTAAACATTTAGTGTCTACTTACAGTGGTCTTTGCGGTCGTATAGTACATTTTCTCATAAAATTGCCTTTAAATATCTCAAAGTAGAAAATGCCATAATAATATGAAAGGTTCTGTTAAATCGTCCTACATTCATAAGTCTTAGAATGATCTAAAACACGTAGTCCTCTTCTCTATAATCTATTGCCAGGTGTGGTGACATCAAAAAATATACATATATAAAAAATGAACCACATATTTTTAAGATTGATTAATGCACAATCAATATTTTTCTGATTTTTTTCTTATTTTTATTCCTCTGTCACCATAATATTTGTGTTTTTGATTGGAGTTAATTCACTGAACTAATTTTTCAAATTAGCTTCTCGATATACAAGTGTTCAGAATATATATCTTCTGGTGTTAGAAATGAATACTGTAAAAATTACAAACGGAATGATATACTTTAATTAACGAAAGGTATAAAAAAGAAAAGTGAAAAAGGGGCAAAAATGTGGTCAGTTCTTCTGCAGCGACGACAACGTTCGGAAGCTCTCCACAACTAAATATTTTGAAAAAGTTAAAAGACTGTAGGATTAGTGTAGTGCAAAATTAAATTTGGTGGTTGATTCGAATCTTAATATTGACATGGATATTTTATTTTAGAAAGTATTATTTAGAGATAAAAGTAAATTAAACTTGTTCAGAGCAGTTTAAGAATGAGGTTGCGTTTTTATTTAAGACTTAATGCCAGCATTCGACATGAAAAATTTTAGCAGCTAAATTGCTAAAACTAAAGGCGACGTACTAATCTTTATAAAAAACAATTTAGAAAAAGTGGATGATACTTAATGTGCGTTTACTTTTGTAGTGGAAACTTTTAAGTCATAAATGAGTTTTGTTATGCTTTCTTAAATAAATAAAAAATTTCTTTATCATTAAATGATTCATTTTCATTTCTAAAAAATTTAAAGTTTTTAACTCCGCCAGACTACAACAACCTTCACTAGGTCATATAAAAATTGCTTTGTTTTTTTTTTCTATCACACAGTGTTATTAATTATGTGGCTATAAAATTCATGTTTATGGTAAGAAGGCATAAAGACATAAAATAATTTAAAGTAATTTGAGATTAGTAAAATGTTGTACATACTACACACAATTAACTGTTTCTACACATAAATAAAATACACTATACCCGAGCAAAATCCAATATAAAAATAAAGAAAAAAATTAAAAAGTTTTGAATGTCATACCTGTAGACAATAACAAAGAAAAAAATATTATAAACATTTTTAACTGTCATATGAGTAAAGCAATTTTGTCATTTATTTAAAAAACACTTTGTTATAAAACTAAAACTCATACGCTGGCTTGGGAAAAATTAGTTCCAAGAAAATGTACCGGAATTCTGTTGAAAACACGAGCTGATATTTTTTTTATTTCTTTTTGCATTATTTGAATGTAATAACACATTTTTTTACACATATTATCAAAGTAGCTTTAAATTTCAAAACTCAAGTACTATAGCAAATTGTTATTCGCGACTGTTCAACCAAAGTCAGCATTAAAAAATTTTTAATTAAAACGTTGACAAAATTTTGCAAAATTCAGCGAAAATATTTTCAACAGCTCATTTTTAAATGATTTTTTTTGTTCAGGTGCATTGCAATGATTACCCTTTAGAGACTGGCTCAGCTATGAGTTTGAATATGATTTTTTTTTTCTTATTTTTGTTTAAAAAACACTCTTGTTTCTTCTTTAAATATGATATAATGAGAAAATTTATTTCTAAGAAAATTTATGAGACACATAAAGTCTCATTTTTTATTCGTGAATCTTGCCATGGTGTTTACATCAAATTATTAAAAAAAAACTTATTGAGGTTTCTATAATTTGCCTCTATTTAAAACGAAAAATGATAAAATAACTCAATCAATTTATTCACACATTCCGATTAACAGTATATATTTTTAAGATTATAAGTTCAATATTTTTCAATAAACGTTTTGATTTAAGGGTGCTTTCTGCCATGTTCAGGTGAACTCTTTTTCAATCTGCAATTCCGCTATATTAAAACAACATGGTCTCTATGCTTTCATACATTTTTTTCATAATGATTTTGTTGTTTTTTTTTCATTGCTTTAATATGTAAGTCATGCTGTATGTTTAAAACAAATATGCAACTACAAATAAATACCACGTAAAAAATTCATATTTTGCCTAGAAAATAATATTTCTACAATCTAAAAAAATTATAAAATTGTATTATGACACCAAAAACCAATTAAATAGCGTCAAGAATTTTGAATCATATAGCTGAAAATCCAATTTTAATAAATTATAAAATATCAAAAAAAAAATAATTTTAAAAAACTTAAGGCGTATGTCTTAAAATTAATTCACGGACCCAAATTTGTTCAAAAAGTAAAAAATTTTAAACTTTTAAAATGAATTTTATTATTTAGATATTTTTGTTTTATAAAATTAAAGGTTGCCCTTTAATGTTGAAAATATTAAATGAAAAAACCCTCGACAGCCCATATTTTCCATGTTACGGACCTTTACAGTTGATAAAAATATATTGTCATATCTCAAGCACTTTGTGGCAGAATGGGTCAATTTGGGTATCATAAGAGAACTTATCAAAATTCCTATAAACCGCGTTATATATCACAAACGAATTGTTAACCCGTTATGAAAAAGTTAGCTGCTTCAAAAGTAAATAAAGAAAAAATCGCCATTAAATCTATGTATGTTTCTTATTTTTCTCCATGACCTTCTACGTCAAACTTCTAACCCTATCTATTCTTTCGCAGATGACAGTAGCATATTTCATTTATTTTCGTTTCGCAATAGACCAAGCCTTCTGGAAATTGGGGTTATGCAAAGCACATGGACGTTACCCTAATTCGCGACCCTTTGGTAATCTCCGAATGGGGCCATGCAAACAGGGTTCAATTTAACGTTCATAAAACCCAGTGTTGTATGCTTTTGCACAGGCGCACGGCTGAATATGCTATCCCATCTGTAATTATATGTGATATATATATATATATATATATATAAAGGAATCAGAAGCTCTCGATGTTCTTGCCATCAAAACCCAATGTGATGTTTGTTGGAACCAGCATATTTTTCATGTCACAAAAGAAGCATTCAAGTGCCTAGGTTTTCTGAAACGGTGTAAGAAATACTTCACTTCATCTGATCTCCTTACTATCTATGTCTTCTTTATCAGACCACAAATAGAATCCAACTCTAATGTATGGGCCGGTGCTTCAAAGTCTATTTTGGAGTTACTCCAGCTCTATTGCTTCACTGGAGCATCGACGCAATGTGAGGTGTGTTTCACTGTTTTATCGTTACTACAACGGAATGTGCTCTTTAATGAAATCAGGGAACTTGTTCCTGAAAACCGTAATTTCGTACGCGCAACGCGCTCTGCATCAAGAATGCATTTGTTTGTGGTCGATTGGCCAGTGAATGACACTACGCATTACAGAGAAAATTCGCGTTTTAGCCGAAGAGTTCGTATGTGGAATAAACTTCCTGCAGACGTCTTTCCTGCCACTTTCAATGTGCAAAGATTTAAACCAAATGTCCACAAGCACTCTTCCCTCTATCCCCCTTCCCACAACCTGATTTCCTTATTCTGGCACAATGCATTACATAAGTAGGGGCCAACCCTGAGTGCTGGTCCTAATAAAAAAAAATAATAAAGTGTTTTTATTACAATAAGGGAGAAATTTTTTTTAACAAGGTGCAAATATTCGCAAAATTAAAAATCAAATTTAAATAAAATTAAACTGGTTTCTAATGGGCTAACATTTTTTTCCACATACTTTTGTAAGGATCGTGATAGTTTATTTAAAAATCTGTTCTGCGATACCTATATTGGCCCATTTCGCCAAAGAATATTTGAAATGTTGCATATTGTATACAAAAACTTTAGCGGTCCCTTACTCTGAAAATATAAGGTTTCGCAGATACGTGTATTTTGTAGGAACCAGAATATATTTTGATACCAAAAAGGTTTCCTTTTTCTATAAAATAAATAAAATGAGAACAATATATGCGGTTTTCGGGTTAATTAAAAATTTGTTTGCCAGGTAAAAACGTTCGATTGCTGAAGGTGTAGATTTGCTATTAAACTGTTATTGTGCTTTTATTTGGATACAAAATTAAAAACGTTTATTAAACGAATCATGTTTGTTAACTGTTTTAAACCTTAAACATAAAATCCGAACTTTTTATGCTTTATGCCATACAATTGTAAGAAAAATAACTCTATTATCAAAAGTAAGGATTTCAATATTTCAAAAAATATGTATATAAATAAATAAATAACATTTTATTAAAAAAAAATTAACTAATAAAATAAAGAAATTTTTGCAAATCTAAAAATGTTTTTTTAGTTAAAAGTATAAATATCACCAAAAATACAAAATCTTACTCGAAATTATAAATCAAGTTTTGTGGAGTTTATCGAATAATTCATACATTAGTAAGACCGGGTTAATAAGAAATACTGAAGTTTTTTTTTTAGGCAGTAGTGCAAAATGCATTGCAATAGTTAATAAGCGCTATTTTTAAATGCTTGATTAGTTAAAATAAATATATTTATATATATATATTATGTTGTGCGAATCATAAAGACTTCAAAAACAAAGAAGAAGAAGAAAAAACATATTAAAACAATTTTAAAAATGGCATGCCATCATTTTTTGATTGGCAATATTTTTGTGACATTTTTCTTACGACTATATTTTTCACAACAATAACTACATAAATTCCGCAGATCAAAAAAAAAATACTAAAACATCATATTCCTCATGTTAGTTAACAGTTGTTTATTATGCCACAAACAATACTCCTTCAACACAATGCACAGTGGGACCGATTGCAACATTAGCGAAAAAAGGTTCAAAATTTAAAGCACCGGTCAAATTTCATAGTCCCTGATATGAGAAATGATTTTCCCCTAGTAATTTTCCTGTATTTAAGAAAGGGTATGCCCCCTACTTATGCTACGCATTGTACTAGAACTAGGAAATTAGGTTATAAGAAGAAAGCAAGAGGGAGAAGTACTTGTCTACTTTTGATTTTGATCTTTGGATGAAATGGATTTACTTTGTAATGCGTAGTGCGATTCGCTGGACAATCGACAAAAATTAAGGGATGCGGTCTTAATGGAGAACGTATTGTGCGTACGAAATCACGTTTCCTGTTTTCATAAAATCAATACATTGCGTCGATGCTCCAGTAAACCAATAGAGCCGGTTCTCCTTATGTCACCGATGAGCTTATTCGCTCTATTCTGTATAGGATCAAGTAGCTCCAAAATAGTTATTGAAACACCGGCCCATACCTGAGAGTTATATTCCATTTTCGGTCTGATGAATGTGAAAAAGGTAGCGAGAACAATCTTCATCTATAAATAGCCCCAATTTCCAGAAGGCTTGGCTTGTTGAGAAATAAATATGGATGGCATATGCTACTTTTATATGCGAAAGAATAGATAGGGCTGGAAGTCTGTCGTAGAAGGTCGTTAAAAGAAATAATAAATATTGTAGACAGAGGGACGGAACCTTGCAGTTCCTCTGAATTTATTAGGAACTTATTTAATGAGAATAGTAATATCTCTGAGAATCTCGAGAGAAACTGTCTCCGATACGAGTTCCCCATGGGACACTTTATCAAACGCCTTGGAAATATCTAAAGCCTCACTCGTTTTGAAATAGTGAAAAGATTGACGCCATTTTGCGAAGGAAAGGACAATAGAGCGTCCCCTACGGAAACCGTACTGCCGCTTAATATGTAACCTGTTGGTTCCAGATACTTAACAAAATTAAGAATATGCATACTTTTCAACACTGTGCAAAGTATAGAGCAAATTGCAATTGGGCGGTATTTTTTTTTTTTTTTTTATTTAAAACAAAGAAATTTTTCCTTAATTTTTCGGTACTGCGCAAAAGTGTCCACAAAATAATTTCCCAAAATAAATACTAAACGATAAAAGCCTAAATGCTGAAATAAACCAAATTGTGCAATAAAATAACTCTAAATATTATAGGGAATAATTGTCAAGGTCAAATAATTTATAATTAATTTAAAATTAAAAAATCACTACTTACATTCAACATACTTATGCAAATTTCAAACGGCTTGTCGCAATGTTTTTTTTCTATATGTTTTGACCAAAATAGGCCTTGTTAAATAAAGTTAACCGCAGTCTACAGCCTTTGGTGCATGCAAAACCAGCTACGCGTGCTATAAGATTATCGATACATGCAGAGAAAAAAAATGCTTGGATATGGTTACAAGAACCACATTATATTCTTGGTAAAAAATATGTTTGTGGTGAACAAATAATGGTAATGTTATACAGTACATGATTAAAAACGAACAAAAAGATTTTTTCAACTCATTTTGAAACGCTTATTGTAGTAACATTAAGGAGTAATTTTATTTCAACAAATAAAAACAAAAAAACCATAACAAATATCAAAAGAGTAAAAGAAAAAAAGTAACCTGTCACCTGAAAATAAATTAAAAATATTTTTGTAATTTTATAATCACATTATGTTATAATTTGTTTTTACTTTAAAAACAATTATATTTATATTTATATTTAACAGTGTTAGTATTAATACCCTGTTCAGACATACGTTTTAATTTATACAATTAAAATTTTAATTGAGTAATTAATTTTGGTGTTCACACATATCCAATTTAATTTACTTAATTAAAATTTGACAATAGAATATAGTTCTGTTCAATAACAAGAAGTTGTTACTAATTGTTATTGGAAAGTGTTTACTTCAGTACCTCAAAAGAAGCAGCGAAAGAGTAAAAAAGAGTAAAAGATGTGAATGTTAATAAATTTGTTACTACTTTTGTTACTGTCAAGAACAGAACAGCTGATTCTTGTTCTGTTTTACAAAATAAGTTAATGAATATTAAATACTTTGAACTGAAAGTGTTTATTAGCACTCTCCACGAAAATATTTACATCACATGGTTGTGGTTTTTTTGCCATAATTTATATAGCAATTTTAAAACCGAATATCTACGCTGAAATTTTTTACAACCACACAGCAAAAAATATACATAACATTTATAGTTTTCGGTTTTAAATACAAAATATTTGAATTGAAGCTAATGTGTGTATAATAGTTAGAAGAAAGCTAAGGAAACTATGTACAAGTAAACGCCAGGTTAATAAAACAATAAACAAAAGAAATAGAATAAAATAAACTAAAAGTTTTGCAAAAAAGACAGAAAATCGATTACAAAGCTCTTGCAAATCAATACAAAATGATTTAAGCAACGAACACAGCTTTTTTTGCTGTTTTAGATACAAATTTTTTTTATGGTTTTTTGTTATTATGGCTCGGCTTTACTTTGTTATTTTTTTTTTCCAAAAATGCGTTTATTCCGTTTTTTTTATTTGGAATAGTAATGTTGTAAATTTTTATTTTACTCTATCGTTGCTATCGTTTCTGCCGGAAAGTTATTGAACAGACCTAATTTTTACATTAGAAATTTGTGTTGGTAAATTTGGAAGAATGAAGAGAAGTTCGGCTTTCAAAGAAAGTTTGCTTGTTTTTATTTGAAATATGGAACTCTTCCAGTTTGTACGATCAAGTTTTGACTGCACGCTAGCTTTGAATTTCCATAAAATTTTCAAAAACCTTTCATTTCATATAATTTGAAAATATTTTATTTTTTATTTTAATGGCATTTACTTTTATCATTGTATAAAATTTTCTCTAACTGAACACACTTCACAAGGGTTGTTGGAGTAAACCTAATCAATTATCGACTTAATTAAGTGCTAATTGAAAAATTTTTTAATTAATTTCTTATATGGTAAATTAAATTCAATTAGGTACTTAATTGCGTAAATTCCTTTATTGCGCAATTAAAACGTATGTCTGAACAGGGTATAAGTCTTATAATTATGTGATTTGACAACAATGGTATAACTAATCATAATATGTTGCTCTGAAATTATTGTTACCTCAACCATGTTTTGACTTTGCGTGTATGAACACCACGCAGGAATTCATTAGGTCCGGCCTAAAAAATTTATTTGAAATCTATAGTTAAAAAATATTATAAATTATCTTCGACCGTTCTATATCACTTCTACGTAAATATTTTCTCGAAATATGCTTTAGCTAAGTCTGTAAGGTATTTGTTTTTTAATTCATGGAAACGCATTTTTGCAATTATTAAATTTACAAAGGTGTAAAAGGTCTTTGGACTAACACCACATTATTTTTAAAGTCAAATATCTATTCTTTATGTCAGTTAAAATAACACAATATTAAAATCGAGTCATATGTAAAAAAGTTGCAGACAATCTAAAGGTGGTTCAGTTGGTAGTGGAAGGAAGTTAAGAATTAGTAAACATAAGAACATTTATTATGATTAGCGGTGTCACTGTGCAAGGTGATTAAATTTAGTCTTTAAACCAAAAGGATGCGATCAATTAGTGCTTTAGTTCCATTCACTTGTGTCAAAATGCTCAGTTTGCTGCATAGACAGAGCATTTAAAATGCAAAGCACGTACAACGTGTGTGTCCTGACATTGTTTTTCACATTGTTTTAGCTTGGAAGAGAGAGTATTTGAAAGCAACAACGAATTTATACTGTACCATTCCTTTTAACGCACCACAACTTTAAAGAAACAACAGGACGCAACAGCATCTGCAGTTGAAAATCGTTTTATTTTTGGACATTGTTTTAAACATTTCTTCTCATAGTAGTCATAAATGCGCGACTTACAAAATGTTTGACAAAATATGAATTCATAAATTCAATTTATGAAGACAGCACCAAAGTCCATAAACACATTATTAAGTCATCATCTACGAAAATCAAAGAAAAAAAAAATTATTCCATCATCAAAGATAATGTTGAAGAAAGACTGACAAACAACTGTAATACAGCAAATGACATTCGTGAGATTTTTTTTTATTCCAAACATATAAGCTTTTGGAAGATGTTGTTTTAAAACAAAGCGTTGAGTTTGTGCAAAGTTCAGGCTCCATCATATTTAAAGTTGTCTTCTTTTTTTTCATTGCTGTTAAATGTTTTGCTTTTTATGTTGTTAAATCGCCTATTGTTTTTGCGCTCAAGTCGACAACATTAGTGATTGTATACAACATGTTTTATTAAAGAAAAATTATGAATTTATAAGTAGGTGTCCAAAATATAAAAAAGTCAAAAATAGTTGTTAAAATTATGAGAGCAGAGATGGGGTTACACAAATTACAAAAAGGGACAATTAAAACATGTCATGTTGAAGTAAGACTATCAACACAATAATCTAGTCTACAGTTCATAGATATAAATTTTCTTTATCAAAATATTCAGATATTCTTTGCACTACTTTTTCGAATTAGGAATAATAGAAAAGCTTTTAAAAGAAGAAATATATAGAGTAAAAGTACAATTTAATAAAACTAAACGGAAATTGAAAAAGCCATTTTAGTCAACAATGAAGACTTAAGTAACTTCATTACGGATTTCATGTGACAAGATGTTAACGCAGATAACTTTTGGTTTCAGTTGGATAGCGCAACACGCCAGACAGCTCATCCAACAATCAGTACTCGTGTAATTTGGCATCTGTACTATTTTTCCTTTCACCGATGTTATGCGAATAATCCAGAAAAGACTCACACCTTTAATCCTAATTGCATCTCAACTTTAAGTCCAATGTTTTAGTTACAACAATCTTAACACTTTTAATAAAAAAAAACAAGTAAGAATGCTATATTCGGCTATGCCGAATCTTATATACCTTTCAACATCTACGTAAATCTAGTTTTGTAAAGTAACTCCAATCGAAAAAGAAAATATTGGGGTGAAAGAGAATTAAAAAATAAGAAAAACTTGGGTACTACATATGTGCATATAATTTCACATAAAATTACATCGGCTCTTAATGGGTTCAGAATTTTAAAAAAATGTTTGCATGCTGTTAAAGATATATTTACAAGCTTTTAAATGATACCCATATTGATATGTTAAAAATTGTTAAACTTTCAGAGCCCCTAGATTATTTTTGAGTTTTTTTATTCGACCTGTTTGTTATAAAGTTTTAAATACAAAGCAATTTTTCCAGCTCGAGGTCAGTTATTTAAAAGTCATACTCCAGACTTTGATGAAACAACAATTTTGCAAAGTGAGAATAATTACAAACGCCGTTATATGTTAGAGATGCTACTTATTATTAATATACCACCAAAGGAAAGAATAAACTTCAAAGGTGATAAGAGAATTGTGCCCAAATCTATGGACATTTAGTAAATAAAAAACATAGAAACAATTAGTAATAATTAGTATAAGAAAACAGTGCAATATTTAATTTACTCAGTGCAATAATTGACGTTGATTGTAAAACTTTATTGTTTGTCCATCTGTGTGCGTTATGTAATTGTTGGTCTTATATTTCTTAGACTTTTTGTTTTGTTGTTGTAATTATATTGTATTAATGTTTGTTATTTTTAAACTTAATATTTTTAGAAAATTAAGCCCTGATGATGCTACTTAAAGATTGTAGCGAAATATCGGCAAAATAAAGAACAAATTTAAATAACTGACCTCGAGCTGGAAAAATTGCTTTGTATTTAAAACTTTCAGAGCCCCTTAAATCGAAAAATATGGGCGAGCACCAATTATTTTAATTGATTTTATCTTATTTTTAAATTCTTTCTCGTACCATTTATTTATTTTTTCGATTGGAGTTACTTTAATGTTTCATTCACAAGAAAAAATTAGAGGTAGGCGTGGTTTTTTGCCTGCTGCCTCGAAGAACATGGACCGATCATGCTGTTTCAAATAGCACCTCTTTCGGCACTATATGTGATCGATTGACATATTTACTTTTTTTGCCGAGGCAAACTTGATTTCAACACTAACAAGGGCGGGCAGATTGATGGGCAGACGGACAGACTGACATCGCTTAATCCACTTCAATATGTCAGAATATATATACTTCATGGGGTCGGAAATGGATAATGTAGAAATAAAACTCGGAATAACAAACTAATATATACCCTTTTCCCACTTTTAAAGGTGAAGGGTATAATAAATATTACTATTAATAATATCGTCGGCTTTTGGGGATCCCCAACTTTCCACTCCTCTGATTTTTTCAAAGTCAAAAGAAAAAAAATTTATTTTCGAACAACTTCTTTTTGATCTTTATATGAACAAGACAACAATCAATTACGAAATATGAAACAACATTAAAAAAAACAAACAAAAAACATAATATTGGAAATGAATAGAATGAGTACTAAAGTTACGCAAGAGCATTAAAGCGTAACTGCATCAGAACTGTTTGCTGTTTAAACTCGCTTTTTGATGACTTTTTATTTTACTTTTACAAAAAAGTTCAATTTTAAGTGAAATAAATGTCGTCAATATAAACAAAAATAAAAAAATACACAGCAGATACAAAAGTCATGATGCACTGCAGAATGGCAGAACTGGCGCCATGGTTTTTACTTTATGGTCAACTCATAAATTCATAACTATAAAATTTTTAAATTGTCAGTTTTATTGGCTTAAAACGTCATGTTTGGATACGTTGTCATAACGCAGAAGGACTATGATTTTAACTTTGTACTTTTTTTTACATACACAGAAAAAAAGCAACAATCTTAACAATTAATGCGAGATATAATTTTTAGTTTTTGTTCTCAACTTACAGTAATCATTGGTATTCAAAAGGATTGATAAGTCATAAAACACACACATTTCGATACTAAATTTAAAAAAAAGCCTCTGTCCCAATGTTAAAATTTTTCTAAAACAAAAGATCCAAAGATATTTAACTTTTATTAATTCAAACAACAACAAAAATATACAAACAAGGTATAAAAAATAACAAACTAAAGTAATAAATATAAAAACGTTTTGTTTTCATTATTTCATCATCATTTTGATTAGATAACAAATTGTATTTTAATTTTTAATTCTTTATGGTCTTTAAGAATCTCTATTGTATTAATTTAAAATCTTGTATTTCAATCCTCTACATAGTTAATTTTCAGCTCCAGTACTGCTCTAAAACTGTGCTACTTTTCTTAACTACTTTTATTAGTTCCTCAGATTTTAGTATCTAATTTTTGCCAATGAATGCAAATAAATTAAGATATAAAATAAAAATTTTTAAAAGCATTCCTGATTAATTTATTAAAAAAAAAACACACCTAAATATTTGGACATAAAATACGTTTAACTGTCATGAACATTAAAGTTAAAAAAATTTACATCGACTTGAACTCGTTAGACGATGAAATATTTCACATAAGACACCAACTTTTATGTTTATTTAAGTTTTTATTTATGGATTTTGAGATTTCGGTTAATGTTTTATTTTTATTTGTCTTGATCTGTTTGTTATATAAATAAAGAAATACTCGTAATGTAAAATTACTGAATAACCGAATTTGTTTAGAAAAAAAATAAAATTTCGAATTTTCGTGGAAAAAACTTTTATTCGAAGTAATATTTCTTAACAATACCTACCGCCTTTAAAACAAAGACCAAGCTCCCACAAATTTTAAATAAATTATACGCAAAAAGAAAGTATTTCCATCGCCATGTCTTATAATTTTTTTAACAGATTTTGTATCATGTTATTGGAATAACACACTAAATGCAACAGTAAAATTATTATCATTGTATCGCTGCACGGTGTAACAGACCTGGGGACTTCCAATTACTTTTTGTCATCAATTACACATGCGATTAGAAAAAATATAATTACAATTAATGAAACGGAAAATACTCAACCTCCTTTTAGTAATTAAAATGAAGTAAGTCCTAACAAAAATAAAATAATAACTCCCAAATTAAAAAATGAAATAACATTCAAGGCCAAAATGAAATAAGACCCAAAAACTTAACCGTTAATTTAAAATGAATATATTTTTACTAAAAAAATTAAACAACTCCTAACCGAAATAAGTGCCAACAAAAATGAAAAAACTCCCACATACCATAGAGAAATCATTGAGCTATCCCGGTCTGTGTATAGTATCACAAATCCCGGCTCCTCTCACCAATAGTTTTCTGCATAACCGGCCATCGGCCGGGCAAAAAGAGAATTTTATTCTCCATGGTATAACAAACACTGTCTTCGCTGACTAAAAGTTTTCTCTATAGCCAGAATAGTTGAATAAGTCCTAATTAAATAGCTTCCATCAGGTGACTCCTATTAATAGCTCTTTAATTAATTAAAATTAAATACGTTCTATTCAATGCGTGCAGGTTGAAGGAGGAAAATATTTTGTTAGCGCAGCCGGTGTTCGAAATATCATAGAGGAGAACCACTTTCAGCCCGGCCCAAGGCCGGCTATACAAAGTTTGTGAAATAAATCTCAACAAAAAAAGAAATAACTCCTAATTATCAAAATTAATGAAATAACTTTCAACAGGATCCAGCTAGAAGTTAATATGAAAAATTAAGAAATAACCTCCATTATGAAATGACTCCAAATTCGTGTGACATTTTTGAATTTTTTGTTGGCAGTTATTTAATTTTTTTTGTTTTGAGTAATTTAAGAGTTATTTCACAGTACTAATAATAACAACTTTAAATATATAAATAAGGTATTGAGAATGATTTTTTTTTTAATTTTAGATTAAGTTCTTTTATTGTAAAAATTGGAAAGAGAAACGTAAAATAAAGGTACTAGAATGTAATGCACATTCTGGTTGGTTACAGCATTCGGCTCCAATCCCCGTGTCTATCTACAAGCTAGTTATCGATTGTAAATTTTTAATTTTTTTAATTTATATATAGGAGAGAGGATAGTTTTTGCAAGTGTGTGTAAAAAAATTAATAATTAATAACGACTCTGTAAAGAAATAAATGTTTCAAAATAACATATACATCTATTTGTGCTTGATTTCAATAAAATTTACTGGTAATATTTAACTAAGAATATCCAATTACACATTACGAACAATTTTAATTGAAACCCTCCAGGTCTGTTGTGTAATAAACGCAGCAATGGCCTACATACATAATGTCCATTGAAAGATTATTTAAAAAATAGATCAATCTTGTCATTTTATTGAAATTATTTAAAAACATCCCAGTTATAAATACTGAAAATAATTATAATTAATTTATATAAGACTAGCAGTATCCACGACTTCGCCTTCGTAACATTTCAAATTTTCTTAAGATTAGAATTTGGAAAAACGTGTTCTTAACTATTTTTATTTCTGAGTTCTTCAGACAGTGTTCAAAATTTTCCATTCACAAAAAAAAAAATGTTCTTATAACTGTTTTAGTAACATTATACCAGTAAAATTGGGTGATTTCTTATTTGTAAATCTATATTCTATACGAAATAACATATTTTTACGAAAAAATAGAATACTTTCAATATTTTGGTAATTAGGTATAATAAATCTCTTTGTCTTTGTTTATACGTCAATTTTAAATTTATGGTTTTAACGGTTGTACTACAGTCTAAAACAAAGACTTGTAGAGTGAAATTGCACCCAAAGGCGTTATAAGGGACAAAACCCGGTATTTTTGCACGTTTCATAAGTTTTTACAGAAAGTTGAAACATAGAAAAATTCTTAACTAATTTTACAATTCAAAGTATCAACAAGACTCTATGTCTGGCCGCTTAGACCCTAAGAGGAGAAAGGTAGTATTACGGTTACTGTATATAAAGAAGGAAACAGGAAAAATTAGTATTCTAATTTAAAATTATTAATAATAAATCACTTTGTAAAATTGCTTATAAATTTGTTTGTTTATTTGTTAATGTGCTTAAAACAAATAATGTCTTCCCAAATTTAGTTTTATTAAAGACTAAGTAGAAAAGATAAGTCACTACGGACCTTAATACCAGTTAATAATATTATCGGGGCTTGACGTGGCCTTAGTTTTTTTTAGTGTTGAAAAGTTATTTAAGCTTCTATTATAGCAACTCAAAAGATCCGCAAATCAGTCACACCAGTTTTCATTGTAAATTAATAATACTCTAACTGATTGCTATAATAATGACCATTCAACCAGAAATCACTACTGACCAGGGAAGTTATGCTATCCCAGGATACCTGGTATGCTTTAAGCACTAAAAATGCTCAGACCGGCTTGCTATTGATATATAAAAGTTGTTTAAATTATATTATCTGAACTCTGAAGTGAAATGTACATCGAGGAAGAAAGGCTCTGTTAGTCACAAGTCGCTTTCAGTAATCATATTCTTCTAAAATTAAATGTTATGGTCAACTAACTCTAGTAAAATGACAGTTTCCTGGCAAAAAGTAAGTTCGATAGATGTAACCTTTTATGTAACCTGGCTTCGATTTAATCAATTGATCTTTTGAATTACAGTGTTGACACAAGCTGCCATCAATTGTTTACTGCAATAAGGTCACTCCTTCTGGATAGTTATTCTTTTTAAAAAAGTTCCATCAAAATATAAGTGGGAAAAACAAAGGCATTAAAATTTTGCATTTGAAATAATAGATATTGTTCCTTGTATAAAATAGAAGTTAATAATTTTTAGGGGCAATAAAAGTTTTAAAACTTTTTAATTGATTTTTTTTTTAATTTTTAATTCAATCTGATATTTTCTTTTAAACAAAATAACAATAAATTATATTCTTAATTACCCCAATCATAACCAAACAGCTCAATTTGTCATAATATAGACACATTAATTTATTTGATTTAACAAATCATAAAAATTGTTGAAAGTATCAAATAACTTCTTAAAATAAGAAATATAGAAAATTTTAGCTTAAACGAAGGGGAAACCACCTAAAGCGTGATCATAAGCATTTTTACTAAATAAATATTTTGATTAACGATGCGATTTAGAAAAGGAAAACAACTAAAATGAAAAAAACTCTTCTTTTACGCTCAGCTATATTTTCAACTTCATTAAATAAGTCAAAACATGGATACGCAACATTTAAATTATTTTATTTTTAACCCAAATCCTAAAAAGCAAAGAACAAAATACAAAACAAAAAAAGAATAAATAATTGGGCCGCCTGGGGAATTCAAATTGATCAACAGAAGGCATTTTATTGATGAGGTATGGCATGAAGCAAGGGGAAAGAAAGAACGTTGCATTGAATTTAAATAAATTGAAACTGATTTGATGCTTCATTAAGTGTTCAACAAAAAATTGAGGAAAAAACCTACGAATAGGTTTAACTCCACAGAAAGGAACCCACATCAAATAAATTCACTTGAACTGAACAAACAAACAAACTATTGCAACGAATTGCTGCCACCACTATTCACACTTTTCATTCATTCAGACTGATACTGTTAGTCATTTTGTTATAATTACCTTTTTCTTGTTGTTGTTGTCGTAAAACAACATTAAGAAAATATCAATGAGAGTGTGAAGAGCCACAGAAAAATAAGCGAAGTGATATGAAGATCATCGCTAGCACCCATCACCACCACTACAACCATTACAATCACCATTTAATGACTAAAATGAAAAAGTAAATGAATTTTAAATTGATCACTGTTTCATTTAAATTAGCAAAACGTTTTCTTTTCGATATCTTAACCTGGTATGACTGCTTTAAGCTATTGGAGGCTTGCTGTGAAAGTGCTAGCGGCCGCGTTTTGCACAGCATGAGTAGCTGTGATTTGACACCTCACATGACAGCTTCTTCAATATCATAATCAACAAGTAAACGCAACATATTGCGCAAGTGGTGTACAACTTATTAGGCCCATCTTAACAGCCAACAAATACAAGAAAGGGAGCAACACACTTTTGTCGACAGTGTGTAAATTACGGAAAACACAAGCAAAAAATACTATTGGACTAATCCGACAGTGCAATACTCTATAAAAGAGCTAAATGTTTAAGAAATTGTGTTAAATTTTAAACCAAAAAATAGAACTGTTCGATCTGACGAACTTTTCAAATATAGTTGAGGGAGATTTAGCGACCATGAGCAGCATCGGGGCATCTTTGAGCAGATAATTGAACACCAGCTTTGTTAATCGTTAAAATAGGTTCATTTGAGGATCATAGAATCAATATTTGATTGCCTAAAAATAAATGCATCTGCAAAGTGTCACTGTGTAATAATCATTCTAGGCTGAGCCATCAATGGGCACTACATTTTCGAAGGTAAAACTGTTTCTTTCTGAATTTGGATGATACTCAAACTTGGATTCGACGAGACGGAAAATAATTAAATAGTAATGAAAAAATTTCTAAGCTGCTTGCCAGATTTGTTAGAAGCTTCGAAAATCCTTCAAAGAAAAGTGATATTTTGAAGATGCTTTGATATTAAGATGAGGCACAGATAAGGCTACAATAAAAAAAAGTTGAACAAAGTTTTATTATTTTAATTTAAATGCAAAACAACACATGACCCCATAAAATAGAATTTAAGGTTATGGTTTTCTTATTTAGTAGTTTTTGAACAGTAGAATAATGAGTTAAAAAGTTCGGGAAAATTGGATCAATAGTATATATATTGACTCTCTAATAAAAAGATATTCAAATATTAATATAAAGGAAGTGAGTGGGCATATAAGCCAACTCTTCCCGTAATAAGAAATTGTTAAACAATCAATCTGTTATTCCTAAACTGTTTTTATGCTTTTATATAAACTTGTTCTCATGTTACAAAAAAAGTGTATTTAAGTTGAAATTTTAATTTTTTATAGCTGATTAAAACAAATTTTATGTTAATGTTAATTAATGTTAATGCTAATTTTATCAATCTCTTACAGCTCCAGAGATATTCCACTTACGAACAATAATTTTAAAATTGTTACCCATCCTTGTCCAGCTTTTTGCCAGTGAAAAAATAATTGTAAAAAAATATTAAAATAAAATTTAAAAAAAAATAATAATAACAAAAGCTTTCTAAATTAAAATTTCAACTTAATAAAGTTGAAAGTATTTTGTTTTCGTTTCTTATAAAAAATATAAAAATGGGAATTATGGTAGCGTGCCTACGTAGTGTAGTTCACCTAAAGCTTTTCTCGAGACATGTTAGATTTTAACAGTGAACATTTCTTGATTTGTTCTATATCTTAACATGTGCCTTGCAGTATTATCCTTTTCATGGCCAACAATTATTAATCCTTCTGAACGGTTGCTATGTGTCTAAACAGAATCTAAATAGCAAGTTTACCTAAACACTTGAAGACACTAAAAGTTCTCATGATTAGAAAAAGCGTTTGCATAATTATTTTAGTGAGATTGTTTTTAAAGGAACAAATAAGATATTTTAGATTAAAAAATTTTATATATATATATATATAAATATATATATATATATATATATATATATATATATATATATATATATATATATATATATATATAAAACACCCCAAACATAATAACAATACTCACATACAAAGATGTAGTACACTGAGACGGTGAGGAAATTTAAACTTCACATTTCCATGTTAATGATCGCATTCATTAGTTTCAAATATACGACTAATAAAAGGTAAAATATATTTGTAGCTGCACATAATTAAGTCAAAACAAAGTGTCTATTATGATTCAAAAATAATTTTAAATATCAAATGTTTGATTGTCAGTTTTTGTACAATACATTACTACAAATAAACACATTTAAATTCAAGTGATAAAATTTATTTTTGTAGCAAGCGAAATTGTGTTTTGTGGTAATTTGAACTTTATGTTTATGTTTTTGCTAATAACATAATTTTTGTTTAATTGTTAATAAGAATCGGAGAAATTTGTTTACATAACACATGGCAAACGGAGGCATTTGCTTAAAAAATACAACGCCAAGCTCGTGTATGTGTCTAGTGACATTAAATGATTGTTTTGTTTCATTGACGACAGTTTTACGATAAATGCATAAAGGTGCCGATAGTAAATTAAGGGAACATTGACGAAAATAGATAAAATTAATAAAACAACAAAGTTTTTGAAAGCAGCGTGTCTTACGAGTAGAAAATTCATTGGGAATTAATTTACTTAATGCACAATAACCAGAGTAGTTGGGCACATGAGTTTATAAAATTTTTGATATTAAATTTAAAAAAACACACAATAATAGTTCAGAAGCTAATCAACACTTTAAGCGATTTAACGTTTTTACCTGATAACCCCCATTATTACTTAATACTCAGTGCTCTTAAAACCCAATTTTCAAAAGCCGAATATTTATTTATTTTACCCAAAAAAGGAACCTTTTTGGTAAGAAATATGTTCTGATTACTGCAAAATACACGAACAAGAGTCGTGATAAACAAATTTAGATATAAATATGTTTGGTTATTTTGGTCATAGATAAAATAAAAAGTATTCGAATATACTTTAATGTATAAAATGGGTCAAAATGAGTATCATAGGAGCGCTTTTTAAATAAACTATCAGGAAATATGTTGAAAAACTGTTAGCCCATTAGAAACCAGTTAAATGTTATTGAAATTTAGTTATAAGTTTTGTGAATAATTTGATCTTGTTACACAAAATATGTTCCTTTTTGTAATAAAAACATTTTCTTATATGTACATACATACATAGGTAATGACGTGTTCACGTGTTTTTATATTTATTTCTTAACCAGCTAACCTGTTTATAACGGGTTAACAATTTGTTTGTGATACGTAACGCTCTTGATAGAATTTTTAGAAGTTCTTCTTTGATTTCCCAACCCATTTCTGCCACAAAGTGCTTGATATATCACAATATATTAATAAAATCTGGAAAGCTCTATAGCTTGGAAAATATGGGTTGCCGGTGGTTTTTTTATTTATTATTTTCATCTTGATATTACTTTTTCTACCCCAGGCCAATCTTTTATTTTATAAACAAAATATCTAAACAAAAATTATTTAATTTTTGGTTTAAAGAACAATATCATTTTTTATTTTAAAAATTGCTTATTAGAGAGTTTTTGAGACTAATAACACTGTACAACACACCAAAAAATTACAAGGTCCGGGCTATAAATTCTGATAGAGGAGACAAAAAAAAAGATACGTGTAACGGCGTTTTGAAAGTTTACATCTGAATTTCATTTGAGAGGTGGTTAAAATTTTCCAGCTCTGGCACATTCTTATTGTTAAACGGCATAAGAAACCATGTGACCCTTACATTTTAGGTATAAAATGTGTTCAGCAAAATTATGTAAAATGTTACGGAGAATATTTTTGTAGAAATTTTAACCCTCTGACTCCTCAAGATATGGGTCTTTTTTGTCCTTCTTTTAAAAAAGAGCAAAAAACACCATTAAAACAGGGTTTTAGAGGGTTAAAATGTTCCACAAAAATGTTACCCGTTAAATTTTACTATAAGTCCCTGAATACACCAAAAAGGAAAATTTAACCATAAAGTCAGAAATAAGACGCAACAAAAGAGAGCCACTTATGGTCTTCATATTTTACGGAGTCCAGTATTAGTTTTATAGAATCATAGCTTTCAAAATGCATTGCATTCATTATTCCTTTAATATCGTTGCAATAAGCAAACGTGTCATCATCGTTTACTGAAAAGAATGGCAGAAAGCTGTCTTGATGCTTACGAAAGCTGGTAACATTGACACCAGGTTCAAGTAGATGAAGACCTTTTAAGTTTGCAGCTAAAATTTCTGATTTATTTTTAGACAGATTCAGTCTCCGAGCCAATGCATTTAAATGCTCTTGAGACATTAATATTGGTCTTGGGATAACTTCAATTCCTGTGTAATCACTATCTGCGCAATAAAAGGTTCCTGTTTCAGCGATGGTTCCATCAACATAATGACTAGGACTTCGAAGTTGTAGCACAGGTACTGGGAGTTCGTCAGAATGCGGAATTGGCAGCATGGCTGATGGTACAGTTTTGTATACAAAACTCTTTCGCCTATATCTATTCAACTTTAATATGGAAATATTTTGGCACACGTAGCGTCATTATGTTTACCTGGATCTAACCACCGCATAGGAATACCAAACTGCATTGAATTTCGTTGACCTTCAGCGAGAGTTCAAAAATAAAACTATAGTTTTAGAACAGAAAAAAAAAAATAATTACCTTGGGACCACAAAATTGAGCCATTATAACAAATGCGACAGCAATGCTTCGGCGTCCACAGTTCATCCCGAAAAACTTCTAGCTCAAAATACCTTTTATAGATGCCTTCAACTTTACTATTGAAAAACGTAACTTTATATTCCGGTATAGTATGTTTACCGCAGATATAGCAAAACAAATCTAAATTTTTCAAACAATTGGACATTTTTGGTAAAACAAATCTTACACGTATACTGAGTTTCTTTCTTAATTAATTTAGTATAGCTATGAGATGGTCAATCTTTGAAACTTGAATGCAACTGATGCTGTTAACAAAATTACTTGAATATTTAAACGGACAAGAAAACACACAGAAAAGGACTCAATTTGCGTAGAAGAGAAGTTTTTAACTAAAACATTTTAATTTTTAGTGTTCAATAACTACCTAGTTCTATTTATAATATGGAAAACATCGATATTTATTATTGCAGTAATTAATACATACATAAGTATTATTTAACCTTTTTTAACATTCCCAAATGCAATTTTAACAGATTTTTTACAACCGCAATTATTACCATTTTCACATCACATTTGAAAACATTTTCAGTTTCAACTGAAATTATTTACCTATTGCAATACCACTGATAAATATTCTAGTACCTAGTTTTATTAAGGGACATTCCCAAATTTGTGGAATTTTAAAAACCAGAATTACTAATTACATTATTTTGTACATCCAAATTGACCTGATATATCATACAATTTAATTGCTTTTTAAAATTTGTTATTCTAAATGAAACATTTTTCTTTTAATGTTCAATTGAAATTTTTTTTATATTTACCTGTTTGTTTTTTTTTTTTTTTTTTGGTCTATGGACACTCTCGAATTGGTTTTTTCTAAAACAGATTTTTTAAAACCACAATTATTATCCCTTTTCACACGTAATAAAATCTGGTTTATAAAAGGGCAGTAAGTAATAACAATTTTCGTAGGATAAAGGTAAAAGCATTCATTCGCTTATCGCTGAAATATGCTGGACATTGTAAGATAATGAAGTGGAATTGCTTAGAGCTAAAAAAAATGTAATTAATGCTATTTAAATTTGCTTTAAAACAAAATTCTTAATACATGCGAAATTAACCCTAAGCTCTCTTTTGTTGCGTCTTATTTCTGACTTTATGGTTGAATTTTCCTTTTTGGTGTATTCAGAGACTTATAGTAAAATTTAACGGGTAACATTTTTGTGGAACATTTTAACCCTCTAAAACCCTGTTTTAATGGTGTTTTTTGCTCTTTTTTTAAAGAAGGACAAAAAAGACCCATAGTTAGAGGGTTAAAATTTCTACAAAAATATTCTCCGTAACATTTTACATAATTTTGCTGAACACATTTTATACCTAAAATGTAAGGGTCACATGGTTTCTTATGCCGTTTAACAATAAGAATGTGCCAGAGCTGGGAAATTTTAACCCCCTCTCAAATGAAATTCAGATGTAAGCTTTCAAAACGCCGTTACACGTATCTCTTTTTTTTGTCTCCTCTATCAGAATTTATAGCCCGGACGTTGTAATTTTTGAAAAAATATGATTTTGTTGTACAGTGTAATCGTTTTTGAATATAGTTTTATTTACCTATTTTAAGTTTTAACGAATATTGCCATAATAATTTAATTTCCCTTCTGCAGTATTTAAATAACATAAAACATATACTAATATTGTAGCAAATGTTTACATAAAAACTGTCCGCAATATTTATACAACTAACGTACTAAATATATTTTAAAATGGTCGTTAACTTGTCTCTATCTCATACTTGAAAAATGTTTTATTTTTAAAAAATTCACTGAAATTCATTATTTGTGGGAAAGCTAGTTTCTATGACTACCTCGCTGAATTAATTGAATTAAACTTATCAAGGAACGTTTAACTACATTAGGTAAGCTGTAGTTATACCTAAAACTTAAATTTACCACAAGGGAATGCGAACAAAGAATCTATTGAAGGCAATTATCAAGGCGTAAAAGATAAATGAATAATAGTTACATTATTTTCGATACAATTTCTTATGCACAGGGTTAGGTTTCCTCCAAACTCTTAGTATAGTTCTAAGAAGACATCTATAATCAATTATATAATAACAATTTCTGTACTTTAATTTTACAAAAAAGTTAAAAATATATATTTCTGAACAACTTTTAGTGAAAATATTTATTAAAAAAAATTTTAATCATGAGTTAAACTGTAGATATTATAAATGAATTGAAATTGATTTTGGCTTAAGTTAATTTTTTAAGTTCAAAAAACCTCTTTTTAGAAGAAAAATTATTTTACAAATATATGTGAACATTTTTCAAAGAATACAAGAAAAATTTCATAAGTATTCTTCGCACCTCTCTACGATTTTAAGAGAGAGCAGTAAAGAAATACTTTGGTTTATGTGTGAATTTCGTGTAACCAAACTTATGTTACATAAATGCTCCTCGTATTCTTTTTTAGTCGGTTGAAAGATAATGTTTACAATGTATACAACCTAAGGTAGAGAAATGCGAAGAATTCGAAGAGCTTGAGCAGCTTCACCCAACAATTAGAATTAACAGACAGCTAATTTTACCATAATTTACTTTCTTAATAAAATATGCATTTAACATTAAACGACGGCTTTTCTGAGTATGAAGTTTTATTAACGCTAATCTTTAAGAATAAAGAGAAAAATTTGTTGAGTAACTCCAAAGAAAGCCACGTAAACAAAACAATTAAAAATTTTGTTTTTACAGATTCAGTTCGAATATTATGAATGTTATAGTAAGCAATATATTTTCTAAAATAGGTCAGACTAGTGAAGTGTAAAAATAATTTGTTACGAGTATGAGTGGGTCAGTAAACTTTTCAGTCCAACGTCTTATAAACGCAGGAACACTTCTAGCTTTGTTTACACCCATAATAATATGAAAAGTAATATTTGATTTAAGATCCAGCAGAATTTCATGATAAATAATTGAATCAACCAATTCCAATTGATGACCCACCAAAGAATAGTTGGCAGATATACAATTATTTAATTATTAAAGAACATCCATTTAAAATTTTGTTAAGACCTGCTTCGTCATTTTTTGACTTCACCATAAAACGAACTTCTTAAAGTCGCATTAAATGTGTACGCGTATTGATAATTATTCAGCTGACGATAATACATATTATTCGATAATTTATTGGCGCATAATTGTTGTGTACTTTGTTTATGTATACACACTTCCTTTTGTAAGCCCTAAGCGTACGGTATGTACAATTTGCAGAACAACAAAAAATTAAAACTAAATTAATATGAATATGAATACTAAGAAGATATCATGTTTACAATTACACAACTTAGGTAGATGCCAAGAATGCTTATAAAGGATATAGCGGTCCAGAATTTGAAAGCATTTGTTTAAAAGCCCATAAGTTGCCCATATAGTGGCCCATAATCATAGTCATAAATAAACTATATTTAACGTGTTTTAAAGTAAACCTTTCGTTAAAGTGTAGCTTTTGTGTACTATAGACACGTAAAAGTATATTTTAAAGGTAAAAGACGGTTTTAAATTTAAAACCAGTTAAAGTTGTTTTTAATTGATTTATTACCGACTATATCAAAAGAATACTACGACATAAACTTAAATATCATATCTTTCGGTTAAAAATAATTCATTTTACTTTTCTTATTAAAAATTTGTATAAAATTACTTAAATTTCAGTTTTTTTCTCAAATCAACAAATATTTTTTTTACATTTGTTTTTTTTTTTAACAAAAAGCAACACCTGATTAGAGATGGATAGGCTGTTTAATTGTATTATGTTACACATTGTGTAGAAACATTTTAATTATTTAAGGTGTCACCCAGTTGAAGCCGGTTAAATTTAAAATAAACTTTATTTTTGACTATAGTATCTAGTTTTAAAATTAAAGTACTAAGTTTCTGAGAAACCGTGTTTAACTGTGATTATGGGCTAATGTTTAGAAATAAAATTAAAAAATGAACCACAGCCGAAAATAATTCAATTTTAATTCATTTATAATATCCACGGTTCGAATCCTGATGGGAAAAAATAAAATAAAATTAAAAAATCAAAATATTCTAATTAATAAGAAGTTTTCAAAATGAAGTGACCGGATGAGACATACAAATATGATTTGTATACATTATGAAATCTTAACCACCTTAAATTTCTACGAGTTACGCCTAAAAAGTCTTAGTAAAAAGAAGTTTAATAAACAGAATTTTTCACACGCCTTGCTATAAATTCACACTTAAAGTAAATAAATGAAGAACATAATTTGAAGAATGTTACTAGTTTTTCAAATAGTTTTGGAATGGCGCTTAAATAAGAAATACCTCTATAATAAATAATATAAGATTTCCTGTCTTAATATGATGTACGATTCTTTCCAAATACCGACAAATAACCGAATGTAAGCAAAGTATTAAACAGTACAGTTAACGGTTTAACATCTTTGTCCTTTTTCCAGTTAATCAAAATATCACAGCTATTAAAAGTAAGAAAAGAGATGAATTGGTTTGATGCAAGGGCAAAAGGATAACCACTTTTTTCATCGTATGAAGCGTCAGAAAACAGAAAACATATTAAGTATGATATCAATATTACCAGATTCAAGATTAAGAAGACACTTAACTGATGGGTATCCACTAGATTAGCTTTTAGAGTCGACAAATAACTACATAGGTTATTTTTCATTGTAACTTAATAATCTGCATATAATGCTGCACAGTTAGGAACAACAGACATTATACTTTAATTCTTTAGATCAAATAGAAGAAGCTAAGTCAATAGTAGGATAATTTCGATCGCCAGACAGTATAATAAATTCCAAACGAGTAATTTTGCAAGCCTCAACTTCATTCACAGGCATCCAGTCACGCAGTTTACCAAAATTATTGAAGACATTATTTTATTTAAGAAATCATCATGGCGGAACCACATATCGCATCTCAGATATATGTTTCCATAAAACAGACAGCAGCTTGAAATTTCTAACAACAATAATTAAGTCATTTGCATACACAATTAAAACAAGAAAAAGACTTCCTTGCACATGTTTCAAATAAAGAGAACTATCCGATGTTTTTATTTTTTGTTGAAAGCAACAAATTCAATATTACATGAAACCGTAAGAATTAATTCACCATTACGTTTGTATCTATACATTTGTTATTTGTTGTAAATAACTTCAATATTAAAAACTTCATCATTAAGCAAAGTTTTGGCAAAGGTAATTTAATCCTAGCTTTTTATACTGAAATAACTGAATGATTGCTGAAAAAAATGACTGACTAATAACTGAAAAAATTCAGAATTCAGTTAACAAAAATTAATTTTTTTTTAGTAAAATTTAATTTTTACTGCAAGTTTACTGTTACTGCAGAGTGCTCATTATGTCAGGTATTTGTCGTTGAATCTTCAATTTAAATTAGGAGAAATTTTAAAGGCGCTAAATAAAACTATTAAAACTATTAGATATTAATTAAAATATTAGTACAAAACAATTTGGCAATGTAGTTTTCATACAATAGCTGAAAATAATTTATCTTCAGTCAAAATGAATCACAAATAGTTAAGTGAACTTCTAAGAAATTGTGATGACTGTCACACTTACTTGTTATTTAATCAAAAGAATTGAATCTAAAATTTTTAGGCATTTATTTCCATTTTGTTTGTGTTAAAATCAATAGTAAAATAAATTCAAATTTAATTGGAAAGATATTATGTCGTGCTGTTGTAGAGTAAATGATAATGTGCTAAAAGAAAAAAATACAAAAAAAAAGTATAAGTTTATTGAAAATAAATGTATATAGAAGTGGGACCCTTACAACTCACACTCGTTTAAAACTGTTTGTCTTGATGAAAAGCAAAAAAATATATATCACAGTTGTTTTTTGCAGTTGTTGCTGTTAAAAGTGTTGATTGGTTGGCTTCTTAATTTAAGAAAACATATAAAATAATATTAAAGGCTGCTGCTGCTGTAGCTGACAACGTGGAGTTTGTTGCAATAGATTCAGACGACTCACATACAAACACGTATAAACAGCAACAGTTGTATAAGAATTCATTTAAAATATACAACAGCGTCTTGGTACAAGACAACATGGATTTTAACATAAGTGTGAATTACAAAAAAATAAGTAAAATATATATGAAGCGCCTTATACTTCTCTAAAACTGCAACACAAAATGTATATTTTCATATCTAAGCTTTACAATCTTTTAAAGAAGCTGAAAACAAACCAACAATATCCAGCAAAAAAAAATAAAAACAAAAGAAACCTGAAGTTTTTTTATATTTGTCTACATGGTACAACACCATCATCATTCAATAATTCAATTGCTGTTTTTTGTTTAAAAACACAGAACACTAAACAACGTTTCAAATTTTACCATCATCATCGTCATCACTGCCAGCTTGCTCCTCGTCAGCACTATCATCTTTAAAACAACGCCAACAACTAATACAAGCAACAACAACAACAGCCGTATATTAAAACAAGCATATCAAAACATTCTTTCAGCCATTCATATCCACCCACATTTATGCTTGTTTTATGCTTCAACAAAAAAAAAGATAAAAGTAAAAAAGTTCTACAGCAAAACACGAACTGCTACAAGTTGTTAACTTAAACATGCGCATGCGCTTACAACTTACACGGAATCCTTATTCCTTAAAGTTTATTGTATGACTGACTACGTACATGATTGTAGCAGCAACAACATACAACAGACTACACTCACTCACATGTAGAACACTCTCCAAAACGTATACTAAGGCAATACTTGAAGGCTTCAAAATTTATATGCGAAAAATATTTAACTTTATAAATGGTATTTTTATGAATCTAATACTAAGTGATAGCAATAGACGTCGCAAAATCTCGAAACCAGCAACTCAGCCAACGGGAAAATAGGAACAGATTGTATATAATTTTCTTTCCCTACGAAGTGCACAAATTGAAGATAGGCGTAGTGTTTTGCCTGTTGCCTCGAAGGAGATGGACCGACGGACATCGCTCAATCTAACTCGCTATGAATAAGAAGTAAGAATATACATATACTTGTATACTTTATGGGGTCGAAACTGGATATTGTAGAAATTACACCCGGAATGACAAACTTATATACTCTTTTTCCACTCTTTGTGGTGGAGGGTATAATAACATAAAAATATCCAGTGAAACAATTAGCGCTCGCCCATATATTCCGAGTTTTGGACCTCTAAAATTTTTATAGAAAAGTACGATTATGTACCATATTTTTTAAAATATCAATATCGGTATCGTTTTGAGAGCTTTTGCAGAGATCTTTTAAGGAGATACTAGAATTTTTTGAAAATGATTCACCCATTAGGACCCGATGACATGTTTATGTAAAATTATATTTAGTACTTTATTTCTGTCTGTCACCTCAATATTTGTTTTTTTATTTTTTTTTATTGAAGTTATTTCACTAAACTAGATTAACATATTCATAATAAGAAAATATACTATTTGGAAACTTTTTTATAATAATTTACTTTAATTATACTTGGCTAGAACTCGTAAAGGTTTTTTGAAATATTGAATTCAGTTTATGAAAGGAAGTTTCCCCCAGTGTATTATAAATACCAAGAGTGTAATTAGGGATAGGGTTTAAATTGCTTATTTAAAAATAGCAGCAGCACTAAAATCTTTGCTTTTTATATGTTTTTTAGCAAATAAAAAAACTAAGTGTCTAGCATTTACAAAATATTTCATTATAAACGAAGCAACAGCAAAAAGAAAATGCAAAGAAAGAGAAAGAAACGCATTTGCTTTAGCTGACTATGTGTTTCTTTCTGCAGCAAAGCAATCAGCAAAGCATTTATTTTGAAAACGTTTGCTGTTGCTTAAGCAATAAGTCGATGTTTGTTTCTTCTTTTGCTGTTGCTTTTCAAGAAAACAAAAACAACATTTAATGGTGTAATAAAAACAACGTTTTTAAAATGTATTTTCTAACGTATTGTAAGTCTTAAATACATAAATACGTTTCCAATGTTAAAAGGGCGAAAAGCAGCGAGTTATAGCAAGCAATCGTAGTCGGCCACAAATTCATGGTAAAGAGTTAAGCTCTAAACACTTAGACGACAGCAGACTTCACAACTTCACGGCTTCAAATGCTGCTCTGAAGTCAGCTTCATAATTATTTTGAAGACAGCAACAACATAATAATCAGCTGATGTGTAAATCAATTTCAAGTTTTTATAAATATTAAAAATTACTTAAAATTTTAAAATTATTAGAAATGAGTGAAGAAACTTTAGTGAATTTTATCACAACCACTGTAAAAATAGCTCAGATTACAGCTGAAGTGTATAAAGCCCATAAGTCAAACAGTACAAGAAACCGAAGATGGTGGGTTCGCCCAGTAAATACAACCCGTGATGAAGAGGGCTTTTACAAAACATGTGTACAACAACTAAAGGAAAAAGATGAAGAACATTTTTTTAAAGCAACCAGGATGAACGTAAATAGTTTCAATTTACTATTGGAACTATTAAAGGAAAAACTGGAGCGATTTTCTAACAGAAAAGCTATTGATGTCGAGACACGTTTGGCTGTAACAATTATGTAAATAGAATTACTTTCTTTCTTTTTGATATTATATTCAAAACAGTTCTAGGTACTTGGCGCAGGGATGTAACATACAAATTCTTTCCTGGGCTTATAAAATTGGAATTTCAACTGTTCGGAAAATCGTTTATGCAACCTGCGTTGCAATTTGGGATGAGCTGCATGCTGTGTACTTATCACATCCAACGGTTCATGAGTTTAAAACAATATCGGACAAGTTTAACGTAAAAAATGGAATGCCAAATTGCTTAGGTGCTATTGATGGGAAGCATGTGCGCATAGTTTGCCCAAATAAAAGCGGTTCATTATATTATAACTACAAAAAAACTTTTAGCATAATATTAATGGCAGCTTGTGATGCAAATTATGTTTTTACATACGTAGATGTGGGTGCACTAGGAAGCCAGAGCGATGGTGGCGTATTTGGTCGAAGTAACTTTGGAAAAAAATTATTGAATGGCACTTTAGAAATTCCTCAAAGTGCAAATTTACCAGGATCTTCAATAAATTTCCCTTACTATTTTGTTGGCGATAACGCATTTCCATTGAAACATAATTTAATGCGTCCATTTCCTGGAAATAACTTGCCTCAAGATAAAGATAAGTTCAACACAATATTATCTAAAGCTCGAGTTCATATTGAAAATGCTTTTGGCATATTAGCTAACAGGTGGAGAGTGTTACACACAACAATACATATGAGCCCAAAACATGTAGATAAAATTGTGCTGGCCACGATAGTGCTTCATAACTTTTTAATCTTGCAAAACGACAGAAATTATTTTACTATTGAACTTGCTGACCACTCTATTGATAACAGAGAAATCCAGGGTCAGTGGAGAGATGAACAATATTCTTTGCCATCATACCAACCTACATCATCAAACCGCTCATCCACTACAGCATTTGAACTCCGAAATAGGTTAAAAGATTTTTTGCAAAACAATACTGTATAATATTGGTACATATGTATATTCATATGCATTATTGTGTAATTATGTTACGTACGTATGTACACACCCTTAAGAAAAAAAATTCTTGAATAAATCGTTTGTAAAATAAAACAATTACATTAAGTTTTTTTAATTTTTAAAACAAAACGTTTATTTCATAAGTTTTTTTTAAACAAAAAATGGTTTTACCAGTTGTCACAATGTGTTTTTTTTAAATAAATTTGCACTTCACGTGAGATCATTCATTATTATTATTAATTATTTAGGAATTACTTGCATAAAATTTTTCAATTTCTAAAAAAAACTAAATTAGAAACCTTACTTTCTACTTGAATCAAAATATTTTTTGGCATGTTTGCTTCTTTGATTTTTGCAGCTAAACTTAAAAAAAGTGCTGTAGTCGAGTCTTTGGTGTTAGACGTTGCTGCAAAAGCCCCACAAGTCTCAGAAATACTTGATGCGGCAAAATCAAGGAATTCCTGAAACTTTTCGCTGTCCTTTTCCTGAAAGATATACATATAAATAGATACTTAATTATACAAAATTATTTTATAAGAAAAAACTTCATTGTTCTATCCAGAAGCGATTTAACTACGCTTGTGAATTAATAAATGTTACCTTTTTTTACGTGGACTGTCACTGGCGAGAAAATTTGATGACTCGGTTGAGTTCATGTCCAAAAATTCCTCAGAGTACATAGACTCATTATTATTGATATTTCCAACAGTTTAATAATGATTATTCGACCCTTTTTTTTATTAAATTATTTTCTATTTTTTTAAGCTTTGGGTCCTTATATTTGTTAATAATATTTTATTTCAATATTTCGGTACTTTCTGCGTACCTTCTTTTTTTTTTTTTTTTTTTTTTTTTTTTTTTTTGTTTTTTGTTTTTTGAAAATTTTTTGAAACATTGTTTTTTAACTTCATTATGACAAAAAATTTTTTTCAATTGTTAATTAATTTTGTTATTTTGCTTTTATATTAATTTTGTTTCCTGAAGAAGGTACGCAGAAAGTACCGAAATATTGAAATAAAATATTATTAACAAATGTAAGGACCCAAAGCTTAAAAAAATAGAAAATTATTTCCAACAGTGCTAAAAAGTATAATAAATAAACATTAATATATGTATGTATGTATTTACCATAGCGTTTTTGCTACGAAATATGAAATTTAATATTAAATTCAAATATTACTTACGGTCTCGAATTCGTATAATTGTCTAAAAATGACATGGCATCGAAGTACTTCCACTTCTTTTTAGGAATGCTAGCCCCACTGCCAGAAGCGACTTGCTCCATTCTCTTACACCGCTTGTATGAGTCCCGAAGCACTTTCCACCTTTTCTTACAGTCCAATTCTATTAAAGCACAATCAAAATTTAAAAAGAAATACATAAGTACATACAAACATAAAACCAAATTAATTTATCCAACCATTTAACTTCAAAATAGCTGCAACTTCCCTCCATTCCTGCTCTTTTTTCTTTAAATTTTTGGTGCTGGTGTGGCCCAAATCAAACAAAATTGTGCGGTTGCGCACCTCTTCAATTAATTGCTCATCCACGTCCATACTATTCCTCTGAAAAATTTTACAAACTTATCAAAAATAACAACAGAAAATTTAACAAATAGTTACCTTACCATCAACGAAAAATGAAATAAAATATGTATGACAAAAATTAATTCAAACGAAAACAATGAACAGCTGTGTATTTTAGCAAAACAAATTTAAGGGATGCCAACTATATATTTTATAATGAATAAAATTAAAGTTATTGATAAAAAAAATGTAATAATATCATGAAAAACTATAAAAACACATAAATTTATTTCCTTATTGTATTTTTATAATGTTTTTTTATCTTTAATATTAAATAAAAAGTTTTTGTTTTTATTTTTCCAATTTATATGTATAATGGCAACACTATATTTGTTTATTGCTACCCGTCAAAATAGAAAATAGGCTAAGTTGGCAGCAGCAGCAAATGCTGTCGTGAAGTCGTGCTACTGTGAAGTCGTCAAAATAATCGTTTTCATTTAAACACATGTATTTTATTTTTGACAGTTTGCTGTCTGCTGCCTGCTGTCGTCTAAGTGTTTAGGGCTTTAAGCAATAGCAAAAATAAAAATAAAGAACAACTGATTGCTTACGCAACAGCAAACATTTTTAAAGTGATAGCTTTGTTGATTGCTTTGCTGCAAAAAGAAATACATAGTCAGCTAAAGCAAAAAGCTTTCTTTCTTTTTTTTTTATTTTGCTTTTTGCGTTTGCTGCACATTTTTCTACAGCAACAATTTAGCAACTACATATGCATCAGAGAATGACATGTGTTGACTCAATTTTACTGCCTACTCCTATTTTTATTGCTTTTGTTTCATTTTCAATCAATAACAGTAGCAAGTGCATTGCTTGTAGAGTTTGCTTTTGTAAATGAATTGTTTATTACCTAATCTTATTTTCGATACCGTTAGCAATAACAACATACAAAACACTCCTTTGTATTCAAGACACTCAAATGATTCATTAAAGCTCAACTAAATGTTTCAAAATAAAAATTAAAAAAAAAATTTTTTGAATAATTTTTTATTTAAAATAAAAATGTACGTGAAACTGCATTATTTTTCATTGCAATTGTGTTATTGTTTTTCTTTTGTTCGTAATTGGTTTATTCACATTTAAACAGTGAAATACTCAAACATACTTACTGTTTTTATGATTAGTTGGAGTGTTTAGGATTTGCAATCAACTACAAGCATTTTGTAGCAAAAGACATGCTAAATTGAATCATGCTTTAACAATTTTCATTTAGTAAGTGCGTATTGCTAGCTCAATATTCATTTTTCAAAAGTCAAAAAATTGCCATTTGAGTGCGATTCATGTCATTCTCTGATATGCATTGAAAATAGTTAAGCATTTTTAATCACTCTGAAACTAAAGGTCAGCCCCAAAATTTTCACTTAAAATTTTACACCCCGGATACAATATTTTTCATTTATAAACTAGATTTTTTTCATAAATTAATATCACTTCCCTAAATAATTTAAAAAGATTAACAATTCTGGTGTTTCTGTTGTGTAAATTGAAAACTTTATAAGAAAAAACCAAAATTTGTTTTGTTTTTGTTTATTTTTTATTATTTTTATTATTAAACGCCTTGTCAAAATCGGATTTTCCAAGTGAAAAGCGATGCCGCCGCGTTATTTCGGCATGCTTCATAAAAAATGTATAGGCATGAGAAATTTTGACAGCAAAAAAACGCTTTCCGCACTTGTTAAGGTATGGGTGTAAGACTCTGGAATTTTTCCCACAAAATTTGGGTAGAATCCACTGATGATCTATATATGAGCAGTGGCAAAATGTGGCCATTTAAGGATATGCTTTCCCAGCAGTAATACATTTCATTTTTTATTTTAGTTTAAAAGAATAAATATTTTACGAGAATATCATGAAATATTTATATTTGAAGGAATCAAGCACAATTAAAGTAATCTACAATTGGTCACGTGCTTCAGGTGACATTGATATTTTAGAACAGGACAGAGGTACTTCAGAGCGAAACACTTTATAAAAATTAGAAAAATGAACCCAGACAAATCTTAAATCTTCTTTAATTATAATGGGCAGGTTCAGGACCTTTTCTGGTAATATAGTTGTTGAAACAGCTCTGCTGAAGTCTAGAGTTTTTCCTAAAGCATAAACTTTTGTTTAGTCGAGTGTAACTCGGGTTGTTCGAGAGTGTAGATCCAATTAAATTTTGTTTACCAAGAAATTACTTAAACTGCCCTCGATCACTACAAATACATGTGGCGTTTTTAAGATGAAACTGTTTTACAAAACTTTTAATTCATACAAACTCATACATGTGTACATAACATATATTTAAGTCTGTCTGTAAGCAATAATATCCTGATGCAAGTTTTGAAGATTTGTATGTATGTATGTGCGCCTACATTCACTGTACCTACAAACATTGGATGATACTTACAGACGGATGTAGTGTTTTTTTTGCAGTTTGTTGTTTGTTGTATGTTGCTGTTGTTTGTATCTGTTAAGCAACCGTGAAAATTAAGTGTCTTGATTGTAAAAAAAGAAATACTCGTAACATAAAAAATAAGGTAAAAAGCAAATCTAAAAAAATATATTGAAATCAGAGCCCAGTGTCAAACGTGCAAAAGATTTGTTTAAGGTTTATGCGTGATCTGTTTTCATTGTTTTTATGGTTAAACAAATCAAGAAAATTTGCAATTAAATCACTGAGTTGTTGCATCAAACAAACAGAAATTATAAAAAAAAAAGAAAACAAAATACACATAAATTTCTTGTGTCTAACAATATTCTGTATAAAGTCTAGAGCCTACACAAGGTTTTTATATTGTATTTTGTTTTTTTTTTTTTTTGTTTTTTAGGGATTTCATCTATTGCATAGTTAAAAGTAACATAGAAATAAACTTTTTTAAAAAAAGAAAAAATTATTTGCTTTTAACTTATTGCTTCCAAAATTACGAACCATTTAATGCTGTTTCTAAAATTTATTTGGTAAACACATAACATTTTATTTTTATTTTCGCTATTATCCTCTCTAGCAGGAGTTTTATAATGCATTATCTTATTGGGCCGTATAAAGTATAGATTACTTTATTCCCGATAAAAAGTATATAAAATAAATGGACGTCGTCACATCTGACATAATTTATATTTAAGGTAATTATTCACAATTGGATATTAAAGGGCGTCAATTACAAAATTTAAAATTAAAAGGTAAGCCCATAGTTTATCTTTCAATTATATGGCCTTATCTCTTAAATCGTAATAGACTTGAAATTTACGCAGGCAGTAGTTTTCATGTCGGATATAACCGGCAGTATAATATAACAAAATAAAAGTTTAAGATAAAGGCCGTCCGTAGCTCGCTTAGTTCGATGATATGATCATACCTTTTGAAGCACTGCTGTTTGAAATTCAAATTGCCACGCTGAAAAATAAAATTAGAAAGTTAAGGGTGTTGCCATAGGTAATGTAGGTAGATGTATGTATATGTATTTGGTTTTGAAACGCTATAGAGAATTATTTATTTATTTTATTAAATATTGTTTTAATTGAACTCCTCGATCAAAAAGAAAAAAAAAAAAAAAAAAAAAAAAAAAAAGCTCTGTGGTTGTTTTTGTTTAATCGTTTGCTGTGTAGTTAAAAGTAAATTTACCAATAAATAAATGCAAATTTTGGTCTTCCTTTCGCATGCCCACTTCTTAATCTTCCTAAACCTGTACATAGAGGCAGTAAAAACAATTCTGGCCTGAAATCGAAAGCAAAATTTATTTATATGTATTTTATTTTATTTATGTAGTTTAATTCTAAAACAGTTAATAAAAGTTTATATTTAGTCCTAAACCTTTTTAAAGCTTGTTAAGCCGTTTTAAAAACTTGCTAAAAAAGGAGATTTATTTGATCTGATTTGGTTTAAGCATGTTTTATACGGACATGTTAATGTTGAGCCGAATGTTCATTTAGGTGTCTGGCATAAAATATATCGGCACTCGAAATCCAATTAATCAAAGTCGCGACAACTTCTGTCACCAATTGTTCTCAGTTTCCTCACTTTTTGCCTTGTTGAAGATAATTTTTTGTTTTGTTTTGTTGCATGAACGCGAAAGATCACACAATAAGGATCAAAAGAAAAAACGTGTTGCACAGAAATAAAGCAACAACAAAAAAAAAAACAATCTACAAGTAGCAAAGTGTCAACATTTTAAAGCGGATATAAGTTGAAAATTGTTTGCCAAAATCAAAATTGTTTTAGGGGTTTTTGTTCACATATTAATGCTTTTGGTATAAAATCTTTTCAATGAAATATTTTTTGCAGGTTTCATTGAACATTGTTAGTGAAAAAACAAAAACTAAAAACAAAACAATACAACAATCGTTATTGATAAAAAAAAAAACAAAATAAAATTCGAAATATATGTTAAATTAGTTTTAAATTTTGGAATTAATCAAAACAATTGACCACTATGCTGAGACATGCCTTAGTATGTATGAATTCAATAGTGTTTTATTTAGAATTGTGCCAAAATAAATTGTGTGTACACACAAAACATATTTGAACCATATTTGAAGAAGTTCAGTGTGAACAAGTAAGAGTGATATATTCGACTATGCCGAATCTTATATACCCTTCACCATCTATATAAATCTAATTTAGTGAAGTAACTCCAATCAAAACAAAAACAAAATTTGGTGTGACAGAGAATTAAAAAACAAGAAAAAAATTAAGTAATTAAAAAACTTGAAAAGTTCAGAGGCCCGTAACTCGGAAAATATGGGCGAGCGCCAACTTTTCCACTTGAATTTTTTTTTTTATTTTTTAATTCTCTATCGCCGCATATACTTGTTTTTTTTTTTTTGATTGGAGTTATTTCATTCTTCGAAATGCTATAAAAAATTTAGAGGAAGGCGTAGTGTTTTGCCCGCTGCCTCCAAAGACCTGTACCAATCTTGCTGATTTCCAATGGCACTATGTCTGATCGATTTGTTTCTTTAAACTATCCCAAGCTAACCTAGTGCGTTGGCAAACTTTATTTCAACCCTAACAAGGACGGACAGACGAATACCGCTCAATCGACTTCGCTATGCATAAGAACTCAGAATATATATATTTTATTGGGTCGGAAATGGAAATTGTAGAAATTACAAGCGGAATGACAGACTTGTATGTACCCTTTTCTAATTTTTGTTATGAAAAATATAATAAAAAAGCAAAAGGTACAGACAAATGTTTTACCGTTATCTTTTGCTGGTGACAAGCTGTTCGTCTCATCAAGTTTTATTTTACCGTTATGCTGTAACTCCTCATGTCATTAATAGCTTAGCAAACAGAACCTTTGGCTCTGTAATCTTGGGCAATAAAAGAAGAAGATAGGAACGAAATAGTGTTTTATTTTAATTTTGAGCATCACACAAGGCAGTTTGATCGCAAAAAAATTATAATTAATTTTTGCAAGGGTCTTTAAGACTAACATTAAATAAACAAAGCGTAACTTTTTCTGATCCGGTTTAGCGTGCTATATACATATCTATGTATAATATAAGTTCTCTCGTTCTTAAGTTTGGAAAAAATCAGAAATTTCATCAAAATAAAATTAAAATTAGTCATGTGACTAAAAGTTTAGTTGTCGCACGAGAAATATTTTTAGATATAAAGAAAAGAAGTCATCAATCGATTAAGGGGAGCAAAAGGAGACTAACTTGTGAAACTGCGGCTTTATTAGGCTAAGGAATTTCAGTATAAATTATAAGCAACAAAGCATACAATTTTCAGGTAAAACGTAACCTCTTTATATAGCTACAGTATATCTTACTCTACGTCTGGATTACACAAACTTGAAATTTTTGAAATGATAAAAAAAAAATGAAATAAAAAGATTGAAGGCCGTCCTTCACTTTAGAATTTATACATATTGCTCCAACACATTTTGATGTATCTCACAACTTAACTTCATTAATTGACTTTATGTTGAATAGTGATAGTTTAGCGACTTCTTCATCTTTCCAATTTGAATGTCCCTCAATTTCTCATCATGCTTCTTTATGTGCATCTTTTAATCTTAAGGTACTAAAATCTGATGATGTCATTTAATATCGTGATTATAGAAATATTGACTGGGATAATTTGCGCATATTCTTGTATAATTTTGACTCTTCTATTATTTTCGATTCCTGTGATGTTGATGAGCTGTGCTGCAATATTTCTCTACACTGTCCTTTGTACCAATTGTTAAGAAAAAAGTTAATCAAGAAAAGATAATTGGTTTAAATCAAGTAATATTGTGTTGGCCAGATCTTTAAGTGATATAGCTTTCTCAGCCTATAAACGTAAGAAGTCTACTGCTAATTGAAATTTTTTTTTGCAAATATCGAAACAAAGCCAAAAAATTATACGCAAAGAAAGAATTCGTTATTATTCATCATTGTTTAATGATCTTAATAATTTAGATATGTGGAGGCTGCTTAAAAACTCTGGTAATTTGGGTAATAGATTTTCTAATGTTGATCTAGATGTTAATATAATCAATTATTATTTTGCTAATGTTGGAAATACGAGTTCTGTTGATGAATGTAACTTGGATAATTTTAACTTTTCTAGAAACTCTTACTCATTTCGATGTGTTAACGAGATCGAGTTACTTGAAGCTTTTAATGAAGTGAAAACAAACTTTATCGGTACTGATGGCATCTCTATGAAGTTTTTTAAAGATGTGTTTCTTCATCTGTATGATACTCTTTTAATGAGATCAGAAATTCTAGTGATGTGGAAGCTTGCTCGTGTTGTTCGCATACTAAAAGTTATCGTTCTTAACGGTCCAGAAAATCTTAGGCCTATTTCAATTTTGCCAGTCCTTTCAAAAATATTAGAATACTTGATGAAAGATCAAATTCTTGAAGTTACACTTGCTAAAAGCTTTGAGTTTCAGCATGCATTTCGTGATGGGTATAATACAACTTCTTTGCTTCTCAACCTTACAGAAAAAATTAGAACCAGCTTTAATGATGACAAACTTAATGTGCTTGTACCCTTGGACATTTGATAATTTGAATCACATTAAAATGATTGAGAAACTTTTTTTATACTTTCTAAGTCTACCTTTAAACTTATATTTTCCTTCCTTACTGGACGGTCTCAATTTGTTTCCATTAACAGTTTGTGTTTTTATGTGCAATCTCTTGATTCTGGTGTTCCTCAGGGTTCAATCCTTGGTCCAATTTTTTTCATTCTTTACGCTAACGATCTACCAAATAGAATTAATTTTGCTGATGATGTTGTTTTATTTTTTACTCTCATCGTGACTTTTCAGATGTCTTGGAGAGTAATATAAATTTTAGTCTTCAGTGTGTATCAGATTGGACTAATGAAAATTGTCTATCTATTAATGCTTCCAAAACTAAGCGATGACTTTTAACCCGTCAAATCGTTCTAATCTAAATTTAGAGAGTTCTTTTAATGGAAGGATAATTGATTTTGTTGACCATTTTAGATGCTTTTACTTTTCTATAAAGTTATTAAAACTGGCAAGCCAACTACTTAATACGCAGCCCAAATTTTAATACGCAGCCCAAATTTTAATACGCAGAATCTCTTACTTCTTCTATCAAAGATCTTTTGCTATTAGAATTGCTCGGTGTTGGAATAAATTACCTTATGAATTACGTATGTTTTCTCTTTCGAACAATGTCTTTATACTTACATTGTTAGAGTACTTTTCCAGGGATAATACATAAATTATTAGAACACGCACTTTGATTTGTTTCTGCCTTTTGCACTTTTAACGTCTATTCATCACTAATTTGGTATTTCGTTAACAACATTACGGCTGGGGAGCCTTTTGAGGTTGTTAGAAAATTTTTTTTCTCTCAATATTATTTCGTTTTTATATTTACTTTTCTTTATTAAGACAAGTTTATTTATGACACCAAAGCATATCGGATATCTTTAAGAATACTGCTTTTCCCCATATTTGTTCTATTTGTTTCCGGGTTTTCCACTTTTTTCATAACTCAACTTGTCTCTCTGGTAACTAGTTGTAAGTTATTAATGCATTTTTATGCTCAGAAAACTTTTTGCTTTGTAATAAGAATTTTATAAGGCCCTTGTAGGCTTATTATTTTTACTTGAAATAATAAAAATAAAAAAAAATAATATAAAACTTCAAAGAGTATGAACAAGTAATATTGGTGTTATATTTTGAACAATAATAAGCACACAACAACAACTAAACAAAAACATATTTAAATTAAATGGAGGCCTGATCAATTCATTAGCAGGGCAAATGAAGTTTTGAATTTTGGTTTCGCGGCGCGCAGCGTTCTGGCCATGTTTGCTATTTGTATAAATACCCGCAGGGACCATCAGGGTTTCATGAAGAGATGTTAAAAATTTGAAGAAACCTAAAATATTTTTAGTTTCTAATTTTTGATAATAAAGCAAATTTATTTTTTTTTTTAATAAAACTCCAAAAAATATCATTTAATACAGCTGAATATCAACTAATTTATTAGTTATAAAACATTTTTATAAAATGGAATAATACTGTTTTTTGAAATTGGAACTTAATTGCTGTCTATCAATAAACAACTCTCATATTTATATTTCTAAACCTACCCAGTTGGACTTAAACAAAAAACTTCTGATTTTAACATACGAGAAATATTGAAGACATGAAAAATATCATAATATACACACAGAACATTTCGTATAAATCACCTAAACGAACACTTTTTTGACTCTTAAAGAAAATACAAATTATTTACACGACTATGAGTGGTTTTCTCAGCGGCATGGAACCTACGTATGAACATCAACGTGTAACATCAACATCATATCGTCACAGTCAGACTCAACGACTTCGTCGTCATCATCATCACAATCACTAGAGAGACATAATCTTCCAAATAAACATTCAAAACGAACGTATTCATCATTTTAGATACACACACATTTTGTTATAAAGCTTTACCATCAAGCAGATGTACACACTGCAACACACGTGTGTGTTCAAAATATACTTACATTCTTATTACGTACACTTGTGTACATGTACATAGTTTGTGACCATTGATTTCCTTTTAATAATATTTTACAAAATATTAAAATAAAAAATATTTTACTTAAAATTTATTTATTGGTTTTTTTTGTTCGAGCGAATACCTGAACAATAAATTGATATTCATTGCAGTTTTTTTAATTCTCATTATCATTATTATTATTATTATTATTATTATATTTTTTTTTGCTTTAAAAAAAGCCTAAATGTTAAGAATAATTATAAATTGAAGTTAATGTTCAATTGTACTCGTAGACGAAGTAATTGAAATTCATTTAATATGCCAGCGCCTTCAAGGTGATCTTTCTGCGCTTTTATATAAATAAAAAATATTTGTAAGAAATACTTATCTGCACATTTTCAAGTCAAATTAATTATGATTATATAGTACAAAGATAAAATGTCCCTCATTTCACCTATTTTCATGGTGTGATATATTGTTAAACTTGTGATACAATTTTTATCTATGTAGATCAACTGTGGAATTTTAAAATTTAAATCTTTTTCGTTTTAAATCTACGAATGTAATACATGCTTTTCATTTAATTTAGTTATTCAATAACATTATCTAAAAGACTTTGCTAAACATTATCACGTACATAAACATCGTTCCATCGAATACTCTACTGATAAATTCTTAACTTTATAAATGGTATTTATTTCATAAATAAGAATTTAAAGCTGTACAACTTAAAAAAACAAGATGTTATATCGTTAACTCCGCTAGAATGGCAAATATAAAATTAAAACTTAAAAAAACCCGAAAGGGATTCGAAAAAGAAGGATATCAATTCGACTAAATGTTGCTTTCTTATATTTGTGCCTCCATAACTCAGACATTTCTGGATCAATTTTGAAAATTTCTTTTTATTTGTAAGGTGATACTTACAGATTGGTCCCGTTTTAAAAACAGTTTATATTCCTAATGAACCGTAAAGGTCAATGTTCATCACTACAGCTCCCAACAGCAAAAAGTATGCAGAAGAAGTATGTCTAGTATAAAGACAAATATGAAATCTAATAAAAAATATGCATCAAAAATCAAAATAAATTGATAGAAGAGATTTGGAATTTATTGTTGGTATATACGTAGCCCCTTGTGTATAAAATCATAATAAAAACCTTTGGCTGCTTTTTAAGGCACATTTCAAGTATTTTCGATAACCGATAGACATGATATTACTTATTGGCTTGGAACTGAAATGAAATGTTTTTTTTAATCAATGTTTTGATTAAATTAAGACTGCGACTGGATGATTAAGGACTGCCATTTCTTTCTAAGTTTCATTGCAAACGATTAAGAATATTTTGTTAAAAAAATATATCTAAATGATAAATTCGGTACTGACATTTCGAAAAAAATTTCTCAACCAATCGTTTGGCGGGTATACAGCACCAAACCATATTGATTGTCGGAAATTTTACCTCCGCTAAATACAATCGAGTGACATTTTGTTTTATATTTTGTTAATAGATTTTGTAAGGAAGGAAAATTAAATTAAATATGTTTCCACCAGAAACTGTAATGCCTTCAAAATTTTAAATTATAAAAGCGACCCTGTTACTCTTTCAAAACATGCGTCGTCCTAGTGGAAATAAAATATGTTAGAGAATACACAAATTTATCTATAGCGTCTTTTTTTGTTAACATTTTCTATTATAGCAATCTAAATTTAGGTTTTAAGACATATTGTCAAGTGAAATTTACGAGAAAAATAGGTTAAGTTCGAGAACGTCCAGAAAAGCATGTGTGTACAGCAATTTAGTTTAATGTTTTGAACCGTAATTATCTTTATAACGGCGTTTTCAGCAAAATGGAACAAGTTGTATATTCCTTAAAAAATTTTTTGAACATACGAAAATACCTGATGATGTCTTTATTTTAACAGAAAGCTATATATAAAAAGCCAAACACAAAACTTCCAAATCCTTATTCTCCTCTTCAATTTTGTTTATTATTTTACCTGTTTATAGATATTTGTGAGCTTTAGTTCACTGCCTTTTTCTCATTTAAATCGGTTCAGTATTTAAGATATAAATGAACCCTTAAATTCCTGCCACTACATGTGCAAAAATAAACATGTATTTAAAACATGACTGTATACACAGTAGAGACAAAGAAAAAAGTGTTCAACAGGAAGCGAATTCTTGTTTATAAAATGACTTAACTTTTGAACGGTAATAATTAGACAATTTAATATTTCAAAAAATAATAATAAGAAGGCGAATTATACAATAAGACTGGAATTCTGGACACTTCTAAAGGACCGCTATAAGCTTAAAAGTATAGAACCTGACAATTTTAAATTAGTAAAAGAACTGCAAATATTTAGACTTGAATGTAATTAATAAAATTTAATCTTATCCGACTTTAAAAGTAGTTATCAATTCGTCTGAACATTACTTTTTTTAATAGTTGTGCCAGCGGTTGTGTTTCATTTCTAAAACAATCTCAACAATTTTTTCTTTATTTTAAAAGTTAATACCTGTAAGATTTATTACGTTTTAAAAATAGTTCAAGATTTTTAAAACTTAAGGGTGTCTCAATAAACACACAAGATTTTTATGACTATTTTCACCATTAAAAAATTAAAAAAAATAGCTCCCAAGAGCAGAAGTAATATAAAAATAAGTCTAGAAATTAAAGGGTTTCGTAATTGGCGACATAAATTGACTTATATGACCCCATCTCTCAAACCGTTTTATTCAAAAGCTTGAACATTAGAAAGAATATCTACTACTTAGTCTGGTACAATTAATTAAAATTATAAATTAAATTGATGTGGCCGAACTTTTGAAGTCGTTCTCTTTGATTTATTTATTAGTAGAAGAGTAATTGCGAGGAACGTGCATTGTTAAGTTTGCTGTAAGTGCTGTGTAAGTGGAGTTTCCAAAATTGATGTAAGTTCATCTTTGTGGCCCTATATTTTGAACCTTTGTATATATAGAATTTAAAATAAGATGCAATAGCGTATAGTCAGACATCATAACCAATGTCGTAACGTAAACTAAAAAATAGTTAAAAGATAGTTGAAGCTCTTATTGACAATTCATAACTAGGACAACAACTGCTTTCAGCTGATAAAATAAATACAACCATGTGTAATGGAACGTAGAGAAAATAATATGTCGATAATGTAGTTATCGATATATACTGTAATTAATTAAAAAGCTTATTAAACTAATAAAAAATAGATTATTTCTTTTAGAAATTGTAAAAAATTTACTGCTGTATTCATAGAAAATAAAATAACTATCAAATGTGTTTTATGACAAATTTTTCATACAAATCTGTCCTAAAATATATTTCAAATCTATTTTATTTTCTATGAATATGGCAGTTATTATTAATTTATAAAACAAGTTATTTGATAGAATTTTGGTCTTAAATCTAGTTTAGTGAAATAACTCTAATAAAAAAAAAAAACAAATATATATGGTGACAGAGAATTAAATAAAAAGAAAAACGTTAAGTATAAAAATTGCGCTCGCCCATATTTACCGAGTTGTGGGCCTCTCAACTTTTCATCAAAAGTACACATTTTTTTTAAGATGTCAATACGGCTTTTGATGTTTCAGAAAATAAAAAAAAATTGTTAAATAATTTACCCATTAAGAACCGATGATATTTTTTAGTTGTTGCTTTATTTCTTATTTTATTTATTAATTTAATAAATTTTGTCAAATTTTTATTCCAATAAATTCATTTATACATTTACAAACTACTTTACTTAATAGCGTATTATAAAAAAAAGGAAATAAAATAAAAAAAGTCTTTCGGCAACAATAAACAATATATATATAGCTTCGGCTGTGTGGCACGTAGAGCCGTCCTTTTGAAACCAAATGTTGCCAACATCATCCTTTTCAATTTTTTAAATGAAATGTATGCGTGCGGGTTTTCGGTGCCCCAAATGGGACAATTTTGCTTGTTTACATGCCCGCCAAGATTAAAATGAGCTTCAGCTGAAAAGATGATTTTTTGGCGAAATCGGCATCTTAATGTCGCAATATTTCCCAGCGTTGTTCGTTCATCGGAAGGATAAAACTAATTATCTGTCACACCAGACATGAAGTAAGCACTAGTTGGAAAAAACGTTAGATGGCGGACCCGTTATATTCTGACTTCTTATGCATAGCGAAGTCGATTGAGCAAAGTACGTCTGTCCGTCCGTGTTAGTGTTGCAAAGGCAAACTTGATTTCAAGAAACATTTTAATACGTTAATCGATCAGACATAGTGTCGAAAGAGGCGCTATTGGAAATCAGCAAGATCGGTCCATGTTATTAGGCACACCGAGCAAAACACCACGCCTACCTCTAAATTTTCCATATTATTTGGAACAATGAAGTTACTCTAATCAAAACAATAAGTACATGGGGCAATAGGGAATTAACAAATAAAGAAAAAGCTTTAGTTGAAAAAATTGGTGCTCGCCAATATTTTCCGGGTTGGGGACCTCTGAAATTTATAATTTTTTAAAATATCAATATGGGTATCATTTAAAAGGTTTTTGTGAGATGTTTGATTAAATAATAAAAAAAAATTTTAAAATGCTTAACCCATTAAGGGCTGAAGACATTTTTATGTAAAATTATGTATATGTGGTACTTAATTTTTTTTCTAGTTTTTTAATTCTCTGTCACCCCAGTTTATTGCAGTTACTTCACTAAACTAGATTTACATAGATGGTGAAGGGTTTATAAGATTCGGCATGGCTGAATATAGCACTCTTACTTGTTTTCTAATTTTTTTAATTCTCTATAACCCTAACCCCTCTATAACCTATAAACTAGATTTGCTCCCAGTTTTGTTCACCAAACACATATCTCTATCTTGTTTGGATTCGGTAAAAAGGAATGAAAATAGCAAAGATAATTAGAGGAGTATATTGTTTAGGATATAAAACTATTTTTTGTTTTGTGTATTTCAAAATAATGCAAATTGGCCATTAGCTTACCACTTCCCATTTTACGCTTTTCAATTAAATTGTTTAATGAAATCAGTCAGCTGTTATTTAAATGTATAAGTTAGTTGACGTTTAGTTAACTAGTGCCTCAATAGTGGATGTAAAATAATTCATCTGGCTAAACTTTTGAAGTCGGATTTTTTCCACGATTTATTTATTAATTTAAAAATCTGATGTTATCGTTCGTAGAAGAGTAATTGCAAAATCAAAGTTGATTTTAAATTTCGTGTCTCCGAAGGTTTCGTTTTAAACCTAAAAAAATTTATTTAATTCATTATTTTCAGAAAAAAATGATTTATACAAAAATGGTTGCAAAAATAATGTGTTGATGCGGTTCATTAATTTAATCATGTGTATACTTTTTTTATTCGTTGCTGCTTGTAAATTATAAGTTTTATTTTTGCGGGCGTAATTTGGTATATAAATGATTGCGAGCAAAATTATGAACTGTTTAATTACGCGTATTTATAAATGCGCACGTGCTGATTCGCTTGCCACATTTAAAATTTTCAGATTTTTTTTTCTTGAGTTGAAAGTATAATCGTCATTATTATTATTATTTTTTGTTTCTTTTGAAAATTTCGTGTGAATTTAATTGTATTTAAGTATCTAATTAAGAGATCAAAGTAAAAATGATTTCTTTGGGGGATCTAGCCGATCGTTATATTATTCTTATTATTGTGAATATTTGTTGTCGTATATTCAGAAATTTTCTGGTGAATTGCAAAGATGTAAGGGTGTATGCAGTTTTCTAAGGTGCTGACGAATTTCGTAAAACAAAACAAAAATACACATTGTAAAGTGACAAAAACAAAGTGTAGAAATTTGACTTCCTGTCTTAAATTTATACGAATTTTTACTGGATAAATAAGCGGCAAAAGTTTGAAAAGCAAAAAAATAAAAATAAAAATTGTTGTAGTTCTTACGTAATATTCGTAATGGATCAGCATTTACATAATTTGTTTTAAAACACTTAACTTGAGGTAGTGTAAAATTTCGAGTTGTTGTAGAAGGCACATTTAAGTTGAAATTTCTCACCATAAATTCCGAATAAATTAAGCCGTTCACCAAATTAACAAGCATCCATCGTCTACTTCCTAATGTCGGCAAAACAGTTGCACTAAGTCTTATAGATGATTTATATTTGGATTGCATGGTGTATTACCAAGGAAACATAAAAGAATCAGTTTCTAAACTGATTCAATACAGTTCTTCTAATAATCAATATAGAGATCCCACACAATAAATCCACACTCTAATATAAGGCTCACTAGGAATGTGTACACACTTTTAATAAAGTCTGTGTAAATTCCTTACCCAAACGTTTAATAAAGGCAACAGTACCGCGAGATTTATCTACCAGCATAAGAAAATGCTGCCTCTCGTAAGAGAGGCTTAAAAATCACTATTGCTTGTAACTTTTTAAGTGAACAGTCATTAGATTTATATTGGGCCAGTAACCTTTTTCAAAAATATTATTGTAAATTAGAAAAATCTTTAGATTCTAATAGCAATCTATTACGCTTGGAGAGTCATTAATTAAGAGGGAAAACTAAATAGGATCCAAGTGACTTCACTGAGGCACTTCGGATATCACAACAATAATTTTGGAAGTAACATTGTTCAAAATTACATATCGTTTTCAATCTTTTAAGTATGATTTTATACAGTTCAATTTAATTAAGAAGATCCCGATAAGATGAAGTTTTATTAGCAGTAAAATATGATTTGTCAAAGGCTTTAATAAAACCCGTATAAATAACAAAAGTAGGTGGTTTATAATTGTTGTGAAAGGCAATAGAAACTTTAATCCATAATTCAACCTCAGAGAAGATACTGCGTAGCACCAGGGTAAATTGCGCTCTACTAACCTATTTGTTAGTAGACTTACCGAAAATAGCCATTATACAGCCGCATATTGCAAGCGAAAATATCTGCCAGAAGAGCCAAGACCAGTAAATGCACAATATAATATCACATAGGGCCATACGTAAAAGTAATAACAGTAAAGCGGCAATTATATCTCTGAACGCTAAACGAACATGGTCCAGAAATGCTGGGAAACCTTAAGTCGAATGGCCAGTTTCATTTGTTTCTCAAGTAAATAAGCCAAAAAAAAACTTCAGTAAATTTCGCAGTACTAGTAAAATGTTTCCACCCGGTAAAAAATAATGTATGTCATTCTTATCGAACGGCATCTTATTTACATCCAAAAAAGCTAATACACATTTTCTTGATTTTGTAAGTTATTTTTAAAATACTTTTTTAAACAGCATGTTGAACTACTCCTTAGATTTAAATTTTTCCTAACATGACTACAAGAATTAGAAAAAAAACTTAAAAATAAATTTTCATCAGAGAAACATTTTAGCATTTAGAAACCTATTTAAAAACGAACAATATGCCCTCAATGACATACCAATGTAAAATTCATAGGTTTTTCACCCGAATTTGCACCACTTTATTCTTATAGATGTGGTGTTTTAATTACATCTTTTTCCTCACTTTTTTTACTGGGATTGAACAAAATGTCTATAATTTCCGGTGAAGCTGCATTTTTGAATCATGTGGCTGTAGCAACCAAAATAACCTCACCACATTATTAGAAGGGAAAATAAATAAATAAATAAAAAGATATTTAAGGATATCAAAATCACCGAAAATACGAGACTCTTTTCCTTGGACATAAAGGATCTATGTACAGCAATACTACCGCAAGAAACTTTAACTATCCTATGTAACATACGCCAATCAATACACTAACGAAATAACAAATATTGCAAATACGATATCAAAACAAAACTACTTTAGATTCAACAATCCCTTCTATAAACTACCTGATAGACTTGGTACGGGAAGCTCTACATCAGCAATTTTCACAGATATTTTCATGCAACATTTAGACCAACTAACAATAATTCATTACTACAGACACGTAGACAATATAATGTGCATCCTAGAAATAGACAATGTCGAAGAAGTTCTAACAGAATTAAACACTATACGTAACGAACTCACATACACAATGGAAAAGGAACATGACAGAACTTTACATTATTTTTTCATACCAATAACACGAGGAATTGACGCCTTGAATTTTGACATCTATAGAAAACAAACCACGACAGACACAGCTATCGACAATTCCTCAAACCGTCCTACCCAACACAAATTCGCAGCATTTAGACATATGATTAACAGACTTAAAATAGTCCAACTTGCTCCAGATAAATAGAACATAGAACTCGACACAACTTACACTAAAGTTAAAAATAACGTTTACAACCCCACTACCATCAATAAACTACTCAGACAATACAACACCAAACATTTTTAGTTGCACAGGACCAGAAGTTTATAGATTAGTTAACCTTTTTCAGAAAGAATGTTTACTGACAACACTAAAAAGGAGCAACACTCTACGAAACAATCTTAATACGTCAACAGAAACAACTGATAAATATGTTACTAGACGAACATTGAAAACAAGGCACAGAACACATACGATCATACGAATGGAAAAGGGAAGACTCCAACTTCGCAGTACACCTTAAACATATGGACACAGAACAAGGGAAATAGATGAATGTATGACATTAAAAGGGACGAAGACTAGACATTCTTGAAAACATGGAAATCTGCATAACACGAACATTTAACGCAGACGTCATTATCGAACAGGTAAACACAACCTCAAACACAATTTTTGCACCACTAAAACTGTCAAAGGAGAAACACCCACAGATGGTCACACTTACCTATCTAATAATAAATTGTACACCCCCAACAAATATAACAGATATCAAGCATTCTACCTATATAATACTATTTTAATGGACAAAATTACGTGAACCCACCATCCTTTTTAAAACAAATACCTAACAGTATCTTTTCAGTACTAATAGAAGCGTGGCTTGAAAATGATGTTCGCACATCGAAAGCCCTCGCAAAACGTACCAAACAAACAGCCAGGGACGTCGGTTTTCACCGAATGGGTTGATTAAGTTACGTTACAAATCTTTTGATAGCAAATTAATTTTTTAGAAAATTAAATCCAGATCTTTGCTAAACAACTCTCATAGGGAAAATTAAAAACTTTATTTTTCAAGATGACTTATCTATGGGTAGGTTAATATTCGGTAGTTATATATATATATGTAAGAGTGGGTTCAAAATAGAAAAAAAGGCCTGAGGCTCAACAGATATATATCCCCACACGCAGTAATATTAATGTAGATAAAAGAGCATATTGGCATTAGGGAGAACAAAGCAGAAACGTTTTTGTAAAAAGGCGATTAGTCGCTACGTTTTGCCGACCACAACCCAGAATAACTTCACTGAACGGAACGATTAGACTTCAAGACTCTAAAAAGATGTCAAGATGTCTAAACAGCCAGGTTCGAATAGTGCCTAAAGAATTCGCAAGCAGTAATGTTACTTAGAGACAACCGAAATACCATGAGCGGGAGCGTTAGTGTGAGGGTGACCGGCAGCAGCATACTGAAAGCGGATGCCGTGAGTAACCTCAGCTAATAAATGCTAGCAACAACTCAAACCTCTATGTTTAAAGAGGAAATTAACAATTATAAATGTACAAGTCACTAATCTGTGCTGGCTCGAGCGTCAACGATTAAGAAAAAGGTCGATATTCTACGTCAATCTTTTGTCAAAAAAAAACTCAAAAAGTTTGCGGTCTAAAAAGGGATCCCTTTCTAAAGTATGCTGAAATGCAGAACCCGTTTAAAGTAGATACCAAGATTTTATGACTTAATTAAGTCTTATTATAGGACATTTTTTTAAAAGAGTAGTTTGCCATTATAAGTCAAAAATCCATTTATACCATTCTCAATAATCTAAATGTTATGTTTTTCAATTTAATATGTAGACTGTCCGAGCAAAAAATTGGACATTACCTTAAAAAGTACTTGCCATATAATGACTTACTTTTGTGATTGCCATATTTTGTTACTCGCTTACAAAACACATTACACATTAGTTTCCAAAAAAGGTAGTAGTAATGGAACTAGTTCTTTATGTTAAAAGAAACTACCGTACTAATTGTACTCATTATTTCCTACAATAATTAATTTAATCGATTCTTAGTAATTGATTATTAAAGTCTCATGCCTTGTTAAAATCATTAAGTTGGCAATCTAGTTGAGAAGTACTTCTGCCAAAAATGCTCCTTTTCAAAAAATTTTTATTGCGGTGTAGTGTCAGTAGAATAAATAATATTAATAAAACAATCAGAGACGAAAACTGTATTGGAAAAATTCCTTTATTTCGTTAATATTTGCTTCGGATTAAATAAATATGTTTCATTATGTCTAAGCAACAGCAATATCTTAAAAAACTGTGAACTGTTCACTAGTTATGCTGAATATTGGAATGTTTCCATTCAAAACAAATATTCCAATTAACATTTTAATAAGTAAACAAACATACGAAAAATGAAGACAAGTAAATTATAAAATCCATAAGATAAATATTTTCAACAATTTTTAAAATAAAAAAATAAAAAACTTTGAGTCAACAATCAAAAATTCATTTACATTTAAGACAAACAGAAATTAATGTTCTGAATTAAACTAAAGGGGAACGAACGAAAATGTAAGAAAATGATAATTACAATTAATTAACACTGTAGAAACACTGATTTAGCATAATTTGTGGCAAACACTTAATGTATTGTTAAGCTCCATACAAAAACATTCATGACTTGGAACAAGAACAGACATCTACACACATTCATAAAATACAAATATTTAATTCATTAATTCAAGTTCCAGATCGCTTAAGACGGAAACATAATGCCACCTCATCATTATCGTTGTAATCGACATACGGACACGTCTGAGTGAGTTGCCATATACAACAGTAAGAATAACAAAAACTGCTGTTGAACACCATCGCCACCAACAGTAAGAACAACAACTAAATCAAAAAATACATTTAGAAAAAAAAGCTTAACATGTCAATATAAGCATAAGCAAGCAAAGAAGACAAAGCTTCTTGAATACCAACACCAACAATAACAAAAAGAACTCCAACAAGAGGCAACAATGAAAAGTTGTCGATAAGAATGAAAAATGTGATGTCTCAAATAACAGTAGTGCATGGTGTTTTAAGCAACAACTGCATCAAAAAAAGGCGTAGCCCCCTTTTTTATTTTAAATTATAACGTGTCATCATTGTTTGTTTTACCACCTTTTTGGTTTTGTCCATCCAAAAATATTTTTCTGAATGTGTACATCTATGACTTTTAGTACGTGCGTTTTAAGAAACTAAATTGTTGTGTTAATATTTTTTGGGAAAATTAAGTAAAACTTAGACAGATTAATATTAAATTGATGCTAACTAAATGGCAAAGAAATTAACTTCTGAGTTAAAACTTTCAAGCTTTATGACACGTTTGGGTTTAATTTGACGTTCTTTCTTTTGACTGCACATTTAACAGATATGTCAGATTTACTCATATATCCAGCGTAAGCTGCCTTATTGCACAGATACGCTTGTTGGCATCTACATTTAACATTCGCATATCTGTCACCTATAGATGTGAAGTAGCACCTGGTATTTGCAATAAATTTACATGAGAATGGCATCGGCTCTTAATGGGTTAAGCATTTCTTGAAAAACTTTATAATTTAGTAAAATATCCCTTCAAAAGCTTTTTAATGATAAACATATTGATACCTTGAAAAATATGATGCACAAACATACTTTTCTATACAAACTAGATTTTTTCCTAGTGATATGAAATAATTAGAGACAGGCGTGGTGTTTTGCCTGCTGGCTGAAAGGTCATGGACCGATCATACTAATTTTCATTAGCAAAATTTTCGAAACTATGTTTCATTGATTGGAATATATAAATTTTTTCTAACTCATCTAGTGCCGTAGCAAAGTTGATTTCAACCCGAACATGGACAGACGAACAGAAGGACATTGCTCTATCAACTTCTCTATGCATAAGAACTCAGAATATATATACTTTATGCGGTCGGATATAGATATTGTAAAAATTACAAATGAAATGACAAACTTAGATTTACGCTTCTTCCACTACAGATGAGAGATATAAGTTCTAGGCTCGACAACATTGGCTGTGGAGTACTTTTACAAGTTATAAGCCTTTATGTTAAACAACTTATGAATGAATTTAAATCACGTCATAACCTAAGAAAACAATAACATGGATGAAATGACTGGTTTAATGGATGGATCAATGTTAAGTTGTAAACTTGACTTGGCCTGGACAAACATACGTAACTGAAAACAGTAACTAAAATCCATACTGTATTGTAAATGTGTGTTTTCCTTATTATTTTTCTGTATTTTTGTATTTTGTTGATTTATATTTACATTTTATTTTTTTAGTTGTTTCAAAGTGGTCTCCTATTTTACATGTGCCATGATGAGAGAAGGAACGATAAATTAAGGTTTGTTATAATGATGACGATGATATTAGTTGGAATGGTTAAGCCACTACAACAACATATGTTTAACATTATTTCATTTTGTCCATTTCAATAATAGTTCTCAAAGTTTTATTAGTTAGGATGACTTGTAGGTAGACATAATCATCATCATACTTAAAACATTTGTTCAAGAAATTAACATAATAATATACGCAGTTAAAACAGTTTTGTCGTTTCCGGTGTTGTCACTGTTCCTTTTTTATTGCAGAAAACTGCAAAAAGGTTTTGTGTAATTTGCTTTAAATTTTCGTAAGAATATGTTTGTTCACAAGATTCGCAATGTAATTAAATGTTAAGCTATAAACCTAAAATTTAAAAATAAGGTAAATAACGGAACTAAATGTGGTATCTCTGCTTCAAAAGCACTGATTCAACTTTACGCTGCAATTATCGAAAATCTGATACTAATACGAGTACCAATATTTTTCTTATTGCCAATTGAAAGAAGCAGAGTTCGAAGAAATTGGCAAATACAGAGATCACCCAATCAACTTGGAAGACTTATTTAAACTCCACAATTTGTTTATTCTCTAAAAAAGAAAACTTTAAAATGTCAATCGTACAGGCGATCCTGCGAACCTCGTGTGGGAGATGGGCAGCAAAAAGTCTATTTTATTCTAAATACATCAACAGCTACGATTTAGGTACCATCTGTAAACGTTGAAGCAGCAGTTACGCATAGAGATAATCTTGATATTGATAATCTAGTTAAATAATCTTAATATTCAAAAGGCAATCGCCAATTTAAACGCAAAAAAGCGTCTAAAGTTGGCAAAAGCAATAATAAAATGTTCATAGAACTATCGTTATAACCGTTATCGTAAATACCGTACAGCGCAAAAAGAAACCCATATTTGTAAATATAACACAAAGAGTAGGATCATGCAGGCTAAAACAATTTTAGAAACTTGTAATAAACAAGGATGTATTCCGTATCATCAATTCGGATTCAGAAGACAACATTACCAATTGAACAAATACATAGAATAGTGCATGTGTTAATGAAAGCTTTCGAGAAAAAATATTGTTCATAGTTTTTCATCGACGTTTTTTGAGCATTTAGTATGATATTCCAATAAGGTTTATGATTTAAAGTTAAATAACACTTGCCCTGTATTACTATCAGCTATTTAACTGTTCGAAAATTTATAAAAACAAAAAGACCTCAGGCGATTGAAGTGGTAGTTCCTCAAGGCAGTATCTTGGGACACATTTTGTACTTGTTGTAAACATCTGATAATTTAACTGGAATTATTATCCACACGTCGATTTAACTGAAATTATAATCCACTAACAACACAATTTTTTTCATCATTGAAAACAGCCCCGTTTTACCATCCAGATATTTGCAGTACCAGTAAGAATCAAGTTTAATGAGAAAAATGTACATATATAACGTACGTGCGCTCTTTTTAGGAACTCCCTATTCGATTAAATAGTCCAATACTCGGAAATTAAATACGTTGGTATACATATCGATAGACGGTTGACTTTTAAGGCCATAGAAAAGAAACTGAAGCTGATAAAATTAGAGGCAGTACACATAAACCTTCTCATTGGCAAAACCTCAACACTTAGACTACATTGCAGTCTTCTACTTTATAATCCGAATCTGAAACCATTTAAAGGTATTTCGCTAATGGGATACTGTATACACTTTAAACTTAGAAAAATGCAAAGGCGCCAAAACATCACATTTCAAATTAAGAAATAATTTTCAAATTCGTTTTAGAAATTATTGAGTCCTGCGGGCTCAAATATAATATTTAAAAGAATTAAAATTTAAAGGCAGGCATATTATTTTACCGGCTGCCTCGAAGAACATGGGCCGATCTTGCTAGTTTTCAGTATAAAAACTTTCGAAAACTACGTCTTATCGATTGACGTATTTAAGTTTTCTCCAGCTCATCTAGTGCCTTGACAATGCTGATTTCAACACTAACACCGACGGACAGACGGACGTCGCTATTCATAAGTACTCAATATTAATAAATAAAAGTTCTGTTTATAATCTTCAAATATATTAAAGGCCTTGCTGATAACTACGAAGTGATGTTAGAAATATAGATTGCGACATCACATTACTGCGAATTCTTATAAGAGCCGACTTCCTTCAAGCCTACTTTACGGGGTCGAAAATGGATATTGTAAAAATGACAAGCGGAATGACAAAATTAGATACACCTTTTTCCACCTGCATCCCAGCAGTACCGAGTAAAACTTTTTACTTCCAATTTAACATTTACTTTTACAACATTAAATTAAAATTTTTAAATAAGCGCTACATATTTTTTTCCTTTATCACAGCTACTTAAATAATGACTCCATCTCCCTTCTCTATTCACGGGCTGCGTATTGAAATAAATCCTTAAGAAAACATCTAAAATAACTCAATTGTTATATAATAATTCCTTTGTTAAAGATTAAACGCTACTTAATGAAATATTTGGTAGGTTCTATAAAATCAAAAAATGTATCACATTTTAAAAGGTTCCCACAAGGAAAAACGGTTTATGGTCCAGAATTATTACAAAAACAATGGTGAAAACACTAAAGATTAAACAGACAGTCATAATAAGCAAATGAAACAAAATTGTATTTATTTTAAAATAAAAACGAAACAAAATAAAATAAAATAAATGTAAGAAATCTAAAGATTTTATGCCTGATTGGATTTGGGTTATTTCGAATCAAAAGTCTTAACTCTACGAAATAATGTACCCACAATATTCACTGTGACTATGTGTCAACGATGTCAATATCGATAATTTTTTTAGAAGACATACTTATGAATATTTTTGTATCTTTTTCTCTTTTGACAATTTCAAAACCAGTAGCAAACTAAAAAGACACTGTATTTTATGTTAATGGATTTGGTTTGTGTGAGGTTTGATAATGCTTTTCTTCTTTTTTTTTGTATTTTATATTGTTTTATTTTATTTCTTTAATCATTATTACAGATACATTTTTATATACTTTTGTTGAAGTTGTTTTTGTTTTTTCTGTTTTGTTTCTGATAAATTTTGTATCTTGATATTTTGTATAAGTGTATGAGTTTGAGGGTGTATCTGAGCATTTATAACAAAAAAAAAATGAAAAAATCACAAGAGAAAACAAATTTTTATTATTAAAACAAAATACACATTAAGATTTAAACAATAGGATTTTATTTTTATACATTATGCTGTCCACGGGATTTAAACAGGTATTATTTTACCCAACGGTTATATCTGTCGTAATTTCGACGTCTGCTAATGCTTTGTATTGTTCGGGATTTTTATTTCTTACTGAAAAAAACAGCTTAAGCATTATGGATTCTACGTGTTGTCGTCGCTGTTGTCAACTCATTTGAAATTGGATCAGATATTTAAAGTGAAAAGCAGACATAAACACTTTTAATGGCATTTTGTAAAATTTTAACTGATCGTATTGTCATTGATTTCAAATGCAACTTTAATATTTTAATATAACTTATTATATTTTATACTTCTTAAGGTACGCGACTGTTATTTTTCACTTACTATAAAACACTCAATAGTCAGTACGTAGATTATGCAAATAAATATAGAATTTACTTCTAAAACATATCAGGACTCTATCAAGATAATATGTCAGCCCATATTTGAGATGAATAAAACTAAATACAAGCAAAAATTTTTAGTCAGAATAAAAAATTTATAAAAAATTATATAAATTAATACGTAAAATAATACAGCTTATGTGGAGAGTTTATAAATTAAAATATTTAAATATGATTATGTATTCATGTCACCTTTTTTTGCACGTATGCATTTTTCCTTTTACAATCCGAGCATAAATGCCCAATTGACGTTTTCAAATACAATAATTCAATAGATGCAACATTCACAATTAAATAAAGAAAAAAGTATATTTAAAATGATTTACGTTGAAAGGGCGTTGTGAACTGAAAGACTGTTCTAAGAACTGCGAAAAACTAGGTTTTAGACGAAAACACTAATCGAAAGGTAATCAAGAATTTATTTAATCGCAATAAATTAGAAAGTTATTTTCACTTTTATTTATTTATATATTTATTCAATTCATTGTATTTGCTGTACAACAAAACTAAGTGTTATAATTATCATACAGGAAATAATTACCTTACAACATTAAATGATTGACATCATATACTCAATTCATATGTATGTAAGTATATAACAATATTATCAAAAATAACGAAAAACAAAACAAGTTCGGCTAAACCAAATATTCATAATATAAGTAAATCTAATGGGTTAAGCATTCTTACAAATTTTAATATTTTCTTAAAGATCTCTTCCAAAGCTTTTATATGATACCTATATTAATATTTTAAAATATTTTAAAAATTCAGAGGCCCGTAACTCGGAAAATATGGGCGCGAATTTCTCTATCACCCCACATATTTGTTTTTTTGATTGGAGTTACTTCACTAAACTAGATTTATTCAAAATATGGAAAAATTAGAGGCAGAGGTGGTGTTTTTTCCGCTGCCTCGAAGGTCGTGGACCGATCTTGATAATTTTTCAGTAGCAAAATTTTCGAAACTACGATTAATGAATTGGCGTATTTAAATTTTATCTAGCTCTAGTGACTTAGCAAAGTTGATTCAACCGAACACCGACCGACGCAGCTTAATCGACTTCACTGTGCATAAGAGCTCAGAACATATATACATTCTGGGGTCGGAAATAGATATTGCAGAAATTACCCACGGAATGACAAACTTAGATATATTCGTTTTCCACCTACAGTGAAGGACAAAAAAACAGGTGCAAGACCTTGTTAAATTTTCTCTCCATTCCAAACAATATAATTATAAATTTTGGGATACATTAAAATTTCCCCGGATTCACTAGCCCATATGTAGATTCTGTTGAAGTCATAAGTCAGATCTGATATGCCTGATGCTGCTATGCTGGGCTACTTAAAATAAGTTTCACTAAGTGTAAGTGTAGTTAATTATATATCTAGTAAAAGAGTTAATCTATCTGACCATCGATCGTTAACAAAAACGGATTGTGTTCTATTTGAAAGATCATCTTATATTTCTGTTTGATGTGTTCGTTAATCTAAGAAAATGTTTCAGTTTACCAATAAGTATATTATAGTCTACCATATCGAAACCTTAGAATGGTGCAAAAGCAGTAGAAAATGTGTATATCCATTATCCAATACTGGAAAGCAAATTGCAAGAATTGATATACACGATCATCTATATCTATAGATATAATAAAACTGTAAATATTTTTTTAATATTATGAAATTGTTTAGATAGTAATCGATATGGAACACCTATTTTTTAATTTTTGTCTGTCTTTGTGTCTGTGTTCGCATCACGTAAAAACTACTAGATGGATTTGAACAAAGTTTTGTAAGGAGGTCCCTTAGAACCTTGATTCCGATATAGAAAACTTTTTTCGTAACAATAGGTCATTTCGTGTAGAAATAGAGATACAAGTGTGAAAGTACCCAATTTTACCGGTATAATGGTACTAAAACAGTTGTCTGCACATTTTATATTTGCAAATGGAAAATTGTTCACTGTCTACAGAACTCTGGAATAAATATTTAAAACACACATTTTTCGAAATTTGAATTTTAAGAAAATTAGATATGACACTCAGACGAAGTGGTGTCGTGGGCACTGCTAGTTTCTTTACAAAAAATATTTCTTTCGATAAAAAATACAAGGTGGCTACAGGTCTTATTCGCTATTCGATTTATGTACTGGCACAATTTTTGCAAGTTTCTAGTTTAGTTCTTAGTTTATTTTTCGTTGTTCCTATATATACTCGTACCTTATTACAAATCTCATTACCCTTTCCGCTACATGGAATCTTATAGACTAAATTTCATAATTCTTGAATTGGTATATTTACTTTAGTTTTGCTAAATAACCTTTTTAATATGTAGTGGTTTTTGTATGCAATTTTATATTTATTACAATCAAAAATTTTTGATTTCACTTACCGTTCTGATATTCCTGGTACATAAATTAAAGACTTATAAATCATTGGCTCAACTTTATGTCTTGTATTTATAGTATAAGAAATAATTTTTGTACTTTGTATTTGTTATAAATTTTTTTTAAATATCTAAAAAAATTAATAACGAAAAATTTATCGTACAAAGCATCGTTAAAAACAGCAACAGAAGCCAATTCAAGTTCTGGAAGCGAAAAGTAGGACTGCACTCGGTGATAGGGTTGTCAGATTCTCTTTGACGAAATTCGCCAAAATCAATGTCAAAAATCTCCAAAACAATTTTTTGATAGTTTAGTTTTTATATATTTATCAATTAAAAATATTTTTGGTTAAAAAAATTAAATTTCATGAAAATAGCGATAATTTTCCACAAATAGAAGAAAATCGCCAAAAAATAAACACATATATAATTTATGTTTTATTTTAAAAACTATAAATAATTAGATTATTTTCTATTTTATTAAGCTTTGGGTCCTTATATTTTTTTATTAATATTTTATTTCAATATTTCGGTACTTTCTGCGTACCTTCTTCAGGAAACAAAATTAATATATCCTGAAGAATAATAATAATTAATATTTCCTGAAGAAGGTACCCAGAAAGTACCGAAATATTGAAATAAAATATTAATAAAAAAATATAAGGACCCAAAGCTTAATAAAATAGAAAATAATTTAATAAAAAAGGGTCAAATAATCATTATTAAACTAATAAATAATTAGTGAACACATGAATGGTACAACGTTTCTATAAACTATTTAGAATGCATCAAGTGTCTATTGCTACGAGGGCTGCTATATATATTTTGGCCTAATAGTGAAAATGCGAATATCTATAATCAAAAATGGTTTTATTGTTTTTCAAAGTATTCTCCAGCATGATTTATACACTTTTGCATGCGCTCAAACCAGTTGTCGAAGCACTTTTTCCACTCCGATTGAGACACCTCTAAAACATGGTTTTTGAACACTTCAACAGCTTCTTCTGGCGACGAAAATCGTTGACCACGCATTTTGTTCTTGATATGCGGAAACAAGAAGAAGTCATTAGGTGCCAAGTCAGGGCTATACGGCGGATGACCCATTCGACGTTGTGGCCGGTCAAAAACGCTCTGGTTTGAGCCGATGTGTGAGAGCTCGCATTGTCATGGTGAACAATGATTCATCTTCTCTTGTTGGTTTTTGCGAATTTCTCCGATGACTTCAGGCAAACAAATTGTAGTGTACCACTCAGAAGTGACCGTCCTACGTTTCTCAAGCGGAACAGTCGCCACATCACCAGTTTTGCCGAAGAAACAGGCGACCATTTGCATCGAAGTGCTTCTTCCACGAACAATTTTTGTTGGATTTTGCTCGTCTTTGAAGACCCACACGGTCGATTGTTGTTTCGTTTCGGGCTCATACGCATAGATGCATGATTCGTCACCTGTGACGATCTTATAAACGTCTTTTGAAGCACCGCAATCGTATTTTTGCAACATTTCTTTGCACCAATCGACACGAGCCTTTTTTTGAGCGACTTTCAAATTGTGTGGGATCCAACAAGAACAAACCTTTTTTACGCCCAGGTGTTCATGCGGTGTCGAATGTATGCTGGTGGAAGAAATGTTCAAGGATGTCTCTATCTCTCGGTATGTCGCATGTCGATCTTGCATTATGAGTTCTCGCACGGCATCAATGTTCTCTGGCACAACAGTCGTTTTTGGACGATCTTCACGGAACTCGTCTTTGAGCGAGCTTCGGCCACGATTAAATTCATTATACCAATTTTTCACAGTGCATAGGATGGTGCTTCATTGCCATACAAAAATTTAAGTTCATCAATGCACTCTTGTCGTGATAATCCACGTCGAAAGTTGTGAAAAATGATGACACGAAAATGTTCACGAGTTAATTCCATTTTTTTCTATATTAAGTTTTTCAAGTCACTGTAAACAACACAAATAATGGTCGTACGTCAAAACGTTTTGAGTACGGTTATGCTTAAAAATGACAAACTTTCCAATGGAAATGTCAGATTGCACTTGGCAGCACTCAGTGTTGCCAGGCCAGAAATATATATAGCACCCCTCGTATTAATTTCCAATAGAAAAATGTGTATAAATAAATCTACGGTTGGGTGTTATTAACAGATATTCAATTCTTTAGATTTAAACATTTTAAAACTTTTTCTTTAAAAAACATTAGATTCACGAAGACAGCAACTTGCTGCCATTCACTACTAAAATCTTTTAATGCCATTGTTACCCATCTCAACATCTTTTTTGGAATAATTAATAAAAAAAGAAATGTTTAAAACTGAAATAAAAGAAGCTGCTATTATTTGAGATTGAAATGTAGTCATTAGTTGAGTGATGCTATTCGATCATATTCCCATTTAAAAAATATTTTACATTTACATTAATTTATTTTGTTAAGCTGACTTTTTCTTTAAACAATCCTGACGGTTTCTTAAGTAGCAACAACTCAAAGTCTTTTATTATTATTTCAATCTTTTCACCGGCCATTATGTGTCTCTGTGTAATTAAAGTTCCGCTGAGGAATTTTGTTTTAATCGGTTTATACTTATTGTACTCCTGTGTCGTCTTTTTCTATTTAAGCATTTTCGATTAAAGCCAAATTTATCTTGGTTACTAATGTTTATTTGATTTACATTAATTTCGTTGCGAAGAGCTTAGAAAACGTTTAGGTGTTTGTAACTATTTGCATAATGTTTAGTTCAATATGATTATTAAATCAGTTTAGTAAATTTTATTACGTCTATAGATTTGTTAATGATAATGTAGGTGGTATACGGAAGCAGTCTTAGAAACCCTTAGATATTTTTAAGCTGTTCCGTTGAAAACTACTAGTAAAACTTGAAGCCTTATTAAACTGTATTTATTCGCGTGTTGTGGTCTAACGTAATGAAAAGAGTTCTCACAGCAATTTCAATTACCCGACTTGGTAAAGGAAAAGGATTCTATACCTATTGCGGTAGGTAGTGGTTGAGGTTTTATGAGTTTCTGCTTCCCAACTTCTCATCCGAGATTTATTTCCTTGCAGGAGTAATGATGTAAGCTTGATCATACATATAACTTGGAGTATAACTTGGCAGTATTTTGTAAAAACTTAACAAAAAGTCGTTGTTTGACCAACAAAAAGTTTTCTTTCGTCAAGGCAAATACTTACAATTTGAGCTGAAACGCTTTTCGCACACCTCCTTGTTCAAGTTTCGCCATTATAGACTGTTTGACTTTGCAACATCGTGAGGCGCAGGTCCTAAGAAAGTAAGAGAATAAATTTAAATGAAATATATTTCTTTACTGTGCAAAGACTTTTGACCCTTTCCTCGTAGGACTGAAATTCTATTAATAAATTTTAAACAACTAGAAAGATCATAACTTTTTTTTTTAATTCAAACAATAGTCATAACATGCATATGTTCATGCTATTGCCTCTATGCCCTGGCCATTAAAGTCGCAGTTTACCGTGTTTTATTTTCATTTTTAAGTCTGATAAAAAATTTAATGAGAGTCACTATTCTTTTCAATATATTAAGTTGTATTTTATATTCGTCTGTACGTATTTTAAATGAACCTGAACTGAATGAAAGGGATCTTATGTTTGTGGAGTCTTCCGTTTTCCATTGTTTTCGTATTTTATTTGTTGCTACTGCTTGCGTCGGCTGTTGGTGTTTTGTGTTGCTTTATCTTGTTGCTGTTGATTTTGTGACCAAAACAATTTGTACATTGTTATTATTATGAATACTTTATACAATGAATTATGATCTTTACGACATAATATACGTTTTGTCTCTTCATATCTAAAAGAAACTTTAAGAAAATAAAACAAAACTAACTTCCACAAACATAAATAAATGAATTTTTAAACAGCAAGTTGCTAAGACACCAACAACAAACAAATGCTAACGTTAACAATTTGATTATAAGTCTTTTATATATGTAGCTGCTACGATTTGTTGCCTTTTGTAGTTTTAAAAGAAAAAGACTTTGTTGGTGGTCACTGAGACTGGTATCTTCAATCCTCATTCATCCACACCAAATAGAATTTTTTTTTTGCTATTTACCGAGGGCAACTATAGCGCTTTTGTTAATTTTTTGTAATTTGAAAAGTTTCTATTAAACACTTTTTTCACATTCACTCAATAATAATGTTTTCTCTTTTTTGTATATTTGAAATGCTTCTGTTTGAATATGAGCATTATAATGGAAACTTAATACGTTTAATGATGATTTGATTTCACTTTTTCAGAGCAAATAAATTTTTCAGTAAATCAAACCGACAAACAAGTAGGCTGACATTCTGAATTAAGTTGTTTGAAAATATAAAAATATGTGTCGGATATATATTAGAAATATTTCGTAGATAATTGTGAACATACGCATACCAACAACGTTTTATGTTTGTAAACACGGATACCAGGATTGACGGTTTGAAGAGAAATAAAGACCTACGAGTATTAACGCTTGGAAAATTTAATCTTGATCGAATTGTTATAAAGAAAAGTCTAGAAGGGGCAGTTAACTTTTTACACATAGTTTATGCATCAAAGGATGCATATCCACAAAAAAAATTTTGCAACTAATAGGTAGAATTAATTTTAAAACATTTAATGCTTCTATGCTGTAGACCTAGAAGCACATATTTGAGCCGGTGGTAAAGTCTCACAAATCTGATTTATAATTTATGGAGACACGGAAGTCGCATATAAAGTCGGTTTAGTCATTTAGCCGTGATTAACGCACGCACAAACACACAATCCAACTAACAAAGAGGGTTAAATTTGCAAATAACAATAGTCATATAATTCTATAGTTCTTTATTTTATATTTTTTCTGGCTTGAGTCAAAAATTACAATCCCCCATTTTTAATACGGGATAGATATTTTTATAATTTATTGCGGCAACTTTTATTAAAATTAAAAAATGTGTTATTTTCAAATTAATACTGAAGGGATGGTTTTAAAGTAAAAATTGATTTTATGATATCAAATATTAGAATAGTGCAGCAGTGACATATAAGATGCCATGTCGTCATCAATGGAACAATTGCTTCATCACTGATTGACTTTGCTCCAGTTATGGCATCATTTCACTAAGCAATATCTATTCTTTTAATTGCATTCCTCCATAATCGTCTGCAAAAATAAATTTAGTTTGTAACGTAAAAGATTTTACCTGACGTTTCTTGCGTTCTTGAATTCGTAAATGGATCTCAACTGAAGCTGTGTAATTATATTTGAACAGCCATATCATCGTTCGTAAATTATTGTGTTCTATATGACAAAAAAGTTTGGAATATGAAAAAATTAATGAAAAATTAACCAAATTTATTAGAGAAAGTTCATTCTGGATTTACAAAACCGTTTTGAGAATTTTTTTGAATATCTTGTTTTCTTATTGTAATGGTAATGTTGAAAATATTTTTTTATTATGTTTTGCATACTGTTTGTTTGTCGATGTTTTTTTTTTTTATTCATTTGTGAAGTCACAAAAATAAAAAACAAATTATTCAGACTATCAATAGAACAAACAACTTGAAATATTTCATGACTGTTTTTACGCAATCGTGTTGTTTTGTTATTTACTCGAACGTAAGCAAATTTTTAATGCAGACTTTTGCTACGTCTATAGCTTACGTATTAACTGTGCACACATGGTTAAGCAGAGAGCATTGTCGTTAACAATTTATTGACTTGTACACCACCTACCTACGTACTTATTTTAAACTCTTAACCAATGACCAGCTAAAACTTTTTCGTCTCTTTACCAACAACCAATAAACTATCAACACTTTAACAAATTAATTTTTTGATTGTTTAAATTTTTTAAATGAATAGTTATGTTTCATGCTTTTTTCTGTTTCTTTACTAGTTTCGTTTATAACTTTTTGTACATATTTCATCCTCAAATCAAATATTATAAATTTAAATGGATTTATCATGTTGTTTGAGCAATAATACAATATTAAACGCACAAACATTAAAAAACGTTTTTTTTTTCAAACATGAAATCGCAATACTTCAGCAGTAGTAAATCACACAAACAGACATACAAAACACTTCAATAGAGATTCTATTGTATTATCGTTGTCATCAGCATCGAAAACTGAAAATATCAAAAGGAAAAGAAGAAGTGAATGTTCCATAAAGTTTTACTTGCAACTATTCACTGGTTTCATTATACAGTCATCAAAATTAGTTGCTTTGATAAAGTAACTAAGAGCCATTCAATTACATATTTTTGTCATAAGTCATCTTTTAAAATTCATTGCATTTTGGTATTGACCTTTCAAAATGGTATTTTCTGTCAACAAAATTTATTAAATAAACTTGGTAATTTCAATTCCAAAAAACTAATTTAGTTTGCACCCTTCTAAAATGTAAAAAGTTTAACTAACTTCCATCAAATGAGAAATTAACCAGTTTACTTCGCCTGTTGTTGGTTTCCATTATGACGAAAGAAATATTGTCGTTGCGTTTGAAATGATATGGCATTGTGTATTTACGTTAAAATTTTCGGTTATTTCTTCTCTGTATCCATATCCAACTTTTAAAAATAAAAATAGATTCTTCACATTAAAAATATTATCAAGTAGAAGATCCAAATTTTACGCCTTTTGTTTCTCTCTATTTTTTTCAGATGACTTTAGCGATTGCCTTTCATCTAAAGAACAACTGAAACGAAAAAGACAATGAACGTTGCACAATTTCTTGATGAAATCTTCCGAGCAGGGATCATTTAAACCCTTTTCAAATCTTAACTTATATACATTGAGAAAGTACTTAATTCGCTTATAGTTCTGTATGATATTTAAACATTTCAAGTAATTTTCGAAGGGGTAAACTATTTTCAAAGGTTTAAAAAAAACACATTTTTGAACCGGTGTAATAGGTTGTTCAGGCTTCTTTCTGTAAAAGTTAGATCGAAAATATAAATTATACAGGACAAAGACCCCCATCGGCGATTTGTTTACGAAAGTAATGTATTTGATTACCGGTGAATATTTTGATAAATTCCCATAACATTATTTGGACATTTCTTTTTTTTTTTTAATACCCAGCCAACCATTAAATGATCACTCCGAAAAAAAAACTCTTAAAAAACCCACATGGGGAGCTTTTTCTGAGCATGCCTTAAAATGGCTCACGGCACGTCTCCTTTCTGACAAATATGTGTACCTACAGAGTTAAAGGTCTCTTTGAGCGACAAAAAAAAAGGCATAAAAAAGGATATTTTCTGAAATTTATTTAGAGCTTATGATGAACCAGTTTAGCACAAAAAGGCCCTAACTTCCGAAGGTTTTCGTATGGCAAATGAGCGTAAAAGTCCCGACGAATGAGTTAGTAAAGTTTTCTTTCTGATTCATATGGTTTGTTGGGTATCAGAACATGTGTAAATAAATACATATGCTTAAGACACCAACAGTTTTAAATTTTATTAACACATCACTTCCGTTGGGTTAAACAAAACATAAGAGCTAACCTCTATTTTTCAAGGGCATCCTTATTTCCTGTGTACCTAATGTGCGATTTTAGTCATATTAAAGTTACTTTGTTTAAAGAGGTAAACTTAAACTTGTTCAGGTTACATTCTAGCACTAATTCCATGCTCTTCAAACATGCATCAAAACACTGACGGATTGCCTTAACCCTCTTGTTTATATATGATCCATTAGTTAATATTTCCACTGGGTCAGATCTGTTTATAGTATAATATTTTTTGGATCTTTGATTTGGTATCAGACATGGCTTATCATCAGCATATCCTATGTTATGAGCATAATATATAAGGGTGCCCAAGATGAGCTTCAGAATATGGGCGATAATATTTCTTTCAATCTATTTACGCTCTCATATATTCAGCTTTCAAAGCACCAGCGTGTTAGTCTCTAGATATTTCTGAAACACCACCCTTTATACTCTCTTGGCTCATTAATTATTGGAAATTTAAACATTGAATTTCTTTATGAAAATTTCAGGAACTTCTATGATGCCATTTTTTTTTTGACGAGTTGTTGACGTGTGCTTGACCACACGTTGTAAAGTGTAAATTTTTTTATTTTTAAAAGATTTTTTAGTTATTTATTTATTTGTTACAAGTAAAAACGTTATTTTTTTATTTTTTTAGTAATTCTTAAAACATAAAATAAATTTTTTTGGTTTTTTGATTAAACGTGTGACGCAGTGTTGTAAATAAAATTGTTTGTCTTCGTGAAAGAACTTGAACCGAGGCGGCCTATGCTTTTGGTGTGCACACAATTCAAAGACCGCGAATACCATTTTTAAAGGAACGTGCAAACGGTATAACCACGAAGGTTTTGTTCTCTGCAATCAGTGTCCGCACGGAATTTTTGAAGTCAAGATACAGAGCTATAGGTCCTAGGTTGAAGGTTTTATAATGCAAATCCATAAAACAGTCCGACGAAATCCTGTCTTAAAGTTGTTACATGCGGCGGCTAATTTGAATTCGGTTCAAGCTTTGCGTCGGCACAAGACGGCAGCGGTGCAAAGATTTGAATTTGAGCCAAATGGCTTGGATCATTGTCATAAGCTTCGAGTTGTGCGAACCAATTCAGTTTCCAAGCATTGACACTGTCAATATATCTCAAGTAGAGTGGACACCACCACCTTTCGCCACGAATGCAAATTCGATTATTTGCAACCCCATTGTCATGTTAATCCACCCCGCGACTGAAATCTTTAATGGCGAGCGGCTGTTGCTGCTGGTCGATTGTCGTAATTTGTTAAAATTATCCATTTAACGTATTACCATAACTTCATTTCGAATATTGTATGCATTGTCTGTATGGAGCATTTTCATCGTTTTCTCCACTTATTAAAGGGGCGCCGGCAACACGATTGAGTTAGTTGCGTGCTGTTGCAGGGAAGTGTAAAAATTGTGAAACTGAAGAAAATGCTGCACTGGATGCTCAAAGTGTGACAATAGTTTCAGTATGATGAATTCAGCCAGAACCAAAGTCATCTTATAAATGTTAGATGCACTTTCATTATTTTATTGTTCGAGCAAATCGCCCACAGTTTATATAGTGGATCGGTTTTTGACTTATAAATATTTTTGGTGAATGGCGGCATTCGATCAATAAAAGTTCAATGAAAACACAAATCTGTAGGTAACGTTTATCGAACATGTCGAACTTACCTCTAAATTGTCATTGTTCGCGATATAAAAGTTCGCTTCCAATTGCGTTAACCTAAATAAGTGATTTTTTTTTTTTTTTTTTTTTTTTGATAGTGCGGAATAGTGGGTCTTTAATCAATGGCTCAAATATCTCATGAATATCGTAGGCAATTAACTTGTTTTTTTACGTTTATGGTGGCGAAACTCTCTGTTAGACAGCGGCTTTGACATCTCCAAAGTCTTCTATAACGGATGTATAAATTATTTCAATTTACTTATAAATACACACACAACTAGCGACACAAAAAAAACTGAACAGAATGAAAAATAATACATGTTATTTCGGTCAATGGGCGAGTAATTTCCATTGATATTATGTCATTGTAAATTGTTTCCCAATCTGAATCACCGACAGAATTATCGGAGGCTAACAAATAGCACTTTCAATCACGGATACTGTCTCATTTTGATGGTCATGTTCATCACCACTCCAGTTACTTTCTTGAAATCCTGCACTTGTAAGATACTCTCAACGAGCCATTTTATACAATCTCACTTTCAACTTCAACCAAAATTAATAATTTCTAATAAGAAGACGAAATACTATGGAACAACCAAAAAACAGTAAATACCAGCGTATGGTAAAACTCACGGCACCTAGCGGCAGTAGGGTAAGTTGATCGCCTTTTGTTCCTCTTTTGGGGATTTCTTAAAACGCTGCAATAGATTTAATTATATAATTCTATCTTCTATTCTATCTATTGTATAATTAGTTTAAAAAGATTCTATTTTTAAAAATATTTTTCTTCTCGATGAGATGCTAAACCTTTATAAAAATGCCTTAATTTTTAATTATTTATACCATCAGTGTTTTATATTTAGTTAAAATCGAGAGATGATAAAAGTGTTTGCAAACAAGCGGATGGAAGAAACTGAACAATAGTTAGGAAATAAATTTGGATTTACGAGCGTGATGGTGCTCGTCGCTATTTAGGTTCCGGTGCATTTCAAGCTTGTCAAACAAAAAAGAAAAATGCAAGAATTTTTAAACGTAAGATAAATAATTGTTTTTCAACAGTAAGTAGGAATAATAATAATTTTGAGATCAAATAATTAAGGTACATACAATTTATAAATTTGAAAGAGTACGAGCCAATGACTTTGTCATTACTCACGTTTTTTCTAATAAAATAATTACTCTAACTCACGTTCTTTATAACACTTGTGATTCTTTAAATTAAGCCATACTACTCGCAACAAAAATATATCACTTAAGCCCTTTATCGTTTAAGTTCTCCACAAAAGTAAAAGAATTAATAAATGTATGCAATCCGAATCATAATTCAATATAATAAACTTATAACGTAGTTGGCGGTTCTTCGTTGTTGTTACTTTGTCTGCAATATGTGAGTGTGCAACTTATTAGTTTATTTGTTTGAATGAATAAGTATGACTGCAGTTTCAAGTTTTAGCTGACAACATTACCAAGCAATTGGACAGAAACATGAGTCCATCAGAAACTGATAAAAACCGATAATATAATGGTCAACAAAAAAAATTGACTCAAAACTTAATACAACTTGTATTTGGATAAAAATCATCAAATGAACTAACGATGAAAGAAAATATGTGAACGTTTGAAGATGGACAACAATAATATGATTTATGAAGATCACCCTTTGCAATAAAGAGGACACTGGCAATGGCAAAATTACTCGAAAAAAACGAAATGCAAGATAAGGCTCTATGTTGCCGAAAAAAAAGATGAAGAAATCGAATAAAGTTTGGGATGATTAGTATTTTGTTGCTTTTGTATGACTTTTGAATGATTCTCATAAACAGAAAATCTGTGCTTGAATTATGACTGTTGTATATACAATGACAGTCACACGTAGTTATTAGGGCGATCTCTATTTCATAAAATTTTAAATCAGAAACAGTGACATTAACCTTACATTTTCATTAATAAAGTTAATTTTTTAAGTATTTTACATCTGTACGACTGCAAGGCCGTCTCAGATTATAAAAGGAATGATTATGAAAATAGTTCGATTAAGCTTGTGGCAAAGTGATTCTCCCTAATACATAAACATACATCATGTTCATCATGAAAGTACATTCTCATTCCCTTAGGCCAGGTTGCCCAGGATGTTGAGAGTATTGTCAACATTTCACAATTAATAATGTTCAGTAAGCGGGTGTTTTTAGTTGTTAGTCCATTTGATTGTGTCATATTTGAACGTTACAGACGTCCATCTAGACGATAAGTCACTTATTTAGTTGGGTAACTAAATTTCTTTCTTCAGTCTTCTGCAAACTTTTTGCCTTTCAATCAAACCTTTTTGCCATCCTCAGGTTATGGAGTTGTTATTGGAGATTATAGAGCGTCGGCATTATTAGTGGACAGACAGTTTTGCGGCTGAAAAATTCTGTCATAATACTTGTGTTTTTATCTTGTTTGTTATTTTAACGTGTTTTATTTTTTGCTTTTGTTTTCCAAGTTTTGCAGTTTAGTGTAATTCGTATTGTTCGTGTGTTTGCTTAAACATTTAATAATTGTGTCGTTCGATTTTTATATTACGTATATTATTATTAGTTTATTGTTTTTATTGACTATCGGTATAAGCTGTACCGAGCAAGGAGCATTCTTACGCTTGGTTGTTGCTGTTGCTTTACGAGGTACTAACAGAATTTGGTCACATGGCCCTTTTAAAGGGTGACTAAATAGTAAATAACCCGGCTGGATTATTTTGAAGCGTTTTATAATCGGTACAGCGAGAAATCCACTGTTCTAGTTAACAGAGATCAGAATTATGGTAAAAGAATTTTTGGCAGCACTTAAAGCTAAAAATTAGGCAATTCCAGCATTGCACTCAATACAGCGCTCTACGGTGTAAGCGCCAGCCAGAAGTGTCACAGCCCTCTATTTTTGAAACCGTAATAGGCTGATATTTGAAATGTGCGCAAAATATAGTTGTTACTTTAACTTTAAAATTATACAGGGTATGTGGCTGCTATAACAAAATATATAAAAATTAAAAATTAAAATGAAAAGGTAACGCGAGGAATTTTTCGTATACTAAATGAGGAAAAAAATTGGTTAAACCGAATCAATCAATAAATTTATTCAAGCAATCGTTCAATTTGAAAAGTTTTTTATACGATATTGAAATATTTTCAAAATATTTACAAATTAAGAAAATTGTAATTCTTTTTTTTTGTAATGAATTTTTTAAGTTCTCGAAGTTATTCAACTCTTAATTTTAACAAAAATCAATTTTATGGATTACTTTGTATACTAACACAAATCAAGCGCTGTTACGTTACTTTATTGAAGACAAGCAAGTAAATATTTTGGAGCAAAATCATGTTGAGCAATAAATTATATTAAAACTTAGATGGATTACTCTATCAAGCGATAAAATGTCATAAATTTTTCGATGCCGACTGCTATGACTCTTATAGTAACCAGTATTAATATTTAAAATTCTGAATTAAAGGGTACTCTAAAAGTTCATTTAATTTGATGAATATGGCCATATTTTTGGACAGTTTTAGGCAGACCCTTGAAAATTACAAAGAATCTGTATTGTTAATTCCGCTATAACAACAATTTTAAAATTTGAATTTGGAAATTAATTATTTGACTGTTATGGCAGAATGTTGTTACTTGGTATAGTAAAGCATATAAATATTTTATATTATAAATTAAAGCGTGATACAAATGTTGATGTAATTTGATGGCCAAATTGTTAGACAGTTATAGACAGACTGTTGAAATTTACAAAGAACTTGATTGTTAGTATAAAATTTAAATTTGGATATGAAAGGGTGTTCCTATAGTTGCTGTAATTTAATTTAGCAATGCTTGCGAACCGTTATAGGCAAACAGATATCCGTTTTGACGTCTAGGGTATTAACATTTTTTCCCTAAGAATTATAGGGAAAGTCGACTACTTTACAAGACGTGCCTATTTACCAGGTTTTGTCTAAGTGCATTTTATTATTTTATATGTTGTCTTCACCTGTATATTACTTTTAAAGATTTGGCAATCTACATTTTTAACACATTCCGTGTGTTGCAACAAACAAATACTTTTTTTCAGATATTTTGTAATTAATTTTTTTTACTTAAAATATCTTCTACCGGATTTAACACTTTGTGGTTACTTATTTACCTGTAAAATTTTATTCAGTGTAGACAACTTTAAAATCGTCCTAACTTTACATCTTTAACAAACAAATTAAATTATGACATAAATGTCTAAAAACAGCAAATCTTACATTAAACTTTGAACGGATATGAAAACTGCGATGCGATATAAATAAAATTATTTTTACAATTGCTTTTGCAAAAATAAATCTCTACTCATGTTTCTGGCGGCAAGGTAATCATTGTTGTCTATTCTTGTTTTTGTTGTTTTTTCTTTTTGTGTTTTTTATTAAGTTTTCTAAACGGGAATATAACAAAAAAAAAAAAAAAAAAAAAAAACGACAGAAAACCTAAAACATAATCACTAGTCATACAAGTCATATTACAACTGATTTACTAACAAAACTTACATACGACAATACACCTAAACCACCATACTCCCATATCAAAGTACTTCAACAAAAATAATGACTTCAAAAAGACAAACGTTTAGACAGACAAGAGTTTAAATAGAATGACAGCAAATGCATTTGGGTTTTGAGATAATACGCCCGTGTAGCGACGTTAATTGTCAATGCTCCCATGTAGTGGAACATGTAATGGACCATTTTAAATTAATATATACTGATGTCTATATATACATATATGTATATAAAAACAGTAACCTGTATATGATTACCTATAAGTATGCAAGTGTGCAAGTGTCTGTATTTAAAAATATAAATGCGTTTTGTAATGTAACTTGGAAAACATCAGTCATGGTCAAACATATATAATTCTGAGATTTTAATTGTTTTCTAATTTAACATAAACAATTACAATTGTCGTGTAAAATTTTTTTGGGTTAGATGACAACTTTTAAGTTAATTATTGTTTATAAGGCGAATGTTTAAAAGTTTGTTTATACGTCGTCAATAAGTTTGTAGGTCGACAGTCAAATTTAAAATTGCTAACGCTCAAAAAAAAAAACCCTTTAATACGAGTATGTCGCAATGAATTAAGTTTGTGCCATTAAGACAAATAGATTAGAAACAGCCGATTTATTTAGAAAATGTTGATCATATTTACAATAATTAAGGATTGTCTTAATGTAATAAAATAAAATTCGGTGAGATCATTGATTGCTTCTTAATAATTCCTTTCCTTATTAAGTGTATAACTGCCTGTCCCAGGAAGCCAATTTTTAATAATTTGTTTCTGTTTTGAACTCTGCGAAGGAACGAAGTCTTGTCACGTCGTACTACAGGCAGTAATAGTCTTATCTAATAATTCTGTCAAGTGAAGTGTTGCAACTGCTTTTACTGTGTTTTTCATATTGTTAAGAAAATAAGATTTTAAACTCTTTAAATAACTGTAAAAATAAAGCTACAATAAATGTTTTGTTGTTCTTGCGTGTGTGTGTGTATAAAACTGAACAAAATAACATGTTACATGTGCGTCTGAGGTAAAATATAAAAAACAGAAAGTAAGCTAACATATATATGTATGTACAGTAGTCGTGGTGGCTCCGTTGGTAGAATTGTCTACGTGTTTGTTAAATGAAAAATTAATAAGTTCGAATCCCAACAGTCTAGAAAAAACGTTGTTGACTTGCTGCGGTTAAAGAATTAGTTATTGGTGTATAAATTCAAAACAAAAGTTCAAACCTCCCAGAGTCTCCTGCGTTAATTAAACAAGTAAGAGTACTATATTCGGCTATGCCTAATCTTTTATACTCTTTCACCATCTATGTAAATCTAGTTTAGTAAAGTAACTCCAATCAAAAAAATTAAAAATTGCAAAAAAATAAAAAATTTAAAAATTGGGTACTGCATATATATTATTTTACATTAATAATTAAATATTTTAGTATTTATTAAAGATCTCTTTAAAAGCTATAACACGATACCTATATAGATATTTTAATAAATATTAAAATTTCAGACCCTGTAACTCGGAAAATATGGCGAGCGTATATTTTTTCACTTGATGCTTTTTCTTGATCTTAATTCTCTATCGCCCCACATATTTATTTTTTTGATTGAAGTTACTTTATTGTTTCAAATGACATGAAAACATCAGAGGTAGGCGTGGTGTTTTGTTTGCTGCCTCGAAGGACATTGACCGGTAATGCTGATTTTCAATAGCACCTCTTTCGACACTATATTTTATCGATTGACATATTTAGACAGACGGACATCGCTCAATCGACTTCGCTATGCATAAGAATTCAGAATATATATACTTTAGGGAGTATATATATTCTGAATGACAAACTTTTTGTGGTGATAATAGATGGAAAAATTGCTTTGTTGTCGTGACAGATGACAACAATTTGTGCCAGACGTGGCTGAGTTGCTAATACGAGTAAAGGGCATGTTTAGTAGGTCGGTTTAAGTCGCCCTAGAATAAACCATTGCGGAAAAACACATCCCCAATTACTGCAGGCTGTGGCGATTCAAATCACTTGATAAGATACTTGTGGCGACTGTAAAATGGACGTATGCATGTGTTTGTTTTCGTGATAAAATTACTTTCTAAATTGAGCACATGTTCTGACAACCGCATAACAGTTTACTTCATGTTAAAAAATGGAACTTAAAAATAACAATAGCAGCCACTTTTAGTAGCATTTTTAAGAGTCCTCCAGTCACCCATTACTTTAGTCATATGACTTTCAAGACATGTGGTTTTAAAAATATCAACGATATTCTGCGAGGAATAACTTAAATGAAAAAGGGAAAATTCGGAGAGGAGTCCTAAAAGAGTCCGCTAATACTCGTTAGTTATTCTTTTGTTAATTTATTTTTTAACAATTTAATAGTTAGAAAATATTCGGTGACTTAATAGTGATGGACTTAAGATGGGACATTTCAGTGAAACTTGTTTGAAAAATGCAAGTGGACTTTGTTTGTACAACAGCATGTCATGTTGTGATTATTTTGTTTGACACAAATTGACAATCTGTTGCTCATAAAGTTGTTGTTCATTTTTTTGTTTTGTTGTCGCTGCAGTTGTAGCTTATGTTTTTTTATAGCTGTTAAGATTTGAAGCAAAAAACTGTGACATTATTATAAGTTATTTACAATAGGATTTAATTAAAAAATTATATATCTTAGTTAAATGATAAATTAATGAATTTATTTCTTAGTACACAGTAAAAAGTAAGCACTTCAATTATTATTTTTTGTATTTTCATTCAAGTCAATTTTTTTATAAAACTGCTTAAAATTGTTTTCTTTGATAAACAAAAAAATAATATTTTGCATTATTATGCCAAATTGGTGTCACAGACCGGAAATGCTAAAAACTGAATATACATTTAACAGTTTTTGGTAAAAAAAATACTAAATTTGCACAAAATTTTATGAATGAAAAGGTGAAATGTTTAAATCAAACAAAAAAAGGAAAGAAAGGCAACAAAAATTAACAGACATTGGAAAAGAAACTGTTGAAAAAATGCAATAATGCTTGTATTTTTAATTTAAAAACAAATTTGCTAGTTAGCGAATTGTCGTTTAAAAAAAGCCATTGTCTTATTTACAACAATACAACACACTTAACAAGTTTTGTCCAACAATAAATAAAATTGTGTCAATATTACTCTAGGAAATAGCATTCAGTAACGAAAAAGCAACTTAAAAAAATTATAATTAAGCAATTATTTTTAAATAATTAAACGAAGTAGAATTGTTTAAAAAAACTTTAAAAAATAAAACTAAAACATCCGAAGAAGAAACGCCAATTAGGTTTTCAAAACTATAATTTTTAGAAATCTATTTTTTTAAATTATTATTAGTATCTTCAAAATAACTGAATAAAAGCAAATAGAAATTCAATCTCAAGTCCAAAAGTTGTACTTAATGATGTTGTTGACTAACTCTCAGGATTTTGTATTTATCTCAGTAATATTTGACCCAGGGATTTTAAGGGACTTTAAGCCTCGCTTTATATTAAGACCGCGTTTAATAAGGCCATCCAATTATAAAAAAGAATCTTGAAATCTAAGGGAAGAGTAGGATTTCTGCCAATGAATCATTTCATTTTTACTGCTTCTAACCTCATCTATGCAAGCTTTGCTTATGTTAAGCTTCTTCAAATTAAATGCTTTTCAAGAATTTAATTGACTTATTTCACTTCCTTGAGGCGGCTTGTAACTTGGTTATTAATTCGAATAAAAGGGTAGTACTCTGGTCGCAAATAAACATTGGGATTGATACATTAAATTAACCGTGTTAATTTCTATTTTAAATATTACGAAATGTGTTAATTTTTTTTAGTTATAATTTCACACGTGGAAAATTTAGGATCTTAATTTACATGCCAATAAAACAAACATATTTTGATGTATTTAAAACATAATTAAATTTTTTATTTTAGATGGGATAAATATTTCGCTGAGTACAAAACTATACACTTAAAGTTTAACAAAAACATCGTTTTTAATTTTGTGCCCTTCACCGCAAAAGATGGAAAAAGGGTATGAAGAAGTTTGTCATTCCGTGTATAATTTCTACAATATCCGTTTCCGACTTCTTAGGTTAGGTTAGGTTGCACAGGCTGTCGGCGTAATGAGACCGACTCACTTGGGTCCTAAAGGTCCCGTTGTGTCACCTGGAATAAGATTTGCAAGGATCAGATTCAGGTCCCTGCGGTACCATTAAAGATCCATATCCAAACCACCCCGAGGACCGGATAAACAAGTTTATCCTAGCAACATCGTAGACAGATAAGTCTGCAAGACCATGCAATCTCGTACTGCTGAAAATGGACGCTCTATTCCCAGAAAGACCTGGACAATAGCAGAGCAAATGCTCCACCGTTTGCTCCTCCTCCTAATCTTGACAACTTCTACAGTAGTCATGATGCGGAAGCTTCAGTCTCCTAGCATGGGTACCAATGACACAGTGCCCCGTCAGCACAGCCACCAGTGTACCCAGCTACACTCGAGGAAACCTCAAAGCGAGAGAAATTAAAAAACAAGAAAATAACATCAAGTGGCGCTCGCCTACATTTTTCGACTTACGAAATTTTTAAATTTTCCAAATATCAATATTGGTATCATTTTAAAGCTTTTGAAGAGATCTTTAAAGAAATACTAAAATTTTTAAAAATGCTTAACCAACCCATTAAGACTCGATGTAATTTCTATGTAAAAGAATATATATGCACTACCAAATTTTTATTTTTTTTTTTTTATTTTTTAATATTTGTTTTTTTGACTGGAGTTACTTCACTAAACTAGATTTACATAGATGGTGAAGGGTATATAAGATTTGGTATAGCCGAATATAGCACTCTTACTTCTTATAACTTAAATATACAAATAAAAGATTTTTTAAATTTTCTTATTTTAATTAACCTTATAGTGCTAGACGGTTTTTTTTTTTTTTTTTTGATTAGAGATATTGGTTGGCTACTAAAACAATTTGGACCGAGGTAGTTTAAGATAATTATCATCTGAGTGTACGGCATAACACATATGTAAACCAAAAAATTAATCGATAAAAATATAAAATATAAAAATATAAACCGTTTTATGAATCAATAATTTTGCGCTAATTTATTTATTTTATTATTTTTTTTATTTTGGAACAGCACTCAAGGGACGACTTCTACTTATGCAACGCGTTGTTCCAGATCTAAGAAGTTAGATCAAGAGAGGATGGATAGAGCGAGTAGTGGTGAAAGTAACAGGACCTTCGCAGAGAGTTTATTCCACATACGAACCATTCGGCTGAAAAACGAATTTTCTTTGTAATGCGTAGTGTGATTCACTGGCAGAGCGCGTTGCACGTACGAAATTACGGTTTTCGGAAACAAGTTCCCTGATTTAATAAGAGCACATTTCGTTTTAGTAACGAAAAAATAATGAAACACACAAAGCGAATCAATAGAGCTGGATACCCTACAATCACCGATGAGCTTCTTCGCTCTCAGCTGCACACGGTCGAGTAGTCTTTCAAGCACCAGCACATGCATGAGAGTTGTATTTCATTTTTGGTCTGATAAAGGTAACATAGATAGCGAGGAGGCAGTTGAATGCTTCTTTTGCGACCTGAAAAAAATGCTAAGAATATCGAGAGCTTCTGTTCCTTAATATCTTTATCACCTATAACTATAGATGAGGTAGCATATTCAGCCGTACGCCTGTGCGAAATTACACTGCACTGGATTTTACGAGCGTTAAATTGTACCCTGTTCTTAAGGCCCCACTCAGAGATTGCCAAGAGATCGCGATTCAGGGTATCGTCCATGTGCTTTCGCATATCCCTAATTTCTGGTAGGATAAGCCAATTGCAACATGAATATGAATGGCATATGATACAGTCATCTGCGAATGTATAGATATCGTTGGAAAAACAAGAAATAGGGTAGAAGAAAGGACGGATACTTGCGGTGCTACTGAATTAACCATAAACTCGTTTGATGAGATCCCATCTACAAAAACTCGTATAGTGCGATCCCTGAGACAGTTGGATATAAATCGAGCTATCATCGACACCAAAAGCGATAAGTTTTGATACGAGTGCACCACGACACACTTCATCAAACGCCTTGGAAATATCTAAAGCCACTACCTTACTTTCGCCGAAATGGTAAATGGACTGACACCATTTTTCGAAAAGGAAGGGCAGTAAGCCACACTTAGAGCGTCCCCTACGGAAGCCACACTGCCGGTCACTAAATAACCTGTTGAACTCCAGATATTTCCCAAAATGGAAATTAAGCACACTTTCTATTACTTTGGAAAGTGCAGAGCAAATTGAAATTTGGCAGTAATATCCAGGTTTGCTCTCTCTCACTTTTTGGGGACTGGCGTTACATTAGCAACCTTTCAACATAATGGGAATTCACAAACATAATAAAAAATTCTGAAAATTTTTGCTAATGGACGTGCTGCTCAAGACCAGGGCTGGAATTCCGTCCGGACCAGAGGACTTGCTTATGTTGAGATCCACTAGAACCTTATTAATTGCATGAGCTCGAAAGAATATAGTTGTCATAGTTACTGAGATCCTTTTCAGTGTGGGCAGTAGTTGATTGCTTTCCGGCAAGTGAGAGTATCTTGCGAAAATTTCAGCCAAGAGGTTAGCTTTATCAACCGGGTCGTTAAAAATTTGATCAGCGAAATTTAACGAATGACCAAAAGATCTTGCTCGTATAAAGTTTTTTCGCACCTAAGAACTTTGGCTCACGAAGATCTCGCCTTTTTGCGTAGCGAATCGGTACCTGCGTTTATGTTGCATCGCCAGGTACTTAATGCTTCCTCTCTGGATCTGACTGCATTTTTGTACGTCTGATTGAACTAACAATTCTTTCTTGGTGTAATGCGAAATTGCTTATATGGAATGAAAGTTTTCATTCCAAGCAAAATTGTGTTCACAAACATTTCCACCATGGCATCGTCTTTTTTGACCAGAAATCAAAGTGCCGAATAAAATCGTTGAGCTAAGCCCAACGAGTCTTTTCGTAGATATATTTTACACGTTTCATGGCCATTTTTGAAATGTTGTAAAGTTCCGAGACCGAAAAGGAGACGAAAATCGTGCAGTGATCCGAGCTGCTGAGAGGCGCAAGAATGATTACTTCATACTTATCAAGGTGTGAGGTAAGAAAGAAGTCGAGAGTGTTGTGTTGTTGGCCTACAATACACGAAATATGTGTTGGTTCATTAACTTATCATGTGACCATTTTCGTTTCTTGATAACTTTCGTTGTCTGTAAGACCTATTTTTTGTTGACTACATTAACACAAAAAATGGCTACACTCTTATTCTCGTAGAATATTTGCTGTTACACATTACTTACTTAAATATAGCAGTTATATAGCGAATAAACGATATTAATTGATGTCCATCATGTTTAGTCATCGAATAGAGCACAATTTGTGCAAAATTTTTAATATGCACGAAAAAAATTGTAAACCAATGAGGAGAATTCAGAAACCCAACAAAGAAAAATGAAAGTATCGGGCGTAATATGTTCCGATATTATTATTTAATTTAGTTCAAACAGTTTAAAAAATTTAGTAACTCAGCATTAGGCCATAAATAAGTTTCTGCAAAGTTTGTTTTACATTTTTAATAAATATTTCTTCAGAATACATTTCTCCATTACAATTCGTCCCTTAATCGCTTTCGTTTCTACTAAATTTGTGCTATTGCAAAAAATTACTCAAGCGAGTTTATTAAAAAAAAGCAAAACAAAAAATGAAGTGTAGTTTTTAATTAAACGATTTTTTAATTAAACTACTATCATCGTTTATCACATTTTGGTTTGTTATTTAATGTATAATTCTAATGCCTAAGTGCGAAGGTTATGAAATAATATAATTACGTAGACACTTTCGATTGACCGCTTTAAGATTAATGATGAATAATAGCCTTTAATTTTTACTTGCTTTATTAAAAAAATTAAAGATATCTTTGAAGTGTATTATTTTAAATTTTAACCTAAAAATTAAGGGTTTTTTTAATTTTTTTATTCCTCTAGAAGTAAAAGCAAAATTTTAGGCCCTTTTGGTTAGAAAATGAAAGTAATTTTTTAACCAAATAAATAATTTTTACGTTTATATTAAATACCTAAAACTGAAGAACAATGCGCGAAATGAAAAAGTGATTACAAATATAAAACTTCTTAAGTAATTATCCGATTTCAAAACATATTTGGTTTTGCAGAATGGCAACTGGATTTTTTCGATAGTTTTATTTTTATATATCCTTAATCCACGAGTGCCGATGTTTCACTGGGTCAAAACATTTTCTGCTCCTAATCTTAGATCAAAGGTCACATTTAATTCAATGCGAAACTGTTAGTTGTGAAGAAGCCGCTTCAGCTACAAAAGTAGCTTTAGATAGTAGAGTAGATATTGACAGCGTTTGTTGAAGTCACATTAGCAATTTCACTCTTAGCTTTGATTGCCTGTTCATTCACTTTCGTTTTGCATTTAACTTGGTGTTTGCATTAATGTCACATTATAAACCATTGATTCAAAAGCCACAATTAAAATGTAGAGTACATAATAAATAATGATTGTACATAATAGTCGTAAATATTACTAAATAGCTTAACGTCAGCGTTTTTAAGTAATTTATTACTGTTATTGTTTTTGTATCAAAAATTTTAACAACTCAAATTTGAAAACGAATGAACAGAATGTTGCTTTGCTTTCTGAACGATTGCTGTTCCTAAAATTAATGTATTAAAAGTAAGAAACGTATTAAAAAAAGAATAACTTACCAACATAAATGAAAAAAATAACTGAAAGTATCGTTTAAAATTGTTTTTGCAAATTTCTATAACATGCGCGTAATTTGATATTTTTAAGTATTTTTTTTTTGTGGATTATTTTCACTTCTTTTACATTTTCTGTTTTATAATTTGATTCTTATATTTTCGCTATTGCCGCTTAAAAATATAGAAACTTGTTTTTGTTGGATTTTATTCAATGGTTTACATTTAAATAATTAATGTTTGGTTACTAGAAACAAGTTACTCTTTATCGATTTTCATTTAATTCATTCATACATTTGTTGGAGTCCCTTAATTTAGATTAAACAGCAGTTAAAGCAAAACAATTTCTGTAATCGCTTGATATACTTATGAATGTTGGTATCAGTGTTGCCAGAAAGGCCAGGAAAAAGCAGCGTTTTGCCTTCAAAAAAGTTACATTTTTAAATTTTCCTTAACCCTGGAGTTAATGTAGACGTCGTTGACGGCGATTCAACGCCGAAAAAGTTGAAACAGATTGAACTTTTACGGCGTTTCAACGCGTTGAGATTAACTGCTCTCATACAATTTCATACGATTCAACTTTTTTTTGACATTTGACGCCGTCAACGACGCCGACATTAACTCCAGGGTAAGTAAATAGCAATTTAATGGAAATTTTGTAGAATATAGTAAAAAGTTATATTTCAGGGAAAATAACAAGTTAACAAACTTTTTTACTAAATAAAAACAAAACTAAAAAAAAAATAGAAAAAACGTATAAAAAACATTCCGGTGATACTCATGAGTTTTTAAATCGCCATTCAAAAATATTGGTTAAAGTATGATTTTCTAATAAATCCGTTTAACCTTTTTCTTTGAAAGATTGAGATTCAGTAGAATTTAGTACTTCAATTATTCTAAAAATACCGTTATTATAGACAAATTTCAGTCTAATTTGCTTAAAACTTTAACATTAAACTACTGACAATATTTCGGTAATATATTGTGGCATTTGTTCAAGGAAATTAAGAGACAACTCTCTTCTAAATCGAGGTATTTGTACGTTACCACTAGCAAGTTGTCAAATTTTTCAAGTGGAATAACTAAAACTTGTAATAATAATCGCAATTTTGAAAAGAATCTCATATTATTTCACAGTTGGCAACAATTGTTAACATAAACATTTTGCTGTTTCTTTATGAGGGATTTTAATAGCATTTGCAAGCAAACTTTGCTATCAAAGGTTTGTTAAGAAAAGTTGAGATGATAAGAGAGGTTCTTAGCTCAAATAATGTTACAAGTATTCTTTTTAGTGATATTACTTTATTTCGTATCTGTACCAAAAGCTACGAAAATGTGGCCAAATATAACAAAATAATACATGTTAAAAGTTACAAAATGTATAATAAATGTAACTAAACGGCAACACTTTTATGTATACTTGTCTAACCCACCATTTATTTACATATGTTCTTTTTTAATACTATAGCAATGGAATAAATTAAAAATCCGAGTAAAAAACTTACTTGTTAATTTATTATTATTTTTTTTTTTTTTTTGTTGGGTAGAGAGACCTCAGCAGACCACTAACTCTATGAGTCTCCTACGACTTATTTGTATGCAACTGTTTATTGTAATATAAATTCAAAGTATCGCTATAATTTTTGCAAACTAAAAATAAAATTAATAACTCATGCAGAAGTTGCAACTCTAGCGTTGCCACCTATTAAAATCTTAAGCTTGCATACCTATAGGTAAATTACTCACTGAAGCTTAAAGGCTATCACAATTATAATTTTCTAAATGAACCATAACAAAATGTACTTATTGTGTCCGATTATGCCCTACTGATGCTCAACTACTCACAATTATATTACGAGTAATGTTACTCACACAAAATGTCTGTATCTACAATATAAAATAATGTTTGCGCTAAAAAGTATTTTGTTCTAGTTCTTGACAGTTTGCTAATTTTTCTGGTAGCTAAAATTTAAAATTGTTTTTATTGTTAAAGAAAGTGAAAAAAAAATAAAAATTTATGTACAAAATAAATAATTAAAAATAATATGCAAAATATGAAAACAAATAAAAAGGAGACCAAACTATTTAAAAAAAGTTGAAGTAAACATACATACATAATGTATTGTAAGCATATAAATCTTAATTTTTGTGTTCGCAGTACAATTGTGAAATCATTTATTTGGGCTTATAAACTATATTTGTATATAATTGATTCTTGTAGCCTATAATCTAAGCGTTATTATAAGCAAATAATTGATTTATGTAAATTCATGTTTTTAAATAATGATAATGACATATCGGTAATGAATAAAACAATAATAACTCAGTCTTTTATATCAGGAAAATTTTGCACTTACGAGACTATATTATAATTTAATTTTATAACGTGACATGTTCAGCCATATTGTGATATTATAATTTAACCATTTAATGTTTATATTTGATTATAAGTATTATGTTTATACTTTGGACAACAATATAGTTGCAAATGTAACAATACTATGTTTTGTTAGCAACCATATATTGCAACCATAGTATGTTGCTCTTAGATTATAGTTACCTCAACCATATTTTTTCCTTGTGTGTACAGGCCAATTATAAACAAAAATTCCGTGTTAGTTTTTTCACTGTTCCCTGAGGGAAAGTGGAAAAAAATTCGGCTATGCCGAATCTTATATACCCTTCACCATCTATGTAAATCTAGTTTATAAAGTAACTCCAATCAAAAAAGAAAATATTGTGGCAACAGAGAATTAAAAAATAAACAAATTTTGGTACTGCATAAATATAATTTCACATAAAAATCTTATCGGCTCTTAATGTGTTAAGTATTTAAAAAAAATTTAGTATTTCCTTATTGATCTCTTAAAAAATCTTTTAAATGATATTTTAAAAAATTTGAAAATTCAAGGCCCCGTAACTCGGAAAATATGGGCGAGCGCCAATTTTTTCACTTGATGTTTTTTTCTTATTTTTTAATTCTCTATCGCTCCATATATTTATTTTTTTGATGGAAGTTACTTCATTGTTCCAAATGACATGAAAAATTAAAGGTATGCCTGCAGTTTTGCCTGCTGTCTTGTAGGATATGGACCGATCATATTGATTGCAACAGCACCTCTTTCGTCCAATATCTTATCGATTGACACTAACACGGGCGGACAGACGGACATAGCTCAATCGACTTCGCTATGCATAGAAGTCGGAATATATATACTTTATTAGGTCGGAAATGGATATTGTAGAAATTACACAGGGAATGACTATATTATTTTTGTTCCCACAAAATTCATAATTGGAGAGATCTTTTCTCGAGAAAAAAATTTTCCGTGAGAATATCCAAGATTGGGTTGATAAACTTTGAATTCTGTTTGTAGTTTAATTCACCAGCAACACATGGCCAACAATATTTTGTTATGAAAAGTCCCAAGTTTCAATGATTTGATGCGTGAAGTTAGTTTAGTTGAAGACCCCACTAAGGTCAGAATGAAGCTATTATTTTATAATTTTGTAATGCAATTGAACAGATTGGTTATAGTAAAAACCCGTTAAATGTTAAATTAAATCCGCAAGAAGAGATTTAGTGGCGTTAGATCACAAGATCATTACAGAAAGGCGAAAATAAAAAACCGGAAAATGTGTCATAAAGTTACTGTATTTGTACAAGGGGGCACAATTTTAAGTATGATGACCTTTAGACATTGGAATATATTTACAATTATCTTTGATTGGGGCAGTACATTAATAAACTTTTTCTCTACTTCTCTTTTGCGCTGGCTGGAACACCGGTATCTTACGGATATGTGCGAAATCTTATAAACAAAGGCACTAGCTAGCCGTAGCATGAATGTCTCTCAGCCGTAAAGAAAAATCTTAATTCCTCTTGGAGTTGTCGCCGACTTAACTTATCTTGCCTACATACCTTCTTCTTTTATTTCCTCGTCTCCACTTCTCACTTCTTGTCTCTAAAGATAACAAAGACGGATTGCTTAACGTGTAAAATATAGCGCGGAAACTTTTGAAACAGGTCTATTCCTATTCTGCTAAATGCCAGAGGCCTCTGTTATTCAGTTAAGTGTCAAAGGGTTTACTGTCGCATTCACCGCTTTTTAGACAAAGCTGCCAATGGCTATGACGTAAATAGATTTAATGGCGATTTACAGTGAATTAAGACAAATTTAACACAAACAAGTACACAAACTTAAAATATTGCTTCCTATTAAGCAAAACGAACACAAACTTAAAATATTGCTTCCTATTAAGCAAAAAGTGAAATGGAAAATTTAACAAACATTGTAATAAAAACAATTAAAATAGTGATCAAACTTTAAGTTACCATTTAACAAATGTTTGTTAATATGAAATTTATTTATAATTCTGTGTTTAGACAGTAAAAAAGTTTCAACTCCCTAATGCTCGTGAGGTTTAGTTACTGCTATTCAATAAATTTACTCTTAATCAACAGAATAACCAGCGAAAATCTCGCAAATCGTTTGTAGCGTGCTGAGAGTTAATTCAGTTTTTAAGTTTGAGGAATTTTTTGAAATTAGATGTTTTTTTGTTGATTCTTAGCTCTTACTCTTAGAGTTGAAAATGTATTTGTCTGCTAGTTTTCCTTTTTTAAGTACTTTTATTCTTTAAGCACCGGAAGCGGTGATTTCGCGATTGTATCATATATGAAGCATTCGCTTATTATTAGGCTCTTTTAAGAAGAAAATATATGCTTTTATAGCCCCAGCACTCATTAAAATATTAAAATAACCAAGTGAATTTTTGTAATAATTTTTTGTTTTTTTATTTAAGGATTAATTTTTTGTTTGTTTGTTTATATTGCAACTAAGTTTGTGTGTTTTTTTCTCTTTTGTGTTAATTTATTTATACTTTTCTTTAACATACCTTTGTAATTTTATTATTAAGTATTTTATTCTTTATAAGTATATATTTAATTGTATACATATATTTTATATATTAATGATAATTTAGTGATAATATTAACAAACAGATACATTTTAAAGTACCTGTTAGATAAACATGTTTCGTGGCAGGGATGCGAAATGCAGTTGAAGATGGGGAAAAGGGTTTTTAAAAGGGAAGGTGTACTAGGAGAAGTTGGTGTAATAATGACAAGTGTGTAAGTGATTTTGTTTCCATATAAATATTTTGTATTTTTTTAGTTTGTAGTTTTTTAATTTTCCTTGTATTTTTTCCCTTTTCAAACAATGATAAAACTACTAACAGAAAAATATGTTTATAAAATAGGTTTGACATTTATAAGTACTTACATTGCAATAACATTTTTGTTTCTGTTATGCTCCTTTTTGCTTTATCAATTTCTTTTTTTTTTTTGCTTTTTTTGCTTTTTTTGTTTTTTTTTTAACATTTATACAAAAGTGTTCTCGGGTTTTTTTTCAAATTTTGCGGATTTTTTATTTATTGTTTTATTTATTTTAAAATTAACATAATGGGCTTAAAATAATGATTTTGTTAGTTTTATCTTTAGATAATTATTACTTTATTAATTTTTTGTTAATTCTAAATTTTATAAAATTTGTTTTATTTTCGTTTAATATTTTAACGGATTTCTATTCATATTTACACATTTTACAAAAAACTTATTTATGTATAGTTTGTATTATTTACTTTTTAAGAACTTGGATGAACGCCAAAATGACAAGGCCACTTGCTTTTGGGTCCTTTAATACTAAATTAAAAGATATATAACATGAGATACATTTTTCAGTATAATAAAAATAAACGAAAATGAAAATGAGTTGCATATGAGAACTTAAAACAAAAACAAAATTTTCAAGTAGAATTGTTGTAATTGTTTAGTTTAAGTAACCTTGAGTTTTTGACGCGTCCCCTATACTCCGAAAGCTTTAGAATAATAAGTATGTTCGAGCAAAGGAAAATTCTTTCTATTTGTGCTTTATTTTTAAAATAAATTATTTTTCTTTTTGTTTTTAATTTATAATTATTATACAGGAACAAATATATAAAATCATAAAAATTCTAAAAGAAACCTAAAGAAAACTTAAAACAATAAAAAACAACCTATAAATTATTTAAAAAATTTAGGTATTTATTTACTTGTATGTTTTGAAAATTGTTATACGTAGCCTTCCGATTTCTTGATATGTACCATCCACTCTATGGTTGTTATTATTTTGAAAGCCTTTCTCCATTTTATAACTATAAAAATATTATTTACAATGTCTTACACATTTTTTTATATTGCAGCTTCCTTTATCTTTTATCTAATACTCTGTTTATTTTTTTTTTCTTGAGGGCAAATGTTTGTTGGGTTAAAAAAAATTATTCTATAAGCTCTGATTGCATAAAAGTTTTTAATTATTTTATACATTTTTTTATCCAGCTATTAACTAGGATTTCCAAGTAGTCAACTCAGTGTTTTTCACTTGTTGCTTCAAACACCTTTTTATAAATTTTATTATTTTTGTTGGGATTTCCTAAATATTTCTTTCACATCACATTTTTAATTATTGTCCAAATTGTTGTTTAAATTATGTTAAAAAATTAATTTTTCTCTTTTTTAATTTTTCGTTTTTTTTCCTTCAGTAACATTTAAGGTCTGAGAGAAAGTTTAGGTGTCTGTTGCTGTAAATGTTGCTCTCTAAATGCAATGAGAGAACGAAATGCTGAGAGTGGTGAAGCGGTATTGATATTATTTGGTTTATTGTTTTGTTCTTGTGTTTGTTGTTGTTGTTGTGGTGGTGGTAGTGGAGAGCCTTGGCGCGATTGTCATGGCTTGCCTGGCGATAGTTTGCCCGAGTTCGAAGACGATGAAGACGAATTGGAATTGTGCGAAATGGGACCTAGGCTATGATGCAAACTAGGCTGTGCAGAAGGTGAGGTTTGTACCACATCGCAGCCCATGGAGGAGGTGGTGCTAGAACCAGATGGTGAGGCTCCTGAAGGCGGGACATGTTGGCCTGGATGATGTTGTTGACCAGTAGCTAAACTAAGCGGGTTAAAATGTGGTGCTCCTGCGGCAGCCCCAGTTACAGCTGCCTTCCATAGCAATGGATTCATGCCCAGACCATTGTGAGCGGCTAAACTAGCGCCAAAACTTCTTTGATGTTCTAAAAATTCCTGTGAGGGTGCACCCAAATGGGCCGCTGCAGCAGCTGCTGGCCCGTAAAACCCTCTATATAAATCTGGCCTTACATAGGGCGAATAATTTGGTATTCTGGCTGCCAAGGGCGATAAAATCTTACCCGGACTAGGATGTTGACCCGGATGACCGTAAAAAGCAGGATGTGTATTTGGCAAATCGCTGCCAGGTGGACTGTCTTTATTACCTTCCTTACTGGCATCTTTTGAAGCCATATCTGCCAAAGACCATATCCGTGGTTTGGCCGCTAGACTAGCTGTGGTGCTGGCTGCGCTGGCCGCATGCAACGAATTCTGTTGGGCCTGATGATGCTGCTGTAATAGCTGTTGCTGGTGGTGATGGTAGGCCGCAATATCAGGTGGTGAACCAGCTGGTGGTCTAAAGTGATGCAGGGCAGCGGGATGAAAGAGGGGATGACCGCCACCGGCCATTATACCGGAACGGTCGTAAAGGTCGGGAGAACCGCTGGGAGAGCCGGGTCTTGAGCCAGACCATTCACTGTTACCCTCACCAGGCATGCGATGATCTTTGTCTTCATTAGAACCCAAACCAGAATCTTTAGCATCTAAAATTAAATAACGAGAAGGGAAAATAAAACTCGTGGTTAGAACTATGTTCAGTTGGAATATAACTTTTTTTAAATAAAGGAAACAATAACAAATTCACGGCTTCTCTTTTAAAGAAAAGGAGCTTAATTTTTTGAAATATTACTTAATATCAATTTTTTGAAATATTACTAGAAATAACCCCGTACTCTCTAACAAGGATTTGATTGCTTTATCTGTTTTAAACAAATTATTAAAATTGCCGGAAAATAATAAACTTATCTAGCAAAAGAAGTCTTCATTATCATCTTTTCACATTAAAAAAAAACAAATTCGTCTTTGTTGTTCAAAATAATTTTTTTTTATAACAACTCACCTAATACATCATTGTCATCTGTACTTTTGTGATCATCATCATCTAAATTGCAATCATCATCATCGACCCGATTTCTGGGCTCCCAAGTCATTTTGTTTTCTTTCTTCAGTCTTCTGCGTGCGTTTGCGAACCATGTCGACACTTGGGTCAAAGTCATTTTTGTTATTATTGCCAACATTATTTTTTCTCCCTTCGTAGGATACGGATTCTTTTTATGCTCATTTAGCCAGGCTTTCAGTGTTGATGTCGTTTCACGAGTGGCATTTTTGCGGCGGGCTCCATTTAAATCCATGCCATAACTGAAAGAAAAAATATGAAAGGAAACAAAAATTAAAACAAAGTTTATAAGAGTAACTGACACATATAAGAAAAATATTTTTCTTATTTCTTAACCTAATAACTGTCAAATAGTAGAATTGCTGTATTATTTAATTTTTGTTTTATGTTTTTTTTTACTATATTTAAAGAAATGGAGCCGGAAAAATCCCGACAGAGTTGAAATTAAAAATGAATCAGACACTTCTTCCAGCAAGCCCACACTTTGCAGCTCAAATTCTGAGTTGAATGGTGAGAGAGAAAAGACGAATAGAAAGTGGTGGACAGTTTTGTATCCCGCGATACGGGTAACAGATAACGCAAAAAACTTTTGACTTCTTGAAAATGGAAAAGAAACCCATAAAGTTGGCTTTAAATTTGCTCTGTTTTAGGTAAAAACAAAAATAAATTCGATCAAAGAACCACATTTTTGTTGTTGTTACTGCCATAATTAGCACGTGTGTTGTTTTAATGGTCTTGTTGAACATGTTTCTTTTATGCTGTAATTGTTGCTGTTGCCATAAACTTTGCAACAATTTTAATTGTCTGCCATTAATAAATGTTACTTGCAACTTGTTCGTATGACTGTGTAACTTTATGTGAAGTGTCTGTTGCAAAATTATTTCCTTTTTTGTTGGTCAAATTTTAATAAAGCCTTAATTTATGTTATCGTTTTTAACAAAAATGTTATTACTACTACTGTTGTTGCTGTTGTTATAATTGTTGTCATATTGTTTTTGTTTCTCAATTTACACATGCTTTAATGTTTGGTGGTCATTTTTATGGAGCAATTCTGTGGCTTTTCGCAACAATATGGAGATGCCATGACAACGAAAACAATTTTCGGATCAACATTTAAACAATCCACAACATACCCACAATTGCTATTGTAATGAAACAAAAGGAGCCATGGGGCTGCAACTAATACTTTGCAATTAAATCGTAGAGACCAATGCAAGAGTACCAAGTGCAAATAACGGCCAACACTAAAAAAAAACATGTATGAAAGGACCACTCAAAAATGGAAGCGATAACAAAACATAATGCCATCGTCGTCAACCCTTAAAAATTTTAACCAAAAATGTTATTTTGCTTTGTAACCTTTAGCAATAACAAAAATGTTTTTTCGTTATTAATTAGAATTTTAATTAACACCTGCAATTTTGTGTTCATTTTAACACAATTTTTTTTTTTTTGTTTTTTTATCTTTTCGCTTGTGTTTTCATTCATTATTTCATGTAGTAGAAATTAATAATATTTCAATTTCTTATAATTTTTAAGGAACATGATTCAACTTGTTTTAGTAAAGTGTTCAGTGGTATTGCGTTAAGTGACAAAGTGGCGGACTGGCTGACTGACATTTGCTTATTACTTTTATATGTACGTGTTTTTTTATTATTTTCTTACACTGTCTGTCTGTACGTGACGGGATGTTTTAAATTGTTTAATTGGCTTCTTAAGCTGAAAATTAATAGTTTTTGTTTCTGTGTTTATTTTTTTTTATGAAAATGAAAAAATATTGTACTGACAAAACAACAAATTATTACTGTTATCTAAACAGCAACTATCTGAGGAAGTAACGGTCATTTGCATGGGATATAAAATGTGCAAAGACAAAAATGAATTTTGTTAATAAAGTGTTAATTTCGCGTTTTTTTAATTAATGTGTATTTCTTAATGCAATTTATGAATGAATTTTTATTACAAAACGGTTTGTACTAATAAGCTGACGTAAAGGCGGCAATTATTTGTGAAATTTAATTGCTCAAAAAGAGCTTGTAATTTTTCATAAAAAAATACAGAAATCAAATTTTATTTTTCAAGTAAGAGCAAGATCATAACGTACTTAAACTAAGCAGCTTAACATTTAAAATTTTTTCAGTTCCTGAGAGGACAAGGCAATAACAACTTTATATAACATTTAACCGAGGAAAAACAGAAACGTGAATTATGATGCCAATATATATACATGTCCACCACACAATCTCTGCACTAAAGAAATTTAAAACTTTTTTGTTTGAAATGTAGTGACAAAACTGTATAAATCCTCGTCTAGGATTAATTAAAAAATAAAATTGAAAGCTTCTACTTACTTTTAGGGCTTTGAATACTTTTTTTAAATAAACTTTATTTAAATGCTGGTTTTTTATAAGAGATATATTTTTAATCTTATTTATTTCATTAAGCTAACAAGATAAAACGAATTGAATCTTGCAATAAAAATCAATAAACACCTTAACGAAAAGTGAGGAAACCACTCTTGAAAAAATATTTAAACTTTGTATTTTTGAATTAAGCAATGCACAATTTACGAATATTAAATAACTTTGAACCTTTAAATGTAAAATATATTTAAAGAGGTAAAGTGCAGTTGAACCGGCAGCCAGCAAGTCCAAATTAATTTAATAAAATATTTTAATTCCCTTTTGTTAATTGCGTATACTTTTTTAATTAAGGTAAAGTTAAACAAATGTCAAAATTTAGTTTTAAAAGTACCGAACCTGGTGCTTCTTCCCAACATTTTCTGTGAATGCAAAACATATACAAATCAAATATCACAGAGAAATACACTAATTCGTAGAAATTTTATCATAAAAAAACAGTTTATAATAAAAGTTAGAGTTATGAAAGAACAAATGTTAAGAAAAAAATTTTTGGTCTTTATTTCACTTTAGTACCCGACAATAATAAAAGTACATTTTTTTCATTCATGATAACTTGACTAAATTTTATTATTATTTTATTAATATTCTGCAAAAGTATCTTTCAAATCTAATATGTTTAGAATATTGAATAAGAAATAAAATTTGCTTGGCATTCAAACGCTCATTTTTTTTTTACTCCCACTCATTTTATTGTTTGAAAATTATGCACATTTCATTGAAGGCCATAAAAATATTAACGTACATTTAACAAGAACAATATAATTGAATTTTTCTTTGGTATTTTTTTTTTATTTCTTTTTTTTACAAGAGGCGCCTGTAAGTAATAAAACCTTTTTGATTTAAGAACAAAACAAAAAACAAACAGAAAACAGCAGAAAGACACAAATATTTGTAAATTTTATGAAGTGAAGATAAGTATGTGTTTATGTGAAAGAAAATGTAAATATTTGTATATATTTGGAAAAATAAGTAAAAGTGAAGGAAATGTTACATTATTCGAACGCATAATAAATTGTTACGTTTATCCTAATAAATATCCTTTCCAAAATAATAAAACCTCCTTTATTTCATACAGAAATAAATAAGACTGAAAGTTTCAGTTTTTGCCGTGGTGTCAAATCATAAACAAATAAAAAACTAAGAAAAAAACTTTTGGCGCTCGCCATATTTTCCGACTTACGGGGCTCTGAAATTTTTTAAAATTTCAATATGAGATTCATTTAAAAGCTTTGGAAGAGATTTTTAAGGAAATAACAAAAATTTTGAAAAATCCTTAACCCACTAAGAGCCGATGGCATTTGATATTTCAAAAAAATTTACAATTTACGAACCCCGAAACTCGAAAAATATGGGTGAGCGCCAATTTTTCACTTAATATTTTTTTTTTTATTTTTTCCAATAGCACCTCTCTCGACAGCATATCTAATCGATTGACATATTTAGTATTTTTGTTCCGAGGCAAACTTGATTTCAAAACTAACACGGACGGACATCGCTCAGTCGCCTTCGCTATGCATAAGAAGTCAGAATATACATACTTTATGAGGTAGGAAATGGATATTGTAGAAATTACAAACAGAATGACAAACGCAGATATACCGTTTTTTCACTTTTTGCTATGCTTTTAACATAGAAAGATTCTAAAGATTATTGCATTCTTCATATATTCTACCTGGTAGTAAACAAAATAAATATCAGTTAACACAATACTTCCAGTGTCAATAATCTACTGTTTTCGTTGATAAAAAGTACCATTTCAAAATTTTACCTTTGTATCACTAGAATTTATCTACTCTTAAAATGTGTGCCTGCTTAAAAGAAGAGGCGCTCCAACTATGGCATTTCCACAAGCTAGAACAACTAATGAATGTCTATTCAGTAACTAAACATTGTTATTAATTGGTACTAATTGTTACCAGAAGCTGTTCCCGTACTCGAAAAACTTGCAAGGATAGAGTGAAAAAAGAGCGTAAAACTGTAAGAGAGAAAACATTTGTTGTAAGTTTTGGCTAGTAAAAATTTTACAGCAAGTATTAGCCAAACAGCTGTTCTTTACTTTTGTTCACAAAATAATTTGCTCAGAAAATATCTGATAAAAGAGATATTTGTAACAGTGAAGAAGATGCAAGTATTTGGCAATTAAAATAATATAAATATTGATTATTTTGTTTTTTTTTTTTTTTTCTTTAATTTAGCTAGGGTAGCATACAGCAAAAAAGCTTAAAACAAAAGAAATTTGGTTTAGAAACATCCAGCTTTGCAAGTGTTTTTAATTTTTAAGAAATAAAAGTTTATTTACGTATTCGTTGCAATGTACTTTTTCGGTACAAATTTAATACGAAAACTACAATTTTAATGTATATACTCGTAAGTTATACACATGTCTGAAAATTAGATTATTTTAAATGTAAATATTTCTACACCTAATCACAAAAGGAATGTTTTTTAGAACTTATATGAACACATAATCGCCTTTAAAAATTACTTGATAATTAAAAAATGTAAATCATTTTATGTACACATTTTTGCTGTTTGGTAACTCACAGTATTATCTTCAATTTTTCCATATGGTTGACATCAGTTTGCTGCCTAATAGTTGTCTGTTGATTTATACATTTTTTCGGTTAGTCTATTTACTTTTAAAATAGTACTATTTAGTAGACATACCGTACAGTTTTCAAGTCTTACCATTCTTTATCATTCCCAAGGCTACAACAATTTTCTTTGCTAATTTTTACTAGTAAAGCGTTTCTTTGCTTTTTTTACATTTGGCAGAATAAGTTTGAAAATTTCAGTTTTACTTTCTCGTTGCTAGTTTTTGCCGATGTTACTGAACTGGCCTATTATTTGCTTCAGCAAGAGCCCATACAAATGCATTTACTACAAAATTACAGAGAACATCGAACATATGATGCTGACTAACCCTGGATTTTAATATTCGCCTTTTTGCACACAAAAATTGTTTCTGTCCAAAAACTAAATACAAACATACATAACGAATGAAATTTTATATTAAAAGATTATGTACAAAAAGGTGATGGTAATACGACAAAGTAATTAAAACAACACATAAAACTAAAGTGCTGTTTCTATGAAAAGCATTCAGTTCTTTAATTATTTCTATTAAAATTTTTAAACGATTCATACATTCTTTACAAAACGAACCAGATCATTCGTGACCAACACTTTTTTGGATTCCTGAATTGAAAAAAACAAATTAGCAAAAAAATTAGAAGCTTCTTTCTTGTTTTATTCTATTTTAAACTTAAGTTTTTTTAAGTACTTAAAAACTGTTTTTTTAAGTAGCATAAACGCCCAAGTATAACGTGCATAAACTAGCTTAACCTTATGTCAAAAACCCGACGAAAAGCCTATCAAATGCTTAGGTAACCGCTTAAAAAAATTTAGGTGACCACAATGTACTTGCGTAAAATTACTAAGTAATTTGCGACGGTTGCCCGTTTATGTTTAATTCCTACTTTTGCCAAAAATAATTTTTTTTATAAAATTTTAAAACAAAAAGGCATTTAAATAACGTACTTAAATGCTTACCAACATTCACATACATATTTACTTTTTTTGTTCATCTTCTAAGATGAATTCAATAAATAAATATAACAAGTTTTTCCGTTTTTGTATGTACATGTAGCCAACAACAAATAATAAAAAATACTACAGTGTTCACCATTTGTTAAAATGGACAAGAAATAAAAATGTTTATTAAGTCGAAAACTAAAAATTTAACAGCACAACCAGCTGTTTCCAGACGGAATGTGCGATTAATTTCGTACTTTGCTTAAAGAAAAGAATTATGACACAACTTGACGAAAAGTTTTCTTAACTACATTATAGTTTATAATATATAATTTAATACATTTGCACAGTTGTTTAAGTTTGCTTAATTTAGCTTATGCACATTATAGTTGGACCTTAGGACCTCAGACTTCTACCGTCCGTCGTAGTAATTATAATTATCTGACATTCTGTAAATGGTTTTTAGAATGAAGTTTAATAGTGTTATTTCCGATTTCATGAAAATCATCATCCATTTGCTGTTATTAAAACATAAAAATTGCCATCGTGAACTTTAACTACAAGATCTTTCATTTGTAAATAAGATTAGCAAACTGTTATTCTTATTACAAATATTCTTGTTTTATCACTCTACGAATATGATTGTCATTCGAACGAGAATAGTGCTGAATGAATAATAATAATTTAAAGTTTTTTTCTAATTTTAGCAATCTTACCTGTTGAAAGGGTAACCAAAGGCAGCATCATATGGATGATATACAGAAGGATAAGGCCAAGGAGCGCCACCGGCTACCAGATTTTCTTTTAAATCAAGCGCACCCTAAAATAAAACAATAATTAAAAAAAGGAATTATTAATAAAATTTAAAAATAACAGCAAAATGAGAAAGGTACATATGTATGTCTGTATGTACATAAAAGATAACATAATAATGTGTGTCATTTCTTTTTGTTTTACTATTTATAAAATTTCAGTTTAAGACCTTGAACTTAAATTCTTTTAATTATCATGTTTAACAAATAATTTATTTCAGAGCATACAAGACAACAATAACATGATGTACAACACAAAACAAGAAACGTTAGTGTCTATAAAATTTATTTTTTATTTACTTAGTTTATTTTTCAATTAAATCTTAAAACGTAATATTAAAATATATTAAAATAAACTTATTTTTTCTTAAAGTGCGTAGTTTCAGTTTTATTGTCTTTTTTGAACAAATTACTGATAACTCGCTCATAACAAGCTGCTAACTGTCTGATTTATATACAAATAATAAATTACGTAAAGATTATTTTTCTTAAAAGCTAAATCAAAGAATAATAATAAATAAAACTTTAACATGTAATTAACTAATAAAGAAAGGTTTTACTGAATCTTAGCTGAAGAAAAAAAATTGGAAATAGATTATTTTAAACAATACATTTGAACTTTGCAACCATCTCAACTTGATGAGAATTATAACTGCTTGCATTTTTATTAACAAGTTAAATAATTTATTGCGTTCAAGCTTTGAATTTCATACAGTGCAGATCCAGCAAATAAGTGTTATGCACACAACAGTAGTCATTGTCGTAAGTGTTAACGCTTTTATATTGATATTAAATCGCAGAAGTAAAAATTTATCACACCTTTTTAAACATAAATTCTGTTGAAAAATGTACGTGCATCATTTGCTAAATGTTTCTTATAACAAAGACTTTAACGAAAACAACAAAAAAAGTACTTGAGAAAAAATAACGACAAAAAATGTAAAAGACACCCTGCCCCAAAACCCATACCATATTTATTTTAAATGAAAAAATTTACGACAAAACAGTAGTCATATCTTACAACAGCAAAAAAACGCATATAGAATTTACATACAATCTTATCTTGTACATTTTTATATACTAAACAGCGCTGGCGTATTTATGTATCCGCAGTTATTTGCGTACACGCAACTACAAATTTTTAAATTCTTAAAAAATCTGTTAAAAAATTTTAAACATGATAAGACCTTTTTGCCAACATTAACATGATTTTTTTTAACACTCCATAAAATGAATGTGGTATTGTCGATTTTTCACCGATTTTGTAACTTATATATTAAAGGTCGATGAAATTTATGTTTTTTGGCTTAGAGGAAAGAAAGCTTTTAAAATAAAATTAAATTCGAGAAGCTTTATTTAGAAATCATGAGTGCAAGATTTGTTTAAAAAAATAGGATCACTTTTTAGAACAGTTATTTTGGTATTGTGAGCTCTCTGGGACTCAATATTACGCATATTACCTTTCTTTTCAACTCGGATTAATGAACACTGAACTTTACCAAAAATATCTAGATTTATGAAGAATGAGAAGTAATTTAGTTCTTGCAATACGACCAAGGTACATTTATTTTACTAGGTAGTAGCGTCTCTACAACAAATACAAACATTGAAAAAAACAACATGGATTTTTATTGTTGCTTTGTCCGTTGGAAATGTTAAAAAAAGAAAGAGAAATAAAAGATAATTGCTTTGACAACGAATGCTTGCTTTGTTTTGCAAATGCTTGTTGTTAGTGTTTTTTGAAATTAATAAACAAACGTAGTAAAATATAACTTTTGACATTTTCAACTACAAACCACCTGGACGAACGACTAAAATAGTAAAATAAATATACCTTGGAAACGACAATTTATTCATCATCTTTTTAATTCATCTATGAAAGTTTTTTTTTTACCGGTCTGTTAGCTTTTATAAATAGTCGAAGACCAATATATAAAACTCGAAGATAATTTTGGGCATTGGGTATCATTCGAATTTTAATTTTATACTGATTGTCGACGCAGGAAACTTACGAATAAGTGTTTTTTTTTTGCGTCGAAACTGCTTTAAAGCTCTTGGATCCAAAACCGATAAGAAAGTAAAAGAAAAATTCACAACCGAGGCATTAATCAATATTTTTAATTTTTACAAAATTAAATGTTTTAGATGTAAAAAGGTGGCATCTTTTTGACCGAGCTAGAATAGAATGAAAAGGGCGCAAAGTAATGCGATAGCCAAATGACCTGCATTCACTATTTCTGCATTTTAGATTTTTCACTGTGTGAAACATGTTAGAAAATATTATAAAATAAACAAGAAATTGATTTTAAGTGCCGGCGAAGGTAAGTGATTTCAGCCTGGCAGACTTCTAATTTCATTCTTAAAATTTTATTAATAATTCATTGAAGATTTCTTTTTGTAAACCAAGGAGGAAAGAAACATTATTACAATCGTTGTACAAAAATGTTTAAACAAGTAATTTAAAAACATTTAACATATTATTGTTGTTGTTTTTGCTTAATACATAATCAATACATGTAATGTTTCTTATTTTAACTAAACAAAAAAAAAAAAACATGTCTGGATATCAAGCTGTGAACACTTTACACTCTGGTTTCGCACAGCAAAACAACATAATAATGCAACAGTACCAGATACCAAATATTTATTTGTACGAGTCGGTTTGTTTGTGTATGTATTTAATTTGTATTACAACAACTGCTTAGTTAAATGTATTTAAAAGATTTTTCAATACTGATATATAATATTGTTGTTCTTTTTTTTTTTTTTTTTCTTTACGTTTTTTGTGTCCTAATGTTTAGAGACATTAAAAAACCACCATAAATTGTCTCCTAAGTTTCTATTGATTATAATAATGACAATTCGTAAGGCCTCTTGTATGTCTCCGTCTAGGTCATAATAATTTTTTCTGGCGTCTGCTTAATGTGAAGAAAAAATTTTTGTCCACAAAAATATTGCAATTTTGGTTAAAAGTCAGTTCAGAATTAAATAATTTTTTCAATTGTAATTTTAACTACAATAATAGTTGTTTGTACCTTTTCACTTAAAATAAAGATTTTAATCTTAGAGTTCAATCGAAAAAATGTCAAATTGCTGCTGAAAATGTTTGAAGTAAAATTTACAAATCCAAATTTTTCAGCGATGCAACGAGTTTGTGAATTAATATTTTTTAGATTCTTGGAAACAAAAATTAAAATAACTTTTACTGTTTGGCCTTATCAAATCTTACACACATAAACGCATTTATAACAACATATAATCGAGTTAAAAAAAATAAAGGATCAATGGAATCCATCATAAGTAAAAGCTTTCAAATTTTCTTTAAGGCATTTTGGTTCAATAACCAGCTTAAGTTTTTTCTTTTGATCTAAAGCTATTTTCACAAGGGATATTTTGTAAAGTGGAACTAAACAGACATATGCGTACATTCACATCATTTAAATTTTGTTTCATACGAAAAGTATTATTATTTATCAAATATTTAATATAATTAAAAATGATTATGTGTTTTTGAGTTAATACAAACAAAATTTTCTCATGATTGCTGTAATCACTTTGTATTTTTTTCTTTGGTGGGTGTTCGAGAAAAATGAAACTTTTATTTGGTACTTTTGATTTTTTCCCAAGTTAACAACAGAGGCATTGTCTCATCACTGAATCTCTTAGATTCACATTGGATTAAAAGCAGCCTGCAGTTTTCTCTATATCAACATACTTACCTTTTCCAAGTTGAGCGCATCGCCAAATTTATACTTAGTAAAGGGACTTCCATGAGTTTAGATATTATTTAATTAATAGTTAGTATAGGGCACGATTCTCTGGCCCAGTATATATAGTTTAAGGATATTTTGTTTAGTCTTAAATTTTTATTTCATTTGCTGAAATGTTATAAACAAACGGGTGAAATTTACAAAGAACCTGATTGCAAAGTCTACTACAACAACAAGTTAAAATTTGAATTTAAAAATTAAAAAGTCTCCTAATAGTTGATGTAATTTAATTTATATTATCAAACTAATAAACATTTTTATATATATTTTGTTTAATACCCCATATTCATTTATACATTAAAAAACAAAAGATACCAAAAGGTCGATTAAGTAAATGCATTCAAAAAATTTGCTCCCCAATTAAGAAGCTAGAAACATTTGCAGTTAATATTTTTAATAAAAGACACTTGTAAAAATTTTTGAAAGTTGATATTGTTTCAATAATAAATTTGTGCCCTATAGGGTTCCAAGGCCCCGAGGGTCAAAACGTAAACCTGAAGCTATCGCTGCAATACATGTCCGTCTATCTGAGGCCTCTATTTCAGGAACGTTTATGAATAAACAGTTAATTGCTTTCGCCGTAACAACAGCAAATAATAAATTAAAGTTAAAGATTAAGAGGTGGTCGTACATAGAAGTTTTTTCTTACGTATATGGCCTCATCTATACTGTTTTTATCAGATGCCCTAAATTTACACTACCACAGGACATGTTAAGAAACTAAAATTGAAAATTAAAAGGTGTCCCCACTGAACATCTCAATGCAATTTGTCTTATTTTTCGAACCGCTATATTTAGAAAACTTAAATGCTCGACAACATACAAGTTACAAGGCCCATACAAGTTACGAGGTATCCTTCGCGTGTAATTATTTAATTATTTTTTTCGCGATTTCTCTTCAGCTATAAATCTTCAACTTCAATAATCAATATCGGTGATTTAAATAATTTGATACTGAAAGTAGCACGATTTAATTAATTTAATTTAATATTCTTATAAATTTTATGTTCCATCTACTGCTTTAAAAGAAATTAACTTATAAATTTATATCATTTTATTAACCACATTATGATTTGAGAGCTTCAAACTTTGACTTGTGTAACCCTTCCTTCTCCTTTAAATATTTTTCTTTAGCCATGACAAAATTTGACAAATCACTGTTTGTGTAGTTACAGGAGAATGACAATTTTTATATGCCTTAAACATCGTTGTCAGTTATGGTGATTTCTCGCCAAACGTGGCGATAAAAAATCTTTTTTTGCAAAAAAAAAAACTTTGAAATAGCGAGAGGCGAGATACTTGGCGATTTTTAAAATTCTTTGCGAAATTTTTGGCTAATTATTATTATTTTCTCTACGATGACATTTCATTTAAAAACAGATAAAAAAACTGGCAGCTTTATTTTATAAGTTTTGCCACTTCACTTTGACTCCTATATTTGAACGTACCTTTTTATCTGCCTTGTATTTACAATAATATATTAAATTTTTATTTAAAAAAAGGTGGTGAGATACAAAAATCAAAATTGTTAAAATTAAATGAGAAATATCATCGACAACAAAACAAAGCTAATAATAAAGAAAAGTAGCGATGAATTATTAAAAATCAAACGCTCAAATACATTTAGAAAATTCGTTTAAAATATGAACAACATTGATTTTGATACAGAATTTCAAACTGAATTAAACGAGACTGTTTTAAATGTAACTGATACGTTGACTTTACAAGAAATTTGTTTTCTATTTTTAAAAAGGTTCTAAAAGAAATGCTTAACCGGCTTCTAGAAAATATGTCTGTTTTTGAAGTTTTATGTTTATTTTATATTTGAAAATGCTCTAATTCTGTACCTCAAATTAACTGAAGCTGCAGTTCAAGAATTTTCTAAAAGATTTGGAGTCCCTAATCAGTGATTAAAAGTGCTTGACTATTTTCAATGCATATGTAGTTGCTTAATTGTTGCTGTGGAAAAATGTGCAGCAAAAGAAAAAAGCAAATGCAAAAACAAAGAAAGAAACCTATTTGCTTTAGCTGACTATGTGTTTCCTTTTGCAGCAAAACAAAGCAAAGGAATTACTTTAAAAATGGTTGCTGTTGCTTAAGCAATCAGTTTTTCTTTATTTTTATTTTTGCTATTGCTTAACTCTTTACCATGAATTTTTGGCTGACTATGATTACTTTTTCTTACTGCTACTTACTGTAACTCGCTGCTTTTCATCCCTTTTAACATTGAAAACGTATTTATGTATTAATTACTTACAATACGTGAGAAAATACTTTTTGAAAACACTGTATTTATTACACCATTAAATGGTGCTTTTTTTTTTTAAAAGCAACAGCATCAACTTATTGCTTAAGCAATAGCAAACATTTTCAAAATAAATGCTTTGCTGATTGCTTTGCTGCAAAAAGAAACACATAGTCAGCATAAGCAAATGCATTTCTTTCTCTTTTTTTGCATTTGCTTTTTGCTGTTGCTTCATTTATATTGAAATGTTTTGTAAATGCTGAGATATTTAGTTTTTTTATTTGCTAGAAAACATATAAAAAGCAAAGATTTTATTGCTGTTGCTATTTTTAAGTAAGCAATTGAATAACTCGTTTAATAACTGCTCCTTTTTTGCGAACTAATGTAATGTGTCTTGTAAGTGAGTAAAAAGAAATTACAATCACAAAAGTGAGTCATTATAGTAAGGTAATATCTAATTTTTTGCTGGGATAAAACCAGTGTGTCTTTTACTAATAAATTTATTTTTGTAAATGAAAACTTTTTGTAGATTGGTGTAAGCAATGGAATTTGTATGTTTTCTAACAAAAGAAGTAAATAAAATAACTAATATTACGTACTTTTATACATTGGCGACATTTGCCGAGAAAGCTCGAAAAAAAACTGGCAACACCGGCCTCAAACTAAAAACATGAAAGAGACCACTCTACGGGCTGCCTTTCTAAAGTGAAGATTTAACTTCAAAATTGTTGTAAAGGTTTGATACACAGTGTTTTGCACATTTTTCTTCTTTTTTACTTTACATTAATGGTGGTTAGTTTTAAACAATGTTACAGTTGTTTTGCCATATTTATTTTTTGTTCTTAAAGAGCTCCTCCCTGCTTCACTAAAAAAAAGTATAGCTTTTTTATAACTTTCCTCCCTTAAGGATATTAAACATACTCTCATATGAGTGTTTGACATAAATATATAATTGAGAATGTTTGCCCCTAAATAGTTTCTTTTTTTAGGGGAGATTTTTTAGAACATTGTATGAATTGAGTTTTTCAGTTGAAAGTTTTAATATTTGTTTTCTATTTCAGTTCAAATTAAAATTTTCGAATGTTTTCTTTTTAATCTGTTAAACAAACTTAATAAGATTTTTAGTTGCCTAAAATCGATAAGTTTTGAATTTAAATACTCAAAAGTGTTAGAAAAAATATCAAGTATTTAGAGTGTTGAACGAATTATGAACATATTTTTTTTTTAATTTCAAACAAATGAGGACAGGGCGCCACATTTAATAAACCTAAGTGTTTTTTAATTTTATTTTAAAATTTTCAGTTTAAATGTTGGGTTTGTTTTTCCGTTTGTTAAGAAGAAAAGTGTTAAAAATGATTTTATTTGCTTTAACAAGTTGAAAAATTTGTGTTTTTTTTTTTTCTTTTGAAAACTCGAAAACCATATGCCCATATTAATAAAAAGAAAACACCTCGAAGGCATTTTTAAGACGTCTAAATGATATGGGTACACACATACAAGTATACTCACGCTGTCACCGCTTGTTGTGTTGACAAATTTATTAATAAGACTTTAATATGCCAAAAGAACTAAAAAAAAGGGAAATTATTTTCAGCGTCTTTTTTTAAATTTTTCTTTTATTTATTTATAATTGTTCAAAGATTTTATTCACTTATAAATAGTGAAGCGCGGTGTCTCTTTAAATTTAGTTTCGCTGCTAAAAATTTATAATTGTTGTGCTCAATTTGACATGTGTTGTCAAAGTAATGACTTCTTTAAGTCTCTGTGACATTTGATAATGATGATGTTACTGCTGTTTCTGTTGGCTGTTTTGTTGCAATGGCAATGAAAAATTGTTCTAATTCTTTGAAAAATTTTCCCCTTACATACATACTTACATACATTCATATGTACATATATCAAACAAAACTTTTTCCAATTCCTTTATATTTTTAATGTGTTCTTTAATATTTAAATGACTAATTATATGGAGAATGATTTATGGCAGGTTAGGGGGTCTTAAAGCATACAATTACTATTAAATAAAATTAATTAATTATGATGGCACGCGGGAAATGACAATTTTAGAGTTTCAAGTGTGAAATTAGAAAAAAAAAGTTTGTTAGAAATGCCAGTGTTAAAAAAATAATTTATTAAGTAGTAAATACTCTACTATTCGTAGGTATTTAAAAATTATAAATTTATTTCGTAAATATTCAATTCAAATTTTTTGATAACTATCAACTATAGTAGAGAATATAATTCTTATAAATTCATGCAATTAAATAAGAACAATATATTATGCCTTTATATGTGCGTTATGCAACCCCCAAACATTTTTTTGCATGGTTGAACAATTTTATTAAAATGGAGCAAAATCACCTTCAGTGATAAAAGACAATTACACTTTCAAAGAACCGAAATTTAACTGTTGAAATGCATTTCCAATATATTACGGTGTAAAACTGATTTTCGCCAAAAACATGGCTGTTATACAGGGTTATACATTAACTATTACTGATGCCCTTTATCGGGACATGATAACAATGATAATGATGACATGATAACAATTCTTCTTACCTAAAATGCATAATAGTGATGTTGACGTGTAGAGGTTTTAACAAGACACTTTCTCTAGGGAAATAGTTATTGGAGAGAGCTTAACCAAATCCAAAACAAATAATAAATCTTCCCAGAACTTTTTGCGTGTTTAAAAAATTTCTAATGCATGACATAGTTTTTTTTATTTGTTAAAGGAAAGAAAAGTACTGTATTTACGTTAATGGAACTAATTTAATTATTACTTCAGATCATTTTTGATCATTTTCCCTGAGTTACTTTCGGTAAATATATTCTATATTTCCGTTTCCATTATTATGTGACATAGAAATTGATGTGCTGCCAGATCTTAAAGGTTATTATTTTTAGGATATACAGTCAGCCTTTTGTCCGTCTGTTGAGGAAATATGAAAACGTTATTTTAACGTCTTTTAGTACAACACTGGTCGGAGAAGTAAAGTATTTTATTAATGTTTAATTTATCGCACCAGTCCAAAATTATTTATTTTAAGTGCACGATTCCGGTTTTGAAAATTATAAACGGAATATTTTTAATAATGAAGAGCAGAATCGGCTAAAACTAAATTTAAAAACCAGATGTTAAATATTGCATGAACAAATTTTGGATGGCCGCAAAATATTCGAGGTCTAAATTTGTTTCAAATGCAAGAAAAAGTGTATTCGTCATAGAAATTACCAGCGTCTTTCTTTTTGTTAAAGAGTAGTGATACTTATTAAATATAAAATGAGTTTTTTGATTAATTTGTGAAAAGCGACAACAAATAGATTTACATCAGTTCGAACTAGCCAAATACGCTGTTTGGTAGAGTTGTAAGAGTGTTTTTTATTGTGAGTTGCTGAAACTTAATCAGGTTACGTTAAGAGAGCAATCAACACTACTCTATAATATTTAAGCGTGAACAACTTCTATTTAATACAAAAATACCTTGTGGCTACTTTATTTATTATTATTTTTTTAAGAAAGTTTGCTAATAACTAACGTTGTACTTTATATGGCAGAGCTTCTTCTTCTACAGAAATGCGTGTCTTGTACATTTTTTGTTCTTCTTTTCTATGTAGCTCATTAAAATAATACACATCATTAAAATAAGCTAAAAGTTCAAACTTTTAAATATATACTTTTTCGGTTCAAATGAAAACATTAAAAAATAATTTGCATGGCAAATTATATGCACAAAAATGTATACAAAATAATAAAATTTAATAAAAATCAATAAATTGTCTTAATGGTATTTTTTTTTTTAATTTTTGGCCACAAAAGGTGATTAAAATTGATAGAGAAAAAAAACCAAGATATAAAGTATTTAACGATGTTGATATAAAAATTTGTTATGTTCTACACACAAAAAAAGAAACAATACAGGACATACACGATATAATAAAAATTAGTGAAGAAACAAACTCAATAAACTTAAAATTAATGACATTATTTGGTTAAAAGCAACATGAAATAAACAAAAAAATATATATATATATATATAAATAAATATATAATAAATTATAAAAAAAGAAAATATTTAAAATAAATTCCTGCTCAAATATGTAAAATAAAAAACTTGTATTTTTAGACAGACAGGAGTTGCCGTTTGAAAATTATTAGGCCTTATGTTTTCAGCTTGTTGTACAAGTAGTTCTTAAAAATTTACGGCAAATGCAGTTTTCAGAATGACATATGTTAAAATCGTTTTTTGTTTTATTTCTAAAACGGAGTGTGTTTTTACAGTTGTTAACAAAAAACACTTAAAAAAACATCAAGAGTCTCGAGACTCTAATCAAACATACATTTCCTTTTTTAATTTGAAAAGAAAATTTACCAAAAGCTAAAAGGGAATTACATATATGTTAAAATAATTGAGATTATCACCTATAAATACATTAAGCATGTGTTGGAAATGACATTATTTTAACTTATCAGAACATGGGACTTTAAGCCTTTTGCCAAAAAGTGCTCGAATACAAAAGGCTTTTGCTAATAAAAATATAAAATGAGTTATAATAGGTTGTAGTTTTCTCCCCTTAACTTGAATATAAATACATGAAACAAATAGTTCTAAAGACGTTGTCATTCTGTGCTTTAAATTGTAGCGTCTCATATATGTATGGACTTGATTAATCGTATTTTTTATTAATTCTTTTAACCAGGCGAGCTGGATAATTAGTAGCCTAAAATTTAAATTATACTGGATTATTCGTCTAAACGATTAGTTTAGATTTGTTATAAATTACAGAAACGTCAAACAATTAAATTAGAAAAATTAGTCATGATTGAAGATATAATAAATACGACATTAACAAAATAAAAAATGGAATTTTTTTCTGATTTTAACAGAAGAATAATTTATTAGTATTAATTGAAAGTTACGAGAGTTGGCAGCACAATATAATTGTAGGAGTTCATCTTTATATGAAAAATAGTGCAAATATTTAATTTTTTACACTTGACTAAGAACAAAAAGACGGTTTTGACATTAGTATCAGCAATTTATTTTATCGAACAACACATTCGAACGAATTTTAGCAGATTCCAGCTCATTTTCGCAAACAAACTAGTTTTCAAGAACCCTAGTTGAAAAATTTTAATACGATTTATGTATCATTTTTCATTACCTTCGCTTCAAGTAATTTCTTCAATTAGAGTTGTGTAGTTAATACTTGTTATGGTTTTTAAAGTTTTTTCTTAATTTTTCCAAAAATATTATCTTCAAAAAGAAATAAAACTCTTTCAACTGTATAAAAAGCCGAGAAAAAGTCAGCCGTATACAGTGGAAAAAGGAAAATGGAATTACTATTGGCTGTTGTTGTTTTTGCTTAAACTTTATTTTTTGTCTTTGCTTTATTGTTTGGACAAAAATTTTTAGTTTATTCAAAATGTTTGTAAGAAGTTTCCTGAAGAGTTAAGTAAGCCGTAACGAAATGGCTAACGAGACGTGCTTTGACTCTCAATAATCAATATCGGTAATTAATTTAATCGGAATAATTTAGAAAATATTCCCGTGTCTTTAATTGTAACAAAAAAACATTGATTTGTAGCGTCGCCAATCTAACTGGACATTGCTTTTTTAGCTTATATTCACTCTCAAAATTCACTAAGTGAACCTAGATTACTGAAACTTGACAGGAAAATCTGCTATGGTCATGGCTGTTAAGACTAGAAAACAAGAAAACTCGGACCAAGCAAAACAGTTCCCATTAAAAGAACTAATCCTACCTCTAAAAACTGCAAGTTTTTTTAATTTTCCCGTAATTTTGTTTAGCTATTACAACTATTAGGGTCAAAGAATGTTTGAAAACTTAAATGGACACAAGAGATTTTAAAATGGCATTTTAGCCCGCCCATTTTTGTGGGCGGTAAAATTAACTAAAATTCGAAAAATAATGTAATTTTTAACTGAAATGGATTACATACGCCTTAAAACTTCTCCTTTGTAGTAAGATAATAATAATAAGTGCCATGGTCCTTCTTGGTGTGTATCTGAACCCTCTTCAATGTTAAGTACAGGTGAAAGCATGAAAGAAAGGTAATAACCTTTTTTTTGGAATCAGTCTAATACTAATAGTGGGTTAGACGCAAAAATGCGCAACGTTTTTTTCTACTTGGATGGAGATGGAGATCCCTCTAAAGAACCTATTCACTTTTTTTATAAATAATTTACCAAAAAGATCCTTTTTTTAATTTCGAACGAAATTTTTTATCATAAAAATTTAAAAGCAAATTTTTTCTTTATATTAATACAAGTAGCTGCTAATAATATAGCCTATCACAGGAAGAAAAATCAATAGGAAATCTTTATTCGTTTAGACAAAACAAATTATATTGCAAACCTTTTAAAAACGTTAAAGTCAATAAAAACGTATGCGATTTATCCAACTTTCCTGATTTTAACAGTGTCACAAAACGACAAATCTCAAGCAAGACCCTTGAAAATTTAGTATACGATGCAGAAATTTGTTCTGTTTAGCTGCGTACTTAAATTTTAACATATCTCAAAATTAAATTTTAGCTCAATATCCGGCTAGATTGGCAAAATACATCTATGTGCGTCGTCTGATGCTGAGTTCCACATATGTGGTAATTTTATTTCTATGCTTGTTTAGTTTTACTCATGTTAGTCACATTTCGAACAATTCCCTTAAATTAAATATTAGCTCCAGAATTTACTTTTTCTAAATAAATAGTGTTTTATGTCCTTTTATTCCACTGACAACCTGTAAAAACGTAACAAACAGACCAACTCACAATCACATTAAAAACATTTAAATAAACTTAAATAGGCAATACTTCTTATTGTGGCATTAAATACTAAAGATTTTCCGTAATTATTATGTTCTGGTATTTAATCAAGTTGTTCTTGAACAAAATGTTAGACTCGTACATATTTTTACGGCAATTTAAATTTGAGGCTCAAACAAGTAAGAGTGTTATTGATATCTTAAAACATCTGGTGCACATTCGCCATTGATTCGAAAAATATGGGCTAGCGCGAATTTTTCGACTTGATGCTTTTTTTCTTATTTTTTAATTCTCTATCGCCCCATATATTTGTTTTTTACTTGGAGTTACTTCACTTAAATATATTTGTTACAAAAGATATGGATATGGTGTTTAGCCCGCTGCCTCGAAGGACATAAACCGATTTTGCTAATTTTCAACAGCAAAATTGCAAAACTACGTCTCATCGATTGACGTGTTTTAATTCTCTTCAGTTCATCTAGTGCCTTGTCAAAGTTAATTTCAACACGAACATGGACGGACAGACAGACATCGCTCAATCGACTTCCCTAGAGATAAGAACTCAGAATATATATTTTTTTACACTATATATTTCAGAAATCACACACATTTCCACTTTTTGTGTTGAAGGGTATAAAAATGTTTCACTGCAACGTTGCAGTGCATATGAAGCTTTGAAAACAATAATTTATATAAAATTTTATACTCGTTTATATTTTCACTAGCAGTTTTTCAACTTGTAATAGATTTCCAAGATACATAAAAGCATCCATATTAAATATTTCTTAAGAATATAAAACTATCAGTTTCTGTAGACCAAACAGAACATTTAATTATATTAAGAAATTATAGAAGTTAATTTATTGCTAATTAATTATAACTTCAGAAATTCGGTTGCGAACGATATTGTTCTTGAAAATTTTGTTAATAAATTCTTTTCTGGATACGACCAACCCCTATATTACACGCAAGAAAAACTTAATTTTGTCTATAAACTTAACATTACAAAAAAAATTCCAAATGGATTTTTGTGAACAAACATAACAACAAATCACTTACCGGATTCGCATAAAATTGTGGCTGTTCGGCACCGATTCCCGATAGGTATGCAGACATGCCTTCTGGATAAACCCCCAAGGGTACACCACCTGGTCCCGCTACTAAGCTGCCGGCAGCTGCTAGTCTTTGATAACTTAACATGTCATATTGGCAGGAGCATAACGTTTGACCACTAACAGGGTCTGTATAAATTGTACGACCCGTATCACAGCAACGATTACCCGGCGGTGGAGCGCCCGGTCCTCCTGGTGGAGGCGGTGGTGGTGGAGCACCCGTTGAACCAGGTGCTAAGGGGCCCGGTAATACTGATGTGGGAGGTGGACCACCGGCACCTGAACCTGGCCCACTCGAAGTGAGTGCCGATGAGGAAGAACTATAAGGTGTGGCGGGTGAAATAGAACGCGCGCCCGGCGGTACAGTTGATGTTACAGCCATTGCGTTGGCAACAGAGGGCGTGGTTAGGGAAGCGCTTGAAGACGGCACGGCGCCTACAACGGCAGCAGCAGCTGCTGCAGCGGCGGCAGCGGCAACTGCAGTTGCGTTTAATGAAAGTGAAGTTTGTTGTTGGTGCTGTTGTGTGTTATGCGTATGGCTGGTACTTAAATTTGTTGGTTGCGTTTGCAGGCTTTGATGTAAGGGCGTTTGTGTGGAGGTGGGCGATGCACTTGGTCGAGTTGAAACGGCATTCTAAAACAATGAAATATTATTTAATTATTATTTTCAAACATCTTATTAAACAAATAAATAGACATAATATTATTTTTAATAATTGTACAAGCACAAAGCTTATCTTCTATTAGTTTTTTTTTTTTTGTTGTTTTTCAATAGTTTCAATGATAAGGAATTCGTTAACTGATCTTGTAGTTCATGGGGTAGATTTACGGCAGAACTTAAGTTGTATTATTAATAATGAAGTAAAACAAATCACTGTTTCTTCTGTCTTAAGCAAATATAACTTATCAACGATTAAACATCTTAAGTATACAACCAACAATAAAATGTTTATTTTTTATTTTTCACGTTTAAGGAAAGCCGACAAATCATGTTCATATATCTCCCCATAGGGAGACCCCTCAATATTTTCTACTGCTGTCTGAGTGGCTTCATTGGAAATGTAAAATTAAGCATTGATATCAATGATTGAAAATTATCCAACGATTGCTTTGACAACAGCCACTCTTTGTATTAAAAACATTGTGTCTATCTATCTGTCGGTCTTTTTAACTGTTGTAGTCTTGACAAACCTTATATGTTAAAAAAAAAAACATGTTTATATCGTCAGCCATTTAGTCTTGTATTGCGTCTCTTTTTTTCTTTCCAATTTTATAATTTTAATTTCAACACTTTGAGTACATTTATCTTTTTTTTCAATTTTTTGTATGTTACAGAAAATGTATTTTTTTTTTTTTTGTGTTAGTTATTAATGTGAACTATTTGGTTTAAATGACCGACGTTTTGTTTACATTTTTACTTTTTTAGATTAAAAGATAATTTTAACATTTATATTTTTCATTTATTTGTTATTAATACGTTTTGCCTTCAATTCGAGAACGGCTTTGAGAGAAAATGCCGCCTTTAATCTTTAAACTAATCAATTTTATTAATTTTCAAGATTGAATTCAGAAATAGGTAATTAATTATGAAACAAATTATGTGGTTTTTGCAATTAATAAAAATATGCAAGAAGACATTACTGATCAAACAAAAGAGGAAGTCCTTGGAAGGTAAATAAGTGCCTTAAAGTGGTTCTTAAAAGACAGAACTTGTCCATGATGTCAAATATTTAAAACCTAAATGTCGTAGTGGTAAAATGAATTTTTTTTTAATATACCTATTAAATAGAAAAATTTTTTTATTTACATCAATTATTTATTTGGCTTTGAATTTTATAATTTCCCTGTGTTTAAATTTAATAAAACAGTTTTTGAAAACTAAAACTTGAATTTTCTTTTAAAATTGAATGATATAAAAAATTCAGAAAACGACAAATCGAGGTTTTGAAAATCTTACTATTTAGTTGGTTCAGATTTGAGTTTCTGAAACATTAAAAACAGTAGTTAGTAGATCTAAAATAAGTAAAAATATTTGTATTTATTAGTTTGGCTTAGCTTTCCGTAATATTCTCACATCCGTAAGTGTTGTAGGTTTTAAATTATGGTTAAAATATAAACAGTGATTATATCACACAACGACAAAAGCAGTATTGCTTTCACTATGTACAAAAATTGTTAAAAACATAAAGAAGTTTATATTACAACCATCAATATTAGTTAGAAATTTGTTTTTATTTACAGAATAATTTTTGAAGAATTTGCAATGCGTTAAAATATCCTAGTTTCAAAGTTTTTACTCCTTAAGATATGCAACGTGCTCAAGAAATCTTATTCTAACTACGTATGACTGGCAAGGTCGACTGTATAAAAGATATATTTTATCCTGAATTCTACCTAGAATACAAGAAAAGCTGTGTTGCACGTAGCGCCGTTCTGTTGAAACCAGATGTTGCCAATATCATCACGACAACGATCGCCATTGACTGTAACTGCCACTCCTTATTTTCAAAGAAAAATGGCCCAATTATGCCTCTGGACCAAAATCCGCAAAAAAACAGTGACTCGTTTTGGGTGCACCGGCTTTTCAATGTTGCGTACGGGTTTTCTGTGCCCCAAATGCGAAAATTTTGCTTGTCTACATACCCCCCAAGATCAAAATGAGCTTCATTTGAAAAGATATGTTTTGGCAAAATCGGCATCTTAATGTCGCAATTTTCCTAGCGTTGTTCAAGCGTATACACAACCAGCGTAAAGATAAAACTAATTATCTGTTGAATCATACATAAGCTAAGTGTTATCATTCACGAAATAAGCACTAGTTGAAAAAAAAACATTGGATGGCGGACCCGTTAGTTCACGTCTGGTTTGCTGAAGTAGATTGGTTGGCATAGATTTCTTCGTTTGGAAAATTATTCACCTAAGAGAGATAGCCCGCAATCGCTGCATAGTTGAAATTTTAAGTTTTGTTCAAAATTATTTTTATATTCCTGAGGTAAGATATCAGCTGTTTAGAGTTGTTATGATTACCTGTTAAAATAGAAAAAGAAGTGCGAAAGCCGAAACATATAAACATCTAGAATATAATTGTGTACTGTTGTATGAGAAAAAATACAAGGTTTGAAATTGCCCTTGAACTAATTTTCGAAATATTTTTCTGTGTGTTTTCGGCAGTGTTTTTTACAATACGAACTGTTTTTTTTTTGATATGGACTTCTTCTGTCTATAGATACAATCACAATTTCAACAAAAACAAAAACAGTTTTGTTCTACAATTCAATCGCACAAATATTTCTTTGGAAAGTGAAATAAGTCCATTCCTAATAAGTTTAAGTAAAACATTATTTTGCAGTTGTGGAAACAGCATCAAAGAAAAGGCCAATTATACACTGCCCAACACTATTGTAATGCAATAAAAGCTTAGCGAAAAAAAATGAAAAGAGAAGACTTTGGTTTAAATAGAATGAACCTTGCAAATATTTTTATACAATTAGTATGGAAGAAAATGCTCCACTCAAATCAAATTTTTTTTGTGTTTGGAAAAAAGAGCAGACCAAAAAAACCTCAGCAAACTTCACATGTTACCACTTTATAAAACTTCTTAGAGCATAACAAGAGAAAAATATAACGATATGATAAAATAATTACCGCCTATTCACCATAACTTCAATATGAAATTGTTAAAGAAAATTAAGTATAAAATATCTTTTTCTTATTTTAGTAAAGCTTATGTCACTAAAAAAATGTGGACGTAAATTTGTTCCTGTTTTTATTACTTCTAAAGTATTATTTTTGAAAGTGGTATAAGTACATGTAGAGCCAAAACAATCGGTAATTTTTTCAAATAAAATTTTTCATTTTTATTTTATTTTTTAAATTTGTATAGTATTAAAAACATTACTTGAATTCATTAAAGTTCTCCAATATTCTTAAATTGATTCAAACGCAAATCTTTAAAAATCGCAATATTTGAAAAAATGGACTTATACCACTCTCAGAAACAACCAGCTCATATAATAACACAGATGCAAAGAAAAATTTCAAAAATAAATAAATTCAACTTTAAAGATGAAAAAACCCTTTAAAGCTACAGGACGTTGTAGCATTGCTAGGAGAAATAATTGTATGTTGGGATTAAATAATCGAAAAAAACCTAAAACAACAGCGGAGAACAGACAGAATAAGTTGTTTATTTCTCTTACTAAGTTTTGACCTTTTTGAAATAAATACATACTGTGAATTAAAATGCAACTTTGCCTGAAATTTAATTTTCAATGTAAAGTTTAAATTTTAAATTGAATTATCATTCGATAAAAAATTTTACTCATTTTAAAAGGCGGCCAGCTAAAATATTCACGCTGATAAAACTATAATTAAAAATTTTTTTGTTCTCCTTAACATATTGAAATTTCAGAATTGATTAAAAAAAATAGTAGAAATTAGTTGAGTGTGAAACGAAAGAAATATTGGTCAGAATATTAATTCTTTTCAACTGTTAAAGAAATGATTAATAAATTTAAAGAAACTAATTCAATTGGTAAAACACTCTCGTCCCTGATCATTCAAGAAAAAATGTTCATATGCCACTATCGATGTAATGCACTCACTACAGCACATTTCACAATGTGTCAAAGATAGGTGCAAATATTTGTTTGGAGGCATTCCCAGATCATACTTATGCGAAAATTAAATGATTCATATAGTCAGCTTTATATATTACTAGATGAACCCGGTGTGCTTCGCTACCCCCCTCGTTCTTAAATAAAATTAAAAGTATTGCGAAAATTTAATGACGATTGGTCCAGTAGTTAAGACTATATTACGATTTTTAATTTTTCTAAAAAGGGGCCACCCACTTTTCTCCTGGTACGTATTCCTAATTATGCCAATACCATATGTACCAAACATCGTCGATGTAGGTAAAAAAATGGCCAAAATATGGCGATTTAAATTTTTGGGTTATATGGGCGGTGCCTCGCCCCTTTATCCAATTAAATCTTCATATAGCCTATTATTCCTTCCAGAGTCACAGTAACATGCTGTGAAAATTTCAGGAAGATCGGTCCAAGGGTTTGGCCTCCTATAAAGCACAAATAAACAGACAGACAGACATTCATTTATATATATATAAAGTAATAATATAATATTATATAAAAGTATGCACCAGCATATTGCAACTAATTAATGAAAAATTAAAATTTTTTAACGAAACACAAAAAACATTTGAATAAATATGAAATTCTATTTAATAATAGAAAAGTAGTTAAGGACTAAGAAATAGAACGTTCAAAGTTGGAGTTAAAATCTTTCAATTTGTTTAGCTTTACTTTTGTTAACTGTACCCACATTTCTTTTGCGTTTGTTCTGTAACACACAAAACATCTTTACAACGATAATTTTGTGTTACACTAATACGAGACTATAGAAAAATCTTTTAATTAAAGGACGTAAAGGAATAACAGTTGTACCTGGTTGTAGGGAATGTCACGTCAACAAGCCGACACTTGCTAAAATAAACTTCCATATAAATCAGAACAACAAAAAAGCATAACATCAACAAAAAAATGATGCAATCCCAATACGATCGTGCCAAAAAAATGTGGGCATAATTTCTTGTCCATATCTCAGACACTTATGGATCGACTGTCAATGCAAAATTTTAGAAACTGTAGACAAGCAGATTAAACCCTCCTAAGGCCAACACGAAGATGAAGTTCGTGAAGTCGGCATTCCTGCCTATAAGGATCTGAAATATGACTTCAAAAATATCATTATTAAATCTATCGTAAACACGTTGTTTGACCAAAAATTATGTAAAAATTCAAAACTATTTTGGTGATATTTTAAAAGAAAACACTTTGATTAGGTTTTTTGCAAAATATGAATGAACGAACATTTTTTAGAAATTATTAAGTTTTTGCAACTCAAAATTAAAGTTTGTAAGCAAAATAATAGATTCAAAGAATATCACTGTCATTTTTTTGTATTATATTCATGCAAGTATATATTATATAAATTTCAGCTTTACGTATTTGTACGAATTTCTTTGATGAATGTGTCAAGACTCCTTCAGATTCGTGATATTTTCAATCAGTTAAAGGAACATAAAACAACAACTGTGATACTTAAAGTAACACAATTTGTTTAAAATCGTTTACAAGGAGTATTTAAGGTACAGAAATTGAATTTTACGGTTTTTAAATTCAGCCGTGAATAGACCAAACACTCGCTTATGAGAAGTAGATTGAAAGCTGAGATGAGCGACTGGTTAGATAGTAAATTATTAAATCAAGTTTTTTTAATTTTAAATTTTTTATCTTTTGTTATACAATATCAAAAATTCAATTCAATTAAATTCAGCTCTAATCAGGTTTTAAGTATAAGTAATGGAAGAGGCCGATCTTATGTAAGTTATGGGAAAGCATCACAACGGACTAAAATCAGGCGAACAAAAGTTCTTTTTTTTCCTTAAGTCCCTGTAGCTTCTTTTCAGATTTTTACTTTTCACTTTTATCATTATTGTAATTTAGAAGGACCCCTTTTCGATTTGAAGCGGCTTGGAACTATAATTTCAAGCACCTAACGTAGACATTGCATAATTGTTTCTGAAAAAATATGTTTAAAATAAAGCTAAAATTTAATTATTATTAAGTCTTACAGAATTAAATAATTTGCTAAAAAAAAAGCGTAACAAAAAAATGTCAATTTATTTGTGTCAAACAAAATTTTATATTTATATAAGTTTCATTTAAATTCTGAAATTCTTGGAGCTCTTAGCACTTACTACAACAACGTTTTTTGTTTGTTTGTGTGCTTGTTAACAACAATAGCCTTTGATAAGAACAAATAATGAATTTATTTTCTACTTATTGTACAATTGAATTTTGGCAGCAATTTTAATTTAAAAACAATTAAAAATAACACACAAAAAAACTTGAACTTATTTTTTATTAAAATGCTCCTACAAAATGTATAGAAACCATGAATTTCAATTTTACAAGTTGTTAGAATTTGTTTTTTTAGTTTTTACTTTATTTGTTAATTCTATGAAAACGAATCGAATAAAATCAATTAAATTGAAAGCATTAAAAAACAACAATAGAAACAAAATGTTCAACAATCACTCAGTAGCTACAACATGGTTTCTGTATTTTTGTGCTGCTACATGACAACTATTTAGTATATTTTACCTTAAACAACTTGTTGGTTCATTTGCTTCAATACAACAATATATGCACATCATAGATAAACTATACAATTAGATTCTATCTTTGTCCGTCTGTGTGTCTGTCTGCATTAATGTGTGTTTATTAGGCAACACAGTAGCGTTTCTCCAAAATACTGCTCGTTTTTTTTTCAAAAAACAAGTTTAATTATTTAAACAAATTTGAATTATACACAATTAAACTACAAAATTGTACAATAATATTAAACACTTTGGCTCATGTTATGTATTCTACTCAAAATATTTCAATTGTCTTTAATAGGGCGTTTTTAGGATTTCGGTTTTTTTTTTCTTTGGCATAAAAATATTCGGATATTTTACTCATGATTTTGTATTTTGTTTGAAATGATTTATGACTTTTTTACATTTTTGTAATTGTTATAAACGCCATTTTCTTAAACTAAAACATTAAGTTTTCATGTTCGAATAAATGATATATGAAATAAAATAATTATCATAATAATCAAGTTTATAGTTTTTAATTTTATTCTTAAATTAAAAAACGATTGTTATTTTAGAGTGCATACGTATCATTTACTCATAATTTTTGATTGTCTGAAAATTGTGAATAAATAAAATTTTGCGAAACACTTAAGAAACTACTTTTCTTTCTTTTTTATAATGTTGATATACTTTGCTTCATTATCAGTCATCTTAGCTTCCAAAAATTAAAAATAATTCGATACATAACCCAGCTAGCAAATATTCCCATCAAAAATAAAAGTTAGGACCCTTTAGCTTTCTCTACTTTTACAGAAATTAATGCAAAATATTCTTATTTAGGTTTAGTTAAGCCAGGAGATTTAGCATTTTTTATCTGAAGGTAAGAAGGTCTGGCCGCGCAAAACCTGTACGAAATTTCCTAAAACCGTTAAACAATTCCAATCTTATATTTTTTATTTTTTATAATTTTCACATTTTTGAATTTATTATATATATATATATATATATATTTTGTTTGTTTCAGTGTAGTAAAGTATTGAAATTATTTAGAATGCTCATGTCTGTAGTTAATTCGTCGGAGAAATTTACCAAATTGATATAACAATTTTCTTTATAAATTTGCATACTACACCTATAAGACTTTGACGAAAATCCCACAAAACCTTTTTAAAAATGTACAACCTTTAAGTCAAAGTTATGATTGCTGTGTTAATAGGGAGAAGAGCTCAAGTTTTAAAGATAATTTTTGTTTGAAATATTTGTTATTTTAGAAAAACAAATTTAAAATAAATATCAAAAACTTAATATAAAACTATTTTCTTTATGAATGAGGCATTTAATTTCGGGAATATAAAACAAACTTCCGTCGCAAAAGCAATTTTATTAAATCAAAACCGAAAACCTATGAAAGTTTTACAGCAATCAATTAGAGAGCTGTGCTCTAAGTTATGTTTTACTATATATGACTAATATATGTCAGTAACAAACCTTAAAATAATTCTTCTATTGGAATTTGTGCAAAATTATTATAAATTTTTTTGTTGTTTTTATTTTATATTAAAATATTATTTTTAGCGCTGTTTTTAAACAAATTCTTGTCTATGATTTACCGTTAACTGAATTATCCGTTTATTTAAATATACACTTGGCAGTATAAAATAATTTTTAATATTTTTTATTTAAAAACACTTTAGGATAAAAAATACCGATTTCAAAGCAAATATTTAAGAAATACCGATTTTAATGCAAATATTTAAGAAATATGTTTCATCCCTTCCTGCTTAAATTTAAAAAATTCGTCAGCAAAAAAATTGGTTAAACAATTAAAAAAAAGTCAAAATTGCTTAACTTTGCTATAAAAAGTTTACTACAGAGTCGTAAAAACATAAACTTTAAATATTTAGCTTTTTCACTCCTTTTTGATTATATAACCTCAGGTCACTAAATCACTAAGTTCCGCGATTTAAGCAACTGAGATAAAAAATTTAAAAACTTTAGAGTTATTGAACTCAAAAAAGTTGTCTGAGATGAAAAGTAAATATACCAAGATGTTTTTCAATATAATTTAGAGGAAAAAAAGAGAAATAGAAAAACTGCTACCACGGAAAAAGTTTCTTTCAAAACTAGTAGAGTGGAAGACCAATAAGAATTACAGTTATTTCTATATTTATTTATTTATTTATTTTGGAAATATTCAGTACAGAAATAAAATAATTGGGGAAATTTTTAACAAGAAAACCTTTACGCTTGTATCTATTTCTTAATGTATGATTTTAAGCTCTCTCTAAGCTTTATGAAAATATGAATAAATGTTTTATTAGCATAATTAAGTTTCTTAAAATTAATTTTTATAAAATTTATTTAATTACGAACATTTAATACACACCATTACTAAGCACACACCACTATCATTACTGTGCACTGTCATTTAATATAGAGTTCACGCACACAAACAAATTACCAAATTGTTAAACAATAAACTATTTGATTTGAAATAAAAATATTCTTTTTTAATTTTAAACATAAACAAGACTTTTATTAAAGGATTTTATTAATAAAATAAAAATCCTTTATATCTGGTTTATTTATTTATTTATATATTTTTAATTAAATATACATTTTCTTTAAATGCTTTTTTGCTTTCTGCACACTTTTTTTCCATTTACCGGCGGCAATTTGTTTTACATTATCTCATTATATTCACTTTTAATTTAATTATTGTGACAACTTTTCCATTAATTTTTATTCTTTCGTTTTCAATCTTTGGTTACAAAATATTTAAACTTTTTATTTCAAGCGTATTATAAATTAAACTATTTTTAACACTTAAATCCCAAAATTGTCACGACGGTCTGTTTCTATTGATTGTGCGAACATACGTTTTCTTAATTTTTTACTTTTATTATTTTTCTTCTTGCTGATAGAAATAATTTTTTTAGGAAAAAATTTTTTTCTAAAGGGAAAAAACAAACGGACGACACGAACGAACAATCTGCGTAACAGTCAAAAGTAGACTAACATGGGTTACTTGAGCATGTACAAAGTGGTGGTGTACAACAAATGGGAATTACACGACAAACACGACACAACACAGCAACAACAACAGCACACACAGCCTTAAAACATGTCTACAACAATAACAAAAAAAAAATAATAATAATAATACAAAAATAAAACAGAGAAAACAAAATACTAGTTGTACAACTACCACTACTGCTTGATATGCTCCTCAATAATACACACACACACACACTCAACCATACACTTAAGCTCACCGCACACAGATACTCTAACACAAACGTAAAAAATACTTCGTGCTACGCTATCAAGCCAGTCAGTCAAACAGCCAGCCAGTTAGTAATCAAGCAAGCAATAATAATAATAATAATGATGATGTTGAATGAACATTTGTTGTGACGACTTTACATTTCTATACTAACAGCAGCAACACTTCAAATAACAACACAGATACTTACTAATACCATCAACAGTAATGTTCTTAAAAATATACAACACATTTTGATATCAATTCTCGAAAACAAGTCTTTCGAAGAGAAAAAGTGAGACCAATTGTATCTGGCTGTGTAAAAGTTAAGAGTGAACGGGTAATTTTTGCACGGTGTAGAGAACATTTTGTTCCAGTTCTTTTTTTTATCAAAGAGTACTTAACTTGCAAATTAAATAGCTATTTTTGTACAGCTTTTGGTACTTTTGTATTTATAAGAAAAGTGATTTAGGAAATAGATTATAGATTAATATATAGTAGTAGCAACAGTTACTGCTTGATCCGTCTCGTCCGCAAACAATTATGGTCAATGTTATATGTCTGTTTTTGAAACGAACTCAAACTTCAGCAATTTTTTTCCTCTTGTGTACTGCACTATTTTTATTAATCTACAACTGTCAGCTGTCAAGTCGGTTTTATTTACAACAAATCTTTACTAAATTGTACAAAAAATATTTCAATAAATTTTAATGTTCTAAGTTTACTTTTTTTTTTTAAAATTCACACATTTAAAAAAAGATTTTGTTTATTAAGTGAATGCCCATGTTAATCGACAACTTATGAACTTTTATCAAACTTGCAAAACTAAAAGCGAAAGATTATGGTTTTTTTTGGAAAAAATTTTAAGAATAGTTGCGCTTTCTTCAAATAATTTTGAAAAAGAAAAAGTTAATTCTTTTCTATAAGATAGAAAATAATTATCAAACAAACAGACGATTTTTTGGATTTTGCTTAAAAAAGCGGAATCAAAATACTATTATTCTTGCAGTTTTCTTCTGTAGAACAGAAGTTCTAGATTTACATTTGCGTTAAATATTTAATGGACCCCGGAAATAATTTATCAAATTAAAATTTTACTAATGAACTTAAAAATCTGTAAAGAGGTTTAAATATTTAAAGGAGCTTTTAAATGCCTTAAGTCGTTATTTACGGGTAGAGTTGTAATAAAAGGGCAGATACTCGAGAGTTTGCCTTTGTCTTCCCAGAACTTAGATGAACTTTTTAAATTATGGCAGTAACATCAGATGCTTGTCGATATGATGACAGAATAACAAGAATGTTACAGTAAAAATATTTTACGAAATAAAAAGAATTCTTCGGTGGGCGTTATTTGCATACAGGTTGATCAGTACTTCAGCTTTTTTCTGTCATGTTTCGTATGTCTTCTATAAGCCTGTATTATGAAATAATATCATATCGTATATGTTATAATTTTCCGCAATATTAAACAATGTTGCCGAAGTGCATCTCTTCACAAAATATGCCTTAACTATCGTTCACTTCCATGCAAACTTTATAAGTCCAACCACGGAAAAATAATTTTAAATACCCCATTTCATAATTTTTATAACGTAGTTTTAAATATTATTTACATATGTATGTATGTAATTTGCTAACAGCTGCTCTTATCAGCCACCCGTACCATTTATCATACAAATGTGCTCGCCCAAAGTACTTTTTTAAATCAGCACTGAGAAGGCAAGCAAATATAATGTTTAGTAAATTTGAGAGCAAGAGCACGTAAACACACATCCAAACATGCAAAAAATTTAATACAAAAAGAGAGTGAAATTAAGACTGAGCACTAAATGTTTATAATTTGTATCTTGTAGATTGTTTAATATTAAGTGGTGGTGTTTAAGTATCTTTTACAATAACAAATGTTTAAATATGAACTATGTATGTATATTATTTCTTATTTTTTTCTGTGGATATTGTTATTTTTTTTTTTCTATTTCATACCTACTTTGATTATTTTTGTTGAGGTTTTTAGCTTATACAAGGTATAATGATAATGGTACGTACTAAATGTTGTACATTCATACATACACACACATACACGTTTAATTTCATAATGTTCATTCATGCTTACACTCAATGGCTGGCTGGCTGGATGTTTCGTTGGTTGGTTGACTGGCTGCCAGCCCAACTTAATTGTCTGAATAGATTGTAGAATGTAGTTGGCTGTTTGAAATGATTGTCATACAAAATAAAATTGCATGGTTCAAAACGTAAAAAGGTAATTAGTTTCAAATAAGAAAATGACAACTTTACAATAAAGGAGTACAAAATGTTGCATGTATAAATATTTTAAAATTGTATATTCCTTGTTTTATTAAAAACAATAATTTTTTATTATTTTGTAAATTTATTTTAATGTTTATGCGAGGGTAAACTTAAAAGAGTTATTAATTTAAAAACGCTTTTATTTTTAACACTAATACTTTAACAGCGCATGTTTATTGAACAGGGCCTATTGACACTATTTTGGTACTCTGTAACAGGTCTTAGATGAAGCTTGTTCTGTAATAGAAGTTAAGAATTTGCAAAAAACATATACCATATAAAAGTCGCAATCTTATGTACATCGGACGCTAATTTATATGTATATATATAAACATACCTATATTGATATAAATCGTTCCATATAATAGCTCATAAATTTGTTTATATTTAAACATTTTTATATCAGTTACGTGATGTGCATTTACACATTTTTCCATTTTAAACGTTGTTGGAAATGATTACTCGGTATTTGCTTAACTCAACATGTCATGAAACCTTCAACTAAAATATTAACTTTGATATTAACTTTGACCAAGTTAGAGTTATGTCCAACTCTAATTATAAAAGCGTAAAACAAATTTTTAAATTTTTATCTAGGAAATCAACTATTTGATAATTTGTTTTTAGTTTCATAATCCTCAATCTCATCTTACCCTGAACCTCAATTCGACTATGCATTACTAGACGACCTATCAATTCTTAAGTGGATTAGGATAAAAAGGTCTTTAAAGTCCAGAAACGCGTTATAGGTAGTTGCAGCTTTTGCGACGGCAAAATTAACAAATTGTGTGGAGGTATAGTAGCTGTAAGTTAATGGCAAACAAGCCTTTCCAAGAAAATTGTATGATTATTCTGGTTAAATATTAAAATATGATCAAACACATTGAACAAAATATTAAAGTCTATTATGGTATTGAAGGTTTTCAGAATTTTGTTTAATTTAAACAAAGTAAAGTGATTTATCTGCTTCGCCTCGTAGAAATGAACCATCAGTAGTAACAACAAATAACATTTGAACATCATTTATTATATATTTTTGTTTCTATACTTTTTTTATGTTTCCAAAAACGAAATCATTCAATCCATCCATCCTACTTTACTTTATATTTGCCAATATAAGACAAACTGGTCGGGCAGATACACCCCAATCACTCTTATTCAATTCACAACTACTACTTACACACATCACCAGCGTTGAATAGGGCGTTGTTGTAACACAGAATGAAACGAATAAGTAGCAATCATTTTAGTTATTGGTGTGAGCGAGTACGCAAACATTATGACCCACAATATTGAATGTGGCTTTTGCTGTTGTATGTTATTTTCCTCTCAATGTTTAACATTGTGAGTAGTGTGATGTTTCAGTTGGGAGTAGCAGTCGTTGTTGTTATAAACACACACACCCATCTATCGTTAATAGCATAACACCAACAATAAAGAAAACATGAAAAAATTAACTTTACAACTAGAAAAATGGCTGTTTTTGCATGTTGGTGTAGTAACTGTTCATGTTTTTTCTTATTTTATGTTATTCCTTTTTCTTGGTTCCTTGTATTCTTATAAAAACAATGTGTTTTTACTATTGGGTGGTATTAATATTACTGTTGTTGTTTTTGTTTTAAATATATAGGTGTTTTGTGTGTTTGAATGCATTAACTATTTGTTCATTTGTTTTGGGTTGAGTGCCTGATTTAATGGGTTAGTTTCTATTTTGCGCGGTGTTATCCCTGCTCCCATCATGTTATGTTTTATATTTGTATCTAAAAACAATAAGAATAATGTGTATTTACATTTGTATGTATGTAGGTATATGTTGGTACGTGTTTGGGGAATGTATAAGATTCATCAACTCAGCTAACAATTGTTTTGAAGGAGTGTAATATCTATATAAAAATTTTTTAAGTTTGTATTTGGTAGGTAGGTGTCTATTTTTTATTTTGTTGTTGTTTTCATAATTTAACCGATATTGTTGTTGTCAATATTGTTTTTTTTTTTTAATTTGTAAATTAACCCTTCTCGAGCTTCATAAACAGTTTCTAATTTTTTAAGGCGAATGTTTGGAATCTTATTTAAATTAAAGAAACAAAGATACCGTGGAATACGTACATAGGTAGGTACATATAGGTATTGATTTTTATCGTAGGTATCATACCTACTACATGGGAGTAATTTATTGACTTTTTCATTAGTACCTATATATTGAATGATAAATAATGCTATTGATTTCTTTAGCATTATCATTATTTTTAGTGATTGTAATAATTATAAAAAAAAAACAATAGCATTACCTTTGAGTAATAATTAAATGTATTCCTTGTCTTTATATGCTAAATACACATCTTGAAGTATAGTAGAGCATTATTATAAATGCTTATATATGTTTTAACTTTCTCAAGAAAAATGAGACACTATGGGAACGTATTTTTGACTTTAAATCTCATAGCTATCTCACTTAAAATATTAAAATGAAAAATTATTAAAATTTTTAAATATAGATCTACCTACAAGAATGTTGAAATTTATTTATTTTATGCATATTTTTTAAGTTTCCTCGATCAAAAGTTTGTGTTTCAACAAAAAAAAAAAAAAAAAAAACAATTATTTTTGACGCAATTGTCATTAGTTATTAAACGATTTAATTTCATAAAATGTTATTACCATTATTAAAAACAATCATAATTAAAATAAAATCATTAGCACTATATGTTAATTAAATCTTTTTTATTGTGATTATTTCACACAGTGCCAATAAAATTTTAATTTTTTAATTCAGGACAAAACTTATATAGCAAATTTAAAAAAATTAATCTTCATCAACTTAGGGGCTGCAACTTGGGTTTCCTTTTGAAAATAATGGAACGAATACAATATTATAACTAACCTAACTACCTTTTACAAATATGTACTACAATTATTGATTCTAAATGTCATTTAAGGTAAAATGAAATTTTAACAATAATTTAATAAAGTTGAAAAACCATTACTTCCAAAAATTTTTAAGTTAACTAAAATTTTCTTCATCTTTCAATTTAATTAATACATAACATACATATATATTGAGCAATCCGCTTAAAAAAGACGTTTTTTGTTTATACAAAAAGCCATATCAAACATTTAGTTTTTGAAGTGGTTTTAGTTGAATAAGAACTTATAGGTATTGGTTGATATTTTATTGATTGGGCCTGATATCTATTTTTTTTTCTTTTTTTTTTTTTTTGTTGAAGGAGCGTGTCTACAGTTAAAACATAATTGGAATTATATTGTTTAAGTAATTCAGTCGAAACTTCTTTGTTTATGACTTATGAAGATCATTCTAAGAATGTTTTCTAAAAATTAAATTTTGCGAAATAACGGTTTTTTTAAATAAATATTTCAGCTATCAAGTGGTCAAATATCTTACTAAGTACACACAAAATATACTTGATAGTTATTATATATTTTTCTCTTTGACAGTTTTGTTGTTAATGGGTTATTTAACTTTTTCAATTTAGTACAATACATTGTATATATACATACATATATACATTCATGCACAAACAAATTTATTAAATAAATAAAATAGATGAAAAAAAAAATAAATTCAAACAAACAAGTTACCAGTAGAACACATAAATAAAAATTATATGCGAAAAAGGGGTGGACCGACCAGGCGGCTACATGGCAAGATTTTTATAATAAGATTAAAAAAAAAAACTGTTGCCGTCGTAACTCATATTATTGCAACAACTACAATGTATACAAAACAAAAAAGAAGATGATCATGATGAATATGACGACTACCATGACTCTGTTTGGTGGATGTTGTTCATGAAGATAAATATAATGACGATGCTGGTGAGGATGATGGTGGCAATGATATTTAGTACTGCCCGTTGTTGATAGTTGTAAGCTTGTTTCACATTAAAACTTTAAAAATAAAATTGCAAGAAAAAAAAATTGAAAACAAGTAGAACAACAAGTTTATATGTATACGAAACAACAAACATGAAAAGGAACATAACCCACAAAACAGAGTCACATAAAACAACTACAACAACAGCATAGTACATACTATACAGAGGCGGTGGCAGTTGTCATTACATACTTCATGTACTGACATATCTAAAAGATATTCTTGAAATGTATATACAATTACACACTTACACTTGAATGCAGTAGTATTTTTAAATTTGCTTGAAGAGTGTTTGCGTATGTGTATGTGCGTACGTGTGCATTTGTTTCAGTTTGATGGTATTTTTTATAAATGTTGTGGGTACAAAAAAGCACGAGATGAACAGAAATAAATGAAATGTACTCGTTTGTTGTACTTAGTATTTTCATGCAACAACAATCAATTTACTGAATTAAAAACGTAGTGAGTATATACTTTAAGTAGGTACCTACGTATTGTTTCTCGTTACTGATACTGTTTATGATTTGTTGTTGTTTATAAAGAACATTAAAAGACCATTTAATTTTTTCCTCTTTAAAATTGTTAGTTTTATGCTGCAGCATTTCTGTATTCTTGCTGCACTTCTACTTGTGTCATTTTCTTGTTTTTTTTGGTAATTATTAGTTAAATGTATCTGCTAGATATTTATTTGTTCTTCGTTTTTTAAGCACGCGTTAAAAATCTCTCTTTGGAGTTGTGTGTTTAAAACATAATTTTGTTTTTTCTCTTAACTTTATTCAATTCTCATTATTAACGTTTAACACCCGCCTTTATGTCTTGGCTGCTTTTGTCGGTTCTGTCCATTCAAATTCTACTTTTGTTTTACTTTTCTTGCGTCTGTTTGTTATTAAGTAAAATAATTTTTTTTCTATTGTTATTGTTATTTTTGTTTTGACATGCTTTAATCATGTTTTCATTTTAGCTGTTCATTGCTTGTTTTAATCCTTTTAAAACTAATAGATATTTTTAGTGTTTTTGTTAACATTTTATATTTAAACCTAGAATTTAGTAATATGAGTCTTTGTTGTAAACTATCAGATTATTTATGTCGTGTTAGTTCGGTCTTAACATTTGTAAACTACATGTTAGTAGTTTTTACCCTGCCAACTAAAAGCATGTGTTGGGTGAATTGTACTGCTTAATTGCAATTGGAATTAATGTCATTAAAATAATAAATACACAGCTGGTGGTTTTGGAGTAGGCTGTTTAATATATTTCGTTATATTTATGTAGCTGTAAGCAAAAGTTATTTGTTTAAGTTATTTAGCCCAGTTAGACATTCTTTTTGTTTTTTTTTTTAATTTCGATAATGTTAAATAAAGTTAAGAAAAAACTAATTTCGTTCTTAGATTTTACACATGTTAAATGCTTTTTAAAAATATTACCTTATATTAAATCCTTGACCTTTAATTTCCAAAATAATCTAGAGAACTATGGACACACAGATTATATAGTTACTCGACAAGCATAATTCATTAAATCCGAAATTTGGTGTACGACACATTGAAGCAGATGTGTTCCTCTCTAAATAGATGTTATTACTCTCCTTGGCGCATTTTAGCAATTTTTTTATAATAAGCCTTGACATTAATTGAATATAGAATGCATACACACTTATTTAAAATTAAATCAAATTATTTTTAAGACTCCACCAAACCTGAAAAGTTAAAGAAGACATAGTAATTTTTTATAACCACTTATTAAAAGCTGTAAGATGCTAAGGCTAAATCTCGATCGCTAAAAACTAAACAAATCGATTTAACGATTTTTGGCTACAAATGCTATTCTGTCACACTTTTTGTCGTAATTTATTCTTAGCTTTTTAGCTTTCGAGACTGACCTACGAGAGATAAATAATAATATGAATTATATGAAAGTTTCAACAACCAAACTTTTTAAATCTTTTTACTTTGTCAAATCAATAACCGAATTAAACAAACGAAATATAATCAAAAATACCTAACTGAAATTAAAAAGAACGCATTATAAAAAATAATACAAAACTATGAAGCTCAGGTACATGTGCGTATGTACGATATAAAATAAAATTAAATATTTAAAACAGTACCTCCCCTCTCCCCTTTTCACCACCTATCAAACTCCCCTTAAAAGTCTCACTGTAACCTAATAACTATAACTCAAATCCATCTCTTACTTTAGGAACAAATGGGAAGGATGTCTGACAAATACAAATGTGGAAAACAATATAAAAAATATATAAAAACTTGACAGCAATAGGGCGGTAGGGAGCAATAAAAATTTATAACTGTATCGGTGTCTATGTTTATGTAAGTGCTTTCATGTTTTTGTGTAAAAGAAAACAACAAAAATAGCGGCGTAGAGCAATACAAGCTACGACAAATACATGACACATGATAAGAAAAAATATACTTGAATAAAAAAAATGACAAACACAAACACAAAAACCACGCTTTTTATTTCCAAAAGTTGAGGGAGTATTAAAAGCAGCAAAAAAAAAATATTACACCACTAAATACTAAATACAGGGAGCAGCAGGATAACATGCAAAAATCTCAGATACACAAACAACCCCTGAAACGAAGTAAGCATTAGCAGCAGCAGACACATGTTGTCAGTGTATCTTATTTGTAAAGCTTTAGCTGTATAGGTAAATGTTAATAAAACCACACTTACATAAAAGAAAAACAAAAAATTTATAAAAAAAAAATCCTACCTAAAAAGAAAATCAGTAGTATTTAAAGGAAAAACTCATGCCAATTTTATTTACAAAATTTTTTCATTTGTTTTTTAACACTTATATAAGACATGTTTTCATTTGTATCTATAAGATTAAAATTTATGTCAACAAAATAACTAAAAACACTAAAAAAGTTAGAACGTTATTAAGCAGTTGAAAGCTTTAAAGGCCTTGAGAGAAGAGTAAAAAAAAATAACAAAAAGTGATTGAAAAATTCATGTATAGAGTGAAAAATTTACCTAAAATTATAAATAAAAAATATAATATACAATAGTATTCGATTTCCATTAAATATCTCAAAGTTTGATTTAAAGTATATTTTCGCCATTTGCTAAATTCTTTTCCCCTTTCGTTTGTAAAGAAGTGCAGTAAATGAAAGTTGTAAATACATATAATAAAAGCGAAAACAACATAATAAGATCAATCTTTCTTTTAATATTATATATATGAATATTGTTATGATTCTATTGAACAATGTTATGATCATGTATAACGATAATATGCTTTGGCTAGAACGATAAATTGCAATAAAAACGTTTTGCGCTTAGATTGTAGTTATCTCAACCATGTTTTGAAACTATAAGTCTTTGGTATAGAGAATGTAAACTAGCTGCTGGGAAGTTTGTCAGGTGTAAAGTAGCGAAAGTAAAAATGTACATAAATTATAAATAGCAATCAGGAAATTGGTTGCTACTTATCGAACTGTAGATATTGCGTAAGGTAAAGTTTCTTTCTTTTCTAGTAAGTTCTTTTGGGTAAAAAAGGAAATTGTAAAAGAAGTGCCACACGACGCTCACAGGTGGCTACAAATAGTTAAGTAGGGAACGAGATCTTAAAATAAAAATGGGATAAAATCCTAGCAGAGAGGCAAAACAGCATAAGGTTAGTGGTGTGATGTGATGTGTGATGACTTTATAAATCAGAAACTGTTGCAGAGTAACAGTTATTTGTTGCCAAGATCAAAGGTATAAAGTAAGGACATATTTACTCAGAAAAAATCGTGGTTATGGCAAGAACCGTATTGTGTTCTCGCGTTACCCTTTATCGGCTAAAATTGCAAATCGACCCGTTTTTGTAATTTTTTTTTAAATGTTTACCCACAAATGCAAGTTTTGTTAGCAATGCATTCATTGCAAAAGATCTAAAAAGTATCTCAAAAAATTTAGTCTATTCTTATCATATAAATTATAATATAATATTATGTTAATTAATGTTTATACTGGTTTCTAATTGTTTGGCCATATACGTACATCAAATTTATAATAATTTAAAATATTTACACTTCTTTTTGTACCAAACAATTTAGTGGACATTCTGTCTAAATTTCTAGTGTTTCAAATTAAATAAACTACTTGGTCACCCTTTAATTTATAATTTTGAATATTAATACTTGCTTATATGAAACGTTTATAACAATCGACATTCTCTCTAATTTTCAAGCGTTTGTCTAACGTTTTAAAATATAGGCCCATATAGTCAGTTTACGTCACCCATTGGAACACCCTTTTCTTTCTAGATTTTTTTTCTATTACTAATACGCAGTTAAATTTTAAAGTGGTGCCCTTTACAATTTGTAATACAGGTAAAATTCTTGTACATTTGTTGTATGCGGACACGCTTTAATTTTTAAGATCGAGGACGGTTTTTAATCGGGACCAATCTGTAAACATGACCTTTTATATTAAAAAAAAATCAAATTGGATCCAGAAATTACTGAATTATAAAGGTATACAAATATCATAGAAACATGCGGTCGAATTGAAAACCACCTTCTTTTTTTGAAGTCGGTCAAAACTACATACAAAACAAATGCAAACGTTGTTTTTATTACACCATTAAATGGAGTTTTTTATATCTTATTTCTTAAGCAACAGCAATTGTTTTTAAAATAAATGAATGCTGATTGCTTTGCTGCAGAAATAATCACATACTCAGCTGAAGCAAATGGGTTTCTTTCTCTTGTTTTGCATTTGCTTTTTGCTGTTGCTTCGTTTGTAATGAAATTATTTGTAAATGCTAGACATTTAGTTTTTTTATTTGCTGAAAAACGTATACCTAAAGCAAAGAGTTTAGTGCTGTTGTTATTTTTAAGCAAGCAATTTAAGCACTGCATTTACGCAGTACAAGGCATATAACTAACGTTAATTTTGCTTGATTCCTTAATATATAAATATTTAAAACTATAACCTGAAATGATCTGACGTGGGAAATAAATATCCGTACGGTTATTTTGCTACTGCACATTTAGCTCAATAGTGAATTCTACCCAAATTTTGTATTCAAATTCACAAGTCTTATATCTCAAATTAAATTGATTAAGTGAGAACTATATTCAACCAACAAAACAACAACTCGAAAATCTTTTACACAAAAAACGTAGCAACCGTTCTTTTTAATTTAAAATAACAAATATTTTAGAATATCACGAAATATTTGTATTTGAAGAACTTTACACAATTAAAAGTGTTATGTGTCACAAGACGATAGTAAAACTCAGACAAGTTCATTGCAAATAAGGTCAGTTGTATAAAAAAAAACGGTGATAGCGTTGCTGTTTATCGGTTAAGAAAATTTACGAAATGAATTGAAACCTGGACGTGCATCCATTAAATATGAATGTCGTATTTAAAACGTACAGTTAAGCCAGTCAATTTAAAAGTCATCGAAAATAAAAACGATATGGTTTTGTTTGATTTGTGAATAAAAGCATTGGCCTTAACTGAACGCTCATATAACGCATTTTATCAAATAAGTCCGACACCCAAAAACGTTTCCAAGGCAATACAATAGGTTGAGAGAATTATTTCTGCGAAATCTATGATATGCAAGAAATTATTTACGTTGACTGTTGTAAATGGTAAAAACACCATAAATGAGGCATTTTTTTTACCAAAATTATGATCGTTAAAAAATAATTAAAACTTAAGTAAAAGGGTTTTTTTTAAATTTCTATATTTAAGATATAGCTTTTTTTAATATAATCATTAACATGCAGTAAGATTAGTTAAATATTTGACCAAAAAAGCGTAACCACTATTTTGTAAAAGTTTTATTTAATATTTCCTAACACGTAGCATTCCGAATCACGATTTATAATACAATAATTGGGAGATCTTACCTTTAATATTGATTAGGATTTTATATTTCTTAAGAAGTATTTTAGAGAGACAAACATTTTTTTTTTATAATTTAGTAGTTACGTATTTTTGGTCAAATATTTTACTAATCTTAACATATTCTTAGTCTATATGTTTCTAGTTGTGCCAGCGAAATATTATAAATGAAATATAATACATCAATTACAACACAGTTCTACATAAAAAATCATAAATACCATTAAAATCATGTTTTTCTCTTCTTACAGGTCTCTTTATTAATACTTCACACTGGATAATGTCATACTGAACAGTTCGGAAATTTCTTCTGTTTTTAAAAATGTCACTTTACAAAATATTGTTGTAGAATTCGGTGTTCCTCCACTTGGGAATCCACTTGGGTCCTGTTGTATTTTTGCACTCCATGGAAGCTGCGTTCGAGGTTCTGCGATAGATTATAACCCGCGTGACTTTATTCAATTACTGACTGATCTAAAATAAATTTTGTGGCCTTTAGATACTTAATGTAACGATGAGAATGTAACTAAAGTAACTAAAGAAAAAAGTCATGATTTGTTATTTGTTTGAATGACAAATAATTTGCAATGTTTTGTGTATGAAGATAACTTTAAAAAAGTAAGAACAACTGATTTATTAAAGAGCAATATTTGAGTAACATGCTTTTCGGGAAGCAGCAACCCTTAACATTTGGATTTAATTTTGGTATAAATTTTGGTAAAAAAGGAAAGGATTTTCTAAAAATCACGACAGAAAACACTGCAAAAATAAAACAATTTTACTAATTATGAATTATTTATTGTTATCGCTAACCAATGTCTAGGCCTAGGCCTAATACAAGAAACAAACCTAATAAAAAAAATATAAGACTTTAAAAGAAAAAACTATAATTTCGCATTTTAAAAGATTTTTTATTAAATAAATCCGATGTTCATATGTATTTGTTTTGACGTTACAATTCATAATTTCAAAAGGGCTTTTACTATTCTCTTCTAAAAATTAACTAAACCAAAAATTTCTTTCTAGATAAAAAAAATTATATTAAGTTAAAAACATTTAAAGAAAGAAAATAGCTGCTTACAGAATAAACAAAATATAAACAATTAACAAAAAATACATTTCCCAAAATAAACCCCGATTTCTATAAAAAATATTATTCACAACCATAAGACACTCGACGATTTCACAATACAAGAAACAATAAAAAGCTCTGAAAAACAACTGCATATAATTCTAAACTTATGAAAAAAAAACTAAGAAGTAATCAAAAAAGACAAAAATAAGTTGGTTAACACACTCATTTTATTAAAGACATTAAGACTACAGCGGCAGGCATATAGCAATGGCATCAGCCTTAAAAACTCAACTTTATTTTCGTCATTATGATATGATCATCATCGGCATCATTATCATCATTATCGTACTCAACCTTATAGTAGTCATCGTCATCGGCATCAGCTCACCATCATCAAGTAGCAACAACAGCTGCAAATGCTTAAGCACCAACAAACAGCATACAAAAGATACAAATGTATCTCATGTACAACGACATTAATGTAAAACGAGTATATTGACGAAAAACAACAACAACTATAATTCGTTCAAAACAGCAAAAACAACAAAAAGAAAAGCATACTTAAACAAAAGCTTTTGTTCATTTTTTCTTTATTATTAATTTTTTTTCTTTAGCAAAACTACAATAAAAAGATGTTTTTTTTTGTTAACAATAAAACAAAGGAGTCAAGAGGGGGGTTAAGGGTTTATGGTTTTTACTTTGCAACAATAATAATGGAACCTCTTTAACCACAGACTTCATACAAAAGACAAAAAATATATTTATATATACGTACGATTATGCCTTTTCACTCCAACTTGCATGGCTTTACGACGATAAATCAATGTTATGCTCTTTTTTGGTTTTAACTCCTGCCTGCCTGCCTTTTTTGATTCTTTTGTCTCAGTTTTTGCTGGTTGCAGACATCTTTTGCCAATTATACTGATATTAAGTGGCAACTCCGCCACTGTATGTTTAATTTTTATTTTTTCTTTCTCACTTGAACTACCCACCCATTATAATGTTTCAATCTTTTTATATTAGCAAAATTTTTAACAGATTTTTTTGGCGCCCTCCTTTCCAAACTTCTATTAATGGAGTTTTTTTTTTGTTCATTTTGTTGTAATTTTTACAGCGTCACGTAAATCCACAATACACATGTTTTATGTGTTGTAGAGTTCATTTTTGATTACAAACACTCGTGTAATTTAGCCAGAATCTATTGCTAGTGGGTGTATATGTGAGTTGAGTAGTTCATAAAAATTTAATTTAATGGTTTCCTTAAATTTATCAATTGATTCAATAAATTTTTTAAATCTTAAAAGTTGTTTTCTAGGCTCTAAGTAAAATTATTGTTACCATGTTTTTAAATGATGAAGAACATACTTTAATGTAAAAGGTACCAGCGTAGCCATAATATAAAATCCCAGCGACTTCTCCAAATCCTTTTTTTCTTTTATAGCCATTTTTAAAGAGTGCTAAATTTTAAAGATTTAACTTAAAGACCAGTACATCTGAAGTAGAGAAGTAGAGTTGAGAAAGTCTGTAAGACACGAATGCGATAGGTCTAACAGCATGGATAAATTTATAATCAATTAATCAGATTTATTTTCTAAGTTTTAACTGGTAACTAGAGTTGTTAAGCTCGAATAACATATCAGTTGGTTATTTGGAAGCCACGCATTTCTACATATTTTTAGTATAAGAGATTTTTATTAACAATTTATTCGACAGTCAAAAAAACAATCATATAAAAAAATATAAAAAAAATTTCTATTTAAAGTGTTAACAAGACAAAGAGATAGAGAAAGCTATTCTCGCTAAATATGTTTGTTTATTTGACGTAGATGCTTGACAAACGAGCACTTTGTTTAATAAATAATTTTTATTAAAATTGCAACATTCCTTCTTGATTTCTTCGTTTAATTGTTCCAAAACCCTGTCCAATTCAACTTGTTTTATTATATTTGTTTTCTTCGGAGCAGATTCATCTATATAGGAATTTCATTGCCTTGGCTGGTGCTTTATTTCTCATTTTTATTGGTAAGCCAATTTACCTGGTTAAATTTATTCCGACCTGAGCCTCGAGAGCTAATATACTCCAGACGCATTGTCATCTTTAATTTCCTAAAGTGTTCCCTCTTTCCCAACTCGTTCATAACAGATTAATTTTCAATGCTATTTTTCTTTGCCTTAAATAAAAGTCATATTTTATTTTAAAATTCTTAGTTATTCCATTAACGTAGAAACGTCTTTCTTAAGAGGGCCAGGCCAAAATTATTACCTTTTTTAAAAGTCCATTTTTTACACAAAATAAAATAAGTCTACGGCGGTTTTAATATTTATTTTCTTTTTACCAATCGAACGGCTTAGTTCGTAAAGAAACAATCAACCAGATTTATATTAATTAGAAAAAGTTGTTGTTTTATAGAGTCATATAGTAAACAGGTTAAGACTGTTATATACAGCATATCCGCCAAACTAGATTTTATAACACATTTGTAGTCGAACTTTCCTAAGAACATTTTGAATTAGTGAGACTGACTTTTAGTGATACAGTAGTGAATTCATATTTTCAATACACAAATCCTCTTAAAATTGTGTTAACTCACATAATAGAGACGGCAAATCCTAATGACTAAAACAAAAGAGTACATGACGATTCAAATTTTCATTCAGTAATTGAATTGTTTAACATGCTGTCTATCATACAGTATCATGTAAGCAAGGCAAGACATCTAGCCCTATCAACCATCAAAAATAATCGTGCTCGTAAAACTAGCTCCCAAGTTTAACATTAGCAAACTTTTTAAAACCTGGATTAATTTTTTAACACTATTAAAATAATTGTTTGAACAATAACAGAAAAACGAAATCGCAAACTACTAACTGAAACTATCGTCAAGAGAATAATAAGGATAATATGCCATAAGGAGCATATTACTTAAATCCTCTGAGAAACTTATTGATGATGACTTAGTAGCAATCTTTTCCAGCTTGAATAACGCATTTAGAATACCAAGTTTAAAAATTTGTGTTTGTACACTTGTCAGTGGATTTTAAATAAATAGGATGCTCTATATTCCAAAAACTTTACAAATTCAGTTAACAACAACAAAACGAAATTTCAAATCAAATGAATTATTCAGTTTTGGCAAATCGTTTAATGCAGTGCTAGGATTTCTGAAATTTCTTGCCGAATGTATGTTCTAATATACAAATTAATTTAAAATAATTGATTTCTTTTTCCGATCTTTGATTTTAGATTATCAGGCATGTCATGGAACTCAATTCCGATGGAAAGTGGTTTCAATTCGGCAAATTGGTTCTTCAAAAAACGAAAAACAAAAAATTTTTCGGAATGAAACCACTTTTAAATTTAAAAGTGAAATTTCTTTGAAATTTCATTATTTGCGGTTTTCAAATTTACTTTTATTGTGTGTCCTTATTTAGATTAACCTTGTTGTTTACTTTGCTGTGCGTAATATTGCCACATTTAAATAAAAAGGTGAAGATTATGCATTTTCTTGAAATAAACAAAATCGATCGGAATCTGAAGAAGGTAAAACAAAATCTATCGGAATTGTTAAAACGAATTTCAAACCATTCCGATCGGAATTTGTGACATGCCTGTATATTCTTGTTAATAGGCGGAATATTTTAAGATTTATTTTTAATAAAATTTATAAAATTAAATAAATTGAAATCAAAGCTTAATAATGTAATGCACCTCTTTTCTTTCTATTCTTATTAATAAAAAATCAATCAGTCACTGTTTTACAGAAAAAGGAGTTTAAAGTTTGTATTGTACTTTTCTAGATTATAAAGCGGGAGTTGATAATGAAAAAATATGTATTTTTTTATTTCGGCCATTAAAGGTAATAAGTTGTAGTGAATAAAATTAACATTTTCGTAAAACTCTTGAAAATTTTCCAGATTTTTTTCATTAAAGAAGCTACTTTTCAACACATTATTAAAAAATTTGCAGGTTTTAATTTTCATACGTAGTCCATTTTGTTTTAATAATTTTTTGCTATTTTGCACTGATAACGCAAAAAAAATAAAAGTGTTCTAATAAAGTAAATGAATTTGAATTTTCTATTGCAATATGCTCAACAATATAGACAAAAAACATAAAATGCACCATTATGTGAACAATGGCCAAAATGGAAGACTATAATTTAATTAATCTAGAAAAATACAACTATAAAAACTTAAAAATTTTTTAAAACAAAACCTTGTAAACCAACGTTATGATTAGATAGTATTTGCATTATATTGCATTTTTTTTACAGTCAGAGTTCTAAAAGCAAGATAAAAATTTGAATTTCCAGTTTAAATAAAAAAAATTGGCTAAAATCTTTCTTTATTTTTCAGTTCTGCAGTTGTGAAATTTAACTATTAAAAAGCATAAACAATTTTTAAAATTTTTAGAAAAATTAATGCAAAATAAAATATCGAAAAAGAAAACTGATTTTAAATGTATGAAACAAGTTTTTGTGGAAATAAAAAAAATCGATTTTAATAATTTTATGCAATAAATTTAAATTATTTTACAAATTTTGTAAAAAAGTTTGCACGAAGCTCTACTGAAGGCAATATAAAATTTATTTAATTAAATTAGATAAAATATTTATTCAACATTATACTAAACAAAAATTTTAAAAACGAAAACTTTTAATATGATTTTAATACGTACTTAAATGTTATTTTAAACACTAAAATTTCTAATAAAAAAATTTTATTTAAATAAAACTGAATGAATTTGCTATTGGAAGATTTCGGACCAATAACTAAAGGTTATTAAGAAATTATGTGTTTACATAAAAAAGTAGATTTTCTAAGTCAAGAATAATTTTCACTTTTATAGAAAGAAACATTACAACACACGCAAATTGAACATTGACGCAGCACTGTTTAACCGGCGGCATTTAAATGCAGGAAAAATTATAAAATTTATTTTTTAAAGAAAGAAAACCTTTTATTATATATTATCACTACAAGTTGCTGGGCAATATTTTTAAATACAGTTAAAAAGTATCTATGAAATGTTGCCAGGGCAAGTATCTCAACGATACTAATTATTAAACTCAACTAAAAACTAAGAGAACCCACAGCTTTCAGCGTTGAATCACACAAACACTCACACACACACACAACACATAGATACTAAATTTTTATTAAAAACATTGTAAAAGAAAGAGAACACTTCCAATAATCTTAGGAGTAAAAGAGATGGCCTATAAAAGTATCTATCAGCTATAAAAAAAGGTATAAAAAGAGGGGCAAATAAAGAAGCTTGAGTATGTATGAGTGCGTTTGATATAAAAGAGATAAATAAAATCTAAGAGATACTTATTTGCTTAAAATACAACCCCATATTTCGTACTCTGTCTAACATGTATTTAACGAATTTATTGGTTGTCCTCCTTTTTGTTTTAGTTTTTCATACCTTTGGACAATTGGAAAATGAAAATAGCAAGGAAAAATAAGATTAACAAATAACAAAATTTCTGTTGTTTGTAATTTTCTACACATACAAGAGACGAGTAGTTCTTCCATCGTTTTCTATTGTTTTTTTTTCTAGCGTTGTAAATAGCAGTGTACGTATTTTTTTTTTTTTTTGGTGTAATTGTACCAACAATTTATTATTTCGCTACAATCTTGCTTTTACCAACATGAATGTAACAAATGTCGATGGTTTTGCATTATAGTTTTGTTACAAATAGAAAACAACATTATTGTTGTTGCACATTTTTTTCTCTATAGAATTTAGCACATTTTGCTGTTTTTTCTTTTTTCCGTAGTTGTTTTCCAATTTTTTTGTTTATTTCTATGAGCTTCAGTTTATATCCTTTTTAAGTTTCTCAATATTGTCATGTTTGGTTTTTCCCTTAACAAGGTGGAAATGAAAAGGAATTTTGGCAGAATTGGCACAAATATTGCCTTCTTCCACCATCTTTTTTCATTTTCATTTTTATTATTATTTTTATTTAGTTTTATTTTTTTGTACATGATAGCAAAAATTCCTTTGCATGTTTTTTCAATGTTTTAAATGTAAAAAGATTTGTTTTTCATGTCCATATAACAAATCGAAAAAAGAGTGAATGACAATTTAATGAAACCTAATTGAGGCTTTCGAAATATTAAAAATGTATACAATCATTCAGAATAAAAGTTACGTTGCCACAAGCGAATTTATTTTTAATTTAGTAATTTGGTACAAATAATTCCGCATTAAATTCTTTGTATGGGAAATTAATTTAAAGATTTAAATTATCCAGAAAAATGTTGAAGTAACAAACCAATATTACTTCATGGGATATACACACGGGGACAACAGAATGGTTTCTGAAAACGTATTTCTTGTCGATGAAATTCAGGCGGTACAATAGTTTTCACAAAGATTACAAGTGGCAGCTTTTTGTTTTGTAACTTTAAAAAACGTTAAAATTAAAATTTACCTTTTTATTTGAATTTATTAAAAATGTTGTCCTTTAAGCATTGGCCTAAGGTAGTCTGTCCGGGGAAAGCAAAGCAGTTTAAACCCCCTACTGCATTAGAATTTCGTTTCTCTTAAGGAATGGAGTAATTTTGTCTTTGTTATATGACGTTAATTCCTCTAAAATAATAACAACTAAAGATTTACGGCAAATTAATATTTAATCAAGTAAAATAATAGAACAACATAAGCTTAAATAGTTAAATTGCTATAACAATTTAAAATGTCAAAAAATATTTATTTTTTATTCAATACATTTAGAATAGTTTAAATGTTGAAAAAGTTTTTTTCAGTTTTTTAAAGTGATATAAAAACACAATCGTTTCATCTATCACCGAGCAAGCTGTACATTGTTTTTTTTATGAGGAAACACATTTATTTAGGGATACAGATATTAATTTTTAATTATATATTTCGTCCAAGGTTTAAAAAATATTCCAGAGGATATAAATTTTAATAAAAATTCAAACAAGTACAAACAAAAGTTTATACAAAACTTCAGAAAGCAAACATTCGAAATTTCAAAATTCAAATTTAAGATTGGTTATTTGTTTTAAAAGAAATTTTATTTATGAATATTATAGTGTTATATACAAATTAAACAAACTAACTGCAATGGGCAGTTTGTTGATAGATAAAAATCAAATAAACGCATCAAAAGCGAAAATAAGAAGAAGATAACTTTCAAAGTACTCAATGTATGTCAAAAGTTTAAAGTTGCACAACTTTTGACCTCTACGTTGAAGGAGTAGTACTGATTGACTCATAAGAAAGTCTGCCTTTTAACTTACCTGTATATATATATTTACATGTATATATATATATATATATATATATATATATATATATATATATATATATATATATATATATATATATATATATAATTTTACATAAAAATGTCATCGGCTCTTAGTGAGTTACGCATTTTTTTACAATTTTAGTATTTCCTTAAAAATCTCTTCAAAAGCTTTTAAACGATATGGGTATTGATATTTAAAAAAAATTTGAAAATTTTAGAGGCTCGTAACTCGGAAAATATAGGCGAGTGCTAATTTCTTCACATGATGTTTTTCTTATTTATTAATTCTCTATCCCCCCATACATCTGATTTTTCTTTTTTTGATTGGAGTTACTTCATTGTTTCAAGTGATATAAAAAAATTAGAGGTAGGCGTGGTGTTTTGCCCGATGCCTTGAAGGACATGGACCGATCTTGCTGATTTCCAATAGCATCTCTTTTGACACTGTGAAATTGCAAACGGAATGACAAACTTTGTTATACCGTTTTTCCAGTTTTTGCGAAGAAGTGTATTAAAATTTAAAATAAAAATACCATCTTCTCTTAATAGCTTAAGCATTTTTAATAAATTTTAGTATTTCCCTAAAGATCTCTTCAAAAGCTTTTAGATGATACCCATATTGACATTTTAAAAAACTTAAGCATAAATTTTTTCAGTGGATGTTTTTTTTTTCTTATTTTTTATTTCTCTATCGCACATATAATTATTTTTTTTATTGGAGTTACTTTATTGTTCCAAATGATATGAAAAAATTAGAGGTAGGAGTGATGCTTTGCTTGCTGCCTCAAGGACATAGACCGATCATGAAGATTTTCAAAAGTACCTCTTTCGACACTATTATAACTTGGTTTTTCTTATTTTGTAATTCTCTGTCAGCCCAGTATTTGCTCTTTTGATTAAAGTTACTTCACTAAACTGGATTTTCAAAGATGGTGAAGTGGATATAAGATCCGGCATAGCCGAATATATCACTCTTTGCTTAAAAAAATGGTTTATAAATATTTGATAGTGCCGAAGTATTAAATTTATTTTTCTTTCATACGCAAAAAATAAATACCACCTTTTTGGGAAAAATCCTGAAAAACGGAATTTTTTTACATTTTTCTAATTCAAAGGCTTGTAATCTTTTAACGAAAAGCGCTATCAAAACCAAAATTGTCTTAAAGTAATAATCTGATTAATAATAAGTACACTACTAAAAATTTAATAAAATAACACACTAAATTGTTTTAAATAAAGATTTTGTCAACAGTCATTTTTGGTAGTGTTACCTATGCCACGATTTAGATCTCAGCAGGACATAAGAGGGAAGCTTGGGAAGCTTAAGTTCCAGTACAGATAGACATTTCAAATTTACAGAGAGCATGCACAAATATGGCCTCTATAAGGGCAAGTTTTAAAAATTAAATTAAAGGTTAGAGGATGTCTCCATAAAAGCGTAATATTGACCCATCTGGTGTTGACTTTTCAACCACACTTAAATTGATACATGTGTCCGTGTTCATTTGCCCGTATCGTTAATTAATCAGTTTAATCCGTTGTATCACTACATAGTATGATATTACTAACATGGATTTAGAAAAACGGTGTCTATTAAAATTACTGTAGTTATTTGAAAAATTCCAATGCTAATTTAATACTTTATTACAGCTTGTTTTAGTTTAATAAAAATCTAATCAAATTTTTTTGTTTTTTTTTTATTAATCAAATTAAATAAACATAAACGTTAAACATTTTGCTGTTGTTGTTTAAACAAACGGTTATTAATCGCTAAACTGAATCAATTTTATTAAAATTAAATCTGTTTAATCATCAAACCATGAATCAAATAAATAAAAAATATTACAAAAATTGTTATAACGAGTTATACGGTTCGATGATTATATATGGATTTTCAGATACCTATACATGTCTACATATGCAATGTGTATCCATGTATGTAAATAAATGGTTTAATACCACATGTTGCAAAAAAAAAATCGAATATTGCCAAGAAAAAAATAACTGTTTTTATAGGTATTTGAGAGTCTATGAACATACGAGTTTATTTTTTATTTGATTTTATGTTTGTTTTGCCGCAAAACTAATAAATTTTATGCCCAAAAAAGTGCAGAATAAGCGGAAAATAATAAAACATGGATAAATAAAAAATAAATCTACTAGATACACACAAGAGACAATCTAATTTTTGTTTGGCTTTATTTTATTTTTATTTCTGCAAATAATAAACAACCATGAAATTTTCTACAGTAATAACAAAAAAAACTTCAAGTCAAAAAAAGTTTATAACTGCACCTCACACACAAACATATTTTTGGTTGTTGTTGTTATTTTTGCTGTTTTGCAAAGATACTTGTGTTACAACAAACGAGGACATTCGTGGTTGTAAAACTTGTGTCAACTTTAAGCTCAGTCAGCAGCAGCCATTGTAGGTGTGCATTTTCTTATGTAGTTGTGATATTTGTTTACGAGTAAACATAGAAATATTATATTAGTTGTGAGTAAAAGTAATTTCGTAGGAAGTATTTTTATTGTCTTTCAACAGTAATTTTATCAAAATTTTATACTTTAACAGCCACATTCACAAAAAATAGGTTTGAAATATATTTTATCACAAATTTTCCATACAAATTTGTCCTATTTTATTTTTTATGAATACGGCAGTTAATACGAGTATAAATGAGATATCCAAATGTCTGCATTAAAAATCATTAAAAAATCTTATTTGATTTTTGTAAAAAAGTGGTTATTTAAAAAATATATACACATCTCTTGATATTATTATTAACGCGAAACTTATGCAATCGCCTAAATGAAATTATTATATAATACATATAATGAAATGTGTGTGTCCTTCTTTATTTCACCGAATTTTTGGAATCACTACATTCATATATTTTAAACTTTAATGTTTTTTTTAACCGAATTTTAAAAAGAAGAATGTTAGTAATTCGACTGAATGTTGCTTTTTATGTTTGTGCCTGCTTAACTCAGTGATTTATGAATCGATTTTAAATTTGTTTTCTTAATTTGAGAGGCTATACTTACAGATTGGTCTCGTTCTAAAAACATTTCATAATTTTAAAAATTAAAGGGTGTCCCCATAGGTGAAGAAAATTGACCTATATGGCCCCTTATAGACAAACGCGTGAAATACATAAGAAACCTGTATTCCTATATCCGCGTTAACAACAAGTATACAATTTGAATTAGAAAATTAGAAAAATGTCCACTACTTCGCTCATTGTCTATAATAATTAAAATCAAATTTTATAGAATATTTCTTAAAAGCGATTAAAGTTTGGTACTTGAAAAATCGGCATAATTATTATTTTGGTTCATTGTTAAAAATACTGAGATATATTAGAAAAGTGATAGTTTTGACAAAATTTTTATATAACCTTGGGCTCTATTCATTATTTATAGCCTTTTTGTTTTGATGTCTTTAAAACTAATCCTTATTTCAAGCATAGATTTAAATCCGTAGTCGTATTTTAAATGATGTTGTTCAGCTTTAGGTAGCTTTGCATACGTAAGACGTATAATTTTTTGCCATTTATGGGTGATATAGATATTAAGGAATCAGAAGCTTTTGATGTTCTTGGCATGAAGATTCAATGTGATATTCGTTGGAACCATCATATTTTTCAGATCGCAAAAGAAGCATTCAAGTGCCTAGGTTTTCTAAAACAGTGTGAGAAATACTCCACTCCATTTGATCTACTCGCTAACTATGTCACCTTTATCAAACTAAATATAGAATTCAACTCTCATGTATGGGTCGGTGCCTCAAAGTCTATTTTGGAGTTACTCGACCGCGTGCAGGAGTAGGGTATCCATCTCACTGGAGCTTCGACGAAATGTGGGGTGTATTTCACTGTGTAGTCGTTACAACAACGGAATGTGCTCTTATGAAGTCAGGAAACTTGTTCCTATGAACCGTAATTTCGTACGTGCAGCACACTCTGCATCTAGAGCGCACCCCTTTGTGGTCGGTTGGCCAGTGAATCGCACTATGCATTACAGAGAAAATTCGGTTTTTAGCCGAACAGTTCGTATGTGGTATAAACTCCCTGCGGAGGTCTTTCCTGTTACTTTCACTGTGCAAAGATTTAAGTCAAATGTCTACAAGCACTACTCCCTCTATCTACCCTCACATAACCATTATTTCTAGTTCTGGCATAGTGCATTGCCGAATTAGGAGTCATCCCCTGAGTTTTGGTCCTAATTAAAAAAAATAGTTACGGGTGTTTTGTTAAATGTCTAGAGAAGTTTTCTACAATCTGGTAATTTTAAAATATTTCTTTCATCAGATATGTCGTTAATGGCTTTGAAAGAATAAGAAGGTATAGTACCGATTTTTTTCAGCCCTTACTTCGTGCTTCCACGCTATTCTTTCCAGGTAACACTAAGAGTTTGCTTCGAGATATGTATAAGACTTAAGACCTAAACTTGCCTTGTCTGTTTTAGAGAAATTATTTTCTCCCTTAACTAACAATTAGCCGTCAAGGAGAAAACTTTATTTTTATCCTTTTATAATTATAAAAAAGTGAATTTAAAAAAAAATATTTTTTATACATTTCAGTTTTTTTTGTTTATCCTTTTCTTGTTAGCAGACGAGAATATTAAGTTTTTGCTTATAACGGGTTGATTGCAAAAAATAATCAAAATATCCTTGATAATAAGTTCATCCTCATTTTTCGTATTTTTCCAAATCAGCATTAGCGAATTATTATGACATTGTAGATTGTTGCGTTGCGCAACAATTGAAATTGTTATTTTACTTATTTTCTTGTTGTAGTTATTATTGTTATATTTAGTAATCTTCTTATTTTATCGTTGGTCTTTTTAGCCCTCCTGTTTTAAGCTGAAAATTGTTGTTTGTTTTTCTCATTATTTTTTTCAGTTCCCGTTTTTCTGATCCTTTGTATTTAATTTTTTTTGATTTTTTATTGTTTTATTTATTCCTTTTTCTTGTATTTTATTTATTATTATTATTGTCATTTCTGTTCATGTGCTTCAAGGAGCATTTTCATATTTGATCACATCGTTAACCACGCCCTTTGCTTGTTTGAACAAACATTTTTTGATACATTTTGTTGCAAAAACTGAACATCAAGTTCAAATAAAACTTACTCGCGTATTTGTTTTATTTTGTAAGCAGCAAAAGGATACAACTGTTAAAGATTAAAGAAAATATAAGAAATGTTTGCATTGGAAAAAGAAATATTTTCCGCACAAAAAAAAACAAATATTGCAAAAAGCAAAATGTGTTGTGGTAGTTGTTGCCTTTTATCACAAATATTTTAATTATTTTCTTTTTCTTTTCATTGTTCATTGTGCTGACCATTTCAGTTTCTTTGTTTTCACTTCTCTAATTATCCGCTTTAGGGATTGACTTAAACCAGGGATAATAAAGATATTTAGTTTTCATTCATTACAGTTTTATTTGTTTTGTTTATTTTATTTTGTCCTTTTTTGTAGATTTTTTTATAATTTTACCTCAAAATGCGTGTAATTACTTACTTGAATGTCTGTCAGTCTGCTTGTCTCTTTGAATGTCCTTTTTGAATGTGCATAAAACTATTTCTATATTTGCAAAAAAATTTGGATGGGAAACTAAATTTGGATGACAATTTTTTTGTTTAACTTAAAATCATAATTTTCTAACTGCTATAAAATTCTTCTTTGTTGTACTGGACACACGGAAATACGGAATAAAAGAAATTATGCACAATAGTTTCTGAAAAAAATCGATTACTTGTGTAAAAACCTCGTGTGAAACTTGACATAAATTCTAATATGAATGACTGTGTCGTCCAGGGGATGTCGTACGTAAGACAAACGAATACCAGAATCGATATTATGGATAGCAGTTAATAAAGAAAATGTGTTTTGTAAATTTTGTAGCATATTGATTGTCCATCTTTAGTATATGAATTCTCGCAAAAATTCCTCATGGGAACATCCAAGATGTCCTCTACTCTCTAGGTCGAACAAATTGAAAATGGAAGGAGAAATATCCAGTACTATGTTGGGTGATATCTTAGTAAAGCGCTTGCAATATGTTTTTAACTATATATGGCTGAACGTATAAAACGTGCTAATCCTTGTATATATCTTAAAGGAGAAGTACATCCAACGCAGTTTGATGATTCAGTTTTAGTAAGTGTTCAATTGTATCAACAGAAATCATGAACTCATAAGATTTTATTAATTTATTAAGCTCTTTTGATCATTTACAAAATGGCAGTCTGTAGGCGAGGTGTAAGTGAACACACGATCGTGCGAATATCATAAGATGCGCTCATAATATCATTACAAATCGACTGGTTTTACTTTCAAACCTTACATATGTGTTACAGGAAAACTACTTCCTTTACCGCTATAATGGTGTTGCAGAGAAGCTGTAGCAAAGAAATAATTGATTTGATCGTGTCTTGATCTGTGTTTAGTTATTATTAATGCGACGGCATGAAATAACTCCCCACGAAATAACTCCCCAAAAATAAAATGAAATAACTCCCCACGTTTTGGGGAAATATGTCCCAAATTCTTAAAATAAAAAATTTTATACAAAAACTTGCGTAGCTTCGTTAACTATTTGACGGCAAAAAGGACAATTGTAAAAGAACAATTAAAAATTCGCGCGAATTTTTAATTTTCTGACAATTAAAAGTAAATAATATCGTTAAATTTTTTTAGTGTTTTTTTTTCCATTAAACTATTTATTATTGAAGCCGATATTAAGAGAACTACAATTATATAAAGTTATATTTTATGAAGAAGTTTTGTAAAAAAGATACCAAATACCCCTTACAACGCAAACTTACGATTCTTAACTAATTTTGATAATGAAATAAGTCCCCAAAAATTTTTTGCGGACCTATTTCATGTTTTATTTTGAGGAGTTATTTCATATGAAATAACTCTCAGAATAAAAAAATGAAATAGGTCCCCAAAAAAGGAAATAAGTCCCCAAAGAACGTCGTTGTTGTTTTCCCGTATATTTTTTGAGGAGTTATTTCATTTCTTTTTGGGCAGTTATTTTGTGGGGAGTTATTTCATGCCGCCTATTAATGCTGGTATATATTACAATTTTTTGCGATATTTATATATGCTGGTATATATTATGTTAAACTATCGACAAAGTAATAAGATATATAAAATTTCTGAATGAACTGCAGTGTTGCAACAGTATTTGAAAAAAACCTAAAAGGCAGAGTTATAAAAACTTTGCTGCACCCTTTACGTTTAGAAAACTATCAGGTTTTCAATTAAAATTATAAATATGTTTATTAACTAATTATTATTTCTCTTTAGTTAATACAGGGTATTTAATTTATAAGGGGTTTAGAAAGCATTTAATTGAATGTATTCTAAATTCACTAAACTCATTCAAGTCTTTGTTTATATTTTTATATTTCTATTCACTTGTATGGGTCTTTTAATTGCAAAATAAAACATGGATTTAATTATTTTCCTTCAGTCAGTTTACTCAACTCTATATCCTTTTTAATAAAAAACATCTTGCTACAATGAAAACACAAGTTATTTCTTAAATGTTTGAGTCAATAATGCCGCAATGCACGAAACTGCGGTTTGCATTTAAACGCGAGTAAAAACTTTATATTCTCGCTTTTGCTCAGCTTAGCTGACATTAGGCCCTGTGTCTACCTTTCCAATCCTTTCGTTTTCATCTATAATCTGAGCTTAAAAAGAGCAAGAGTTTATAATTTCTAGATACTTCCTAGTTACTTTCTACACAGTGAAGTAAAGTATTTTTTATTTAAAAAAAAATTTATCGATAATTGTAACCTTAATTTGCTTCAAAATTACTGCAGAGATACTAATAACGAGCATCCTTTTTAAAATACAATTGCTATGTTTTTCTTGTCCAGAAAGAAAATTAAATATCTATAAGAAAGTTTTAAGGTGCACATGAATTTAGTTGGACAAATAGAGCAGTAGAATTATGCCTTCCCCTTTCTCCGTTCTAACAATTATTTTATCGTAGAGAAGCTAGTCATTAAGGATTGAATTGAAAAATTTATGTTCATTTTTAAAATCTTCTCACATAAGTGCTTAAGTTTATTGTTTTTCTCTACTGTTTTCAGTAGATGATTAGATTCTTACTTTTTATATTTTTAATAAACTCTTTAAGGTGTTAATTAACTGCTTTAACGGCAACTGGAATAATCTTTGTAAGAAAAATAGTATTCAAATTAAATGATTTTTTTATTTTATTACAGTTTTTTCATATTTTCCAGATTTTTTATAGGTAATAACGTTTTTTAAATTATTGTGTTTGCTGGTTGCTTTTTTCTAATAGCTTTTGTACTCGAAAACAAAAATGAAATAATTAGCTGACTTTAAAACACCCACCATTTACTAATTATAATAAAAAAGTGTTTTCGTGATGTTAATTAAGTAGCAATTTACAATTGAACACAACAAATATTTCAAGTTAAAATATGCAATTTGATTAAAAAAATTTTTCATCTGAATCAAAATGTTTCTTTGGCAAAATTGAATGAAAATATTAGGCGGGAAACTGACCTTCAAATTATTTTTTATTAATAACTATATAATATGAATTCACTTTTGAATAAGTAAAAATGTTGTTATATTTCTTAAAAAGATAAAAAGGTACTTTCGTGTAGGGTAAACCTTAAAGCTAACAAGGCTGTGACAATAATCAGCATATTTAAACATAAGACCTGTTTATCACAAATGCGTACTTATTTCAGTTTTTATAAAACGCTTGTTGTTGCTGCTCATCTTGTTTTAAATTTAATATTTTATTACACTGCATTATATTTACGAGTACGTCAACAATTTCACACCACGAGTTTATGACGAGTACAAGCGTCACTGGTACAAAATTGTATTTTTTTAGTTATGGAGAAATGAGAAAAACAGTCAGTGGCCGGGAAATAAAATGTATGTACTTGTATTTATCTCTTGTGTATGCATACATACACATACATGCTAGCTAGACGTAATAAAGTTATTGTCGTTGTCGTCATTTCTATTTGCAACAACGTTATTCATAATAAACTCTCTTACACTCTGCTCCACTGGCTTAAGTCCTTATGATAAATGATATTCAAGTCAACAACCCCAAAGAATTTGTCTTCTGTCTGTTGTTAAAACGCTAACAGACTTCGGTATAACACACACACACCCAACCGCACCACTAGTTCGAGCGTGCACATCATTAAAATACACACGTAGTAATATTTTTGTGTTCAAGTGTGTATAAAATTGGAAGAACAGGAAAAAAGAAGAAGAAGAAGTAAGTATGTTAAAAATGTTCACTCCATAATATTATTAAGTCTTACCCCAGCAGGAAAAAAACCCAACCAACACTACCACAGCTATTGCCACCAACATATCCTGTCAGTAGAGGAGCTTATGCATTTAGGATAATATGCTGATGATGGCATGTTTTTCTTTCTTATAATTTTACTTCAGAATTTTTTTTTTTATTATAATTTTTTGGTATTGTCGCCGAAGCTCGTTTTCCCTGTTTTGGCATTTTTTTAATGCTGAAGAAGAGAAGCCAACAGAGAGTTAGAAAAAAAAATTAACATCAAGTTGACATGACAAAGAAGCGGAAAATATTTATGAAATTATCACAAATCTACATACACACAATTGAGATACATATTATAATATACATATTTGAAGTATCTCAACAAACTCTAATGCAATTGTATGTATTTGCATAAGAATGAAAGCGTAAAAGCAATATTAGGTAAAATTTTTAATTTTGGCCTGAAAAGAATTTTATTACAAACAACTAAACACTTAAGTTTATTTTTCATTTTAATTTCAAAACTTCAAGAACAGAAAGACAGACAGCAGATAGTTAAAATCTGGTATATCATTAATCTGTTGTAACTGAAAATTTTCATGTCATATTTTCACCTTTGGTGTTAATATTTTAGAAATGGTTTTAGAATTTGATTAGCATACTTTTTTGCAATGTGTTAAAAATATTATGAACGCAAAATAAATAGATTGCAAGTAATTATTAATGTTAGTAAGCGACTTTAGAGCTCTCGCAATGGTTTTTACGAAAAATCGCTAGAAAAATATTTTTCGAGAAACACGATTGTCAATATAACTGCTAATGATAAATGAGGTGCCACAGAACAAAAGATGGGTATTTCGAATTTTCACAATATTTAGGCTGAAATTTTGTAGAAAATTTCAAGTTAGAATTATTATTATTTTTTTGTAGAAAGTAAATGGATTGTAAAAAATTGATGCCTTACAGAAGGTCTTTTTTGTTTATTTTTTAACAAAAGGTGCTTTTCCCTTAATATTTGGCATTCCTTCGTGTAGTTTCACTTTTCACCTTAATGAAAGATAGCATAGAAGAATTAAACTTCAAATTTTCTGTGCTACTTCTCGGTATTGATTATTGAAGGTGAAAGCAAGTGTCGATGGCCATTTCGCTACCGCTTACTTAGCTCGTCAGGAAACTTCTCAAACTTCTAAACAATAAAGTAAAGGCAAAAATCAAAATTCAAGCAAAAACAACAATAATCAACTTTGATTTTACTTTTTTTTTATCCACTGTATACGGCTGACTTTTTTTCGACTCTTTTATACATTTTAAAGATATTAAAAAATAAACTTTAAAACAATAAAACACTACGTTAATTTGTTCTTTATTTTATGCACGGCCACTTAATTTATTTAATTTAATTTTATTTAATTTAATATTCCCGTGCTTTTAATTTCTAATTATTAAAAGATGGCATAGATTTTTTAACGACAGCAGAGGAGTATTCCTAAATTCATTCCAATCAATCACGAGTTTTAATCCTGAGAACCGACTGGAACCTTTTTAATAAAAAAGATCTTGAGTTAATTTATAAGAAGATTAAAAATATTCAAGGAATAAAACGGATAATATTTTAAAAGAATTTTATGGAAAGCGGAATAATAAAATGCTTGATTAAAAATTTCAACTCCTTTGAATTTGAATCTAAAAACGAAGGGAATACTAACTTAAATTTGCTTAAACGAGGAAAACCCCCTTTTCATTTTCTCTAAATGAAACTGGCCGTTATATTAGCGCTGATAAAAAAAGACGTGGAAAGTCTTTTAATAAAACTGGAGTGAAAATCCAGTTAGTATTTTGATACAAGGACATTTTGTATAACAGGGATAAAGATATGGAGGATTCAATAGATGAAATGTTGTATGTTTTTGCATATAAGAAGATGTTGGAACAAGAGTTTAACTATTTAACAAAATTCATTTCTATTTAATTTAAGCCCAACTTAAACAGATGCAATTTTATTTAATAAAACGACAAAAATAATCAACTTAACTTAACATATTTTAATATATTGAATCAAGTTTAACCACATTCAGTAACAATTTTATTGTCATATATGTGAATTCGCATTACGTGCTTCTTACTTTTATCCCTTAACGAAAAAGGTGATTTTTCCGAAATAAAACTGGAATTATATCAAATATCTTAAACATTTAATGGGGTGAATTATGACAGTTAGGTACATCTGTAGATAAGTAAAAAACTTGCTAGCATTTCTAGGTTGTTGCAGTTCTTTACAGGGGCAAAAAAATAAATCTCGATTTCCCACAAACTAGAAATGATTACCTTTTGTTCTGCGGCTCCTCAAATGAGTCTAAGAGAGAGCATGAAAAATGTAGTTTCAATTGTACTGCAAGTAGCCAAGCTGGCTGGATCATAAGGCAAGGGGCACTATGATCATGACTTATATTTCTGTGTATTAAACCACTTTTGCATTGCAAATGTTATTAGACTAAGTGTCTTTCCTTAATTTCAGTGTACTTCTCCCAACCATTTGATACCAAGCGAGGCTTCAGACAAGGAGACAGTCTGTCGTGTGATCTGTTTAACATCCTGCTAGAAAAGGTTATACGAAAGGCCAATTTCAAGCGGTTATCTACAACTGTTAAAAGGATTAAATGCACTATTGGGGCAACATTTTTTCCAATTTGCAAGTGTTTATCTATAACGGTAAGAAAGATAGGCCCATATAGGTCAATTTACGTCACCTATGGGAATACCTTTTAATTTTTGGATTTATTTTTGTGTTATTTGTTGCTATTAGGAGCTATAGTCACACGTGGTTTTTTAAATTTAAAAGCGGTCATAATGCACGTAAAAACCTTATGCTGTATGGGGACACCCTTTAAGTTTAGAAACTATGAACTGATTTGAAAACGTTATCAATAAAGAAAACTGTTAAAACCGGTTCAATAATGACTGAGTATTGGAGGCATACATATAAAAAAGTAACGTTCAGTCGAATTAAAAACTTTTTTTTTGAAGTCGGTTAAAAATAACACATGTTAATCGCTTTCGCTGAGGATATCGATATCATGCGCCGAATATTGTGGAGTACCTTTTGGCGTTAACAGAGAATATCAGTATCATATGAACCACGAATTGTACGGGCTACACGCCGACATTGACATAGTTAATTGTAGATAGTTATAACGATTTCGTTGGTTAGGTCACGTTATGCGAATGAATGAAAATGCTCCATATAAAATATCATGAGGAAAAATAAGTTCACTACGGTAAGTTTAACTATTAACATAAAAGTTAAGTTTAGTTATTAACATTCAACAAACTTTTAGCAAAAGGTAGGGATCGATGTACTGAAAATAGCACTAACGTCCAAAAAATTGTATTTCCATCCAATACAATTTTACTGCCAAATAATAATCATGGTTGTTAAATTTGAACGAATGTTATAAAAAAAAGCAAAAGAAGTTGGGAAAAAATTAGATTTTTCAATGTTTTACATAAAGCAACATGGTAAGAAACATTATAACAACTCGCTCATTCCAGTTTTAACCCCTCAAAGCATAAACAAAAACTTGAAACTTTTAAACGAAACAGAGCAGCCAACAAGAACGAAAGAAAAAGATGTTTCAATTTAACAAAATAACAAAATTTTCGCATGTCATTTATAGGTAAATCCTCTAATTTACGAGTATACGAGTGTATTTTTTCTATTATAAATATTAATTTAACAAAAAAAAAAAAAAAAAGAATAACGAATAACGAATAATGTGTTTGTTATTCCTTTCTCTTAAATACATGCACTCTCACTGATAAATATCTTCAAACATTAAAATATTCAAAAATGTAAATAAAAAACTAAAACGAATATTAAAATTATTTAAAATTTCATTAAAGTTGTTGCTTTTTGCTTCTTTTTTTAGAGACTCACGAATATTTGGCAAACAAGAAAAAGTTAAGCCGATTAACTGTGGTTGGTCTTTAATCAATACAGGCAAACAAAACGGAAAAATATTTTAAATGTAAATTAAAAATTGTATTGATGAGCTTTTGGTGACAGGGTTTCTTAAACTAAATGATGCGAGAATTTTTTGTTTAAAACAAATCCGCATTGGCAACTTAATTAACTGTTAACAAATCCATTTTTTTATTTTTCATTGGGTTGTAAGTTCAGCTGAGTCTATTCAAATAAGATGTAGGAGTTATTGAAAGCAGCCTCATGTGAAAAATAGCACATTTGCATATGGCATCTTAATTTTCAATTCCTTTTGCAATGAACTGAGTTCTTTCCTTATTTATTAATTGTATATTTCATTCACCTTATTCTGACTCATTTTTATTTCTTTAAGAACTTTTAGTTTTAAACTATTCTTCATCGCAGCGAATTACAGGCTTTAATTATATCATACTATAAGAGTTTTGTAATAATCGAATGTAAAAATGTTCAGTCTCAATAGCTTTAAATTATTCTAGTGATGATTATTCATTAAATGATATATTCTAGAAAGAAATTGAAACCACTTTTTGCCTCTTATTTAACAAAACACTGGGCAGATGAAAAAAATTATTTGATTAATTTTTCAAGGGGTTGAACAAATATCAACGTTTAAAACAATGTTTCAACCTGTCATATTCTTTGTAATAAATGAATTAACGTTTTCTCATTTTTATATTGATAATTCAATTAACTAAGGGCTAAAAACATTTTTGTTTGACTTTTTGTTTTTCACTCTGTAGAAATACTTGACTTAAAAAAAAAACTTTAAGTTGCTTTTAAAAACGGGTGATAAATAGCTTTTTTTGTTTTTGTTTTTCTTTTTTATTGCACTGAAAGAGGTGTTAACAAATAATGTATTAATAAAATTAAAGAAACCAAATCACTCAACAGAAATTATTGATTTATTGGGCCGCAGTCTGTAATCTTAAATATAAAAATGGCCTACAAAAAATCTTCCCCGTTTTGTAACTTAAATTACGAGCATTTCTTAAAAAGTTCTAGTTTTTAAGCCTCGAAAACTGAATAAAAAAAACTTTATAAGACACGCGCATAGAAAATAAAGAAATAATTTTAGTATCTTTGATGTTCAAATATGTGAATATTTGTTTGAACTATTTTCGAAACGCTTTATCTAGTCAGTTTATATCTGTCTGTCCATTGACTAAAAATCATCTAAACATGTTTGATCTTCACATTTTATTGAAAGTTACTGACATTGTTCTATTAAAGTGTTGCCTACCAAAATTGTTTACAGCGCTAAGGGACATTTGTTGTCAACTGTGCGTTACGAAATTAAAAATTCAGAAACACCATACGCTCAATTCTGTTTTAATACGGTTCCAGAAAAAAACCATGTAAAATAGACATTGATTGTGTGCACAAATAGGTAATTAGTTCTTTGTGCCTAAAACCTATTACAATTATTGAAAAACAAACAGTTTTTAAGAACAACCATATAATTTTTTTTTACTAATTTGAAAAAAAAAACAATTTCAGGAGATAAAATCAACTAAATTAAAATCTAAGAGCAACGTATTATGGTGGCATTATATGGTTGCTAACAAAACATAGTATTTTGCAACCATATTGTTGTTTGACAAAACAATAAGATTTTAAAGTATAAATATAATTATGTTCTATTATAAACATTAAATGGTTAAATTAAAATATCATAGTATGGTTGAAAATGTCATGTTATATAACTGAATCATAATATAGTTTCGTAAGTCCAAAAATTTCCTAATATAAAAGACTCAGTTATTATTGTTTTATTCATTAAGGATTTGTCATATAAATTATTTTAAAACATAAATTCACAAAAAATCAATTATTTGCTTATTGTAACGATTAGTTCAGAGGCTACAAGAATCAGTTATATAAAAAGATAGTTTGTAATTTCAAATAAATGATTTCACAATTGTGCTTCAAACACAAAAATAAAGATTTATGTATATGCTTACAACACATACATATTTATTTAAACTTTTTTCAATGTTTCGCTTCCCTTTTTATTTGTTTTCGTATTTTGCATATTAATTTTAATTACTTACGCGCGGGCGCGGGTTTTAAAATTTCGTACAAGTAACTTCCACATTAGTCTGTATAACTAAATAAAAAAGCTGGTTTGATTGAAGGAGAGAGGAAACATGCAGAGGCTACGGTAGTCAAAGTACTGTAGTTGACGACAAACCTCGTTGCCCAAAGTTCAACCCCTGTGGCATTCAAAAATACAAACTTTTTTTCCTGTTTAATGGTATAAATACATAATCAAAATTTACATACAGCACCCAACGCAGGCACCTTCGCCGGTACTTCTTTCTTCAAGTCATATTCGCCGGCGAAGTAAAATAACTAATAAAATATGGTTATATCTTTTTCCTTTTACCACCTGTTTTATCTCTTTCCTAAAGAATGTAGCACGGTTACAAAAATAACTATTATAGAACTAAAAACTTATGATCTCCATATTATTCAAAATTCTTTTGAAGAGATTTCATTTAGGGATTGAGAGAATTTATATATGCAATTTTTTATGAAGAAAAATATTGATAACATTTAATGCCAATAAAGACACAGCTAGCCTATTCTTCAGTATTCCCGATTACCAATTCTACCAACTCGTGCTACAAGGTGTAGCTGAGCAACGCTTACACTTTTTAATTCAGTAATTGGGCCGTTTCGTGGATCGTCACAAATGTTGGAAAATTCAGTCGTTGCTTGAAGATGGGTAGGCAGTACTCTATGCTAGATGGTTATTTTTCATTCGTAAAATTAATACCGTTTTTTATATTTTTATATAAATTTTAAGGAGATGGCTTTAATGTTTCTAATTCTATTTTAAAAATAGTCCAAAAACATAGATTTGGTCTTGATAGTACTGGAAACTTTTCGATGTCATTCCTCATGGACTGTATTCTCCAGATACAACAGTCCCTTATTAAATCATTTATTTTCTTTACTGCTAATTGAGTATTTCAAGTTTTGATTATTTTCGTCAAATATGACTAAATATTTATGTAATCATAATTGAGCATTGAAATTTCATTTGCTTTGTTTTATATAATGACAATAAAAACCAATTTAACTATCATTTAATGTTAATGACTTTGTACAGATTTACACTATGCAATTTTATGAGGCATTGGTTTTGTAATTTTCTATTTGCGTTACAGCGTTATGCGTTATCTAAAAATAAACATTAGTAACAGTAATATCTCCTCAAAACTCATGCAATACCATATCGCTAACTCCTCCTGCTTCACCAGCAAACAAAATTTTCATGTTAGTTTCATGAAAAATTGCATAGTGTAAATGGCGTATTTCTTTTAATTATAATTTCTTTTACTAATGACAATGAAATTTTAATGAAACTGTTTAATTAAAATTGGAAAAAGTATCTTAACCCTTTTGTGGAAAGAAATCTATATTTGAAAATTTGAATAATTAATCAAAACTTGATGTCTGAGATCTAAAGCCACCTAACAGCCCAGCTAGCAGATCTCTTTACTTACACGAAAAATAAAATATATTACCATATTGGCGCATTTATCCTGAGAATGTTAACATAGATGTATATATTTCACCAATTTTTGTGATTAAAATGCTATTTTAAATTAATGCTATACTATACTACTACTACTTAGTATTCTACTACTATTTAGTGTACACTGAAAAGGAGTGGCGCTTATTCATGGTAATGCTTTGACACCATTTAATCATTAGTCAGCGATAATGACTTTGTTTTTTAACTTATCAATGAAAACTTTTCATTAAAAATCACTGCAATTAGTGAAAGTAATAGTAATGCCTAAAAAAATTATTAACATTATTTATTATTAAATGCTAATGAAATATTCAATTAAGTAGTATATCTAATTAATTATTTCCGTAAATGATGCTAATGACCAAAAAGATTTAAAAATATAGAAAAAATAATAACTGATACATTTATAGAAACTTTAGTTTGAAAATCAATAAATATAAGTTAACAACACTTTACAGCGGATGTTTACCGGAAAAATTTTCTTCGTCCCTGCCACACATTTTGATTCACAAACTTCACTAAATAGATACAAACAAATATAGAGCACTTAAAGTTCTTGGAATCTGTATTTAGTCTCTAATGCTTTTAGGAAACATATCAGCAACGATAACGCAGTTTCATTAGGTTTTTAGTTGATAAACCCTGATCCCAAAACACTTAAAGTTGTAAACGTCTGTTATTTTTCTATCATTTAAATGGTGATCTAGTTAAAAAAGAAAAGGAAGACTAAATGTCAGCCATTATTTGATAAGCATTTTAAAACAGTTTTCATCCAGATATTTTTAAATTAATTTCTGCATCTACACAATTACACATGAAAAGGACATGATTAACAAATGTTGTATATTTTATATTGAAATGCAAGCGCATTTAAACAACACAAAAATAAACAAATAAAATAAAAAACGAATGCAATAAAATTGTTAAGTTTATTGTGTTTACAGTTACAGTTGCCTGTACTTTTATTATCAACGGTATCAATCATATCACAAACATCCCTCCCTTGCCATTAAAATGGCCTTAATAAAATTGACAATAACCTAGCTGCTTGCCTGTATATATGTGTGTGTGCGTGTTTGTTTGGATGTGTTTATGATCATTTGTTAGTTTTAAAGTAAATAATTTGTTTATGAGTGGTTCGTCATAGAGGAATTTTATGAAAAAGAGGTCATGCAAGGAGTTTGTTTAAAGCTGCATTTATGTTCATGTTTACGGTTCTTATCGAAGGGTGTGGGGTTGATTTTTTTAATTCTCATACAATATGAAAACATTAGATATTTATTTAATACTGTGTTTTTTCCACCATAATTTAAAGCTACAAATATATACATATGTAATGCAGGCAACCCTTAGTAAATACATAGATTTTAGAAATGTATAACAAACAACGAGAATCTGGGTATGCGAGGCCCGTACATATTTTATTATCATAAAAATGCCGCATTACTTATTACTCTTATTTAGAACTTCTGATCTTTTTATATTTTCCTGAGTTTGTGCATATTATTTCTCTTTTAATCTGAGAGGTTTTTTCGAGTATAGAGTAACATTAGAAGTGTAAAGCGTAGCAAGCTTCAATTTTGAAGTATGAAAATTACTGCTAGCGCATTTGTATTAATTAAAGGGTTTATAAATATATGAATTATTTTCTATGAATTACTTCTACCCTACGACTTTTAAGAATATTGCTTTATTAAATATTTTGACAGTTATAAAACTAGACGTCTTTTGGTGTGTTGGCGATTATTTTTCGCAAAAAGAATTAATCAGGGGCTCATACATAACAGAAAAAAATATGTGTGCCAAAGGTATAGGCATTTGAGAAAAGGTCAAGGAAACGTAAATGAAGGTCAGTGAATTTAAGAATTTAATGTCGCACGTGATTACCGATTTACCTACTCTACTTTCAATTTGCTGATTTGTCGGTATATGATACCGCTGATTTGTCGGTATATGATACAGGTGATTAAAACATTAGAAATTGTGTAACTGCAAAAATGACGCAACTCTTATTGCCACTTTATTGGTGGAAATCAAAGTATTCATCAACGCGATCTAAATCAATATTTCAATAAATCCAAAAGAGCTCAAAATAATTAAATGAAAATCTGAAAACGTTGTGGCTTCCATCATCATTAAAGAGATATAAATTCCTTCCAAAAAAAAAAAAAAAAAATATTATGGCCATAAACTCCGACACTAAATAAATTTTTTGTGATCGCAAATTCATATTTCAAATCATTCCAAAATATTGAAGCTATTACGCTTTCGTTTTAAGTTGCTTCTGGTAGTGGTAAAAGGTTCTATTAGTGATGGGATAATTTGCCACTTTATAATAAAAATATTGGCCCATATTCATAGTTATAGACTAAAGTCGACTCTTGCTAAAGTATACTCTAAAATAAAAGGCTCTTATTATCTTTTCTGCTTTCATAGACAAAAATTAAGTATACTTTAAGTTTAGCCACCTTCCACTGGGTGTCGACTGTAATTTGATAAATATTTTCATACAATTTCTAAACAAACATTAGAAAAAAGTAACCTTGTGACTATTTTGTTCACTTTGGTATAGAAATCAGATATAGAGTATTGTGTTCTTAAACCAAATAAAATAATTTTGGAAAAATGAGTTAAAAACAGCTTTAGGTAGTTGTAAATTTAGAGTTGACTTTCTCGCCAAAAGTATATTTTAAATTCTTTATGAATGAATTAGAGTCGACTCTAAAGTAAAACCGACTTTAGTTCCCTTAAAGTATACTTTATTTTAACTGTAAATATGGGCCATTATTTTTAATTTTCAAAGTACCCTCGTATTTTCAAATGCATACTAACTAACATATCCAAGCTGGTATTCATACTAGAAACAACTAGTTTTATCTATTTAGAACACTAATAAAACGACTACCGTTCAACGTAATGACACTAACAACAATAACAGCATATGTATGTGTGTGTGTGAAATTTTGTGTTAACAATGTCGCGCACATCCGTATCCTGTAAAATTTAAGTCGTACTCTTTTCATAATAATTTGTGCTTTACGCCTTGTTTTTTTTCTATGTACACACTTATGTGCATATAAAATATATATAGCACGCATTAGATTATTGTTGTTGTTCTTGTTAGTGTATGTACAACATACAACTAATGCTGGTGATACAAACAGGCTAACAAGCATGTTGTCGGATAAGAATGGTAATAATAAGGACAATGTTACTTTCAGCTATTGGTGTTGTGATGATGGTTCTGGTGCGTTGTCTACATAGTTGTAATGACATTTGTCTGTGTTCCTAAATGCATGTGTCTGCTTGTGTCTTGTTATCACAGTCCGTTTTTATTTTATATTATCATTGTTGATAATGACAGTTTGTTTTCATTTTTCAGCTCATTCGCCTTAAAATTCTATACAAATACCAAGGATGTTGTTATATGCTTTTCAAAATAATTAAGTATATTAAATACATAAATCTGATTAGGCATCTAGTTATATGTAAACAATTGTCAAGAGACTTTTTCTCACTTCTTTGTATTGTTTGAATACAAATTTCACACATTTAGCTGCCCTGAAAATAACAAAAATTAAATGCACATCCTTTATATACATTTTTCTGTTATTGGTATAAAGAGTTTGCATTTTTGTAGCCCCTATCAGGAAAAGAGTAAAAAAAAAATTTAAAAAAAAATTGTTTAATCCTATTAACTACATAATTCATTAAAAACAACATCAACACAAGGCATAAATCAGTCTAATATTTTGTTGTTCTTTTTTTCAGTAACTGATTGAAGCTAAAACTGAAAAAAGAGCAACAAATCATTGTTTCGTTTTGTTTTTCTAGTTTCAAACAACTGCTTACAGCCCTTGGATTTAATATACTTTTTTTGGGTTTTTATTTGTAGTCCTGCAAAAGGATAACAAAAAGGCTTCTTATGGATAAACTGCTTAAAAAGATTTAAAAACGCTCGCGCAAATGCGATTAACGGAACCCATAGCCACAGATGCATTTACACGGAAAAAATATATATTGAATATACTGATTCGTATGCGGAAGCTGATATCACTGGAACAAAAGCAAACAAATTTTGTCTACAAATTTTATTAAATAACCTGACAATATTTCTGTTGTCAATGTACAGAAAATTTAATTTGTTGCTTTAATTGTCTGCTTGTAAAAAAATATAATTTTTCTAACTTGCTAACAAAGTTGCTAACAAAGATGAAAAAGAAATTGTTAAACTTAATGAACTGAAATGAGTAAAAAAATCACTCGTTATATTTTAATAATTTTAGGATTATTTTAAGTCATGAAAACGCTTCAGGGTTTGGTAAAAAACTAAAGCGACAAAGCTGCCACTTTTAAAACGAATACAGCACTATCGAAGAAAACGTAGACTTCGTTTTAAAAAAAGGACATAGTATTTTTACTCTCTCTATCGTATTTGAAAATCGTTGATATAAAATAACAAGAAGGCTTAATATTTAAACTAAGTCAGTAATAACAACTACTCGAAAGAAATTTTACTCTTAAAAAACTCTTGCAAAGTTCTACTTTAGAATGAGATCCTTAACTAGCATGGTATCGTGGAATTCAGTTACGACCTCATACATTAAATTTTCTCTATAACAATTCAACTTCTTTTAAAAATACTATTTTTTGTTTGCTTTTTAACTGGATTATCTGTAGTCCAGGAAAAACAGTTTTACCTTTTTCCCGAGTGCAATTTAAACCAATTCAAAATTTTCCTGCTCTTCTTTTATTAAGTATTTTTTTAATTCGGGCGTGTTGTTGTAGTTTTATGATTTAATTTGCTCAATCTTAATGGACTTGCAAAAATCAACTCGTAATTACGTATTATAGTTTTTCGTTTTAAGAATGTTTTCCGTTATTCGTTATTAATTAATTAAATCTTATATACCTTTCACCATCTATGTAAATCTAGTTTAGTGAAATAACTCCAATCAAAAAAACAAATATTGGGGTGACAGAGAAGTTAAGCATTTTTTAAAAATTTTAGTATTTTCTTAAAGATCTCTTTAAAACCTTTATAATGATACCCATATTGATATTTTAAGAAATTCAAAAAATTCAGAGCCCCGTTACTCGGAAAATATGGGCGAGCGCCTATTTTTTCACGTGATGTGGTAGAGGTAGGCGTGGTGTTTTGCCTGCTGCCTCGAAGGACATAAACCATCATACTGATTTCTAATAACACCTCTTTCGATATCCGATCCATTGACATATTTATTTATTTCTAAAAGGGCCTCCGAACTTTGGATAGCAAAGTACGAAAATGTATCATACTTTTTAAGATATCAATATGAGTATCATTTAAAAGCTTTTGAAGAGATCTTTGAGGAAATAGTGGAGTAAATTAAATAAAGTAAAAAAAAAAATAAAATAGACATAAATTAAATTTAAACATACAGGTATGACAGATTACAGCAATCAATTTAACTCTTCCTTTGGTACGTTTACCAAGTTATTCAGAAATTATATAAGGGAGTATAAAAATCTAAACCTTTTTTGCCCAAAATTTAAACGGTCTTGTCTTGTGGAATTCTCAGGAGAGTCAAGGCATCAAGATAAATTGATAGACAAGAATGTTTGGCATAATGATATATAAACCCTAAAATTAAAAAAAAAAAGTTTTGAAACGACATGAATTTTCCCTCGTTACAATTTAAGTTATTTATTGTTAAATTTTTATTACATGTTACTTTCAAATGTTTTACCTGCAAAAAAGTTATTAAATAGCTAACTGGGTGAATTTTGTTAGAAATATTTTTTTTTTAATTTGGTTTACACAAGTCTATTATGAAACAAAATTAACTCTAATTAAAATTTTTTCTATTTTTAAAATGAATTTAACATGCGACAAAAAGACTTTTTATGACACCCTGATGGTGCAAGTGCTACTAATGTTTTGCTAATAACGGTTAAACACGCTTTTTCAAACAAGATATTCTGCCATTTTATTTATTAATATATTTATTTGCTTACATTTGTGTTATAATATCTTTTCTTTCGCTTTAGATTTTTTAGTCAAATTTTTGCTTTGCAGATTTTAAGTAAAAGTTAATTAATTATTTATAAAAAATTGCCTAATTGAAAAAATTTGTTAAAAAAACTGAAGAGCTCAAAATGGAAAAGTCGTTACAATAAAAAAGCAAACATTTTACTTAAAACTATTCAAAATTCAATACCTCCAAATACATCAACATGATATTAGTGCGACATTAAGGGTATTTTTAAAGAATCTCCTAGCAATTAAATACGCAGAAAAGTACGAAAAAATTAACGAACGAAAATTCAGACAAAATGGTTTTCATGTTATTTTTCTTATGTGACGTATATACAGTACTGTTCGAAACCTAAGCAACTTTTCCCAAGTAAATACTCATGGACGTATATGTTGTTTTTAAGTCGATTAATGAAAAATGTCTCTTTTATTTATTATTATACATATAGTCTACATACAAATAATAACTACAAAAAATACATTTTATGTCTTTGGAAGAAATTGTAAAACAAAAACAAAATTAACTTAAAAATTCGCTGTTCGAAACCTAAGCAACTTTTACACTGTTGCATTTGTTGCGAAATATTAACTAAACCAACAACAAAAATTTTAAACAAAAATTTTAGTCCCGTTATGATTGCTATTGAAAAAAAGTAATTTTGGTTGACTTTATGCATTTAAGTGGTACCAATAGAGGTGCAACCATGACGCGAACATGTAACGGATCAGCTTTTAAGCTAAAGATTATTGAACTTTTTAATAACGGTAAACCCAAAATTGCTATAGCAAACCAATTAAATATTAATAAATCAATAGTTTCCCGACTTATAAAAAAGTATAAAGCTACTGGGAAAGTAGAGAAGGCCAATAGCGGTGGGCGACCTCGATAACTTCTGAGCGAACAGACCAGAAAATTTTCCGTCTAGTTAAAAAAATCCATTTATTTCGTCGAAAGACATAGTGAATGAGCTTGAACTTCAGATTAGTTCTTCCACAGTAAGAAAACGTTTATCGGAACAAAACTTAAGGAGCTTCATGCCATCTAAAAAGCCTATGCTGACTAAGAAGCATCTAAAAAAGAGGTTTGTTTGATTGATTGCAACGTAGTCTCTGATTTTCTCAGCTTTTCGTTAATTTTAGGTTGGATTTTGCTAGAGCTCATATGGATTGGACTATATCCAAAAGAAGAACTGTTTTGTTTAGTGATGAATCTAAATTTAACTTACTTAATTCAGATGGAGTTTGCCACGCGAGAAGACCAAAAGGAAAGCGGCTACATTCTCGGTACTCAAAAGCCACAATAAAGCATGGGGGTGGAAATGTGATGGCTTGGACTTTTTTTTCGGCAAGTGGTGTTGGTCCCTTTGTAGAAATTGAAACAAAAATGGACCCTTTTGTTTACAGAGACATTTAAGCAACTCACATGCTTAACTATGCTGAGTGGGAAATGCCACTTCGATGGGTGCTTCAACATGACAATGACGCAAAGCACTCATCGAAGTTAGTCAAGGATTGGTTATCAGCTCATGGGGTTCAAGTTTTGGACCTCTTTGAAGTTTTAAAACGGAGAGTTGGAACTCGACGTTTTAAAAATAAACAGGAGTTGATGAACTGTCTAAAATCGGAGTGGGAAGCTATAACAACATCTATTCTATCGAATCTTATTGAATCTATACCCAAAAGATGCGCTGAGGTCGTAAGAAACAAAGGATATCAAAGGAAATATTAAAAGTTGCTTAGGTTTTGAACAGCAAATTTTTAAGTTAATTTTGTTTTTATTTTATCATAACTTCCAAAGAAATGGATTTTAGTTTTTGTTGTGCAGTAGTGAATGAAAATAATATTTTATAAAAATTTATTTAAAGAAAAGATATGAGTCTGTTATTACTTAGTGGGAAAATGTTGCTTAGGTTTCGAACAGTACTGTACGTGCAAGATAATTTAACGACATTTATACTTTATATTTTACTTCTTATAAAATAAACATTATAAAACATTAAAAAATATAATATTATTGGCTTTTCTACAAAATATTGATTACAGTTGCTTGATGATCTGCGGCAGCTAATAAAACATGCCTTAATTCGAGCATGGAATTTTATTTGAGAAAGTTTCATATTATTTTTAAATAATATTCCAATATCAAAAAAAAAAAAAAAAAAAAAGGAAAACAAATACTTTAATATGTTTTTGAATGAAGTGTAAATAAAATATATAAAAAGTAGATAGCAAATTTGTTACTGATTATAAAATATTCCTCGTAGCTATCTTGAATGCTGCCTGACATTCTGATATCGTACAATTTTTTCGTTTTTCCTTTGAAAATTACAATTGCATTTGAAAAAGACTTTTCTTTCTAAATAATATTATGAATTGAAAATTTATATACTTGCGTAAGATATTATTCACTGCTTATAAAAAAATTGTTTTATATAAAAAACCAATTTACTCCTTTGAATTTTACTCAAAGTCCGAACACAGCGCTAGTTTAGTAATCAGTCAGCAAAGTATTAATCATATAGAAACTAAACGAAATATAAAACGATCCTGCATCGAAGGCACGTGAGTATTATATTAATACAATTTCCAAGTAATGGTAAATAAAATCGAAATTTTAGTTTGATTAATTTTTGCCACGAATCTTGTTGATTTTTAATTTTGATAAACTTTAAAACTTTACTATTCTCAGTCTAAATATTTGAACAGAAATATTAAATGCATCTAATAATTTGAGAGAAATGATCATGGAGACACCACTGGCGTATTTTAGATTAATAGGTATTCATAGATAATGGAAGTACGGCCAAATCTCAGTTTAGTGAAAAAACAGGTTCTGTCAACACGTCAGTACTCTTATGAGTTTTGTGTTTGTTTGTAATTACATCTGTATTATAAACTCGATTGTTAGACTAATACACATAAAATAACACGAATGTTGGTTGTTAATTAGAAAATCTCAAGGTGCCTCTAAATTTACCACGGACTCAGTTGGTGAAGTCCCACTTCTACCCACATGTTTAGGGCGATATTTGAACAGTACTGTTGATTTCCAAAAACAAAGGCTTGGAAATTAGCAGTGCTATTGGTGTTCAATTATCGTGGTAACCTTTATGGTTAATATTGGTGAACATAAAAATGAGTCCAAGTTCTTATGAGTTACATGAATTATTTTTAACGAATTATTTTAATCTTCAACGCCGGTATGTGATACTGTGATTTTACCTTCTTCGTCTACCACCCAGATAGGTTTTACAATAATAATAGATTTAACAAAGAGATACGAACTACATGTAGACTTAAATATGCTGCTCTATTATCATAGCTCTCCCTTAAATTTTAACCAACAAAAATGGTGCTGATGATGTTGGAAAAAACCGCCAACGAAACGTCGGAAAAAAGTATATTAAATAAATATGTCTATTTATTTAAGCTTGACCTTGAAAGCCTAACTATAGGAAACTATAGAGAACAAACGTTAAAAAAATGGTGCTGATTTTATAGAAATGGAAAATTTCCAACATTTTGAATGTCATAAATAATTAAGATTTACGTGGTAACACTAGTAGTGGGATAACTTTTAACCAACAAAAAGAAAAAAAAAATAATAAAAAATGTCCTCAATTTAAACATGTAAAAAATTTTTACATGAAAAAAAAAAAAAATTAAAAACAAAACGATAAAATTATGTCAAACAAAATTAACATTGTTTAATAAAAAATAAAAATATTTTGCGTTGGCATTTATTAAAGTTGTACGAACCTACAACGTTCCACCAAAAATCATTAACGACAAGGTAAAAAAGTGGCAATAATAAAAATTAGCATGCAGTCACGCCTTTACATTCGTACACATTTACACACACAAACACACACTCAATAATATAAACTTATACCCAGTTAGCATTTGGAAGATTGTTTTTACAAAAATCACCAAAGTGAGTCTTTTAAGACTACCCAAGATGACTTAAAACTGATTCATCAGTTATGCGTTTAAAAAGAGACTCGAATATAACTCCGACAAACGCATAGAAAGCGACTTTCTAAAAAAACAAAAAGTACAAAAAGCAAATGCTTGAAATTCGACTGTTTTAAGAATTATTTTGGAGACATATAAAACGCTGCCTAACGATGAAAAAATGATTCAAATACATATTTTATTTTTATTTTTTAATTTTCGTAAAAATACATACATATGTCACTTCGTAAAAAAATAGACACAAATGTAAAATAAATTTTTTCAAATTTTTTTAAATTCATTTTTTTAAATTTTAATTTTAAGAAAATTAGGAATTACATGCTAACGAATGTAACACTACGCCTTGACGAGCAATTGATTTGTTCGCACATGAACAAAACGTCAGCAGAATAGGTTACAAACATTTGTTCATGTTTGTCTGCGTGGAGAAAACTGCTTCGTTTTCTCGCTGTTTGAAGCCGACATGACATCGACAACGATGGTCTACAATAGCCATTTTAATGTGCGGACATGAAATTGTCTAATGTTTGAACAAATCAATGGCTCGTCAATACGGCGTATTATAAAAAATAAGCAAACCGTTGTTTGCAATTTTTCATTTTGAGAAAATATATTAGAAATTTTCGTATAATATGGTTCGAAAAAGACTCGCATACGGCTAGTAATATGATTAAAAGTTGACTCGAAAAAGTATCGAATTTGATTACAAGTACGATTGAAAATAGTATCGAAAATGAGTCGAAAACGAGAGTTATAAGGGACTCGTTTAGAAGAGTCGTGGCTAGGGTACCATTTTCTACCGACAAAACAATCATTTGCGACTCTAAAACGAGCGCATAATCGATTATTTTAATCGTGTCGAGGAGTCAAAAAAGACTCGAATATGATCAATAATGCTAACTGGGTACGTTTGTGTCTAGTAAGTGTGTATGTTTTTATATACATTTGTTTAGCACAGGTTTCTTTTTTATTACAATTTGCACGATGATCTTAAATTTGGTAAGAAGAGTGTAATGAATGACGTCTTAACAGTTTTTGCTCATACAAAAAACACCTTACGCTCGTTTAACCAAAAAATTAAGGAGTTCATATAACACATTAATTTCAATTGTCTTAGACATTTGTTGTTGTTGTTATCGGTGATTTTGTCACCGTAATATGTGCAAGTAACCTGGCACAAGTAACTCCTAGAAGAATCCTTTAAAGTTATTTTTATCTATTTTCGTTAATGCTATTTTAACATATTATACTCCCGAAACTGTGTTAAGAAACATAACGGAAGGTGATTGTATAAACGAAAGAGAATGTTAAATAAAATCACGCCATGTATTTATTTTTTGTTATACCGTAATTTTTTAATGTTGTTGTTTTTGCTCTTTATAGTTCACTTTAAGTTGCTTGGTTTTTTTTGGGCTACAAATGTCGTGCCATGTTAATTTAACGTTTTGTCACAATGTTTAACTACGCATTTGCACGCTAACGCATAATAACATAACAGCAACAACACTTTTAACTATAGTAACACAAATAAAACAAATCAACCAACCAACCGATTTGATAGTGTCTTAAAAATCGTGTTCAAAAACATTCATTTTCAGATTTGACAACAAAAGTCCCATTTTAAAAAATGAACTCAAAATATAATTTCAACATCTACAGGCAAGGAAACAGAAGGTTAGTGCAAGCACTGCCTAGACTTGAGCAAAAATAAATTTTCATGCATTTTGAGCAAATTTGTTTGCACTATTTTTATGTGTATAGCGAAACAGACCATTAGATGTTTCAATTTAAAAGCAAATCGATAATTTCTGATTACAGTTTGAAGTCATACTTAATAAACTACAATTCCCGAAGTTCACACAAAGTGACACAAAAGGAGAAAATTTGCCCCAAATGTTGCTTCTTAAATAAATTTGAAATAAAATATACAGGGCGCGCGTCGGAAAGGTATATTACTTTCTTTGTTTTTAATTATTGATTAAATGAAAGCGAATGGATCTTATATTGATAAATGTTATATTTAATGTCGCCAATTATGTATAAAATACAATATCAGATAAATGTCCGATGCAGACATACTATTCTGTTTATTCACATATCCATTCAAATTATAATGTGTCTCGTCACTCATTATGATATTTTCATTAAAATCTGGGTTGTATAGGTCAGCTGTACATCAACATCCTGTTGGCATATGTACGGCGGTGTAAATGGTTTTGTGAAAGAAGTTCTTGTGTCAGATGAATCTCAAATAAAAACCTATGCATATCCTTGTGCAAAATTGTGGCCAATGTTGTTTTTTGCATACCAATCTCCTGAGCACGGATTCGAATTTAGGTTAATGGATTGTTAGGAGTTTTTTCAGTCGATTTTGCAGTACGTTGCTTGGGCCCAAAATTTAAAGATCCTACTTCTTCGAAAACATACACTACACGATAATTAGTGCGTTTTCCTGGTACGTTGTTTCTCCCAAAAAACTCGTTAGTTTACCGAATATTTTTCCACAATAAATTTGCTGCGGGTCTACTACAACGCTGCCAAATTAGAGCTGTCAAGACTAATGTTTTTTTAAAATGGCGGAAAAAGTACCTTTCCGGCAGACGTGAGCTTGAATTATGATTTTATAGTTATGCTTAAGTTCTCTTAAAATTTTCATTGATTGTTAAGATTCACAAACGTTTCCTATGTCGGTGCAACCTTCGTCATATACAAATTAAAGATACACGCATAATTATTTTAAAAGGAGAAAATAAAAAAAATAGCAAGGATTTTAAAATATCAATTTTAGTTTTTATTTCCTAGTTTAACAACATACAGCGACGCTACTGAGAAAAGAAAAAAATTCGCATAAGATTTTTTTTCTCTGCTAGCTGCACGCAAAATTCCAAAAGTGCAGCATTACATTCTGCTAGCGTCTAATTTTACTCGTTTTCTGTGGAAATCGTCCGCATACATTTGTCTAATATATTTTCTTTCTAAAAAAAGATTTTTAGAAATTAAAATAAATGAACTACAGCCAAAATAATTTCGATTTATTGATAACTAATTTAATCAATTAGTTCAAAAGTAACACCAAAAACTGTAGATTACACCCAAAATTACATATATTTGAGGCCAGCAATTGATCAGAGACGATAACCAAAATACAATCTTGTTAAAAATTGAACTAAAATCTCATTCTAAAGGCTAAACTATTATGTGCATCAGCTGGCTTAAGCTAACTTAAGTAACTGTACAAATACATATAAATTATATGTGGCAAACTATAGGCCCAACTACAATATGTATAAGCTGCTAGCTTGAGCTTATGTCAACAACCCAACGAAAAGCCTGTAAAATATTTAGGTAACCCATTTAAGAATATGAAGTGACTACAATGCACTTACATAAACTTAGTAACTAATTTGCAAATTTATTATTAATTCGTGGTTTTCCAAAAATAATTTTTTTTTTATAAATAAATTAAATTTAAAAATGAAAAGGCATTTAAAGAACATATTTTATACATCTATTAATATTCAGATACACATTAGAATTTTTTTTAGTTTATGTTCTAACATAAATTTTCATAAAAAATATTGCAAGTTTTTTTCTGTTTATGTATTTATTATACTAAAAAATGCAACGGTGTTCATCGCTTAAATCATATACATATGTGTGTAAAATTAATTTAATTTACTTTGTATTGTTTGTTAAAAATGTATAAAAGAAGTTCTTTTGTTCTACATTTTCTATTAAATTAAAAACTTAAAGTTTAACTCTGTAGGCCTCCATTGCAATTTTTCAAAGCTCAATCAGCTGTTTCCATACGGAAAGTGCGCCAGAGTCGTACTTTGCGCTGACAAAAATTTTTCTTTAGTACGTTATAGTTTGCCACATATAGTTTAATATATTTGCACAGTTGTTTAAGTTTGCTTAAGTTTTCTTATGGAAATTATAGTTTTGCCTTTGCGCTCGTATTTCAAATCTCAAAATTTTAAACTTACTTGAGAATGCTCTAAAGAATTTTGCGTTCGCATATTTAATGCTTTAAAGGTTGGGCCGCTTTGAGAGCATTAATTTTCTATTTCTTTGGAAAATAGATTTGACTAGGGTTAAATTTCTGATCACTGGCAGTTGATAAATTATATATTTTGTAAAAAACTATAGAAATATAACCGCCATAAATTTAGAAAACAAATCTTTAATTAAAGAAATTCTCGTAAATTTAAGGCACTTTTATCGAATAAATAAACAATATAATTACGCTTTAACCGATAAACCAGTAAAATAGAGGTTGTTGTTAATAAATTCTTATTAAAAAGATTATAACACGAGCCAATAAGCGTGCCCTCTCCCTGTTCATAAATTACAACATCATTTTAGAAGGAACACAAAAACAAAAAAAAAAATTAAATCAAGATCTACTGGTAGTCAAAGTCAGCTGAAACGCCTTTCACTTGTGCACAGATAACTAATGAAGTTACAAGCAGACAAATAAACATCTGTATCTTAATCATCATAAGCGAAAAGAAGCCATTAAAAACAATATCTCTTTTATTTAACCAGCTTATCAGAATAAAGTAATTTATGAAAAAATTAAACAGAGTTGGGAGATGGCTGAAGTTTAAGTGAGACTTAATAGACGCTAAGAAATTCGGAGGCATAAAATGTCATAATTAGTTTGTTTTGTTTGCTAAACAAACGAGTCCATTTCTTTCAAAAGTTAAGCGGAGAGAAGACTACTAGTTAAATCTAATAACCTGGATATGGTACAGTTTTAAATACTGGAACTGTCCGGGATAAATCCAGGTGTAAGTTATTGAATGAGAGTTGTGGGTATGAGCCAAGACTCAAACAAAAGAGCAGCAATACAAATGAAGAGAACGCTGAAGTAGTTGTAATGAGCAGGACCAAGCAAAAAAAAAAAGTGCCAAAATTCAATAGTTAATTAAAATCGAAGTTTTCAACAAATTAAACTTGTAAATGACTCAAGGCCTGGCAATTTCAATGCTTTCATTTTCAAATTGTATGTTGCCTGGGATAAGGAAATGGCTGTAAAAATGAATGCATTCAAACAAATGGCAGAATTAAGAAAACAGGTTAATTAATTTCTAAATGTTCCAAGCTAAACTACAAATGTAACATTCCTAAATTTCATTGTAGGGTGATCAGATACCAAATTCAATATCACTCACTAATAATTGACGTGCGTTTAAAGACCTTTTGTTTGGGCGACTATATTGAAAATTTATTAAAAATAAAACAACAAAAATACATTTTTCAACAAAAAACAAAAAATGGTTGCCAAAGCTGATAAAATTAATTGTATAATTGAATATTTAAGATACTAGCATGAAGAAAAAAGCAAAAATAAATTAAAAGGATGGTGTAAAATTTATTGTATTGTATTTTATTTTCTTCATTTTGTTTAATTTACAATTTTTATAAAAAGAAGAGTTGTCTATAAAATTCGTGATGGCACGCGTTTGAATCAATTTTTGTTTTTTATTGTTTGCTATAGACAGACACATATTTGTGTATAAAGTGATTTCAGTCATAAATAACAATTGGTGTTGGAAAATTAGTACTTTTATATAAAGTTAATTTACACTCATATTTTGTAATCGAAATGCGGGCTTTGATAAGCTTTATTTAAAGTTAAATTAATAATTAAATTGCAGCCATAAAACTTTCAATTTCAGTGGGGAGATTGCGTTAATAGACATTGGAATATTTTTGTTAATATTTGCTTTCAATTGTAATTGAAGAGTCAAAATTTTATTTATACCGAAATTTTATTTCTACCTATGTTATCGCTGTATATCAAACATTTTATTAAGTCAGGGGAACACTCGAGGGATCATTATCATGAAAAAATTTTACAGTGTTTTAGATGTTTTTATCCTATTAGAAATAGTTTCTAGAAAAAGAAGATATAAAAAAAAAAATTTTGGTTTTTTTTAGTTTATTTACGTTAATTTTAATATGCGGAGAAAGCATATCCACATGACCACGTAGCTATTATTCGTCAGTGCACTCTACCCAAATTTTGTATAGAAATTCAAAATTATTACGCCTTAAACTATAAACTATTTTATAGAAAAACACTGTAGACATTAAGAAACCGAACAATAAATTTGTTTTATTAGTGAAAAAAAAAAATTAATTTGATATTAAAAATTGTAACGTTTTTAAAATAAAGAATTACATGGGCTGACTATTTCATTGGCATTGTATGATAAATAGAACTATTGATTTTTTAGCATTACCATTATCATTAAGTAATTATTAAATGGTTTAAGGGATTACCATTGATAAAAGTCAAACCTTATATATACTGAAAGAAAAGTAGAGCATTATTTTATCACAAAAATTTGGTGAAATATACATATATGTATGTTTCAAAATTTTCAGGAAAAATGAGACACTATAAAAACATATTTTTGCTTTCGTGTAAGTAATAAGATCCGCCAGCTGGGCTGTTAGGTGACATCAGGTTTTAGACATCAAGTTTTTAAAATTTTACTTAAAATTTATTAATAATTAAAATTTTTAAATATACATCCATCCACGAAAGGCTTAAAGTTTTTTATGCATATTTGAAGAAGATTCTGCTATCATAAAGCTATTTTTCATAAAAACAATTATTTTTTTCAACTGTTATTTATAATTAAACAGTTTCACTGAAATTTCATTCTCGTTAATAGAAGCAATTCGGTGATCGGTGAATTTAACAATTTGCTCGGGATAATTAGCACGATATTTTTAAAGAATAAAAAAGTTATAAATTAAATAAAACCATTACCGTTAAATCGTTGTTAATTTTCATTGATAGTCATTTATTCAAACAATTCCGACGAAATGTCAATTGTGATTAGACATATAATGTTATTCAAAAAATCTAAGAAGCTGTGTTACAAAAATAGAAACAATTTTATATAAAACTTATTAGAAATAAAATGCTTTTGGGAGAGTCGATTCTTTCCTTTATCATGACATAGATACACGATGAAAATACTTCTTCACACATATTGTTGGATAAAGCGGAAGAAAGCATAAAATAACTTGTCATGCCTTTTACGTTATCGTGGCATTTATATAAATGTAAGAAACCATTAAAAATGCTTTAATTACGTTTTAATAATCCATTTTTTATCGTTTCACACAACACGTCCTCTAAATTTTTCTCTTAATCGCCATCTTTCAACTTAAGAACGCCATCTGAGGAATATTCTTACTTATTGCAAATCATTTAAGAAAAATAAATGCCAATATACTTCATATATATTTTTTTTTTTACATAATGTCAATGGACATTATGTCACTTTCTGGTGCGACATATGATATTATTATTATAAAAATATTTCTTTCATCTTTATTTCGTTTATTGACATATATTCTAAAAAGATTAATATCTTCAAATTTTGAGGTAAGGAAACCTCTCATATTCCCTCAAATTAAAATTTTTTTTTAAATATTTAAAAAATGGAATTTAGGTATTTTTTAATTGTTCTCTAATTGCTCATAAAATTACTAAAAATCAGAAAAAATTGAAAGCGTGTTTTTCAGGCTTAAAGAAATTTATATAATTTATATATAATCGCACATACTTACATATTCGATTATATATACATATATATACAAAAAATGGCTAATTATTACCTTTGAAATCTTTTGTATAATATATAAATACTTGTGTTAATTTTTGTTTATATTCAGACACATACTTTTACGATTCAAAACAAGATATGGTTGCAAAACCATCACCAGATGTACGCATCATTAAGTAATGTTAAGGAAATAAACAACTATCCACCTTTAAAACCGCCACAACAACAAAAACGATTACACAATGGCTGCCTTTTTCATACCTACATTGATAGTTACAAACGTTTATTCATTTGTCATTTGTTCATACATTCATTAGTACGTTGCAACCACAAAAATCTTTTGTTTAAATATTTAGTTGGTTTTTAATCCAATATTTAGATTGTTTTGCATGCAGTTTGTTTATTTAGCATCCTAAATACACAAACTCGCGTACACTCACCCAGTCAAACTGGGAAAGCAAAAAGCAGAATACGTATGTGCAAATATATTTAAGAGTATGAACGCATGCATCTAAGTATGAAGAATGCATCATTTACTCTTTCCTTTTGTGGTTTTTCATGTTGCGCATGTTCTTTTCATATCCTTTAAAATCCTTCCATATGTTTTAGTGTTAAGTTGTGAGTTTTTCCTTTTTTTTCTTTCTTTTTGTCTTTTTTATTTTCGGTGTTGTGTGAAAAGTTAATGCTAAAACCATTAACAAATATGATCCTTTGTTATTTTTATTTTATTTTCGATTTTTCGGTTTTATTTTTTTTATGTAAATATCATAAATATCTTAAATTACTTAGGAAAATACATTAAAAGGATCAAATGTTGTAAATATAAGCATTTACTTAGTTCGTGCATTGGCTGATGAAAATTACGGAAAAGCCATTTAACGTAAATATTTATTTAATGAATCTATTGAACGTTTTAATAATGCGGAAAATTCTATCTTGTTTTCTTTAACTAAGTAAATAGATATTTAGGGTTTTTGAATATGTCCCCTTACTTATTTTTATTATTTATGACATTGTTGAAGATGTATTATAATTTTTGTTTTATTAATGACAAAATTAGGTGTGTTAGTCATAAACAGGCCACACTAAATTAAAAAAATCAATCTACAATATACTTATGGTTAAAAACTATCTAAACCATGCGAGTTTTACTTAAATTTATAACGGATTTTAAATAAGAAAATCTAACAATTTTAAGTATTTAAAATGAATTCAATCGGGTAAAATAATCAAAATATATACGAGTTTTTCAAAAGTATTATTAGCTAGCTAACATCGCTACAAATTTTCTCATCATTACTTATATCTATATATCTATCTTATATTCACCCTTATTGTGTCTGGCGTTTTCGCAGCAAAAACTCGGCGTTTTTTTAAGTTTTGTAATATATTAAATATAGCTCGCAACAATTGTCATTAATCTATTACAAAATTGTCGTAGTCGAAATACGCCTACGCCAAACACAATAAGGACCATTATATATAACATAATTAACAATTGTACTTGGGAATTTTCTTTTCACTATGAAAATTTAATCACAAATTTAAATTGGAAGAAATTCAAAAAGAATTGTGTATAAATCATACCATACCATCATTCACCCTTTAGTAAAAGGATCTTTATTTTGAAAGTTTAATATTTATTACATTTTAATTGAGATATGTAAAATTTTTTGTCTAAAATCTGGAGCCACCCAGCTAGCAGATCTTATTTCTTACACGAAAAGAAAAAAATATGGTTCTATAGTTTCTCCTTTTTCCTAAAAATTTTACCACTCTTATATTTCACCACATTTTGTGATAAAATGCAATTTAAAAATATTTCATGATATTCTTATGAAATATTTAAACTAAAAAATGATTTTTTTTACTGCGGGGAAAGCATATCGATATGGCCATTTCGCTACTGCTCATATATAGCGCATCAGTATATTCTATGCAAATTTTGTAAAGAAAACCTCAGGAGCTTATACCAAAAGCCAAATTGATTAAATCAACAAGGCAAAAAGGCCATACAAAACTCAAAAATTTTAATACAAATAAGTTAATTAATGTAAAAAAATCCAAATAATATATTTTCTTGTTAAAGGATTTCTTAATTTTCAATATGTGTGAATTAAAAATATATTTAACTAGCTGTGTCCGAAACGCCTTGCTATCCCAATGAGAATAATCATAGCACGACCACTCTTCCAAGCAAATTCTTTATTTGATTGATATGGATATTGGACCTTATAATTCAGAACTTATTTATCTTTCAAATATTCTTTAAACTGTTGTTTGTTAAATTAAATTTCGCGCATTTTTCCTCTTCCCCATTTACCTGTCCTGTTCCTTTTTTTTTTTAAATAAGCATACCCCGTTGAAACTTCAAAATAAATATCTACCTGTGTTTTACATAGTCACAACGCACTTCCAACAATTTTTATACTTATGTATAGATCTAATGCTTGTATTAATTGGTCTCTCTTCGTACAAATAGAGTCAATTCCTGGTAATTCCAATTGTGTAAATGTATAGATTTTTAACTCTTTCAATTCGCTATAAAATTGGTGCACATAAGCCGAACTTGTTCATACGTTACATGATACATAAATTAATCCCATACCGAAATAAGAAAAATCTAAATTAGAATGGCATTGGAAGGCGCCATTAGATTGAAGTAATAGTCATATTAGTTGAAAGGATTTGATTTTTTCAATTCAAATACTAAGAAAACTGGGTAGTATTTTATTGCGAGAAAGAAGAGAATAGCATTATCCTTAAATGTGCTTAAGATTTTCTTTATTTTCTACAGCAAAAGATTTGCGTCATAATCATAGTCCTCATAAATTTATAATTTGACTTTTAAAGATTTTTTTATTGATTCCAGCTATTTGTTTAAATTTATTCAAAGATTTAAAGTCTGCATATGTTTAAAATAGAGGAAAAACAATTTTTATTTGGTGTTGTAAAGGATATTTAGAGAATAATTTTCGACCTTTCTCAGGGATCGGACTATACGAGTTGTTATAGGTGGGATCTCATCAAATGAGTTCATGGTAAATTCAAGGTTCCGTCCTTTCTCTCACCTATTTCTGATTTTTCTTAACGACCTCCGGCGTCAGACTTCCAACCGTATCTATTCGTCACAGGCACATAGCCATTCATATTCACTTTTCAATAGGCCAAACCATTTGGAAATTGGGGCTATATGAAAGCACATGGACAATACCTTAAATTGCGATCTTTTGGCTTCTCCGAGACCAGGATTAAATTAAACGCTCGTAAAACCCAGTGCAGTATGCTTTCGCACAGGCTTACTGCTGTAATTATGGGTAATGTAAATATTAAGGAATGAAAAGCTCTCGATGTTATTGGCATGAAGATTTCAAGTAATGGTTGGTGGAACAAGCATATTTTTCAAGTCAAAAAAGAAGCTTTTACTTGCCTAGGTTTTCTGCAACGGTGTAAGAAATACATCAATACAACTCTCATGTATGGGCCGGTGCTTCAAAGTCTATTTTGGAGTTACTCGACCGCATGCAGGAGAGAGCGGTGACAGAAGGATATCCAGCTCTATTGATTCACTACAACGGAATGTGCTGTTATGAAATCAGGGAACTTGTTCTTGAGAACTGTAATTTCGTATGTGCAACGCTCTCTGCATCAAGAGCGCATCCATTTGAGGTCGATAGGCCAGTGAATCGTACTACGCATTTTAGAGAAAATTCGTTTTTTATCCCGAAAAGTTCGTATGTGGAATAAACGTCCTGCGGAGGTCTTTGCTGTTACTTTAATTATGTTTAAAACTTAAACAGAATATATCGAACAAATATTATAATTTTTTTTATTTTCCTTTGTAAATATTTTATATATGACTTTCATTTGCTTATTTTTATTTTCTTAATTTATTCATTATTATTTTTTCTTTTCTTTTGTTTTTGTTTTTTTTTTTTTTTGACAAGAAATTTCTATTTAAAATGTTAAAACGTTTTCAATTCAACCGGTAACTGACACGCAAATAGTTGAAGAGATTTTTAAATTCAACTATTACTTATTCGGTCTTCATCAGACTATAATTACACAAGAGTAAATCAATAATAGTTCTATACACAATGTTGTAAATACTTGCTTTGATGTATACAATACTTTCGAGCTACTACATGTTTAGTAGGAATATAAAGATTTTTAGTTCAAAAATGTATTTTCAAGTCTTTAGTAACTTTTATTTGCTTTTTTTAAATTTTGAAGTTTTGAAGTTTTTGGAATTTTAACATTAAAAACTTCAACAGTGTTGGCTTTATTTGATACATCATTCAATCTACAATAGTTTGTAAATTAGACAAAAATGTTTATTAACAATATAAATACTATAGTATATTCGGATGGTAATACAAATTTGGTTGTGGTTAGAATTTAGGCATAACTTTTTTTATTTCATGCAATTCTTATTGGACTTTTTATATATGAAAAACATTGAAGTTAAAACTTGTTTATCGTTGTTTAAAATAATTAAAATTTGTTCTTTAAAACCCATATATTCTTACAGAGAATTCATCATGGTTTTTATGAGCGTAATACAACTATGCTTCTTTTCTGCTTTTCTGATAGTGTGTTCAGCTTGCGATGGAGGAACCTTATTGTATTATAACACTTACATGGAACTTAACACAAAATATATTGCATGAACTGCCAATTTTTTAAACCTCACATTTTGATTATGGCAAATTAAACTGCATTATATATCTGCAACTTTTAGTCTCCTATCGATGAGATATAAAAGTCCAAATGTCAGTTTAGTTACAAATATAAGCAAACGTGCTGTTTTTTATATAATAAATACTTGCTATCATTTCGGCAATTACTGTTCCATGTCGAATATACCTTCTTATGGGTGATAAGGAATCAAAATATGAATAAATCTATTGTACTTTTTTTAATTTAAAATTTATTTTCTAAATATAAACACCTTTTCAGTAATAAGGCACACAATAAAAATTGTACTTTACAGCAATTAAGGGTATCTACATCAAATTAATTCCTATTCAAATTTATAATTTTTTTAATATTATACTCGCAAACGTGTTGGAGATTAAGAAGTGTTAAACCGTTACTGTAGGCCTTTCTTGAAAATATCGTATTGAGAAATAAACATTTTAATGATATTCTTTTGTTAAGAACACAACAAGTACAACATGCAACAACTGTAATGACGATATGATTGCACTAAGTTACTTCTACTTAAATGCTATTTTTGATTAATGATGATACATGAAAATCATTTTATAAACATCAATAGGAACTCAACTTATTTAAATCTTCACTTACAACTGTAGAAGGTTATTACAAAATTATGTAAAATACAAAAAGAGCATTAAAATTAAATGGATAAAATAACCTTTCCATATACAATAGAATACAGGAATAATATAGGAAACATTTACACCTACAACAGATTTATTTAATGATCACACATTAACAGGAGTTTTTAAGAAGTCAAAGAACGCTTCAACTGACTAACAAAAGTAAAGTAGCAACATTTCAAAAGGATTTTCTTAAAACAAAAAAAAAATATATATATCATCAAAAAGAAAATCATAACAGCCAAGTCAATGTGCTAACAGCTGTGCGAAGAAAAGTAGCACAAATTAGTAAGACTTTATTTAACTCAAATGTTAATGCTTCAGAGCATAAACAACAATTTAACATAATTTTCTGTATGCAAGCATTGGAAGTATTTCTCAAAACTTTTATACGTGAAACAAAGTTACCGCACTGTATCCATTTTATTGTTGATGTTTTTAAGTTCATGCCTTAAGAACATAAAGACTTACCTTCAATTTTGCTGTACCTTAAATGTTAATTCAACATCAGTTCAATATATTTATTGTCTACAAACTAGAAATACTAATGTTAAAGGATCCTCTGATGCAGATATTATTGCTAAGCTTACGATTCCTTATAAAAAATATTTTAATAAAATCTATTGATCCTTTTTGTTAGGTTATGTTTTTGCAGCCAAAATATTAGTCTTAAGGAAGACTACCCTTTTTGGTTAATGAAAATCTAAAAAAAAATATCCTTTTTGCCTTTAAAAGGCAAGCGCGTTCAGCCTGTGCCTTCTATACAAGACAGGTTGAAAATGAATTTATCACCAATCAATTGTCTGTCGATGAAACGTGTTTAAAAGAAACAGCTTCCTAAATTTTAATAAAGATATATGAATTTATTTAGACACAAATCTAATAATGTGAAAGCGAGCTCAAGTTAATTTTATAGAATGTAAATATAGACGAAACGGTCATAAACAAATTTACAGACTGCATGTCATTTAAAGGAATTGCCCATTCAATTGACATCGATATAGCATGTATTTTGAGAATAATGTCTGTAACATTCTGCTATACGATCAACTACCTATCGAAGCATTAAGTAATTTTTGCGCATGTTATTTCGGTTTGAGTCGGGGAATATACGTTTTTCCTTATTTAAAATGTATTAACTATCAAATTTTTACTGAGCTTTATGTCATATTTGAAGAAATACAAATATTTGCAGTTTTAACTAATAAAGGGTGTTTTTAAGCAAGATAGAACTTGAAATTATCAAAAATAACACTAGAAATTAAATTGAAAATTAGATAAAAAGTGTTTTTTTTATTATTTTTAGTAAACTCTAACAAATCATTATGAACAACGCTTGAACAACTCTATCAAATCATACAAGTTCGCTTTGAAAATCAGTCATCAATTCGAGCAACTTATAGACGAATTCGTGATTTTTATGGTGCACATAATCGTCCGTCTGAGCAAGCCATTTGTCGAATTATGGATAGATTTAATACCACATACTCTCTAAAGGATGCACTAACACCAACACGTCAAAGGAATGTTTGTACTGAAGAAAATATCACTGCTGTAAACGAAAGTGTGGAAAAAGAAGCAAGTTTATCGATTCGTCGTCGGTCGCCTGAATTGGGCCTCTATCCGTCCACTACGTAGTTAATTTTGCACAAAGATCTTGGCTTACATCCGTATAAGATTCAGCTAGTGCAGTAATTAAAGCCACGTCATTCTTTTGCCGTTTAACTGTAAAGCAGTTAGTAACTGATCCGTTGTTTTATCGTCAAATTGTGTTCAGTGATGAGGCTCGTTTTTGGCTTAACGGGTTAGTTTATAAGCAAAATTGCCGCGTGTAGAGTGAGACCAATCCACAATCCACGAATCTCACGTTACGGTCAATGGATTTGTTACTGCACCATGATTAATAATTTTTTGGGTGACATTGATCTAGACGAAATGTGGGTTCAACATTCTTATGGCGCTTCGTGCCATAAGACGACCGCAACCATAGAGCTATTGAAATCAAAATTTGACGATAAGTTGATTTCAGAGTTCGAAATTTTTCTATTATGAACATTAAATTATTTATTTATAGATTTCTACGATTTTTTTATATTTTTCACGCCATAAACGACTTTAAAAAAATTTTCTTACTACGATCGCAAATTAATGAGTATGTCTCTTTCATTTTTAAGCATTCATATATGATAAGGTATAAATAACATCAGTCTAATTAATGCTGCGAAGAATTTTTTTGCGTTAAAAACTTCTCATTTATGAGCATTCAATGATTAGATTAATGAGATTACTCATAAATGAGAACTTTTTTATTAAATTTAAAAACACGGGAAACATTTGTTAAATAAATTAATTTTTTTTAAATTATTGTGCTAATTTCTAAATACTCCGATTTTAGTTATAAATCACCGAAATTGATTATTAAGGTGAAAGCACTTCTTGATGGCCAGCTCTTTACCACTTACTTAGCTCCTGAGGAAACTTCTCGCAAACATTTTAAATAAACTAAAGATTTCTGTCCAAACAATTAAATAAGGGGTAGCGAAATGGCAAAAAAATCGGGATATTTAAAAATCAGCACAATAATTTTTTAAAATTAATTAAAAATATTTTTTTTGCGGTGATTAACGAAAAACAAAAAAATTGTATGGGTGAAATATAAATTAAATGAGTACTTTAAAAGACAATATTATAACTACACTAGGTAATATCTCCACGAAATTAATAATAAAGCATACAGAAAATAAAATTTTTTCAAAGATATATAAAATAAATTTTATAAGTACATTAATATACATACATATTTTTAAATTCTGTTATTTAGTTGAAACAGTACTATGTATGTAACTATATTTAATATGTATAAAAATTTTAACAATATTTTTTTAGGATAATTTGCTTAAAGAAAGTTTAAACAAATTGAAAAATAATTCAAATTAGGAATCACTTAGCTATTCACATTTATTAAGTTGAAGTGGTTTTACATTAAGGGCATTGTAGCTGACTCTTTTATTGTTTTCTATTTTGGAGCATCTTCGTAAGTCATCAAGCGTTTATATTATGACTCTTTTGTAGCAAGTGAGAGAATTTTATGATGTTTTGTCAATCAATTTTTCAAGTGTTGCCATAAACTAAATGCATAAATTTTTCAACAATTTTTGAACAATATAGAAAAAAAAACAGCTTTTTGGTAACACCGCTCAAGCATAGAACTGCAAAAAACGAAAAAGACAAACAGGAATGAGAGAAAAATGAGAGAAAAAACTAAATAGAGTCATGAATATTCATTTCGTGCTACTTTTGCTACCCCGTAAGCTTCTCTACACCTCTTGCCATAAAACTTCTGCATCATGACTTTTGTAGCTGATACAATGCCCTTAATGTAAACTCCTTCTTGCTATTCCTAATACGAAATACTGACTTCAACGGATACTATATAAATATAAAAATTTAATGCTCTCTTTCTCTCAGAATATGTAACTGTAAATTAAGCTTTGTTTTACGCCATTCAGCAATGAAATACTATTCGACAAACACAGTAAATAATAAATATTGTTATTAAAAGGAAGAAAAAATCAAGCAGCATTGATTGTTTGACTTCATTATCGTTAAAAAATAGAAATTAGAAAAATACACGGCATTTTACTACAGGGTTGATACTGGCTGGTTTTAAATTAAACAAGATGACAAGAACAGCGGTCAAGACAGTTCGCGACAGACAAATATGGAAAGCGTTCAAAAATAGCAACATAATCATATTATTGTTACAAAATTAATAAAAATTTCGTAAAACTTACAGTTGAAATTTTTGAAATTTATATAAAATTTCTAGCTGAGTCTCGATATTCATTTTACTCACTTTTCTTTGTTTTAGTATATTCTCTATTATTGTAGTATTTTTATATTTATGTGCTATTTTTCAGACCGTAACTCATTAAATGGTCGTCCTAAGTTGGATGATAATCTTTATCATGATATACAACTTCTTTTAGCTTTTCCTTTATGCTACAAATATTATGATTATGAATTGCATTTTGAAGTCATAGTGGATTTAATTCTGTTGCCTCAATGATTTTCTATTCATTTTTATAAAAGAATTCTTATTTTCTTAGCACATTATTAAAGTTACGTTAGCCTCTATAATGCAATATTTTAAACAGGTTTAAGCTGCGCTCAAACGTATGAGTGATAAGTAAACTGTGCACTTGCACTTTGCTTTTATTGTACTCAAGAACAAATAAAGATGTTGTAGAGTTAAAATTTATTATCTTAAACATAAGTTCCCTTTTACATTGTTAATTACTTTAATTAGAAAATGTTTCAAATGTGAATATTAACTATTATAATAAAAAATTTCTTAATAAAAACGCAAGTAGCTTTTTACTTGAAGAATTTTTTGTTGTTTATTTTATATCGGCAAACATGAAATGCGTGCGTATTGTTTGTAGTGTTCATTTAATATCGCTGCTATATTGTAACCAAGTTGTTGTTACTGATAACCTGCTGTTTTCAGTTGGAAGCACGCTTTTTACAAGAAGTTTGAAGCAACTCATAGTAGCTACGTTATTTTTCAATAACAACAGCAGCAATTTTAACTTTAACTATAACAATATGAACTTTAAAAAATTGCATCAGCATCGGAAACTCAACTGGGTAAATAATACAATGTGTTCAACTTACAAATAACAGATATTAGATATTTTTTTTATTTAAAAAATATTTTTATTATCTAATTGGGTGCCATGTTTTTTTAAGTTATTGCCGTTTTTCTTTGTACACATATTTTTTCTTGTTTGTGAGTATTTATGACTCAAAGATCAGTCAACTTGTTGGGGAAAGAAATTAATTTTAACCCATTTTAACCCTTTCGGGACGGAGTTTTATTTTGAAAACCAAATTATATATGGTGAAATTTTTTTCATATTCTAAAAGGTATGATAAAAGTATTATGTTCTCCATACTTAAAAATTTTAAATTCGTCCTTTTTTCCTGGAACATATAATCCCAACAAGTATTTTTGTGGGACATAAAACCCCAATCAATGTTCTCGAAGAGCGATTCGAAATTAAAAAGATAACTAAAATATATATATTATTAGATTGAGATAAAAGTTTACTTTTATTTTTAACATTTTAGGAATGCAATTAGGTATTTATTTGTGGAATGGCCCAAAACACTTTTAACATAAGGCGTTGTTACAATCTGAGCATATCATCTTTGTTCGCTTTTTTATGCCAAGTGAAGAACAGCGGACACAGCGACAACGCTTCTCTTGCTCTACTGGCAAGTGGTCTCCAATATTCAGGCTAACCGTTTTTGGACGTTTGGGAGTTCTACCTCCCTGTCGATTGCATTGAAAATAAAGAAAAAAAGACAGTTTGAAAATTGCTGGGACGTATTATCGCAGTAGTCCCGAAAGGGTTAAATGATAAATTTGCTCTTAATAATAAACTCGTAATAAAAATCAAATATTACCCATAAAAATATTTTTTTATAAAAAGTTGTGCGCAATGGTGAAAATAATGTGATATTTATAATAATTTTGGTCTGTACCCGGATTTTTGTTTTTAATAATGTACCTCAGTTGAGTACTTCAGTAAGGTTTAATTTCATATATATATAACAACTGCTTATTCGCACCGCTATTGTCGCTGCTGTCTGATCTTAGCCCCGCTTCGCTTCGAAAAAAGGAGCAATGAATTAATTAGCTTACTACAGAGATTTTTGGGTGGAAGGCCAATATTTGCTCTTTGTATGCAGCCAGCACGGCCGTGAGATTTTTATGAAGTCGAGCAGAAGCCTATGAAGACCACACGTTGACCAAATGGCTTTTCTAAAAAGTCTTTTCTTCATAATATTTATCTTATGTGTTTCTCAGTCAAGAAGGCGACTTCTAGAGTTTGAAGTAGTGATCAGAATAAAATTTAAGGGCACATTACTGCAAAAGGAGCACTTAGAATGTGTTACGGGAAGTTTTTAAACAAAGACGATAGTTTGCCAATTGCAATTATCCGTGGAGTGTTTGCTTTACTGTCAAAGTATATAATAGCAAGTCTAGCACTCAAAGATTATCGTAAAGTTTAGCCTCGAAAGCCAGTTTGATATTCAAAGTATTTTTTTTAATGATCCTAAAGCAGGTTGTTATCAGAAAAGCGCACAAGATTTCTTAATATGAGTACCAGATTTTTATTATCTGCCTTCACAACCAAGATTTAGTTGGTATCGAGCATATTTAAAATGAACAAGTGAAATATGCCGTGTAACTGTTATTTGTTCGTGTACTTTGACTTTTTAACCGATTTAAAAAAAGGAAGAGGTTATTAATTTGACTGAATGTTGCTTTTTTATATTATTGCCTCTATAACTCATTTACTTCTGGATCGATTTTGAATTTGTTTTTTTCTTTTATTTTAAAGACCATGTTTACAGATTAGTCCTGTCTTAAAACCAGTTCGTAATTTTAAAAATTAAAGGGTGTCCCGATACTTCATACATCTTTTTACGTGTATTATGTACTGCTAAGGGCGCCACTTTAAAATTTAACAAAAACTGGGTAAACCCATAGATCCCAATAGCACAAAATAATAGTTTAGATGTGGAAATCGAAGGGTGTTGTTGAACTAATTTGATATATCTAGCTTAACTGTTAAACCGTTATAGACGGATAGCTTAAATATGTTTTAAAGTCAGTGTTTTTTTTTTGCAAAAATCATTTATTTAATTTTTATAAGGGAAACTATTGGCCGGTATAAAGCGTGATTTACACTCAAGTGTAAAATAAGTCTGTAAAGAGCCAATTTTTTGTGCAAGCCATAACCATTTATTTTAAAAATAGTTGCTAAAAATACAAAACACCAAAATAAATGTTTACATCTGCTAAATTTTCCTATATTTGTTGAGACAAAAAGCATTATCAAACTCACTGATTTTCTTTTTTTTTCGGTTGAAAATATAACTTAAGAAAATGTCTAAGGGCTTTTAATTCAATTATGTGGAAGTGATAACTACCCAGCAAAAAAATTATACATTACCTTAAAAATTACTTGCATTTATTGAATTAATTTTATGATTGCCATTTTTTGTTACTCGCTTACAAAACACATTACATTAGTTCCCAAAAAAGGAAGTAGTATGGAATTAGTTCTTTACGTTAAAAGAGAATACCTTAAAATACATACTAATGATCATCATTATTTCCTACAATAACTAATGTAGTCGATTCTCAGTAACTGATTATAAAAGTATCATGCCTTGTTAAAATCTTTAAGTTTCAAATCTAGCTGGGAAGTGCTTCCGCCAAAAATGCTTAATTCCGCACTAGATTACCTCTTCCAAAATTTTTTGATGGGTAGTTTCGCAAAGATTTGAATCAGATTTTACTGAATTTTACATTCTGGAATAATATAGTACAATTACTAAGCAACATAATTTTTGATAACAGTGCCAATGCTAAGCTTCCATACAGAAATATAATACATATTTTAAACACTGGCTTTTTGATCATTTACGTTTTCCTTTTGTTTTTAGTGGGTTAAGAGTCATAATTGTTAATGCGCTTTGTACAGAAACGCTTTTAAAACACTTGCTTTGGTAGCATGATTGGCCTGAACATGTTCCTCGCTCTTTAAAATTGATAACCAGAAAACATGTCTCATTATACAAATACAAATAACATCACGAACAATAATAAGAAGAAAAACAAAGTTAACAGTATCTACTACAAATAAAAACACAAAAAAGTTTTTAACATGACTTAAAAAGAAAAAAACGGAGGCCCTCTTTAATAAGTCTGGTAAAAATTGCATGTAAGGCATATCTATTGGCATGTAACGTATGTAAACATGACCCAAACTTTATCGGTCAAAGAAACGAAAAACTTTCAACCAAGAAATTTATCACAAAAAAAAAAAAAAAATTAAAATAAACACAAAACAGTGTTTGTGTTTGAATAAAATGAAAACGTACTTTCCATACAAGGAAGTGCAGCTTAACAAAGCAAAATTCGGTTTTCACTTAATTTTAGCGTTTGGGTTTTTTTTTTGGCAAATTGTTAAAAGTACAGCTGATATGATGCTGTTTTCTTTATTGATTTTGGTTAAATCACAGTTAGCACACTCACACACACCATGCCAGCGAGCACATAAAGGACATCATAAATTATCGATAATCACATTTTGTTTTGACACTAAAGACCCTGAGCAACAGAAAAATATACTTTTTATATGCAACTGTAACAACAATATCAATACTTTATACACATACATACATAAATAAATGTGCTTAATTGTTTGGCAATGCATAACAAATGCACAATGTAACATCACATCATCAACTCTGCCAATAGATAGAAATGTACAGCATATAGGCAGCCAGGATATGAACAATTTTACAATCCCATTGTCTGTCTACATTGATAAATGCGTAATAATGATGCGAAAAATATTTATGTGTTTATCTAGTTCTTAAAACTGACTGACAAGCTGGCTGACTGGCTGGCTGGCTGTCTAGGCAATGGAAGACCCTGGCTGTTTGTTTGGTTACAGACACTTCATACGAATTAAATGATGAGGTTTTATTTTCTGGTCGTCATAATATAAACAAGAATGCCATACAATAGTTTTTACAAATCTTCTCTCAAAAATTAACTTACAATAATTTAACAGTATGCGAGGGTAGATCTTGTCTTACGCTCAATATGAAACAAACAACACAGATGCTGATTATTTTGGGCATTTTTCATATTACTTTTTTCAATTAACTAATTTTTTGCAACCAGTTTTAAAATCAGTTAAAGAAACATGCTGTGATTGATTACAAAAATGTGAAGCCTTATCCGGCTAGAAATAAAATTCATTCTTACATTAAAGCATTCTTTAGATCAAGGTATTCTTTTGTACTTGGCGGAGTTAGTAGAGCCCTTTGAATTTTAAAATGATGTGTCCAAGCCAAAGCCTAACGGGCACTAAGCTATAGTGTTCTACGATGTCTGTTTTACGTTATTTCCTCTACCGTTGAAAACTCGTAGGCCTAACAGCACTTATAAAGTTTTCTTACCTTATTTAAGCTCAGAACTTGTACCCTCTGACCACCATTTTCGTCACTTAATACTAAAAAAATTAAATATACTAAGCCTCACTTTGTCCGAAGAAATATGCTTAATTGGTGGCATGTCATAACGTCCAAGGACATGATTTCTATGGATATTATAGGTATATTTTAAAATCTTTGATAAACCTGGCCGATGTTAGAAATATCAAGAGGAGAATATTTTTGTGCTCGGTTATACAGGAAATCTTTGGCAGTCGAAGTCGTTGTTGTTTTAAGTGCGGACTTTATGACACTTTTATAATTGACACTATGTTTATTGTGAAAACGTCACAATCAATGTGTATGAACATAATGCCAGTTTTAAGTGTAAAATAAAGTCCATGGACATTATGTCCTTAGACACTTTGTATGACACCGCTTAATTCGTCCTTTGCTTCAAACATTCTTTAAGAGTGGAGTGCATTTAACAAAACCGATGTCGCATACATGAACGTCACAGTGACTGAAACTATTGTATTCCAAAAATAACTTATAGTGTAATTGTCCTAAAACCCGTTTCACACTATAATACTGAGTATAAAGTTTTGTCAAATACCTAAGTATTATTATTAATACTGAAAGGAATTTGATATCCCATAATGTAAATTTATATTTAGAAATTGTTCTTAACACTATGATTTTTCATTTTATCAGGCTGGTTTTGCTACTCATAACCCAGCCAACCATTAATTGCTTTAAAATGGCTCACTTTAAGACTCCTATATGACACCCAAACATGTCTTTCTTTAGAGCTATAAATTTAAGAGCTCAAGAAAGCTATAAAAAATTGTCGTTTCTGAGACAAAGTAAGCTGAACCAGTTTAGTAGAAGAAATCCCTCATTTCTACATCTTTTCGAATGGCAAATGATTATTTTTGTATTCTTTATGAACGCAAAAGGTATGAGAAATAAGTAAGTAAAATTACCTTTCAGATTCTTATGGTTTGATGGGAATTTTCATTCTACTTGAAGTGTGATAGTTTAGAAACAAATGTTTGTTACGTTGGTTGTGGCGCCGTATGGTATGTAGCGCCATCTTGTTGAAACCATATTTCGTTCGGATCAATGTCAGCCATATCTTCAAATAAAAAAAAAAACAATAATGGTGGTGCGTTAACGACCTCTATTGACCGTAACGTAAGATCCGTCCTCATTTTTGAAGAAATAAGGTCCGATGATGCCACCAAGGTGTAAACTACAACAAAAGGTGAGTTTTCTGGATACAATGGTGTCTATATGTATTGTCACGTTTTAAAATACTAGAATCTTAATTTTTTAATAAATGGTTTGCCACCGTTTGTTGTTATCTTTAACCTTTTTGACATACGCTACACTGGCAACTTTTCAATGTGATCACGGCTAGAACTCGCGGCTAAGGGTGGTTGGTTGCATTGACAAAAAGAAATATAAGGTGACATGAACTTAAATTGTACCAGTGTAATTTGGTAACCTTGGCTTTGTTCTGACTTCTGGCGAACCCAGATGGAATGTTCACGGAAACTCCCACGCTCAACCATGGTACCTAGGAGTTCGGTTTCTCAGGTACCCCTGTTTCACAGCACCAAACAATACCTACTCCAAGAAACAGATATTAATTTTAAGGGCACATTATGTTATCTGTGAGCGCAATCGTAACTTCTTACAACATTTTGTTTATTAAAAATTTTATTTTTCTTTATACAACTTTGAGTATCTTATGGCTATGTTTCTCTTAGACTGACTTTTGAATTCCTATAAACATTTCAAGATTATAAAATATAAAAATATAATGTAATATAGCATACTGGTCAAAACTGAAGTTGCGCCTTTTCTTTTTTCTATTGAGGTTTTTCTTAGCTTTTGCCTTTTCTCTTTTCCAATATCTTATCCTCAATAGTAGGCTAATAAATACATATTTTAAAGCAGGACTTTGGAACTCAACGATTGTTTGCCCGTCGAAGTGTCCCTTCAATGAGACAATGTACCAGGGCAATTGCCCACTCTTTATCTTATTTTGCTTTTAATCTGATTATTTTTCTATTTTTATTTTAACTACTTTCCTTTCGTTTTTATTTTTGTTTTTTTCTATTTTGTTTATGTTTCCCTTTTTTTCTTAAAACTTTAAAAATTTTTCCTATATTGTTTTTGTATCCTTTTTTCTTATTTCTGGTTTCTTGTATTTTTTCTTTATTTTATTTTAATTTTGTTTTTCTTTCCTACCAGACTTTATTTTCTATTTTAGCTTTTAGTTTTACAATACTTAAAACCGCCCAGTTTGAGCACGGAGGAGAAGTGTTGGGAACTTCAAAACAAGACAACAATAATTTGCCTTAAGGCCCCAACGGCTTCGGACCGTTAGTACTCAATTGAAAATGTTAGTTGCTCAATGTTCCATTTTACAATACTTATCTGGTCTGTAGGTGGCTCTGGTTATCGCTGCTGCTGTGGTTAGGATTATGGCTATGGTGATGACTGTTGCGCTGTTGTGGTTGCTGCTACAAAAAGATTCGCTGCTGTTGGTGTTGGGAAGATCGTAAAACATCTTTCTCTATGCTATTTGATTGTTGCTGCGGATGAGTCTGTGGTCTGGCCGCAATTGGTGTTGTTGAGGATGGATTGATTTTTTCTTCTTTTTGTTTTTTTTTTGCGACTTGCTGTTGTATTTATCGTTGAAGATATGGTGACATCTGCTTGGGAGCCTGAGATGCTGACTGAGGTTATGCCATGTAGTATTACAAGCTGTAGTATTAGTGGATGCTGTGGCTATTGCCAGGGATAATGCTGCGGTTAATATTGTTGTTGGATCTGGTGGCTATGGTGATGCCTACTTATGAGGGTGTCACGAGTGAAAAGACTAAGGCTATTGACGGCGCTCACTTTGAAGCTGCTGTTGTTATTGGAAGCTTTGATGTTGGCTGATCCTGATTATATGGTGGCGAAGATAGGCTGTGGGCGCCACGACTCTAGCATAATGTTCTTTATCGTAACTTCTTCGGATGCTTGTGGCACTCGAAACATGTGCTACTATGAAGAATTTTCTCCTTTTGGTGTTGTGGGGTGATATTTTACAATTTTGGCTTCACACCATTCATTTTCTTTATATTTTCTTTTTAATGTTTTACTTCCCTTTTTAGTTTCCAACAGCCACGTTATTATTTTATTGCTGTGATGATATTTGTTGAACTCATGCTACGCATGATTTCGGCTTTAATCTTTTCGGTGCGACGTAGCTCTACCAAGTTACAACGTCAAAAAGGCTGAAGACTCAAACGGAGACGGCCATTATGTCTTCAGTGTTGCCTTCTTTCTCAACTTCCACAGTTGCATTAACAGCCATGCCTTGCTTAGACGTAAGAAATGGTGTTACCATTTCTGATATGTTACAGTCTGTTTTGGATTAGTCTCACTTCATATGCGGCAATTTTGATTATTAACAAACCCGTTAGGCAAAAAATAAGCCTCTTTACTGAATACAATAAAACTCACGAAGCCGTCTATAAGTAGCTCGAATTGATGAGGGATTTTCAAAGTAAACTTGGATGGTTTGATAGCGTTGTCCAAGCATGAGTTTATTTATAGTGATTTGCCAGATTTGAATTAAAATAATAAGAAAACAATTTTCCTCAAAATTTAATTTTTAGTGTTTTTTTTATATTTTCACATTTAATCATGTTTAAAAAATACCCTTTATAATAGTGTGAAAGGGCCTCAAAGAAATTTGGGTATAAATCCAGGTTTAAAGCAGGTTTTATGAATTATAAAAATTTCAATTAATTTTTATTGAATTATTATTTTAACTGTGAATATTATAAATGAATAGAAATTATTTTGGCTTAAGTTCATTTATTTTTTAATTTCTAAAAATCTTTTTTAGAAAGCAAATTTATTTTACAAATCTATGCGGACGTTTTCCAAAGAAAACAAGAAAAATTCGACGCTAGCAGAATGCGTTGCTATAAAATTATTTTTTACAAAAATAATGCTCTGAAAATATTCAAGTGAAAATTTCGTGTGGAATTCCGAACATGCCTGTTAATCGCGTACTTTAAGTGATTTGCATTCGTCGTAATTTATGCTTTATGAAAAAGTTTACAATTGAAACAAACGCTCTTAACAGAAACTATAATTTTGTATTTTAAGAACTCGAAGCATTTTTCTCACACTAATAAAGCTTAATTTCTCTTTTTCCCCTTTTCTATTCACCTATTTTACTCATGTTGAAAGTTATCTTAAGGATTCAGTAGTAAGAAAATTTTATTTCAAATTCAAACATCTATAAACCACTGAGCGTTGCTATTGGTTTTTACCCTATAATCCTTAAGAGAAGCTTATATAGCTTTCAGTGTTATTTGATTTTTGTTTTTAAAGTTGTTAAAAAAATTATAAAATTAAAATTTTAATTTTTTAAAAGTTCCTGAAATTCGGCTAAAGTTCATGTATATTTTAATGTGCAAAGAAGGAAAACATTTTTCAAGATACAAGGAAAATTTAACGCTGGCAGAATATAATGCAGCATTTTCTCGATCGCTGAGTCCGCCAACAGCATTCCTCTTATGTAATTATTTTAGATAAAATTTAGAATTTATTGTTGAAAGAAAATTCCAGTTGATATCATTTATAGCAATATTTTTCAATTAACATCCGTACAAGTTTTAAATTTTTTTGGTTGATCCTCGTATGTTTTTCACTTTTCTTTTTTAATTGTTTCCCTTTGTATCCATTTAATATTGAACAATAATGACACAATAAAGTAAATAAAAACGTTCAGCAATAAAATAATACGAATGCAATTAAAATGTGTACAATCTGTGAGGACAAAACAATAGGGGTCTGTTTTAGGACACCCAAGAGATTTTTACTAAATGTGTGGCTGCCAGGATATTGCATACTCCCTGCATGAAGATGCATTTTGCAAATACTGGAGCATATGTATATTGTGTCAATGAAATATCACATAATATGAAATTACAAAAAAAAAATAGTTAGTGATCAATATATTCGATAAGTCAAACTGTTTGTTGTAACTTAGTTGCATTTGCCTTTTTTTTTGTTTAATCATATTATTTGGTAACATTTCCGGTTCCGCATAAAATGCTACAAGTATTGTGCAAATAGAGCAGATGACTAACGTTTAATATTTGTACAAGAAAACGGACAATGTTCATAAATTCTTGGGTTTATCTTTAATGGCGCCAAATTCATAAAGATTTATTGGATTTTTGTTAATCCTTTTAAACACAAGCAAACGAATTTAATAAATGATCAGGCACGCGTTGAGGTAATAGGATTAAATATGTTAATTTATACAACTCCAGGTGGCACTGAATTTGAACGTATAAGTGTTTCCTTCCATTTAATGTTATGTTAAAAAACAACTTATTAATTAACGCAATTTTTGACGCGAGTCATTTTAAAGGTCGGCAGAAAAGATTCATAAATCGTAAATTCGTACTTTTCAGGAAAAACAATTAAAGTGTTTAAAGTACGTATGCATGTTTGTTTATGTGTTCAATCTGATATATATTATTAGTCACTTTGTAAGTCTGTTTGTTGGTGCGCTAATCGCAGCAAAACGACTGAACCGATTTAAATAAAATTTGAAACACGTGTAGATATTTGTCCTCATGGGAAATTAGGGAAATATATTTTAAAATAACGGACAAGGAGGGGATAATTTGTATGCGTCCTAAAATAAGTAAGAGTGCTATATTCGGCAATGCCGAATCCTTCACCATCTATGTAAATCGAGTTTAGTGAAGTAAATCCAATCAAAAAATAAATATTGGGGTGACAGAGAATTTAACAATACAAAAAAAAAAAGATTTTAGTATTTTCTTAAAGATATCTTCAAAAGCTTTAAAATGATACCCATATTGATATTATAAAAAATTTTAAAATTTTAGAGCCCCGTAACTCGGAAATTATAGGCGAGCTCCAATTTTTTCACTTGATGTTTTTTTTCTTATTTTTTAATTCTCTCTCGCTCCATGTAGTTGTTTTTTTGATTGGAGTGACTTTTTGTTTCAAATGACATGAAAAAATTAGAGTTAGGCTGGTGTTTTGTCTGCTGCCTCGAAGGACATGGACCAATCATGCTTGATATATTATTTTTTTTTAAATCATTATTGCCGAGGCGGACAGACGGAGAGACGTACATCGCTCAATCGACTTCGTATAGCATAAGATGTTGGAATATATATACTTTATGAGGACGGAAATGGACATTGTAGAAATTGCAAACCAAATGACAAACTTGTTTAGTCTTTTTCCATTTTTTGTGGTAAAGGATATAAAAACTAAACCGGTTTTAATGAAATTCAAAAAATATTCGTTCTCAAGTCTAATGCCAATACGCTATGTCTGTTACTGAAGTTAGCACCCAGATGAAAGGAAAAGGGGAACAACTGGCATTTAAATTTAAGATATTAAGATATTTCTTTAGAACTTCCAAAAGGATGTATCTATTTAAAAAATAAGGAACAGGAGGGGGACGTGGGGTACAGGAAAAAAGTGTTGGATCGATTTTACCAAGAAGCGATTTTAAAAATATTTGAAATAAGTAGATACGTCCTCATCCATAAGGTCCAATAGGCAGAACAAACCTGTTGTAACTGCCATATTAATTTGCATAATTAAAACAAAATTGATTTGAAGAGTGGCCGTAGGTGCTTCGCTAACCCACTGAAAAAGATAGAGTTATTAGACTTACTTATAACTGAGTTTTTTAAGTCAAATCATTTACAAATATAACGTCATAACTCAAGATAGAAAATTTTGAATTTAATCATATAGAAATATTCACCATTTAATGCTTTACATTGTGTTTTGGTCAATCCTATAGAAATCACCTAAATTCATTAAAATTTGTTGCTCAACATTTTTGATTTTTCAAATTTTTTAACAGTTGCTTTTCAGTTGCTTGGGCCATACATTTTTTTGTACCGACCAATTTAAGTTTGCATTGTAACTTCTTTTTGGCTAAAAAGGGGTTTCACAAAAATGTATCTAACTCTGTTAGTTTTACAGATATCAAAACAAAATACAAAGCTAAAATTATTAGAGCAATATGCTCCTGATTTTTGTCCTGGGATTATGTTATCTAAATAGTGAGAAAATTGAAGAAAACTATCACGGAAAATCATTAAATTTTAATTAAAATAGGAGTTATAGTGCTGAAAAATTATTAAGAGGGAGAAAGGCTCACCCTCCAATTTTTTTTCTTGCATATGTTTTATATAGGACTACTTGCTGTAGAAATCTCAAGCATGAGAACTTTTCCTTTTTTTATATAAAATTGTTTGAAGCAAACTTCAAATTTTTCTGCAATATTTAAAGTGCAATATCTCAAAAGGGCCCGAGCATCTTTATGTTTTTTTTTTTTACTTTCCACGTTTTAGGAGAATAAGCCGTAATTTCATTTTATGTTAGCGAACTTTGGTTTTCAATGAGAATGGCTCATTTGAGTTTTGGAGTAAACTTCATGACGTAAAGATCCTATCGCTTTCTAAAACATCGTCAGATTTCGTTTTGTGACTGTGTAGATGAAAAAAACATATTCTTAAAATGTATCGACTTTTTGCATATAATGTACAGCCATAGCTGTATTGATGAAAAATTTTATTATGTAAAACTCCTTTTTTCTTTTCACAAATAACGACACATTTGAGTTTATGATAATTCAAATATCCCATATTAATATACATAACGAAGCTAAAAACTGGCTTGATTGATATAGCGGGCGTGAAACCTCGTACACAAATTGAAAACGTTTAATGTGTGTTTAAAGTATTATTGCAGGTAGACTATTGAAATTTTGCACCAGTAACCCCATACATACAGTTTAGCGAAACACAGATCTTATTACAATAGTGGTCATGGTACGCTCCATGTAAAGTGAATTAGTATTATGTGGAGTCTTGAAACTTAGTTCAACTTGCACAGCTTATTTGAAATAGTAGGCGTGGTACATCCCATACAAAGTGAGAAATTATCATCGGGTATTCACTACGCAACTGCCTGAATTTTTGTACTTTAAACTTCCTTATTATTATCCATAGTGTAGCGAAATACTTGCTGTATTGGGAAAGTGGGCATGGTATCTCTCATACAAAGTGAAAAGTAGCTGTCGTTTAAATAGAGGACTGGCTCTAAAAATTTCGTACAAGTAACTTTCACATTAGTGGGTGTTTTTGCTCATAGAAACTCTCTTTGGATTCATGTTGTTTTTATTATAAAAATTAGGAATTATTAATTTATTGTAAAATATATTAAAAATAGAAATAAAAAGCACAGCAAAGTTATTGGTTTCGTTTATACTTTCCAATATGATTTTAGCCATCGATATGGCGATACTAGCAACAAAATTCGATTAATTTACAAATTCGATCAGCTACGGGATTTTAGTAATGCCACCACATGTGCTTATTTAAAAAATTGTAGATATTAATTTTAAGTGCTCTTCAGTAACTTTAAATTTAGTGGATGAAAATTACATTTTAAATTAGTTGAATAATAAAAAATGAACAATGTTATCATTAAGTAATTATTTGGGTCCACTGAAGACAGCACAGTCTGTGACATTAGTAAGTCTAAAAAGTAAGATTTAATTTCATTACTTAATCAACTCCTTGCCACTGACTATCCGGATATCTCTGCATTTATACGATGATATTAAAAGACAGCAGGGAGATATTTTGTTCTAAAAAGCGTCCATGGGCTTTTATCTTCCAAAACTTTTACCTTTTGCAACAATGAATGAATCAATAAAACATTTTTTTAATTAATTTTGTAAGCCGGTAAAACAAAAATTTATTGGAATTCTGATTTTTGTTTTTGCGGACTTGGTTTTGTGATCTATAAAGGCAGGATAAAGTGTTGGCTTACTCGTACATTTCAGAGGTTCTTAAGAACGTCTGCATAAATATATTTGTCTACAAAAAAATTTTCAGGAGGTTTAAAGCAAACTTAGTGCAATAATATGACAAAGTTTTCTTCTTCCTAATTTTCATAAATTTGAATGAATGAATTTTCATGTAAACTGGTACTGTCAGATAGAAGTCCAGATGTTAGGCTTTAGTTCTGCGAGACGCCGAATATTTATTGTATTACATATTTATAAAATTTTTTTTTTTTTGATTGCAAACTCTGACACTGACAGTGTGCCTAAAATATTACTTTAGTCGCAACATTTGAGCTAATGTTTCTATTATTATTTTCTATACATTAATTCATGTCTTAAAAAAACTTCATGGGATTTCTTGGAAACTATTATTTTAATATTTCCACATCACGTTCAGTTGCTGCCTCAAAATAACAAAGAAACACCTGTTAATAAACAAATTTAATCAAATTATTATTGTTAATAACAAATAAATACAATTGACCAAATTTGACTGTTAACTGAGTCACAGCTAAACATTAACAACAGCGACAAAATCAAAAGTTTGTACGCTTGATTACTTTTCGCTGAATCAATTGATGTCTTAGAATCATCAAGCGAGCAATTCAACACGTGCACAATAACACAATTTTTTAGAAGTCTGTGCTGCTTTCAAATTTTTATTGTTACGTACGTACGTTGGGTACGTGTTACCCAAATTATAACAAAAACCAAACAAATATTACAAAACCACTTTCTATACATTAACAAATGGCCACTTCCGGCCAAATCAGTGCCAAAAGTAAAAAATATCACCCACTGCATATTAATTTTACCCGAACAATAAAATCAACTACAAAATTTATTCAGCAACAAACGAAAAAAGTTAAGAAACAATTTTATTTAAAAATCATACTCGTAATAAACAATTGTTTTATTTCAATTTTATTATTTTATTTAGATGCGTTAACGACATAAACAAAGTTTTTTTCACCTAGCGATCGTATGATCATAAATAATTTTTTATATGACAAAATTGTTTTGTTTTATGTTAAATGTTGACCCTAAATAGCAATGACGACGATAAAAAAACAACAAGCAACAACATCAAAAAACACGTAAGAATTTTTTGACATAAATTTTTTGTTTATTCTGTGACAAGATATTACGAGGGCAAGTTAGTAAGTCTTAAAGAAAACTGAGCTTGAGAATATTTAAGTATGCCAATCGATCAGACGTAGTTTTGAAAATTTTGCTATTGAAAATTAGCAAGATCGGTCTATATTCTTTGAGGCAGCGGGCAAAACACTACGCCTGCCTCTAATTTTTCCATATTATTTGGAACAAGGAAGTAACTCCAACAAAAAAAAAAAAAAAAAAATTATGGGCGAAAGAGAATTAAAAAAAACATCAAGTGAAAAATTTGACTCTCGTACAATTGTGCAACATATTTTTTTAAGATATCAATATGGGTATCATTTTAAAGCTTTTGAAGAGATCTTTTAGAAGGTAAAAAATAAAAAAAAAAATTGAAACCCATTAAGGCCCGATGACATTTTTATGTAAAACTATTTAAGTGTAGTACTGAATTGTTTACTTATTTTTTAATCCTCTGTCATCCCAATATTAGTTTTTTTTTTATTGGAGTTACTTCGCTAAACTATATTTACATATACGGTAAAGGGTATATAGGATTCGGTATAGCCGAAAAAAACTACGAATATTCGAAAAAAAGTACTTTTTTGATCAGAAAACCTTTGTGGTAGAAAAGAATTTATTATGTTCATGGTGCATGTGGTTATATACAAATATATGTATGTATACACAGCCGATTTTAGCACTCCTACTTGATAATTTTTAATTTAATGTTCTTTTAGCTCAATTCAGATCTTTTAGGGAATTGTCTATTTTCTTAGTTTCCTGCCAAAAAAGATCTGCCTATATAACTCGAACATATTTTCATAGTTTTCTTTTTAGATTTTTAAAGGCCTTTTTTTGGTTCTCAATCTGCATAAGACTGCTTTCCATTACAATTATACTGAAACATATCTTTCTGTTTGCAAGGAGGGTCCAAATGTTCGTCATTTTTTTTTCAAACTTAGCATAATTCTGATTGCCTTCCTAAATAGTCAGCTTTAAAAAGACTTTCCCAGAAAACGTGCTAAAATGTTATCTAGCCAATTTTACTGTCTGCGCGTGCTCTGCTCGGTTTTATTGATTGATCGACTTAGCAAGATCAATGGCTTTAACTGTGTTCTTCTGGTGAAGAGTAGTGAATTTATGTTTTTTAACACTATTGTTACGCCAAAAAAAAAAAAAGGAAAAGTAAAAGTAAAGTGAATAAGTCTCAGCACTGTCTCGCACTCTGTTCTAAAACACAGCGGAATTGAAATAAATACAATTTTCATGGTTGGTTACAAAGTTATGGTTACTGGCGGCCAATTTTATTGGCACGAAGGCTGAATAACAAGCGTTACAATACAAATAACTTTGTTCTCTTAGAAATGTAACAATCCTTCTTTAAAAAGTATTAAAAAATAATGCATTCGAGGATTTTAAATAAAATATATAGCCAATCTTAACGTTAAATATCGATAAAGATACTTATTAGTGTTGCAACGAAAAACCTAAAGAACCAAAATTAAACCTAACCTAAATGTTGGATGTAGTGATAGTTTAAGTACTTACGTTTAAGTTAATTTTAATCACACTACGTACTGTAATAATAATATATATGAATTACCCTATGAATAAAGGAGAAGATGAAAAACACTTTACTTGAACAACACTACATGCCGCAGTCGGTAATCAACTAAAAGAAAAAACTGATATTAATTGGTTAAATAAAAATATGATGAGTTAAAACTCAATGGAAACTTGGCAGACAATCGGCGAGTCTTTTGGCAAAATTTTCAAATTTTTGCAACAGCCATTGAAATAAATAACAAACCGGAGGCAGTAATAGTGACAATATTTTCAAACGCTATAGGACCTGATGCAGTAGAGGTTTTAAACTCGTTAAACTTGAGTGAGAGCGCCAGACAAAAGTACATAAATTTTACTGAAGCATTTGAGTTATTTTGCAAGCCGAAATGTACGAAGTCTTCGAAAATTTTATATTTCAGAATAGAGCTCAAAAACATCGAGAACCTTTTGATAATTTTTTAATGGACATTGAGAAATATTAATTTTTTTTATAAATGAATTATATTTTGAAAATAATGATTTTAGTTTTTAAAACTTAACGCTGGAAGATAAGCCGTAGAAATAATAACACTGATAGAGAACATGACTATGCCAGTAGAAGACCTGAAAATTTAATAAGACGATATTGATATGAAGAAGAGAGTTCTATGAATTGCTTTTAGGACATAAGTTATCAAATTCTGAATCTATTACTAAACTTTTAAGTTTTTCGTTGTTCAGAACTGCCTATGTATTTCATGAGACTTAATATTGTCGGTTTACTGTTTATGGAATTTTTCAATATGGGATTTTTGCATATATGTGCAAGACTGCAAACAATATTATACGTTACCCATCCCTTTTTACATTATTATAATAAGGAAAAAATGCACATTCAAATTCTCTTTTTAGTTTTTCAAATCCTAAGCATTGGTTGGTTCTTGCCGTAAAATACAATCTATCTTGGGTAAAAGTTATTAAATGCTTTAAGGCCAGTGTGCAAAAAGTAAATATACGGTAGTTCACTCCTCCGGTTAATAAACTAAATAAATATTTTGACAAAGAAATTGCTAAAGTTCATTTATTATATTTACCAGTTTAGAAGTCCTTCTTCAACTACAACTCTTGATCTTGGATCGTTTATTAAGTGAGTACGTGTTTGAACCAAAAAAAAAAAAAAAAATATAATTATAATAATAGCAATAAAATTTACATAGGAGAAATAAAAAATAGAAATATTCGTGATATTGTTGTCTTTCTTTTAGAATACTGCGTCATCATACAGTTTCGTTAAGAGACTCGACACCAAAAGTGCGTGCATTTTAATATTAAAGCCTTACTGAATGCCGCACCTGCGCTTAAGCGAGTTTTTAGTTTCGCTTTTTGTGTTTTTTTATTTCTTTTAACAATAACTTATCCATCTACTTTAAGTTTGAAACGCACTATAAAATACACTATCTTTACTAAATGAGACTTGGAAAGTATCGACAAGCATACACTCACTCAACATTACATCCAAAGTATATACGAGTGCAAGTATGTACATACATATGTATGTCTGTTTGAATGTTTGTACGTACGAGTACGTAAGTAGTTTGTATTTAATAGCATCGCAGAAGGCGACTTTTAATTGCAACGACATGTTTAGACTTCAAATCAATTGTCATTGTTGTTTATATGCAACATTTTCTACATGATCAATATGGTCATTGTATTTTGTATGTATTTGGGTACAAAGTTTTATGCTTTATCTCTTAACAGTAATAGTTTGGTTGATGCATTTTATCTTAGCAATTTCTAGCTGTATGTTTGTACACAATAAATCGCAATATCTTAACGTTAATCGTTGATAATCCCTGTTTTCTTTTGATTCGTGATATTAAAAAGCGTTAACTTATCAACCATTTATGGTCATGAATGTTTTAAACGCTTTACAAAGGACCATTACAAATAGGGATCGTATCGTTTATTTTGACGTTTCTGAAAGTTGCCTTAAATATTCAGGTTTTTATTTAAGTTTTATTATGGGAGATCCACAGCTACGTGTGATCAAATCTGTTATAACTCATCAATTTGAAGTCAGCTTAAAGACATTTTACAATTTCAAAAATGCCCTTTTAATGTGACACATAAGTAACGTGTTCGTTTTTACCAATATAATGCAGAGAATTTTGATTCTGAAAGACATGACACTTTGAGGGAGTAATAAAAGCTGAATTGTTATAATATTTTTAAGAATTCTATTTTTATACCGAATCGTAGAGAACATGGGATATGATGTATTATAAAAAAAGCAAATAACAAAAACCCAAGAATTAGCATGACATTTTTTTGTATATACATATATGTGGCCCACTTTTTTTGGATGCAACGTTTAACTACGTCCTTCAATTCTTCGGTGTGTTTTGGTTTTTTTCAACAAGTCAAAGAAAAAAAAACAATCACAACAGACATGGGTTATAGACGGGTGTTGTTCATCTCAAATGTTCTCGATATAAATATAAACTCCACCATCTGAAATTGTGAAGGAATAAACAAAAATCACATTTTGGTTCTCTTAGCCTTTGACGCAATTCTTTAGAATTAATAAAAGCATTAAATTATTAAATTTTGTTGGAACGATTTGCTCTAAAGTAAATTATTATTTCTTTAATTTTGATAATATTGTCAACAATAAGATCATGTTTTCTTATTTAATGCGGCATTTTTACAAGCTTTAGCTAATTAAAACTAAAGACTAATTTTATTAAAGTATTTTAAGCAATTTATTAAAAAGCCTAAAATGCTAAATATATATCCAACAAATGGAGAACACACAGTTAAGAGTGATATATTCGGTTATGCCGAATCTTATATAAACTTCATAATTAATGGAAATATAATTTAGTGAAGTAACTCTACTCAAAAATATTGGGGTGACAGAGAATTAAAAACTAAGAAAAAAAAACAATTTAGTACTGTATATAATTTCGCATAAAAATGTCACTGGCTTTTAATGGGTTAAGCATTTTTCCCTCTCTTTTCAAAAGCTTTGAAACGATATTCGTATTGATATCCTAAAAAATATGGTGCATAACCCTACTTTTCTATGAAAAGTTCAGAGGCACATAACTCGGAAAATATGGGCGAACCTATAAAGTACGCACATTCTGAGGTCTTATTCTTAGCGAAGTCGATTGGGCGTTGTCTGTCTGTTCGTCTGTGTTTGTAATGAAATCAACTTTGCCAAGTCACTAGATGAGCGAGAACAAATTGTTATACGCCAATCAAACAGACATAGTTTCCAAAAATTTTTTATTGAAAATCATCAAGATCGGTCTATGTCCTTCGGGGCAGCGGACGAAACATTATGCATTTCTCAAATTTTCACCTATTATTTGTAATCATGCAGGTTATTGTTGTTTATGTTTTTAATTTTCTAAGCTGGGAGAACAACCAAAAGCAAAACTTAAAATTAAAAAAAAAAAACTATTTTTTAACAGAAAAGAGTTTCTTATGCCGGTTTTTATTTAAACTATTCAATAAGAAATCTGCAGTACGGTCATGTAAAATTTGGTTAGGATATTCTATAAAGCCCTTATGCTTTAGCACCCGCATCACGAACCCTTTTTATGAAGTAGAAAAAATCAAATTCTCTTGACCGGATACCAGAGACCTGCGCCGAATGGCTTACAACCGCAGCCGAAGATTTTCGGTAGCCGCCGCCTAACTAATTTTATTTGTTGGCGCGATGTATGGACACGCTTGAGTTTTTAAGGCTTTGTGCACGTTCGCTGCATATAGTTTGTTGTTTGTGTGTTATTATTATTAAAAGCGAAATGTAAAAAAATGAAAAAAATGGCATGTGTAAATTTGAACTTGGTGTTTTTTATGTCTGAAACAACATTTTTTTTATTTCAAAAGTTATGCTTACAGGCTGGTTCTATTAAAACAAAGTCAAGTTTTAAAGCTTACTAATGTCTCAATACAACGAAAAGTATTTTTATAGAAAAGGGAAAGCATTACGGCAATTTTTCATGAAACTAGCATGAAATTTTTGTTTGGTTGTGAAGCAAGAGGGGTAAGCACTATAGCATGGCTTCAGCTTAGAGGAGATGTTTTTGTTGGTTATGTTTTGTTTAAAATAACAAATATCGCTGAAACTTATAAAGAGAATTGCACACAAATTGCATCAAAAAATGGCATAGTGTAAATGTGGACCATATTAAACTATAATAAGGAAACCATACAACTAATTTAATATTAAAAACAAATTTCATAAACCTTACCGTTTACAATTTAAATTTATATATGCAGTAATACATTTCATTTTGTAGTTTAGTTTAAATAATAAATATTTCATGACACTATCATGAAATATTTATATTTGAAGGAATCAGGCACGAATAAAGTAAAATAATTATGCGGTTATTGTTTGATAAATTTAAATATAGTGAAAGTACATAACCGAGTGATAACTATTTTAGATGAATTTTGTGAAAATTATGCATACAACGATCAAATTCGTTCTTTAGTTTACTAGAATTGCAAGAATATTGTAATAAAACAGATTTGCACAAAAAAATCTCTACAATATTTTTTATAAACTGATTAATTTCACAAACAGTTTTATAATTGATTTATAATTTATATGGGAAAAGTATAACCAAATAATAAATGGAAGTGTATACTTTTACGCCCGCTATAACTAAAAGTAAACACATGCAATAAGAATCTTAAATATGCGCAATAAGATGTTATTTTCAATTTGTCGGTTTGTTTGTCGGTGATTACAGTAAATAATATTGAAAACTAATGCTAATATACTACCCCCTTTTATATTCTTAATTTATATTTAATGTTTCTCTACTTCAAAATCGTTTTTTCGAAAATATTTTTTTCCATTTATGTTGCATCTGATTTATTGGTTCTTTGGCAAGGTTTTCATAATAGAACGAATACATGAAATGATTATAGTTAAAATTCAATTTCTAAATCATATCCGAGTCTTAACTTATTACAAGAAGTAGTCATTTACACTATGCAGTTTTTCATTAAAGTAGCATGCAATTTTTGTTTGTTGGTGAAGCAGGAGGAGTAAACAATATGGTATTGCTTGCGTTTTGAGGGGATGTTACTGTTGTTAATGATTACTTTTAGATAATGCATAACACTGTAACTTAAATAGAGTTCTTTTTTTCGATAGTTTTTGCCTTTTTTACTTATTTAAATAAATTTTGGGGGTTCATTGTAGCCGATTATTTGTATGAGCCGTAAAAAAAAAGGCTAGCTGATAAAACTTTGGCTAGTTAATTGCCGGCTTACAGCCGCCGCCGCCCATTTTTCAGTAAGCCGCCGCCGCCGATCAAAACACCTCGGCGCTGGTGGCTGCCGGATACTCAGATGTTGATGTTCTCGCTCAATAATTCTCAGATTCATAATAATATTTCAACATATTTTATAGTCTATTTCTTAGAATATTCTCAAGTACGTGGACAGAAGTTCTTTTTCTAGATGGCTGGTATTCCTATCTTGGCTAACATTTTATGGTGCCAGAAAAAAGTGTTTTCAAATTAAGTTTAAAGCGAAGTTAAAAAAACTGCTTTTCAATATTCATTCCAGTCATATATATAAACCACACCGTGATGCCATTCATTTAAATATTAAAGAATACGAATGTCTGATATCAGCATATTATTTCGAATTTTTTAATCCGCTTGACTGAAACAGAAAATCTTTTAAGAAAATTGTTATTAAATAGTATTCATATAATTAATAATGGACATTTTCTGGTATCGGAGTCTCCTGCTTCCCACCATCAGTTTGAATTTGTGTGTTTGAGTAAATATTTTAACTCCCAAGAGCAACATTAAAGTAAATCTTTTCTTAATGGCTAATAAGCAAATAATGACACTTTTGGCGGTAGTTCAATTGACAAGAATTTTCCAATAATTCCCTCTACAGTCATGTATATTTGATGCGGTTTACTCTTAAGATCATTTAAGTTTGTTTTGGTTTTTCGTTTTCCAAATTCACAAATATTGTTTTAACACGTCATTTTCCAAGCCGACATCTGTGTTTAATTGTGCGTTTCGTAAAGTGCAGAAGAGAAGAGAAGATTAACTGGCCGTGTCTGATATTTTAAGTCAAGTTAAGTAGTTTGTTTAGTACGCGTGCTGACCAGCTTTCAACAACAACAAAAACAAATATGTAGTTGCCATCATAAAATAAAAAGAAAAACGATACGATATTTAAACTTCGGCATGATCATACAAATTTCTAAAATTTTCAAAAACTACAAAAGCAAATTAACTCAAGTCACTTATTTATGTATTGACAGTAATTGACAATTAGTGTTTGGCATTTTAAACAAACTTTTTTCTCTCTCAAAACACTTATTTTTAAATTTAAAAGCGTTTTTTTTTTCTTTATATGACGTGTTTGAAAATTTCCAAATAATTTACTTTGTCCATTTGATGTTTCAACAAGTTTTTCATATATGGCATTAGGACAAGTTTTAGCTCCTTCACCCATTTACATACAATAACAAATAAAATATCAAATGCGCAAGTTATTTTTAAGATCTTTTAAATCAGAAGAAAAACCTCGTAATGTCATCAACAACGTCTCTTTGTATCAAAGCATTTGCATTCCTCAAATCTTTGCTTTTTTTTATTTTTGTATATTAATGTTGACGTTGGCAAGCTTAAACCAACTTGTAAAGTAAAAGAATTTATTCAATCTTAAAAGGAAAAAGCAATTGGCATTTCAAGCTGCTCAAATTAAAAAATGCTAGTTTGCTATAAACTTTTGTTTTTAAGTGACATTTTTGAATACTATTATGAGTTTTTGTGACAGAAACTTGAGTTCATGTTCGAAGTGTTTTATCATAAATAAAAACTTTTACTTTTTTTTCAACAAACATCAAGGGAAACGATTATATTTTTGTCACCAATTTATGTAGCATTAAAAAAAGCATGGGAAATACCGTTAGCTAAAATTAAAAACCATTAAACATACAAAAAAGTAAAAAAAAAAAAACATATAGAACAAGGAAGCATAGGGTTATTCAAGATAATGTTTACATATGTATATCCGCTCTCTGTAGGGATTTTCATAAAATTTCTATACGTTACTAAATGGAATTTCTCAATAAAAATTAAAAAAAAGTATTGAAAGTTTTAATTGCAGTAACTGTTATCGCACAATACAGGCCTTTGCCTTAGGGGTTAAGTCACCATCTGAAAAAAATTGATTGCAAAAATATACATATCAAATAATAAATTAAATTTTTTTAAGCAAAACTAGTGTTAATCTTCTATAAATCAAATATCCTCACTTATTAACACCCACAAGATATTTGAGAGTTCTTAAATATTTCTTATATCTCCTGAACTGTTATAACATTTTAATAAGTCTTAAAGTCCTTATATAAATACGAATTGTTGGTTGGAGAGGGATTCATATTTTTAACCGACTTTAAATAAGAAGCAGGTTATCAATTTAATTGGATGTTGCTTTTTTATGTTTGTGTCCGCAGAACTCAGCCATTTCTGAACCGATTTTAAATTTTTGCGATTGAACAGTTATATTTACAGATGGTGTCCCCATACAACATACACGTTTTTTACGTGTATTATGAATCGTAAAGAGTACCACTTGATAATGCGTATCATTATAGCTTCCAATGGCAAAAAGTAATACAAAAACAAATCTGAAAACTAGGGTGTGTCCCTATAGGGACGTAAATTATCTTATATTGGCCAATATTTTGAAACGTTATAGACAAACGATTAAAAATAAGACAGAGTGTCGATTGCTATGATCGTTGTAATAACAAGTATTAATATTCAAAATTATAAATGAAATACTGCCCCAATAGTTCATTTAATTCGGTATGTAGGGCCATACTTTTAAACAGTTACCAGTGGTTTAAAAACGATTAAAAAAACACCACTTAAGATATATAAATGAAATTCTTAAAGGCAAAGCAGAGATGTTTTTTTTTGTGAAACTGCGAACACTCGGCCCCTAGGGTATAGAGGCGCTTCTGGTTATAAAGGGTGTTTTTTATAGACGTATAGAACTTTAAGTTGGCATCACTTTTTTAACTGGCGGCCATTTTGTCAGCAGTCAAGTGATTAATATTTAGTTTGGTTTGCCATTTCATCATGAATAGGTTGACAAAAGAACAACGCTTGCAAATCGTGCAAATTTATTTCGAAAATAATGGTTCAGTTCGCGAAGTTTACCGCAAGCTCCGTCCATTTTATGGTCGACATAATCGGCCATCAGAGCAATTAATTCGGTTAACCATGGATCGTTTTCGCACTACGTTTACTCTATGTGATAATACGCATCCGCAGAGACGTCGAACAGTGCGCACCGAAGAAACAATTGCCGCTGTAGAGCAAAGTATTGAAGAGGACCCGAATGAATCGATTCGCCACCGTGCACAGCAATTAGAGCTTTGTCCATCAACTTTATGGAAGATTTTGCGCAAAGATCTTGGCTTGCGACCTTACAAGATCCAGCTTGTGCAAGAATTAAAGCCGCGAGACCATGCAATGCGTCGTGATTTTGGTGTATGGGCCGAAAATGAGATTGATCTCGATGCTGATTTTCATAGCAAAATTTTGTTCAGTGATGAGGCTCATTTTTGGTTGAATGGCTACGTCAACAAGCAAAATTGCCGCATTTGGAGTGAAGGGAATCCACATGAGACCCTTGAAACGCCATTACATGCACAAAAACTGACTGTTTGGTGTGCTCTATGGGCTGGTGGAGTCATAGGGCCATACTTCTTCCGAAATAATGCTGGAGAGTCAGTTACCGTTAATGGAGACCGGTATAGAGCCATGATAACCGACTGTTTTGTTCCCCAATTGGATGGCATGAATGTGCATGAGTTGTGGTTCCAACAAGACGGCGCTACATGCCACACAGCGCACGTTACAATCGATTTATTGAAGGAAACATTCGATGAGCGCATAATTTCGCGGAATGGACCTGTCAATTGGCCACCAAGATCGTGCGATTTGACACCATTGGATTATTTTCTTTGGGGATATGTGAAGTCGCTCGTCTACGCCAACAAACCAGAAACGTTAGGGGACTTGGAAGCCAACATTCGTGGCGTTATTGCCAACATACGGCCCCACATGCTCAAAAAAGTGGTTGAAAATTGGACCTGTAGAATTGACTTTATTCGAGCCAGCCGCGGCGGCCACATGCCCGAAATCATATTTAAACATTAATGGCTTAAAATTATCCTTCCAATAAAGCCAAATTGATGGACATTAAAACGATTTTCTTGTGTTTTATTTCAATTCGAAGTTCTATACGTCTATAAAAAACACCCTGTACCACCAAAAATGGGCATAGAATTTTTTGAATATGGTATAAAAAGTTTATTTTTAACTTAAATGTTAAGATTTTTAAAATTTAATTAGGTCTTAAGAATTTCGATTCTCCCTACAGCACAATCTAAAGAGCAAACTTTGAAATGAAATGAAAAATTATTGGAAAAGACCTCGGACTTCAAGGCACTACTTAAAAAAGGCGTAAATGGGATTTACTCGTAAAACCTCCAATTGTTAGCTACGTACTTTAAAAATGATTTGACAGCCGAGTGATTATTGAAGGCAGAGGCTACCTCTTTTGTTTGATGTAGATGTTGATGTTGTGAGTTGAATTTGGAAATTAAAGGGTGCTTCTATGTTAATGTGATTTGATATTATTGCCAAACAATTTAAAAATTGTTTACAGACGGCTGAAATTTACAAGAAGCTGTAGTGCAATGTGCTCCATAATGAGAATAACCTTTGGAGATGGAGTATAAGGGTGTCACAATAGTTAATGTAATTTGATGTATATGGGTATACATTTGAACTGTTATAGACAAAGAGATGAAATCTGTTTTTAAAGCGGGTTTTTGCAAGAATTTTTATTACTTTGCAATTTACTGCAATCACGAAAAAACTACAAGAAATATGTAATTAGATAAAGTTAGTTGGCTTCTTCATCGGTTTTCACCTACAGGTAAGCTTTTCAGTATTCTTAAATTTTTATTCGAAGAAGACGTTAAAAGGAAAACTCGTTTGTCTTCAGCCGTATGCTATTCATCTTCAGTATTAAATTTTTACAAGTTTTTTTTTGAAAACCTGTGTTCTGGTTCGAATTGTTTTACCAGCAGCTCAACAAGTACGTGAAACTTCTTTTGAGCAGTGATTTTAGTTTTAAAATTGCTTAAAATTAAGTTTCAAATGTTGTTATGCATAGCCTAGTACTCTGTTTGAATTTGTAAAATACGTTGAGCAACATTGATTTTTCATCTGAAAAATAGGACATGCAAAAAATGAGCATAAAAAAATTTTAAAAATTTTTGTTCACAAAAAATAAAGGAAAAAAATAAAACAGAATATATGTAATTAGTGATTTTTTAGAATAAACTTTTTTTTAGCGGAATCGTCTATTTATTTACTACCTTGGTTTTTCATCCTTGCCAAACCCAAACCATATTTTAGCCCACATCCTGAACTTCGGTGCCCTTCAGTATTCACTATCCTCCTACTATTTTTTCTTCACTGATCGCCACCCTTTGAACTATTTCCCGCCTCCTTCTTTAGACGACTAAAGAAGTTCACTGCAACTTCTAATGATATCTTCTGCCGCTTCGCTTTAGGCAATTGAAACCGGAGTTCTTTAAAGCAGTATCTTGGGACGCATATTAAAAACGATTTGATGTTTATGTGTAATATGCCATTTAGCAATCTTGTACGCATATTGACTTTGACGAATCAGATTTTCTTAGTATTTAAAAAATGGTTAAAAATTTAGATTTCTACAATGAATTAGTAAATGACCAAAAATGTACGCATATTATATTCACTTTGCTTAAAAAATTATTTTTTTCTATTCAGATATAAAACTAAATAATACCGCAGCACTTGGAAAACAAATACCTCGGTATACTTTTTGTTAGGCGCTTAACGCAGAGAGGACATACAGAAGCGAGGCTGACATTCATTAGTAGAAACTCCACTTTACTTATCTATTTTTTTTTGGTAGAAAACCTTCCATATATTGCGATTATAAAATCTATATTTTGCTATAGGATCCGTTTCCTTACAAACTTAAAAAATGCGAAATGATACTAAAATAAAATTCTACACATGCGGTCCCATGTAACAATTTTGAATATTATAAAAGAATTGACTGTGCCATTGTTAAAGCACAGATATCGTAAGAAAGGCGAAAATGCATTCAAGGAAGCTAAATACTCATTCAAAGCCACTAACCTGTAAAACATTTAATGAATGCGGTTAGATGCGACTAAGAAAGGGGGATATCGTTTATTTGATCGAACATTAGAAAAGTGAGTTTATAGTGTTAGTAGAGAGTTTTAACTAGCAGGGGTAAGTTCAATTATATGGGAGATTCAATAAATAAATTAAACAAAAAATGCATCACTAACATATTTCATCTTCAGTTAAATATCGCGATTAAAATTAAATAGGATTTTGAAGAATGTTAGCAAACGCGGCAATCATCAATCTCATATATTTTAACACCAAGTTTTACTCGTATTTACAAACAAAGCCATTAAATCTATACATATAAAAACGGGGTCGTTGCTGTACATGAAATATTTTTTGAAAATTTTGATGTTGGAGTAGAAAGTAATCGATATAGAATACAAAACACCTATTTTTGAAGTTTAGGTCTGTCTGTCGTCTGTGTTCGCATAACGCAAGAACTACTTGGTGGATATGCACAAAATTTTGTGAGGAGGTCGCTTTGAACCTTAATTCCAATATAGAATACCTTTTTTTTTTGTAAAAATAAGTAATTTCGAAGAGAAAATGGAGATATAAATGTGAAAGATCCGGTCAAATGGCACCAAAACAGTTGTCTGCACATTTTATTTTTGTAAATAGAACATGTTCAGCACTGTTTACGGAATTCTGGATTACATATTTAAAAAAAAACTTCCTAAATTTGAATTTTAAGAATATTAGAAACGACACGTATACGAAGTCGTGGGCACTGCTATTCATTTAATAAAACCATGAACTTTTGAATTAATTTTTACAGTAACTGCCATCTATTATGTTTCATTTAAGTAGGTTTTTGGATTTGAAGTAAAACAGGTTGATGTTTGCACGGAATTAGCCTTTTTCTATTTTTCTCAAATAAAAGAAATTGTCTGGTTTCAACCAGAAATGTAAACGACAAAACACCCGGCCATAGGCACTCACAACTGTCTGCCTTCGCTGATGATGTAATTAAAAAAAATAGTATTCTTATTGTAATTTGCAATCCTGATTTTTTTGTAGTGTTGGAATTCTTAAGGATGCAAAACTGCGAAGTTAATATTAAACAATGTGGGATGACTACCCCGTACTCTATTTTAAACAAAGCCCCATTTAAAATTATTATCATCATTTCTAACGTACATTTTTGGGACAGCAAACGTATAGACAATAATTCAATACTACTAAAGTTTGTAGAAATTTCGTGCGAAAAGTTGGTTCTGTAAGAAGTTTTAAAAATATTTACACGTTGTTTAACAATTATTCTTTTTCTTGGTGAAACGTTGAAACATGAAAGTGTTTGTCACATTCAGTGGATTAAGTGACTGTATGACTGACGTTTTGGAGACACCACTAAAAACACACACCAATAAAATTACAACTATGCATAATTTAAAAGAAATAAATAAACAAAAAATATATCGCGTGATATTAATGAGCCAACGCATATATAAACGTCAACAGACAACAACACAACTAATGTTGTTGACGATGATGATGACGTTGGAAGCAAAATCAAAAATTGCACGCGTGCGCAATATGAGTTTTTGTTTTCAAAACAAAAATGTTACAAACAACCACTATTATTTACATTTAGACAAGCGATTAACAAAAAAGGAGGAACACTGTTTAAAATGCAACTCTTACAGTTGTTTTTTCCCCTCTTGACTGAATTTAAGCCCATATTTGTTTAAAGTACGAGTTTTGTATGAATAAGAAGTCTACGTGATCATATGACTAATGCAAAGATTTAGGCCCAAAAACACATGTACTCAGCTGCTAATACTTAATGATTATTTTCTATGAGAACGAGTGTAAGGAACAACAAAAATATTTCCAACAACTGCAACTTAAATCCGAGTGATGTATTGCATGCGAATTGGAATTTAATTTTTTGTAAGTGACAAACAATAAAACGTTTATCCACATTTAGGGGAAAAAAAACAGAGCTGTACAAAGTAAGTGGGAGATTAATAAATATACTGAATTACTTCCTGATAGTGCTGGCATTATTATTTTTTCTAATTTCTTATTCGAAGGTCAGAACGGTCAGTTACAATCGTCAGTTAAATTATATTTCAATACTGAATACGCCTAAAAGCAGCTGAAAGTTTCGTTTGTAAGCTTATATTTCCTGATCTTTGAGGGCTTTCAAATTCCTGGATTCTATAGGAAAAGTGAATTTGATATCGCGCAAAATCTGTTCAAATCAGGAATATCAGATATCGCGATTTCTGTATTTATTTTGCGTAAATTTTTTAGTTTGCCTAAGCGGCGATTTTTTTTTGTCGATTTATCAAATAATTGGCGATTTTGTTTGCCATTTTCGTACAACCTTTTATAAGCAAAAACATTCTTTTAACAAATGTCGATATGAAAAAAGAAACGTATATTAAGAACATTTTATTAAAGTCATTTTCATGTTAATATAATAATTTGGCAACTCCTCATTTTAACTTTATACTACGTTATAACAGCCACGTGAATGATTGATAAATGTATATATCGGCGATGGTAAAGTGTGTCCTTTGTAAAATTTAACCTATTTTTAAGTTTTACATTTCAAATGTTTCTGAAAGCCTACGCTTCTGATACTGACTTCTTAAGTTTAATTGATAATTGATTACATTGATTATTCTAAGAAAAAAATGAACGTATTTTAAGGTATTTTCTTTTAACTTAAAGAACTAGTTCAATGACTATTTTCTTTTGTGCAAACTAATGTAATGTGTTTCGTAAGCGAATAACAAAATATGGCAATCACAAATGTAAGTCATTATATGTCGAGTCCTTTCTAAGATAGTGTCTAATTTTTGCTACAACGCTGTTGTTGGTTATTGATGAAACGTAATGAAAAAACTTACTTTTTGGTATTTGGAGCATTTCCAACCATTAAAGCCTTGAAAACGAAGTATTCGTTGTACGTTTTTTCTTTTTACTAATCATTTATTATTACGATTTATTATATTATGTTAATACCCCTTAACACTTTTAAATAAAAATGCAATTTATTTGTTGGTTGGAGGAGCAGATATCTATACGTATTTCGCCGGTCGCTTAAGCCACCTCAGGAAAACTTTATCCAAATTTTTAGAAAAGCCAAAAACACTTTTCATACACACTTAGGCCCGTTATGATTTCTTCTACAGTTCCCTCTTATATCCTCTCAGCAGTCCTAAGTTCTAAGCATTACATTTAGGCCTTATAAAGAATTCCAGCTGTGTATCTGGATCTGCTCCTCATATATTTGTTCGGTTTTAAAAGAAATATGAAATATTTTTATAAATAGTGCATTTACAAAGAAAAAAAGTTCTCGTTTTTAAGAGCCTGCCTACATCGTCAGGAATTATGATTTATTATTATTTAATAACTCTTATTCTGCCATTTGTCTACCAACAGTGTTACGACCGGTAATATTACCTAAAGTATTTCTTAATTGACCTCTACACGTGTTCAGAAATTTTTAAAGCCCTCAACCCACACTTGTAATACGAGTAAATAAATAAATGTTTTAAAATAAAGAATGAAAACGTTAACAAATTCTTAGCTTAGCATTTCATTTTGCAGGTATCTAAGTTTACAGTTAATCTCAATTTATAACGAACTTAAGCCAAAACAGAAGAATAATAATTCATTTGTAAAAAATATTATCTGGTTTTATCATGAAATAGAAAATAAAAAAACTTTTATGATAAAAGAAATATAAATTGCACTTCACCTGAAGCTGAGTGAATTGATTGATTGATTGATCTTGATGAAATTATTTCTGTGTTCTATATTCTTTATTCTGCTTTTAAGTTAATATTTATATGATGGAAATGAGTAGAAGAACAATCAAAGTAGTGATATTGACCCAAAAGCGATATTATGTGTTGTTTTTTTCGTTTGTTAAGTAATAAGGAAATTTTTAGCAAATATAATTGCTGACGCCTCTGGTGATGACACCGAGTTGTTACGTTCATTATGACGCATGTCATTTTACATTTTTTAGCTTCTGTATGGAAAGAAATCAAAGTCTTTTCGATTTAAAACATTCTTTGCCATACAAACAGCGATTTGTTATGTGTTAACAATACTTTTGTATTATAAAGTTATTTTGTGTGTATTTCTTGTTTTTGTTTCTTCTTTATGCTAAAAAGCAAATAAGTAGTTATTGTTCATTCTGATGATTTATGCTTTAGCACAAAGTCCATATGGATTTGCAGAATGAAGAACAACATGCTTAAGTACTCATGCTATTCTGTTGAAAATACTTTTCAATTGTTTAATAGAAAATAAAATAAAAACATGTGAAGCAATGAAAATAACTAACGACCCAATAAAAAGATTGAACATCAAAGTAAAGTTGATTTGAAAGTTTCATTTCCCATGATGAGGTCAGTTATGAAGAAACCAAACTATTGATCATTTGCATGCGAACATACACACATACATACATACTTATATCTACGTACATATAATGAATGTCAATAAAATGAAATGGTTAAAGCAACTGTGGGAATTTGAAATTTATACTCTTAAACAACACTTTCCTGTCCACACTTAACTGGGAGTCTGATCAAATGAACGTATATGTATGTGTGCATAACAGAGTAAAAGCTGGCTTATTAAGCAATAACGCTTGTTTGTTGCCGGCTTATGTATTTACTTTTGTTTTAGCCAAAACACTTTCTTCATTACACCTTGTTAGATGAATTGTTTAATGTTCATTGTTACGGCAAGATTTTATGACTTCTTTTTTTCTTGGAACAAAATCGTACAAAATGCCGTAACATTTATGTTCAAATACACAATTAACTCATTCTTCTTCCTGCCGGCCATAAATAGCGACTACATGCGCTAAATGGCAGAACACTTTATTATTATTGTACTTTATGTTTGAAGAATGTGTGTGGAAGGTGCAAGTAAAGTTAAACACTCGTACATATAATTGTAATTATCACTGAGGCGCAATGAAAATTCTATTTATTAACCGTTTCTAGTTAATGTTGGCGTTAAGTGAGTTTATGGCTAACAAGCAAACATTTCTCAAAAGTAAATAAAATTACTTGAAAAAAAATAATAATAAAAACATTTGAGAAAATAATAATAAATTATTAACGAACAACAAAAGTGCTTAACAGCTGCTTAAGACACAAACATGTGTAAAATATCAACAAAATACCCAAACAAAAACGCGTTATCTTATTATTCATTATTTATATGATTATACTTTTAGATATTTATTTAAAAGACTAATTAAATAAGAATATTTTATACAACTATAAAGACGTTTTGACTGTACTCGAAAATGTTAGCTGTTTTTGTCGAAAATGTGGCGGAATCTGACTTTATCTGTGCTTATGTGAAACCAGTAGCTTTACAATATATTTTGGAACTACTTGACCTCGTACAAAAAGGTGGAAATAAGCTCATTGCAGACGGTAGGCCATATAGCAGCAGCAATCCGATGGAACTTTTATCTTGGAGACACCAATCGGCTAGGGCATAAAGGTTTCCGATTTTTGACTTGCGGGTTACAACTGCTACCGCGGGAATTAGTATCAGCAGGAACTACGGTGCCAGTACCTGTTAGTTGTGTGGTCTTTCGGTTGTATAACATGTCTGTTATTAAAACTCAAACTGCGGAGAAGCCGTGTGGTGGTGTATTGCAACAGAATGTCGACAATGGTTCGCGCTCTTTGTTTAGATAATCTCCAGCTATTTATTATGGTACTGGTGCTGAAAATCGTGAGTTTAAGGTTGCAACATATGGTGGTGCTATCCGCCCTGAGAACGGCGATGGAGTCATCGTAATGTTGTTTGTCCACCCTTAGTCCCAGACTTTGTAGATTGGATCCATTTTGAAGGCTAGTTCCGAGATCTGAAAATTCTTACCTCTAAAATATGAATTTGATTTCGGTTGAGAACAAATAATTAATGCGTTGTCCATTTCGGTTGTGTCTATTAAGTACCTCTTTCTGGGTCGTAATAACGCTAAGGGTAACTAAATTGCTGAAAAGCTTGCAAGATTGGGCTCGGAGCAGATTGATTTCAAAAGATTAAAAGCGGCGAAGCCACCGGTTAGTCACTAATATAAACTCCTGTTCGCTTGTTTAGTAGTAAGAACTAAAAGGCTAAACTGCTTCTTGATTTGGACAATAAGGTTCTAAGAGCGGTTTTAGGTGTGTTCACTGTCCGTTTTGCGAACAAGAACGAGTAGTTAGCTCAAAGATCCATTAGAGTTTTGTAAAATGTGCGAGAACATTATGTGTCTCTTCTCGTTATTGCAAAGCTGCAGACTTGCTTGGCAAATACTTTCACGATTATCTAGTCGACATCATTCAGTTCAAGCTGGTGGACATCGTGATGGCCAATATATTGTACAGAATCCTTCATGCGTGAGTCTCACGGGCACTTGGCGAATTTAATTTATTATTGTTTGGTTATAAATATATCAAGTATAAAATTAAATTTTAACAATACGAATGTAGATTATTAACTTTAGCTGCTTTTAACTATGTGCTTTCGTTAATATGTTCTTTTAATGACTGCGACTGTGACTGTGTTTACTCTTTTCTCTTATGAGTTTAATGTTTTACATTCCTGCATGTATAAATTAACTGGGTTATTTATAATTTAAACTTCTGTGTTTTATTATTTGAAATACTAATTACCACAATATCAATGCAGTTTTGGGCTTTTTCTCTTTGCATCTTTTTTTCCTAGTTTTTTTTTATTTTATTTATTCTTTAAATAAGTGGCACGATTGTCTTTAATTTAATTCACACATAACAAGTGCTGGCTTACTATTCAACTCTTTTAATTTTATTCATTTCACCGATTTTAACTTTTTCTGAATTAAACAAAAATAAATAAAAAAATACATATATACTATAAATAAATATATTTTTAAAACATCACATTTAACAACCAAACAGACATGTTAATGTTTTTTAAATTTTTTATTGTTTTAAATTTTGGTTTATTAAAAAAAACTAAAGCAACTATTGTAGATTCAACACGAATAAAACGCGATCTTATTTTGTTATTTTGCATTAAAGATTGGAAATATAATAACATTTTTTTCGCCAACTTTGGTTGTTTGCGTTTAACGTTAGATGCAAGACATATGATTATGTTCACTTAACACGAAATACCCCCAATTGCTAACCAACTTGTATAAGTGTATCTGTTGTTGTAGAATCTTTAAATTAATATATTTTTTTGGTTTCAACATTTTTATTGCAGCTGTAGACTTTATTAATAAAAACAAAATTGAATCCCAAATATCAGTAGCAGATTTATTAAATTAATTTTTAACTGTTTCGTGGCCGCCTAATGTTAGAGCTTTAAAAAAAGACCATGTTGATTCTAAAATACCCGCTACAAATGATATTCTAGAGTATCACGACAAACTTTTGCTTGAGTTTTCTATAATTTCTTAGTGGTGCATTTTCCGCTTGGTGTTTCCCCATTATCCAGGTTTCTGAGTAAGGCCACGGAAAATATGCGTATTTTTTATTTTTTTTATTTAGTTCAAGTTCTGCAATAATACAAGCCTTTATATGGCCAAACTATTGTATTATAATTGATTTTATAGTTTAATACATTTTATTACATCTATTGAGGCATAAAAGAAATGAGGCATGGAAAGAAATGAAAATCGCTTTAGGTTTTAGCTTTCCTTCAGAAACTACTTACAAATTTTCGTTTGAAAATTTAAAGCGAAAAGATCTTAAAACTTTTGCATTTAGTTGGCAACACAGTAATTGACATGTAACAAATAATCATCGTTTAAACACCTGTCAATTGTTAAAAAAAAACCATTTCTTAACTATTAAGACAACTGTCGACAAGCCACATTAAGTCACAACAAGTAGCCATTTCCTGACAGGAATCTCATCTTTTAAGCACAGGCTATCCGCCGGGAACGTGTTTATATCGTTAAAACATTTTATCAAAATCTATCATCGATTCCTGTGACGATGAGAACGTTGCGCTAAATTTTTTAAAGAAACAACGTGCCAACAAAACGCTTTATTATTATTTATCGTGTAGTGAATGATTTCCAAGAAAGAGGGCCTGTAAGTTATAGTCCTCAGCATGGACTACAACGTACTGGAAGATGGACTGGAAACATTACTGCTGATAGTGTACAAAACAATCCATCAACCTCGATTCGACGCAGTGCTCAAGGGCTTGGTCTTCGAAGAACAACTTCGGCTACAATTTTGCATTTGTTTCCATTTAAGATTCAATTGACACAAGAGTTTCTTTCACAAAACCATTTACGTCGCCGTACATATGCCAATAGGTTGTTACAGCTAGTGCATGGCAACCCCGATTTCATGAAAAATCATAATGAGCGACGAGGCACATTTTTATTTGCATGGATATTTGAATAACTAGAAAAGTCGAATCTAGGCAATGGAATTTCTTCAAATTATTTATAAGTCACCTTTGCATCCATTAAAAGTGAAAGTCTGGTGTGCAATTTGGTCAAGAGGAATAATTGGAACTTTCTTCTTTGAAAATGAAAGCGGCGCAACGGTAACCCTGGAGTTAATGTCGACGTAGTCGACGACGTCAAATGTCAAAAATAAAGTTGAATCGTATGAAATTGTATGAGAGCAGTTAATCTCAACGCGTTGCAACGCCGTAAAAGTTCAATCTGTTTCAACTTTTTTGGCGTTGAAACGCCGTCAACGACGTCGACATTAACTCCAGGGTTAGAGTAAAAATACAACCTTACGGTTGCGACGACGGATTCCGCATGTCAGAGAAAAAACAAATAAAATGAGGTGCGGCTACAGATGCGGATTTTATTGTCATTTTTTAATTTTTTTATTCGTTTTTTAAAATGTAAACAAGCAATGTATTGGAAATTTTTAAAATTATTCTTGTTTTTCAATGACTTTTTACATTTTCTTTCTCTTCATTTTCCAGTCATTCACAAAAAATATTAACAAATAGTATTTTTTGTTAGAAAAACAATAAAACTGTGGCAACATGCTGAACGAGAAAAAATTCAAAATTGAGAGCTTGACAGAAAACGCACTCAAATTAAAATAGATTCTAATTTCATGCGGATTTGTTGAGCGTTTTATATTGTCAAAACTTCATATAAAAAGACAACCGCATCCACAACCGTGAGGTTGTATTTCTACTCTTACTGTGAATAGGGAGTAATATTTTGATAAGACTTTGGTGTCAACAAGAGGGCGACACATAGCATACAGCCAGGATTACAATGGAATTGCTGCGAGACCTCTTTCCACAACAAGTTATTTCAAGAAATGGTCTCCACGCTCGCCTGATTCCAATGGTCGTCTGTGGGGATATCTGAAAAGCAAGGTTTATGCAAACAAACCAGAAACGCTTGAGCAACTCAAACAAAATATTTATGATAAAATAAATGATATCTGATATTGTATTCCATACATAATTACCAATATATCCGTTTGTTATTTCTACAATATCTTTTTCCGACTCCATAAAATAATTATATTGTGACTTCTTATGCGTAGCGAAGTCGAATAAAAGATGACCGCCTGTCCGTTCATGTCAGTGTTGTACCCAGGCACTAGATGAGCTAGAGAAAATTTTTATACGACAATCGATCAGACATAGTTTCGAAAATTTTGCTAAACCAGATCGGTCCATGTTCTTCGACGCTGCGGGCAAAATACAATACCTGCCTCAAATTTTTCCATATCTTTTGGAATAATGAAGTAACTTTAATCAACAAAAATAAATTTATAGGGCGATAGAGAATTAAAACATAAAAAAGATCAAGTGAAAAAATTGGCTTCATAGAAAAGTACGATTGTACACCATATTTTGTAAGATATCGATCTTTTAGAAAGAATAAAATTTAAAAAAAAAAGCTTAATCCATTAAGAGCCGATGACATTTTTTTGTAAAATTATACTTGATTTTTCTTTTTTTTAAATTTTTTCTACCTTAATATTTGCCTTTTTGATTGGAATTACTTCGTGGAATGCATGTATGATGTGCGGCTTGAACTCATGATATTCGTGATTTTCTTTTTTACAGTGAGCACACAACTCTAGCAACGCATTCAACGCGGTTAATTGGTAGAAGTAACTTAGCAAAAAATAAGTAGTCAAAAAACATGTGTTTTCATTGCTTCTCTCGCACTTATTTGGTATAATGAATTTCAATTAAGTTTTTTTAGTCTATTTAACCGACCCAATGAAAGGGTTAAAAATTTATTTTAATTTGGTTACAACAAATAAATGTAAATGAAAGCTGTTTAGGTAGATACTGGTTGTTTGAATATATCATAAGATATTATGTAAAAAAATTAATAAAAAAAAACATATCATAATCATCGAATTTTCACTGGTTTTAGTGTGAACCCATGCTCGAAAACGACAAGGTAATGTTAAAATCAGGCGTTTTCCCCTAAATTGAACCAGTTCACTTTAAGCTGAACGCCTGAATTACCTACTTTTTTGCATGTCTTTTTTGCTGGGTCATTATTGTTTTATTTTTTATTTTTGTTAATTTATTGCTCATTTTTGATACATTTCAAATTCTGCAACATGTACAAAATTAAATAAAGAAACATTACCACTTGCTGCAACGTCTATAGAAGCAATAATCGTATTAACTTAGAGTTTCTTAAGTGCTCACTACCTCAACACCCGCTATTTATAAACATTTGGCATTGTTGGGATGTAACAATGAAAAACAATATTTATTACAAGCTTTTGTACTTTTTTTTAAATTTAAACATGCCATGATAAAAACTATGTATTCAGAAAAATGCATTTATTATAAAATAAACAAGCCATAAACAATTAAAGCTAATAATAAAAACAAATCCCGAATTTATAAATAAAATATGTACATTTTTGCACTTGTCTCAAATGTGAATACTTTTAGCAAATACAGGTAGAGGAGATTTAATTTTTAAAATAATTATTATAAAATTCAATTGTAAATATTCTTAAATAGTTGCATGTATTAATAAATTATTCTTTTATTTGTAGTTTGCAATTCTTACAACCATTTGCACTTAATAACTCCCGGTAGGGAGTTGACCTTATGGCATGCTATAGTGCGCCAGCACTTTAAAGTATATATAAAAATATCGGACTTGTGGACATAAAGAGAAGCTGGAGACTTACCCTATCTAACCCTAATTTAAGTTAAATTTGAAATGCGTAATTACTACCATATACAATCATACTTTAAAAATCGTTCCAAAACGGTGGGTGGTTGTTCCACTATTATAAAAATAATGAAAAAAACATATGGTGCTAATATTTTGTTGATTATTTCTCCTCATTTAAAAAAAATCAACTCTGATCGCATAGATTGTAACATCGTATCTATCAAAACTCTGCCACATACATACACTTTTAAACCCCACTGTCATACTTTTTGAGCACACATGCAATTTTCGACAGATTGTACGACTGAGTATGATAGTGAATCCTGGCCTTTAGTTTAGTTAAATTTTTTTCAATTTTAGCAGAGTTGTTTAATATATAATTTTTGTCAGTATTAAATTAAATTTAACATAATTTTTTAAATTTAATTTTTGTGAAAGTGAAAGTTATTTATTTATAAACTATAAGTGTTTTTGGGCTGTATTTAATTAGGCAAATAGAAATGTATTATATAAGATAACACTTGTGATAACATGTTTAAGGTATTATAAAGAATGTAACTATATATAAAGCAGCAGACCGATCTTCTGGGAATTTTCATAGTTTTCAGTTATGCGGTCGGAAAAATAGGGTACTTCTCTTTTTGATATTTTAGGAGGGCGTGGCACTCTCAATGCAATGTATAATTATCGTCCTGTTACTTCTTAACTGTATTATGTAGCACCTTGAAATTTTATTCAAATAACATTCTTATTTCTATGCATAATATAGCAAAAACTGGTAGAAATGGAGTAATGCGCAACTACAACATGTTGAGTCTTGATATTTTACACAAGTAACTTTGCTTACACAGGGGACTGTAAGGGGGAGGATCTTAAAATTGCCTGCAAATAACTTCCACATTAGTGTGCATAATCAAATAAAAACATAGAAGAGTGATGGGATTACATGAAGCACACTGGGTATAGCCAGTTAATAAAGTGAAAATACATTGTGCATTCTAACAAAGCGTTTGTGCAGCAAACTCCTTGTTTTCTTTTTCAAGTTATATTTTTCATTACGAGGTATGGCTTGTAGGTAAAACATTATTTCACATTCGTTTAAAATATGTTAATGAAAGCCAGCTGAAATTTCACTAAACGATAATCATTCATGAAATTATTTACATTTTCTTCCTGCAAATTGGCATGATGTCGACCAAACATTGCGAAATAATCACTTTAAGCCATTTTATAAAGCCTTACGCTCGTAAAAATTAAAAATAAACGACCTTTAGGTTTGTCATCAGAAAACTGTAAAAATAATCTGTATTACTGTTACGAATTTAATGCTGTAAAATTGGGTATTTCTATCACTCTGCATTGGCTGCTAGTGAAGTGCATTCATGCCCCAATATATTTTGCTAGCACAACTGCCGTTCAAATACTCGTAGTCATCTTTAAGACAATGAGTCCTCCATGGGGTACACATTATCCAAACCTATAGGGTAGCTTTACAGCAAATAAAGGCACGTACTTTCTTTACTTTCTCACGGGAAATGCCGTCAACTCTTCGCTTAACGGTTTCTTTTTTTGTTGATGGCAAAAAAATTAATTCTTACGTTAGCACTTGAAAAAAGTACTTTTGATAGACTTTTTTAGTTTTCAAATCGGGGGAGCTGTGCATATGATCCGTCCCTAAACAACCCATTTCAAGGTTAGGTTTGTTTCTGAGCAAAAGAAAAAAAATAGCCTTAGAATAAGTGTTAAAATTTTCTACCAGCTGTTATTAGTACTTATTTAATTATACATTAAACACAAAGATAAGAGAATACTCGTTTTTTATAATAATATTAATAAATAATTTATTATTATTGTGTTTAAGTAACATTGATCAGTTTTGAAAGACAAAGTTCCCATAAAATAACAATTTTATTAAATGCTACAAATATGAATTAAAATTATACTTTTTGAATTTTACAAAATCAGTTTTAAGTATACAGTAATTGAAATTAATACATTTTTTTTAAGTTTTATTAAACAAAATTTGCACCTTTTTAAACTTTGTTTTACTTGTACTTGTACACGCAAAAGGTCACCCACCAACTTCTGTCAAACATGATAGTAACAAGCGAAGCAGAATAAAACTAACTAAAGAACATAACGACTGCCTTAGCAACATGCTTGGTAACAGGCAGCGGTACAATATGTTGTGCCCGACTAAAGTAAATGCGATGAAGGTAACTTGTTGCAGGTTACGAAATTAATATATATTTTTTTTTAATTATTTATTTATTTTTTTGTAGACTATAAGAAATGAATAATAAAATTAACTACGGATTAAAAAAAAATATATTTTAGCTGCATATAAAGTTGGCTAATTACACTGTACAACAAAATCAAATTTTTTCAAAAATTACAAGGTCCGGGCTATAAATTCTGATAGAGGAGACAAAAAAAAGATATACGTGTATCGGCGTTTTGAAAGTTTACATCTGGATTTCATTTGAGAGGGGGTTAAAGTTTCCCAGCTCTGGCACATTCTTATTGTTAAACGGCATAAGAAACCATGTGACCCTTACATTTTAGGTAAAAAATGTGTTCAGCAAATTTATGTAAAATGTTACGGAGAACATTTTTGTAGAAATGTTAACCCTCTAACTCCTCAAGATATGGGTCTTTTTTGTCCTTCTTTTAAAAAATAGCAAAAAACACCATTAAAACAGGGTTTTAGAGGGTTAAAATGTTCCACAAAAATGTTACCCGTTAAATTTTACTATAAGTCCCTGAATACACCAAAAACGAAAATTCAACCATAAAGTCAGAAATAAGACGCAACAAAAGAGAGCTTAGGGTTAATTTCGCATTTATTAAGATTTTTGTTTTAAAGCAAATTTGGATATCATTAATTACATTTTTTTTAGCTCTAGGCAATTCCACTTCATTATCATACAATGTCCAACATATTTCAGCGATAAGCGAATGAATGCTTTTACCTTTATAGCGTTCTTCAATGGGTGCGCATGTCTGATGAAATTTTTCACCATGCTCATCAGATTCTGTTGACAACTGGTTCTCAAAGTAATCCATATGGGAATTTAAAAAATGAATTTTTGTTGACATATGAACGCAAAAAAAGGTTCCTGTTTCAGCGATGGTTCCATCAACATAATGACTAGGACTTCGAAGTTGTAGCACAGGTACTGGGAGTTCGTCAGAATGCGGAAATCGCAGCATGGCTGATGGCACAGTTTTGAATACAAAACTCTTTCGCCTATATCTATTCAATTTTAATATGGAAATATTTTGGCACACATAGCACGTAGCGTCATTATGTTCACCTGGATCTAACCACCGCAAAGGAATACCAAACTGCATTTTTAAAAAATAAGAAAAAAAACATCAAGTGAAAAAATTGGAGCTCGAGGTACGGAGCTTAGAAATTTTCCAATTTTTTGAAATATCAATATGGATATCATTTTAAAGCTTTTGAAAAGATCTTTAAGGAAATACCATTAAGAGCTGATGAAATTTTTATGTAAAATAATATATATGCAGTACCATTTTTTTTTTTAAATGTCTGTCACCCCAATTTTTGCTTTTTTATTGGAATTACTTCTCTGAACTAGATTTACATTTACTATATAGTGAAGGGTATATAAGATTCGGCATAGCCGAATATAGCGCTCTTACTTGTTATTTACAATCTTTAAGGGGAGAAATAATTTTGCGAAGTAATTGAAAATGTATTTATGGCCTCAATAAGGTGTTGTTTTATTATTATTCTGGCTGAAAACAATTATTTTACGATTATAAAAAATACAGATTCAAGGGGAATACTCATATAATAAATTTCTAGGACCACTACTTCATAGAATTAAGTATTCTTCACATAATTTATATCCAAAACGGGAACTGAAAACAAATTTTTTTGTTTTAAATGTAAATTGTATGTAAAAATTATCGTTACTAATCTTTTAGTAAAATAAGCCTTTGCTGAATATGGTTAACACCATCGTTAATCGTTCTGGTTGCCAATCATGGAAGGAATAGCCCCGTTGATGAAACACTAAAATAATTTATAGAAAATATTTTAAAGCTTTTTCAAGTATTTAAAATATGACTTGTAAAAATGGTTTAACAGTAGTACCTGGTTTTAATTAGGGACATTCCCAAATTTGTGGAATTTTAACAACCACAATTACTAATTACATTATTTTGTACATCCAAATTGACCTGGGGTGGAATCGTTACATCCGTGAACGTACAACACGTATCGTAAAAATACGTTTTTCGGATTATGACATACGTTAACGGATGGTAATTAACAATAACGCAGATTATAACATACGTTATCGTATACATGAACATACATTTTTTACGAACTGTCATACGTTAACAAAACTTAGTTCGAATAAGATGAAAAATTCAACAAATTCGCTAAAAAAAAAGTGCGAATTAAACAAATTTAATTTTAGTTTATGATAAAGTTATTATTACAATAAGTTAAATCTAAGATTCATGAATGAACACAAAAATTTGGCAAAAAACATGCTTCCTAATTGGGCATATTAAAATCTAATGCTAACAGACTATGGGATGAGCTTTCCAAATGTATGGACGCACTAGTACCACCAGTTAATGATGTTATAATTTTAAAATAGGAAATTCGCAATTTATATTTTTGCAAGAAAATATTTATATTTATAATTTTGGCTGATCAAAAATAGGTATCAAGCAAAGAAAAAAGCTTTTTCTTTAATTGAAAAACCAGAATGAAGGAAGCCTTTATGAAGAAAAGCTGCTGGTGCCAAGTGAAGAAGTGTTAATTGAAGCAGCAGTCCTTGAATCGAGCGCTATAGGCAAGAAATCGGTTTTGACCTTTGGAAACAACAAAATTTGATAAACTGACCAGCCTGAATACTCTTTCTTTAGCTTTAGAATATTTTAATTTCAAAACTATTGTGACTCATTTAAAAAATTACGATCCGTTTACAATCGTATGTCATAATGCCATTTAGTTCATACGATTAACGTATCACGTAATTTTTTTTCGTACGATTGTCGATACGAACACGGATGTAACGATTCCACCCCTGATTTATCATAAAATTTAATTGCTTTTTCAAATTTGTTATTCTAAATGAAACATTTTCCTTTTAATTTTCAATTGAAATTTTTTTTATATATTTATTTACCTGTTTTTTTTTTGGTCTATGGACATTCTCGAATTGGTTTTTTCTAAAACATATTTTTTAAAACCACAATTATTATCCCTTTTCACTCGTAATAAAAGGTATATAAAAGGGCAGTAAGTAATAACAATTTTCGGTAGATAAAGGTGAAAGCATTCATTCGCTTATCGCTGAAATATGCTGGACATTGTATGATAATGAAGTGGAATTGCCTAGAGCTAAAAAAAATGTAATTAATGCTATCCAAATTTGCTTTAAAACAAAATTCTTAATAAATGCGAAATTAACCCTAAGCTCTCTTTTGTTGCGTCTTATTTCTGACTTTATGGTTGAATTTTCCTTTTTGGTGTATTCAGGGACTTATAGTAAAATTTAACGGGTAACATTTTTGTGGAACATTTTAACCCTCTAAAACCCTGTTTTAATGGTGTTTTTTGCTATTTTTTAAAAGAAGGACAAAAAAGACCCATATCTTGAGGAGTTAGAGGGTTAACATTTCTACAAAAATGTTCTCCGTAACATTTTACATAAATTTGCTGAACACATTTTTTACCTAAAATGTAAGGGTCACATGGTTTCTTATGCCGTTTAACAATAAGAATGTGCCAGAGCTGGGAAAATTTAACCCCCTCTCAAATGAAATCCAGATGTAAACTTTCAAAACGCCGATACACGTATATCTTTTTTTTGCCTCCTCTATCAGAATTTATAGCCCGGACCTTGTAATTTTTTGGTGTGTTGTACAGTGTTATTTTACTATTTATGTTCTGTGCTGTTCGTTACAGATTTTAAGAGAAAATCACATTTCTTTGTATTTAACTTGAAATAATTATAAAAAAATTAGAAGACTATGCACATAGGGGTATTTTGCAAATCTAGCCGGACATTACTGTTTTTTAGTTTGTATTGGCTCTAGAAATTCACTGATTGTCCCTAATGAATAAAACTTTGCAGGAAAATCAGTTATGGCCAAAGGCTATTAAAGCCTACAGAGAAAACAAGAAAAATCGGACCTCGGAAAAATCCTACCTCTAAAAAATGTAGGATTTTTTAATTTTCCCCTCATTTTGTAATTTGTTTCTTTATAGTATGTCATTTATCTAAAAATAATTAATGTAAATGACGTGAATTTATTCACAGTATCCACAGTTCAAAATTATCTTATTCATAGTAATAACTTATTTATGATTGTAACGGTAAATTTAATTTAAGATTATATCAATTAATTTATTTAAAACAGCTTCCATTTTGCAGGATGATGATGAAGTGCCATGATCCTTCTTCGTCTGATTCTTCAAAGACTTGTTCCGAAACTGAATCCTCTTCAGTATAGGCGGAAGCATGAAAGAAACTGCTTCTTTTAAAAATTGTAACCTTTTTTGGAGTGGGTCAAACTTAGTGGTTTAAAACTTAGAAAAAACCTATTAATAATAGCTATCCTTGAAAACATTCTAGCAAAATTCTGCCATTAAAAACGAAAACGTTTTTTCGTGCCTTAGCCGCTTCTCTGATGACAGCCCAATAGGTAAAAATTGTACATGGTTTTTTGTTTAGGCAACAACAGTGTTAGATGTAATGATTTTAATACAATAAAATTTACCTTCAAATATTACAAACAAAAACATTTTATGAATATAAAAATGTTTTTTACTCGTATGTACCTATGCAAGATGGGAAAAAATAGAAAAAGGTGAAATTAAAAAAAAAGAAATGGTGCAAAAACGGGAAACTTTTTATTTCAATAGTATAAAAGTAGAGATCGTAAATTTTATAGTGATATATAACATTTTTAATTCGCTATGAATATCACTCTTAAAAACCTTTTCACTCTTATTTTTTTGACAAAAAATTTAACAAAAAAATCCTTTTTTTAATTTCGAACGAAAGTTTTAATCATAAAAATGAAAAACAAAATTTTTCTAAAAATTAAAGTACCTGCAAATAATTATTCCTTTAGTCAAAAGAAAATTTATTGCAAACCTCTCAAAATCGTATAAAATCAATAAAAACGTATGCGATTTATCTTACATTCCTAAATTTAACAGAGTCGTAAAAAGACAAATCTCAAACAAAAGCTTTGAAAATGCACTATACGATTCAGAATTTTATTATCTGTGCAGCCGCATACTTAAATATTTACATATCTCAAAATAAATTTTTGGCCTACGTTTCCAGGGACTTTACTTTTTGGACAACATTAACCATTAATGTTAATCAAGTTTAGTCAAGTAACTCCAATTAAAAAAGACAAATTTGGAGCGACAGACAATAAAAAAAGAATAACAAAATGAAGTATAATTTTACATAAAAATTTCATCGGCAATTACTGAGTCAAACTTTTTAAAACCAATTTAGCATTTCCTGAAAGATCTCATCAAAAGCTTTTAAATGATACCCGTATTGATATCTTAAAAAATAGTGCGAAAAAAAACCTTTCTATGAAAAGTTCAGAAGCCCATGACTCGGAAAATATGGGCAAGCGACAATTTTTTTACTCGGTGTTTTTTTTCTTGTTTTTTTATTTTTCTATCGCTGCATATATTTCTTTTTTTTTCAATTGGACTTACTTTACTAACCAAGATTTGTTCTAACATGGAAAAATTAAAGACAGGGGTGGTGTTTTGCCCGCATGGACCGATCTTGCTGAGCTTTATCAGCAAAATTTTCGGAACTATGTCTTATCGATTGGCATTTTTAAATTTTGTGTGGCTCATCTAGTGCTTCGAAATCAGAATACTTTATAAGGTCAGAAATGGATATTGTAGTAATGACAATAGGAATGACAAAGGTCAGGAGTATTTTTTAAGTATAAGAATTTATGCTATATGAGTTATAACCGATTTTAATACCCATTTTAAAAAGTAAGAGTGCTGAAATCGGCTATGCTGAATTTTATATACCCTTCACTATCTATGTAAATCTAGTTTGGTGAAGTAATTTCAATCAAAAAAGAAAATATTGGGTTGACGGAATTAAAAAATTAAAAAATGCGCCTTGGTACTGCGCCTTGGTACTGCATTATTCACGAGTCAATAAACGTTAAACATTTAATAACAAAATAATTAAGTTATCTAAAGTAGAGACATTACTTTTTTCCATTTTCGTGTTAAAATTAAGATTCATAGGTAACCGTCGAATGAACCCAACTTTTTACTTCTTATAAATAACAAACTTGCTGCACAGCTAAAGAATATGCCATCGATCGCCTCAATGTCTAAAGAATATATCGTAAAGGGTTATACTTGTTTCTTTGTTCAAAATTTAGCAGGGCATTGTCTTGTTGAAGATTAACTCTGTAATATCTGTACCCGCATTACTTTCATTTCTTGTGCTAAATATACGCGAAACGAAAGGCTGGTCGAAATTATATGAGGACAAATGAAAAGGTGTTTAAAAACTTATTAGATATGATAAAGTATAAAATAATGAAAAGGCATACGATTATCCACAAAAACAACCCTAACATTACGACTGGTTTCAACCAAATAACAAAAGAAAAAATGTAAACATTGACACAGCAAGGGAACATTGTATTCGGAAAAATGAAGTATCTTAAAATTTCGATATTCCAGGTAACATGAACATGTTTTAGTTTTTTGACAAGAAACTTTGCTACAAAAAAAAAGTGCTTATGTTTTCTTCAATATTTCCTCTTGTGTTTTTAGCCTTACGCAATACACAAGCTGTATCCTTATTGGGTAAAAAGGCGTGGCATGGCCGTTGTTGAAGCATAGATTCGTTTAACCCGGGATTCGTCATTTCGGTTAATCGTAATGGATATAATTCCTTCTACTTATCAAAACTATTGGTTGCTCTTTAGATAAATGCTCAATAAGAGGGAAATGTTCATTTGTTAAAGTAAATAATTGCATTATAAATAGTTTTTGTTACTTTAATTTTTTTGGAGCTCTTTAAGAAAACAAAGCTGGAAGAAATACTAGAAAATCACTTATCACTTACATATATATTTGAGACTTTTAACTCAAAATTGTCACCATATTTTTCCCTGGCTGCCCTAAAATATAAAAAATGTTTTTGTGTTTTAAAATTGTCCATAGAGTGGAGCTGCGTACAAGGCAAAATCTCGCCACCTCATTATTCGCACAAGTCTTCTTGCAAAAAAGTTTCTTTCAATCACCTTGGAAACCCTATTCAGTAACGGTTTATTATTAATTTTATTTTCCAAGATATGTGTACTTTTTGAAGACATATACAGGAAAAGACTTAAAATTTCAGACAAGACGCTTTACATACATATATTAATTTTTACATTAATGTATGTACATACATTGCCGAGAGCGGTACGAAGTTTTTTTCGCGATGATTTACTAGAGTTGTTTCCTTTTCAACTTCAAATGAATCTTCTGTCTCCGCTTTTTTATTTTTGATTACGTATGTTAAAGCTGCTTAAAAATATAAGTCTCTTCTCACCGTTCCATTCGTTTTTGATTCATACGAGTAGTGTACAAAACGCAAAAAGATGAAGTGATATAAATTCGCTAAAATAAATTTTTTGGTCAAACTTTTTATCAAGTGACCACAACTACTGTGTTTAAGCTTTCATTCTTTTACTTATTATTTCCCTCGCATTTACAATTTTGGGCGTATATTTTTAAATTAAAAATAAAAACTTCCTGGTTGGTTTTTCGACAATAACAACTGGCCATATTCATCAATGTTTATTGACTTTTCTTCCTCGTTATTTATTTTTTTTTTTTTCGAATTTCACAACTGTCACTAACAGTTTTTTTGTCGTTTTTTAATAAACACATAATTTTAATTAATTAAATTTTTCGATTAAATTAATATTTTTATTTTATTTATTTAACGAGAAATAACGTGAGCATGCCAGACATGTAGTTGAATTAAATGAAAAGCAAAAAAAATTAAAACATAAAAACACTTGAAAAATAGATACAAAAATATTTGGCGGTGCCTTAATTGGAAATTGTATATCACTAAATAAAACAACTTTTTTGTTTATATGTTCAACTAAAAAAGTGCCGACACTTTTAATGAAAAAGAAAAAAAAATGATTAGAATAAAAAATAAAAACCACAACTCCAGTAAAACAGTTAATTACACAGTCACTGTTGTACATGCCTTAAGTTTGACCAACAAAATTGGTAAAATTAACCTTTTGTGGAATATAAACTTTTATAACTTAATATATTCCATATTAAAAAAATAGTTAAATTAGCAGCAGAATAAAATGAGCATTTAATTCCGTACTGCTTCTAATAACATTATTTTTTACTTATGGGAAGTTTATAAAATTTGTAATGAGAGTTTTTAAACATCAATCACAGTAGTAATATTGCAAGAACTCTAAAAAAAGACACCAGGTAACTTTACTGTTTACAAGGAAAAGTGTATATATTTTTAATTGAATCTATTATTTATTTAATTATTAATTTTTTTTTTCTAAATACATAATTTATTAGTTATTTTATTTTATTTTATTTTTATTAAATAAGAAATATATAGATATATTTGGGTTAATTAAAATTTATATAATTGCAGTTTGAAAACAAATAAATTTATTAATAGTGCCAGAACTTTTTGTTGTGTATCTCACCTATTGAAACATTGTTTACTTAGAGAAATGCATCAAAATCGTGTCACTACGATGCATATTTTGGGCACACAGCAGCTGTTCTCGGTGCTCGATAACTGGTAGTGCTAACAGAGTTATTTTTTCTTTAGTTAGTAAAAGAGACATGTCACATGCATGAATAATTCTATAACTGCATGAGAAATTTTTGGTTTTATACTTTCTCATTGTAGTGATTGGAATTGGAATCGTCTATCAAGTAATTCAACACCATTAGACTATAGTGGACATCTTTACAAAAAGTAATAGATTTTAGTAATTAAATATATTTTGAAATCTCAAAGCTGGTAACTTTGATGAGTGAATTAAATTCAATAGGCTTAGGTTTATTTTTATTATGATTTCTAATAAAATTTTTTAGATAGAAATATTATTTACAAATACATATGGACGTTTTGCAAAGAATTCTTTTCTTCAAAATAGCAAAATGTAATGCAATATTTTCTGGACCGCTTCATCCGTCATTAATTTGGTTAGGCGAAGTTTACACAAAACCCAATGCATTTCTTTTGTGTAGATCGTCATGCACAGCTGTTTTTGCTCTCTGCCAACCATTAATATAGGCACGAATGCAATTTTTGTTTTTATTCTGTCATACCTTTTTCCTCACAACATTTGGAGATGTTGTTTCAGTATCATACTTATTGAAACTTACTAATATGATAATTCTTGAAAAAAAAAAAACGACTTCAAAACAGACTTTATCTGCCTGCCTATAACGGTTAAAGAATATGGCCAAATAAATTAAATTACACCTCCAAACTTTATACTTGTTTAACTGTTTAATAGTTTGGCAATATACATCAAATTACAGCAACTACAGGGTAACCCTTTAATTTCCAAATTATATACTTGCTGTTGTAGTAGATTTAGCAATTATGTTCTGTGCAAATTTCGACCGACTGTCTATAACGGTTCAACAGTTTTCCCATATACATCAGATTATATCAACTATGGTAAAACCCTTTAAATTATAATTAAAAATTTTTATATTTCTTATTATACCAAACCAAGCAGTGGATATTCTGTCTAAAATTCAGATGTTTGTATCTAACGGTTCAGAAAATACGGTCATTTGGAACAAATTAAATTAATTTAGGGAACACCCTTTAGTTTCTAAATTCAAATTATAAGCTTCTTGTTATGGCGGACTTAGCACAACAGGTTCCTTGAAAATTTTAGCTGACGTCATCGGATTCATAAAAAGATGTTACTAAACTGCTTGTCACTGGCGAAATTGGACTTCCCAGTTTTGGGTTAGCGTACTCATCACACCCTTGGTTTCAACCAAAGGTGTGATGAGTACGCGCTTTTCGCGCGATATAGTTTGTAACCAGGAATTCTTCCTCAATTTTATGTATTGTCCAGCTCTTTGGTAAACTTGTTACCAGTTGGATTTTCTCACTATTTTTTGTTAATGTCGGATTGTGAGCACATATGCGAAGTTGATTGTGCTGAACTGTGGAAAATTTTGTCTTTAATCGAATCAGTTATTTTCCTGCATTTTGCATATCTGTAACGTTTTTCATGTAACTTCTTCCTTTTTATCGGAGAGTGTTCCAGATACAGTAAAGATTGGTTTAATTTTGAAATAGCTACTTCTATCGTGCCTGACGCAATGTCATCGAAAGTATCTACATTTTCGTTTATGTCTGAACCTTCTTCCAAATTAGATTTATTAGATTTTTTCAGATGCGAAAATTTTATTCTACATGTCCCACAAATTTTATTTCAGATCGTAATGTTTTTATCCTTAGTATACTGTAGCATCCATTCTTGGACTTCTCTTAAACTTTTATTGCACCCAGTGTGACCAGAGTTTTTAAAAGGATTACAGCAAAATGTTGAAGTGAATGGCATATTTTTTATTTAAATACAGAATGAATTGTGCACGACTTTTTTGTATTCTTTCAATTTTATTATTTCGAAACATAAACCTTCGCCTGCTTTTTTCTTAATAACTCATGTTGTAATAAAGACTCCACATTGAAATTTGGCAGACTTGTACAAAACATAATAAGAATTAATATGTACTTTTTTGAGATTTTTAAAAATATTGATATTAATTTTTTGTCCTTTTTTATTTACATTATGCTTGATCGAAAATTGCAAAAATTTTTTTTTTGAATGGCGCATGTTTTTGTCTGTAAAATGAGCCCTTCATTATTAACGTATAATGAATACTTTTCGATATATTAAAAATTGTGTTAAGGCATCTGAGTGCATTTTTATTGATTTTTGCCAACCTGGAGTGGCCATAATTCTGAAAGTATGAGAGCTAGGACATTGAAAGTTGGCAAACGCTATTATTATGGTTAATTTCCCTTCGTACCAAATTTCATCCAATTCGAAATCGGTGCGGTCAACTCATTGGTTGATTTCATATGTTTCTACCCTAATACAGGTTCTTTGTATATTTCAATCGTCTGTCTACAACTGTTTAAAAGTATGGCCATATACATCAAATTAAATGAACTATTGGAGCACTCTTTTTTTATAATTATCTATATATATAAAAATGAATGTCTGTATGTCTGTTTATTTGTGCTTTATAGCAGGCCAAACCCTTGGACCGCTCTTCCTGAAATTTTCACAGCATGTTACTGTGACTCTGGAAGGAATAATAGGCTATATTAAGTTTTAATTGGACAAAGGGGCGTAGCACCGCCCATATAACCCAAAAATTTAAATCGCCATATTTTGGCCATTTTTTGACCTACGTCGACGATATTTGGTACATATGGTATTGGCATAATTAGGAATACGTACCAGGAGAAAAGTGGGTGGGATCCCGCCCCTTTTTAGAAAAATTAAAAATCGTAATATAGTCCTAACTACTGGACCAATCGTCATTAAATTTTCGCAATAGGATATTCCTGACTATATATATATATATATATATATATATATATCTTAAATATATATATATATATATATATTAACACTTTTTACTATAACGGCTATAGCAATCGACATTCAGTCCAATTTGCAAGCATTTGTCTTTAACGGTTCAAAAGATAGGCCCATATAAGTAAATCTACATCAATTATGGGACACCCTTTAATTTCTAAATTCAAATTATAAACTCGTTGATATAGCGGGCTTAGCAGTGCGCGGTACCTAACTTTAAGGCCACATAGTACCACCCATGGAGAGTTGACAGTACCAAGCCACACTGCGCATAGGTAGTAAGATGAAGAACAAGAATGATATTACTTTAAATATACATGTGGATAGGAGATATCGTGCCTACTTAAAAAAATGGTTCATAAGCTTAACACAAATATTGGTAATACTTAATTATGAGATTACTCAGAACTTTAAAGTTTGAATTTACCACAACCGCCAAAGCCACACGAGAGCCTAACAGTTGACATTTTATATTAGCAAAATAATATTCGAAATCGGATGTGTAGTTAAATAGATCTTCTTTATGATTTCTTGTCCGTTTTTACTGATCTCGTCTTTTATTAATTTTTTAATTTATGATGTTTCTTTGTAAGAGTATTAATGTGGTGAGTGCTTGTGTTTGGTATTTGAATTTCATTTGGTATAAGTTACAGTAGGAAGTATCACCTGTTAATCCCTTTCAATTTCTGTGTGTGCTCACTACGCATGCTTGTGTATTGTCAATTCCGTCTTTCATTTATTCAGTTGAATTTATTTGGTGTCTTTGTTTATTTGTCAAAATAATAAAACCATTAAATTTCAGCCTATAAAAAAGTAATTTTCCACACCTGCTTAATATGTACAAACATTCCTCTTCTTTAAAAAACACACAACAAAACAAACAACTACGTAAAGAGAAAATTTCTAATCAAGATTATGTTTTATTCATTAAAGTAAAGAATTTCGTAATTTTATTTAAGATATTATTAGTTTATGATAAAAATTATGCATGATTTTTTTAATTAACAGACATAATGTGAGGTCCTCTTACATAGAGAGAAAAAAAAAACTACAACCTCACGGAAGCACCGTTTGAGTTATTAGAAAAGGAAAATTGAAAAAGGAATTAATTAACATAAAAAATTATACATTTGACAGTAGAAGGGAAACATATTGTGTAATGGTTACTACAATTTATTTTGATACGATGACAGACCATAAAATGTGTTGACAGTCAGTAAATTAAAAATTTAGTTTTTATTTCTCTTAATAAAACAACGAACATATGAAATTAAGGTCATCATGAGTTCCAAGAATTGTCAGTGTTCCACAATGTAATGTGACCATAGAAAATTTTATTTGTTGTAACTTTCTGTAAGAAAGTACTTTATTAGCTATCTTTTTGTCGCCGCTAGTTATTTTAAGAAATGCTCTCAGTGCGTTAAAAACCTAAACATCTTTTTATATAGATTTCCCTTTGTGGTGTATTTTCTCTAAAATTCGATAACATCAGTTATTATAATACGAAACGAGCCAGGTCTTTCAAACACATTTGATCAGCGGTAAAATTGTGCTGAGATGTTGAAGGACCACAGATGTGGACATCCCATGGTTGCTGTTATGGTCCTCGACGTGCCATACAAGTCTTTATTCTACACTTTTTATTAAATTTGGAAACTTTTTGCATACATTCATCTGCTGATAACGTCATATGGCGTCTTATGAAAAACTCCCTGAATATCTGTAAATTTAAACAGGGCATTTTGATTTGAGTTGAAATACTTTTCATAACTAGCGCGTACTGATGACCAGCTTTTATAATCGATTTTTGAGATTGGTAAGAAAATTAATTTAATGAATTAATAAATGGTGAATCACTTTACCCAGAAGGTTTCTTTAAACACGCTGAGGCTTATAGGTCTCTAGGGCCTTGGCAAACAACTTAATTTATGAAACGGCGTTCATCGCTAAAGATCCTGTCTGTAAGGCGTTGACTTGCGTAGACGAATCGCTCAAGAGAGTTCTTAATTCATAATGTTGTTTACTTTTCCTTTTGGACTTATTACTTATTTTTTCGCTCGTGTGCATCGAAGTCAAGTTATCGTAAGCAAAATACAGTGCAGTACAAAGAAGTTTCCAGTGTGCCTAAATGAATAGAAAATCAACCCCTTTTCGTCTTCTTAGGAGTACGGAAGTCCCGTTCGAACTTTTAGCACAAAAGTTAAAAAATTAATATTTATCTGATTTCGGCTAATTAATGTTGTAAACAGGAAACAAGATAACAACTTTTTATTCCATAAATTAATAATTGGCTTCTGGTTGTAAAGCATTTTGCTGGTTGTTCAATCAGATCAAATCTAATGTATATTTTAAATCTCCTTTTAAGTTCGTTTGTTTGTTTTTTTGTGTTGTAATCACGGCTAAACGACTGAATCGATTCTAATAAAATTTAAAACAAGAATAGATATTTGTAGTCGTGGTAAAAAGGATATTTATATTTTTAAATAGCGGTCTATAGAGGGGGAGAGGAAAGGGGATGCAGGCATTTTAACATATCTAAATCAATTTTAACAAAGCCTTGGCTAATAGATTTTAATGTAATTCGAAATATTGGTCTTCATCCATATCTGTTTCAGAGCTGGGACCTAGATGGGAGAAAAAGGGGAAAAACGGGCATTTGCGTTCGTACCGATCGCAAGAAAATTTTAAACACAATTAGATATTTATGCAAAGGGTAAAGTATTTTACGCTTATTTTGAAAAACGAAAATAGACAACTGCCCAATTTTATGTATATTAACCGATCTATAACATCCACACTGATTTAACCCATTAGTGCATAAGATCCCTTTTAAGGGACGCTCTTATTTTTCCACTTTCCAGCGAAACGAGAAATTTAAAATTTAACTTTTATTTAGAATCTCATTCTCATAAGTGTCTCCGTCATAACAACAAGTGTTATTTTTCAAACAAATTCTGCTGAGTGTGTAATATTGTGCAAAAAATGTATAACGGGAATAATAAAATTCGCAGCACACGTGGAGGGTATGTAATAATGAAAAAAATTTAGCAATTAATTGTTATATTCATATTTTTTTAATGTGTGCTTATTAAAATGTGATTAAGTAATTGATTTGTTCAATTAAAAAAAAAAGTGTGTTTAAAAATATTAGTAATTGTCGTTGTTTGTTCATGTCCTTTTTAAGGGACATTATGCTCTGTGGTAATTTTTATGGTTATTATAAAACAGACTTACAGTTGCTGAAATATTGGAACAGTTGTAAGAATTATATGACAATATTCAAAATATTAATATATTTGCAATACCTCCTTTTGATGGAAATGATACAGACCACGATTCGGATGCGAGTGATCATGAACATGAAGGAAATTTAAATCACCTGGGTCCGAAATTGCTAAATGCAGAGTGCGAAGTACAATGTATTGATAGTGAGGATGATTGGAGAGAAGGTGATGAGGAGCCACTTGCAAAATATATAAAGCTGCAACGTGGATCAAAAATCCATTGGAACAAAGCAAATCCAACATATGAAATTGAAACCGACTGCGAAATTATATCTCCTAGCATCGAAGCTAAAACGGCAAAAACTCCAACTGACTTTTTTCAACTATTTTTTTCTGAGAATTTACTAAATCATTGCATTGAACAAACCAATTTATATGCGCTACAGAAAAATATAGACCTAAAGGTGACATTGGAGGAAATAAAAGTTTTTATTGGAGGACTTTTGATGTCAGGATATGCAAAGTATCCAAACAAACGTATATCTGTTGGATGCTTCGATTGTAAATGGTTGGCTACTTATGAAAAAGCTGCATCCAAATGCTCCCGATCGTTCAAATTTGTTACAATTTCGTCGATATATAGCTACTTACTATCTAGAAACGTACGGTGTGCCCTCTGCAAGAGGCTCCAGATCATCAATTTCTAATAATGACATACGGTATGACGGTAGAAATCACATAATAGACTATTCTAAAACTGATAAGAGATGTGCAAGCTGCGGTAAGAAGTCTAATTTCATATGCAGCAAATGTAACAAGGGCCTTCACCCAAAACAATGTTTAAAAAAAATTCACACAGAAAGTGATTACACTGCATAATGTCTCTTATAAGGGACGGCTTCTAAAATCTTAAATAAATATTTTTTTTAAATAAATCTTATGAAAATTATTTTAATGGTAGTTTTAATTATATCTATAAAAAGAAATTTGTTTAAAAGTTCCTGGGGAACTTCATGCACTAATGGGTTAATAGGTTCCTCACGTGTTCGGATTAGAATCCCATAACAAACAAGCCTTAAATATATTACCAGAGTGCCCGTTTTAGCACTTTCGGTGCTACATTCAGCACTTCTTTTGTTGATTTAGCAGCAAAACTACCAAATTAGCACTTATCACTTTCCAATTCTTCATTCAGCATTTTTTAGCACTTTTAATTAATATAATTTGCAAAATGTTCCAAAAAATAATTAATGCACTTTTCTGCAAAACTCTACTTCTCGCATGTAACAATTGGAGTAATGGCAACGTTAGTCTGGCAACATAGTTTAAAAATTTATTTTTAACCTTTTTAAGCACTTTCTGATATCTCTGAATTAAAAAGTTTTATATTCAAATCTTACTGCAGATAACTAGAAAAAATTAGCCAGAGTATATTATATACGCGTATGTACATATGTACATACGTGTATGTAAGGGTTTAAATTGCTTGCTTTAAAATAGCAACAGCACTAAAATCTTTGCTTTACTTACATGTTTTTCAGCAAATAAAACAACTGCAGCTTTGAAATAAGTTTTATGACAAATTTTTCATAAAAATTTGTCCTTAAAGACATTTCAAATTAATTTTAATATTTTCTGAATATGGCCGAATATTTTATCTAAATTTATGAATAAAAGTTAATATGTGATGTTTGGGATCATTAGAAAAAAGCAAATGTTGCAAGCGTTAAAGAATTCAAAGTTTAAAGAAAAATTAAGAATTCTCTCTTCTGAAAAAAAGTTTTTATTATAAATTGTACTTCACACTTTCATTTTCTATTTTAGGAAGAACAATACCAAGGCAGATTTATTTTACTAGGTATTGTCGTCCGCCCAGCTGGCTTGTAGTTGGAAATGTCAAAAGTTTTTGAATTTTCCTTTGTTTGTTTTCGAATTTCAAAAAACACTAACAACAAGCGTTTGCGAGACAAAGCAAGCATATGTAATGAGAGCAATTATCTTTTATTTCTCTTTGTGTTTTTGACGTTTCCAACGCACAAAACAACAATAAAAAGGCATGTTGTTTTTGTAAATGTTGTATTTGTTGTATTATCGCTACTACCTAATAAAATAAATCTGCCTTGAACAATACATTGTAACCCTTACTAATGTCGACTGGAATATAACGACTACAAATAATTTTGAAATGGAGTGGAAAATTTCAAGAGTTTCGCGGGCAATTTACGGCCTGTCTGGATTCTTTGATCTTAAAGAAGATATAAATACAGACAATGCAAATATATCGATGATTGTATACTACAGTGCTAATGGCATATCGTATTTGTTGTCACCCCTTACAAAGATTATGTATTGGAAAGTCTTCAGCAATGCTGTGAGAATGCATTCGTAATTGAAGGCAAATTTGAGCCACCTTTCAAAAAGCGTCGATTCGTATGTACAAATTGTTTTCTTTTGAGCAAGAACTTTCCCTCACATATGCGTCCCGGTTATTATAAATTTATTGTGGTTTTCGAGGGTGAACTTGCTTTTGCACTTACGTTACTAATTAAATTAGAATTGGAATAAAAGCTATACATTAGAAAAAATTCATATTCCTGTTTATAATTTTTTCAAATAAAAGAATATAATTTCAGCAAAATATTTACTAGCGATTTAGAACAATATAAAATAATATAATTTTTAAATTTAACAAATATTATTTAAAATCATCATTTAGTAAATAACAAGCAGTAAAAAAGAACATATGGTATCATTTAAACCAGCTCTTAAATAAAAAAAATTCGATTTCGGAAGGCTATGTCGACAGTAAAAATTATAAAATTAGAAATATTTATTTTTGTATATAATGTGGTTTAAAAACTAGCTTCAAAGCAGTAGAAACGCTTACTATTTCTGGCCACAACTTGTTGAGTAACTCTAAGAGAATAGGTACAAAACTTTTTTTATCAAAGAGGGAAAAATTACAAATAACTGACTCATTTAAATTTTTAAATGTATTTTCGTATAAATTTTGACCTAGAAAAGATTTTTCAACAACCAATAATCCAATTGAAAATAAATTGATGCATATCTTTTTACCATTGATATTTTATTGGCATTGTTTGAAATAAAGTCAATTAAAAAACTTAACTGTCATTTAATGCTAATAATATTATTTTAATTCTAATTTGTTTACTAATGGTGACGAAATTTTAATGAAATTGTTTGATTCCAATTGAATCACAAATGTTTGATGATTGAAACATAAAAAAATTATGCATAAAATAAATAAATCTTAACACTCTAGCAGATAGATCTATATTTGAATTTTTAATATATTTCTATTCATTTGTAATATTAATAATGTATTATTGTTAAGGAGATAGGCGTAAAACTTAATATCTGAGATCTAAAGTCACCGGTAATACCCCAGCTTGGTAATTTAATTACTTCCACTTAAACAGAAATATATTTCCATGATGTCTCATTTTTCCTGAGAAAGTTATTGGTCACTATATTTTTGTGATCAAAATGCCATTTTAGAATTAGGCTCTACTATAGTTTAAGATATTATTAAGTGTACAAAGGTAAGGATAACATTCATTAATGATAATTATAAAAGAAATCTTCTAATTAAAAAGCATTACTATTAGTAAAAATAATGATAATGCTAGAAAAATCATTAGCATTATTTATCATTCAATGATATCATGCTATTATTTAATGCTAATGATATGGTCAATTAATTAGTCAATTCAATTAAGAAATCCCATGTACGATGCATATGTTTTTTGCAACTTTGAACGGTTTTAAACGGTTTTAAGTTTTAAAGTTTATATTGAGTTGTTGCTTAACTTTTTATCTATTCCGATGTTTATAAACTTTATTAAATTAATTCTTTTTCTTTAAGCAGTGCTCTTCGATGTTAGCACGTCCATTAGCATTGGGGACACTCTTCGAAAAAGTAATGATAATGCTAGAAAAATCATTAGCATTATTTATCATTCAATGCTATCGTGCTATCATTCAATGCTTATGATATCGTTAAATAATTAGTCAATTCAATTAAGAACTCCCGGATGACATACTGGTCCTCCTTTCTGAAAAGCGTTCACTATTTCATCTAAAGCAAGATAGTGGCGTTAAATATTTCTAAGACGTTTAATAAGTGTCGCATGGTACACTCGTATCAAAACATATTGAGTTGAATATCGAGCTTTCTTAGGGATCACATTATTTGAGTGGTTATAGATGGAATCTCGTTAAATCAGTTAAATCAGTTCTCGTTAAACCAGTTCATTTCAGGGGTACCGCAAGTTTCCGCCCTTTCTTTAACCTTATTCCTTATATTTCTTCAAACTTTCAACCCTATCAATTCTTTCGCAGATGACAGAATCTTATGCGGTCATGCAGGTTTTGCAAACCTCTAAATAGTGTCTTGCGGATTCAATTTAACGCTCGAAAAGCCAGTGCTGTTTGCTTACGCACAAGCCGCTACCTTATCTATAGTTATGGGTGATAAAAATATTTAGTAATCAGAGGCTCTTGATATTCTTGACATGACGATTCAATGCGATATTTGGTGGAACAAGCATACTTTTCAAGTCGCAACTTACAAACAAACCACAGAACTGACAGAAAAGAATTAAAATATATGCGAAAAAACATTTTTAGAGCAAACGTTATTGTTTTAAGTCATACTAAACAATTATTTTTTCACTGCAACCATCTATTGCTACAGAGCAAACATTATAACTATGTATCTTTACTGCGTCCAGGAAAAAATATTACTTGTTTAATTTTGTTTGCTCATTTTTCAACCTAATTTTTTGTAACTATTGCGTAAACCCATGTAGAACTGTAGGTTATAATTGTTTTTTGTAATATAATACATATTTATTGTACCAATTGTTTTCTTATGATTTTATTGTGCTGCCTAAAAAAACTGAGTGGGCAGAGGTACGAGTAAAAATGTATTTGATATTTTATTTCTTAAATTCAACTTCAAATAAAATCTTCAGTAAGGCTTAAATTCGCCATAAAATAAAAATAATTTTAGTAAAATAAAATTTATAAAATAAGATTTTTCACATTTAAGTGGATAAAGAGACTTTTAAACCAATTACACATATATTTGACATTATGGAACTTAAAAATTAATTGAATTTTTTCACTAGTAAGGTTCAATAGAATTCAAAATATGTACATATATTTATATTCCAATTATTTAATAATGGTCACGTTCACTACATTTAGGCCTAAAATAATGTTTAAAATAATGTTGACTTCAAAAGACGTGACAGAGAAATTGACAACGAAAGTTTTTCAAATAATCATATTCAAAACCATGTCAAAAAACAAAATAAAAAAAATAAACAACAATAACATACTGTGAACAGTGAACTTTATCTAAAACTAGGTTTATTCTAAGTCTACCTGCTTGTCCGTCTGCCACTAACTCGTTTAGTAAATTTGTCACTTAGTGGCCTTAAATGTCTTAGATTTTATTATTCCGCTCAGAGTTTACTGAAATTGTTAATAGTACACAATGATTGCTAAATAATGTGTCAAAAATGATGTTTTCGTTTTGAATATTTTTGTCGTTATGTTTGTATTTTATTTTATTTAAAAAGAAGCGGCTGGAAATGATAAGGTAACTTACTGTACACACAGGTGGAAAAAAAGTGTATCTAAGTTTGTCATTCCGTATGTAATTTCTACAACATCCATTTGTGTCCCCACAAAGTATATACATATTTCGAATATTTGCTCTAGCTCATCTAGTGCATTGGCAAAGTTAATTTAAACATCAACACGACAGATGGACAACGCTCAATCCGCTTCGCTATGCATATGGACTTTGAATATATATGTATACTTTATGGGGTCGGAAATGAATATTGTAGAAATTACAAACGGAATGAAAAACTTAGTTACACCCCTCTTCCACTTTTTGTGGTTAAGGGTATAACAATACCATGTTTTATTTAAAACCATGAAATACAAGTATAATATATTGCTCTTAGATTATGGTTAGCTCTGGGATTATGCAACATAATCGCAGTTTTCAAAGACATTAGACTGAAAGCGCACACATAACAATTATTCAGTTAATATTGAGCCTTTAAATTCCTGAGGTGAGAAACTGACATTGGCTCCAATAATTTTTTATCTATGGATTTTGAGCAAAACTTTTTTTCTGAAGATTTAACAAATTTAGAGTAGTACGAAATATAATGTTAAGTAGTAAAAAATTGTAAACTGTATTCAAGGAAAAATATAATTGAAGTGTGGTCACAACTAAATAATTTGTGCAAATATTCTTCCACAACCAAACTTTTATCACTATGTTAAATCAATAATATATAAAATTATTAATAATATAATATATTATTAATAAACATAATGTGTTTAGTTTATTAGAATGTCTAATTTTCTGTATTAGCTTGTGGTCTATTCTAGTACAAGTTTAGGTAGCATCGGACTGTTACCAATAACGGCCTCTTATCAGAGACAGCCGCAGTGTCGCGCTTTCATAATTTTTCATCTTTTGAGAGATAAGCAAGGTTATCGTCAAAATTCAATCTACGGGCGCAGGCACTTACAAGATAAATAAAATTATTTTGGTTATAAAAACCTAAAGTAAAATCTGGATATATTGCAAAATATCAATTAGAAATTAAAACGAATTAAAACTGTATTATGTTTAAAATTACTTTGCATTTGGAGAGAAAAAATTACAAAACCTTATTACTTTAACGTGCACATTATTAATGTTTGTACTATTCGCTTTAATCGCTTGTTTTTCTATGTACGAATGCGATTGATTTTAAGTAAAAGAAAGAAAAAAAGTTCTCCTATTTGAATGTTCAAACATTTACTTGAGTATTTTGGTTTTTAGGTCTTTTTAAAATGTGAACAAGAATTCGTTTTCGCTGTATTTATGTTGCGGCCACAACAAAACCCTTTTTAATAAATCGTTGCATTGTTGTTTTTATTGTAATTCTAAGACATGCTCTTAGGAATTTTAAATACTTTTGGAATACCAAAAAACAATAACGAAATAACATTTAATATTGGATTTGTATTATAACATACAAACATTCATATGAATATTTTAATGAAATAAAATGTGTCTTATGTCCGTCTGTCTTTTCTGTGGGCCCCCCAAATAGTTTGAGTATTTAGTAACTAAAGAATAATTTTGTTTATAAAAAGTAGCTGTAGTGGCGATATATAGTGAGAGATTTTTGGTGACGATATGGCTGACAATATTACTTTGTTTGTCGTTATATTGTAATGTGTTGTATTTTGTATTGCGTGTCGTGCCAAAAAACATGAACTGCAAAACAAAATTACAATAACATTAATCCATTCATATTTTAATGTGTTTGTAAAGTATTTTTTATTCAATGTGAAACGATTTCACCAGAATTTGTAATTAATTTATTTTGGTTGCATTTGATTACAAGAGAAGAACAAAAAAATTTATAATCAGAGAGTTTAAATTGAAAATAGCTGAGGAAGAGGTTTGTTAAAGTATTAATTTGCTGACGGACTTTGCAGTAGATAAAAAAATTATTGTCAGCAAAAGTTCATTTAAAAAAATAACACTTACATAAAGGAAGTTGTTACATCTTTAACCGCCTTCAAAAAAAGAAGGAAGTTATACAATTCGGCTGAATGTTGCTTTCTTATATTTGTGCCTCCAGAACTCAGTCATTTCTGATCAGATTTTTGGTAATATGATAGATTATGCTTACTGATTGGTCCCGTTTTAAAAACAGTTCATAATCTTAAAAATTAAAGGGTGTCCCCATACAACATACATATTTTTTACGTGTATTAAGAACTGTAAAGGGCGATTCAGTAAAATTTAAAGTGACTGCATATTACTATGCCTCCCAAACACAAAAAAATAATACAAAAATAAATCTAAAAATTAAAGGGTGCCCCCATAATTGATGTAAATTAACTTATATGGGCCTATCTTTTGAACCGTTATAGACAAACGGTTACAAATTGGACAGAATGCCGTTTGCGATGGCCGTTATAGTAACAAGTATTAATATTACAAATTATAAATTAAAGGGTGCTCCAATAGTCCAATAATTTGATGTATATGGCCATACTTTTGAACAGTTGTAGACAGACGCTTGAAATTTACAACGTACCTGTACTGTTAAGTCCGCTATAACAACAAGTATAAAATTTGGATTTGGAAGTTAAAGGTTGTTCCAATAGTTAATATAATTTTGTGTATGTGACCAAACTTTTGAACCGTTATAGACAGAACGCTGAAACTTAAAAGGGACCTGTATTGCTAAATCCGCTATATCAGCGAGTTTATAATTTGAGTTTAGAAATTAAAGGGTGTTCCATAATTGATGAAGGTTTACTTATATGAGCTTTTGAACCGTTATAGACAAACACATGCAAATTGGACAGAATGTCGATTGCTATAGCCGTTATAGTAACAAGTATTAATATTAAGAATTATAAATTAAAGGGTGCGCCAAAAGTTCATTTAATTTGATGTATATTGCCATACTTTTTAACAGTTATATATACAGAACATGATTGCTAAATCTACTGCAACAGCAAGTATATAATTTGAATAATGAAATTAAAGAGTGACCCTATAGTGCAACGCATTGTGCCAGAACTATAAAATTAGTTTATAGGAAGGGGTATAGATGATGTAGTGTGTGTGGACGTGTGTTTTGTGCAAAGACACCGAAAGTGACATGAAAGATTTCAACAGGGAGTTTATTCAATATACGAACTGTTCGGCTAAAAAACGAATTTTCTCTGTAATGTGTGTGGCGATTCAGTGGACAATCGACCACAAAGGGATCCGCTCTTAATGCAGTGCGTGTCGATGCTCCAGTAAAATCAATAGAGCTGGATACCGTACAGTCACTGATGAGCTTATTCGGTCTCTCCGGCACGCGGTCGAGTAACCCCAAAATAGTCTTTGAAGCACCGGCACATACAGAAGAGGAGTGTTCCATTTTTGGTCTAATAAAGGTAAAAAAGATAGCGAGGAGAGGAGATGGAGTGAATATCTTACACCGTTGCAGAAAACCTAGGGATTTGAATGTTTTTTTTGCGACCTGCAAATATACTTGTTCCATAGATAGGGTTGAAAGTCCAAAGTAGAAGGTCGTTAAGAAAAATAAGAAATAGGGTACGCGAAAGGACGAAACCTTGTGGTACCTCTGAATTAACCATAAATTTGCATCAATTGAACAGGAATATAATAAACGCTCGTATTAATTTTTCTCAAAAATATACTTTAGAATTATTATAACCATTAGAGAAATTCTTATTATTTTCAGAAGACTTAAACAGGTTACAATTCATGTGTTAATATTTGATACTTCAGAACTTTGACGTGTTTTTTAACCGATTTTCAAAATTTTGTTTTTTTGGAAGGTTAAAGGGTGTATCCACGCAACACATGAGTTTTAAGTATCTATTGAAGCGTAAAAGTAGACACTCTACATTTTTATAAAATCTGGTATCGCGATGACCTCTTACACAAAAAGCAACAAAGAAAAAAAATAAAATGTATTCACATTTTATATAAAAACTGATGGTGTACTAGTTTGACTATTTCATCAACAATTAAAAATTATAAATAAATTTTAATTGCGTGTACGAAATATTTCCATTATATGGATTATTATATAAAATTTAAAAATTAAAAGGTGGCCTACAAAAGATGTGATATTGACGTAAACCCTTTTGCACTTGTCTTTCAACTCGTGGTCTGTAGACAATTGAAATTTACACAGTTTGTTATGCTTTTGTGGCAATTACTGCAAAAGGCACTAAAACTTAAAATTTAATGGATGTAATTTTGACAGGCAGAATCCTCAAATTAACACAAATAGCATATTTTTAAAACTTACGCAAAGTTTGCATTGGTATGGCGACCTGCTGCCCATATGGCGGCTGCCAAAGGGTAAAAACGTTGCCCCGTTGATTTCGCTACAATGTGTGCTCGGCGTTAATGATAGGATTCATGGTCTGCAGCTGTAAGACCTTGAAGTTTTTACCAAAAAATTTTTTTTATGACCAAATCAACAAGTAAAACTGAAATTAAATTATAATTATATTCTCTTATTTGTTTAAGTGCTAAAGTCAATCATTCGAAATTTTTCGAGAGTATGTAGTACTTCAAAAGCTAAAGGGTGTCTTCAATGACATGATTTTCACAAATATGGACTTATCTCCTAAACCATAACACTAAGACACGTAAAATTTACACAAATTATATCGCACTATGACCGCTATCAGAACAATATTAATAAACTAAAAATTATAGGTTGTTCCGTAGAGACATAACTAGCACAAATACGATAGACAGTACATAGTACTACATTTGCGATAAAGACAACTATAGGAAATAAAATTACGATTATTTTTATTGGGGTAGCGAAGCGCCCCAGGAACAACAGATAGTAATTGCATAAAGTTAAAACTTAGTCTATACATAGAACAGATTTGTTCTTATTTACTTTTGTTTTTTTTTTGTGCAACATTTATTTGTGTGAAATTTGCAGTTGTTCTAAACACTTCAATCACCAAACAAGGCCAACATTATGCAACGCAAGTACCATTAAGGTATACTTCTCCTGTAGCGCAGGTAAATGGAGAAGGAGATGTCTCTAGTTAAAGTGTAGGTCATATTTGTGTCTTTCTTGACCCAGAATTACAATTAGTAATACAGAGATAAGACACAGGTGACAGCTGCTTTAAGGTAAGTTGGAACGGTGATGAAGATGTAGTGTATTATGAAAATTAGTTTAGCCAGCGGCATCGGTCTGCAATTGCAAGCTTAAACTAGTAGAGGTAAAAAACTTTTTTTACCCAGTGGAATTGATTGTATGCGAATGCTGAAGTTTTTATTAATGATTTGCCAGTTCCTCTCGTGGGTTATTTTGGTACCAGTATACTATAAAATCGAGTGTCCTCCGAGAAGGTATACTACTTTGTTTTGCCGCAATTTTGGTAAACACTAGTCTTGACAGTTCATATCTGGAAGTCGTGAAGTAAGCATGTGGCATATTTGATGAACCAACGTGTTTCAAACGTTTAAACGTTTTTTTTTAATCAATCTTTGATTACTGTGACGATACAAATGTTACGTGAATTTTTAGGGAGAAACAATGTGCCAACAAAACCCATTATTTGTCGTGTAGTGAATGATTTCGAAGAAAGAGGGTCTGTAGGTTATAGGCCCAAGCATGGATCACAACGTACTGCAAGATCAGCTGAAAAAACATCACTGCTGGTCAAAAAACTGTTCAGGTGCGTGGTCTTCAAAGAACAACTTTTGCTACAATTTAGCACAACGATTTGCATTTGTTTCGATTTAAGATTTAGGTGACGCCGTACGTATGCTCATAATATGTTAAAGCTCGCCCATAACAACTCTGCTTTTCATAACAAAAATCATAATGAGAGACGAGGCACCTTTTCATTGGAATGGATGTGTGAATAAATAGAATAGTGGTTCTAGGCAATGGAAAACTCTCATATTATTCATCAGTCATCTTTGCGTTTATTATAAATGACAGACTGGTTTGAAAATGAAAGTGGCGTAACGATTAAAAACATTTTAACGCCACAACTGCAAGCTTTGTGCTTGATTAACATGAGGTATTAACAAGATGGTGCCACATCGCATACAGCTCATAGAGCGCATACTGAACGAGGGCTGCTATAAGTGCAATCTGACATTTCCATTGGAAAGTTTGTCATTTTTAAGCATAATCGTACTCAAAACGTTTTGACGTACGACCATTATTTGTGTTGTTTACAGTGACGTGAAAAAATTAATATAGAAAAAAATGGAATTAACTCGTGAACATTTTCGTGCCATCATTTTTCACAACTTTCGACGTGGGTTATCACGACAAGAGTGCATTGATGAACTTAAATCTTTGTATGGCGATAAAGCACCATTCTATAGCACTGTGAAAAATTGGTATAACGAATTTAGTCGTGGCCGAAGCTCGCTCAAAGACGAATTCCGTGAAGGTCGTCCAAAAACGGCTGTTGTGCCAGAGAACATTGATGCCGTGCGTGAACTCATAATGCAAGATCGACATGCGACATACCGAGAGATAGAGACATCCTTGGACACTTCTTCCACCAGCATACATTCGATACTGCATGAACACCTGGCCGTAAAAAAGGTTTGTTCTCGTTGGATCCCGCACAATTTGAAAGTCGCTCAAAAAAAGGCTCGTGTCGATTGGTGCAAAGAAATGTTGCAAAAATACGATTGCGGTGCTTCAAAAGACGTTTATAAGATCGTCACAGGTGGCGAATCATGAATCTATGCGTATGAGCCCGAAACGAAACAACAATCGACCGTGTGGGTCTTCAAAAACGAGCAAAATCCAACGCACGTTGTTGGTGGAAGAAGCACTTCGAAGCAAATGGTCGCCTGTTTCTTCGACAAAACTGGTCATGTGGCGACTCTTTCGCTTGAGCAACGTAGGACGGTCACTTCTGAGTGGTACACTACAATTTGTTTGCCTGAAGTCATCGGAGAAATTCGAAAAACCAACAAGAGAAGACGAATCATTGTTCACCATAACAATGCGAGCTCTCACACATCGGCTCAAACCAGAGCGTTTTTGACTGGCCAAAACGTCGAATTAATGGGTCATCCGCCGTACAGCCCTGACTTGGCACCTAATGACTTGTTCTTGTTTCCGCACATCAAGAAAAAAATGCGTGGTTAACGATTTTCGTCGCCAGAAGAAGCTGTTGAAGTGTTCAAAAACCATGTTTTAGAGGTGCCTCAATCGGAGTGGAAAAAGTGCTTCGACAACTGGTTTAAGCGCATGCAAAAGTGTATAAATCATGGTGGAGAATACTTTGAAAAACAATAAAACCATTTTTGATTATAAATATTCGCATTTTCACTATTAGGCCAGAAATATATAGAGCAGCCCTTGTACTCAAATTTGTGAACTCGAAAGTATCAAAGACCGCCAAATGCCCTATTTCACCACGAGAACTACCTTAAATATTCTTGAGTTTTATACTGACGTTACATGATCTTTTAGTGTGTTATCTTATTACAACTTCTTAGATTCAACATTAACCGATCCATTAAATTAGGAATAATGGATGCCATATAGATAAATTAATTTAAAACAATCTTCGATAGCTCTTTTAGTCGTATATAATTCCATAATATTTTGGATCTACAAAAGTCGAATACAATTTTAAACGTTCCTTATTTCAAAAGTTACTCTGGTGTGTCTACAACATTTTTGTTTTCCCATGTGAAAATAAATACAAGAATTTAAAATCAAATTGTAAATATTTACTAATTTTTATATGATACGTACTTTCAAAACCAAACAAGAAAAATAAATTGTGTGGTATTGCATACAATTCATAAATGCATTTACATATTTGTTTAACATGGTGTCATTCCTTTGACTGGGTACATAAGTGTATCGCTTTGTATTTTGTTAACATTGACGTATAAACATATTTTATTAGTAATTTATTATTTTAAGTAGCTGTTTTGTATACGTAATTATTGTTACTACTGTACGGTTATAAATACAAAAACCACAATTAGGGCTTTCAAATATATGAGTATTCGAATATGTATATGAGGATAGGAATAACAATTATTTAAAAACGTCACGTTATAAAGCTGAAAAAAAGTTATTTAAAATATATGCCAATTTCAGCTTTATTTTAAAGAATTATTTAAAAGTAAGTTTAACACTTTGTAAGATACAAAACATATTTTGGGTCAAATTTAATTGAGATCGGCTCAAAATTGCTTGCATTAACCACATCCCCACACCAACACACATTCACTATAGGTATTTAATTTTTATAACATTTGAATTAATTTTATATGATCTAATTCACTATAACGAATTTTAAATGCCTCCAAATTTGGTAATTTATTACATTAAAGGATTTTACAAAAAAGTGTATATTTTGCAAGTGATAAAACGCAACCATTATTCACATATTTAATAAGAACATACATTTATATACATTGAAACAAATTTAACTCTGCTTATCGGACTTTATATATATATATATATATATATATATATATATATATATATATATATATATATATATATATATATATATATATATATTAGAGTTCGTTTGGCGACCAGGTCACCTGATTTGTTTTTCGGTTATCATCATTTTTTTAAGGGTTTTACCTAAATAAAAATAATGGCGGTCTTTTTTTGGGAAAATTTTCACTTCTTGGGGTGGTTCAACCCACCTTCAAACGCGAATTTTAAGCTCATTTTTCCGCAGAGCAAAAACGGTTAAATATAAGTCAAATCTAATTTCACCAGCTGAATCTGCAGCAAAAATTGTTACAATGAACGTTTTTTGAATATTTAAAATATCTCACAAATAGGATTTTGTTAAAATTGGTTAAAATAAATATAATTGTGCATTTGCGCTTCCCCATACTCCTCTCTAGTAATATCTTTTTTTAAATATTTAATTAAAATCGCTAGATCTGTAAGTCCCGTTTTATTTTGATACAGAATTGGACCTTATAGATGAGGTACTCTTACACGATTAGGCGAAAGTTTTTAAATCCATTTAGATGCAGTGAAATGCCTGCCAAATCCAGTTAAATATCGTGTTACGAATTTCAATTAAATCGGTTTAGCTGTTTAAGTACCATTATACCGGTACAATTAGGTGATTTTACCATTGTATCTCTAGTTTCTCTACGAAATTACATATTTAAACGAAAAAGAGTATTCTATATTTTAACCAATGTTCTAAGGGACCTCCTCACAAAATTTTATTCTAATCCATTTAAAAGTTTTTACGTTATGCAAACTTATACGGATAGACGGAAAGATAGACAAAAATTTTAAAAATAAGTGTTTTGTTTTTCATATGTATTACTATCTACACCAACATCAAAATTTTCAGAAAATCTTTGATGCGCAGAAATGTCCCCGTTAGAGTTTTATTATATGTTTAGATATTAAACTAGTTTATTGTACCCGGCGTTGCATATGTCTAATTTAAGAGTCTTTATATGCACTGTGAAATATATTACAGCCTTATTTGCTATTCGGATTTGCTCCGAACACATAAACAATCCAGCAAACGGCTTGGATCTTATAGATTGGGAGATTTCTATACTTAAAATATTTTTAAAATCTAATTTCACTAAGATCGGTTTATATTCATAAAATTCCGAGTTTGTCCCCTCCTATACACCCCCGTCCTATTCCGGTTTTCATGAATATCTAACTATGTTTAAAATTTAATTGTAATTGATACAAAGAAGTAAATGCCCTTTGCTCTCAACTACTTTCTACCTCTGGAAACAGATATAGATATATATCTATGTTTCGAATTTTCATCAAATCGATTAGCCGAGACTTTGTTAAAATTGGCTTAGAATAAAATGCCCGCCTCCCCTTTTTACCATTAGGACAAATATCTACCCGTGTTTCAAATTTTATTAAAATCGGTTCAGTCGCTTAGCATTGATAGATGCACGGAATAAACAAGCAAACATTAAAATAGATTTATAATGTAACTATGTACATACATATTAGATTATTAAAAATAATCTAAAATTTTTATTTAAACGTAATTGTATTATATTTGCAATAGGTAAATTTTGTTTTTATACCCTGCACCACAAAAAGTGCTATAATAGGCTATGCCGAATCTTATATACCTTTTACCATTAATGTAAATATTGGGGTGACAGACAATTAAAAAAATTGGTGCTGCTTTTTTAAAAAAATTTTAGTATTTGCTCAAAGATCTCTTTAAAAGCTTTAAAATGATACTCACATTGACATATCAAAACATTAAAAATTTCAAAGCCCCGTAACTCGAACAATATGGTGAGCAGCGCCAAGTTTTTCACTTGATGTTTTCTTCTTATTTTTTAATTCTTAATCGTCCTTCGAGGAACAATAAATTAACTCCAATCAAAAAGATAAATGTATGGGGTGATAGAGAATTAAAAAAAATAAGAAAAATAAAATGTAAAGTGAAAAAATTGGCGTTCGCCCATATTTTACGAGTTATGGGGCTCTGAAATTTTCAAATTTTTTAAAATATCAATATGGGTATCATTTTAAAGCTTTTAAAGAGATCTTTAAGGAACTACTACCATTTTTTAAAAATGCTTAACCCATATATGTAGAACTTATTTTTTTTATTTCTCTGTCACCTCAATATTTGCTTTTTTCATTGGAACTACTTCACTAAAGTAGATTTACATAGATGGTGAGGGGTATATAAGATTCCACATTATAATAACACAACTATCATTTTGCACTCGAACAAAGAAAGTTTTTATTAAAGCATAGAATAGGAAAATTTTGCGTTTATTGTAAATGGTTTTACTATCACTTTTCATAAAATTGAGAGCATTGTAAGGATACAAAAGGGAATATATTGTTTATAACTAATGTCTTGTGTTCCTATTTTTAACCAATTTATACATTTCTAGGAATATTCATTAATTCATCTGCAGAAATACATGTCGATGTATGCGTATTACTTGGCTTGTTGTTTAGTTGAATGGTTAGTGGTCCAACTATAAACAAGGTGTGAATTAATTTGCTTCGCTTCTTTTACCTTTTGAATTAATACTAAAGCTACTATTTTCAGTAAAAAGCGAATCAAAAATTGCTAAAAATAAAGGTACACAACTAAATAAATTTAAAGTTTTTTTTCGGAAGAGGTTAATTCTTTGAAATAACAGAAAAACAAGTAAAACAGTTGGCAGTGTTCTTTCTAATCCATTCGCTGATGTAGTGCTTCTTATTGTTAAGAGCTGCCCATTCTTTTTTTTTTTTTTTTGTTATTTATATTTTTCGTCAATAACTAGCAAATGTTTGTAGACTATTTGCAAAATCTTCGGACGTGTTTTTAAGATTTAGTCATTTGTCTCACTGTTACACATTGAAAAATGATGACCTTGTTGAGTAAATATATTCGTTAAATAAACTCTATGAATTTAAATTTGCAAGTTTTACCGCAATCTTAATGTCAGTTATGTAAAACTAACAATTTATTCAAATGATGGTCAAACCTCCAGGATTTCAGAAAAAGTTATGCTCTACTGATATTAGATTTTTCCTAATACTTAGTTTTATATTAGATACAAAGGTTAAAATTAATACATATTATTCTTTGGATTTCCATACAACTGCTATTTAATTTGTGAGACTTATGCCGAAGATTTCTGATTTTAGTAAAAACCATATGAAAAAGACCTGCCACTTTAACAATGGCATTGTCGTAGTAGGCAATTAGTTGGATTCAGTTGGAGTCAGTTTATTTTGTTACTTTGTGACAGGTGTGATATGAAACCTTAGCGAATTTATTCTTTACTGGATATTAGAATTTCGAAAAGTATGATGTTTGAAAGTCAAAATCATTGAGCGGACTCAAATGTATATAAATTGATATAAATCAATGCTTAGAATTTGCAATAACTCGTATTTTATATTATTATTTATAAACCATTTGCAAGATATGTCTACTTTTAACCGATAACAATTTGTTACTTTTTGTACCACTCCCTTTTTTACATGTCACGGGATAAATACGCTAAAAATAATTGTCCTAAATTTCTCGTATGGTCGTACTGGAAAAGCTCTAAATATCAAGTGTAACTTCCAGTAATCCTTTACATCAGTAAATCAATAATTTTAGCAAAATTGGTCTCATATAGATTATATGGATGCGTGAGCCAAATATTTTGATAACCTCATCTCTATAGAAATTTCAAAAGTGTAGACAAGTCCGATATCTTTATCGCAGAGATAGTTTTTCTTTATTTCATTTTATGATAAATTACTGTGGTATTAAGGGTAATATTTAAATTTTTTCCACATTGTTTGTTTTTGGTTTGGCAATCACGAATTCGCAGCTTTCATAAATGATAGCAATAGTGACACTTTCTTCACGTGAGTATTTCTTCACCTTTCTACAATATCACTTAGAATATATCGAATTTTTCTTAACTTTATTTAAAATCTGAAAAAAGAACATTAAATGCATCACTTTTATTCTTTTTCTATAAAAATATTTAAAAATATTTTTTACAAAATTAACTTGGAATAACTTTCTTAAGAATAATAATATATATTTTCGATTTTAAATTCCAATGTTAAAAATAAGGTCACCCTGCTCCCACCATTAACGTTTGTTTATTCCCTTTTGATATTTGCAAATATTCAAACATACAGACATTTTAACTTGGTCAGTTTTATCATACAATCTCATTGTTAAATTCAACTATTCAACTTAAACTTATTTGTGTTTTTCTGTCGTGTCCTCTAGACTTTTTGATTTCAACACCTCGGCAGAGATAAAATGAGTAAAAGAAACCAGAGCTTTGTCTGCCACTCTTTGATTTGGTGTGTTGACACTTTTTTGTTTTATGCAATTCATTCCCCAATAACTCCCCAAGGATCAGAAGAACAAATAAAACGAAAGAAGAAAAAAAACTAAACTGAATCAATTTCATTCACAAAATCGGTTTAAATAAAACTTTGCGCCGTGGATTTTCATTCAACTGAATGAATTTCTAAATTGAATGTCAAACGGACATACATTTTTTCACGTTTTTTTTTTTTTTTGTTTTTTGTTATTAAAGGTTTTTATGTTTGGATTTTTTCTTTTATTTCATCTTAACCTTTCTGTGATTGTTGTGTTCCTGTGTTGCATTGTTATTTTTATTTGCCAGTGACATTATCTCATCCATGCCTTAACTCCAGCAATCAAGAACAAGTCGTTGTTGAATGTCTGCCCAAGTAAGTGACTGACGGCATTAGAATCTCTGTGTGAGTGTTGGAAACATTGCTGCACGTACTAAGATTACTTTTCTTGTTTCGTGTGTTCCACTTTGTTCTGGGTGTCCTTACAGGCTTTACTGATTTTTTTTGTTTTTTGGTCAGTGTCACAAAAGTATCAAAAATACCAAACGAAAATCTATAATTCGACAAAGCTTAGAGAAATGTCATCAAATTCTTGTTTGTATTTTCTTTGTTGATTGAGAGAATTTCTTTACGGCTTAATTTTTTGTTTCTTGTTTTTCCATGGCCTTTCACTATTACTGTTTTTATTGAAATGTTCAAAAGACATTGCAAAATTTTATATCATTTATCATCATGTAGTCTGTGTTTTCAAACAAAAAATTTAAATTAAATGAGGACACTTAGGTTCATATGCATTACAAAATGTAAGCATGACTTTGGTATGGCTTAGCAATTTGACAGAGTCTTAGTGTGAATTTTAGGATATTAAAAATCCTAACTAAACGAAGTCGCAACCCTGAACTATATACACTCCATGTAGTTCTAAGTGTTAAACTGTGTAGGTGGGCTCGCTGGAGACCTGCTTAGTTGTGTCATTTATGCCAGACCGTAGGTTAGATTGAGCCGACAGCCATCATCCTAGAATAAAATTCTCAAAGACAAGGACAAGATTATTCTCCCACTACCTTCTTATTTCTTCTTAATTTTTTAAATTAATTTAATTTTTTGGTTTCTTTTTTAAATAAATCCTACACGATCCTGTAGTACAATTTAAAAATGCAGTTATTTGCAATTAAGGCTATAATAACGTAATCACAAATAACTAAGCACAAAAAGTAAAAATGTGTTTCAGAAAAATGGTAAAAAGTTTCTGTTTTACTCGAACCGTTTTTTTATTATTAATAAAAAATAGTCTTTAATTCATTCAATTAAAGAATATCACACTTTTTTGCAAAGAAAAAAACCTAAAGTTGCAAATGGATTTTTTTAAACGGAAATAATATGTCACCAAATCTTCAGTGTCATTTATTAACACAAAAAAAAAAGAAGCAACAAATCGCCACCAAGGAATTAACAATGCAAAAAAATATTTGTTGTTATTTCGTAGTTCTTATTATCAGAAACCAAAAATCTTTAAAAAACTTTTACCTACCGCGCTTTTTTCATATAAAAATATTAAACAAATGCAACACTATGAACAACTTGCAATCGAATACGATTGATCTTTATTTTGCTCCAAACATCAGCGATACAAAACATGGAACAACAGCAACAAAACACTCGTAACAACATTCACAGACAACAGCAGTAGTTAAATGTTTTAAAAATAATATTGTATAGACGGACGGACAAACACGCGAGCAGGCAGACAAATGTGCGATTATATGGACGTTACTATCCCTACAAGTGTCAAAGAGTTTTTTTTTTTTTTGTAGAAAGGAGACCTTTGTGTCCTCCTTGCTATACAACAAATGCAATATTTATGCTTGTTTTTATTAATTTTTGGCTTCAGACTTCTATAACCCACCAACAACATTTATTGCAAAAAATGACAACAAGTGTGACGCAAGGCAAGGTGGTAATAAGAAAAAATAACGAAAAAAAAAAATATTAAACAATCGCGACCGGATGTACCAAATCAGATTTTGTATAAACGTACTCAGTTAAATTATAAGTTTTTGTTTGAATGCTTAAATGTACTATTGCTTGTTTAAGCCTGAAATTACTAAACTTTTTACTTTGTATGTTTTAGAAAGAATATATTCATTGAGACATTGTTCAAACCAAAGATATAAAAACAAGCATTTTTTTCTTAACAGACGGCTACATTCAGGTTGTCCAGAACAATATTCATTCATTCGTAACGACAACCAAATTTGTTGCCAGTCCCATTTTCTCGGTTGTGCGTATTATTTGAAATTCGGTTAAAATCTCAACTATTAAAGAAATTCATGCGAGAAAGAAGACAGTCAACAGAAAATATTGCGTATATAAAGCATTTTAAGATTATTTTCACTTCAATTTTTAATTCGTTAAGAGAACCGAAATTGTTGCCAATCGCACTTTGTCGGTTGTGAATAGATATTATTTGGAAATCACTTGTGATAACTGAATGAATGTGGTACTCGCAACTATTTTAATATATGATTCTCATCACTACGTCTTCCTATTGATATCCGATTTGTCGCTTTCCTCCTGATTTCACGAAATATTTATTATTTAAAATAAAAAAATCTGAAAATTCATTATTCGAAAAAACCCTTTTCATTTAAATTTACTTTAATCGTACTTGATTCCTTTAAATATAAATATTTAATAATATTCTTATTAAGCATTTTTTATTTAAAACTACAAATTGAAGTGTATTACTGCGGGGATAGCATATCCATATGGCCATTTCACTATATTTCACTGTTGCATGTGCACATTGCTAATTAATAAAAATTGTTTTCAATTTTTTTGTTTTTTCATTAAATCTTTCAAATACATATGAATGGTTTCTGATGGGATCTCTTATGTAGAAAAATGGAAGAAAAAATAAAAAAAAAGTGTTTGCTGCGTTTTTTGTATAAAACATTTTTGAGTTGTTATTGTCTTTTTGCCTTATTGATTCAATGGAGTTCTCATTCAATCAATTTGGCTTTTGATATAAGACTTTCAAGTTTTCTATACAAAATTTGGGTAAAATCCACTGATGAGCTATATGAACAGTAGTGAAATGGCCATATGGATAAGCTTTCCCCGCAGTATTACATTACAATTTGTAGTTTTAAAAAAAAAATATTTCATGAAAATATCATTAAATATTTATATTTGAAGGAATCAACCACGATTAAAGTAAATTAAAATAAAAAAATAAATGTATTACTGTGAGGAAAGCATATCCACTGATGAGCTATATGAGCGAAATGGCCATATGGATACGCTTTCCTTGCCATAATACACATAATTTTTTTTTCTTTTTTTTTTTTAATAATCATGAACTGTTTATATTTAAAGGAATAGAGCACCACTAACGTAGATTAACATTTGCAAATATTTTTATTTCAAGTAATCTTTTTAGCTAATTTTGATCGTACTTTTTAGTAATTTTTTGGCATTTACGCACTCGTATTAAATATTTGTATTTATTTTTAACGTAAAATATTATTTAAATTTTTGCATTATATGTTTTTAAGTTGTTTTTATATAATGCCAAACATTTGTTTAATCTTTTTTAAGAAATGCAAAAGATATTTATGGTTCTAACTACCAATTGAATTGTTTTGGTCGCATCTCTCGGTACGGCAAACTTTGTTAACATTTATTATTGTATTGGTATTGTTGTATTACTTGTGCCGATTTTGTTAGTATGTTTGCATCCGCGTTACGTCACAGTATGACAGAAGTATCACAAGTATTGATGATCGTAAAATGTGGACTCCTTGACTTGCGGATTATCGTTGATTTCAAATAAGGAAATCTTACTTAAAACTAGAAGAAAAACCGCGATTATAATAGTATAAGGCAAAGTCTTAAAAGAATAAGCAAAATTATCAAAATATTTAATAAACATTTAAGAAACTTTAAAAGAAAAAATTTTCCTAGTTATGATAACAACCAAAATGCTTTCAATAAACAACCGCTAATTTTAAAAGCCCTCTAGCTTTTGCTTAATGAAATTATTGAAAAAGGAATTTATCCTGACTAAAGTTCTAACCTCTAATAAAATTGAGTGTTTTCGACCAATTTCTCGGTCATTTCGTTAAATTAAAAAACAAAAATAATAACAGATGATCAATTAGTTAAATATTTGCAAGTAGAGGTGCAGAAGATGCAGCAATAAGTGTTATTGAACATATTTGCGAACAATTAGATAGAGGATTTAAAGGTGCTGCAAAAGTATATTCTAAAGCATTTGATATGGTCTATCATGAAATTTTTATTAAAAATCTAAAAATAGTTGGAGAAATGGGAGGAACCCTAGAGAATTTACAAATTATTAAAAATCTAAAAATAGTCGGAGTAATGGGAAGAACCCTATAGATTTTTCAAAGTATCTACTTAATAGAAAGCAATTTGTTCAAATTTAAAAACATATGAATGACATTAAAAATATAATTGTTTTTTGTCCTTTTTTAAAATTCCAGCAAAACCAAAGTTATAAGATTCAAGAGTGTTTTTTAAGCATAATAGAATATTTTTAGTAAACTCTGGCAAATCATTGTGTATAGACTCACGCTTGAACAACTCTATCAAATCATCCAAGTTTGCTTTGAAAATCAGTCATCAATTCGAGCAACTTACAGACGACTGGTGCATATAACCGTTCGTCTGAGCCAGCTATCCGTCGAACTGTAGATAGATTTCATACCATATACTCTCTAGAGGATGCAATAACATAAACACGTCGAAGGAATGTGACTACTGAATAGAATATCGCTGTTGTAAACGAAAGTGTAGAAAAAGAACCAAATTTATCGATTCGTCGTCAGTCGCAGGAATTGGGGCTCTGTCCGTCCACTACGTCATCTTGACCTACAACCGTAGAAGATCCAGCTAGTGCGGGAATTAAAGCAAAGAGACTAATATATGCGTCGTTCTTTCGCCGATTATGCTCTAGAGGAGTAAGTAACTGACACGTTGCTTTATCGTCAAATTTTGTTCAGCCATGAGGCTTAGTTTTGGCTTAACGGGTTCGTTAATAAGCAAAATTGCCGCGTATGAAATGAGACCAGTCCACAGCATATACATACAGACTCCATTACATCCAGCAAAATGCACCGTTTGGTGTGGATTACGCGCTGGTGGCATCATCGGACCTTATTTCCTCAAAAAAGAGGCTGCATCTCCCGTTACGGTGAATGGAGATCGTTACCGCTCCATGATTAATGATTTTTTGTTTCAAAATATGGATGCCATTGATCCGGACGAAATTTGATTTCAACAAGATGGCGCTGCGTGCCATACGGCAACAGCAACCATCCAGTTATTGAAATAAGAAATGACCTGTCAACTGACCTCCAAATCGTGCGATTTGAGACCTCTCGGTAATTTTCTGTGGGGCGATTTGAGATCACTAGTTTACGATAATAAACCATCAAATATTAACACTTTGGAGGCCAACGTTGTTCGTGTTATTCGTGACAAAAGGCCAGCACTACTTGAAAATGTGACCCAAAATTGGACGTCCAGAATGAGCTTCATCAGGAGCAGCCGAGGTGGCCATATCTCCAAAATAATTTTTAAATATAAATGTCATGTTCTGATCTTTCGCATAAAAAATTCTTCATTACAATTTAAGTTTTTGGGGTATTTTTTATAATTTTAAGTTTTATCGGGCAAAAAAACACCCTATATTTTGGGCCATGATCAAGAATTCATTATCGTTACAGATGGTAATGCCATTGCTGAGTAGGACGAACATATATCCTTACTTAAAACAAAAATATCGTCTGCAATTGGCTTGCTTTATGAATTCAAAAATAGATTAAGAAGGGATGCAAAGCTATTAATATATCAATCATTGATATACTCTCAGTTAACATATTTATTTTCCACTTGTAAAGTAAACAGCAATTTTAAGTCTTCAGTCTGCTCAAAACAAAGCATTAAAAGTTATTGTTAATCTGCCAGTAAGGTACCCAAAACATGACTTATTTAAGTCTTATGCAAGGAATATTTTACCTATTCGTGGCGTATTCAAACACGCACTTTTTATATATTTTTTTTTTCAAAATGATTAGAAGGAACTGCCAATATGGCACACAATTTTCCACAAATGCAAATAATACAGTACGTATAACGAGACAAGCGTCAGGTTTGAGATTAGTAAGATGCCGTTTGGAGTTAATTAAGCCGAAAATAAGTTATGCTGGACCAGAGGAATATAACAAACTATTCTTAAATTTACGGAATATAGAATCTTGGAACGACCCCATAAAGCATAATATATATGCATAGCGAACCCGATTGAGAGATGTCCGTCTGTTCCTTCGTGTTCGGTTTGAAATCAACTTTGCCAAGATACTAGATAAGCTAGAGAAAATTTAAATACGACAATCGATAAGACATAGTTTTAAAAATTTTGTTATTGAAAATCAGCAAGATCGGTCCATGTCCTTAATAGAAGCGAAAAAAACACCACGCCTGCCTCTAATTCCTTATAACCTAATTTGTTTAATTAATTGGCCAAATAGATGATGATTACATTGTACACGTCCATCACGACATAATAAAAAGGCGAATCTGTTTAATTAAAATTTGCTAATCTTAATTGCTAATGTAAAATTATTGTACTGTAGGAGATAGAACGTTGTATTATAAATTAAATCGTTCTTAGTATAAGCGGTTAAACTTAGCAATATCCATATTAATGTTATGTACTTCACACTTGTAATGTTTAATTACTTTGTATCAATTGTTAGACAATTTAATTTAATTAAATTAAATTGCGACCTCAAAGTCATTGGCATATGAACGAGTAATGAGTTGAAAAAAAATACACAAAACTGAAATAATTAAATAATTACTGCGTGTAAATAAATTTGAATGCAGAGTTCTAAACCACAAAAAAAAAAGAAAACATATGTAAATAGTTTTTGTATTAACAAATACAAGTTCCAACAAGTTAAAGGCCGCTTCTATCTGTCTGTACTGGCAGTCGTAAAAAATATGTTTTATTTATGAGCCGTTTTACATAATAAAAAATATTTTAAGTTGTTTCTAATAATGAATAAAACGGCAAAAAACAAAACGGTCAGTATAATAAAGCAAATTACAAAATTGCAAATAGTATAATTCACGATTCTTAATGTCTTGTTTGTTATTACTATTTATATTTGTTGTAATTGTGGCATTTTTACACCCTGCACCACTAAAAGTGGAAAAAGTGTACTTCTAAGTTTGTCATTCCATGTGTAATTTCTGCAATTTTCATTTCCGACTCTATGGAGCATATATATTCTGAATTCTTATGCATAAGCGAAGCCGATTGAGCGATGTCCGTCTGTCCGTTTTATCGAAAGAGGTGCTATTGGAAATCAGCATGATCGGTCCATGTCCTTCGAGGCAGCAGTCAAAACACCACGTCTACCTCTAATTTTTTCATGTCATTTGAAACAATCAAATAACTCCTACCAAAAAAATAAATAAATGGGGTGATAGAGAATTTATAAATAAGAAAAAAACATTACGGGAAAAAATTGGCGCTCGCCCATATATTCTATAATTTTTTAAAATGCTTAACCCGCTGTCGGTGTCATTTTTATGTAAAATTATAATTATTCACTAAACTAGATTTACATAGATGGTGAGGGGTATATAAGATTCGTCATATCCCAATATAGCACTCTCACTTAATTTTAAATTAAAACAACACAAATATTTTAATGAGTTTCAAAGCACAAATTCGCGCTGTACAATAATGTAACATTTATGAAATGACATTTTAATAAAAAAAAAATTTTAACAATTAAAATTAATTTATTTCAAAATTATGTAGACGCAACAGATAATGTGGGTGAAATATTTAACTTTACATGCTCTTAAGTACGAGGGAGAGCATAAAAATATCTATCCTATAATGTAGTTTCAGAAATTGCCAATATTATCTTCAACAAAAACTTGGCTATTGTCAAGTACATCTTAAGCTATATATAAATCACAAAATATGTTTGTTTGTCTAAAAGCTATAGCTGCTTACACCATTGGACCGATCTTTCTATAATTTTCGTTATCAGTAGTGCAATTCACTAGCTTTAAACAATACGACATAGGTTATAATTCTGAAAATTTTCAATTGCTTGCAATAACGATTAAGTGATTCACTATTTTCAGTTGACGCACATGCTTGTGTTTTTTATCCGATTTAACGCAGTACTACAATTTATTTTGTAGTCTTTAATAACAAATATTTTATATCATGAAATATTTATATTTTTAAAGGAATCAAGCACGATTAAAGTAAATAAATATTTATTATCATGTTACTTGGTAACTGTAATAGGTAGCAAGATTAGAGAACTGCAATAGGCAAAGTTTTGCAATTTTTTACAACTAACTCTATTATTAATTTTCTGGTAAAATAGACTGGATTGGAATACTGGTCATAATACCTCCCATACAAAGTAAAAAAATAGTATAGTGTACCTGGGGAACTAAATAGGCAGAGTTTGGAAACTTTTCAAAAGTAATTCATTTCATGGTCTAGACAAAAATGCATGGGAAAATTGTTGTCGTTTACCTAGGGAACTGTAGTAGAAAGGGTCTTAAAATCTTGTATAAGTAATTTTAATATTAGTGTGCATAATCAAATAAAAAACGATGACATCGAAGAGTAGTCATACTGCGATTAATACCATTGGGGTAACGAAGCGCACCGGGTAAATATATATGTATATGTAATATGTGATTCGTGCTAATTGTAGTTTCAGTAAAAGGAACTCGATAGGTGGAATAACGCTTTAATACAATCGAAATTACAACAAGTTTTCACAGTGAAAAAATTAAATGGATACCGGACTATAACTTTTTGTCTGTAGACGTTACAATGTTAATATTGGATATTTTTGGATTATATTTAAGTCTCGCTGTGAACAAAAAAAAAAAAAACAAAATAAATCTTTCTTATAGATTTTTTGGTTTTTTAACTAGACTGTTTTAAATTTGAGTTTATATTAAATAAATTCTTTTGCAATCGAACTTAAATGATAGTAGATTTAAGACTATTTTACTGTAATACGATTAATCTATGGAAAGTGGCATAGTATTAGGTATGATCAAAATATTATTGCAACTAGGAATGTTTGTGAAAGGGTGCTACAGCCTTGCTATAATCACATAATTTGAAAACGAAAATACACAAAAAATACAGCTAGGGGTCACGGCAACAATCTACAAAGATTTTAAGTGCCAGGCCGTACGGTAAAACACCTTGGGAGCAAAGACTATAAATATACCAAGATGTTTCACTGCCGTACATTCTACAGCCAGTGCATAATTTGTCGATGGACGCACTGCTGCTGCCACTTTAAGAGTAAAATCACAAAGAGAGATTATTATTCTTAGCAAACTTGTTATTCTCAATTCACATAAATTACTTCGTATATGCGTGCATATTAGTGTGTATATATTTACATTACCAAATAATCAACGTAAGTCAATGTTACCGTTGTGTATTTGTATGGTAACAAAATGTGTTTTGTTGTTGTACAAAAGGAACTACATTGATTTACACTGAATACAAAATTCATTTATTATCTAAATTTAATTACTACATTCATATAAACTAAATTCCTTAATTGTTAACATTTGTTTAAATAAACGTTAACATTTATTTTTTTTTAACTTTTTTTAAGAAGAATACTAGTTTAGTATCTCAGTTATAGTGAACGTAGCGCTTGAATATAATATAAAATAGAAAAAATTTAAAATTATTACCTTAATAAATTCATAATAAATGAAATTAGTGAAACAAGAGTCGAAGTTAATGCCGGCAACAAAAAGTAATTGTCGTCTTTCTCAGGTAGTAAGTGTTCTAAATTTAAAAATCTTTCGTTTTCCATATTTTGATACCATATTGAATAAGGCGTGGTTAAGAAGGTGTAACTTCGACGAATATTTTTTTGAAAGACCACGCACTTTGTATGTATGCGATCTTCGTAACTATAAAGATGAAACAAATTAAATATATTATAAATAAAATATTTTGACAGCGGTTTTATACAAACAACTAGGGGTATATTATCTTTAGCTACTGAAATGCTACAGGAAAGTCCGAACTTAATTTCCCTTTGAACTAGTCGATTTAATCAGGATCCATTAGAAAATGTGTTTTCATATTTACGCGTCAAAGGTAATCATTTTAAAAACATTTCTGTCCCTGAATTTAATATCGCAATGGATAAGCTTTATATTTAAAAATTAATCAACTTAGCACACTTACAAATTGTGCAACAGGCGATGTAATATTTTTGCCGCTGGAGTTTCATATACATATTTCGGAAGTAAATGACTGGTATAGGGTATAGCGCTTCTAATACTATGATACATATTGTGGATATGTAAAAAGAAATTTTAACTCTACGAATGTGACAATTGAACTTACTTCAAGTCGATATTTCATCGGTTGCATAGCGCAACGATTATCTTGCTATTAATGTAGAATAATAGATATAATTAAACCTTAACAAATTCTGACGTATCCATCAGAAATGTATATCCATTTTAAGAACTTTAAAAAAACACATAAAAGTCTTTTAAATACTATTTTATAAAAACAGAGTAGCTAAAAAGATAAAAAATATATTACGGCGCAATGTGCATAGTGTACTTAATTATTAAGTCTAGTTTGCCTAGAATAACGCCTGTCACAAAAACAGGTTGGAAATTCCGAATGTGCTTATACTTATGTTGCTAAGAAAGCATTGCTCGTGGGAGACACATGAGTGCAAAGTAACAAGTACTGGAAAAGACAGAATTTTAAAGCGCCAGTAATTTATTTTGTTTAGCAATTTTAATTTATAAATTTAGCTATCAAATTTATATTGAGGTTTATATACATATTCACCCCTATCGTGAATATTTTTTCCCATGAAATATTTTCCTTCTCCCCAAAGTAGCAATCGTGAATTATTTCCCTATGAACTATGTGAATTTTTCACAAAAATTTTGATTGGGAATAAAAAAAATGAAGCACAATGTCCGCAGTTTTCTTTTTATTTTTTAAAATAGTTGTTAATTGTTTAGTTTTATTTTAATGTCTGAGAAGCGATATTTTGCAACAAAATCCCTGGCAATAGCTTTTTTCCATATCGGACAAACTTTGTTTTCGAAAATCTTTAAAATATCTGCCAACACCTCATGAAAAGTAGATTGCGCACACCAACGTCCGTTTGCCGCCCAACACTTTTTGAAAGCTTTCTTCCGCAAAAAAGCGCAGACATGCTGCAAGCTTTACTACCTACACAATCGCTGATGACTTTCTATCAGAAAGAAAAATTACTCGTAGTTACAAATGTATGCGGAGAAAACAAAAACAAAATTAGACACTAGCAGAATGAAATGTAGCATTTTCAGGACCGCCACATCCTGTGTGTGTGTGGACTTCGTCTCACAAATTTAACATTAAGATTAACGACGTACATAACATAAGGTAGATAGATGCGAAGAATGCTGATGAAAGATCTGGCGGTCCAGAAAATGCTGACCTGACTTGATTTGACTTTTATTAAGACAAAAATTTATCAGGTATAGACTCTAGGTTAAAGAAACATTATATTAAATTTGCCTGTTTTGAAGTCGGCTTATTTTTGCAAGAATTATTAAGATTTAAATGCCATCAGACAAAAATATGTCCATACAGAACTTTTGCTGAAAAAATCTGCACTCAAATGCTCCTTTTCCCACAAGCCATCGACTAGTATTTCTTTTAGTAATGGCAACATGCTACTGCAAAAATTATACCAAATGCAAAACACGATATTTCAATTTTGTGGAGACGAATCTCACCTTAAGTGTCTTTATTTCTGATAGACGGAAAGAAGTAACTTTACTCATTTCTGTGCTTATACTTCTTTTCTAGAACGTTCTGATATAATTTCTGTAAAGATTTATATCATTGGAAGTTATTTGACGAGACTAGTTTCGTTCGGCAATTATTTTTCTGCATACATTACTAAGACTGACGAAGAGTTTAAAAGATTTTTTGTGATATTTTTTGCATTTATCATGGTAGGTTTGTATATTTCTACCGCCACCCTCGTATGCATTCAAGTCTGTTTTAATCAGTTTTATTCCAATGCAATTAAGGGTAAATTCATAGAAAGCAGAAAGAAACTATGCTGCGGCTAGTTTTTGACAACATAAATAAGAAGTTAAATGATTTATTGGAATTATGTAGACAGTAAAAATTTAATCGAATTTCCTTAAGGCATATTAAAAAATATATATGTAAATATATCTGTTTATATATGTATATCTAAAAAGTTTGAATACAAAGTTTTAACACTGGTTAATAGGAAAACAGTTCAAGAGAAAACTGTTTGTTATTATGTCTCAAAAAAGGATCTTCACTAATACCTACTACAACCAATACTCACAACAAAATATATGTGTGGCTAGACCAGTGTTACCGTTTTGTTACATTTTTACATTGTTTTTAACTTTTGATGAGCTCCACGTAACATGTATAATTTTGTTATATTAAACCGAATTTTCGTAATTTTTAGTACATACATTAAATAAAATAATATAATAATAACATCTTTCATTATTTGAAGTAAAAAACTCCCTTAACATAGCAACCTTTCTAATATATGAAGTCGATTTTAATAACAAAAGTTACCTGCAAATGCAATAAAAATCCGATATAAAAATAAAAAAAAAACAATATTTGCTAGAAACAGCAAAATGTTTTTGGCAAAAAATTTTTCCAAGTGTGAGTTGCGGAAAACTAAGCATTGTATTTAATCTTGCGATAATTTTTAGCAACTTTATTTATTCCGATTAAAGAATTTGGCAATCACACCAATATCTCGATTTTAAAGAAATCTGTCTTTTAATTTCCTTGAGGAACTGCCAAATTATATAACAGAAAACTTGTCAGTAATTTTACGTTGAAGCAATAAGTAAATAAGGCGAAAATTTTTTCAAATATTTTAAAATATTTAGTGTAGAAAAATCCGATAGAATCTCTATCTTTCAAAAAGAAAAAAAAATTAAACGGAGTTGTTGTAAGCATGAATGGTGAGAGCATGCTTTTTTCATACCGAAATATAAGTATTGAGTCTTTATTTAAATCCTCATGATTTTCATACGTTTTACTTTTTTTATTTTATTATTGTTTTGTTTTTGTTTAGTAAGTGAATTTGTTGCCTTGTTATTTTCCTAAAATATGAAGTAAACTTTTTAATATATTTTTTATAAATTGCATTAAATTACTATTTATTTAAGGAAAATTTCAAAGTGTAACTTTTAATAAAAAATGTACCTTTTTCAAAGGAAAAGCGTAACTTTTTCCTCTTTTCCTGGCAGCACAAGGCTAGACATAATTTTAAGTGGAGGGTAAAAACTCATATTTTCTACCGAATTTTTTTAAAACTGTGTGAAAGAAGAAAACATTGTCTTTCTGCAACAAAATCTGAATGTAATTTTGGGCTATGTGAGCTCGAATCATTGTTTGCAGAAAAATGGAGCTAGACGACTAATTAGTAACATTATGAAACAATAAATGAATAGAAATTATTAGAAAACAAGAAAAATTAGACGCTAGCAGAATGAAATACTGCACTTTCTGGACCACTACGTCCTGCATCAGCATTTTTCGCATTTATCAATCTTAGTTGTGTAATTTATAAACATCATCTATTTAACCAACTAACTTTGTAAATAAGAATACGAGATATATTCATATTAATTTAGTTACGCGAAATTTACACACAAACCAACGTATTTCTATACTATTCTCTCTGTATTTCGTCTTGTACATTTGTTTTTGCTTTGTTTCAATCATCCATTGAACACGAATGCAAATTTTGTTTTTAGTCATTCTAACTTGTTTACTCACAACATTATAGATGCTGTTCCAATATTTGATAAGCTAATGATAATCATTCTCCGTAATAAAAAAATTAAATAGATTGTTGTGTCCTAAAAAGTAAATAGAAAAGTTTGATTCTGTAACCTACCCAAGTTGGCGCTTTAAATTGAAACAGGTATTACAACAGTCACTATCACTTTACTTACACAATCTTATTTCTCTTTTAGTTACAATAATTTAACCATTACCTCTACTCTGACAGTTATAGTTCATAGCTCTGTGATTTTTTATAACATTTCTTCAATAGTCCACACTTTTTTCAATAATTTTTTCTTTTTGTTCCAATAGAGTAAAATAAACAACAAGCAACGGCTTCCCTTTACCAGTTTAGTGTTGTTAAAGTTTCTTTCTCTTAAAAAATTCCACCTACACTTTGTCAGAGTAAACATTTATTTTTTTTATCAAAGAAAAATGTAACTAATTGTTGAATAGACATTTAAGTTCGATTTGTAATGAAGTAAAACATGCGACAAAATTAATTTCATTCTACAATCAGTATAATTTGAAGAAGGAAAAAATCAAAAAAAAAAAAAAACAAATAAAAACTGTTTTTATTTATAAATGATTTGAACAACACACCTTGTTCGCTTGTCAATTAAACTTAGTGAATAATTTAAGATAATGATAAGCAAAAGGGGAGCGAATGGAGTCTAGGAATGATTTTAACTACATGATAGATGTTATACATATTCTGATTATATTGAATAACTACTGTTAAAATACAAACTTAAAGCTTTGTAAAGGGTGCCTCAAAAATTCATTTTGTTAACCATCAATAAAAGAAAGTCGGCAGCTGACAGTTTGAAATTATGTAATAGATATTGCATTATATGAAAGAAAAACGCTGTTTAACTTATATACCATGTCTTACATTTCGTTAGCCTTTGTATGTAATGACGCTAGTTTCTTCCTTCAAGTCTTCGCATTTTTCACAATTGTGGCCTTTGAGTTTCAAACCCCAAGACCCCAAGCGCTTTTTTGAAAGGCAAAAGCACACACTATGCATCAACATTGCACTATACATTTTGATTATTGGCTGGTAAAAACCCTAATTCTGTGACCAAATGGCTGAGCTCTTCTGCCTCAATTGGACGTTATTGCAAAAAAATAAAATGTGGTTTCAACAAAAGGCGAGATGTACACCTAAATTATTTAGTTACTCCAGGTAGTTATTACGTTTTTAAAGGTATTACGTTTTTAAAGATAGGGGCCTGTGAAAGGCGAACGTATAGCCTGCGGATACCAGGCTTAAGTTTGGACCCGTTAATTCAAAATAAGGTAACGTTTTAAAAATTTATTATTTTTCCATTTTTTTATATTTTGATTTTAGTTGTAAATAATAAATATTTGATGAGAATATCGTGAATTATTTCTACTTGAAGGAATCAAAGTAAATTAACATTTTTCGTTACAATTATAAACTATTTAAGAAATAATTTATATGTTTAGAAAACTGGTTTTAGAAATCATTAATAATAATAATATTAATTTCTGTTATTATCAGGTGTTTTTTAAGTTATAAAAAATAACACTATAAATTAAATTTTGATAAAAAATTCTTCTTATAAATAGACTCACGCTTGAATAACGCATCAAATCATCTAAGTTTACTTTGAAAATTAATCATCAATTCGAGTAACAATAGACGACTTCTAGATTTTTATGGTGGACATAGTCGTCCGTCTGAACAAGCCATAATTTTTGGCTTAACGGGTTTGTTAAAAAGGAAAATTGCCGCATATGCAGTGAGACGAATTCACAACATTTTCTACAGACTCCATTGCATCCAAAAAAAAAGCACTGTTTTGTATGGTTTACAATCTGGTGGCATCATCGGAATTTATTTCTTTAAAAATTAGTGCGGATCTCACGTTACAGTTAATGAAGATTGTTACCGCACCATGATTAATGATTTTTGGTTTAAAAATATGGATGGATAAGATGGCGCTACATGCCATACAGCCACCGAACCATCGAGTAATTAAAATCAAAATTTGCGAATATTGGCCTGCAAGGTTGTGTGATTTGGCACCTGTCGATTATTTCCTTTGGGTCACCGTGAAGTCACTGGCTTATGCTACACTTTCGAGGCCAACATTATTCGTGTTACTCTTGTCATATGGTTAGCAGTACTTGAAAAAAATGACCCGAAATTGGACGTCCAGAATACGGTTCGCCATGTGCAGCTGCGGTGGCCATATATTCGAAATCTTTTTTAAATATTAATGCAATATTCTGATCTTTCTTAAAAATAATTCTTCATTACAATATAATTTTTTCTGTTATTTTTTACAATTTAAAGTTCTATCGGGCTTAAAAAAAACACCCTTTCTTATGCTAATAACCGATAACATTTTATTATTATTACGTTTATCTTCAAGATTATTAAACTAGTAAAAAGTACTTGTGTTATATTTACTAACCGATATGTTTGTTCTATGGTACTATGTCGTATTCAAAGTCCAATTTATGAATCAGAATACATTCAATTAGACCTGGACTCTGGTCTATTGTTCATAATTCCTCAAAAGGTTTGACACATTTGGTAAAAAGAATAATATAACCTTTGTGTGATCGTTTGTTAGGTAGATTTAATGGTAATCAGTGATAACTTCTTTTACTGATGGAAATACGGTAAAAATAAAAAGAGTTATTTTGATAGCAATCTTGGGTAGTTCTAAAAACTGTTACTCGTTTTTTTCAATGGCAGGGGCTTTCTTATTATTTAGTTCAGACATTTTCAACATTTCTCTGTGTTGGTCGATACATTGCGAATAAAGCTGATTCTTAATATTCGAAAAATAAATTACCTTTCTCAGTGTCATTTCTTGTCCACCCTCCCATAGAAGTTCGCATTAGAGGCGTACATACTTGTACGCCACAGCAAGTAATCCAATTATCTTTTAAGTATGATTTTAGACATTCAGTTCTTCTACATGTCTTCCAGATCATCGTTTTCATTTTAGAAACTTTCGACACCAGCAGAATTACAAAAGTAAAATTGGCATATTCGTTTTGGGACAAGATAAGATAGCTTAAGAAAGATTATAAGGAAAAATTTAAATTATTTCAAAAATAAAAACACGTTCAAATAAAACCTCATTAGAAAATGATACAGCCTAAAGGCACTCTAAATTTTACTTGTATATTATTGATTACGAGTACTATTTAACACTGTGATGTTACCGAAAGATGTCGAAATTGCATTAACATTAACAAGTTTTGTGTTTATTTTAAAGTTTCTCATTTAATTTTTATTTGTTACCAAATTATTAATTGAACTGTTTGATATTATAACATAGGAATTAGTTAATTCGGCTTTAGTTCAGTTTTTTTGATTAAAACGTTTTTTAAGGAAGATCAAATATATGTGAAGATTTGCAGAAATAACAACGAAGAAAAGCTTTGGGTTGTGGGAAAAACTTTTCTTTGTGCAATAGATATTGGTTCCGATGTACACAACCTAAAGTAAATAGATGTAAAGAATGCTTATGGAAGATGGTGCGATCCAAAAAATGATTCTGCTAGTTGTTAATTTTTTTGTTTTCATTGATAAACGTCATCATTTGTAAACAATTATTTTTAATTCTTATTTTTTAAAAAATTTTGGAAATGAAAATAAAAATGAAATTAAATCGATTTAATTAATTCATTCTGAAGGCAATGATTTACGTCTTAAGACTCTTACATGTCGACACCAGATAAAAACTTGCAGTAAAGCCATGTTTTTCGAGACTTTTTTAGGTCTTTTGCTACTTCTTAATTTTAAAAAGTTCTCGTTTCGGTCTTAATATAATCAACACGAAGGGCACTTGTTTCGGAAGAGATTTCGATCTTAGGTATATGAGGTTAAAACTAAAAGCTTAAACTCGCTTGCACTTTAATCGAAGTGGAGCTTATAATGTTTTCAACAAAACATATGATTAATGAATAAAATTAGAAGTTGTATACTAATTTTTATTAAAAGACAGCTGGTTTGGTCTGGAGTATTAAAGAACAAAAAGAAATTTTTTAAATTAAAATAGCAGAAAGAGACAAAAGCAAATTTTAACAACTTTTTGTAACAACACTAAAGGTACGGTCAGATTAGTCAAATTAGGGATAGAACGATACTACTAGGGTACCGATATTTTTACTCGATACACTATCGATCGAAAAATATCAATACGTACTCAATATCGATCAAAAAGTATCGATACCTACTCGCATCGGTCGGCTATTATAAATTAAGGCAAAGAAAAATAAAAATACATATCTCTGGTCTAACTTGGGTATCAGACGATCAAGTTTTCATTCAATTTTTAAAATTTCTTTCATTTTTTTACCAATATAATCACTTTTTAAAAATTTGCTTAGAATTTGCTTTCAGGTTTTCGTTCAATTGAGTGTTTTAAATTATATTCAAGAAAACAGCTGTTTGAAGTTATTTCCTCTAAATAAATTTTATTGTTTTCTTGACGACATCTTGCTTAAAAACTTGCTTTGAAATTGCGTGCAGCCTTCATCACAGCTTTAAATTTTTGTGAATTTTGACAAGCAGTACGTGTAAATTTCTTGAAAGAGAATTGAACAAAATCTTAACCGTGTGACTGCACTCTAATGCAGTGTGACCGTTTTTGCTACTAAAGTAGTAATTGCTATTTTCTCGAATTATTGGCCCTTTTTAAAAAGAGCTAAATCAGCAACTTTTTGATATATTTTACCATTTTTGGCACCTTTTTTGTTATATGGCACTTTTTGTTTGATTTTCAACTCAGATGTATTTTGAGTCTGTTGCAAGAAGAACATTGGAGCAATGGTGAATTTTCCAACACTTTTTTGTTTGTACACAGTTAGAAGAAAAAAAAATGCCTCCAATATAGAAAAACTGCGTAACATTCAAGAAGGTTTCTCTTCTATAAATAAAAGTTATTTAAAATTTTTGTTGTTTATTCTTAAAAGCATGAACAAATTCAAGACAAATTTTCAAAGTGCGTCTTTTTAGATCATATACATATATCTTGTTTCCTCCACCAAACACAGTTTATTATAACTGTTTATAAATTTTTTAAAAAGGAATACTTATATGTTATTTTTTAAAAAATTCTCAAAAATAACAAACATATATTTTCTTAATATTTTATACTTTAAGGATATTGTTAACATACATACATATCGGTTATGAAGCTGAAAGTGTAATATGTGCTGAAGAGTTTTCTAAAATTTTTATAATTGTTATTAATATCTTATCAATGCAGAATCTTATATACCCTTCGCCATCTACATAAATTTAGTTTAGAGAAGTAACTCCTATCAAACCAGGAAATATTGAGGTGGCAGAGAATAAAAAAAATTGGTACTGCAGTACTGCCATCGTACAGTGGTCAATTTCGCGAGATAGCGGTCAAAACTCTATAACTTTTGACCGGATTGGTATTTTTTGCGCAATTTGTTTTGTTCAATAGGAGGGACTTTAAGCTTTAGTTTGCGTGTTCAAACGTAAAAATCGACTGACAGGAACGTAAGTAATGTGGAGTTAAAAATGCATTTTAATTTTTTGTTGAGGTTTTATGTAAAAGTTAAATATTTTGTCATTTTAAATAGGTATTTTTTTATAATTTCTTATTTTCTTCAATCGTATTTTACAACCAATACTTATTTATTATTCCTAAATTTAATTTTGGTCAGAAAATGCCAACATTTGGCCACTGACATTTATTAAGTCTCAATATTCACACGGGCCAAAGGTTGTTTTTTTTTGAAGAAAGCTAATTCTTGTGAGGATTAAACTAAAAAATAACACTGAAATTCCCAACAATATTAATACATTTTGGATATATTATATACAGAACACAACATCGATAAAATTTTAAGTAAACTTTTACTATTGATTTAAAGTGCACATATATTTTATTTAAATGTATTAATAAAAATTTATACTAAAATTAGAAACAAATTATAATCTTTAAACTAGTATTAATTAAACAATATTAGTAAAAATTTCTTCCAAATAGCTTTGATTTTCATTTTGCAGTAGTTGTTTAGCTTCTTCATCTAACTCTAATGAGGTTGATTTCTATTTTTGTCCAATACTGGACATATATAGGTCTGATATGCACAACAAAATATTAATAAGATCTTCATTAGTACAATATCTGGAAATTTTTCTTGTATTGTGCTCGCGAAAGAATCTGTAGTCTTTGCTCCTTTTTTCTTGCGCTTCTTCTGAGAGATCTCCAATTGGAAGCATATTGTGCTGAATTATTTGTTCCCCATGGAACAAAATTTTGTGAACTGTGGTTGGCATATGTCTCCAAGAATATTTTTGGGTATAAAGGGTTGCTGTCTCATTAGCATACTGACCAAATTTTTTTGCATCTATCTTTTTGCTACATGCTATAACTTCTAATATGATTTGGAATCGTCGTATTAAATCATAATCTATTCCAGTTATAGAAGCTGCAGTTTCTGGAATGGAAAAAAATCTCCTTGCTGTGTTTCCATCATTAGAATTTTCTTCTCCTTGCTTTGGCTGGTCAATTATAAGGCCTATCTCACGGTATTTTTCTTCAATATCTTTTTTTTTGCTTTTCTTTCCAAATTTTCTTTTAAAGTGACACTTTAAAGTTAACTTCGATGCATTGGTCATTAAATTCAAATATCACTGGTTGAAGTTCTTTAATTTCATCTCTTATTTTACGTTAAGTTATGAATTTTAATTTCTTGTTTGTCGCATATTTTGAAGAATGGATTATTCATTATGAATGCATGGATTAATATACTATTGCTCGAAGTTTCAACATGATCTTTTTTTCCTCTTTGAAACATAATATAACAGGTACTTGGTTTTACCAGTTATTTCCATTGGTTTTAAATTTATTTGCAATTTTCAGGTATTTAAGTTGTGTAATATTAGATGGCAATAAAATCATTTTTTAACTTTTCCAAATGAATTGCCGGATACCACATAATTTGAGAGTTCTACTGTCAAAATTTTGATACACCCTTCTATGTGGACTAGGTCCAAATATAGACCAACTTCTCCGAATTTCAACAGAATTATTTTTTTGGGTTAATAAGACCTCTTGTACAAAGTTTCATCAAAATATATGGATAATAGCCACTTTCACATACAAATAACTTTTCAAAAAATATGACGTGCATTAGTACCGAATATCTTACCTTGGGTCAGAAAAATTTCTGTAGCTCAAAAAGTGCAGTCCCGATGCTTGGACATGTATATATAGGAATGTAGGAGAGAGCTAGGACTACAAAATAGTAAATTAGTGTTTTGACTCAGCTTGATTCACAGGAGTTGTGCTCTATGAAGTAGAAAATTTCCGCGAAATTTGACCTTTTTTAAAAAAAATATTTAAATTGTTCTGAAAACAGTAAAGCTTCAATTTTTAACTCAGTAATAGGAAACAAGTTAAGTTACAACACAAAATTTATTTCGTCCAAAAATCTTGGAAAAAAAAAAGTTATAATCATTTAAACTTTAAAAATTAACTGAAAATATCATAAATTTACTAAATTCTGAAAAATTTAGGACCACCCTGTTCTCAGTGAAATAGTTGAAATAGAGTTCTAATTTTTTGGCTCTCGAGGTTTACTACTGTCTACTTTCATATGAGTCTAATAACTTTAAAATCGGAGAACAAAAACCAAAAGGAGTTTTGGCCGCTATTTCAAAATATTGACCACAGTGCATCGGCTCTTAATGGATTAAGCATTTTGAAAACATTTTAAAATTCCCTTAAAACACTCTTTAAAAAGCTTAAAAATGATACCCATATTGACATTTAAGTAAAAGTTCGAACTTAATTTCAAATAATGCCAAAACGAGTGATTTGCAGAACACCAAATAGTAAGTTCTTCGGTTTTGAAAATCGGTCGTTTTTTAAAACGATTCGGTTTACAGAACAGAGCCGATAGATTATGCTTACAGATTGGTTCCATTTAAAAGCAGTCCATTATCTTAAAATTTAAAATGACTACATATTACTATGGCTCCCAACAACAAAAAGTTATACAAAAATAAATCTAAAAATTAACGGGTGTCCCCATAATTGACGTAGATTTACTTATATGAGCCTATCTTTTGAACCGTTATATACAAATGCTTGCAAATTAGTAACATGTAACAAGTTTTAATATTAAAAATTATAAATTAAAGGGTGCACCAATAGTTCATTTAATTTGATGTATATTTTTGAATAGTTGTAGACAGACGCTTAAAATTTACAACGAACCTGAATTGCTAGGTATGCTATCACAAAAAGTATAAAATTTGGATTTGGAAGTTAAAGGGTGTCACATTAGTTGATGTAATTACAAGTATGTGGCCGAACTTTTGATCTGTTAAAGACAGAATGTTGAAACTTAAAAGATACCTGTATTTTTAAGCCCGCTATACCAACGAGTTTATAATTTGAATTTAGAAATTAAAGGGTGTCCCATAGATGGTGTACATTTACTTATATCGGCCTATCTTTTTAACCGTTATAGACAAACGCTTGCAAATTTGACATAATTTTGATTGATATGGTCGTTTTATTAACAAGTGTTAATATTAAAATTAAAGGATGGTCCAATAGTTCATTTGATTATGTATATGGCCATAATTTTAAACAGTTTTAGACAGATGATTGAAATTTACAAATAACCTCTATTAATAACTTCGCTACAACAACAAGTATAAAATTTGGTTTTAGAAATAAACGGGTGTTCCAATAGTTAATGTAATTTAGTGTATGTGGCCGAACCTCTTAACCGTTATAGACAGACAGCTCAAATTTACAAGGGACCTGTTTTGCTAAGTCCGCTATAACAAAAAGCTTAGAATTTTAATTTAGAAATTAAAGGGTGTTCTCAAAATTAATGTAATTTTTTCTATCGTATTTTTTGGCCTGTTGTATACAAACACCTGAATTTAAGACAGAATGTCCACTACTTTGTTTCGTATAATAAGAAGTATAAAAACTTTAAGTTATAAATTAAAGGGTTTTACAATAGTTGATATAATCATGTGTATATGGCCAAACCGTTGAACCGTTATAGACAGACGATTGAAATTTACACAGAACCTGATTGCTAAATCTATTACAACAGCAAGTATATAATTTGAATTTTGAAGATAAAGGATGAGCCTATAGTTGCTGTAATTTGATGTATATTGCCAAACTATTGAACAAGTATAAAGTTTGAAAATATAAGGATGTCCCTAATTTATGTGGCCATACTCTCGAACAGTTATAAGCAGACATATGAAATCTGTTTTGATGTCGGTTTTTTTTCAAGAATTATTTATTCAAAAATTAATATATACTTACCAGGTAGTGGCAGTGGCGAATTTATTCATAGCTGTCGTTGCAGGAAATGTCAAACTCCATACACAAAAACTCAGCGTCAAATTTTTATAAGAAGTTTGACATTTCCTGCAACGGCGAAAATGAATAAATTCGCCATTGCCACTATTTGGTACACGATTTCGCCATGGTACGACCCACTTTTTTTTTGCCTAGTTTATATCACTATATATTAATTTTAGAGTTAACATTCAGAGGGTAAAGGCGCGTTAAAAAAAGGCAATAAGACAAAAAATCAAAATTGTTAAAATTAAATAAGCTATCGCATCGACAGCAACAAAAGTTTTATTAAGAAAATATCGTTGAATGAATAAAAAATTTAAAGAGGAAAAACATTTACAAAATTTGTTTTTTAATATACACAGCATTGATTTTTGCACGAAATTTAAAACTTAACTGAAAAAGACTGTTTTAAATATAACTGATAATTTTACAAGAAAATTGTTTTCTATATTTAAAAAAGTTGTTAATAGAAAGGCTTGATCGACTTCCAGAAAACAGGTATATTTTCGAAGTTTATTGTAAATTTTCGATTTCAAAATGCCGTAACTCTGTACTTAAAAATAAATATTTCTGCAGTTGAAGAAGTTTTTTAAAGAGTTAGAGACCCTCTTGGCACTTATAAAACACAAGTTACACTCAATATTTCCATTAAAAAGTACCAAAAACTATATACAAGTTCTGGCCTTTTAATTTTTAACCGTTTTTCCAAAGATAACTAATTTATGCACATTTCCTGACTGTAATGGAGTCTCGTTCAATATTAACTTCAATTTAATATGCAACGAGTATGTTTGACCGATACGAGTACTTTTTACGGATACCTACTTGGTGCTTGGTGGTAAAGTATCGACGCTAAAAGTACTTGGTATCGAGAAGAAAGTATCGATATTTACTTGTATTTACTGGTATCGTTTCATCCCTAAGTCAAATGCTTGATTAAATAGGCGCAACTGCTTATTTATGGAAAAAAATTTTTGTCACTCTTAAATAAATAGTATAAAATATACTACCTTGTATAAAAGTAAGGATATAACATTTATTATATTACGATTTGAAATTCGTATTGGTACAAATTATTAAATAAACATTGGTAAAAATAGTGGTTACGCTTTTGTGGTCATACAAGAAAAAGAAAAAAAGCTGTAAGAACTGTGTTGAGTATAAGTTTCCTATTTGATAAACTAGTGTACTGAATTGTTAGGCTAAATCGTTGACTATATTTTAGTTAAAAAACGACGAAAAAGACTGCTCAAGCGAATATGGCTAAAAAGTAAACACAATTTTTTAGATCGTTTTATTATCTTTATGTTTTGGCTAGTGTCCGATAACGTGTATACATGAATCTAAATGTAATTGAGTCAATTCATTTAGCATGACTAAATACATGTGCTTATGTATAAATGCATGAATAAAAATATCAAGAAACATTTTATTAAAATATAAATTCATTAATTTTCTCTACTTTAGGGATAATTATTACAACAAAGAAAATGATTAAAATTACCTATGATTTGTGCACTTGTAAAAAGCCAATTACATATCATTTCAACTGCTATGCGTGGCTACCATTATTTATATGAGCAAGGCAAATGTACTTTTGGTACATATGAATCATTTGATACAGTTATCAGTTATCTCCTGTATAAAAACGATAGAAACATAATTGTAATTTCATAAAAAGAGATGTTCATAAGAATTATAAAGGTGGTCCGAACATCAGCATGTAAAAAAATAGTGAGTGTATTGTTTATGCTAAATTTCTTATGTATTTTAAGCCCAAAATCTACAATCTACACTAAACAGGCTTTTAATTTTTTAAATTATTTTATGTGCTCCAATTCTATAGTTTTGTTAAAAATCAATTCGTCTTCAGCTCATTTTATTAGTTAATACACAACTATTTCTTTTTGTATACTATGATTTAAAACGGAACCAATTTTATTGTTAATATAACTTGTTTATTACATGTTAATAATATAAATGTAACGTTTTTCTGTCATAACAACAGTAATTATACTATTAGCGCAGTGGACTTTGACGATATACATATGTAATTGCTGTTTTAGCGCAATGACTGTTTCCATGTATTTAATAATAAATTTATTATTTGCATTACTGAATGTAATTGAACCAAATCGATTAATAGCTTTTTTCTTGTTCTTCCGCTCATTAACTGGTTTAATTATTGAATAATAATAATAATAATAATAATTTTAAATAAATGTTTTGACTACAGATGTAATAATAAAATATCGTGCTTGTTTCTCTCAGGCCTGGGCAATATTGATTAAAGCAATTAAAGTTTAAACAGTTAAATTTTTTTTGTATAAAATAACTTGTTGACAAAAACGGTTTTATATCTCAGCAACAATGTTGTATTTATATAAACAATACTTTTGTCGAATGTTTTTATAATTGTAAATAGTTTGAATCAAGGCAGATTAATATACTAGGTAGTGGCAGTAGATCAGTTGACTTTCTTGTTTATGTTTTCAGATGTCATATTTTATTTACACTTAATATTTTTTTTCCTACAAAATTTGTTTTCTTACAGTGGTGTTGTGGAAATATTTTTAAAATTTTTATAAAACAAAATTGTTTCAAACACTTTTTGAAATTGAATTTTATTTACAAATTGTAGGCTTCGCCTCTTCATGATTTTGTTTGCTCATTTTATATGTTAAACCCAAGAAGTTTGGTACAAAATGCGTTTATACACATTTTTGGTTTTTACATATAAAAAATAAGCTGACATAATCACGAGGTTTAATAAGCTCCTTGAATATATGCATGTAAGTAGCATCAAACGAAAGCTTATGACGTCTAGATTAATAATATTCTAATTATTTTTTTCGAGCTACATTTTCAAAAACTGAAAAAATCATGTTAAGATTGGTTTTTGAGAAATTAAATATCACAACGCATCGGGCTATTCCTACAAAATTTTTAAGTAATACAGCTTAAAGTGTTTTTAATCAAATGGTAAAATAAAATTTAATTTTTTTTGTTTTACCATATAAATTCCCGGAAAGGAGAAAATGTCCCAAAAAATTGTTTTTTTTTTTTTAAAGAGGCCTAGATAATCACGGGGTGTCAAATGGTTTTTTGAGTATGTAGCCAAAATTTGGAGACTTACCGTTTACCTTTTTTAATCGGTGCTTTGCACTCCGAGGAATTTTACAATGATTTTAAAACTTTGTTCCAAAATTGGCAATGTTGGAAAGGGCTGGAGGGGAACCGTTATAATTGTTGACCTAATTTTGCTTTAGTTTGTCTTTAAAATTGTTTAAACAAATTTGCTACTACTGAAGTAAATTTAAATTTCATAAGCAAAGAAAAGAATACCACCTTTTTTGCGGAAAGTCCTTACAAAACGATATTTTTTACATTTTCTCAATCATAACTTTAAACTTGTTGATTTTAAATTTTATTAATAATATAGCAAATGTCCTAAAGTAATAATCCGATAATTAATATGCGTACTACACCAAAAACACTTAGTTAAGATTAGCTACAACATATTTTTATAGACATTTTCAAGGTTTGATTAAATTTAAAAAATCTTAACATTTGAGTTAAAAATAAACTTCTTATCACATTTGGGTACGCTAGACATTTTAAAAATACTACTCTGCCTCTATAGAATTTCGTTGAGATATATTAAGTGGTTTATATGAAACCCAATTTTGCCAAAAAAAAATTTTTTTCAAACCACTGTGCTTTATTTGAATTTGACATCTGAAAATATATTTTACACAAACAAAATACATGTTCTTTACTTATTCTTGTAGTTGTTTTAGAACTGCTTTTACCTGTAAAATTAATGTGCCTTGTTTCGAATGTTATTATCATTGTAAAAAGTTCCACAAACAGAAAGATAAAAACTTACATATCCATGAGGAAAAATATTATTTTTTTAAGAAAACCAGGAGAGGGAACAACTCCTGTTTGTAAAGATGTGAATTGATGTGAAAAGTTCTCTATGCAAAAGCCCATTGCAAAGGTACAAAGAACAGAGCGTTATGCAAATTTCTGAAATACTTTTTTTGATAAAATATTGTTCAAATATAAAATAATGGGCAATTTTAGGATCAGTTTGAGCTTGACATCTTATAAATGTGCCGTGTGTGTTCTATAGGAAAAAATTCATTACTGTAACATGATTATGCCAAAAATTCTTTCACTCGTCTTTCAAACATTTCTATTGAAATCTTAGGGTCGGGTTCCATTTGTAATAAATGCACTCCCAACCAATTCTAAGCATCAACAGTATCAGAAGTGTATATAAAAACGTTGATATAATTGTATTGTTTGGGAATTGGAGACCTTTCAAGTAATTATATACACATAGTTTCGAGATTTTTTATGTATCTAAAATTTAATTTAAATTAACTATAACAAATGTTAAAACGTTTTCCATTATCAACTGGTAAATTTTTGATTCTACAGCAATTCCTTAGTTACGAGGCATAGTATCATAGTGTAGATGTTAATCATTGGAGCGAAGGGTAAATTAAGGTTTATTTCAATATTAATTGGAATAGTCGTATAAGCTGTTGCACGAATGCTCCGAGACCCTACTTTGCTAATGTATTTTTATCAAATTGCAGTGTTTTAGAAAAAATATTGTTTTATGTTAGACTTAAATGTGTGTGTTTTTTCTTCTTTTATAAAAAGTTTTGTGCCAAGAAGTTTTAAATCTATTGGCTAAAATAACAACTTTTATGAAAGAATACAAAGTTTTAACAAGTTTTTTGCTTTCTTCTAATTACGAGGGCTGCTCTATATATTTCTGGCCTAATAGTGAAAATGCGAATATTTATAATCAAAAATGGTTTTATTGTTTTTCAAAGTATTCTCCAGCATGATTTATACACTTTTGCATGCGCTCAAAGCGGTTGTCGAAGCACTTTTTCCACTCCGATTGAGACACTTCTAAAACATGGTTTTTGAACACTTCAACAGCTTCTTCTGGCGACGAAAATCGTTGACCACGCATTTTTTCTTGATGTGCGGAAACATGAAGAAGTCATTAGATGCCAAGTCAGGGCTGTACGGCGGATGACCCATTAATTCGACGTTTTGGTCGGTCAAAAACCCTCTGGTTTGGGCCGATGTGTGAGAGCTCGCATTGTCATGGTGACTCGTTTTCTCTTGTTGGTTTTTCGCATTTATCCGATGACTTCAGGCAAACAAATTGTAGTGTACTACTCAGAAGTGACCGTCCTACGTTGCTCAAGCGGAACAGTCGCCACATGACCAGTTTTGCCGAAGAAACAGGCGACAATTAGCTTCGAAGTGCTTCTTCCACGAACACCTTTTGTTAGAATTTGCTCGTCTTTGAAGACCCACACGGTCGATTGTTGTTTCGTTTCGGGCTCATACGCATAGATCCATGATTCATCACCTGTGACGATCTTATAAACTTCTTTTGAAGCACCGCAATTGTATTTGTTGCAATATTTCTTTGCACCAATTGACACGAGCCCTTTTTTGAGCGACTTTCAAATTGCGCGGGATCTAACGAGAACAAACCTTTTTTACGGCCAGGTGTTCATGCGGTGTCGAATGTATGCTGGTGGAAGAAATGTTCAAGGATGTCTCTATCTCTCGTTATGTCGCATGTCGATCTTGCATTATGAGTTCACGCACGGCATCAATGTTCTCTGGCTCAACAGCCGTTTTTGGACGACCTTCACGGAATTCGTCTTTGAGCGAGCTTCGGCCACGATTAAACTCATTATACCAATTTTTCACAGTGCTATAGGATGGTGCTTGATCGCCATACAAAGATTTAAGTTCATCAATGCACTCTTGTCGTGATAATCCACGTCGAAAGTTGTGAAAAATGATGACACGAAAATGTTCACGAGTTAATTCCATTTTTTTCTATATTAATTTTTTCAAGTCACTGTAAACAACTCAAATAATGGTCGTACGTCAAAACGTTTTGAGTACGATTATGCTTAAAAATGACAAACTTTCCAATGGAAATGTCAGATTGCACTTGGCAGCACTCAGTGTTGCCAGGCCAGAAATATATATAGCAGCCCTCGTATAACCAGATCGTTTATGTGTATCATTGACAGTTTGTCGCTAATAATGATTGCTTTTTTAATTCTTAAATGTCTAATGTGCTTCGTTTTTTATTTCTTTTGTATTGTAAGTGCTTGACAACTGAAAGCGAATTGGTTTTGAAGCTATGAGTTCGCCTTTTTGCTGCTAACTTTTAGTTCAGTTCACTAAATTATCTGCGTCACTTTGCAAAACAAAAAGCGATTAGTTTTTCCTATCAGATTAGTAAAATATTTGACCGGAAAAACGTAACCACAATATACATAATGTATCAATACTGTAAAATAATTAAAAATATCTATATTGCCTGCACTTTCCAAAGTTTTGGAATACATCTTGCAATTACAATTACTTGAATTAGCTTTGCCATTTCTCTGTGAGTCTCAGTTTGCCTTTCGACCTGGTCATAACACAACTGGTTTAATATTATCTTTGACCGAGAGTACTCGTATAAGGACAGGCCTGAATAATAATGACCTATGTGTACTCGTGTCTCTTGATATATCTAAGGCTTTTAACTCGATTAGTCACCCGAAAATAATTACCAAACTAAAAAATTAATTTAATTTTTCTATGTCGGCTTGTGGTCTTACCTCAACGGTATGTCGCAGTTTGTGTCATTCAATGGAATCAATTCCGAAACTAGATTGCTGACATCTGGTGTACCCCAGGGATCTGTTTTGGGACCTTTACAATTTATAATGTATACGAATAATTTTGCCTATTATGTAAACTCTTCCATTTGCAGTACGTTTATTTATGCTTATGATGTTTTCCTTTTGTTTAAATGTAATCGTGACTTCCCTGACGTATTGGAGAATAATATAAGTTTTGCGTTGGACCGTGTTCATCAATGGACTTCAGCATATGCACTATCCTTGAATATTGCAAAAACAAAAGCCATTACTTTCTGCGGCTCTCACCGAACTTGTGATGTGTTTAATGTTGCTCTTAATGGATTTGTCATCGATTTTGTAGATTTCCTTAGAGTTTTGGGTGTTCTTATTGATAATAAGCTATCGTTTCTTCCTCATATTAATATTGTTCATGGTAAGACTTTCGGTTTTTTGCGGCGTTTGTTTTCTACAAATTTATATTTGCCACTTTTTATTAGGAAAAAACTATGTCATGCTTTGCTCATGCCTCTTGTTTTATATGGGCTTGAAGTAATTTCTGGTACTAATACTTTGCATATACTTAAAATTAAACGTTTAGTTAACATGATAGTTCGCTTTGCGTATAACCTTATGTTCGGCTATTTCATGGATGCTCATTTGTTAGTTTTCTCCAATTTAGAAATTTGGTTTTTTTTATGGTATTTTGAAAAAAAAAACATCCCTGTAACTCTTCGTATCAAATTTATTTTTTCTAGATAAACGAGAAATACTCAAATCATTATTCCGCGGATTTCATATTATGTTTTTGAACACTCGTTTTTGCTTCGCATTGCTCGCTATTTTAACTGTTTGCTGAACTGCTTGAAGAACTTTTCTCTGTCTAGTAATTGCTATCGCAGAAAATTGTTTCATTACCTATCGAGTCTTTGAATTTGGAAAATGCTGTCTAGTAGGATTATTACTTAATGTCTTTCTTACTTTTAATTTATTATATCTTTTTCTTTATTAGAATTTAATTGGTATTTCTAGACCTAAGTTTTTTTTCTTTTTCTATAATTTGATCTGAGAGAATATGTTATTTGGTTTTAGAGTTTAACTCTTTTTGTAAATTCTAAGTAATAAATTTATTGGCCATTAAGGCTTTGTTATTGCTTTTTGTGAAATAAATAAATATAAAATTTTGATTTACAAGTAATTCCGAACGCTTTATTGGAGTATATAAAAACATATCCAAAGCTTTGGCCCAATATCCCCCCAAGATATCACACTTTCGTTTAACCACTTTTTAAATTGAAAGCTTTTTAAGAAATATCTTTACACAAAGCACTTTAACTTCCTTCTGGTGCATATCCAGCAGTCTCGGGCCCACAAAGCTTTAAAGATAGAAACAATACAAGTAACTTAATGTTTGTTTACAAGTTTTTTATTTTTAAAGTTTAACTAAACTTCAAGGAGGCTGTAAACTTGAATATTTGATCAAAAATTGCTCGAGCTTAGTTGGAGAGAAATTTGCTCGTTTAAACACAGCTTCATACATAATTTTCTTTATAATTCGTTTATTATTTTATTCAATATAATTATAGTTTCAAAAGATTTTATATGACACACAATTATATAAAACCTGTTGAAACTATTTGTAGCAAATAACCTTTTAAGTTATTTTAAATTAAATTTTTTATAATGAAATTAAATTTACTCAATTTTTATGACGCCCTTATAAACTGAAAATACAAAATAAGAGCTCAAAATACAAGCAAAACCCATTTAAAAACATGTAAGAAATAGTGTTTCACATTTATATGGTTTTATAACATTATTGCCATAATTTAAAATTTTCTGTTTTAATCGCTTTTGCTTGGCCTAAAAGAGAATAGAATACGTCAACACGTGAAAAAGAGAACAAAGGGTTTCATAAAAATTTTCGAAATAAAATCTTTAACGTAACAGCTTAAATAGAGTTAGAGGTTAAAAAATTGTAAGAGATGTTGAGGCTTGCAACATGTAAGGAAGCCGCTAAATTTATTTGAGTGTTTTAAAAAATAGTTTCACTATACCAGCAGAAAATTTAATTTTCAAGTATTTCTGCAATATGGAGATAATCGAGAGGGCTCTATGAAGCTCTTCATTTAGTCTGGAATTCTGGAAATGATCAATGCCGCCAACCTAAATCTTCCAGCAGATTATAAGATTCACTTTTTTCAATTCTTGAAACTGAACTTGATCTTAGAACATGCAGCGATTTGAGGATAAAGTAGTATTTTGATTAGGATTAAAAATCACCTTGCCGCTAAAAGTTGTTTTCTTTTCTTAAACCTGGCTATAAATCTAAATAAAAAAAAAACTATCAATCAATCAATCAATCAAGATAACTGTTATATTTTCATCATACTCATACTTCATTTGCTTTTGTCATATTTTTCACTTTAATATAGCATTTCTTTAGAAGAGAAAAATATGTTTCAACTAAATCATTTTCATACAACGGGTTGGGTTATTCTGCCATTACTAAAAATATGTGGCTGCGGCTTTCAAAAATTTAACTTTTTATTTTACTTTTTTAGTTTTAATGTTAATTAAATTTTAATGTATGACTTTAATTTTCTTTCGTCGCATTAAAAGTTAATTATAAAAAAACAACCTATTAGAAAAATAAAAATGGTCTTTTGCAAATATTTTCAATATCTTTTTGATAAAACTTGTTCCTCATATGAAACATGTGTCTAGTTTATAAACGTTTTACGCAATTGCTCTGAAACTAAAAGAGGTACAAAACAGATATGAGCAAATTTTTGCTGATAATTTTCAGGAACAACTTGATTTAAAAGCAGAACAAATCCTAGCGGTTTTAAAATTAAACTCAATATCAAACTGATGTTTTTTTAGAGCTGGTTCACAATTCCTGTTTCCTACACTGAAGTCGTTAACTTATAGATTCATTGAAAAACATCTCAGCAATGTTTTCTTTCAATTTTATTAAGATTTTTTCTTAATCACCAAAATGACTTAATGTTTATGTTGAAATTTAAATTTTACATGAACCGTACACACGTAGTGTTTTCTCTCTTTATAGCAGTAGAAAAGGAACAAAGGAAATAAAATTTGTACACTGCCACTTTAATAAGATTTTAGTTTTAAAGTTTAAGACTTTTACTTAGTCAATTTTATAGATCCTTAGGGCGTTTGTACTAAGAGCTAAAAGTCTGTCATACATTTTGTTAAAGTTTTATATCATTTAACTTTATTTCATTGTAAATTTCATATGATTTGCGTGTGGTCCGCTGTTTTTGTTTTTGCCAAAAACGAAGTAATAAACTGCAAAATAACACAAAGTTCTTTAAACAAAACGAAATCAACAATACGTACAACACGTAATATTTTGTTCCATTTGGGTTTAAAGTAGACTATTAATTAATAAATACATTTATTGCCACAATTACATTATAAAAATTAAAAACAACAAATTTTTACAAACCGCAATATGTTGAGGCTACAAATCGTAGAGCCTAAAAATCAAAGTTTTAACTTGTCCACAATTTTCCATGGTGTCCATCCACCATTGGAAAGGTTTTTATTTTATTACATTTCTGCATATTCCACTATGTCGAATCATATTGAAAAGCTTAGCAATTAAAATCTGTTAGTTGTTTTAAAATATTCTGTTGAAAATACATCGTTTTAGTGAATCTTTTAAAGAGACTTTAAATCTGGACTATTACACAGCAAGTATTGCCTCAATTTAATAAAGTGTGATAATGAATAATTACTTCAGGTGATGGCAATAGTTCTAAATTTAATACTGTAGACCCTGTAAAGAATGTGCATATTAAAATGACAATTAATGAAACAAGCACATTTTTTTTACTAAATTTTAAGGCGACAAGTAACACAGCAAATACAATTGAAAACATATCAATAGTTTTAAAATAAGGGTGTCCGCCGGGAAGGTACACTACTTTGTTTTGCCAATATTTTGGTAAACATTAGTCTTGACACTTGATAGTTGTCAGTCTTGAAGTAGACACGTAGAAATTTTATTATGGAAGACTATTCGGTGCTACTGCGCATACAGCCAGGATTACAATGGAATTGCTGCAAGACCTCTTTCCACAACAATTTGTTTCAAGAAATGGTGACGTTTCTTGGCCTCCCGGTCGCTTGATTTGAATGCACGCATTTTTGAGACTGAGGCAGACATTTATCTGATATTGTATTTCATCCATAACTGCCGACATTAAGTTAAATACTTATCAATATAAGATCCATTCTCTTTCATTTAAAATCGTAAACAAAGTAGTGTACCTTCCAGGCGGAAATCCAAAACTAGATTTGTTTCAAATGAAATGCCGTGGTGTTTTGATTGCCGGATCGATCATTTTGAGTTTCTATAGCAAAATTTTTTAAACTAGTGCCTTGCCAAAGTCGATTTCAACTTGAACATGGACGGACAGACAGACATTCTTCAATCGAGGAAATACAAAAATATACACTTTATTAGATCGGAAATGGATTTTGTAGAAATTAGAAACAGAATGACAAACTTAGATATACCTTATTTCCACTCTTTGTAGTGAAGGGTAGAACAAGCAGATATCATACCGCACCGCACTATCTCGTGCTAATCAGTCCATAAAAAAAAATATAAAAACATTATCGTAGCTTACACAACAAAAAAAAAAAAAAAGATTTCTAAATTTAAATAACTTTAAGGCTGGTGCGATAATGGGCCATATTTATCATAGATGATAAAAAATAGAGAGGAAATAATATTAAAAAATTAAAAATTGCAGTATTAATTCCAAACTTTTCTAAATCACCCTTTTTCCAAAAATAACACTTTTTTAAAATCAAAAAACTTTAATTCAAATTAAACGATACAAAATAAAAAAAAGTCTTCAGGACCGTAGAATAAACTTAGAAAGATCAGAAAATATTTATGAATGACTTTTTTGTAATTGCGCAAAAAAATTGTAATAATTTATTTGAAAACAAGATAAAAACTAAAAATTAATCGTATTTTACATACTCTACCTATTTGAAAATTTTTATTTACATTAACCTAAAGAATTAAAAATTAAAAAAAATAGTTTTTTAAAGACACATAAAGATTTTGAGATGAATACAGTAACAGACAGCACCCTTTTTAGGTTCGTTTTCAACCGCCCTTTTTCGTAGTGTGAGAAAAATTTCTTCAAATAAAAAATTTGATTTCCCTCCGCACTATCAAAACCCACGGCACTCAAAAAGCCCTCATTCTACTCTTGTAAGTTGTGTTCATCGACTTATTGTTGTAGACTTCTCCTTTTATCGCAATTACCAGCACTTACTTTCGAATAATGATCTTAAGTCATCATGTCTTGTTACTGGCACGGTTATTCAGCACAGGGTATTTTGATTGTATCTAAGGACTCTCTTCGCCTTTCCTTTGGGCAACATTCGTACCCGCTTGTATATATTTACTCCCTCCATCTTTTAAAAAATTTGGAGTCCAATCATTTTAAAATCCTTACATGCTTCAATTTTCATTGCCATAGTAGGATTCTTTAAAAGATTGTCTGCAAATTTCCTTTTGTATTTTGATTGTCCTTTTGTAATATAAGTTTCTTGCCTTAGAGGCTTATTATATTACTTTAATTTCAAATAAATGAATTTGGACACCAGCTCTACTGTTTTTTGGTCCTTATGGTGTTTTTTATATTAATTCCAGTCTTGTCTACCTCCCAGGTGATTTATTTTTTTAATAGACAACAAAATCCATTTATGTATCTTTCACAGTTTTTATAAGTTTTAGTAGCTTTTTATTTAAATCTTAGTTCTTGATTTTAAACAAAAATTATTTTATTTATTTTTTAAAGACACGGGAATATTATTAAATAATTTTATTTTCAAAAAAACCTTGTGCTATTTTTTTTTTCAAATTATCCCGATTAAATTAATTACCGAGGGTCAAAGCACGTCTCGACGGCCATTTCGCTACCGCTTACTTAGCTCTTCAGGAAACTGCTGACAGACATTTGAAATAAACTAAAAATTTCCGTCCAAACAATAAAGTAAAGACTAAAATTTTATTTATTTTTTATTTTTAACACAGAAAAGGTTTTTTTTTTAAGATTTTGTTTGTTTTTTTATCAACGTTTTAATTGACTTAATTATATAGTTAATTGAAATTTCAATACAAAATTTTCAATTTAGAAGGAAAAAATTTCCCAAGAAAATAAGAAAGCAAACAAAACCGCAAAAGCTTTTTTCAGGGAATATTTCACTACTTACTTTGTTAAAGCTTAAATATTTCATTCCTTCTATATTCATTTATTTTAAAATTTCTATTTAAACGGGAAAATGTGTTGAATTTCTGTCGTTGGCTTATATGTCTTAAGGCGTGTTTTAAAGTTTAGTCAAACTTGTACAAAAGAAATTTCATTTATTTAAGTTTAACTTATATTAGTTGAGCAGTGTTGTTTTGTAACAGTCATTAAAAGCTTGTAAATGGTTAAATTAATTGCTTGTATTTACATTCACTAACAACAATAATAACAACAGTATGACCACTGTGTACAATTTTTTGTTGCTCTTCATACTGCTGGCGGTTGGCCGCAATCTTTTTAAGCAACAAATTGCACAAAAAATCTAAGGTGAGGCTGCAAGAGTTTTATTGAAACCACATCCAGTAATTATTTGAAGCTAACTGTTTGCTTGAAATATTTAAACATACAATATGCAAAAATATTCTTTTATTAAAAAACCTCTAGTTTTTAATGGCTTAAATTCATTAAAAACTAAATAGGAAAAATCCAAAGCTAGAAAGAAGGGTTAACTTTCAAATACCAGGAAGAACATTGCTGCAAAGAACTTTCCACTGATTTGTAAAGCACAGCAAATGTTATAATTATTTCTCAACCCCTTATAAATATTTCACTTTTACTCATCACTTTACTAAACAAAACGTTGTTGAGAGTAATGTTAAACTGAGGCAAGCAGCTCTAAAACATTTTCGATTTCAAAACAGCTGGTCCGATTTAATTTCATACAATTAGAACTTTGAGGACTGTGAGCTATTTCAATTTTAAGATTTTCAAAGCTGGAGTTTAAAGACAGAATATGATTTAAGGTACCGTTTTGGGTTGAAGTTACTTCTGTTAGTATTTTATCACTATTGCATTGTTTGTGAATGAGTTTACCGGGCGAGCACTAAAGGAGACGAACGACGAAACGTCTCAAGAGGAGGTAAGGTTGAATAATTCTTGCGAAAAAAACTGTCATCAAAACAGATTTCATATGTCTGCCTATAACAGTTCAAGTGTATGGCCACATAAACTAGATTACGTTAACTGTTTGGGCACCCTTATATCTCCAAACCTTATACTTTTAAAACTATTAAATAGTTTGGCAATATACATCAAATTGCAGCAACTATAGGCAACTGGTCACTCTTTAATTTCCAAATTCACAATTATATACTTGCTGTTGCAGTAGATTTAGCAATCAGGTTCTGTGCAAATTTCAACCGTCTCTCTGTAACGGTTCAACAGTTTACCCATATGCATCAGATAATATCAACTATTTAATTTATAATATAACATTAAAGTAAAGTAGTGGACATTCTGCCTAAATTTAAGGTGTTTGTATAAAGCGGTTCGAAAAATACGGCCATATAGAACAATTACATTAATTTTGGGAACACCCTTTAATTTCTAAATTCAAATTATAAGCTTCTTGTTATAGCGGACTTAGCAAAACATGTCCCTTTTAAATTTCAGCTGTTTGTCTATAACGGTTCAAAAGTCCGGCCACATACACCATATTATATCAACTATTGGGACACCCGTTTATTTCCAAATCCAAATTATATACTTGTTGTTATAGAGGAGTTAGTAATACAGGTTCTTTGTGAATTTTAATCGACTGTTTACAACTATTTAAAAGTATGACCATATACCAAATTTAAAAATACTAAGAATTTTTATTTTAAATATTGACAAGATAACTCCCGATTCTGAAACATTAAACTTCCAAAATTATTGATTTTTTTAAACAATTTTAATGAACAAAGCAAAAATTAAAATTTTATAACCGTTTTATCAAGTGAAATATAATAGAAAACTTGTTAAAATTTAATAATTTTTATAAATTATAATTCTGAAAACAAAAATTTTTCATACATCCTATATAAAGATATTTTTTTTTTATTTATCGCTTTAGACTTTTATTTGCGGTTGTAGGTGGAAAAAAAACATTAAAAAACTCTAAATATCCACACTTTATTAAAGTGTGGCAATACTACGCGCGCTTAATAACAAAATTTCAAAGAAATTAAAATCTAAACGTAGTTTAATTCCGAGAAAATTTTTGATTTCTGGTATTATAAAATGAGTTCTGTGAAATCCGACATACTTCAAAGTCCATAGCCCGTAGCCAGTGTTTGTAAATGGTTTATTAAAAAAAGAGTTTAAAGAATAAATCTTTAAAAAACCGACTTCAAAACAGACTGTCAGGGACAGGGACTGTCTACAACTGTTCAAAAGCACGGCCATATAAATCAAATTAAATGAACTATTGTCCCAATACACTTTAGTTTATAATTTTCAATATTAATACTGTTTACTATAACGGTCGTATCGATCAACATTCTGTCCAATTTGCAAACATTTTTCTATAACGGTTTAAGAGATTGGTCCATACAGGTCAATTTACAGCACTTATGGGAACACCATAGTTTTTTTAATTTAAATTGGTGCCATTGAGGGTTCATAAAATACGTAAAAACATGTATGTTGTATGAGGACACCCTTTAATTTTTAAGATTATGAACTGTTTTTAAAACGGAACTAATCTGTAAGCATCACCTTTTAAATAAAAAAATTTTAAATCGATCCAATAATGAATGAGTTATGGAGGCAAAAATATTAAAAAACATCATTCCGTCGAATTGATAACCTTCTTCCTCTTAGTGGAAAAAGTGTATTTCTAAGTGTGCCATTCCGTGTGTAATTTCTACAATATCTATTTCCGACCTCATAAAGTATATATATATATATATATATATATATATATATATATATATATATATACTCTGACTATTTGTGCATAGCAAAGTCGATTGAGCGATATCCGTCTGTCCGTCCGTCAGTGGTCGAGGCAAACTTGATTTCACAAAGAAAAAAATAAATCAGATCAGATATAGTGTCGAAAGAGGTTCTATTGGAAATCTGCATGATCAGTCCGTGTCCTTCGAGGCAGCACCACGCCTACCTCTAATTATTCATGTCATTTGGATTAATAAAGTAATTCCTATCAAAAAAAAAATATATATGGGGGCGACAAAGAATTTAAAAATACAAAACATCAAGTGAAAAAATTGACGCTCGCACATATTTTCCGAGTTAAGGGGCTCTGAAATTTTAAAATTTTTTAAAATATCATTATGGGTATCATTTTAAAGCTTCTGAAGAGATCTTTAAGAAAATATTAAAATTTATTATGTAAAATTATATAAATGCAGTACAAAAATTTTTTTTTGAGTTACTTCACTAAACTAGATTTACATAGATGTTGAAGGGTTTATAAGATCCGGCATAGCCGAATATAACACTCCTTCTTGTTTTTAAGTTGGTTAGAAAACTCTTTGCCAGTTCTGCCTTTCATCTACTAAAAGTAGACTTGTGCGATGTAGTTCACTTTAATAATTGCTCATTTAAATTCAAAGTTTAGAAATGTGCTATTTCAATTTTTAGTTCAAAATGTTATTTTTGTTCACAGCTCGCTTAGTTCAAATAATCTTTTATCTCAAAATATCTTTTCAATTTAAAGCATGTTTAGTTCATATGTTCTTTCGCAGTTTTTTAAATCTACAACGACATCGGTTAATTAATATGCATACGATAATCTTTATTCATTTAAATTCTAATATATTTTTTTTATCTCAGAAATCAAGACAAAAAGTAAGAATTTATGGTGTTGAATTATATTTGAATTGTTTCATTAATAAAGTCCAAAACAGTCAACAACAAAAGATATGCATGCAAGTTAGTCCATCATGTTGAACCACCACACAAAGCATAGTTCAAAAGTAAACAGGTAGACGTGTAAATTTCACCTTTCTTATTTAGTTCAAGCAATGGAATAGTTTAATTGAAATAGTTCGTTTATGAACTACCCAAACCTAATTAAAAGTTCACAAACAGTAAATAAGATTGTTCATATGTATTATATCCGCCGTGTATTTGATGTGCAGACCAGTGTTCTGTTGCATTTTGACATGATAAAGCAAATAATGAGAGGCCCCTGCAAGCAAATAAGTGTATATTGCATTCTTTGTATTCAATTTTAATATTTTATGAATTTTAACAAAATTGTTATATAGTTTGCGTGCTTAGATGCCTTAAAATACTTTTTTTGTAAGCGATAGTTTTATTTTGAAGAAGTTGTTTGTTTTTGTACAAAGAAATCAGTTTGAATTATTGTTTTTTTCACTTAAGATTTCATATATATCTTTGCAATAGCTTTTCGGTTTTGCTTGTATTATATTTATTATTTAATAATCTAAACAAACATTTATTCAAACTCTTTTCACCCAAGCATATTTTTTTTTAACTTAAGTAAAATTTTACATTAATTTGCATTAATATTTTTACAATATAAAATTTCTTATGGGTTGTGCATAAATTTTCCTGGATAACCTAGTTCTTCGTCGAGCTTTTTGTGCATCCGTTTACTTGGTTAGTGTCAGCTCTAATTTTCATTTGACAAACAAAAGCCTACGAATTTATCTCAATTTAACTTAAGTTGTATATCTGCTCTTATAAACATTTTAAGCCAATTAATTTTTAATTGTTGCTACAGCCCACTTGGGTCCAATGATTGGCCCCTTTGTGTTAGCTGTTCTTAGAAGGGAGAGAGAAGAAAAAATAGAGAGATTAGATTAAGGTAGCAATTAGAGAAAGGCAGAAAAATATTCGAAGCATTAGCTTGGTGACAATTGAATTAATTAAATTCGACCCAAGTTCACGCTTTATTTTAATCTCTAAGTTCATTAAGAAAGAAAAATTATTTGCAATCTTTAGGTAAATTTAACGATAGCAGGATGTGCGCCATCAGCGTTTATTTGTTAATAAAGCAATTACACTAAAATCAAAATTAAATTTTTAAATTCTCAGTATTGGGATCTTATAAATTCAAATAATTCAAATAATTTTTTTTTAATCAAATTAACATTAAACTAAATTAACATTAAATTATATATAACTTATTTAGTTTAAAAAAAACAAAATTTATAATTTGGCTCCCTTTGGCTTACTTGCCATCCCATGAGTTCTACTGATCGCTCCTGGCATCCGTTGGATGCTTCTGAGGCACCATCGGTCATCAAGGCTTAAAATATCTGTTGATCGTATAAGGCCTTTGGAAACAGACAGATATGCGGACAGCCTGTAATCAGAAAATCTACTTCTCTAATATTACCGTCCAAAAAAAAAAGGAACAGAAAGAAAATACAACGAAATGCTCCAAAAACAACTAAACGATTAATTCATTTTTCTTTTTTATTTAACATTAATATTGTCACAATTTCATTTGTAATTAAACACCTAATATGTGTTTTTTTCATTTTTATCTTTTTTTATTATTTTTTTTTTTTTTGTAACGAACAAATATCTCATGTTATGTGTTGTTTGAAATTCAATACCGTTTGGTACAAAATCGAAAATAATCGTAACTTTTAGCAAAAACATGCAATTTTACATGTAACAAGTATCAAATGTTCATGTAATTTGGTAAATTATGATGGTAACTCAACTCAACGTTAAACTGCTTAACACAAACGTTTAAACTCTGCTCAGAAAAAAAATAATAATACAGAAATCACCTTAAAATATTATTTTAAATTGTAGAGGTTGAAAAAAGGAAAAAACAAACAATTTTCGTATATAGACAGCCAAACAAACAAAAAGACAGGCAATTTGAAATTTAAGACACAAAAACAAGTTGTTGCTGCTAGTTTGTAAAATTTTAGATGCAAATGTTCAATGAAAGCGGATATGGAAAATTATTCTTAAGAATTATACTTATATCTATTAAATTGATTTAAATTAAATTGATTAAATTATAATGAAACTAAAAATATTTAACATTCAGTTCGAAAACTAACACAAAGCAAGATTTAATTGTAGGAAAAATAAAGTTCTGTTTTATACCCCTGCTATTTTATTTTTAATCATTATGCATTAAAGGTCTATCAACCTTAACTTTTTTTGGCTTACACACTTAACTTCAAATAGTATCGTATAAAATATACTATAGTGTGAAGTCACTAGTAAGCGATTTTAATTAGAGAACCGAGAGCACAAATAGTCCAGAACACAACAAAAAAAAAACACTCTCGCAAACGTTTCATGCAAAGATATAACGTTTTAAATCGTTTTAAGACCAAACGAATACAACTACATTTTAAATCACAATCAAATGCTAAGAAATAAGCTTTTTTTATATGATAATGTATTCTTTACTGCAACGTGTAAATCAATTAGTAAAAGTCTGGTGTTTTTTTTTTATTCTTAAAACGTTTTAATTATACATTTTGTGCTCATATGCAAAAGCAATAAAAAGTAAATGACACAATCCTTTTCATTGTTTATTTTTTATCAACCTTAAAGAACAAAACAAAAGCTAACGTTTCGGTCTTCACTTTCGCACCCTGGCATATTTTAGTGGAATCGCATATAATCAACATCAGGTTCATGTCACTAGAAAAAAATAAACTGACCTCTACTAACAATGATTCTTTGCCGGTATAATTCTTGAAGAAGTATTAATCCAAGATGCCATTTGTTTAATATATAAAAATGTAAATATTGAAGACTTACGAAGATATTATGGAGAATATTTCATTAATAAATGAGTTATCCTCTCGGTTTAACCTTTACTTTAACTAACTTTACACTGTAAGTTTTTAACGTTGGTATCATGTTTAAATCTTGCATGAATTTTGGGGTACACTCTACCAGAACAACTTTTCTCCTTTTATTTATTTTCGAAAAATCACAAAAATTTTTGTTGGCTTGTGGTTTAAGATTGACACATTGATGCCTTTACTATAAATTAGTATAACAAACTTTTTAATAGTTTTGACTTGTGTAACAAAGAAATAACCCAACATGTCCTTAAGTCACTTAAAAATTAACCGCACACTTTTTTACATTTTGTTTAAACAAATCAAATTCAAATGGTTTTGAAACCTGAAACATCAAAATAAAGCAAAAACAAGAATGTCCAAATTAAAAGCCACATGGTTTTTTACACTCATTAAAATTTAAAAATATTTAAGTATTCGAAACACACTTTTGCGATATTTTCAAAAAATTCTTATCATTCGAATTGTAATTTACAAATGAAGAATTGTGTTATATTATTGTAAAGTATTTTCTTGATTTATCTTCGTATCTAAAATCAAAGGCAAAGAAATTCTAACCGGGTAAATGAATGGACAATTTTCTTCATAATAGCAATCGAAGAAAATAAATGTTAACCTTGTAATTTTGGATTCCTAGCTGGTCCTGATTATTAGTTGTTGATCTACCAAAAATTGTATGTGCGTTGAAAAAGCATAATTAGTTGCGACAGTTTTATTTTAATGGGTGTTATTTTTAAGCCCGATAGATGGAATGAAGTTTTATTTGCTCACTTTTTGACAGTTATAAGCGGTAAACTCTGGCAAATAATCATGAAAAGATTGCTGCTTGAAGAAACCGAATTTGTTTTCAGCGATTGGGCCCATTTTTAACCGACTTAAAAAAAGAAGGAGGTTATCAATTCGTCTAAAGGTTGCTTTTTCTACCTTTGTGCCTGTAGAACTCAGACATGTTTAAAGCGATTAATTTTTAATTTTGTTTAATTTTTTATTTAAAAGGTTATGCTAATAGATTGGTCCCCTTTTAAAAAAATTTGTAGCAAAAAAAATTAATAAATTTTGGCTTAAATTCTATTCCATTTTACTTTCAAAAATTTTTTAAGGAAGTAAAATTATCTATAAATGTATGCGGATATTTTTTCCAAAAAAAAAAACAAGAAAAATTAGGCACTGGCACCCTCTATTCTCCCTTCCATAACCTAATTGCCTAGTTCTGGCACAATGCGTTGCATAAGTAGGGCTTATACCCTGAGTGCTGGTCCGTATTAAAAAAATTGTAATACCGCATTTTCTGGATCACTATATTCTTCATTAGCATTCTTCGCATCTACCTACCGTAGGTTGTGTACATTGTAAACGTCATCTATATATCTAACCAATAGATGTAGCGACCCAGAAAATTCAGTATTACATTCAGCTGGTGTCTAATTTTTCTTGATTTCTTTGGAAAGTAAAATGGAATTGAACTTAAGAAAAATTAATTTAATTCATTTGTTATAACATCAACACAGTTTAACTAAATACCTAATAATAAAAGTTAAAGGATTTATAATTTTAAAAACTAAATGGTGTCCCCGTATAACATACGAGTACATGTTTTTTACATGTACTATAAACCGTTAAAGGCTTCACTTTAAAATTTAGTAAAACTCCTTCCTATAGCACAAATCAATACAAAAATAAACCTAAACACTAACAGGTGTCCGCATAGCTGACGTAAATTGACAAACTATATATGAACCGTTATAGAACAAAGGCTTGAAAATTTTTAAAATGTCGATTATTTATATACAAAATAAAAATTATTCATTTAATTAGATGCATGTATTGCTAATTCCAGTACAACAACAATTATAACATTTGGATATGGAAATTAAAAGTTGTCCTAAAAGCTGCTGTAATTTGATATATTTGGCCAAATTTTAGAGCCATAATATACAAATTCTTGACTTGTTAATTAGAAATGATATCAACTACTTTATCTGTTATACTAAGAAGTATAAATATTTAAAATTAGAAATTAAACAATATTACAATTGTTGACATAATTTGATGTATGTGGCAAAATTGTTAAAACAGTTACAGATAGATGCTTGAAATTAACGAGGAATCTGTATTACTAAGTACTCCACTATAACAAGTATAGAATTTATATTAAGAAGGTAATGGATACCCTTATACTTGATGTAGTTTGATGTATATAGACAAACTGTTGAACAGTCGTAGAAAGATAGTTGAAATTTAAAAACAAACTGTATTGCAAAGTCAGCTGTAACAACAAATATAAAATCTAGATTTGAAAATTAAAGGGTGTCCAAAAGTTAATGTAATTTGATGTGTTAGGCCATATTTGTAAACCGTTATAGGCAGGTGATATTTACAAAAACCATATTCCTAAGTCCTTAATACAACAACTGCACAATTTTAAAATAAGTGCAATTTGACCTGTATGATTTTATTTCTTGAACCGTTACATAAAGATACTTGAAAGTATGACAGAATAGTAGTAGACATTCTTGAAAATTAGACAGAATGTCAACTACTTTGTTTGGTATAATAAGAGGTATAAATATTTTAAATTAAAAGTAAAGGGTGTTACATTAGTTGATGTAATTCGTGTATATAGATAAACTCTGGACTTGTTACAGACATGCGGTTTGAATTTATAAGAAACTTGATTGCAAAGTCTACTTCAACAACAAGTATAAAATTTGTATTTGAAAATTAAAGGGTGCCCCTATGGTATGTAATGTAATTTAATGTATTTTGCCAAACTGCTGAACAGTTGTAGACAGACCGCTTCAATTTTTCAATTTGATGTAAGTGGCCATAATTTTAAACCGTTGTATGAAGATTGACAGATGAAGTCTGTTTCAAAGTCGGTGTTTTTGCAAGAATTTTTGGCTTAACGAATTTGTTAATGAACATAACTGCCGAGGTAGTGTCTCTTTTATGACGACTTTTGTAAAAGTCGTTTTCTTTACTTTTAATTTTCCGAAGTAATAGTTAAACCCTTTAATGCCTAGTAATGATAGCCTAGCCTTGTTTTATTTGACTTGGGATTTTCCTTAGAAAGGTCTGAACTTAACTAGGAATATTTGTGCATTGCATTGTTGTTCAACTTAAATAGAGCCAGATACTCATAAAATGATTTTGCTGCTTTCAGGCTGAGAGAGGAATTCATTAAACGTTTTGCATATTCATAAACAAAATTGGTTGTAATTGTCGAAGGAATTGTTGTCTTATTTAAGATTGTGTGACTTTTCAGGACCAGTCTGAACGCTCTATAAACATCTGATTTAATCATTTCCGAGAAATTGATTGTGGCGGCCATAGTTTTAAACAAAAGACAATAAGTTTAAAAAGGGCATGCCCTGGTTTAAGTGTCTGTGTCTTTTTGTTTTTTTTTTTCCTGAAGTGTTATTGCAAATCGGTTCTTGAGTTACATATAGAGAAAGGGTAATAATAACAGTTTTATATATTTATCTATAACATATAATTTCATCGAAAATCCTAAACAGAAATGTGAATCATTTTTATAGTTTTAAATTTCACACTGGTAAGAATTCAAGATATTTTAAATAATAATAATAATAATAAAGAATTATAAGATTTATCTCTTTTCTGTTTTCTTAAAGCTTCCTAGGTAATAAATAACAACTAAATCTTTTTTTACCTTTTAACTCATTACATGCTTTGAGTTAATTTACAGAAAGGCAGTTTGAAAATAACGTTACTACTGGGACACCTTAGATTGTCTTTCTAGCGAACAAGCAGCACCGCTTGCCTAAATTTATAGCAATTGGTTCAGAAGATAAGGTCATTTACATGAAAATCACGTTATTTAATTTTATATTCATTTTCTTTCAGATGCAGATTTCAAGCATCTGCCTGTAACGGTTTAAGAGATTAGGACATATTCGTTAAAACCCTGAAGTCTTTGAAAACACATTTTAATTTTTAAACTTATTATTTACAATTACAAATGTAGTTGAACACAATCTGTATAAATTCCAAATATCTTACTACAACGGATTAAAACTAAAGCATTATATTTTAAAATTACATCAATATTGAAACACCCTTTATAAATAGCTTTATTTCTAATTTTTTGAACTTGTTATTATAGCAGATATTGTTCGTATTGCGGTTTAGAAACAAGACTCACGTCACTTTTAGCGTACTCTTTAATCGAATGCTTTATTTTTCAAATGTGTTAAAACAACATTTCCGCAGTTTTGAGTAAACCAAAGAAAACTTCCAAGCAACCTTGATATTTACTTTAAAAATCAAATATTTTTTCCCGTAAAAGTTATTAATTCTTGTAATGCATGTTCACAAGTAAAAAATTCAAAATTGATTTGCCGATTAATTATAATGCGACAGTTTAAAAAAGCGACAAGTGATTATAGCTAATTCTAACGGGTTTTTTAGGTTGGGTCTATTTTATTTTCACTAAATGATTTTTTTTCTTACTAAATGATGTATTTGCCTTCGTAAACCATTAATCGACCAAAAACTCGATTTTGAATTTTTTGTTTTTTGACACGTTTTAAAACTAAATAGCTAAATTTAAAATTTTGAGCAGCAGCTGGTGGAGTCTAGCGTTTAGAATAATTTCTAATTTTTGCATTTAAAGCTTAGACGAAAAGAACCTTTTACATCCAAATGAATTTAAAAAAAACTATGTACGAGTAGACATCCGACAGTCTTTCTTTCAAGTCCTATTGGCATGGCCAAGGAATTTTTATAAATAATATGATAATTTTTCACCAAGGAAATAAGAAAAAGAATAATAAATTTTTTATTCTAAAGAAATTGTCACTGACAAAAATCTTTCCCAAATCCATAAAAAATATACTTTCAGTATGGGAAACTTAGACAGGATTAATCTGAACAACAACGTACAATTGATTAAAGAAATTTTTACAACAAAGTTGGTAAATCTGTATTACGAAATGCAAGCGGTTGATAAGAAGTAGCAACACTAACTTTTCAACCAGCAACTACCAAGCCACTGTTGTGAATAGCTATTAATTGATATATAGTTCTCTTTTTGGCAACTACAAATTAGTAGGAGAAAAATATTCACTTGAAATGTGAGTTGTAAGTAAATAGAAATAAATAAATAAATAAATATCGTTGAAAATAAACAAAATAAATGATTTTTTGCATTGGAATGGTATTTTAAGCAACAAAAAGCCAATTAAAAGACTTAGTAGCTTGATGGAAGAAAGCCCGAATATTGCAAAGGTACTCTGCTCAAAAATGGTTAGTGAAAAAAATGGGAGGAATATAGAATAGAGTTTAAGTCTACCTGGGTAAAAAACCAAAACATAGCAGCTTATTTGGAAGGATCTGGAATGAAAGACAAAGAAAAAATTTGAAAACTCCAAATCATTCAATTTTAGAGGATTGGAGGCGTCCTTAATACATCATCTCATTTTTCCAATATCACACCAAACTTATTTGGAAATTAAATTTTCAGCACTAAATTTCAAACAAATTTCGCACATTTAGCGTATCATATTTTTGTCATTTGTCAATTGTTTTTTATACCCTTCACAGACGTAACCCATATCTAAGTTTAAAATTTCCACTATATCTGTTTCCGACCCCGTAAAGCATACATTTATATTCTGAGTTCTTATGCATAGCGAAGTCCGTCTGTCCGTCCATATTCATGTTAAAATCAACTTTGCCAAGGCACTAGATGAGTTAGAGAAAATTTTGTTACTAAAAATCAGTTCAATCGGTCTAGGTCTTTTGAGACAGCGGACAAAACACCACGCCTGCCTCTAATTTTTCCATATCATTTGGAACAAATATAGTTTAGTGAAGGAATTCCAATAAAAAAAAAAAAAAACAAACATATGGGGCGATAGAGAATAAAAAATAAAAAAAATAGCATTCTTCTTTTTCTTTTAAATGCATATTCACAATAGCGACTACTTATGTACTCATTCAAAAATTTATCAACTGATTTTCGTAGTAACTTTTTTAACCTCAGTTGACAAGTTTTTTCCCTTTTCACCCAGTTGATGGTTGCTGTTCATAATAGACCTGAAAAAGTTGGCAGGAATGCAACTAATATAACATCTCCAAAATAAAATAATTGCTTAAATACACCATCGTAAAAGCACTAATTTCTTTCTACAGGTGTATACAAACATTCCCAAGTACAATGTATTTGCTGAAAAGGTTTGAAAAACATTGTTTAATACAAGCTCATGTCAAGAGGCACCCACAACATACAACAATGATATCAAATTTCGAATATTTTCATGACACGGGCTTGCAGGTTCTAAATAAAGAAGATCATAAGAACTAACCACACACTATGAAAAAGCAACTACGAGTACGTGTAAGGTTTCTAATATCCATATGAACTCGTGTCTTAAAAGGTGGAGCAAAACTCAAGTCTAAGCTGATGACAATGTTAATAAAATAATGACTTGACATGACATGTGAAACATGAAGAGAAAAGAGATGGACATTGTTTGTTAGTTTTATGATTTAGAAGGTTTAAAACCATAATGAGTTAACTTTAAACTATCAACAAAAGCAATCTATTTTTTCACCAAAATAATAGAAAAATGTAAATAAAGTTATTTAAGTCCCTAAAATTATTTACATTATATCTATTATTGAAAAATTTTTATTCACTTTTCCCTTGAATTGGAAGCGTGTAAATAGCAAGACTTATGTAAAATATGTTGTTCATATATCTACATACATATTTAGCGCCACATTGACGCCATCACTTTAAAGTTACTAATTTGTTCAAGTGCATGTATGAGTTTTAAGCGTCACACAGTGGCGTGAATTACAAAAAAAAAAATGGAATAAAATTCTGGCACTTCTAAAATTTTTACCTGATTTTCATGAAATAAACTGCGATTTATAAAGGAAGACATAAGCTTTTCGTTTACTGTATTTGAATACACTCTGTTTCAGAGCTTATAACTTTATCAAAAGTGAATCGATTTAAAATTTTGCATCTTTTGGTTTTTCACCTGTAGTTATTTGAAAAAACAAGATAGAACTATTTTAAAAACAGAATTAGAACGCTAAAACTATAAGAAATTAAATATTTTTTCTTTGATTTAATAAAGTTAATAGTGAAATTTTGGTAAAAAAAAAAAAAAATACTTACTTACGTTTTTCATATAATGTCTTTTTATTGAATTCTGCTGAAACATTTTAAAGTCAGCATTGTTCGAGTATGGGCAGTTTTTTAACAAAAATCTAAATGTTCGAGAGTGCACGTAAATTTTCATTATTTTTATAACCAACTAATCTAAAATGATTGGTATTCTGGAATGACTGGCCAAATTTTGCAGACATTCTGCACATAAATGGAGTCTAGGAAGATGACTTAAGAAAAATTTACAAGTTTGGGAAAGAAATTTTATCTTCCCACGGGAATCTTTTATTAAATAATTTAATTAATTATATAAATTACTTATATTTTAAGGTTTTGTATGCCCAAATTTTTACTGATTTTAGTAACGTATATATTAGTATTTAATGCGATGAAAAGCTGATTTAATATCTTTTATATCTTTGGAAATATTCAAGCTAAAATTTCACTTTTTATCTTTTTCGATTTTTTGTGGAAATTCCACAATTTTATTCAATTTTTTCGTATTTCACGCCACTGTGCATCGGTATCTTTGACTTTATCTATTTATGTGATTGGTATTATGAAGCGGGCGGTGTCACACACAAGTACTTTTAATTTCATTTAAATATTTTGTCACATACAATTCATTTTCTTACCAATTATTGACACTTTAAAATGTCTTTTAAAATGAACAATATAAAATTTATGTTTGCAATCGCCGTTTAACGTTTCGATTACTTTTGTATTTGTTTGCATTGGCATTAAGATTTGGTATCTGTATCTGTTGAAGTATCCGTGTGTCGTTTTTTAGTTTTCATTTAGTATTTCTGAAAAGGAAAAACTATCAATGACGACGATGGCATTTTTGTTACTGATAAGTTATTGTGTATGTTTTAATACGCATTCGACTGATTGCTGATATTTGCTGTCACACTCATGTTGTTAAGTGCTTAATAGTTTTGAAATAATAGTGTAAATATTGGAAACAAATACATAATATGAATAAATGTATAAACAGATATCTAAAATAATTTTAACTACTAGAATATTAGAATATTGCGAGTTTAAAATGCAAAAAGTACAAATTTTTTATTTGAATGCTCCAAAAAACTAGAGCTTTTCTGACAAAGAAGGTATAAAATATCAGCGAGAAATATTAAGTTTAGAAAAGTTTTGACTTTCATTAGGGCATCAATTAATAAGTATTGAAACCCTTCAGGCGATGAATCGATGAGACAAGAGAATATTCTTTGCACTAGACAATCTGAAACGCATTTAAACATTTATTCCAAACTGTTTCTTTAATTTGTTCTCAAACCCAAGAACAATAAATTAAGCAATCAATTTATAAAAAGGTATCTCACTTTAATTTCTACCCTAAAATGGAACGCCAATTTTAGACTCCATCTACTATTAAGAAATTACGCAGAAAGGAAGAGGATTGTTAACTATATTTTGATTATTCATAAGAGGACACGACATTATTTTCATTAAAAGTTCGCAGTTTCGCACGGATGTAAACGGCAACCCACGCTACGTACAGGATTAGTTTTTGCTGGCATTAGACTAACGACTGTAATAAGAAATAATATAATATATAATATAATTAGGATTATCCATCATAAATTTCATAATTCAAACTATTGAATTCAACCTTCTTCTTTCTTTACATCATGAGTTTTCTTTCCCAAATAGTTTCTTCAATTTACCATCCAATACCACACGTAGTGCAGCTACGAAGTGTACTAAATATTTTAAAATAAGAACTTACCATTCAACAACACTGAAGAACTGTTCGCCACTTTTAACTAAAAGTTTTACTATTTTTTGTTAAATATGTACAAATCAAGGCAAATTAAATATTAGGTGGCCGCACGGCTACAAAAACCTAATGTAATTTTGTTGTTCCTAAGCACCACGTTGATGTCAGAAGTAGCTGTCTAAAAAACGGATCCCTTATTCATTTTTTCCTTCTATCATCATTTGGTGCTTTCAATGAAGTTGTACCAGATCTGCTGTATATGCAAAAATACCACATATTTAATATTATTAGGTTTTGAAATTTTATTTTATAAATTTACAATTTTTTTGTTTTTAAATAATTTCATAATTTATTATTTCTTTTTAATATTTCAACAATAACGTCGAACATAAACGAAAATCAGTTGGGCTATTAGGTCCACCTGTTTATTAATTCGCCTTGGTACAAATTTTATTTTTATTGTGTGAAACATTTTTCGACTTCAGAAAACACAATAGATTTTTATGACTGTAACTGAAAAAATTTGGTTTTCACATACAAATCTGTCAGATTAACTTTTTTAAGAGGTTTTACACCAACATTTATTTGCAAATAATAATTTGTTACCTCTTATTATAAATTTGAAGTCAAGATTTTAATTTACTAATAATTTAAATCAAATTTAGTGTTATACATACCAATCTTTCTTCTGTGTGTATCTGTTACGATTTATTCAGTTTTTTGTAAGGAGATCAGCAAGAACAAGTTTACAGTAAGAAGCACATGGGTTGAAAGGATATCCAAAAAATAGTTGGTCAGCTTTCGCGAAAGAAGTTAACGGTTAACGTTGGCCAACTAATTGATGAACGGGACAGTAAAATTAATTAAGTATTTTTAGGATTAATTTCGTATGATTTTTTAGTGACTCTCCAGCAATAATCGCCAAGAATTTCTTAGGTTTTTAAAAAGGTAGTGTAATTGCTCTTAGTTTTTACTTTGCTATATGTTCTTTGGTATTCACTTGAGTTTAATAAACTTATAACGCGGCTGTATACATTTTTAATCGTTTTACATCAATGCCAATTCTATTGTTATAAGTAATGAAAAACTAGTTTATGTCTATATTTATTTTTTTAATCGTAGAGGTAAAAACTTACCCACGCCATCACCATAGCCAGGAGTAAACATGATTTTTTTTTTATGTAGTAAAAGTGGCACGATTATAAAAATTCTCCAGTAAAGATGAGAGATTTGAGGTTTTACAATGTACTGGCTTACATACCGCATCGATTTATTTTCATTATAAACTTATTTATTTTTACACTGTTTGATTTATATAGACAAAAAACGAATTCAAATCATAATTTTCGCAGATAGAATTATTAAGGTATCACTAGGGCCATACATTTACATCTACTAAATCAAAACTACTGCTATAATTTATCTTTTATTTCTGTGGTGTTGTCCCGAAATGTTAGTATGACAAAATAATTTACCCTTAGTTTAAAGTCTTCAGCACGAAAGAATCAACACTCCAAACTTTGGACAATATTTTTCTGATTTCATTAGGCGTTTAACTCTATTTAAATAAATGGCCAATTTACCCATTTTTATTATAAATCATAAATAATTGCTTTTCGTTATCGATTTTAAAGTTGTTGGTCAAAGAAAGATATAATATGGTTAAGGTAACCATTGTCTAACAGCAATATGTCATGGTTGTATTATATGGTTATAGACAAAACATAGTATATTGATTTCTTTTCATTTTTTGCAACCATAAATAACTTTTTTCAATTTTAGTCATTTACTCATATAACCGAAAGCTAACAAACAAATCACTAAACTGATAGAAAAGCATTTTGTCAAGCCCTGGAACAAAAAATATTTAAAAGCAAAAATATGTTTCTTTGCTTTTAATCATAGTTTGAATAATATTAACATATTGTTGTTAATTATATAAGATTATTGATAATAAGTAATAAAAGTTAGGTTGTGGTTCAAATTTCTTGCTCTTTTTGCGCTTAGTAATCATACAATTATATGTTAACAAAAAAATGTTTAAGATAACTGAAGTATTGTTGAAAATAACTACAATTTGGTTGCCAGAACCTCTAGTCTTAAATGTGATTGCTAAACTTCCGGTTAATAATTCAGTGTTATGAGCTTCAGTTATAAAGCATTATCCGCGTTTCAAATTAAGGGCATTATAGCGAAATTCTAAGAATGATTGTAGTAGTTCTTGAAAATTTAAACATTTACAGAAATTATAACGCGCACTGCTCAATTCAAAGGTCATGAAACAGTCGGTGACGTCTTAGAAGAAGATTAAAAGTTACCAATCCTCCGTCTTGCAACATTTAACATGATTGCGAAAACAGTCGACCAAAACTTGGGATAATGCTTTTGTTTTGCTGAACACCTGAGGTATTAATACAATGCGTTGACAGCAAGCCGGCTCTAATTGAATTGAAAAACTAGACATATCTTGGAATTTTGAAACCGCTCACTGATTAACTTTCAATGAACATGCCATTCTTTCGGCGTTGAAAATATAACCGACATTACCTCTGATAAATAAAGATTTCAAAAAGCTTTCATTGTAGAGTGAATAATTTTAGTGTACAAAAATTTTAAGTATTAAACTCTTTTTGATCTCTGTAAAAAAAAATTGTAAAAAGAAAAGATCCTTTCATCGTCCGTTGAACGGTTGGTATTTTGTCATTTTGTCGTTTTATTTTCTTATCATTTCAATCTGTCAATCGTTATGAATTTTTAGTATATATTAATAATAATACAATTATTTTATATGCACACACAGACAGACAGTCTTCCAAACAAACAATATACAATTTATGTATTCATTATGTATTTCTCAAACAATATTAACAAAAACAAAAACTTAAATGATAATTTTTTAATATTTTTATTTCTTTTATTTTTAAGCCGCCTTTATCTGCCGCTTTCTTGTTTCATTTTGGTTGGTGATTGTCTTTGAATAAAATAAACAAATAAACACATTATCAAGAGGCAAAAAAGAAATAAATAAATTAAAAAGAAAAAACTGACAAATAAAATTAAGTGTTAATACACGAACATCTGAAAACGCAAAATACTCGTGCGATATATTGGTTTGGCCAACGCAGTTATGCCAACTCAATCAATGCATGGCTTAATCGGTTATTTTTAAACCATACTTTGTTGGCTGTCATTATCAGTGTTAAGGCAATTTTCTTTGTTGTTGCTTTTCTTTGATGCAGGCATTTTCTTTGAAAATATTATTTGAAAGTTTAGTAAATTGGTCACGAATGCTTGTTGTAAATTATCACAAGGAATGTTTTTGTTTCAAGTTAATCAAAATTGGAATTTAAAATACATTTACTTATGAAATTATACTCACAATTCAACATGTCTTACTTTATGGAAAAGCGATGTAAAAGTAGGAGTCTAATGTCTCTACATACTAATTTACTAATTATTTGTGGCCTCATTTGATCTTAGTAAAGTACTTTAAATACCTCGTCCTTGGTTAACATAGACATTTAGACTAAAGCGGATTAAAGTAAAGTCTGCGTTAATTTTAACACTATATACCTTTTAAATTTTATTATGACATTATAATTACTAAAATTATTTGAAAAAATAAACGATATTTTTAGCCCCATATGGAGTTACACCAATATCATAAATAACATATTAGACTAAAAGAAAAGTAGGAAGTGCATATATTTCTGTAAATAATAGCTCAACGGATATGAATTTTTATATTAAAAGCAACAGTTAAGATGAAGGCATTCAAATATCCAAATGACCAAATTTATTAAGAGTTGTTTTCAGTGATATTAAAATTATAAAAATGAAAAATACTTTGTTAAGATCTTTAAATAAAGAAGTTATTTTAAACTTAGTTTTCTTTTACGGTTAACATATTGAAGGATTTATGGTGAATAGGAGGTATGTAAAGTAACAACTTATCATATTTTTATTATTATTATTTTTTGGTTATACTTTTTGCAGTTTTATAAAGTAATAAAATATTAATTTAGCTGAGTATTTTTGGTCTTCCAAAATACATTTACTTATGTAATTATAATCACAATTCAACATACAATGTTATTTTATGGAAAAGCGGTGTAAAAGTAGGAGTCTCATTTCTCTCCATACTAATTTTGCCGTCAAAAATTTTATTTTTGTTTAAGATGCGGCATTCGGGTTTTTATGCGTAATAAGAAATATTACTAGACTTAAGAACTTTTATATGAATTGTTAATTTCGGCGGTCATATAAAATCATTACTTTATGCACAGAAATATTTTTCCAAAGGGTTTCTCCTATTTTCTTTTAGTCAGTGAACAATTTATTTTAATTTTACAATTTGTTACTTTCGATTCTCACGAATTGATTACAAAAGTCTCATGCCTTGTTAAAATCGAAAATGCTTAACTCCACACTTAATTACCGTTTCTAAAATTTTTTGCTGGGTAACGCTAGAGAATAAAAATGTGATCGGCTTACATGCCGATCGAAAGATAGTTCTGAAAAATAGGTTGTTAAAAACGCGTCCACCAAGATAGCACACGATAACTAAAAGAAGGAAAACTTCTGTAAATTATATATAAATAAAACAATTAAACTATTATAAATAATATATTAGAAGAAATAAAAACAGGCGCATATTTAAGTTCATATACGAGCTTTTTTTCATAGTAAATTTATAAAATTTACTTTGTGAGTTTCATTCCTTGTGAACCTCAGCCAGCATATTTAAAACCAGTTCTTACAATTTCTCCAAACCTATTTTTTTCTGTTTGATATTGCCTCTTCTAGAGATTTTGTTGAGACAAACTTTCTCTTTTTAGTTTATATAAAATAAAAATTTTCTGGCGAGCCTATCTTGGATTATAATAGTCTTGGGTAATATAGAATTGGTCCTTTTTCTTTAATGCTGTTTGTGAATGGATGTATTCCACGTTCAAAAAAATATTTGTGCGATAAAATTGCGTATTTTATGTCAAGTTGGAACTCTATTATAATTATGAAAATAAGGTGTCTTTTATAAAAAAGTGGACTTATAGCACTTTAAAAATTTTTTGTTTAGAAATTAATTGAATATAAACATTAATTAAAAAAAAAATCTTCTCCAATTTCCCCAATAGACAAAATAATATTTTCGCCCAAGATAAGCATACATTATGAAGGTATAGACCGAGAAGAACAAAATGTGCCAACCCTGCGAGATATCCTTCAATCCGTTTCCACAAAAGTGGCTTCATCCTGATTGGGTACAACAAAGCAATTTTTTCGAAAATTTCCTTCCGGATAATTTGTACTGTCGGCACATTTTTTTGTTTGTCTAAGACTACACTTCGTAATGTATTGGACAGTTTAGGCAAGGGCACTATAATCTTTTGACGATTAAAAATGTGCGACAAATATGTAGAGTACTAAAGCAGTTCAAAAACTTTAAGAATCTGAAAAAGTATATAAAATGTTGTAACAAATGCACTGGCTTCTTAGTTTTTTGTGCTTTCAATTCAGTTTATGAATACATTATCGTTTTTTATTTTTTCTGTAGTACCTCTGCCTCATTGCAGTTCACAATGTATTGCTTTTTAAGAAACTCATTAAGAGCCAGTTTATACGATGAAATTTTTAAAAAACCAGCATGAAATTTTCGTTTGGTGTTGAAGCAAGCGGTTTTGGCTTATGATGTGTTCAAAATAACGCATCTTGCTGCAGCTTAAAAAGAGAATAAAAAAACTTGCTTCAAAAATGACATGGTATAAATCTCTACTACTTACAAAAAAAAAACATACAAAAACATTTGTAGGTGTCTTGCAACTTAAATATATACTTTTATTTAAATATATTGTACTCTAAAAGAGTATTACATTAATTATTAAATATTAATATCTAAAGGAAAAAGTCTTTTTAATCGGTTTATTGATGAGAAAGGTTTTTCACATCTAAAGTGTACAAATTTAGATGACTGCAGCACAGTGGTGGATACATACAAAACAAACACCATTTGTAAACACCAGCTGCTTCTGTAGATTTTATATGGCATTTTAGCAATTATTTAGTGTAGGAATTAGTTAAAAATAGTTTTAAATTTGAAATCATTATAACAAATGTCATAAAAAAAACTTCAAAGCCATTTTAGTTACCTTACATTTTAGCAGGGAATCAGTTTGAATCTTTAACTGGCTTTATGAACTCATTTCCCAACACAATTTTTCAATATAAAGATTAAAAAATATATATTTTTACTATCCGAAACAAAATCGCATAACTCTTCACATCATTCAACCGAGAAGTAAAATAAAACAAATTTTATCAAAATAAGGAAAGAGTACACAAAAAGAACAAAAGAAAAATTATACTCGAGCAAGTCTCGTTTCACTCAATTGGAAAAAAAATTAAAAAGGGGAAATTGCGCACGCACACTGTAACAATCAGATAAATTATAATAAAATAAGATAAAGAAACTTATCTCCACAATAAGCTAAATATAGTTGAACTCTTTTAACACCCAGCGCCAACTAGAGATGATCGCTTTATTTCACCAAAAAAAAAACAGCAGCCATTTTTGGGGACTGGCAGTTCAGTCTGCTCCATTTTTCAAGCCTCTTAAACAAATCTAAACAAGCTGTTTTCCAAACAAATAAAAATTTTACTCAAACTATGAAATTAGTGGGAAATTTTATTAGCAACAAGTAGATAAGAAGCATAAAGGGATATAATATTTTTTTTTTAATTTAGGCGTTAGAAATGGAATCTTTTACTTTGAATAAAATATTGTTCTAAAAAAGCTTTAAATGTTAAAACAAAAATTATTTACATCAACCTTAACAAAACTTATCATTTCTGCTAAGGAGCACAAACTCTTTTTTATAAACGTAGTGCAAGCTTTTAGTTGCTCAAAGTGTTTTTTTTTTACTTTTTTAGTGCTAACGGTTATTAAAAAGCTTTTGCTTCGTACACTTAAAGTTAAAATCCTCAAGCTTTGGAAACATAAGTCTTAAAAAATTTCAGAGTACAAAAAAAGGACTTCACTCCTATTCAAAAATAGATAAAAATTTTTACATATTTAAGTGTGTAACTTTACCCTCGAAGTCTGATTTTTTTATGTTTTCGGTGTCGATTAGTGCGTATAAAAATAAAAATTGTATTTTGAAAACGTTTTATTCGGTGTAAGAAAATTAATTATAGGCTGAAAATTCAATAATTTTTTGTTTAGATCTGGCTTTAATCGTCTTAAAAAAAGAGACGGTTATCAATTCGCCTGAATTTGTTTCTTCATATTTGTGCCCACAGGAGTTAGGCGTTTTTAGCTCGAATTTAAATTTTTAAATTGAAAAGTAATGCTTACAGATTGGTCCAATTTTAATAAGAGTTAATAATATTAAATACTTAAGGGCGCCCCTATACAACACACATTATTTTTAAATGTCTGTTGAACCGTAATAAACATCCATATAAAATGTTAACAAAGTTGGAATCACTATAGCTCACAATAACATACAATTATAAAAAAAAATATTCTAAAAATTAAAGGGTATCCCAATAGGTGACATAATTACACTTATAGTGCTGCATCTTTTGAACCATTACAGTCAACTAATTGAAAATTATACAGAATGTGTACTATAGCAACATGTATAAAATTGTATATAAAAGTGTCTGATAATATTATAGGCAGACAGCAGAAATTCACACATAACGTGTATTGTCCTCCCTAACAAATATATAAATATAAAATTATAAATTAAGGGGTGCCCCATAGGTGATGTTATTTTATGTATACACTGAGTGCTGCCAGGCCAGAAATATATATAGCAGCCCTCGTATACATAAAATAACATCACCTATGGGGCACCCCTTAATTTATAATTTTATATTTATATATTTGTTAGGAAGTGCAATCTGACATTTCCATTGGAAAGTTTGTCATTTTTAAGCATAATCGTACTCAAAACGTTTTGACGTACGACCATTATTTGTGTTGTTTACAGTGACTTGAAAAAATAATATAGAAAAAAATGGAATTAACTCGTGAACATTTTCGTGCCATCATTTTTCACAACTTTCGACGTGGATTATCACGACAAGAGTGCATTGATGAACTTAAATCTTTGTATGGCGATGAAGCACCATCCTATAGCACTGTGAAAAATTGGTATAATGCTCGCTCGCTCAAAGACGAATTCCGTGAAGGTCGTCCAAAAACGGCTGTTGTGCCAGAGAACATTGATGCGTATGAGCCCGAAACAACAATCAACCGTGTGGGTCTTCAAAGACGAGCAAAATCCAACGAAAGTTGTTCGTGGAAGAAGCACTTCGAAGCAAATAGTCGCCTGTTTCTTCGGCAAAACTGGTCATGTGGCGACTTTTCCGCTTGAGCAACGTAGGACGGTCACTTCTGAGTGGTACACTACAATTTTTTTGCCTGAAGTCATCGGAGAAATTCGAAAAACCAACAAGAGAAGACGAATCATTGTTCACCATGACAATGCGAGCTCTCACACATCGGCTCAAACCAGAGCGTTTTTTACCGGCCAAAACGTCGAATTAATGGGTCATCCGCCGTACAGCCCTGACTTGGCACCTAATGACTTGTTCTTGTTTCCGCACATCAAGAAAAAAATGCGTGGTCAACGATTTTCGTCGCCAGAAGAAGCTGTTGAAGTGTTCAAAAACCATGTTTAAGAGGTGTCTTAATCGGAGTGGAAAAAGTGCTTCGACAACTAGTTTGAGCGCATGCAAAAGTGTGTAAATCATGCTGGAGAATACTTTGAAAAACAATAAAACCATTTTTGATTATAAATATTCGCATTTTCACAATTAGGATAGAAATATATAGAGCAGCCCTCGTATAGCTGTTATAGACCCTGACCTTAAACATATAAAAATAAAGGCCCCATCTTTTGAACCATTAGAGTCAAGCGCTAGAAACTTAGGCGGAATATGTACTTCTATGTCTGCTATATTGCGAAGTATGAATATTTAAAATTACTTACAAAATTAGATGATGGATGCATTTACAGTATATAGATTTATCTTAGACCCTTACAAATAAATTTGAATTTAAAACACAGTGTATACTACAATTTTTATTGCATATTCGACAAACCTCTCGGTTCGGTTTATTTTGCAAAATTTATTCTTTTTTTTTTTGTTTGTTTTTGCAGTATAAAAAGGAGTTTTATATTTTTTTATGTTTACCATGTTTGAACAGTTTAAGTAATCCGTTTTATTTATGTTTCTTTAACTACATTTTACAAATATTTTAACTAATTTTTCAAAATTTGTAAAGCGCTGTTTATTCACAATATTTTAAATTGCATATGAAAAACTCCAAATAATTTTGTTTTAAAATGAACAGTCGTATTATTTTTCTAGTGCAGTAAGTATGCGTATGCACAACTATACTAAGTATTAACTAATAAAGCTCTTTGGCATTACATATACTAAAAGCTTTAGTGGTGACGTAACAAACTATTAATTGCATGCATGTGCTTGTATGCAGATGCAAATGCATGCATATGTAGGTTGTAGGTGACATTAAGTAAATTCTAGCACCTAAAAAGCTTTCTTTTACAAAAACAAAACATCTACAAAAGCTTTAGGGAGTATTTTATTTTGCATTTACGCATTTTACAAACAGATGGCGCTTTCTTGTTTTCTCTTCAACGCCATTCAGGAAACTTTAAATTTAGAGCTATTAATTAACAAGAAATTCAAACAAATAAAGAAACTGTGTGTCATTAACATTTAGGCAAGACAACGCATGTGTTATCTTTGATCAATGTAGAAATGGAAAATTTATAACCAAAAGAAAATCTTAAAAGGTAAATTAATTAGCCAACCGATTTGCTTTTTTCATCAGTAAATCTTAGATTTAAAACTTTTATTTCAACTTTAAAGAGACATAGGTTTACTCGTATCAACATCGACAACAGCTACAAACAATATCGTTCGAATTTGCGAAATCAGTTAAAACACAAATAGTAACAACTCCTTAACTTGGTTTGTTTACTTAAAACAGATACTTAAAAATCAAAAAAAATTCATATACATTTCAGTTAAATAAAAGATTCATATATATGTTTGGATATTTTTTTTAACTAATGGAAATGACAAACCTTGAAACTGTTTAACAAACTGCAAATCGAGAATCTTAATTATCAACAGGAGAGAATTTAATTAATACGTTTATATAAGCAAACTCATACTCGGTATAAGTTGCCAGGCACTTACAATACTTTTAAAAATCGTCTAAAAAAATATATGTAAATCTAAAAAAATTGACAGAGAACTAAAAAATAAAAGATAAGTCTATACATAATTTAAAATAAAATTGTCATCGACGCTTTTTCGAAAAATTTTAGTATTTTCTTAAAGATCTCTTCAAGAGCTTTTGTGTGATACCTATATTATTGTCTTGAAAAATATGGTGCACAATCATACTTTTTATGAAAACTTCAGAGGACCATAATTCGGAATATATGGGCGAGCGATAATTTTTTCACTTGATGTATTTTTTTATTTTTTTTTATTTATTTATTTATTTTTCTAAGACTTACTTCGTTATTCTAAGTTTTTTTTTAATTTATTTATTTGCAATCTATTTAAAAATATTGAGCAAATTTAATAAAAAGTTAAATAATCACAAAAGTTATTTATCCTCAATAGCATAAATAACGTTATAGATATAAGAATGATAAATATTTTTGATAAATTACTTTAACAATTTTACTGCTTTTCTTTTATCTACATATATGGAAAATCTAATAGATGGTATCTTTTTAATCTTCTTATATCTTCGGAATCAGCAAGCCGACTAATGGCAAAAGAATTAACATGATCGCTCAATCGTTGAATGGAATATTCATGTCTTTGTGTAAAGTTTTTTCTTGGTTACAAACCAAGGCGCATTTAAAATAGTTCTAAGTGTTTTTAATTGAAACCGTTGGAGTATTTCCATGTCGGAATCACAATAGAGACAACCTTGATTTAGGCCCAATAATCCAGTATAACCTTTTAAATTTAGCATATAAATGGTTTTTTTTGAGTATTGCTGTGACTCTTCCAAGTTATTCTCTGGTCTAGATGAAAACCGAGATAGTTGCCTTTAATTGTTATAATCGATATAAAAAAATTAGAGGGACACGGACCGATCTTGCTGATTTTCAATAGCGACTCTTTTCAAACTATGTCTGATCGTTTGGCGTATCTAAATTTTCTTTATCTGAACTAGTGACTTGCCAAGCTCGATTTTAACACTAAGACGGACGCATAGACGGATATTGCTCAATCGATTTCGCTATGCATAAGAACTCAAAATATATATACTTTATTAAGTCGGAAATTGATATTGTAGAAATTGCAAGCGGAATAACAACCATAGATATATGATTTTTCAACTTTTTGTTGTAAAAAGTATAAAAACAAGATAGCAGCCAATATAATATTTTGGTCAACGCTTTTGTTGACTATACAAGACGGAAGCCGTAGATGAGGACAATAATTCCATTCGAAGAATTTCGTTTTGCGAGGATTTACGGCTGGCATATACTTTGCTCTGATTTTCTAGGTCTGATCAAAGCCTTACCTAATGTATACTAATGGTATCAAAGAACTCAGTGTTAAGTAAACCATTCCATAAATATTTTGAGTCTAATCTTACACTAGCCTTTGATGTGTAGATACACTAATAAAACCCTTCTTCGGTCTGAGCTTTGGAATGAGGAAAACACTCTGAATTGATCCAGCAAGCAGTTTTCTCTTAAGAATATCTAGTAGCTATTCTAAATAAGAGCTCTTTTCTTATTAGTCCTTGCCGGTCAAAGAAGTTTTGGCTAGACGGAGAGCTCTTTAATGGCTGGGAACCAAGCGTAGTGTTATTCTTTTGTAAATAAAAAGCTCCTTAATAAATATGACAGTCCATAAGTACCCCTGACAACAGCTCAGCTTAGCTATACGAAATTAAATATGGTTTCTTACCTCAAACGTTTCCTTGCACACATGACGACGGAAAGTACTTCTTCCTTAACGATCGTTTAGTACTTATCCATAGGTATGGTCCTTTGAAAGTTTGTGAAAAAATCATCTATGGAACCATAAATTAATCAATACTTTTCGGCTTGTTTGTTATAAGTATAGATGGCTCAAAAGTACCCATCGCAAAAGGAATTCACTGCAACACAATGGAAACAGAAAGTACAAGTACAAGTGTACAATTTAAAAATAAAGTCAGCACTAAGTTCAGGAAAATACTAACTTTTATACTTTTAAAGAAAAACATTACTAAAAGAAAACAATAATTCCCTTGACTCATTAAAGGCAAACCAGATGCTAAGATCTGGCATCGTGTGTTTAGCAACAACAAATATTTACTTTAATCTAAACAACTAATATCGTATAAAGTATCTTTGGTTTGTTTGCTGGATTGTAGACAACAACAACAACATCATCATTATTATTATTTTTATCATCTATGAAATTGGTATATGATATGAAAAGCAAAAATGTGCAATGCTAGAGTAACTGAACACTCTTCAGGGATGGTAAGTGGAATTTTTAGAATATTTCACTCCATCTTTTCATTATAAAGTTAATTTCGAAACTGAAATTGTTTTAATTGCATTATTGTAAGTACTTTCTCATAAAACTTATTTAAAACATTTAGTGTAAATATATTTTTAGGCATGTTAATATGATGAAACATATTCCCAGGTATTAAAAGAAAATAAGAGTCTGTCATTGTTTATACATCGCTTAACAGAGTCTTGAATAAACTTGTGTGAAATTTCACCACACCTTGGGGCACAGCGCCCCATCGATAAACCTGCCAAAATATTCGTCCAATTTTAGGAATTAAGAATCCATGATTGTATTAGTTAACAAGCAACAAAAATAGATCTCTATATATGATCTGGCTTAATATATATCTCGGAATGATTCCTTATGCGAAGTCGCTAGAAACATGAAGATATACAAGTAAATCAAGTCCAAACTTCTTCTTCTGAAATTTAAACGGAACTAACAATATGATGGTTTTGCTGTTTGCTGAAGAAGTTTAACAATACATACAGCAAACAATACCAGTCGAAATTGTCATAATTCATATTGTCGACATGACTGGATAGTTTAAGTCTCTAGATCAGGGGTTCAAATAGTTCTCCTTAAGAACACAACATGCTAGGATATTGAGCTGAAACATCTCGATGTTTTACATACCTATTTATGCTTTATATTCCTTCTGCATGCAAGCCCATATCTATTTTCCTTAAGTGTCACGAAGTCACTTTCATACGTTTGGAATTATTGCTAACCTTGAATCATTATTATTATTATTATTATTATTATTATTATTATTATTATTATTATTATTATTATTATTATTATTATTATTATTATTATTATCAGTATCATTATTATTATTATTATTATTATATTTTTTTTTTTTGAGACTTTATAAAATCATTTTAAGTTAAAGTTGGCATATAAAATTAATTTAAAAAACAACACTCGGAATCTTTACACCCTTCCAAGTGATTCAAAAAAGTTTGTGTGTAGCAACTTTGCCATCTCTGTCACACTAGTATGGGTTCTTGCCAACCCGTATATGATGGGTATGAAAGATTTGTACGCTCATATGTAAATGTTGTACTATATTTGTTGTTTTTATATGAACAACGCGTTTCTTTAACCGCCGCCTGTAATATTCCTTTGAAGACTTTGCGCTGTGTTTTTATTGACATCGTCATCGCTGTCATCATCTTTAGCGACATCTTTTTTCTATTCTATGTATTTATTTATTTTGATTATTTTTTTTTTTTGTTTTTTTTTTTTTTGCCAAAGCCAACATATTGATTTGTTTTGTTTTCATTAAATTTTCTTTATCTTTTTAAGTCGTTTAAAGTCAATAATATTGAAATGATTTCGTTTTTTCTTTCTACGACTTATTGGGATGCTATTAAATTTGTGGTTGTTATTGCTTTTCTTAATGTAGAAAAGTTGTTGTGTTCTCTGATATGTAAAACATGTTGCTTTATTTGTTTCTCATGTTTTTTTACTCTCAAATAAAGTTGAAAATGTATGTGTGTGTGTGTGAGTGTGTGATTTTGTGTGCAGTTGTCTGTTTGAAAATGTTGTCAATGTTGTTTCTGTATTTGTTGCTTGTACAATTTTTAGTTGTCATTTGTTGTTTTAAAGTGATTAATTAATTTCAATAACATTTTGCACATCATTGCTACAATTTTGATCAGATTTCGAGATTTGAATGGACACAAAGGAAACGAAAATTTATAAAAAATGAACAAATATAAGAACTCTATAATAAAGGTGAATTTATTGATATTGTTTGATATTAAGCCGCTTTTCTATAATTTGATAAATGTTTTTATGTACGAGTGCTTGTATGTATGTAAGGCTCTCTCAATGTAGATAACTGGGTGTTTTAGGAGTTGTAAAAAATTGAAGTGTAAAGAAATAATTTTTATTTAAGTTTTTCTATATTATAGTGACGCTGTTATTATGTTCTGAAAGTTTAGTAAAATGCTAACCTTTTTAAAAATAAACTTAAATAAAGATCACAATTTAACTTAAGAGGACTTGGGGAGGTTTCACTCGTGTTGTGTTCTCATTTAATGAAGCTGATCGTAAGAAGAAGTGTAGGAAAATGTATATTTCTAGAGAAAATCCCAACCGCTAAAATAATTCTGTATACAATTCTCAGCTTGAGAGGAAGATATTTAAGTGACCTTGGTTCTTTTTTTGTGGATGCAAAACTTAAGTTTATTAATCATACTTCAATAACAGTAAACAAAGTACGAGCTATCTTTTGTCGAACTATAGCCTAAGCGATTTAAAGACCCACATGTGACAAGTCAACTATTTGTTTCACGGTGAGCCTTCTCCTTTTAATTAAGTTGCTAATCCTGAAAACCAAGAGGAGTTATTCAAGAGTTTCGATTCTTTTAGATTTAATTAACGATTATATTTGTTCTCATTTTCTGCTCAGCAACATATAAATAATTTTCGGTAAAAACCGTCGTCACTGGCTGTGTACTTCGTACGTTCGACGAGCGCTTTCGCGGACGTGTTTATTAAAACTGAAGAGATAGTGTTAAAAATAGATAGTGTTAAGAATAATAGGTGGTGGGTTTAGGTAACTTTTGTCCGTTTAAATGGTATTATGCAGGTAGGTTCCCTGATATATGTCCTGTTTATTGGGGTAAGTAGTTTAATATTTGGGTCTTTTATTATTGGATAGGTAAGTGTGACCGTCTGTAGGTGTTTTTCGTTTGTAGGAGTGTTTTAGTAATTTAAGTGGTGTAAAAATCGAGTCAGAGGTTGTGTTTACCTGTTCGTTAATAATATCTCTGTTAAACGTTCATGTTTTGTAAATTTCAATGTTTTTAAGAATGTCTTGTCTTCATGCTTTTTTACTTGGGTATAATACTGTCATAAATTCATCTATTTCCCGTGGTTCGTGTCCATGTGTGTTAAGGTGTATTGCAAAATTGGAGTCTTCCCTTTTCCTTTTGTATGATCGTATGTGTTCTGTAAACCTTGTTTTTAATGTGCGTCCAGTTTGTCCGATGTATGTATGGTTGCAGGTACAAGTAAGTCTATATACTCCGTTGGTGCTAAATTTATCAGTTGTTTCTATTGATGTCTTGAGATTGTTGCGTAGAGTGTTGGTCGTTTTTAGTGTTGTGTGTAAACTTTCTTTCCGGAGAAGGTTAGTTAATCTATATATTTCTAGTCCTGTGTAAGTAAAGATTTGTCGCTCAAATAACTTGAATTTCGGTCCGTAATGTATGATATGTAAATTTTTTACCGCAGCACTTTTTAAAATTTGAATTTAAAAAAAAATTGGCTCTACTATTAGTGACGTTCCAACAATGCCTGGTTTATTTTGCTTTTTTTCAACTGTACATATTTGGTGGTATGTGTTAGGCAAAATATTGAATACCAATTTGTGAAAACTCGAAAATCTCGAGCTGGGTAAGAAAAATTGGAATACATTACATGTTATATGAATACTTGGTATTTGTGTGTGTTGTTATTTGAAAATAAGCCTAATGATTCAACTGATGTAAAAAAACTATGACAAAACCATGTGTTACATGTGTGTAGTAAATTTGAACGCAACTGACCAAGAAGATGAAGACGATGATGGTTTTAAGGCAAATCTTAATCATTTCGGAATAAGAAAAGAAGAAAGGACATCTGTAAATAAAAGATTTACAAGAAATGGAAATATATTGCTCCCATTATGGAATGATAATAATATCGTCACAATTGCAACTAATTTTTATGCCAATCAAATGGAATTGTGCCATCGATTCCCTAAAGGAAGGTTTGTTGTAAATATTTGGCAACCAAAAGCTTTCCACCGATATAACGATTTCAATCATAGAGCTGCAGCGCCTGGCTTCGCAGTTGTACGCTTTCCTAGAACTTTGTTGGTGATTGTTGGTTCTCGAAATGAATCAATATTACATACACAATACGGCTGATACACTATTAACTTTGTGTGCAAAATATCGATATCTGTGACCTCCTGAAAAAACCATAGATGATCCAAGTTATCGAGAGTTATCGAGAGGATATTAACCGCACACCATTGTGTTGCAGTGGTGGATGAGTTTTTTTAACGATTTGGCTAAAAAAATAATACAAAGTAGTCATTTATTATCGCAAATCAAAAGCATGTTAAAACATTTTAAGATTTAATTTATTATTCAATGAAGAAACTTTTTAGAAATCTTAAATCAGATAAATAATAAGTCAAAGGTTTACTCTCATTCCTAATTGTGAACACACGCCGCACCCACTTGTCGAAAGTGTTTTTTAATCTTATTATCGCGAAAAGTTTCTGTAGCTAGTCGATTATATTAAACTGCGTTTTCGTGTTGATTCCGTTTTAATATTGCGAAAAAGAATATTTATCTTCTTCCTCCTCACCAAGTCCTGCAACACTCAAAAGTCGTAAACTTTAGCAAAAGTTTTTTTTGTATCGTCGACTTATAATTGGCCACTCTGCTTTTGCACACAGAGTTACATTCCATCAAATATTTTGGTTCGACCGAGAGATCATTACACAAATATGCTGCTGCCTTTGATACTCATTCTCTTGCTTTCCAGAGTTGAGAAGGCATATGATGCGATATCATCTCAAAACCTTATTTGGGCCTTCCTACATGCAGTTTTCTAAATAAAAACATTGAGTGATTGCGGCACGAATGAGTTTTGTTCGGCTTGATTGCCTTTAGAATCGAGTGTATAAATGTTGCATAGCAGTATTTGTGGTTCATGTTTTTCTATAACTGGTACGGAGTCAGATGTAAATAATTTGTACCCTTTAATGCCCGTTTACTCACCTCCGAAATAGTGCCGTCGTTATTTAACCTTCATTGCCGGTTGGGCATTTCCACCATATTGTTCTTGCGACATTGATTACCCTTTCGTCGCAGTTTCTCGAGCTTGTCCGAGTTCTAATTTAAGTTTCAATTCATAATGACCATTTCTGCTGGTGCACCAAACTCTTGTAAACAAAATTTCCAACCATGTTTAATAGCCGGTGTGTCCGGCATTTCTCCTCTTTAGACACGCAGACTTTTTTTGTGACTTCGACGATATTTTGCAGGAGTTTTGAAGAGAAAATATCTAGCTAACTGAGCTCTTAATTGATGACCAAAGTGTGCATAGATGAGATCAAACACCGTTCTTCACCCCTGGTCCACACACTAGTCTTATAATTAAAAATATTAAAACCATTGATGACAGAAAACTTACTATTTTCAACCTTTACCACAGGAAGGTATAAGTAGCAACTACAGCAAATGTCAGTTGGCGACCGATTTTCGAAGTAGACCGAAACGATATTTATCATTTATTGATTAATTTTAATATTTTCTACTAACTGATCTGTGACGTTCTTAAGTATTTTTAATTTCATTTAGGCGACTTGAAATGCTGAAACTGGACATTTTTTGGAAACCTAGTTGTATAAGAATATTTCGTAAAAAGATACTGACTTACTCTAGACATACATAGAATGTCTTAACGTAAATGTATATTTATATTAACAGCTGCCGGTATGTGTTTTTTAAGGTTTTATTTTAAGAAAACAAATAAACAAAGTCCGTTAAGTGCTTTCAAATATTCATAAATAAATTCATAATTAGGGTTAAATTTAAATAATCCATCATTATATTGAAAACAAGGGGTTTGCGATGCAAATAACAAAGAATTTTTTAAAAACACGCCTTTTATTAAAATTTTAATTTAAAAGTTATTAACATGTGTTTCAAATAAAAAAGAGAAGATTTATGCAAAATTGTTTCTTTTTAATTTGAAAAAAAAAAAATTGTTTATCTTTTTTTTTCAAATTACCAACCCATCACACTTTAAATCATAATTAACGCTCATCCATCAAGTGCAAAATGTCAAATGCACACGTTAAACAAATCAAAGACAGCGAGTTACAAAAAACAGCTTTAAAAAAATATAATAAACGGAACGGCGAAAACAAAAATATTAAGCCAGAAGACGCTTAAAGAAGTTTTTTTTAATGTGACAAAAAGATTATCACGGTTTTTAATGTTTTTATTTTTTACAAACACATCTGCATGTTAAATTACAAAATTCAATGTAAAGTAAAAGTAAAATTGAAAATCACCCCTGTTGAGTGAAAGTGAAATAACACGAATTTAACGCTTCTCAATCATTAAAATGGAAACGTTAAAAAAGAAAATAACTTTTAGAAGTTGCTAATCAGATTGATAGACCTGTATTCAAATTTGACAAATTTTAATTTAACATTCAACTAAAGGCATAAATTTTGTTTATTGGTATCGAATGTTCCTTTTAAATGAACAATTTATGCATTTCTATCCCTCTGGCAGTTATTTTGGATGAATAATTGCTCACCCACGGAAATGGTTAATAAATTATACAAGTGTCCCTGTTTTGTTTTGACCAGTCGATTGCCTTCCCTTTAGATGTTTTTGTTGTTATTTTTTATTTGACCAAATGACCATAAAATGTCTTAAATATGTCTTGACTACAAAACTGTTGGTTTTAAGTGCGAGTATTTCTATTCCATTGTTTTGTTAGCAAAACAGTAGACAAATGTTGTTCTTGCAGTTGTTTTTTTTTTTTTTGTTTTTGTTTCTCGATTAAGACTTGTATTAAATGTACAACATTTGACCAGTAAGCCGGTGTATCTTTTTATGCTTTTGACATGTATGAACTGGTCTAAACAACGTGCGCAGCACATCTTGGCAACATCAGTTTGTGTCTCGTTCAAGATGTTATTTTTAAAAACTTAACTTTTTGCATAAATTATCGTTTGAATATTTGTTCAGTTTTCTACCTGTACGAGTATTTTATCAAATAGTTCGTTTTTTTGCATTTATATTAAAAATTGTATTTGTTTTATTTTACATTTATTAAGTAAGTCAAGCGTAACATTTGTTTTATTGCTGTATTTTGTTTTTGTTGTTGCTTTGAAATGTTTTATTATATTTATGATGTACCAATAAAACTATTGGAGCAGCGAACTTCCAGAAATAAAAACCAATTAACTAAATGGCGTGAGAAATATTATGATACGGAGGCAGTTTTAGAAACGTATAAGTTTTTTTTAATGTAATTTTTATTCTGCCACTTCTACTTTTAGCTCTATATATAGTTTAATTCCTAATAGCCTTAACTCAGAGTTTAGAAAGCATTTTTATAATTATGTGCACCAATAATTATTTTTTCCCCATTATTATTAAAAATGAAAAGCCCCTTCAGAATTTTTCTAGCCCTTTTATTTTTTTTTATTGATTTTTTGCTTTTTCGTTTCCAGACTCAAATTAACCTTTAGAGTGAAGCGAAAAATGGCTCTCGTTTTGGTGGTTTATTTGACGGTATAAAATTGACTTTTTTTTATTTGTATTGAACTCTTATTTAAATAATTGTTGCGAAAAAACCGATGCAAAACAGATTTCATTTATCTGGCCAAAAATTTTTACCACGTATGTCCACAATACATCAAATGACATTAACAATTGGGACCCCTTTGTATTCCATGTCCAACCTTTACACTTGTTATAGCAGATTTAGCACTACAGCTCCCTGTTAATTTCAAACGTCTGTTAAAACTACTTAACAGTTTTGCAATATACATTAAATTACAGCAACTATTGTAGCACTCTTTAATTTATAATTTAAAATATTACTACATATCCTTAAACGAAACAAACTAGAGGACATTCCGTCTACTTTTCAAACACCTTTTAGTTTCCTTGATTTCAATATAGGTCTCTTGTAAGTTTTCGCTTTCTATATATAACGGTTTAAAGGTTTGGCCACGTATATCAAATTTCATTAACTTTTGGGACACCCTTTAATAAGCAAATTCAAATTTTATACTTGTTGTTACAGCGGAGTTAGCAACACAGGTTTCTTGTAAATTTCAAGCGTCTGTCTAAAACTGTTTAAAAGTATGGTCATAAACATAAATTGACTATTGGGGCACCCTTTAATTTATAATTTTTAATATTGATACTTGTTACTGTAACGGCCATAGCAATCGACATTCTGTCCAATTTGCAAGCGTTTGTCGATAACTGTTCAAAAGATAGACCCATATGCGTAAATTTACATCAATTATGGGGCTCCCACAGTTTTTGTTTAGTTTTAATGAGGTACCCTTTACGGTACCTACATTTAACTTTTATTGCTTTAATTTTTACAGGATTACTAACTCATTGAAAAAAATTACGCTGATAGAAATACGCTTTATTATAATTATTTTCTAAATACACAAATGTTTTGTTATTTTATTTATAATTTACATTAATTACCCTTCTTCTAAATGCAAAAATTTGTACTAATTTTGTTTTTTAATTAAAAATATCTAATCCCGGGGAATTTTACTTCCCGGTTTTTCCGGTTTTATAATTCCCAAAATCGACGCTATTTCTTCGACGCTATCTTGGCGCACGTACTAAAAACTTAGTTGGTTCCAATCATCCGATCGAGAGTGAATTTAAAAAAAAACCCAATATTTCATTGAAAACTAGAAACACGGGAATATTAAATTAAAGAAAATAAACTTTAAACTTATCGTGCTATCCCGGTATTGATTATTGAAGTCAAAAGCACATCTTTAAATATTTGTGAGAAGTTTCCTGACGAGCGAAGTGAGCGGTAGTGAAATGGTCGGGATAGTAGCCGAAAAATTTAGAGTTTAATTTACAAAATTTTATTAAAAATATTGAATTATATTTTAGACAAAGTCGACGAACGAACAGGTCTGAATAAATGTTCTCCAAAATATTAATGGATGATAAAACTAGATTTTCAATTCTTCTCTAAAATTTAATTCGTAAATTAATTTGAAAAGAGTCCCTTAAAATCAGCGTTTATACGGCTACTCTAAACGCAACCGTAGCGACAAAAAAAGCCTACTTTTTAAGATACAAATTTGTTAAAAAATAGTAGCCAGTATCCATCTACTTCTACTACTACATTCACATTTAACGAGCAAACCATAACATACAGCTACAGCTCCAACTTTTTCAAGTAGAAGTAGCGGTAGACGCTGCATTATCCCGAAGCATTAAAATTTTTGAGCTACAGCTAATTTTCAAAAAAATAAAGCTGCAAGTAGAAGTAGCCTCTTTGCTACTTCAGCCAAAGTATTTTTTGCTGCAATTTGAAAAGTAGCCAAAAACGAAAACATTATTTCTGGCTACTTTGTGTTGATAATAAACATACTTTCTGGCTACTTTATATGAATACTTTATGCTTGGAGGTAGGCAATACAAATATTTTCTTCTGGCTACTTACCGAAAATAAGAAGAACGAAGAAAGAACGTGTGTTATTTTGTTTCGTTTTTCCTTTGTAATTTGTTTACACACTCGACAATGGGGCCGAATAAAGTAAGTTGGCTTTGGAAGTTGGAGTTGTTTTTCCATCTCAGTCCATAAATTTTGATTTGTTTAAAGTCTTTCAAGAAGAAATAAAAGGAAAATCATGCTAGATCTATATTATTTGTATAGTAAAATAATTGAAAGGTCGTTAAAAACTAGTAAAATTTGTACATTGCACGAGTGCGATATTTTAAAAATAAAGAAAATTTGAAATCTTTCTGTCCTACTTTCACTTTAATAGTATTTTCGCTTTTTTTTATTTGATGGCCCGTCCTGATCGTAACTGTATTTTTTTATTTATTTTTTTATTATTATGATTGGCTTTACCAAGCATGTTGTTTTACGCCATTGAAACTCTTTGCATGGTGTTATTTGAAATCAAAGAAATAAGAAACACGTTTCGGGTAGTAATTGTCAAGTAACCACCGTTACTAAGATTTTTAAGATTGTGAGTTAAAATCTTGCCGAAGTTTCAGAGAATAAAAGTACTAGCACCATAACAGCAAATCGTTAGTTTGAACCTCATTGGAGCGACAGAGTTTTATAGTTCTAGGATGGCTGAATTGTTTATAGTACATTTTTGCTAAACAAAAAACACTAAATGTGAATCTATCCAGAGCAACAGTGCAAATACAAGATTAAACAAGTACAAGTGCTATATTCGACTATGCCGAATCTTAAATACCCTCTACTATATATGAAATCTAGTTTGGTGTAGTATCTCCAATAAAAAGAAACAAATATTGGGGTGACAGATAAAAAATTAGTACTTCATATGTATATATAATTTCACATAGAAATGTCATCGGCTCTTAATGGGTTAAGCATTTTATAAAAAAATTTGTATTTCCTGAAAGATCTCTTCAAAAACTTTAAAATGATACTCATCAATATGGGTATCATTTTAAAAAATATGGTCCACAATCTATGAAAACTTCACAGGCCCATAATTTGGAAATTATGGACGAGCGCCAATTTTTTCAAGTGTTGAATTTTCTTATTTTTTAATTCTATATCGGTATATATATTTGTTTTTGTTTTGATTCCAAATGATATTGAAAAATTAGAGGTGTTTTGCTCGCTGCCTCATAGTATATGGAAAAATTTTTGGGACTATGTCTGATCGATTGGCGTATTAAACTTTTTGTTTAGCTTATCTAATCAAAGATGATTTTAACCCGAACACGGACTGTCAGACTGAAAGACAGACATCGCTCAACCGACTTCGCTATGCACAAAAACTAAGAATATTTCTACTTCATGGTGTCAATAAAGGTTATCGTAGAAATTACAAGCGGAATGACAAACTTAGATATACCCTCCATCCAATTATTTTGGTGAAGGGTATAAGAATGGTGAAATAAAAAATTCTATACGTTGCAGAACTTAAAACTTTTATATTTGATGTTAAAATCGGGCTTGTACATAAAACGATGAGATGAGATGTAGTACTACTTAATATGTTATTTTTAGTTACAATTGGCATATTAGGATTTTTGTTATAAATGACATAAATTGGAGAATCAAATCTCTTTAAACTAACTGTTTATATTGACGAAACTGTAAAAGGATTCTAGTAGGTTTATACAAAAAACCAATTTAATTTTCTTACATCTTATCGAAAACTCGCTAAACGTTTGAAGTGTTAAACAGACGATCATAAATATATACTACTAGGGTGAGTGTGTGGGGTGATCTTTATTTGATATCGATCCAATCATTTATCACATACTTACAAACATATAAAAAATAATTTATGACTGTACCAAATTGCGTTTAAAATTGGAAAAAGTGCTAACAGATTTTATAGTCTTATGATGGGCATTTATGTTGGCGCCATCGACAATAAGAATAAAAATGTTTTTAGTCCTTCGTACAACTCTTTATCTTATCTAATGGGAAAGGATATTTTTTCGTGTTAGAAAAAAATAATGAATGAATGACATTATATTAGACAACAATTACTCTATAGTAAAGCGACGCCAATTTTATCAGTAACTTCTGCCTTTATTGTTGTCCTTAACAAAATGCATTTGTGTATGACATTTTTAAATTTAAGAGTGAATTACATTCATTGACAAAAATCTAATGGTAATAACATTGATTTGTATGCTATTACATGTACAAATACTTTTGAATACTTGTAGAAGAATAATATAAATTTTATGATTTTAAGACATCCTGCTGAGTTTTTGTAAGATGCAGGTATTGAAAATAAAATCTCTAACTTTTTCTTATTTTATACACTTTTTTTACTGATTATTATGTCGTTGCATGATTGTTGGTTTGTCATATCTTAAAGTCGTTATGCTGTTGTACAATAAAAATTTAATAGTCGTCAACACAGGCCTCTTTAAGATAAAAACCTTGTAGATCTTGCTTGTGTTTTTGAATGAACTTGTTGTGATTTTGTGTATCCGAAATGCAAAATTGTTTTTGTTTTACTGCTGTAATTATTCTGATGATTTGCCTTTTGTAATCAGAACTTGTCTTTACCTTTATTTTGTATATTTTTAAAACTAAAAGTCCATTATTTGTGGTTTCTCTCTTTATGATCGTATGGGCTGTTGAATGTAAAACATGATAATTTTGTTATTCCTTTCCGGTTGTTATACGCTCATGAGAAAATCTTTGTAAAAACTCTTTTAAAGCAGGCATTTCATTTATTTATATTTTTTATATCGAGCAAAAAGTTACTTTCAATATAGAAAGGCTGTTCCAAAGTTTGTACGATTACAATTAAACAGAAACAAGTAAGAGTGGTATAATCGGCTATAACCTTTACCATCTATGTAAATCTAGTTTAGTGAAGTAATGCCAATCAAAAAATCAAATATTGGGGTGACAGAGAATTAAATAATTAAACAAATTGCTATTGCAGACATATAATTTTTGTTTAAAATCACATCGGCTAGTAATGGGTTAAGCATTTTTTTTTTTAAATTTTAGTATTTTCTTAAAGATCTGTTCAAAAGCTTTAAAATGATACGCATTTTGATATTTAAAAAAATTTGAAAATTTCAGAGCTCCGTAACAAAGAATATATGGACGAGCGCCAATTTTTTCACGCGTTTTATTTTTCTTATGGACCCTTGGACCGATTATGTTGAGTTCCAATAGCACCTCTTTCGACACTATATCTGTTCGATTGACATATTTATTTTTTTGTTAAATCGAGTTTGCCTCGTCCGGAGAGACGGACAAACGGATATCGCTAAATCGACTTCGCAATGCATTAGTAGTCAGAATATATATACTTTATGGGGTCGGAAATGGATATTTAAAAAATTACACACGGAATGACAAACTTAGATATACCCTTTTTCTAATCTTTGTGGTGAAGGGTATAACAATATGTTTTTGTTTTAATGGTCTAAATCATTTTCCATGTTGATAATGTAGTCAAGGTGGTAAGCACGTTGACTACAAATCTGGTTGGCCAGGGTTCAACCCCCGCGGCAATAAAAACGTAAAAAATATTTTTTTTTGTTTAATGGTATAACTACATATTCATTTACATATTCGCCGCGAAGTAAACTAAGTAATAAAATAGCTAATATCATTCTCCTTTCACCATCTGTCTTATCTCCAATCAACAAATCATCTTCATCTGAAACCATTTTTAACAAAAGAGTATTTTAAAAACACAACGTCGCTCTGTTGAATATAGTATCCACTTTGACATCCTGTAGTATAAGTATAGCATGAATATTATAGCTTCTAACATCGCTTCGCTTATAGCGCGCACTCTGACATCAGCCTTAATCAGTTTTCGACAAGAGAGAAAAGCCTTACAAAAGTTACAGTCAAAAGTTAAAAAAAATTGTTTATCATCTTTAAAACTTGATTTTTTAAGCCCTTCTTGTTTTAAGTTTTTAAGTTTACTTTGATTTTATACAAGCTTATTAATAATTTAGGAAGCTTAAATTTTGTTGGTTCTTATTTTGTTAAATATACCAACTGATCAGCCTTAATGTCTATAGTTAGCAACTGATACAAGTGCAGACTAAAATTTTTTCCTAAAAATATATCCATAACTTTTGAATATAGAAATGTCTTTGTAACGGGACTTTTCTCTGATAATTATTTCTTTCAATTGATTCAATGCGAAATTCGGACGACAGGAATTATATAAAAATAACAAATCGAAGCATAGGGAATGTCTGACTATTAATGCTTTTGAAACAGTGGTTCAAACAAAAAAAAAGGGCCTATATTATTTAGCATACATCCTATGAGGATAGTTGATCGAAAAATAAGACTATAAATGTCACGAAATTAACCGAAACATCTTCTAACAGAAAGCCAATTCGTACCTGTGTTGACAACTCTTTCTAGACTCAAACTTCGGCTTTAATATGAGCATATTTGTAGTTTAGGATCGCTGAAAAAGGCGGTCGTAGCAGTAAAGGGAAAGTTGGGGGCTCAAGTTGAATGCTAGATTAAAACAGTAAGATTTTACGTTTTTTTAAGTTTTCATATAACAAAATTCATTTGTTATGAGATGAGCTGATACTTATTCGTATTTAACTCGTTCCTCAAGTCAAGTGGTAGGAAAGACTTTTTTCAAATGTATTTTAAATAAAAAACACATCAAAACCGACTGCAAACCAAAAAACTGCGTTTTAATCTTTTACTTTCCCTTGAACTTCGAGAAACTTAGTCGTTCTAAAACGAATAATATGCCGTTCACACTTATGTGTTTACAACGTGTTTAAGCGAGATTTTTAACAAACTAAACATAAGCATTCACACTGTAACTAGAGTGTTTTAGTTTGACATTTGGTCAGATGTTTAAAGCGGTGGTACATATTTAATTAAAGCATTTAATTGCGAAAAAAGTGCAAAGAGCCTTAAATTGCAAATTACATAAATAGTGCAGTGCTAATATTGAAGAGTTATTTAAGCAAGAAAAAGAAGATCTATAATTAGAGACGTTGTGCCTTAAATAAAAATGTAATGGATTTGAGAATGGAGCAACAGCGAATTTTATTGATATTGGCAGAGCATTCTTATTTCGAACATTCATTGGTAATATCTATGAAGAAAGACTAAACAGAAGGCAAAAAAATATCGTAATGTAGAAAAACAGATGAAAAGGAGAGTAAGGAACAGGGAAAGAGTAGAGAAAGAAATGTGAGCATGAAAATTGTACGAAAGACCCCGCCGGATAAGGAGCGTTGGTTAAAGAGCATGATCATCCCACTGACTGATTCTCAACATCCTATTGTGGGCCAGTGATCCACACATCTGACCTCAAAAAGGAAATGATCCTACCTGATCCCACTGATGACATACCACATAGGCTCCCATAGTAACGTCGACCAAGATATCTTATCAGGTCAAAGAGAAATCGCCGTGTAAAGGAGGGTTTTGGAGTGCATTTATCAACAAGATCAGGAATAACATCCGTCATCCATACTATGAATGTGATTCCAGTTGCTAGTTGAGCATGACAAAAAGCGCCTTTGTAGCGGTTGATCTAATGACCCTAGTCATTAAGACTGCCACCTGCTCGACATCCGCATAGGCGATAATTGCAACATTCCAAAACATCGGAGGCAGACCCCACCCTGTGGCGTGCCCCTCACCGACATGTTTTCTCTAAGATCCAATTTACACCATGAAATTTTTCGTAAAACTAAGCCAATTGGCTTGGCTTCAATTTTCGGTGGATTTTTTTGATACTTGGTTTTTATACAGACAGAGATTTCAGTAGAAGTTTAAATGATTTTTTCAAATACCGCACAAACAAACAACAACGAATATCAGCGAAATGACAAATTTACAATGACATCAACATTTTTATCGTTAATATGCAAATGAAATTTGCTACAAGTTTAAATTTTTTCTTGTTACTGCGAATTGAGCGACACCCTATATTAACTACAACATTTCGCCTGGTGTATGCGTATAACAAATCTGCCAGCTTCTTTTTTGTGATTTTCATTCAAAAACATTATAAATTGTAACTTAAAACGATTATGTGCGCCGTTGCAGATTGTTGTTTCTTAATTTTATGATTAGTGAATTCAGCTGAAAGGAGTCAGGCTCGATTTTAATGTGGCGAGAATTTCATTTGAGCAAGGATTTTTTCGATGTCGTATATTTCGGTCAGCCATATCTATTGGGACATTTGTTAAGCTTGTAGCAGTGGCCGTGTTTTACCTGTTCGTTAATGGCGTTCATATTAACATGACTTTCTGTTGTTGTTCATTCACTCGTTTTAGATATAGACCGTAGTCATTGTTAAACACACATTTTATCGCATGCGAGTACATGTCGCATTGGCCTTTCTACCTTCACAACATATTTAAATCACACCAACAACAACAGGAACAGGCAACATCAAAAGCCGCTGTATCTTTTTAATGGCTGAAAAAAAAAACCATTCCTAAAAGATGAACCAAAATCAAAAATCAAGAAAACAACAAAAGAAGAATATGTTTTTAATCCAGGCAATATAGATTTTAATATCATTAACTATTTTATAGTTGTTGTTTGTAGTCTTTAACTTATAAATTTGTTATCACTTGAATAAACACAAAACATTTATTACCAATCAACGTTTTCTTAATTTTAAGAGAACTCGTACGATTTACTGCCATAAAAAACTGAGTGAATTTTTAACACGATGACATGTTGTTGTACTCAAGTTTGTTTTTATTTTATTTGCTCTTGCCAAATCAAAGTTTAAAGCCAAACGATTCGCCTCATTATGCTCTACATTAGAGTCGTCATAAAGAATTTGTAGGTACTGTTGCATTTGATTAAAAAGGCGATAAATATTCGGTTCTACCAAAATGCATGTAGTCAGTGATATAAAGTGATATGAAACCAATTGTCTGATTTATATGATAACAGAGCTATGGTATTTCTTTTTTACCTAATTTTACAATTTGAATGTTGTCTCAAAAATTTATAAGGAATTGATCTCCAGTTTTTTCGTTAAATTCGCAAAGTTATACTACTTTTTTTGTTGCCACTTTGGCACACATTAGTCTTGACACTTCATATTTGACAGTCGTAAAGTAGACACGTGACAAATTTAGTTACGTTAAATTTTTGGAAGAAAGGTGCCAACAAAACCTACCTTTTATCGTGTGGTGAATGAGATCGAAGGAAGACGGACTGTAGGTGACAGGCCCAAGCAACATACTGCAAGATCGGCTGAAAACATTACTGCAGGTCAAAAAAGTGTTGAATTCGACGTATTCAGGAGCTTGGTCTTCAAAGCACAACTTTGGCCACATTAAATTTACCATCTAAGAATCACTTGACACAAGAGCTTCAGCCACAAGACCGCACAAATGCCAATAGGATATTACAGCTCGCTCACGACAACTCCGATTTTCATGAGAAAACAGAATAGTCGGTTTTTGGCAGTGGAAAACCCTCAAATTATTCATCAGCCACCTTTGTATTTATTAAAGTGACAGTCTGGTTTAAAAAAAACGACGTAACGGTAACTCTGCATGGTGAGCGATATCGTGAAATGATTGAAAACTTTTTAACTCGATAACAGCATGCTTTTGGCTTGATTGCGAGACCTCTTTCTACAACAAAATGATAATATTGATTGTGCTCAAAGGTCGCCTAATTTCACCGCTCTCGACTTCTCTTTGTGGGGATATCAAGGATTATGAAAACAAGTCAGAAACGCTTAAGCAACTCAAACAAACTATTCATGATAAAATTAATGTCATATCGCGTGAAATGTGTGAGAATGTAACACACAGAAAACAGATAGGTATAAATTCGATTAGTATGTTCAAAATTTAATTGCTAATATAATAATTTGATTTTTAATATCAATAATTAATCATTTTGATTCATTTTTTACATTAAAAGCCAACAAATGATATTTGTCTCCAAATGTTGGTTGTAACACCTCTTGAAGAAGTTAACCTAACCGATTTGTATGTTTACTAAAATCTATTCTATTAAATAGAAGATGCAACTAAACTTATTTAGCATATTATTACTGAAAACCAAATTTTGGTAGTTAGAATCATAAAAATCGATTATGTAGTCTAAAATCGAAAAATATTTGACATAATAAAAAGGAATTTGTACAAATTACACAAAAAATAATCAATGTTTTCGAATAAAAATACAAGATATATTGTTAGTGGTAAAAAGTTCCCCAATATTGTTAAATGGTAAGTCCAAAAACACCCTCACAAAGACATTTGTAAATTAAAAAAACTCTTAAATGTTTAATGCATTTCTACAGCAAGACGTGCGGTATGGGATGAAAATTTGAAAAAACTATGTGGAGGAGAAGAATCATGATGATGAAAGGAGTAGGCTGAAATTGATGGCTCGAGACATGAAATGTAATTTGTAATCGTATTCCCATAATTTACTTTTAAAATAAAAATAAACATTAAAATATTTTATTGTTTTATTTAATTCACAATAATATTTTATAATCACACAAGAATTATTTTTTAAAATAGTTGCGACTGCTATATTTATTCAGTTACTACAACCGAATTCAAGATAATACACACAACCGACAAAATTCGATTGGCAACAAATTCGGTTCTCATAACGAATTTCTTTTCTCTGTGAATGAAAAATGTGTTTGAAAGGGATCGCATTTGTGAGGCTAACAGAGGCGGATATTTATTTGATATTGTATTTCATACATAACTGCCGACATTAAAAAAACATTTATCAATATAAGATCCATTTTCTTTAATTTAATCAAAAATTAAAACAAAAAAAAATATATATCTTCCCGGCAGACACCCTCTACTCTTGCTCTTGCAAAAATAAAAAAAATTCGTGATGTAGGGCACACGCATGGGCCATAAGAAAAAAGACGTTAATTTTTGTCTTCCCCAACAATCTTTCCATTTTATATCGATTCGTAGCTTTTTGTCGGTTTAACCACAAAAATTAGTCTCATCATTGTCGTCGTCGTCATCAGATTGGTGTCTTAACGTTGTGATCAATTATGTATATGTTAATTGGTTGTGATGTTATTTTGTTTCTTTCGTTCATGTTTTTGTTTATGTCCTTTATTCTTGATTTTAAAAGCGTGGAAATTTATGATGATTTCTTAGTTTTTAAAAAAGCAGACTTTAATTTGACTGGCGCAAAAAAAAAACAAGAAAATTGAAATTTTATTTGAAGTATTTTTTTGTTTGTTAGTGTATGTGGCTTTTATTATTATTTACGACAGATTAAATTTCTTTATTTAATGGCACAGGAAACACATATATTATATTAAAATAGTGAACATTTTTCTTATTTCTTATGAGTCCATTTACGAGATTTAAAGTAATTAAGGAAATAACATTGGCTTACAAACTGATAGTTTTTAGTGTGAATTTATTGAGATGAGATCAAAGGAATGTTTGGAGTTTTTGTTACAAATGCCATGTTGACAAATTAAAATTGTATCTGGAGCCAAATCGATTGAAATTTCCAATTAAATATTCTTACAATTGAATTAATATTAAATTCCACAGTTTACCTGCTGGTCGACGAAGCTAAAAAATATTAACAACCGGAACTACTCCATTATTTTAGAATAAAAGCTTTTCCTAATATAATTTAAAAGGTTTGACTTTGAATGTATTTCGCTGCATGTTGTTAATATCAAAAGAAAAAAGGAAATATTTTTGAGTAAATAAAATAAATATTTACATAATTAAATTAAATATTTTTTAAGGTGGTAAATTTTCTTTGACATTGTTGGGTATTTTACAATTTTATTTGGGGAAAATGTTTACGATCTAGCTTTGAAATAAAATCTCCTGTGAGGATGTTATGTTAAGTAACTTAAGAATGGGAAACATAATAACCATCATCACTGTCACGTTAATTTATACTGATTGGATACTGAAGTGAATTTAATTTTTTAGTAGTTGGATTTACATTGATGTGTGTTTCCTAAAGTAAAACTATATAATGAAGCGCAACCAAAATTCAAATTAAGATTTAGTAAAAGGAAAAAGCAAAAGCATTGCAAATTTAGTAATTTCATCATGTCAAAATGAATACAATGTATCGCAAAATTGTTTTTCTTCTATGTCAAACTCAATAGGAACATGCGATCTCACGAGGAGTTATCCAACAAGCCCCTCTGTGTCCTTAAAGGCAACGAAATGGTTAAAGGAAATAAATTGGGTGTCAACCAACGAAAAGCAAACAATTTTCACTTGTGAATGTCAAAAAAGAAGGTTTTTTTACAATATATCGTCAGACCGATTTTTAAATTTTAATCATGTATCGGTGTCGTCGGCGAAGCTCTTTGTTTAGCGGAATCAGCTGCATTTGAGGAGCACTGCCGTTCATTTGAAAAAGTAAGAAAAAGCAGCAACTATTAAATTGGCCCAAAAGTCGACTTTTTTACTTGACTCCCAATCCATAAGCTATCGAAAAACATAAAATTGAAAACAGAATTGCCAAGCAAGGCACACTATTTTGAAATATATTTTAATGAAGTTTTTCTTTAATGGAACCACATAATAATTATACAATTTAAATAAATATATATTTATGTATATAATTTAAGCAGAAGAATAAAAGTTCGTATTTTCCAATGGAACCAAGAAATTATTTTTTTTTTAATTTTTTTATATTTGATATCCTACACGAAATTAAAAGAAAAACAAAAAGGAAAGTTTAAGAGGAAACTTTAAATTTGGAGAGTATCATTTTTCATTCAATGCCAAATAATATTAACTCATTAAAACAATAAAACAAAGCCTGCTAAATACAAAATCCATTTTTATTTTTAAGTTCACAGTTTTCAGTTCTGTCGACAGTCCTCAATCGTGTAATATAAAATTGTTATTTATTATCAAACCAAAATTATTTGTTTAATATCAAATAAATTCAATCCATTTTAAATTCAAATAAAGATGCCACAAAACAACAGATTTTTGTATTCAAAACAAAAAACTCAAAGCAGCTTCCGTTTATTGATATTTAATTGGAAATTTATAATTCAACCTAAAAAACGATGAATAATAAAGCAAAAAAAGTTTATAACGTTTTAGATAGACATTGGGCACCACCTGTCACCCATATGCCACTAAAAAACAGTTCTGCACGATTTTACATTATGAAAATTTTGTGACCTTACTCGTATTATCTTAAGGCTGTTTAAATCAGCCTTAGGAATTGTGGGATGCATATGCGATGCGAAGAGTTCTGGCAAGTTTTCTTCTTATAAAACTATAAGTAAATATGAGTGCATGATTATAACTTTTTGATAATGTTAACACAAAACGAACAAAAAGTGAAACACAAGTTAAAACACTATTTACTTACGAATGACAACAATAAAAAAACTAAACTTTTGAATAAAAATTGCAGTAATGTTGTTGAGCGTACAGTTTATTTGAGTAAGGAAAAATTACTGTTCAATTTACAACCACTTTAACCTATTGTATCGGTTGTATTTTCTATGGTAATAATATAAACTTGTTGTTGATCATTATACCCTTCACCACAGGTGGAAAAAGGGCCATTCCTTGTGTTATTTCTACAATATCCTTTTCCGACTCCATAAAGTATATATATTTTGAGTTTTTGTGCATAGCGATGTAGATTGCGCGATATCTGTCTGTCCGTCCATGCTCGGGTTGAATTCATCTTTGCCAAGACACTAGTCGAGATAGAGAAAATTTAAATATGCAAATCGATCAGTCATAGCTTCGAAAAATTTACTATTGAAAATAAGTAAACACCAAAAACACCACGCCTACCTCTAATTTGTCCGTATCATTGGGAATAAATCTAGTTTAGTGAAGTAATTGCAATAAAAATATATATCAGGCAAAAGAAAATTTAAAAAAAAAAAATGGCGCTTGCCGATCTATTCCGAACTTTTTATAGAAAAGTACGATTGTGCACCATTTCTTTTAAGGTCTCAATATGGATATCATTTAAAAGTTTTGAAGAGATCTTTATGGAAATACAAATTTTTTTTTTTAAATTCTTAACCCATTTAGAGCCCATTTATATGTAAAATTATACATAGTAGTTTTTTTTATTTTTAATTCTCTGTCACACCGATATTAGTTTTTTGATTGGAATTACTTCACTGAAGTAGATTTATATATATGGAGAAGGGTATATAAGACACGTCATAGCCGAATGTAGCCTCTTACTTTTTTTTTCGAGTATAATATTATAAATAAATCCGTCAAGTGCGAATTTAAATCACACACGAAGAAATAAAAGATACTTCAAGTAATGACGTTGCTGTTACGACACTCTTTAATTTTTAATTTAATTTTTTTTAATTAGCCTATAACGGTTCAAAACAATAAGACTATATTTCTGAAAATCACGTTACATCGGAATACCCTTTATTTAAATTTTTTGTACTTGTTTTTATGGCAGATATAGTAGTAAATCCTCTGTACAAATTTCAATCGTCTGTATATAACAGTTTTAGAGATAATGCCTTATTCGTCACATTCATTCACAACTATAATCTCAAAATTTATTGCTTATAATTTATTTTTAGTGGGCATTTTTACATACTCTGTGTGAACTAAAAATTTCTGCGTATTACGTTTGAAAAATTAAGCCATAAAGATAAACATCACGTCAATATTGGGGCACCGTTCAATTTAACTTTTTTATTTATTTTTTACTTATTGCTATAGGTCTACATATTCTGTAAAAATATAAAGAGTCTGCGTGTTACACTTCTAGAGATAGAGGGCTAAGATAGACGGATAGACGGGCAGACATTGTGACAAAATCAATATGGTTACGTTTTTACACTTTGTATACGGAACCCTAAAAGGTGTCATTGTTTTCAACAAAAATTTTGTATTAAAATTGGTTTAAAATTCTGTTCCGATATTTTGAAGCTTAAGGAAAAACTTTTGCATCCTTCTTATGACATAAAGATGATCTTCCACATTGCTACATTAACTGAAATAAAACAATGCGATTTTTGTTTAACATTCGGCCCTGTGCTGTAAAACGAATCCGAGTAAATTTCTCGTTTTAAAACGAGTTCACATTTTCTTGGAGTTCTCTAAACCGAATTCGCACAATTTTACTCGTTTTAAAATCAAGTAAACAAACCTGGTCGAAAGTAAACCGAATGCAATTTTATTTTTAAAAATGACTGAAAACACAAGTAAACAACCATTGGCATAAAAAATTTTAAGTCTTTATTTTTAATCTTAGTTAAAATAATATACTTTATATTATAAAAAAGTCAGTTTGAAAACACACTTAAATTGCTTTATATTCTTGCCTCAAGCTTGATGAAAATTAGGTGCATGAATAACAACACTTTTTTTGGTAAAAGTTTTAAACGCACACACAAAGTATCTTTTGTAAACACAAATTAACAATAAAAAGTTCAATTTTAACAAATCTAATTTAAAAACAAATTTTTCACCAAATCACAAAATGTCTGCAAATTTTTCGTTTTCTGAGATAACTGTAACTTAATACAAATGCTCCGGGCATTTTCAATTATTGCCTTAAAATAATAAATTTGTTTACTTTTTCAATCAACAGCTGACTTCGGCGTTTAAGTAAAAGTTCGAAAGTAATTTCGAATAATGCAAAAACGAGAGATTTGCAGAACACCAAATAGTAATTTCTTCGGTTTTGAAAATCGCTCGTTTTTTAAAACGATTCGGTTTACAGAACAGAGCCAATTATTTTAAATTTAAATTAAGTTTATATTAAAAGAAATAATTTCATCAAATGAAATAAAAGTATAAAAGAAATAAATCGATTTTATTTAAATAAAAAAAATTGTTTTCTAATTTTTTGACGTTGAAACCAAAACTGTTGACAAGCTTTCTAACGAAAACTTAAAAACAATTTTTTAGACATTTGAGAAAAATGCAGGACTTGACATTAAAATTTTATGCGATTGTTCATAACAAAATTTACTTCAGTCTTAAGCGTTGACGTCCTACAACCAGCTTTGGTGCTTGTAATTGGGTTTATCTAACCTTGTTGTTTTTAACATTTTCTTCAATCCTTAATCCATTTTTAATCGAATGACCTGTAAATCGCATCTTCTCCATCTTCTCTAGCACATGGTTTTTTTCTTTTTGTATACAATTTGTCAAAGTATTTTGGTCTGTTCCAATAAAAAACGATAGTCCCCGGGTAAATAAGTATGTTGATCCCTAACTGCCATATATTTATTGAAATTGACTTTGTAATGCAGAATTGCTTTACAGCCACTAACAAAACGTCTGGTAAAATATTGAATCAAAAATAATAATTAGAGAAATACAAGTCTTTCAATGTTAAAGTAAATGTCATCCACCTATTTATGTGACCTCAAAAATAATGTGACATAAAAAAATGCAAGCTTGTCCGAAAAATTGATATAGTTAACAAATATCTATCAGTTTTTTTTTGATCCAGAAATAAAAATTTTCACTTACGATAAAAATATTACTACTTTATGGCCTGCATCGACGCAATGTGTGCTCTAAATCAAGAGCGCATTCTTTGTGGTCGATTTGCCAGTAATTCACACTACGCATTACAGAGAAACTTCGTTGAATAAACTCTCTTCGGAGGTCTTTTATGTCACTTTCAGTGTCCAAAGATTCAAATCAAATGTCTGCAAGCACTACTACCTCGATCCCCCTTCCAATAACCCAATTTCCTAGTTCTGGCACAATGCGTTGAATAAGTAGGGGTCAGCCCCTGACTGTTGGTCCTAATAAAAATAAAGAGACTTTCTTGGTGAAACTATTATAAATTATTATTATTTGGTCATATAAAATTTGTTCTGCATTTGCACTAATCATTTATCGCAAAGTATTTTATACGAAAATGCTTCGTTTCAGTGTGGCATGGGGGGGTCTGGAAGACGCCACATTTTTCGGTATTGTTAGTTCGTATATGGCTGCAAATGTAAAATTTGTGTAACTCTAAGAAACATGATTGTTAATGTTACAATGGAAATAAAGTCATGTTTTTCTACTCATACTTTATTAAAGCATAAAAATGAAACCAATTCGAAAAAAAAACAAACAAATAAAAGCCAAAAATTTAGAAAACAAAGTAGTTTGCAATAAGACCTCACAGAGAGCCATAGGAAGTTACAACAAAAAAAAAAATGCAACTTTAAAGGGATTTGTTAATATTTGAATGTAATAAAATTTACAAGATAAATGAAAATACAATTTAAACGATCTTTCACAAAACGTGGCTGACATCGATATCAATGAAGTAAAATGAAATTAAAAAAAAAAAAAAACATTTTGTTGGTCTGTCTCGACGCATCTTAAAACACTAACCAATTTTAAATGTGGCGTCTTTTTTAAAGCGTTAATGATGACGAATATCTATTTAGAGTTGTGTACCGTTTCACAATTGAACTGTTTCCAATGTCTCTATCCTAAGCATTTCAAACTAAGGAAAACCACAAAACCTTTTGTATTTTATCTCTGCACCCAACAGTTTTTTTTGGTTACAGGCGCAGTTTTTAAGACTCATTCATTTCTCCATCCAACTCACTGAAAATTATGAGAGACAAAAATAGTTTAGACAATTCGAAAAAGTTGTGTAATTTGTATCCGTCTGTGAATAGTTACGCTCCTTGCAAATATCAGCAGGATATTTAAACATTGCGTGTATAGTCAGTCTGGTGTCTTTAATTAAGTTATCCTTAGAGTTAGGCTTTAATATTTAGTGGCAGCAATCTATGTCTGCATTCATTTCTTTACTTTCTACTTTAACTCTCTCTCATTTCTTGTTTTACCTTTAATGAGAATGATAGTATTTAGAGTTTGTGCGCCTGCGCAGACATCACCAATGCCTGTTAATAAGTATGTGTGTGTTCTTTGCTTTTAATGTGTTTTTAGTTCATGTTTTGACAGTTATTAATACCTGAATGTCATTTATAATGATCGTTTTTTTTTTATTCTGACAGTATTTTTGGTTTCTCTTGTTCATCCCGTTTATTTCGTTAGTCTTTTTTGTTTGTGAATAGTTTTTGCTTCTCTTATATTTTTGCCATGATTTATGATATCTAGATGACCTTATTGGTTTTATATTTTACCTGAACCTACGATTCTGTTTTGGCAGTATTGTCAGTTTCTTGCTATTTAATTCTCTTTATCTAATACAATTGTCTGTCGTCGTTGGCTGTATTGTCTATAGTCTGTCCGTGAGTCTGGCTATAAGAAAAGTTGTTGTAGTTACCTTTCTTAAGTATCTGTTATGTTTTATCACTATAAAAGAAAAAGAGGACCACATAGTGTTTCTTTGTTAGATTTTATTTTGACTTCTATTTATTTTTGCAATATCATCATATGCAAAAGAAATAAAGATCCTATTTTTTGTTTTGTATTCAGCATACATATGTTTGGATTTGCTCTGGCATATATAACGAATTGCCATTATTAAATTAAGTTATTATTTCTTTATAAAATATGCAATAAGGGCTTTGCGTTTTACTCTACATTCACTGCTTAGGAAAAGGTTACGTCTTTAGTTTCCATGACAGCAAAACAGATGCATAAAATATTTTTAGTGTACGCTACAATTTTTTTTCTGTATATTTTTTAATGCTTTTAAGAACTTTTTTTGTTACTAAAGTCCAGTGAGTGCTTTACTAAAAAAATTTATTTTCTATCATCACAAAGAATTTACGCCTCTTGTGTTTGACAAAAAAAAAATCAAACTATACTTCTTATTTAAGGCCACAGCTAGGATCATTAACGTGGTTGTGGGTTACGAAGTGGTTTAACCAATAACGCTTTTATACATTTGTGAACATTTTGTTTTTTTTAAACAGTAGTAAGGGTCTTTGATCAGTCAAAGAATCTTCTTAAATACATCCAACTAGTGTAAAAGTTTTAAAATTTGTTTATTATTTAACCAACAATTATTTATGGGAGAACTTGGCATCGCTACACAATTTCCTGAGACTTTATTCAATAGCAAAAAAAAAAAATCGTTAAAAATAAGTCTTTCTGGATGTTTGATGCTTCTTTCTAGGACCGTGAGCCGTAAACGACTAAGCAAATATTAAATGGGCCTTAGCAGGCGCAAGTGTATGACTTTCTGTAAATGACTTTTCGACTTATATATCCTCATGATGACGGCTGGTAATAGGCTCTTTAATTACGCCTAACTGGCTAAATTACGTCAAGCAAACTGTGGCTAACTAAAGACCTCTAATTTAATTTTTTGCTATATCAGCATATATGGAGTCCCGTGCGGTTAAACATGTTTTTTCCAGCATTTGACATATATTGGATTCTAATTCGGAACAGTGAAAATCCGTCAGGGAGGGTCTATGAAGCTTCGCAATAGGCGAAGAAATTTGTCTGTAAAAGAATTTTATATTTTTAGTACGATATAAAAAAACCCGGAAGAGATGGATGAGAAAACCACGCAATTGATGCTCCTGAGGCCATTGCCCCTCTGTACTAAGTCCAGTAAATTGCTTAGATATAATGGAGGTACTTTTATCTGGATAACTTCGTTAGTTACAGGTCTCATCTGTCTTAAATGAAAATTGAAGTAGATGATGGTTGCAGACTCTACCTTGATGAGGCTAAGACTACTGGACGCATTAAGTGCGAATGGATCACAAGCCGGCACATGTTAAATGTGGATGCTATTGGTGACCTTAATCGAAGAGAAGAAAACACCATTAGTTATACGCTTTTTTACTTTTTGTGGAAAAGGGTATAAAAATTTCAAACTAATAAATAACTGAATACAACAAAAAAAATTTAATTATACAATCTGAAAGCAAACAAAACCTTTTTTAAAAGATGAAGTCGAACTAGAATTGAACTTTAACTAGAAACTAATCGAAAGTTTGATCAAATAATTTAAGCTTTGTGAGATTTGAAAAGCCTCTTTTGTTCGTTTCAGTCGTTTGCTATTTTATGTTTTGTAAAAAAAAAAATAGAATTTAATAGAAAATCGCGCTAAACGCTTAAAAAAGAAAAAAAACCTAATATAGATAAGGTCGAAGAATGCTGATGAAGGATTTTGTCCTAATTTTATAATTTTACTTGTTTTCTATGGAAAACTTGTTTTCTTTCTAATTTTTTTTTTAGAAATAAAACTAAAAAGGAACCTTAGCCAAAAAAAAGTAAAAAGTTTAAATCCCGATTGGGAGAGAAAAAATTAAAAATTAAATGAAAATAATATCAAAATAATAACATAATAATAACATAATATTAATAATAATAATAATAATAATAATAATAATAACAATAACAAAATCAAAATCTTACAATTAAATAAAAGAACCATGTCATAAATATGAATTTTTCTACTTGATAAATAAAAATAATAATTTAAAAAAATATGTATGTGTATAACTACAAACCGCAATAGCTCACAATAACTACGAGGCTAAATAAAAAGCAGGCGAATTGCGGAATTTTTAAATTTATTATCAACTGTTGTGTTTTATGCTGCGTATTTCAAACATATTAAACCGTAGTCCTTTGTAAAGTTCAAAAATATTGAACTGTTTAAACAACTCATAATGCAACCATTACTTTTCCCTTTTTTTAAGCCAGTATTACACAAATTTTTCCCACTATTTTTTTTATCCTCTTTTACTATTTTTCCGGTTATAATTTTTTAATTAGATTTTTCTTATTAGATTGCATTTCACACACATCCTTAAAGTATGCAATGGAAAGTTTATATTTAAAAACGTTCTGCGATCTTAAACTGCAAATCCATAAAATATGTTATCAATTTTTTCGAACTATGAAATAAATTGCCGAACATGTGTGGATGATAATATAGCAGTGAACACTGTTAAAGTATGTTAAGCATTTAAAAGTAAATTTGGTCAAAGTATAGTGGAACATTTCGTATTTTTTTTTAATTTTATTAATATTAATTATTTATACATAGAGCAATTGTAATTAATTTTTGGTTTAAAGGTCTGAAAATAGTTTTTTAAAAATTAACATTGCTGGCAGCAGTAAATCTCAGTTGTTTATGTCTTTCTTAAGATTTGAAAATAGTATTACTACATACAAGACCTTTTAAATTAGGATAAAAAAGAAAACAGATTATACAAAAAATAGCTGTTTTGGCATAAATCTTTTTGCAGTTGTAGTGACCATGATGAACATTTCTAGAGTACCACAAAAGCAACTGAAATATTAATTACGAATGTCTGTTTTCTAAAGCTCAAGCAAAATGCGAAAATTTTAGGCATCAAAGCAAATATGTGTGCTAGTTGCTTATAACGGTATTTCAAAATAATAATAAGATGAAAAAACTTATTAATTACCAAATTAGGAACAAATCAGGCTTTATATTGTTCTTTTAATTCTAAATTTTTGATGAGAACAGAAAAGGCTAATTAAAACACTAGTAAAAAGTAGATGATTTTAATGTAAGTGCCTGATTTATGGTATAAGATCATTAGAGCAGAATTCATATACCAGTTTTAAATAAAATCGGGGGAGATAACAAATCTATGCTGGGTCGAATGGCTAAAGTACCTTTTACTTCTGTGGCGAATCAGGAATTCAATTGGACTTGCTCGTTAAAATAGTATCACTGTTTTTTTTTTGTTTTTTTTTTTTTTTAATGAAAATTTTAGTTGATATTTTTTAATTGTATTTTTGTTATTTCATTTACTCTGTCCTTCGTCTTTATCAAAAGTTTTTCACCTTGGTATTTATATTCCTCGGTTCTTTCATTTTAACCTTTTCTAAAAGGAACTTTGTTCTGCAACTCAGCATACCGACATGACTTTATTATAAACTAAACTAAATAAAATAAAATAAAATTTAAAGACAGGATTTTACTTCAATAAATCAATAAAGTATAGAATGCCCAGTGTATTTGTTGAACACAGAGTAAAATAATGCCATATTCTAATTGGCATCTGAACTGTATAAAATTAATGCAACTTTTTTCCTCTTAAGGGCAACACAGTTCCTTTTCCTCTGAAAACTACGAATATACAGATCGTTAAATAAAGATTTTAAAAAACTCCAAAAAATGTCGTGTTATCAAGTTATAAACATAATCTATTCAGTGATATATGTGTCAATATTTTATTAACAAATTGCTCTTGATTTAAATTCTAACCAACCGTATTGATTAAATCATTTAAAAGTTCGCACTATAGGCTTTATAATTTTATGTCAGTATTACCAGTTCAGCTTTCTAATGTTACATCGTAGTATTTTTAAAAGTTTTAATAAGCAAATTTTAGTTAAACTTCATCTACTAATTTTAATTATTAAACTTAATTTTAAGATGTAATTTAAACTTATTTAATATATGTTGTTTTTTTAATTATATGCGGACACTTTTTTAACTAAAATTTCTTTAATTTATGATCTGTTTTTAGTCAAACTAAAAGATAATGCAATAAAAAAAGCAATATATTTTTACAATAAAGTACATGTTAATTTAAATAAAATTGCTTATATATTTGAATCGTACATAGGAGTAAATAATTAGACTAATTAATTCACAATTTCATTAGTATTGAATGATAAGTAATGCTCTTGATTTTTTAGCATTATCATTATTTCAACTAATGGTAATGCTTTATAATGGGAAGGTATCATTGATAATTAGTTAAGAAACAAAATCATTACCATTGACTAATGATAAAATGGTGTTAAATCATTATGGTTAATGAATATAATTTTTGTCTTTGTACAATAAGTTCAGACACCACGACAACATATTTGTGTTTTCGTTTAAGTAGTAAAATCTGCTAGCTGGGGTATTAGATGACTTTAGATGTTATACATCAAGTTTTACATCTACCTCACTTAAAGTTGATAAAAACACTTATCATATATATATATATATATATATATATATATTATTTCTAAAGCACTTTTTTTGTCGCATCAAATTTAATGAATGATATCTTATTTTAAAGCTTATTTCTAACACTAATGACGAAAAATAATTAGAAATTGAAAAATTAATATTTTCATTGATAAAAATTATATTTTATATAGAATTGCATGATAATGCAGTGATTATATGTTTTTGTTCAAGTGTGGTAATACAGGGTCGCTTAATAGTAACGCAGTTCTACATAATAAAGTATGTATTAAAGTCCATTCTGACAATACCACTATTTACTATAATGCCGTTTAATAACCGACTTCAAAAAAAGAAGGAGGTTGTACAATTCGGCTGAATATTGCTTTTTTTATATTTGCGCCTCCAGAACTCAGTCATTTCTGATCCGATTCTGAAAATTGTTGGTTGTATGATAGATTATGCTTACATATTGGTCCCGTTTTAAAAACAGTTCATAATATTACAAATTAAAGGGTGTCCCCATACAACATACATATTTTTTACGTGTATAATGAATTGTAAAGGGCACTCCTGTAAAATTTAACATGACTGCGTATTGCTTTAGCTCCCAAGAACAAAAAATTATAAAAAAATAAATCTAAAAATTAAAGGGTGCGCCCATAATTGATGATAATTTACTTATACGGGCCTATCTTTTGAACCGTTATAGACAAACGCTTGCAAATCGGGCAAAATGTCGATTGCTATGGCTGTTATAGTAACAAGTATTAATATTACAAATTATAAATAAAAGGGTGCGCCAATAGTTCATTTAATTTGGTGTGTATTGCCATACTTTTTAACAGTTATAGACAGACGCTTTGAATTTACAACGAACCTGTATAACTAACTCCTATATAACAACAAGTATAAAATTTGGATTTGGAAATAAATAGTGTCCCAATAGTTGATATAGTATGGTATATGTAGCCGGACTTTTGAATCGTTATAGAGAGACAGCTGAAATTGACAAGGGCCATGTTTTCCTAAGTCCTATATAACAAGAAGCTTATAGTTTTAATTTAGAAATTAAAGGGTGTTCTCAAAATTAATATAATTTGTTCTATATGGCCGTATTTTTTGAACCGTTGTATACAAACCCCTTAATTTTAGACAGAATGTCCACTACTTTATTTGGTATAATAAGAAGTATAAAAATGTTATATTTTACATTTACAGACAGACGGCAGAACCTGATTGCTAAATCTACTACAGCAATTATATAATTTGAATTTGGAAATTAAAGTGTGACCCTATAGTTGCTGCAATTTGATGTATATTGCCAAACTATTTAACAGTTTAAAAAGTATAAAGTGTGTCCCAATCGTTAATGTAACCTTATTTATGTAGCCATACACTTGAGCTGTTATAGGCGGACAGATGAAATCTGTTTTGAAGTCGGTTTTTTTCCCAAGAATTATTAAAAGATATTTTTGTTTAAGGATTCTTACGGGCAAAAAAGTTAACGATGATCATGTCATTACCTCTAACATTGTATTCAAAAAAGCATTATAAAAGCAAAAACATAGGTATGTATGTAAATATGTATGATATATCCCGATTTCTAATATTTTTATACTTTTAATGAAATGTATTGAAATTATTAAAATTTCTATTAATTATTTTCATTTTATCTTATAAAAATGACAACTAGCGCTGTGAAATATTCGCACGGGTCATCTAGTTTTTAATTTAATTGTTATTAGTAATTAAACGATTTCATTAAAATTTCATTACCATTAGTAAAAAAAAAATATGAATAACATTAAATGGTATTTAAATTTGTTTCATTCTAATTATTTCAAACAATGCCAATAAAATTTCAATTGTAATCAAAAAATCCCAAGTATGAATTGAATAAAATATTTTTTTGTTTTTTTTTTTTTTACAAATGAATATTGGTTCTCTGAACTGTATTTTAAAATTTGTATAAAAAAAATTAATTAACAGCACCAGTTTACTGTAATTTGAGACCCTTTAATCCAGTTCTTAAGAGGTTTAGAAAATTCCGTATTAAAATTAAACTTGGGTAATTTTAAGTTATGGCCTCTTAAAATTTTATATGTATTAATTTGTTTAATTGTCCAACTTCTTTCAAAATACATCAGTTGAAGGCTTGTTGAAGAGCAGAATGTAAACAGAATTTGACTCAGCAGTACAATATCAATTAGCAGAATTGTAGAATAAGACCAAAACAATTACGCTTATTTGATTATACATTTCTTTTATTATATATTTACAAGACTTTATAATGTCTTTACAAAATCTTACACAAATAGAAATTTAACAAATAGAAATTTAATAAAAACATTAAAGATTCAAATATATCTCTTAAACTCCCAGCAAAAAGTTAGACATTACTTGAAAAAGTATTTGCCTTATAATGACTTACTTTTGTGATTGCCGTTTTTCGTTACTCGCTTACAAAACACATTAAATTAGTTCTCGAAAAAGGAAGTAGTAAATGAAATAGTTCTTTAAGTTAAAAGAGAATACCTTAAAATATGTACTAACGATCATCATAATTTCCAGCATTAATCAATGTAATCGATTGTCAGGTATTGATTATAAAAGTCTCATGCCTTGTTAAAATCATTATAGTTGGTAATATAGTTGGTAAGTCCTTCCGCCAAAAATGCTTAACTCCACACTAGATTACCTTTTCTAAAATTTTTTGCTGAGTGGGTTTAATTATTTTAGCTAGAGAGTAACGTGATGGATATTAAGCGGCTTGTGTACAATTTTTGCATACGCTTTTGGTAAGTTAATTCCATTACAAACGACCTATAAGTAACACATATTTTTAAAGCACCTTATTAAAACTGGCGTACTTAAAATAATTATAAACTTGATTGGCACACTCTAGACCTCAATTAATTTAAAGTAGTGTCAAAAGTCGAATACAAAAGTCATCAAGCTTGCATTCGTAATTTTATCTTTAATAAAGCCTGGTTACAAAATTCAGGATTATTATTATTATTAAATTTTTTTGACACCATTTTGTGAAAGTAAGAAAATTTTTTTTTTATTTTTTTAAGTATAGAGCGGTTGTTAATTTTTCTACGTAGAACTGCTCAAAACATCGGCGAAGTAAAATAATGAACAGACATAGCATTTTATATCAGAGCACTGCAGAACTTGTTAAAAAGTAAACATCTCACACTCTGGTAAATCACAAATCTAACTGAAATATTTTAACAAATGTCTGGCAACATTTCTTTTGATCACTAAATGAGCTTTTTATACAATAAGTAACTGTAATTCATGTTTTTTTTGGTCGCTTTGGGAAACCCGGAGCTTTAAAGTTTTATTACAATCGTTTCTTATTATTATTATCAGGCATTATTTAATTCCGTATTAATAACAGCAATCGATTTTGTTTTACCTTCCTAAAATTCCGTTCGATTTTGCTTATTTCTATAAAATTACTTAATATCCACCTTTTATGGCAATATTACGCACACCAAAGTAAACAACAAGGCTAATTTAAATAAGGACTCATAATAAAAGTAAATTTGATAACCGCAAATATAAAATTTCAGAGAAACTAAATTCCACTTTGAAATTTAAAAGTGGTTACATTTCGTTGAAACTTTCAGTTTTCTGAAGAACAATTGACGTCACAGAATTGCCTAATATTCTGTGAGAATTTCAAGTATTGAAAAAAGTAAAATATTTCCTTTAAAAAAAAAAGAGTTAAAGCTGCTTATTCTCGATAGTTTAGCCGTAAAACTATATCTGAGGTAATCTTTCAAGTGTTCACTTTAGGGTAAATTAAAACATCTTACGCATTTCTGTAACCGCCTCGCCTTGTATCGCCTTCATTCATACGAATGACGGTTCTATAGAGTAGCAGAAGAGTTCAGAAATTGCTGGTGTCAGTAAAGAACGTATTGAACGAATTCATATTATTTTAGAAACTTAGGTAGTGGTTATCCTATTGATGAAGATGCTTTAGAAATTTTTATTACTGTCACACGAAATTTATATGAAATTTAAACGAATACCCAGGGTGCATTTCCTTTCTAATGGAATAGCCACAATTAGATCTTGAGAATAAACACGAATACAGATCTTTTCTTTAGATGCTTTTACTAAAAGTTTGCGTAACACTACCTTCCGAGTTTGAGGTTTGATAACAACAGAAGTTCTTATATTATCATCTGTTGATGCTTTTGAGCGCGAAGAATCTTTTAGCGATGCATATAAAAGTGAATAAATTGAAACATCTCCTCTATGTATTATTTGTTATTTTCAGTATTATTAATATATAAAACTACTTATTTTTAATTTAATTTGGAAAACGTCCGCATACATTTGTAAATCATTTTTCTTTCTAAAAATGCTTAGAAATTAAATTAAAAATGAACCAAAAACCGAAAATAACTCTATTTTAATTTATTTATTAGATCCATGGTTCAAATCCTGATTGGGGAAAAAAAAATAAACGCAAGCACAGGCTGGTTACATTCAAACTTAACTCATAAAAGTCAATATGGTACTGAAAAAGCATCTATAATGTTTTGAGCAAAGAAGTATAAATTATTAAAAAAAATTGCATTTCGTGTCTATACCGAAGGTTAGTACGAAGCAAAAACAAATTTATAAGACTAGTAACAGAGAGTTCGACAAAGAAATGCTTTAAATTGTGTGTGGACTATGTCTAATCAAATTAATATTAAGATTAGTTGGTTAAATAGATGATGTTTGCAAGTTACATAATAACAAGATTAGTTTGTTGTTTAAATAAAATAAAAAAATAAAAAATTGTCTTATTTCTTAATTCTCTGTCACTCCAATATTTGTCTTTGTGATTGGAGTATTTACTAAACAAGATTTACATTAATGGTGAAGGTATGTAAGTTTCGGTAAAGCCGAATATAATATTTTTACTTCTTTTTTGCCTCATTTAAAAAAAAAAATCTTATTTTTAAAAGAGTTGATTTTTTATAATCATTTACATATTTGAACTCTGTGAAAAGTGAACCCTACGCGATTTTTTAGTTTTGTCCATTTAGATTTTCAATCTACCACACTGAGCATAGGGTTGCATTAATAAATTGGTTTCACAATATTAAACTTTGGTTTGTCCTACCTTACTACCTACATTCTGTTAACTAATTCTCTCCAAGAAAAGAAATGCAATTATTTACTGCAGTAAAAACTGTCTTAAAAATATAACGATTAAACTACTTTTGTTTTTTTTTTAAATTTTCATACAGATTAATGGGATTTTCACTCGAATGTATTTATATAGGCATGTGCATACATCTGTAAATTTTCTTTCTGTGCTATTAATAATATCTTTAAGTCTTGGCTCAATATAACAAATGATAAACTATTTTCAATTATTACGGTAAATTTTTACTTTAATTTTCATTTTTGTTTGCAACAGAAAAACTCTTAAAATTCTATTTACAATTTCACAAAACATTTTTATTAATATAATTTTTATTTTTTTTTTTGTGTTAATCTGTAATTTTTTTTAAACATAACAATTTAAATCATTTTCATTTTATATTTGAAATATTTCATAGCTTTTATTTGATTTTAGTTTTATTGTTTTATTGATGATTCTTTTGTTTTTTAAACAAATAAATACAAAAACAATTGCAGTTACATAAATATATAATAGAATTTTCAACTTATACAAACATTCATACAAATATTGTTACAGCACATACAGTGTACGTCTAAATAGAATAAAAAGTGATGGGTGGAATTGAAAAAGTTTAACTTTTGTTGATAGGTATGCAAAGGAAACGTTTTTTAATTTAATTATTATCTAAACTATCTATTTTATTTGAATAAAAATATATAACTATGAAACAATGTTTTCCCATTTAAATGGAATAATTAAATAATGGATGAAACACATAAATATTTATTATGAAAGCTTGTAGCTGTTAGAAAGGTCATATAGTAACGACTTAATAGTGTACCCTACCCTACGGTAAACATGGAGCAGAAAATTTTTGGTTTCAAAGTACATTTAAATAATATAATAGTGTCTATTGCTAAGAAACAATCTTTTAAATTGACAAAAAAAAAAAAAAATATATGATTGAGTTTTTTTTTATCAAAGTATAAGCCTTTATATTCTACATGACTAAAGTAATTGTAAATTTAACTCAAAAATAAATTCAAAATAAGATAATTGATGTCAGATATTTCTGATGCTCATAAGAATAAAAAAATAAGCACATGATGTTATTAGAAATTCTTTAGTGCTTATAACAATAAATCCGCCATTAAAGAGGTATTTAAAACAAAATTTTGATTTTAACTTCTGGCTTTAATAGACAAGTACAATAACTATTCACTTCTTTTTTTTTTATTTGATATTAGTTTAGTATCATTTAATAATTCAGAAAAAAAGTTAAAGATCAAAACCAAAAATAAACGACAAAACCAATTAAAGCAGAAGTAAATACTTTTTAAAAGAAAGATCTAAGAACTGTTAAACCTAATGATATTTGCTTAAAACTTATGAAGAAGTCTTTTATCCTTGGAACTACCGGTCCCCGTGATATCAATCTGTTAAGTCACTGGTCAGACCACGTAATTACTCACTATTACTGGACAACATTGAAAGCAACGTGTCGAGCAAACCGGATGATGTGATACTTTTAACAAATGAAGCAGCAAATCCTGCACTCGATAACACAAATGGGCTTTAGTATTACATTAAAAATTGAAACTAATTCTCTTCAATAAGCGTTGTGTTGGACAGCAGTTTTGTTGCAAAAATTTTTCCATATTGTTAATTAAAATGTTCAATAACGAAGGCTATCGGACTGCAATAGACTAGAGTTTTGAAAGAAAGCAAACCTGCAATCTACAGACCGAAAGAATACCACACTACTAAAACTAAACTAGAACTTAAATTTAATACTGATCTTTCCATTTTTGAATTCCTTGTCCCTAGCAGTGACCGATAATCTCTAATTTCCCAGGTGATGTGCTGAAGCCTAGCAAATTCAGTTGAGTGAGGGTTCCATATAGTAAAATATTAACAGAACCTAGTTTTTTGGACCAGCATCTAAGATGGCCACCTTAAAGGGGCGCAACCATAAGAATTTTCCGGACAGAAATATATCTTAACTTAACGAATTGTTTGATAGCCATGTGGCGCAAGTGATCTTAAGAACTGAGACTGTCATGTGTGAAATTTTTGAATGGCAATCACTGCACTTCGTGCCCGGTCATAAGGATCATAGTGACGCTGACTTTTTGGACGATTGGGTTTTGGCCCACCTAATAAGGCTCAAATAGACTAAGTGTTTTAATATCAAGGGTAACATATCATGGGCTTCTCTCACTCAAGTCGTAAGATTGTTTTTGTGGTTTCAGCCATCAGAAATGGATATTAGGAAATACTAAAATCCTTTCGTAAATATTTTGTAAACTAAATGATAAGACCTGTTACCACGTACTCCACGTTTTTTGTAGTTTTGTGTTTCTTTAATTATTTCTTTCTGGATTCTAAAGAATGCATATTACTTTCTAATTCTTAGGAACCTCTTCAAACGTAACCTGAATGGCTAAATGTCTTTTGTTGAGGTACTATGGTAAAATATTCGTTGCTCAAAATAGTACTTTTCATTGGTTTAGACGAACTAAAGTCAAAATACTAAATAGTCAAGGAAAGAGTTGCAAAAAAGGGGTTACTTTTAGTCAATATCAAAGAAGAAGTGAAACATTAAATATTAATATCGGATATGTAGTTAAAATCAAAGAGAAGCCTGCTAAAAATAGACTCACAAAGATCCCAAAAATTTGTCATAGCTGAAACAAGTTTTAGGTCAATCTTTATTGATAAAAAATATTTTATTTAAAAAGAAAAAAACTTTAGTCTTGTCCTTATATCGGCCAAGTATTTGAAAATAGATAAGTTAAATTCAATTAAAGATATAATTTTTTTTCTTTTTTCGATTGTTTGTTTTTCTTAAAATATATTTAACTGTCATATTTGGTGTAGGGTTATTCAAATGAAACCGAAAACAATGCTATTGTAACAAATACATTTTTTTCTTCTTAACAACAAACAGATAATATTAATACAAGTAATAAAAATAAAAATAATACTATACAGAATACAACACAATATTTGGTTCTTATGAATGATATTTCTTTCTTTTTGCACTTGTGCCCAGTTATTAATAGTGATTTATTTTTACGTTTGCAACAATGCAGAATGTTTGTTTTTCTTTTTGTTTTGATAAATACTTAAATTAAAAAGTAATAATTATTTAGGATGATTCCTTTTCGGAAATTGTTTATACTATAAAAACATTAAACTACATTTGGTGCTATCGGCGTTCGACAGGGTAACCTGCTACTGACGATGCAGCTGTTGACGTCGATGATGACAACAAATGATGTTGGGAGGGCATTAAAAGAGATGTGTCGTAACTGATTTGAGGTCTCATTGTTGGTGATAGTGATGTTGTTGAAGACGATGTATGCTGGTGCTGTGAATATTGTTGATTGGCAGCTGCTGCAGCAGCAGCATTGGTGTAATAGAAATTTGTTGAATACTGCTGCAGGTTCTGAGGTAAAGCCAAATGATACGGATCTGTAAGAGAAATAAATGTAATTAATATTTTTATTCATATGCAAAACGATAAGTGTTTGAAACGATTTTAGCATTATACTCCACCAAAACTTCACCTTTACATTCAGCATGAAAAGAAAAAAAAAAAGAAAAAAAATTTAATTATAATGTTTGTATAAATTAATTTATAATTTAAATCACAAAAAAATACTTAATCATTAAGACTTGAAACTTATGTACAGACAAAGATTTTGACATATTATTGCTTGTAACCATTACTTTTGTGTGTTTAGTGCTCTAAAGACAGGTCTCTCCTTCTAATCGTTGTAGGCGAAACAAGTTTTTTATTGGCCGTGGACTGCATTGTTTTTATTGCAACATTAAAAATGTCTTTAAGTAAATGTTAAGTGTCTTATTTAGCTTTAAATGGGGTATAAAGTTTCAATAAATAAATTATCAAGCAAATTAACAATGAAATTTATGAGGATTTGGACAAAATAAAAAACATTTCAGTGAAGCTATTTAAATAGTAACGTTTCTTTTAATTTACCTGATGCAAATAATAATAAAAACCAAGTTATGACTTTTTTATTGAGGAAAAAATTAATCTGATTTTTATCACAATTTTTATTTCATTAGCTCTGCTGATAAGCACAATGCATACCTAAACGATTTAAATGTGACTGAAAGTTTTTTTTTTTGTGTTTCAGTCATTATTAGAATAAGACACTATGTTAATTTAGTGACTTTTAAGCTTGAAATATTAAGTCTAGTTGCGTATGCTTAGGGATTTATCTGTTTCCTCTATCCATTAATGAAGGTATTAGTTTTTGTTATGCCAACTGTAAAATTTAAAGTTGAATAATTCTAATTTGTCGTGTTGCACTATTATTTTTATTTTATTTTCAAACTCAAATTTGTAAAGATTATAAAGAAATTTGATTTGCACATTGACCCAATGATTTTGGTAAGAAATCGGCATATTTGCAACAGCGCGGTTCTTTCGACCATTTAATTAAAAAAAAAAATCAAAAAAAATCGGCAAACTAAAAACTCCCATTTTAAGTACAATTACAAATAATTTTTTATTAATAATAACATACAAAGTAACGCAAAATAAATAAAAATAACCGTTTTATAAATAAATTTCTTTCGCTACTGGTCTATTGGTCGTATATAGTGGATATAATCAATGAAAACAGTTTTATAAGACATGTCATAAGATTAATTTTTTTAGAACCACTACTATTGGATTTGGAGACAGATTCAACAGCGGTCATTTTCACTCTTCTTCTTATAGAAAAATACTTTGTACTTAAAAATATTTTTTTTGCTGCACAGTTCGTACTAATAATCAGGGTATTTTAAATAATTCTGCCTTTCTGATTTCTACTAATTCGAAATTGTGGTCATTAGGCATAATGGTACTAGGGCTGCTATATATATTTCTGGCCTGGCAACACTGAGTGCTGCCAAGTGCAATCTGACATTTCCATTGGAAAGTTTGTCATTTTTAAGCATAGTCGTACTCAAAACGTTTTGACGTACGACCATTATTTGTGTTGTTTACAGTGACTTGAAAAAATTAATATAGAAAAAAATGAAATTAACTCGTGAATATTTTCGTGCCATCATTTTTCACAACTTTCGACGTGGATTATCACGACAAGAGTGCGTTGATGAACTTAAATCTTTGTATGGCGATGAAGCACCATCCTATAGCACTGTGAAAAATTGGTATAATGAATTTAATCGTGGCCCAAGCGCTCTAAAAGACGAATTCCGTGAAGGTCGTCCAAAAACGGCTGTTGTGCCAGAGAACATTGATACCGTGCGTGAACTCATAATGCAAGATCGACAAGCGACATACCGAGAGATAGAAACATCCTTGGACATTTCTTACACCAGCATACATTCGATATTGCATGAACACCTGGCCGTAAAAAAGGTTTGTTCTCGTTGGACCCGCACAATTTGAAAGTCCCTCAAAAAAGGTTCGTGTCGATTGGTGCAAAGAAATGTTGCAAAAATACGATTGCGGTGCTTCAAAAGACGTTTATAAGATCGTCACAGGTGACGCATCATGGATCTATGCGTATGAGACCGAAACGAAACAACAATCGACCGTGTGGGTCTTCAAAGACGAGCAAAATCCAACGAAAGTTGTTCGTGGAAGAAGCACTTCGAAGCAAATGGTCGCCTGTTTCTTCGGCAAAACTGGTCATGTGGCGACTGTTCCGCTTGCGCAACGTAGGACGGTCACTTCTGAGTGGTACACTACAATTTGTTTGCCTGAAGTCATCGGAGAAATTCGAAAAACCAACAAGAGAAGACGAATCATTGTTCATTATGACAATGCGAGCTCTCATACATCGGCTCAAACCAGAGCGTTTTTGACCGGCTAAAACGTCGAATTAATGGGTCAACCGCCGTACAGCCCTGACTTGACACCTAATGACTTCTTCTTGTTTCCGCACATCAAGAAAAAAATGCGTGGTCAACAATTTTCGTCGCCAGAAGAAGCTGTTAAAGTGTTCAAAAACCATGTTTTAGAGGTGTCTCAATCGGAGTGAAAAAAGAGCTTCGACAACTGGTTTGAGCGCATGCAAAAGTGTATAAATCATGCTGGAGAATACTTTGAAAAACAATAAAACCATTTTTGATTATAAATATTCGCATTTTCACTATAAGGCCAGAAATATATAGAGCAGCCCTCGTATGATTAGATACAAAAAATTTGTGATCTATCATCACAATATTATATGTCGATTTTTAATAACTTTCTTAGCTTAAAGAATAAATGGTTCATTTTGGATATAAAAAAATACATTAAACTTATTTAGTTCAACGCAATGTGGTGTGAAGCAATTTACCAGCTCATTTTTATACCCTTCCCAAGTGAAAAAGAGTATATTTAAACTTGTCATTCAGCTTATTATTTCTACAATACCCATTTCCGACCCCACAAAGTATATACAGGATGTCAGCCCATTTTGCTACCACTTTGGTAAATATTAGTCTTGACAGTTAATATTTGGGAGCCGTGAAGTAGATGCGTGGAAAATTTATTAAGGATAAATCATCGATTGCTGTGACGATGGCACTTTGATAATTTGAAGTCAAAAATCGGCAAATATCACAGACCTGATCGCAGTGTGACTACCGATTTATTCCTACGTGTCCCTTGGCTTCTGTCTAAAGCATCTTAGAGAATATTAACGTATCAAAATACTTGTTGTGAACGCTTGGCACTTAAATATTATACGATATCGGAAAAGCTGATCTTCCTCAAAGTGCATCTCTGTTGCTGTTTTGCTTAATCTTTGATAATTTTGCTCTTGCATTAATCATACAAATTTGCTGCATGGAGGCGACAGAATATGTTCAATGAGCGTGAGGGATATGTTTTCCCAATATAAAATTTTAGTAGAAATTAGCTTAATAATTTCTGAGGCATTATTGATACTGTATCTGGTAACCATAAAGAAACTTCCAAACACTTTCTTTAACATATGGCTATAAATATGTTATTTTAAGGAATCGTAATACAATATTAAAGGTCCAATTTTAACATTATTTACTGTGTGATTTTGTGCAGTTCCTTTTAGGAAAGAAATATTTTTCATTAAAGCTTTTTTTTATATCCTCAACTTACTACCGCCACAAATTTCAGCATGAAGAACCCAACAAAAAATTAGACGTTGTCTTAAAAAGTACTTGCCCTATAATGACTTATTTATGTGATTGTCATTTTTTGTTACTCGCTTAATAACACATTACATTAGTTCTGAAAAAAGGAAGTAGTAGTTGAACTAGTTCTTTAACTTCAAAGAGAATATCTTTTAATGCACGTTAATGATCATCAATATTTCCTGCAAAAATCAATGTAATCAATTCTCAGTAATTAATTTTAAAAGTCTCATGCCGCGTTAAAATCATTAAGTTGGTAATCTAGTTCGGAAGTACTTTCGTCAAAAATGCTTAATTCCACACTCGAGTACCTTTTTTTAATTTATTTTTTAACATAGACTGCCGACGGTTGAACCTAGGGCAACCAGATTTGTAGTCAATGTGCTAACCACCTTGACTACAGCAGCCGGGTGGTACTGTAGCTTCCACTAAGCAATAGTCGCCCGATTTCAAACAATAATTAAGAAACGCTCTTAGCGTTACCAAGAATTACTCCAAAATTAAGTATTTTTACTGTCAAAAGGTTTATTGTAAATAACATATGTTTTGTTTAAAATTAAAAATGCTCAACAATTATTAAGTTTAACAAAACAAACATCATATGAATAAACTAAAAAAAAACCCACTGGTAGAAATTAGGAAAGAAATAGAGGTATTTTTTTACATATTACATATTATTGGTCGTTTTCATCGTTACCTTTTCGCCTTAATCCTTTACAAATTATATTTTATTTAATTTTATACAATTTTACTTAATTTTTTGTTTTCATCTTTAAGTTTCGTTTGAAAAAATTGTGAAAAAAACGTTTATTTATTTACTGAAACACAATTAAACATGAAATCGATATAAAAAACGTCGGATATAGTAAGCAGATTTCAAACCGTTTTTAAGACGTTTATCATCGTACTCCATTGCCAGAGTTTTAATTGTGTATAATGATCAGCTTGAGGTATTTTGTTGTGAAAAAATAAAATGGTAATAATGCAAACCAAGTTTTCAGACAAAAAAATAATGTTACTTAAAACGGGTCAAATTTGTAGAATAATCGCACTTAACAGAAATATCAATAAAATTAAATTCTATGCTCGGATAAATGAGTAAGTCGATACAATATCTCGAAAAGATTTGAAAGAAAATTTTATATTTATAGCAAATTTGTTAATGCAAATTACCGACAACGATCATGAACTAGTATAAAATTAGTTTAATCCTATAGCTTGATAACTGGGGCTTGTTAATTGAACAAATAAAACTAATCAAAGAAATCTTATTTTTTACCCAAATATTTATTTAAAAGGCAGTGAAAACTGGTTGTTTCGAAAAATTAATTGTTACCGAACATCTAACAAACTTTATGAGTTATCAAAGAGTAACATTTAATCTTTTGTTAAAAAAGTGGATTTTAATGTTCGACTCAGCCATTTAAAGCTGAAACTCTAAATGGTTGTATGTAGGAAAATTTCTGTTTAACAACTGGAAAATGTAATAGAAAATAACAAATATTTGAGTTTTTATGTGTTTACCTTGCATAACCAAATAAAATTTTAGTTCCTGCAGATCTTAGGCCAAAATTCAAATTTTGATCGGCACCTAACATATAAAATCAAAATAGAAACAAATATGAGACATTTTTTATACCACTCATATAATAAACACGGAACTAATCAAACCTATTAACGTTATAAAGTGTCGAGTCTGTATTTCTTGTCGGAAAATGAATTCTAGTAAAATTGAAAATTTGCTAAATGAACTATCGGACGAAGAGGAGATTTGTTCAGAATATGAAGATAACTTAGAATGAGCGGAGACAACTGACAGTTTTAGTGGAGATGAAATTGATGTAGCAACAACTGCAGCAATAGCAACAAAAGTTGGTGGAATAAGATATTTCAGACCAGCTCTTACAAATAGTCAAGGAAGATTCCGGAGCGAGAACATTATTAGCATGACACCAGGCCTCACCCGCTACTCTTGTTCGAGAATCACAAAGAAAGAAATTTCCAGTTTTCAATTGTGTTTCCCGCCAGCTGTAATGAACATTATTTTGAAATATACCAATAATGAAGGTAAAAGAGTTTTTGATATGGATTAGACTGAAGTTGACGACACCTTTATGGGTACACTTTTGTTAGCTGGAGTTTAAAGATCAAATAATGAAAGTACGGAAAGTTTATGGGACTCTGAGAAAGGAAGACCAATTTTTAGAGCAATTGTGCCACTGAAAAAATTCAAAAGTCTTTCTAGAGTGATAAGATTTGACAATGAAGATACTCGCGGTGAACGTCGAATTCTAGATACGTTTGCACCGATACGTGAATTATGGAAATTGTAGGTTGAAATATTGCCCAAACTTTACAATCCATCTCAAGATGTAACAGTGCATGAGCAATTAGTCGAATTCAGAGGAAGGTGTCCATTCCGACAGTATATACCGTCGAAACCAGACAAGTATGGCATTATATTTTGGGTACTCTGCGATTCGAGAATTAGTAATGTGTGGAATATGCAACCGTATACAGCAAACAATACGTAAAAGCAAGACTGAACGAAAGGAAGACCGGTATTTTCATAATTTTTTTTTTCTTCACCAAGGACAATTCTCTCCTTTTAGCACTTTGCATCATAGTCCAGAAATAAGCAATCGTGAGGAAAAAAAACGCAAATGATACTAGACTGTAATAAATGTAAAGGAGGAGTTGACACTCTGGACAAAGTTGTTTCATGTCACACTTGCAAAAGGAAAACCAATAGATGGCCTCAAGTTGTATTTCGCAACATTTTAGATATATCAGCTTATAATCCTTTTATATTATTTACATCGGCTAATAATGGTTGGAAAGAAAACTGTTTAGCCAAACGTCGTCATTTTTTGGAATATTTAGGATTGTAGCTTGTCACGCCCTATATAAAACAACGGAATATTTTTCCAATATTTTCTCTATTTTATGACTAAATGACAAAAATCTGACTCACTATTTTTCTTTAAATTTCTTTAATAATGAAACCCAAGGGAGTACGCAAATTTTAATAACTCGTTTTAAATAATTGGTACTTACAAAAAAAAAAAAAAAATTAGCACATAAAAAAAACAAGTTATTTACAAAAATGCAAATTGACGTACAAGAACACACTAAATATTGTTGCATTTTTATTATTTCTATTGCTTGATGGTTTCTTATTGGCTAATCACACGAATGCTGCACTATAATTGCATTTTTTGGACAAAACTAGCACAACAACATCGGCCTCGATTCCCGCATGTTATATGTGATTGGTAAATTATACGACTGGAATATAATACTAGGCAACATATGGTGCCTTGCGGCAACCATGCGATCACACCTTAACAGTGGCTGGAAAAAAATACTTATTCGACAGTTCGGTTAAATTGAATATAAAATTTATAATTTTTGATTATCGGCAAAACTTTAATTTTTTATTTTCAAACCCCATTTATTTAGGCAAATATTTAAAATGCTTTTCAATTAACAAATAAATTTTTTTTATATGTTGAAATCTCAAGCCCTTAAGCACTTATTTAAATTTAAATACTTAAATTGCATCAACGTTCGCAGACATAAATCAATACAAATAAATCAAGAGTAAAATAAGCAAAAATTAATTATCTGCAATTAATTGTTCAACAATTTCTTGTTCATTTTTCAGTTTGCTTTTGTAATATGTAAATTGTGGTGATTGAATGGTGAAACAATTTCTTCGTCTCTACTCTCTATCAAGAAAATGATTAATTTCTAATACTTTAATTAGCTTAAGTCTTTGAAATCAATTAAAATTTTAACAATGTTTATTGGCGAAAACCACTCCATTTAGCCGTCAGTCCATTTTCATTTATTCGCCCACCAAACGATAACACCACCAATAACAACTACAATAATAACAATACTGCCACCATTATTGCTTTAGCAATCACAACAACATGCAACGAAACAAAGATAATTGCTTAAGAAATTACTCACTTCATTAACTTCTTGACGGACATTTGATTGTAAATAAAGTGACTGCAATTAGAATTGAAGGTGGTTTTCTTGTTAAACCGAAAGATAAAGTTTTATTTATTAGGAAAGATTTTCTTTCAGTTCAGTTCAATTTAATTTAACATTTCTTCTTTTGCGTTTGATCTCTTCGTTTTTTTTTTCTATCTCTTTTAGACGAAAGATTTTGGCAGTGGAAAGGGTTGCTTGGCTTTTGTTGTTGTTGTTGTTTTTAATAATGTGCTAAGGACGAATGCACAAAGTTCAAGTGAAGTCATTCGTAAAATTTAATGAATTAATTAAATCTCAGTCTGAATTTATTAAATCTTAAAAGAAATAAAACAAAAACAAACCAATCGTTTATTGAAGTGTAATAAAGTTGTGTTAAATATTCGTTTAAAGATGGAGTGTGTTGCAGACTTTTAAAGGAATAAGTTAACTGGTTTCTTGTTATTTTTATTATTATTATTTTTAACAATTTTCTCATTATGTAGAATGTAAAAATTTTAGTTAAATTACACAAGTTACCTGGGACACTGAACTTAAAGGACCACTGCAGCGTTTCAAGTTAATTGCTTTACGATTGAAATAAAATAACGTGACGAAAATGAATCTGAAAAACTTCCATTCTGTATCATATCAAACAGCCATTAGTGGCGTTGGCAGGGCACCTCATCAGAACGAAGTTATTTTAGCCACATTTTTCACAGTTTTAATTAATAATAAATAAGTAAAGTGAAAAACAAAAAGGACCATTCATGACTTATAAAATCGCAAAAATAACACTAATCTGAAAACTACGACGGTACAGAAAATTAAACTCCTATTTAAGAATTAAGTTAATCGTTTTTATAATATTTTTTTATATTGTCGTCATGTCGGTCTTTTTTATAAAACACACTGAGTATGAAAACAAAAATAATAAAACTGTTGTCCTAACCCAACACAGACATTCAGTCACAGACAATGAAACATGTAATAACAAAAAAATTTAAGGAACATAGAAAGCGATTAAATATTGTTACGAAAGTTAAGCTTATATCTTTATGCAACAATGTAAATCAACAATACTTTTTTACACTTTTCTACAACTCGAAAATTCTACTTTAAATTAAAGTCTTAACTACGAACAACTCAAGTAGTTTCACTAAGTTGTTGTTGCAGAATTATTTTAATTGGGTCATAGGACTAAAATAATAAAACAAGCTGCCATATTTTCATATATTACAATAGTCTAGACGTTAAAACTCTTCTATTTGGAGTATGAAATAGAGAAACTGCTTCTGTATACCAGTAAAGTTTGTGTTGTCAGAAAATGTAAACAAAATTATACACGTAGTGACATAAAAGAGGAAAAAGGGTATATCTAAGTTTGTCATTCCATTTGTAATTTCTGCAGTATCCATTTCCGATCTCATAAAGTATGAATATATATTCTTATGCATAGCAAAGTTGATTGAGCGATGTTAGTCTGTCCGTCCATGTTGAAGTTTGCCAAGGCCAATGGACCAGATATAGTTTCGAAAATTATGCCATCGAAAATCCGCCAGATCGGTCCAAGTCCTTCGAGGCAAAACACCACAGCTGGCTCTATTTTTCGATATGAATTAGAACAATGAAGTAACTAAAATCAAAAAACCAAACATTACATATGATAGAGAATTAAAAAGTGAGAAAAATACATCAAGTAAAAAGATTATCGTTCGCCCACATTTTCCGAGTTATGGGCATCAGAACTTTTCATAGAAAAGAACAATTGTGCACCACATTTAAAAACTTCTGAAGAGATCTTTAGGGAAATACAATTTTTTTAAATGATTAACCCATTAAGAGCCGGTGACATTTTTATGTATTGTATATTTTTTTTTTATTTGGAGCTACTTCACTAAACTAGATTTACATAGATGGTAAAGTGTATATAAGATTTGGCATAGTCGAATATAGCACTATTACTTGTTTTAATTTGCAACTCAAAAGTAACTGATCTTTTCATATGTCTTGAACAGTTGGAAAAGTGAATAAGAAAGAGTGCCAATAGCACCAGATTGGAACTGAAGCGATGAATAGCAAAAAAAATACTAAAAATTTTTTGAAATAAAAAATTTATTTATAGTTTTTCCGGCGTTGCTTTTAATATTAATTTTTTTTTAATGTATATGAAAACGAATAGTGTTTTTATTAAAAATTACTCTTTACTCCAATAATTTATGCCAGTATAAAATTCTTGTGTACATGTGGCAGCACTACTCTTGGTATAAACGTTCTCTATTGTCAATCCAGATTTTTATTTTATTCAATATAGAATTGATCACCAATTTTCGGATCTGTTTTATTTAACAAATTAATAAATATTGCAGTAAATCTTTTTATACATTTAAATCGATTAGGGGTGTAATAAGCACTTTCATATCGCAATAGAAACAATTTAAAATTATTTTATATAATTTTTAACTCACACTACTTCATATGTCTGAGTGTGACACCGCATAATAGCACATCTTAGCATCGACACAAGCTCTTTCGAGTAGTAGAATATTATTTCCAATCAAGTTGCCTTCAAGAATTTTATAAATATATTAAGTTTAAGTTTGGTAATAATTTTAATTTCTCAAAATTTTTTCAAGATTTAAAACCTTTAAAATTTACTTACGAATTCATTGGCAGCTCTGTATTGTACACATTATTATTATAAAATGGATACGAGCGGAGGTGTTTCATTTAATAAATAAATATTCAGAGAATGAGTTATTAAGTAAGGTAATGGTTGGTTTATGTACAACAACAGAAAAAACAACATTTTAAGGGTAAAACAAACTCCCTGGGGTTTTCGTTTTCACAAACATTCAACTTAAATTGCTACTTAATGTAATGAAATATTCGAGTAGTGCTGCCCACGGAGTATTCAAGGACAACATGGGGAGGTTACGTTTGGCTTAAGCTCAGCAAGGGGTTAATTCGTTTTAGGTTTTAAGAAATTTTAACGCTGACTTTCTACACAAATACGTTTATTATGTTAAATGAAATTCAATTAAAGTTATGTTGGCCAACTATTTTAACTTAAGACTATGGCAACTGTTGTAAAGAAAAGTAGAAGGCACCCTTCCTTGGACGGTTGATTTTTTGTAACAACGAATTGAAAAGAAAATAAAACAAATTTTTTGAAAATTTATTGTTTAAATCGTTCATTCATGGTGGGTCGTTTGTTTTAACTATCCATTCGTTCATTTGCTTGCCAGCTTAAATGTGTCTCTTATTGTGCCATCATTTATCAGCTACGCAGCATCTTTCATAATCAGACCAGGCTAAAATGCAAATGATTCCATAAAGCCACCACACACTTAATGATAAAAATGTATGTGTATGTATGTGTGTGTACATGCCTACAAATATACAAACAGTGTATCTCTTTGTTTGTATGCATATTGCTTTTTGATCTGCATGGGTGTATATGTGTGTATATGTTGAATGCCAGAAAGACACACGTGGTTGATTCCTTAACAGATTTATACTTAAAAACAGCGGCATTTTAAAATTTATAACTGGTATTCACCCATTTTTCAAAGCAAATTACATTAATGAATGGGTTCATAGTCAGTTCATGTTAAGTTTTAAATTGAGATGAAATAATAAATTTGGAAATCAATTTGGCATACTGCATGTAAATACAACAACAACTACTACAAAAGATATCAGCAAACTTTTTAAGTTAATGTTATAAGAAATCATAGTTGGGGAAGTCTAAATCATTTAAAATTAAATTTTAATAAAAAAAAAAAAAAACGAAAGATCAATACGTGGCATAAACATGCCTTTATTGATGAACGCATTTTGGACATCTATTTTCGAGCTAAATTATCAATCAATGCTGCCTCAGAGGTATAAATTTTTGTTGTGCCAAACAAGTGACGTGCCGTAGCCCCACAGAAAATAATTAAGAGATGACAAATAGCATGATCTCTTGGGAGAATCGACAGGTCCATTTCTCAAACTCAACATATAGCGCCGTGAACTTGAAACCGCATGACACCACGATCGGTGACTTCATATTACCAAACAAAAATTCATGATGCGTTAACGACCTGCTGCGACCGTTATGCGATATTCGGCTTACTTTTTAGAGAAAGTTTCAATACTACCACGAGCGTATAAACCGCACCAAATGATGAATTTTTTGAGATGCAAAAGATCTATGGGGTCTGATGAAACCAACTCCAAATGAAGCAATTTTGTTTATGAGCCAAGTAAATAAGGCAAAAATGAGCCACATTGCCGAAAACACTTTTGCTACAAAATAATAAAGTAAATTTAGATAATCCATTCATGATGATTTGCCAGAGTAACATTTTAGCAGTCAAAATTTCGTAAGTTCTCTCGGGCTAAAGAAAACACCCGTTAAATTCGCTGTTGCACATTCAAGTCCTTAAAAATTTTCATAGGAATAACCAAGAGTTTTAAATATTAAAATGATAAAAAGACTTATAACAGAATTATGAGTTCACTGGTAAATTGATTTGGTAAAAAATCAAAAGGTGATGCTACAATGATTCAGATCAAAGTTTTTTAAATATATGAGTGTAATTGAAAACCCCTTTCATAAAATTACAAAACTTCTATCTCTATCGGAATCATTTAGTTATGCTATAAAAATTCGCTTTAGAAGGTATTTTAAAATTTTATAAAAGTTAAAGACTAAAATGAGTTATTTACGCAGAGGGCCAGACATATGTCTTCATAATAAAGTCCTAGAGTTAATGTATAATCCAAGTGTTAGGTATTCTGCATTTAAATCTCAACGTCTTCTATTTTATTAATTAAGAAACACTATTTCTTATATTTAATCTATAAAGTAGGTTTCTTTTCCAAAAAAAAAACATTCACTGATATCTGTCATCGTATATTGACGCAGAAGGTTTTGAGGACATTTTAACCCATAAAATAAACTTCCGGTGGTCGTTACTGTAAAAAGTATTTGTATTAATTTATGGCTGTACAGGACACACACATATGAGAACACTATTTTTGATGCACCTTTCTTTAACTCTTCCTCGTACACCCTACTTATCTGCATTTAGCAATAAATACATACTGGAATTATTTAAATGTTTTTGTGAGATAATATTTTTCTTTTTATTTAAACTTTGGAGTGTGGAAGTGCCAGACAAAAGGTCGACATTCCACCAACGAATTTAATTAATTTATGCGATTTCGGTAAAACATTAAAAAAAAACAAAAAACAAACCTAAAGCAAAGTGATGTCAAGCAACTAAAGAGGACAGCACATGGTCACATTGAGAAATAACAAAAAAAAAAAATAAATAAATAAAAAAATAAGTCCCAACAAAAATTCATTTGTATAGTCTTTGACAGGCTTGAGGTATAAGAAATACTTACGAGTGCGATGATGATGCGAATGAAACTTCATTTCAATTTATTTTATATGAAAACGAGCCTAATTTTAAAATTAATGAACAGTATTTTGATGAGAGATCTTAGGAAAAGATAAGCAAACCTCATTGATGTTTCTATACGAAACAAATAAACGATTGTGTGAGTAAAGTGGCCATACGACTAAAAGACATTAAACAACATACTCGTAGGTTATGGCAACTTGCAACATATTGTTGTATACTTACGTATATTTTTACTAACATACATATAAATATTCTAAATCGAATGCTGGTAAAAGTATATAAAAGTAAATCACGTGTTTATTGGCCTTTATTTTGTATTTATAGTTTTTATTTTTAGTTTTCAACATCTTTTAAAAAAATTTTAAGTAAAGTATACGAAAACCAATTCTCAATGTCTTTCAAAAATTTAAAAGCCATCAATTAAACTCACCAGGCTAGTGGACACAATGTGTGTGAAAACAAAGTGTATCGGGGCTTTTTTTTTACCGCCACAGCTTCAAAGTATGTTAATAAATCCCTTTTGGACTCTACGCAATCTTGATTTACTATCTTTCTTTTGTGTACCCTTCACCACAAAAAGTAGAAAAGGGGTATATATAAGTTTATCATTCTGTTTGTAGTTTCTACAATATCTATTTCTGACTACATAATGCTAGGAACACAACTGGGACGAACGACGAATTTCGTCCAACACAACGAATACGTCGTCAAAAATTCGATGTGTAAATTCGTCGTATGAAACACAATAACGACCAAAAACACAGCTGTTATAATTTTTGAAGTTGTTTACTTTTTGTAAGCTGCTAAGGTGACCATCAAAAAAAATAATATTTAAAAAGTTAAACATTAGAAAAAAACACAACTTAAAACTATTTTTATATTAAACTTAGAATCTGTACGCTTATTATAAATGCTGCAAAATAAAAATACATAAATTTTTTAAGTAAAATAACTATATTTATTAAAATACTTCGAATCTAAAGTCAAACATGGTCACTTTGTACTGATTTGTTCGTCGTTTGCCGGCGTAAGAAATAGAAATAATTCTTTTGCATAGTTCGCCGTGTATGACGAATTTCGGCTTACGTCATGATTGTGTGCATTTTCATATACTCAAATGTGTTTTATTTTTGACGACGAATATTCGCGACCAAAAATTCGTCGTTCGTCCCAGTTGTGTTCCTAGCATAAAGTGTATATAATCTGAGTTCGTATGCATTACGAAGTCGATTGAGCGAAGTCCGTCCGTCCGTGTTAAAATCCACTTTGTTAAGGCACTAGATGAGCTAGAGAAAATTTAACCGCCAATCGATCAGACATAGTTTCGAAAATTTTGCTATTGAAAATCAGCGGACAAAAAACTACGCTTGCCTCTAAATTTTCTAAATCATTTAAAATAAATCTGGTTAAGTGAAGTAACCCCAATCATCAAAAAAATAAATAAATCAAAAAAAATATTGGGCGATATAGACTAAAAAAGAAGAAAAAAACATTAAGTAAAAAAATATTGGCGCTCGCCTATGTTTTCATAGAAAACTACGACTGTGCAACATATTTTTTAAGATATCAATGACACCCATTTAAAAGCTTTTGAAGATATATTTCAGGAAATGCTTAACCCATTAAGAGCCTATGAAATTTTTAAATAAAATTATAGTTCTTTATTTGTTTTCTTCTTATTTTTTAGTTCTCTGTCACCACAATATGTTTATTTTTGATTAAAGTTACTTCACTAAACTAGAATTACATTAATGGTGATGGGTACATAAGATTCGACATAGCCGAGTTTAGTACTCTTACTTATTTCAATTTAGTTTAGTTTTTGAATAATCAGTGTGGCATATTTTAAAATACGTTCCGGAAACCCTTTATCGTTGGGAACGTTAACCACTTGTTTATCTTAAGTTTTTGTCAATTTGTGTTTGAATGCTCTCAAAGTATTTAATAAATTAGAGATTGTTTAAAATAATATTTGCTTTTTTATAATTAACGTATCTAATTGTAGTGGAAATAGTTCATTATCGCGTATTTTTCATAATAATTATATTATTGTAACGGTGGTTTAAAACAAAATGAAAATGTTATTAATTTTACTTCTCAAATTTCGAAAAATTCTTTTTTTTTCCTCATGCTATTCTCCCGATTTATTATTTAAATCACCGATATTGATTATTGAGGGTCAAAGCACGTCTCGATGGCCATTTCGTTATCACTTACTTAACTCGTCGGGAGACTTCTGACAAATATTTTAAATAAACTAAAGATTTTTGTCCAAACAATAAAGCAAAGACAAAAATCAAAGTTTAAGCAAAAACAACAATAACCAATTGTAATTCTATTTTTCTTTCTCTGCTGTATAAGGCAGAGTTTTTTTCTGCTCTTTTATACAGTTGAAAGAGGATGAAAAATAAAATATCACAAAACACTACGATAATTTATTTTATGCACAGGCACTTTGCAAATATTAAATATTTTAAACAACGGGATTTTTTTTTTAAATAAATAATTATATTAATTAATTCTCAAATTTCGAAAAATTCTTTTTTTTTCCTCATGCTATTCTCTCGATTTATTATTTAAATCACCGATATTGATTATTGAGGGTCAAAGCACGTCTCGATCGCCATTTCGTTATCACTTACTTAACTCGTCAGGAGACTTCTGACAAATATTTTAAATAAACTAAAGATTTTTGTCCAAACAATAAAGCAAAGACAAAAATCAAAGTTTAAGCAAAAACAACAATAACCAATTGTAATTCTATTTTTCTTTCTCTGCTGTATAAGGCAGAGTTTTTTTCTGCTCTTTTATACAGTTGAAAGAGGATGAAAAATAAAATATCACAAAACACTACGATAATTTATTTTATGCACAGGCACTTTGCAAATATTAAATATTTTAAACAACGGGATTTTTTTTTTATAAATAAATAATTATATTAATTAATTCTCAAATTTCGAAAAATTCTTTTTTTTTCCTCATGCTATTCTCCCGATTTAATATTTTTTATTAATTTTAACTGTTTTATGTCATTGAAAATCAACTCTTTAATTTAATGGTGCCATAGGACTGTTTATGACGTTTTAAAAAATAGCAATACAATCGAACTACGTAGCAGAAATTTCTTATTGAGGGCCATTAACTAGTAGAATATGATGTGGACCACGCTTTGCCAGAGCGAAAAAATAGGACCAAAGTTGAATTTATATAGAAAAATAGAGATTCAAATTTTGAAAACTTTATTTAAAAAGACGTGAAATGGTTATGTTATCTTATTAATATCGTTCCGTTCATTCATCAATGTTTTCATTCATTTTGGTGGTGGATAAATTTGAAATAAAAAATATTGTGAGAAGGTCCCTCAGAACATTGGTTGAAATATACAAAACACCTTTTCTTATTTTGTGTAAAAATATGTCATTTTGTGGAGCTAAAACAGCTACTTTACTGGTATCGTGGTACTAAAACAGATGTAGATGGAAAATTTTTAACACTGTCTACAGAACTCTACAATTAATATTTAACACATACTTCTAAATTTGAATTTATGGAAAATAAGAAGTAACACGCTGACGAAGTCGTAGGCACTGCTAGTTTCTAATAAAGTTATGTACATTACATACAAATATTTAAGTTATTATGAATTTGTGTGTGAATTTTATACCCTTCACCACAAAAATCGGAAAAAGGGTATACCTAAGTTTATCATTCTGTTTGTAATTTCTGCAATATCCATTTCCGAGCCCATAAAGTATACATATTCTGAGTTCTTATGCGTCTGTCTTAGTTGGTCAAGTTTGCTAAGCCACAAGATCACCTAAAGAAAATTTAAATACGCCAGTCGGTCAGACATAGTTTCGACAGAAAAAAATCAGAAAGATCGATCCATGTCTTTCGAGGCAGCGGGCAAAACACCACGCCTGCCTCTAATTTTTCCATATCATTTGGAAAAATTAAGTAACTCCAATTACTAAAAAATATATATATATTGGGCGATAGAGAATTGAAAAAATAAGATGTGAAAACCATAGCGCTAGCCCATATTTTTCGAATGATGATGTACGATTGTGCACCATATTTTTTAAGATACCAATATGGGCATTATTTAAAAGCTTTTGAAGAGATCATTATGGAAATTCTAAAACTTTAAATAGGCTACAACAATTTTATGTAAAATTATATTCAGTACTTACTTTTTTTATTTTTTTAATTCTCTGTTACAAAAGCATTTGTTTTTTGATTGGAGTTACTTCACTAAGCTAGATTTATATATGTAGATAGTAAAGGGTATATAAGATTCAACATAGCCGAATGTAGTACTCTTACTTGTTTTCTTTATATATCGTTTATTCAACTTTTATTAATTTGTAATAGTTGCACTTAGAAAATAAGACTTTTGCTCACTCAACGCTTTTTAGTTTAAAATAGTTTCAATTTTATGTACAAATGTAAATAGTTTATTCATTTTAATTTTATGGTTTGCAATAAAAATAGTTTGGATAAATCTTTCATGTTCCAACATGACCAAAGCTGGTGGAATGCATTTCGTAGTAAAAAAATGACCGAAGTGATTGCTCTAATAATAAAACGAATATTTAAAAAAATAATTTTAAAGCTTAAAATTGTTCTCATGAAAAATTTTAAAATCAGACTAAAGCACTTTTTCCTTACTGCCATAGATATAATACAAAAATTTCTATTTTAAATTTTGCAAGAAAATATTGTAGTGTTGTATTTTCAGATCTGGAAACACTGTATTTGACTAACAATAGCTGCCAGCAAAACGTGTTCCTGTGTGTTATAAAATTCCCAGCAAATTTGTTTTGACTTTATAACTCACGAATGGTCGAACCGAATTCGATTATATTTTTAGGGTTTGTTCATATGGTCGTGTAGATAATTTATCTAAAGTTTGCACGAATTCGGTCGCGTTCATGAGTTATGACTAAACAAGCAATTACGGCTGCAACGATTAAAAAAAATAAACACAGATATATTTATAAATAACAAGAGGATATGCATTTAAAAAAAAATGGATCAGGTGGTTTAAGTAGGGGAGAGGAAAAACTCGGGGAATCGATTTTAACCAAAATCAGTTTTAAAAATATTTAAAATATTAATGTCAGGATTCATAAGGTGCAATAGGCAGAAGGAAATCTGTTATAACTTCCATATTAATCAAATTAAAAACTGGCTTGGAAGAGGGGTTGTGGTAGGATTATTCTCTTTTAGGGTAGCGCCCCGGGTATAGCTAGTGCATCATAAAATTAAATTTAATTTATTTTATCTTCTCACATATTCTTTTGTATATTTCAGCAATCAAGGCAAGGAATACTTTGGAGAAGCAGTGTCCCTCAGATTTAATTTTCTAAGTTCCCAGTTGCTGGTCTAAGCTCTAGAAGAGTCCATATATAAAAAGATAATTTTGAAAATAATTTGTTAAGTCAATAAATAAACCACGCTCTAGAATTAATGCCATCTCTCCTGACCTGAAACACGCAGGCGATGAAAAAAAAAAAACCTTTAGGAAAGAAAATATACATTTTTAGGTGGAAGTTTCATTAAATTATTCATTTGATTGATAGGAAAAATTTTATATTTTGTAGTTAATTATACAATAGTGTGAATTAAAATTAAAATAATTTTCAATTCTAAAAGAAATCAAACTTGTTTCTATAAATTATTTTATAAGCTATGACATGTTGTTTAAATAAAGACAAAACTTACAAATAACATCTATAGCTATACAACCGATATTCTTAGACAATTGAGGCTGTAGTTTCCAAATAATATTTCAACTATCATTCAACGCAGCATTCTTAGTATTCACAAAAGCCACCTCCCCACACATTTTTCTTAATGAGTTAATAGAAGTAATTATGTAAATATTACGTTAAATTTGCACACCCTTTGTATGTATGTTATTTTATAAAGCGCGTTTTAATTATGATATAAAATACAGTTTGTGTATTAAAAATTAAATTTAAATTGAAAAGCTTTTAGGTAAAATGTTAAGCTATTGTATTTTTATTAATTCAATGTTTAGAAATAAAATATTGTAGACATTTTAAAATGTTTAAATAATAAATTCAGGACAATTATCCCTGAAATGTCATTTCTAGACATAAGTGTGAAATAAATGAACTGAACATTTGACACTTGGCCTCTTTTGCAAACTCTCTGTTTTTTAGATTTTCTTTATACTTGTGTTCATGTGCATGTGTATAAGTGAGTAATATTACGAAAATAAAACTTTTAACAACTTTTAAATAATTAATGTCAATTATATTCTTGACTAAAAAAAAAAAATAAATAAATAAAAAAAGACTTTAAATAAAATACACATAAAAAACCCGAAGAGACATTTTCATTATAATTGATATTTTAAGCACAGTCACTTGACTTAAATCATCTCTACAAACTGTTAAAGCACAAAAGTACTCTTACTCGTATCATAAATATTTTATGATATCAATTACACAGCACTTAACTTTTATGAAATTTAAAATAAAACAATTCTATGCTGCCATTGTAAGAGGAAAAAAAATTAAATTGGATATTTCTTGTCTTCACTAAATACTCTATCATGGCCAAGTATGAAATTTATTGCCAAAATTTAACGTCTATAAAAATCTCTTTTAACCCTGTTGCTATTAAACAACACTTAAACTCCCTCTCTAAAGTAATAAAATCATTTCATTTTTTATTTTTTCGTTAGTTCATTGTCTCAAAATTTATAGCTAAAGTGCAAAATCTTTTGCTATCTGGACATTTATTATTATTTGGTAAAGCGTTTTGTTTGTTGTTGTTGTTTTTTTGTTTTTGTTTTTTTTTTTGTTTGACCAAATCACGTGCCAAGATAGCAGTGAATATGAGTTTGTATTAGTGAACTATAAAAAATGTTTTTTTGTAATTTCTTTTTGGAATCGCTTACAGAAAATTTTTTTAAAGAAAATATTAAAGAATTCTCAAATCACCACCAATTTTATGTCTTCGTCAAAAACTTGTCATTTTTCTTTTTGTTATTATATTGATAAGTTGTATGAGTTATATTGCAATATTTTGTTTTCATTTATAGTTGAAGGCAGTATGATAAGAAATTATGTCGATTTGACATCGAGCAAAGTTTTTCGAAATTTTTTATTTCGGTATCATATCATCACGGTAACATTAAATTAAGTAATCCTAAAAATATTGTGCTAATTATCCCGAACAAATTATTAAAACCACCGATATTGATTATTGAGGGTGAAAGCACGTGCTGATGGCCATTTCGCTTCGGCTTACTTAGATCTTCAGAAAACTTCTCACAAGCATTTTAAATAAACTAAGGATTTTTGTCCAAACAATAAAGTTAAGACAAAAAATCAAAAAGTTTTATCAAAAACAACAATAATCAATACGATTTTTTTTCTTTTGTCCACTGTATGCGGTTGATTTTTTTCGGCTCTTTCATACAGTTAAAAGATGACGAAAAATTAAAATCACAACAATGAAAAAAGTATTACCAAAACACTACGATAATTTATTTTTTCATACAGAAATACTTGAAATAATAATCATTAAAGTTCATCACCTGACCATTAAATTAAATTAATTTATCTTTAATAGCCAGTTTTTGATTTCATATTGAAATACGCATTTAGTTAATTTGCATTTAAATTTAAGTAGTATTTAAATACAGTTTGTGTTTTTCAGCCATTTAACTATGATAAAAATATGGCAGCACTACGAAATATCAACATAAATCTCTTTTTTTTGTGAAAAACAGCTGCTAACAAACACAATGAATTGCAAATTTTGTGATAAATATTTTAAATATATTAAAAAATGTCAGCGATGATCATGTATTCACCAGCTTAACTTATTTTATTTATTAATTTAACTTTTTTTTATTAATATTTTCATTAAGAAATGTGTGCAAAATATAAAATATTGTTCTATCAATGGCTAAAATGTTTGTTTCCTTTTGTTTAGTTTTGCGAAACAACAACAAAAAATGCTATAACCATATGGTAAAACTGTATTATTTAAATGGACTTTAAATGCGAAAGTTTGGTCATTTAAGTTTCATTTAAGTGTGAATTGAAAAACCGAATTTTGTACTTAAATAGAACCTTAATATAAATGACATTTAAATACGAAGTCAAAAACTGGCCCTAAAAGTATCGTGCTAAAATCTTCAGTTTATTTAATATGTTTGTTAGAAGTTTTCGAAGATCTAAGTAAGCCGTAGCAAAATGGCCATCGAGACGTTCTTTTACCCTCAATAAACAATGTCAGTAATTTTAATAATTCGTTCGGGATAATTAGCATGATATTTTTAAAATATTAATGAAATGTATAGTAATCTGAAATGATAGCATTCGATATCGAGTAATCAAGCAAAGTAAGTTTTTCTAAATATAATTCGACACGTCAATCCCCATCATACAGAAAAATAATTCATTTTAACGGCAAAAATATAACATAATTTAAAGAAAATATAAAATGTCTCACTTTAATCATGAATGAAATATAAATCCATATAAAATCTTCAAAACGAAGTACGCTGTTTTGAGACATTGCAGTTTGAATACACTTTGAGGCTAAAACTAGGGCACACAAAACTAACTCACAACCACATTTTTTCAAGGGAAATCCCCCAATATGTAGTTGCAATAAAATATCTTTACTTAACATTACTCGCTTTCTATAGAATGCACTTATTATGACCAAGAATGGAGACAAATATTTTCGGTACTTTCTACCCCATCCCATTTTTCAATTAAAACAATAATTTAGTACTTGAAGATTACACGACTTTATAACTATATTTCGTGATTTTATATCTTTTGAACTGTAACTAGATAACTTTTTAGCTTAAGGCTTCTTCGCCATAGCTTTATATTATATATACGTAACACCTTTATATATATAAGATATTTAGGGTATACATTTATGTAATAACTTAATTTGTATAAAAATAAATAAATAAAATTTGTTGTTATTTATTTGCTTTCACTATTATCACCATTTGTTGACATTAAACATACTGTTATAAATATTAAAGATATAAATATTAAAGATAAAGATTAAAATTAAATTTTTTTCAAATTAACTAAGCACTTGGTCGGTTTTCAAAATAAAAACATTGTTTTTTATTTCTTTCAATATTTCGCCACACTGTTGGTTGGTATTATATCGCTCCAAATATTTTTGATTGGAATTACTTCACTAAACTAGATTTGTTCCATATAATATAGTAAAATAGGCGTGGTGTTTTGTTGGTTGCCTGGAAGGACATGAACCGATTTTACTAACTTTCTATATCAGAATTTTCGAAACTATGACAACGCCAATCGAACAGAGCGTATTTAAATTATCTTTAGCTCATCTAGTATCTTAACAAAGTTGATTTCAACCCGAACACGGATGGGCAGGCAGACATGGCTATGCTTAAGAAATCAGAATATATTTATATGCTTTATAGTGTTGGAAATGGATATTGTAGATATTACAAACGAAATGACAAGCTTAGGTATACCCTTTTTCCACATTGGTCGTGAAGGGTTCAAAAAAGTTATTTTTAAATTTAAAAAAGAGAAAATTAAAAAAAAACCTTTTTATATTTACATATAAATCAATTCTATTGATAAAAATGTTACAACTATTGTAACAACATTGCATCCCAATGTTGACTAATTTTTATGTCCGTAACACTGCGCAACATTTTCGGTATCAACCTTTAAGTGTATTCTTTTTATTGTTTGAATTTAAAATATTTTTACAGGTCTAACATATACCGACGTTTATAGTTATTTTCTATACTTAAAAGAGATGCATCTTCATAGTTGCGATATTAATTTTATCTTTAGAGAACATATAATTTCTGCTTGGTTTTTTATTTTTAATATTCGCAGCATAAAATCAAGTTTACTTTTACTCTTACGTCATTTAAAACTATATCGTAGACTTTATTGATAATTTCCAAAGTACCTGTGTAAACTGATCAAGGTAGGAGATCTTGTTTTCTAAAATGTTTGTACTGAAATGAAATGGATTTGGGTTTACTTATACCAGTGGCAGTGTTAGATGACATAAAAAATTCCCTTTTTTTAGAAACCGCGTTAGGGCCGTGCATAAGTTTTAATAGCACGGTCCAACTTTGATACTTGTTCATCTTTATAAATCAACCGTGTGAAGTGCTTTTTTTGTGAAGTTTGGTAAATGATGCTCTTTATGCCGAATGGGAAATTCCACTTTATTCGTTGTACAAGCATATCAGAATAATAAAAGTTTAGCTGCTCATCACAATTCACTTCACTTCAAGGCATGCAAACAAACGCATTGAAAATAATTTAAAAATTACCAATATCTTATTGAACAATATCTCTGTATACAAATTTTTGTAAAACAATATTACCAATTTATGGGCTGCATGAATATCAAGTTTTGAAGTATGTTTACAAGTCGATACACAATGTTGGACATAGAACTGTATCTATTGTTCAAAATCAATCACATTCCTATTTGAGAAATGCAAATAAATTACAAAAGCCAAGGTGTAGACTTAAAAAAAAACCAAGCCGGCGTATTGACTACATTAGTAGTATGAAGTATAATAATTTACCGTTGTATGTGAAACGATTAATAGAATTTCAATGTTTAAGACTAAATGTAAAGACCATTTGTATGGGAAATTTGAAACACTTTTGTAATATAAACTCACTGATGCAATTTATATATAAATTGCTTATATTCAAAGAATAAAAAATGTATGTGAATTTTTTACCTTTTTATATAATTTTATATTTACAACTTTATTTATGTTATTTATAACTCTAAGTTTAAATATGTACGTTATGATTTTAAATACTACCAACTTGCCTCAATAAAGCGACCAAGGTGCTGAGGCCGTTACAGAAATGAATATTATATAAATATATACAATGTAATGCTTATTAATAAAAAAATTATGGAGATAAATGGCTCCTATACTTTCGTCTTGTTGTTTTATAACGGTAAAGTGTAAAATGAATTAATTTGAGAATTTGTAATTGATATATCAAAATTATCAAATATTCATCGGCTTTGCCTACCTTATGGCGATTAATTTCGTGTTTGCTTATAAGTCTGAACATTTCACTTAAATTCTTAAACAAACGATTTTGTTTATGCATTCGCCGTTTATGAGTAGGCTTCTGAAACCATGATACTAGCATAATACTTCAGGCTGTGAAGCGTTTCCGCCCATATTACATAGAAAAAACAACTAGAAAAAATGAGCGAAATCGATTTATAAGTGGGTCTCAAGACAATAAAAGATTATGCATTAGGCTTTACAGTCTTTATTCCTTGCTTCCTGAGCTTCCTGGGGCAGCATACCAGATACAAATAATCAATTCAAATTAATTCAAATCAATTAATAATACTCGTACACCTCATATTACTGCACTTGCCAATGTAAAGGTGCGTTTAGACTGTGCTAATATTTGTGCAAAATCATAAAAATTTTGTTTGTCCTAGTGTAAACACTCGAATTTGTTAGCCACCAAATATTTTTCGACTGTTTGTTGGCTAAAAAAATCTTTGTTTGTGAATAAAGCTTTGCATAATGTAAACACTTTGTCAGCACGTCGTTACAAATATTTGGCTCGATATTTTGTTTGTTCTCGCAATATTTTTGGCGAAACAAATAGCGACAAATAATTGTAGAAACGTGGGCTGCCAACAGTTATTTTTGAGAGAGCTTAACATATAAAAAATGAAATAAATTGAAATGGCAATATTGGTCAATTCGTTTGACAGATTAGTAACTAAAAAGCGCATTTTTGTGATTCTTTATGATAAAGCATATTTTTCTGAAAGAAAAAGGACAACATCAATTATTGAATCGCCACCATCTGCCAAAAAAATCAAAAGGAAGAGGACGACGCACGATTGGAGTGAAGAAAATATATTTAAATTGATCGGCGAAGTGGAATTCCATCCTTGCATTTGGAATGCATCAAGTGCTGACTACCATTAAAAACCCATGCGGGATAGCGCATGGACTGAAATTGGCGATATGCTTAATGTTACAGCGGAGGAAGTTTTCACAAAAAAAAAAAAAAAAAACAAATCTGGACAAGGTGCAAACAATGCATCAAAGTGTAAATATTTCGACTCCATTGCTTTTGTTGGACGCGCAACCAATAAAAACAAATTTAGATATTTTATCTGAAAGCGAAGGTATCAAGTAATAGAAGTCATTTATGCAGCGAAGGTTCTTCAAAACTTAGTTCCTTCAGAAGTTTTTTGCAACATCCTTCCATTTTACGACGCTGCACCCACGCTCGAACCCACATTCTTCTGGATCTTTTTTTTCTCTTTGCTGGGTTTTTGAAAGTGCCATAGCTCCAGCAGTTATTAATAATAAATCTTCAATATCACTGTCACTAAACATTTTAATTTTTCACGTTGCTTCACAAACACAATTTGATACTATTTAGCAGATGGATTTCATAAACATAACAACAACATTATTTAACAGATGTTTGTTCATACACACCGGACAAATAAAATTATTTGTGCAGTGTAAAAGGGTATACAAATATTTGTACCAAACATGGCTGACATAAAATCTTCTGTTGTTTGTGCAAATAAAATTCAAACAAATATTAGTGCAATCTAAACGCATGCCCAAATATTAGTCACACTACCTACTATTAGCCCAAACCATTATTTGTTGTGTTTGGACAAATATTAGCATAGTCTAAACGTACCTTAATGATAGTTAGTATATCAATAATATTAGAAGTATTTGCAGTATTTAAATCAGAAACTGTACATTATTGTTGGTACCTAATATATTGCTTATTAAGATCTAACGGAAAACATTTTGTGCCATAAAGAGAGCAAGACATAATGTGTAGTTGTTATTGCATGTAAAAACCTAATAAATGAGTCTATCGCATATAATCTTGCTTGATATTCTACTCGTATTGTTGGTATCAAACAGATCAGTAAACAATAAATCAAATTCAATTGAAGCTTATGCTTTTTTAACAATGAAATATATAACAATTAACACTATTGACTAGCATGTAGTGTTTATTTTTTAGAAAGGAGCAGGTAGGAACAGCTGATTTTTTTTTAACTTATAGCTGAGACTTCAAGCTGTAATCTGACATTTTTCGTTAAACAGCGCTACACAGCCTTTAAAAGATGCAGTTCACTCAAGTTGATGAACATTAAAATTTTGATGTTGTTTATATTTTTTGTTCTATTAAATTTTTTATGTGTCATTTTTTTGAACTTTTTTTAATTCAAGTCTCATTTATATTTATAATTTATGAAAATATACAACAAAGTCAAACGATAAGTTACTGTGATTGTGCCATAAAATTAAATTCACAGTAAATTCGCATGCAATTTGAAACAAGGGAACATATGTGAACTTCGAGCGTGTCTGTTCAAATAAATAATAAATAAATCGGCCTAATATTACAGAATCATAAATTCAGATATCTGACAACAAAATAGCACAAAACAAATCAAATTGGCGAACATGAAAAACATGAATTTTGGATTATCTTCAACCTATGTGCGCATTCCTGCTGAAACCAAAGGATATTCGGTTTCATTCCTTCCAATAAAAATTGTGTGATCAAGGCGCTCGGCATTAGCTGAACTGGATTTTCCAAAAGAATTATTAAAAAATGATCCAGAAAAATATTTCAATGCCAAAATAATATATGATTTTAAAAGATTCTTGTGTTTGTACCACCCGTTACACAAATATAAAGTGGAAAATATCATTAAATTCAGGATGTGGGGTATGTAAACAAAATATAAACAAATACTTAAAGCTCAAGTACACTCTTACTTTGTATATGTATTTGTGTATTTATAAATACACACACATGTATGTAACTGCATGTAGATGTCAAATATAATTCATCATTTCTCACTTCTTTCCATCAACGTGTACGAGTATATTACCACCGTCATACCATCCGCATTGTTATCATTACCATTCTAGCAACTACCATCATTTATTTATTGTTAAAGGAACAGAAAGAAAAAGATATCACTGTTAACAAGTCACTAGGAACACACTCATAATACCATGGGTTTTTAGGCCGTAGTTTCTTTGCTTTTTTTTGTTTTTATTTTCTTTATCTTGTTTGGTTTGTTTTACGAGCAAAAACTGTCTGCAGGAGGGCAACATCATCCGTATCATCAGAATATCAAAAAATTCATTAGTTAGATATTTTTTTATATTATACCCTAGACTACCGATACAAATGCAGTCGTCAGTTGCTGTTATGTCAAATATGATACAGCTTTAGTGTGTGTTGATGATGATGATGATGATGACAGGTCATCATTACAGGTTTTCTTGTATATGAAGGGGAGATTCATGCAACATGTTTACTTAATATTTGTGTACGACGACTATGAATGAATGTGTTACAGTATGAATGTTTATTTTTAGGAAACTTTATGAGTAATTGAGATTTAAGTATTTTGACTTTGAAGTAATTTGTTATTTAACATTGTCAAAACCATGAGAGGCAGCTAGACTAAGGACTTTTTAAGGATATTAAATATTTATTTGCTAACTGCTGAATATTTAATGATCAAAGAACCAATCACAATTTATTACAAGATATTGATAGAAATGTAAGACAACTATTTTATTTTTTACAAAATTCATTCAAGTATTATTGATGTGAAAGAGGTTACAGTTATCATTCTGAAAAATACTAAAAATCTGTTATTTTTGTTGTGTTCTAATGAAGTTTAAGTAAATCAGAACTAAAAATTAAAAACCATTGCTAGTTATGTCCAATTATGGTTAAATGCTTATTTAAAATTAGCTTCGCAACAGAATCTTTCAGAAAATACCACTTTTTCGTTATTTTTTAAAGCCATCTAGACACTAATTCACAGCTAAATTATTCAATATTTGTGTGTTAATAGTCATTTGTCAACCATATGACAAATTCATAATTTGATCATAAATAACACACAGGCTCTGCAGTGGATTGAAAAAAGTAAAACTAATTAAAAGAAGACAATACGATGAAAACACATACATTTGAACATTTATCTAATGATATACTCGTATGAATTTGAACCGTAATAAAAGATATAACAAAAAAACTCCCCTTCATAAAATACACAAAATACGTTCTCTTGCTAAGCAAAAAGACACTGACATTATGCGCCAAATTAAATTCAACCTCAATTCAGGGTTAATTTTCTGAAATACTACTGTCTATGAAAAAAAAAAATAATAATGTGATATGAATTCATATTGTATTTGCAAGGACACATTTGTAAAGTGAAAAGTAAATACTCGTACTTATCAACTGATACTTAAATAATTTAACCACTCAATTTACAACAATAATAAATGATGGAAACAAAACAAAAGCCTTATAAGAGAAATCATTTCTTCATTTACACCCTTTCAAAAGGGAAAAACAGCAAAAAAAAGAGCAACCATTGCCTGAGTTTGTGTGTCTTAAAAATACTTTCAATTCTTAACGAGTGTCATTGAGCTTTTTATTACGTTCAGTGTAAATTTTATGCGTCACATCGTACCCTCTTGATGCCTTTTCTGTACTTAATTTTGTTGCTGTTTATCCCACACCACGTATTGTCAAGGACAGCCAAATATTTTTTGTCTCTGAACGGTAGGATGATCGGTAATTTCACTTTTCCAAAAACCGGTTTACGAATCAGAATTTTATAAATAAACTAATAAATATTAGCTTATTTGATTTTTTAGAAATTATAAGTATAAAAAATCGTTTAATAATACCAAAATTTAACCCTTTCGGGACGGAGTTTTATTTTGCAAACCAAATTATGTATGGTAAAATTTTTTTCATATTCTAAAAGGTATGATAAAAGTATTATGTTCTCCATACTTAAAAATTTTAAATTCGGCCTTCTATCCTGGGACATATAATCCCAACAAGTATTTTCATGGGGCATAAAATCCCAATCAGTGTTCTCGAAGAGCGATTCGAAATTAAAAAGATAACTAAAGTATAAATATTATTAGATTTAGATAAAAGTTTACATTTATTTTTAACATTTTAAGAATGCAATTAGGTATTTATTTGTGGAATGGCCCAAAACACTTTAACATAAGGCGTTGTTACAACCTGAGCACATCATCTTTGTTCGCTTTTCTATGCCAAGTGAAGAACAGCGGACACAGCTCTACTGGCAAGTGGTCTCCAATATTAATGCTATCCGTTTTTGGACGTTTGGGAGTTCTACCTCCCTGGCGATTGCGTTGAAAATAAAGAAAAAAGACAGTTTGAAAATTGCTGGGACGTATTATCCCAGTAGTCCCGAAAGGGTTAACCTGTACGAAATAAAGTTTCAAACACTAAAACATTCAAAACAGCCGACATCTTAAGCTGTACTAGAATAAATTATAATATTGAATGTACATATATTTGTGTAAATATTATCATTAATAATGGCTAATTATTGTGCTTTAATACAGGACATAAGAATGATGCTTAACATTCTACTTGTTGCACATATTGACATGGAGCGTAAAATTACCTGTCAAAACTTCTAGTTTTTATGGCAATTAACTAAATATATATAAAAAATGATAAAATTTCCTTCATAACATTTTTGACATTGTCTTTCATTATTGCTTCATATAATTCATTCTCTAATTTTTTTTCTTAATAATCATCTTCAAACTCTAAGACACCATTTGAGGAATCTTCTCTGTTACTGAACAAGCGATTATATAACTGAGATAAAAATTTTTGGTTAAATTTAAACATGATTATTTCACACAAATAATTTTGAAGAAAATACACAATTTAAAAATAATCGAGTGAACGGGTTCGTTTAATAAAATAAGCGGTTGAATAACCAAAACAACTACTCTAGTTAATAGTTCTTGAAAATGTAAGTGCAGGGAATTAAATGTATTGACTTGTTAGAAAACTGTATTTCCTCAAGTATTTTTTTTTTCTAATACATTTTATTATTTTCATGATGGAATAGTTTATTTGAATATAAATATGTATGTAATTAAAAAACCAAACACTATATAAAAACCTTGCGCTTTTAAGAAATCGTTCAATAGTTCATACTTAGTGAAAATATTTCAGTGTACAAAGATTTTAATAACGAATTTGTGATTTTTTTGTTTAGTTTAGTATATTTAATGCCAAAGCTATTATAATACAAACTTTGCAAAGGTTTATTGATTACGATACGGGTATGAAGTTTTCTGATTTTACTTTAAGACGTGACCTGACTCCAAATACAAATTTCGTTCGCATTGAAAGAAATAAAAAAAACATAAGTATGTCAAAGTATTATTCATTATCAATATGCCGGATAATTTTTAAAAAGTTGATCGAACTCGGTTAGAATTTATTGCGCGGAATTTTGGTGTCGCTATTGCGAATCTGATGTTAGTTTTTAGTAATTTTAAATATCAGATTCAATATGGCGGACAACTTAAAAACAAAATTATAAAAATAATCATATCTTAGAAAGTGACGTAACAAACTTTAAATAAGTACCAAGAGCAAAGCGCTGATTATCTTATATCATTTTTTTTATTTAATTTGCAATAAAAATATCTATTTGTTACGTATATTTGCTGCCCGTTGTACAAATACCTTCGACACAATGATAACAAATGTCATGACATCGAAATATACGGTAAAGGCAGGAAAAAGTGTACCGTAATTGACATTCACAATGTTCCTTTGACATTTTTTTTATTCTTTATGTGTAAATTAAAAAAAAACAAATGTCAGTGTTCGCTTGTTCGACTTTGCATTTTAATATTTAAAAATATGTTATAAAATAAAAATAAAATTTTTTTGCATTTAGTAAATGTGACAGATACTTCATAAAAATGTGCTAAAGCAACATACTTTTATGGACTTTAAATTGTTTGGTTACTGTTGACATTTCTGTGGAAATGCCCATATATTGCATTGTTCGACGTGCATACATCAAATATATTTAATAACCGTTTTACTTTATTGTTAACTTATCATTATCAGATTCAAAATATGACGTGGAACATATCCTTGATTTTGCCTTTAGCTAGTAGAGGCTCACAGTCAGCAATATAAATCATATAATTTGAGTGTAACTCAATTGTAAGGTCTTCTAATTCCACATAACTTAAAAAGCATATTTTTTTGTTTACAGCAGAGGTTTCATTTGTTTCAATTTGCCACTCTTTATTACTATTGTTATTCTCTCGATATCATATAATTTTAACTTATTATAATTTTAAACTTAACAACTCATTATAAATTGTCAAAATTCTGTACAGATTTATTGATTTTTTTTTTTTTTTTTTTAATGAACTAATTGTTTTAAAATTAAATACCAAAACCCCTTATAAACTGAAACATACATTAGCGCAAGTATCTATGTATGTGTGCTTTAAAGAAACTAAAAAACGATGCGAAACATTAAATAAGTTTAAATATATTTCGTATCAATGCTGATGTGCTATTTTTTTTTTTGCCTCCCCTTTGATTTAATACAACGGTTAAACATTCATCTCCTCCTAACCCCAAATTTCACACTTACCCACTCACATGTGTTATTGTTGGAAGTACGTAATGCGTAAGTTGGCCAGCGACAATAAATGTATAAAAAATTTAAATTATTCTGAATGCGTGGCAGTCGTCGTAGCATATTCCATACAAACGTTTTATTTTTGGTTAACCATCTTATTACACATACAAAGAAATAATACACCAACGCTTAAACGTCGTTTCTCATTCATACACGTATAAAGTTAAAACGCCCTTAGTTTATGCTTTTGATTTCGATTTCATCCTGCCATTTTTTGTTGTCTTGTTTTGGTCTGTATAAAGTGGTCCGGAAGTTTTTTCTGTTTGCAACAGCTTCTAACGTTGCTGAAAGTTTATTTGTTCAGTTTTTTTCTTTTTTCTTGGGGTAGAAGCCATAAACATATGCAACTCACGATGCCTGGCATAAATCTAATGCGTTCAGCTCAACGCCTCTTTGTTGAATTCTGAATTGTTTAAGTTGCTTTATTGTTGCCGACTTTTCATGACTGAATGTGTACGCGGGCACACAAATGTTAGAGTATTAACTTGACTCAAGTAAAAATATTTTTTCCGTTAAGAGCGAGCGACTGCGTCTCGTCTAGTCGTCTAAATGTGATTTTTATTTAATTTTATTAGTTTAACGATTGTGAGGGGTTAATACTGGCTGACTTAGTTACTGTCTGACAAAGTGGCTGGCCTTTGTGTTTGTTGTATTTATAAAATAAAATTTTGTTTAAAAAGGGAAAACCACTGAATTTTGTTTGGCCAAATATTTTGTGGGTCTTTATTTTATGAGATGTGCATTAAAAACGCTGGGTTGAGACGGAGTCTGTTACACGCTCTAACGCCTTATTTAATCTCTCTGGGGACATTTTCAGTTTGAAAGCTTTTTATTGTGTGCCAAAAGGACTATTTATTTTCAATTGGGGTTCTTTTTTCGTTTATTTTTGCTTTTCCCAAAATTCAATTAAATTAAAGCAAATAAATTTAAGAAAAGGAAACAAACCTGACCTACCTTAAATCGTTAACACAGAAATAAACTTTAGATTTTGGTTTCGGATGGAAATTTATTTCAATTTTTTATTAATCCGATTTAACATTTATTTTAAAAATAAACAATTTTCTAATAAAACTAGTTATATAATTAAAAGAAAAACGAATTCTTATTGAAATAAAAATGAATTTAATTTAACACTTAATTCAATTAAATATGAAACTAAATGAAATTTTTATTTGGAGCTATTATCTTCTTTTCTGTGCAAAAAAATTTAAAATTACAAAATTTGGGTAGAATCCACTGATGAACTATATATGAGCAGTAGCGAAATGGGCATACGGATATACTTTCCCTGCAGTAAGACATTTCATTTTTTAGTTTAGTTTAAAATAATAAATATTTCATGAGAATATCATGAAATATTTATATTTGAAGGAATCAAGCACAATTAATTAATTATTAAAAATTATTCCTAATGCATAGCGGAGTTGAAATGAGCTTTCAAAAGGCACTCTATAGCTATACATAATTTCGAAAATTGTGCTATTGAAAATCGGTCCATGTTCTTCGATGCAGCGGGCTAAACGCCACGTCTGCTTCTAATTTTTCCCTACAATTTGAAACAACTCTAGTTTAGTAAAGCAACTTCAATAAAAAGAAAACAAATATATGGGGAAATAGATAATTAAAAAGTAAGAAAAAAAACATCAAGAGAAAAAATTGTCGCTAGTCCATATTTCCGAGTTATGGATTTCTAAATTTTTCATAGAAACGTACGATTATGCCTCACTTTTTTTAAGATTTCAGGAGTATCATATGAGTATCAAATAAAAAAAATTTAAGAGATCGTTTTATATGGTGAACATTAAAAAAGAAATATTTGTACGAATATAGGGGAACATATATCTTTAAAGAAATTAAAGTTTTTTTAAGCTAATGCTTAAAAAAGCTCTTTAGTAGCATTTTGAATGGACAACCAACATATGTATTAAAAATTGTTCAATTTACTAAAGAGCCCGAAATATTTCAAATTTTACAGGTTTAGCCACTAACTTAATTACTTACCAAATATAAACTCAAACAATGAACCCAAATTATGTGACAGTTAAAAACTACAACCTTTTATACTGTAAAAATTTATTCATATAGAAAGCGGACTTATATAATACGAAACTAGAATGATGAAATCCTATTTAAACTAAAAAGACATCAAGTAGAATAGTACACTACATTGTTAAAGTAATCTGTATGTGCTTTTTTTACTCTCAACGCTAGTCAAAATGAATAGCCGAACCTTTTCAGTTGAGTTAATAACGCCTATAACAGTGTTCAATTAAATCGATCGCAGTGGGAATTAATAATATTCATCTAAAATATATAAAATTATTTATGGGATCGATTCTTCTGTACGTTATTCATTTGCTTATTCATTCTACCGTACGTTACTCATTTATGTATTCGTCAAACTGGAAGCATGCACAGAATGTGCCATTACACTTCTGTATCAACAAAACGCTCATTTACTTCAATAACGTCATAACTCAAAATTTAAAATTTTCAAATAATTTTAGTGGGAACTTAAGCAGTCTGATATTTTTATCGATGGTGAGAACAAGTCAAAAACTTAAACTGCGATTATCTCGAAATGAATTTTTTTGAGTTATGACGTTGTTGAATTAAATAAGCGAAATAATTTAATTTATCAGTACCAATAATGTAAAATATCCTTAAACCCCTTCATTTCAGGCAATATCGTTTTACATAGCAAGAAATCTCGGTATAATTTTTAATAGCAATTTGAATTGGAATGATCATGTAAACTAATTAAGGTGGTCAAACTTACATAAAGTTACAATCTGTATTTTCAACAAAATACTTCACCCCATTAAATATTAGAACCTTAATTGCCAAGACATAGCCGACTTGTTACTTAATGTGTGGGTGCGAAGTGCTTTTAAGCTGTGATTCGATAAGTAACAGAAAGACTAGTATTTTGTTCAATAATATTATTAGATATCTATATGGATTAAATTTGTTCTATCATGTCTGTTATGTTTCTAGTAACCTTTATAGAATACATTTTTAAAAATTTTAGTTAAAATTATAGAAATCTTAATTTTTAGATTTTTTTTATATTTAACACAAAGGAAAAAAGCAAAAAATTCAATTTTTTACTGTTGTAGTTACGTGAATCGTTGTACTTCGATGGGGTAAGTCCACGAATTTAATTCAAATACATACATAAAATTTAGAAATTCACCTTCTAAGATCAATATAAACCCTATTCCAGTTCCTTTTTCTAGCTTCACCTACCATTATTCCTCATTATTGTTCGAGCGTGCATTACAGTAAATCGCTGTATAATTAACAACTTGTTATTTAACTCAAACATTTTTTAACATTTTTTATTTCATATTTAACGCAATTCAACAACCCTTTTTTAATTTAGAAAAACAATATACTATTAATTATTGTTCTCCCTTTTAATTTAGCCAACTGTTTAATGCCAGCGCTAAAGCATTTACTTGAAAATTATTTTTTGACGTAGGGACAGTATTTTCGTACAATCTTACCTCAATTTTCCAAAGTCAATATTATTAAGATCGTATACTCTACCTTTCGCTTGAGTGGATAATCCTGTAATACCATGATGATTTCCAGTGAGATCTGTTGCTGCACCCACGCCAGCAAAAGAGCCAGCACTAAGAGCACCACTGTTTGCCACATTGTTGTTGAGGACTGTAGCGCCATTACCACCTGTTACACTTAAATGTGTTTCGTATTCTATACGCTTAAGTGTTTGTATTGCTGGCGTCTGCAGTGATGGCAATGGTGCTGCTGCTGCTGCAGCAGATACTGCTGTACTTGCATTTGATGTCGCTCGAATTCTAGCATCGTCATCATGTTCTTTCTCCTCATCTGAGCCCAGAGCATCTTCATCCTCCGTACGATTCTTTGGTTCCCACGTCATTTTATTTTCCTTTTTAAGACGTCTGCGAGCATTGGCAAACCATGTAGAGACCTGCGTCAGAGTCATTTTAGTGATTATTGCCAGCATGATCTTCTCGCCTTTGGTTGGGTATGGATTTTTCATGTGTTCATTTAGCCAGGCCTTCAGTGTTGCCGTCGACTCTCGTGTAGCATTTTTACGGCGCGCTGCTAAATCGTAACTGGCGCCATAACTGCAAAACAGAATAAAAAAAAAAACTTAAAACAAAAAAGAAAACGTTAAATGTAAATACAAAAAAGAGAGATGAGTGATATACAAAGCAAAAGTATTGTTAACTTTGTTAACAGAGATAATAAGAGTTAAATGTTTGTACGCGAATTTATTGCCTGTTGTTGGTATGTGCAACCTATTAACGCAGCGACAGCAGCAACAGCAACAATATGAACAAGAAGTAAATATTGAAAAATATACAATATATACGACTTCAAAGTCCACATGAGGTCTGGGCATAAAAGGTAAAACCCCCCTTAGAGCTGGAGCTGTGTAAGACACATTAGCACAATAGTACATTTTCTTTTTTCTACTTCTTCTCCCGGCGCTGTGCAGTTTAACCTACAATTTATGCCACGTTTTGTTTTTGTTTGTGTTGTTTTTTATATTTTGCTTTTTCTCCCTGTTGCGGTCTTACGGCTTAAATATTCATCATTTACAGTTGATTCATAACTTTATTAACTTGATAGTGAGCAATTGATATTTGCTCTGTTTTTAAATATGCTTCATATTTCTTTATACTCTTCACTGAGATGCACCCTACAAAAAAAAAATATAGTAGTGATACAGTACATGAGGTATAAACACGTGTTGATAAAATTTTTGAAATCTCCCACTTTTTGTACGTTCGTTGTAAAGGAAGAATGCTGGTAAAATAGTCTTTATTACGCAAAGATTCAAAAATTTGAAAACTAAAATCTAAAATCTGCTTAACAAGTTTAATCAAGACTCACTTCAGAGTCACAAAACTACTCACTTTTCATTATAATTTTTATTTAAAAATTTAATTTTTATTTAAAAGATTTACGTCTAAGCACTCGTTTTGTTTAGAACCTAAGAGCTAAAAATTTCCGAGAATTTTCATTAGTTAAACGTGAAAAATCACATTTTCAGAAAAGCTTTTCCAAAAACCGATGGTTTCAACAAACTCAGATATCTCCAAAAATTAAAGAAGTCTGCAAATATAATATTACACAAACACAGAGTTGATACTGATGCAATAAAAAAAAATCCATAACAATTTAAATATGACGCAATGACATTTCTTTCATCATAGAGTACCGCCTATTCGAGTTCTACCAACACATCTAATAGTTACAAACAATTTTACTGCCTCAAAAAATGCTCTTAATAAATATTGCACTTGGCTGACCGTCTAAGTTGCTAAATTGCTGAATGGTCGTTCGACCGTCTGACTGCACATTTGCGTTTTTTATATGGTCTCACATCAAAACCTGTATATTGGCCATTATTTTCAACGCAGCAGGTGTTTGTCAATATGATGTATTTTAGCGAATGCATTTTTGGTCAGTTTGTATTTTTTATTTCATTTTATTTATTTATGTTGTCACAATTCGACTAATATGTTTAGTGGCATCGTAACAGCAGGATTATTTAAACAAAAACAAAACAAGAGACAGCATATGAAAAAACTAAACAGCACCCAGCAAAAATATTACCTAAATTAAGGTAAAGCCGGTTATTTAAATGCGTAATTCTGTTTGTCACATATGAAATAAAATCAGTTGAAAAGTATCAATAAATCAATCAAAATTTGAACTAGTTTCCGTTGCACATACATAAGTTAACTTTTATTTGCCAGCCATTTCATACTACAGATGTAATAATTTTAAATCAGATTATGTGTTTAGAAAACATTTGGCGGAAGTATTTGGCATTTAAAATTAAGCTAAATGACGTAATAATGTTTTGGTAGTTTTTAAATTTTAAAAAAAGCAGTCAGCTGGCATTCTTCAGGTTGCGTTTATGATAATAATATTGGAAAAAAATATAACATCCTAGTCTACGTTGTAACAGCATACGCCAGGGATGCGTGGCCCTAAAAAGCTTGGTCTCTATTATGGAGTTCTTGATATTAGTCGCCCATCAGTTGAAATATGGTCTTACCTGTGCAACTGGAGCTCTGTTCAGGTGATATTTTTTTCCAATATTCTTGTGATGTAGATAGTAAATATAACTGATATCGCAAAAGGCTTCTAGAATGATGCTGCAGAGATGGGTGAACCTGCGGAATTGGCAGCAACGTCAACTGCTACCCACTTTAACTCATGGAATGCTTAATGGTTATCTACGAATTAGGGAATACACTACTCCAGAACAGAGCAAACCGGGATTGTATTTCAAGGGTACAAACCTTAGGAATTCGAATTCAATAAGTCGGAAAACAACATGCAGTCAACTGCATGTCGTAGCTGGCATTAGAGTGAGGATCACGCAGAGAAAGTGAAGAAATTACCTAAAATGGGAGCGGTTTGCTTCAATATTTCTTTTACAATAATAAGTTATACAAAAATCAATAGGGAATTAAGAGTACAAGTAGCATGGTTTGAAATCTCAAAATTATTCTTTAATAAAAAAAAAATAAGTTGTCTGCTACGCAAGACTGCAGAGAGCACTTGTTTACTGCTTAGATGGTACGAAAGTTTTATTTAAGTTTAAATGAGCAGTTACCTTTCCAAAATCTTCTTAAAATTAAAATCTAAAAAGTGGTTCAGTTCACTGGTGGTTGACAATCCCAAATCTTTTTCGTTATACACATTTTAATGGTAAATCCCAAATAATGTGTTGCTTTAAGCAGAAATTTTCGTCGAAAATGTTCTAAATGACCTATTGAGTCATGCAAACACATATTAACAATTTTATTAGATCAACCCAAATGAAGATAGTGAATATACGTCATGAACGTCGTCTAACTAAACTGTATGTCGTCATTTTCCCTTTCAACTAGAAGACATATATGACTTCATAAAATTCATTTTATATCCATTATTCAAAAGTTGAGAAATTTTTAGCCAACACATCGATTATGAAAAAAGGTACTAAATGATTTGTCTTAAAAAATCAATTGCCATTTTTAGCATTTGACATTTCCATAATATATAATTTCTTTCTCTCATACATTTATTGTTAACTGAGGTCTAAATTATTAATAAAAAAATTTCGGTTAAATCTATTTCCAGCAAAACAAATATTTCGGTGAATAAAATAAATATTTTTTTTTATAAACTTTTAAACCCTGTTTTATTCAATTCGTCTTATATGTCGCAGTCACTTGTCAAGGGAAAAATGTGTATGATTATTCATCATCCACCTTACATTATTTATTTTATTTCAATTTGTTAAACTTACTCCTTTTTCATGAGTTTTACAAATAAAAGAGCACTACTTAAGTAAACTGAAAGAGATGAAGAAAAGAAATTACCTCTATTAAAATGTTACTAAAAGTGTGGCAGAAAAATCTATTATTATAACATAAAATTCATTATACGAATGAAAAACGATGTGTAACACACATACTTAAGTATACATAGACACATTTAAATGTAGAATAACATGCAATAAACAAATATTTAAATATTCGTACAGCCTGCGTAGAAAATATTACTACACTTTCAAAGTTAGCTGCATCAGTTGAAATAATTTTAGTTGTATCTAAAATTTATTTTGCATAAAAACTAAATAGATAGCTTTTCATTAAATAAATAAATAAACTTACGAATTAATTCTTAACTTAAGACACTTGGCGAAAATTGCTACATCACAATTCTTTCGTCAATTGCAGCCAAGAAGACAACGTTAAGCGATTGTACCTTTGGTGTTGTTTACAAATTTCGGTTGGCTTCCCCTTTTCTTATGCCTTGCTTAGTAGATTGACCCTGAGTCAGTCATAAAAAACGCCGATTACGGAATTGGCAGCTTACAATAAGAAACACGAAAAAATTATGATGTCGATTCGCCGCAATGTTCAGAGCAGATATACCGCCCTTTTAGCGAAGATATCATAATATCTTATTTTAAGATACAATTTAGTGTTACAATACATGTTTATTGTTTACGATATTAAGATATTGAGAGATATAATATATAAAATCCTGTTTATAACATGTTAATCTTTTTTTGCTTTTCCATATTTTATATTATTTACATCAAAGGCCTCCATCACGTAAAGAAAAATGCGGATAGAAGCCCATCTCCAGTTATTGGATATATAGTTGTTTTCCCAGACATTTTTTCCTGTCCAGTCATTCTGACCAGTCCTTCTCCAAAGAAGGCGTTACCACAAAGAATTTGGTGGAATAAAGTCAGCGCCCAAAACCAGGAAGTAATCGAGGCTATAAAAATATTGTCTACTGGCGAAGTTGTTGGAAGGATCGTCCCGCTCCGCCTCGAAATACTTCGTGTTACCAGCCTTGTGGAAAATTCATATCTTTGAGGTGCCCTGTTTCACTACACACCTCTCGCTGTATGGAGGACTTTGCTACCCTAGGATCCTCTAAAGCCCTTGTACCAAGCGGCTTTTTTCCAGGCTCACCGCAAAGGAGGAAGTGAGTCTTCATCTAGGCCTAAGCTCTGTCCTTCGGCATTGAGTGCAGACAGCTATTTTTGACATCGGCGGCATCGATATAGGCTTTAATATTAAGCACTGGTGCGAATGTGCTAAACAATTATAGCCACAACTTTAAACTTCTGCATCTCTGCCAGAGTGATAAACCTCGATTATTGAAGTATCACATGGAATTTGTTGCACAGAGGGCAACGAAAAATGGGTTTAAGATTTTCCCACTCATCACCATCTAATTCATAAGAGATATTTTTGAGAAGGTGTAAATTTTATCTGACTAGCAGTTTTTTTAAGAACTTTTGAGACTTTTCACACCTGCCTCCCATAACTCTCCCATATGAGAAACCGAAGCCGGGATAAAATGCGACTATAAACGCTGATGACCATATTTTCCCACCGCCGTATCTCGTAGCTATTTCACATGTTTAGCAAAATAAGCTTCGATTTCTCTTGCAGCTAACAAAGGTTTTGCCCTTGTCGGAGTAGATACAATTTGGACAACCACGACATGCAATAAAACGAGGTAAAACCGCTAAAAAGGCTGGGGTAGACAAATCGCTTACAGCCTCAAGACGGATTGCCTTTGTAGAGAAGCACAAAAAGAGACACATGCAGCCTTTCGCTATTCAACTAGTAAAACTCGTGATCTTAAACAAGCCCGCAAAAGCTACGCCTATATTGGTGAAAGGGCGACTTAGTGTGGCTCTTTCTTTAGGTATCGCAGCGGTGATTTAAGTCTTGCGGTGTAAAACAAAAACCGTACAATTGTAAATGAAAGTTTTGATAAGCTTTTTAGTCTTTATTATGCAGCGCTCTTGACGAATTACTTTTAACAGCTGATGAGAGCCACTATGATGAACAAGTTTGTGAACAAATTCAACATACAGCCGCGCTTTACTACGGTAAAGTTCAACAACGGACAGACAGCGGAGGTCCGAAGGAATCAGCCTCTGCTTTGCTATATCGGTGGGGTTATTATTAGACGTCGACTTTTAGACTTTATTATTTTGGCTGTTTTTGTTTTGCATATGCGTAAATTTGTATGAACTATATTTTCTGAGCTAACTGTTATGTAAAATGCGGCAGTGTAAGCTAACTTCCATGAGTCCCCAAATCTACTAAATACGATATAACAACTAGGTGAGTATTGAATCCACCATAGCAGTTTTATACTTCTATATCTTTTTAATTTTCGATAATATTCTGCCATTTTGCAGAGCTACGGGTTTTTTAGCCTTGGCCTACAAATTTTGTTGAGTCGCATCAGCTGCATTAAAATATTTTCCATAATAACCACTTACGAAAACCAACCTGCTAGATCACATAGTCTAGGAATGATCGAAAGAACCTCTTATTTTGTGTACGACAGCTTATACACAATTTTTTCAGCCGTTAAGAAAAACACAGCCACTGCCGCGTTCCAGTAGATCCCTAACATTTTCGTAGTACTTTTATCATCGGGCGACAAAAAAGAAGAGTTCGAAACATGCTCTTGGAGCAATTTGCTTAAAATTTTTATTGAGTTAGACTTCTGCAACACATATTAATTAGTCACGTGTAACCAAAGCAGCTGGAACAGAATGAGCTCCGACTAGGGCGTCATCGATATACATAAACTCAAGTAAGATTCAAGACTCTAATGGAAAATGTCGCTCTTCATCATCAGCTAACTGTAGAAGATGGGAATCAGAGTACGCCGAAAGTAACCATATTTAACTGATAATCTTTCATCTCATCATTTTCGGAGCTACAAAAAACAATTCCTGGAAGAACCCACGTTCAGCCTTAAGAAATATTTGTTGGTACATTTTTGAAATATCCGCATTAGAAAAAACTGAAAAATCTGAAAAATTAGATTATCTATATCAGCTTGTAGAATAGGGTCAGTGTATAGCAGATCGTTCAAACTTTTACCGCTAGAGGATGCGATAGAATAGTTAAAGACCACTCTTAACTTTTGTACTTTCTGGCCTAAATACGACATGATGGGATTGATTGGACTTTTCCATACGACCCAACGTTAAATATTTTTTAAGACCTCATCATACTGAGCTTTTGTGTCAGTGTGGCTCATTAATAATTTTTCATTTCCTAAAAATTGACTAACAGCAATATGTCTATTGGATCTAATCTAACAGTTGGCGCAATCTAGTTGTATATCCCCTTTCGGAATTTTTTATAGTAGTAGAACGAACAATTTTCTCTTCTTTTAATAGAATCTGCTTTCGAGACACCTCTTCTAACTCCCAGAATTTTTTCAGTTGGTTATCAATCGAAGCTTTTACCATATGCGACATTATCACATGGCGTGGAAACACACTATTGGTTGGGCCAGTCAAAATCTGGCCAAATACTATCTTCTGAGCCACAAGGGACTCAAAAATACCATGATGGACTCCTTCACATAAAATTAAAGGGTACATTAAAGGGATTGTGCAAATTCTCATATAAATAATGGCACGTCTTACCATTTTGTCATTATCCAGTTTTTTTTACGCCTTCATTGTTATTACAAGCAAAACCTTTTTGCATTAAAACTCAAGAAGTATTTAACTACTTTATTTACCTTTGTGTTGTTTTACGATATGGAAGTTTTAATTTTCATACGCCACAAAAGCGCTGATTGAATGCCCGATTCGCGTAAACTCCCACACTTATTTCCCATTTTGTATATCAACTACTGAAACCATGCAGTGTACTAATAAGCTAATACTCAAATAAATCCTTTAGTAAAAATCGAAACTTTGTAAAATTGACATGGTTAGGACATAGCTGGTTTTAATTTGTTCAAATACTTTTGCAATACACTGTAGCACACACACATGCACATTAATATATACGTAAACATTTGTCAACCGCTTGTCAAAGTCGTAAAGAGTGAAATAAATTTGTTATTTTCAATAACGTTATACTTGCTTTTAATCATTTGTACATAAATATAAAAAGGTTTCCAAGAAGGAATGATAAAAAATATATGGCTCTTGGCAAACTTTATTTTTTTTTATGTTTAAAAACTCTTATGGGTAGGGAACTAAAAGTTTATGTGAATACACTGGCTGAGTGATTAAATACCCGCAGCAAAGCCTTAAGACTTATAGACGTTCACGCTCATACACACTTCCAAACACTTGAGCTGATATTTATGTGTTTTTATTTTATTTTTTTAATTCAATAAAAAAGAATAAGTTACGTTAACCACATGCGCGTCTGCGTGACATTTAAATATCAATCATTAAAAATCTAAATAAAATATAAAAAAAAACGCCCAAATTGAATTGATTTTTTTTATATCACCATTTATCTTTTTTTTATATTTTCTTTCATACTCTCGGTACATTCAATATGAAAACCAGACATTTTGACAAATTTCTTTAATTTCGTATTAATCACTTACGCATTCCTTTTTACATGTCCCAGCAGTTTTAGCTTTAAAGTTTTCTGATCCGTAGCTCTTTATTCACTTCCTAAGTTTTAGCTGGGTAAAATAACAATGCCATATAAAGGAGGGAATTAACTTGTTTCTGCTAAGCTCTTATCCACTTAAAGTTTGTGTAAATCAAGTTATCGCTGTAACAAAAGCCTATCCCCTACATTACTCAGTGTTAAACAACAAACTGGCGAATAGTGAGTGAACGTTTAATAAAAATGGTTTAAAAGAGCGAAGTTGAAAGGGTTAACTATTTCATTATCAGTTTTGGCTATAGTTTAATGCTGTACCACTGAAAGCTGTCTACATATTGACCAACTTTAATAAAAGAGTTAACGGTTTAGTAAGCATTGGATTACATAAAAACCAGAAGCACCTTCTTTCAATATTAATAAAATTAAATAAAGGAATTTTCGGTTTACACTGCGCTTAAAGAGCAGTGGTGTACAGAGACACATTTCGGAAGTAAGATTTCTTCCGTTAAAGTTTGGTCAGACTTTAGAAATTAGCAGCCTGCTTAAGCAAGCTAGAAGGAACCAAAGGAATTCTAAGGGAAATTTAAAACTCTAACAACGAGTTCAAAACTTTATATTTGCAGCGATAAGATAAGACAGCTGCCAATGATTTTTCATACAGTTTAGGAGTTAATATATTGAGGAGTTGTGTTTAATTTACATTTTTAATGTCTGACTAGAAGTTTTTTACATTTTGCCTAAAATAACTTTTTAAAACAACTCAATGTTCTTTGTGTATTCAACCTTTCAAACTCAACCACTGTGCTTTAAGCCGATAATACCAAATAAAAAAATTTTTTTAAGTGAATCTAGTTTTGCACATAACGGCTGGCCAAAGTCCGAATGCACAGATAAACTGCGTAAGCAATTTTGATTCCTGACATACCAAAAATGGAAAAGTATTTTTCATAGAAACTTGTAAACCAAAACTACGTACTATATATTATAAGTAGGCTAAATAAATAATAAGTTTCGAAAGACACAAAGTAGTATGAAAAAACAGCTTTCTTTAAACAATGTGGAAAGCCAGAAAAGAATTAAAATTAAAACAAAAAAAAAAGACGGTCTTGCTACTGTATAAAAGTGATGTACATGTACTTATAAAAAAAGCGAAATATAACGTTATGATTATTTTACAATCTTATATTGCCTTGAATTACTATAAGCACTGCACTATACTAAATGATAATTAGAAATAAGTTAAATTCTCTTCATGAATTGACTGATATGTATCTTTAAAAAACTGGGTAAAGGTTTAATTAAATGTCTTGATTTTGACAATATTTTTTTTTTTTAAACTATATTTTCGAAAGCTAATGAAATTTCGAGTGTTGACATAAATTTCTTGTTGTTTTTATTTTTATTTTTTTTTTCTTTGAAAATGGTTAACTATTATTTTTTGCAAAAACATATCGCTTCTACGTCTCCTACCTAATACCTAACGGATATAAATGTTACGATGCCCGTCCGTCTGTTACAGATCTATCTATCTATCTATTAAGATGTAATAGCTGAGCATCTACGGAATGTTGCAAAAAATAATAAAAGTTACAATTAAAGGGTGCCACTATAGAGATAAACTTTTGCTAATTTAAAATAAAACATTTGCAAACCATTAAGTACGATTATATTGATGCATGAAATTGTGGATTTGTGTCACTTTTAAAAATAACATGTATGTATTTATATGTTTAGGGATAATATTTTTATTTAAATTGTCAAATAAATTTGTTTGATTTTTTGGGCTTTTATTAAAATTCTAGATAAAATTGAAGAAATAATAGTTTTTATCCTATAATTCGTTAAAATATTTTCTATTAGAAACACTTTTTAGTTTTATTTTTGTAGATTTGTCATCTACATAGAAAGAAATCCTTGTAATATTTTCATTATTGTTGGGGCAATAGGCAAACCTTCGTTTTATTAATAAATGGCATTTATATTTTTTTTTTTGCATGTTCTCATGTAAATACTAAAATGTAATGGATAAACGTGACCAACATTTATTTATCTTTTATATTTGGTTTAAAAGTTGAGAGAAACGAAACCGGATGACATATGGACGAATACGTAATAATTAGTATCCGTGTAAGACGTTCCGGTGTTTTCGTTTAACTTACTTTGTGTTTCGTATAAATAGATGTTTGTCAAATCGAAGTATTGCCAATGTATCGATAAATATTTTCTATTTATTTTTTTATATAAATTTTGTTGTTTCTGCCTTAAATGTTGGTAACCCTGCTTCGGCGCTTAGAAAGAAACACCGTGTTATAAAAATAAACAATAAATTTTAAATGTATGTATAATACTAATAGATGTTTTTATTGGTAAAATTGTTATGATGGGCAGTTGCCCAACAATATTAACTCCTGATGAATGGTTTTTTTTTCGTTCATTTTCGACGTGTCTGACACTATAATGCGCGATACATAAACCAGAAAAAATTGCCATTTGTTACGTTTTTTACAAAAACAAAATGATATTCGCGTTCTAAAAACCTAAACATGGGAAACGGTAAAGTTTTTGTGCGTCTAAACGGCAAATTGTGTTCTGTGAATAGCTGTAAAGAACACTGCAACAATTTAAACGCACAAATGTTTATCGACTTACAGATTGAATACACTTTCTGGGCCTTTATAGTTTCTATTATGCTAGTCATTGTTTAATAATTTTTAGTCGATTTATCTCGCCGGTTCTTGCTCGATTACCTCGATTAGTTGCTTATTGCGATAGGTAACTCTGAAATTTATATTTCATTCATTCACACTGACGAGCAGACTCTCATAGAATAAAATTTGGATCGGATTATTTTACAGCATCTGATCTTTGGTTAAATTTTTTTACATTTTTTTTTTAACTTTTGAAGGTTCCACGAACATGTATAATTTTAATATATTTATCCAAATTTTTGTAACTCTTGGTAGGGGCACGAAAAAATACAACTAAAAAAGTACTTGTTTCACTGTTTGAGGTTAGAACCTATTTTAACATACCAACCTCCCTTAACATATTAATTTCATTTTAATAACAAAGGTTACTTGAAAATTCTATCAAAATCCCACATTAAAAATTAGTTAGTAAAAAAAACAAAAAACAATTTTTTCCAAATAGAAGGAAGTCGACTTATAATTTTCTTTAGGAAGTTCCGGATTATACTACGGAAAAATGTCCAGTGATTTTATGTTGAAGTTTTAAGCAAAAAAATTAAATTTGTCTTTAATAGCGGTACTTTTAAAATAATTAAGGTAATAAATTCTACTGAAGTTCAATCTTTTAAAGAAAAAGGTCAAACGGATTTATTAAAAAAAAAATCCTACTTTAATTTTATTGCATGATAAGAACATGCACTTTTTCATATCACAATATTAGTATTGAGTCTTCATTAATATCCTCGGACTGAAACTGTTTTTCATACGTTTTTGTTCAATAAAAGAATTGGTTGCCTTGTAATTTTCCCGGAAATGTGAAATAAAACTTTTTACTATATTTTATATAAATTATATTAAATTACTATTCATTTAAAGAAAATTTCAAAATGTAACATTTAGTGAAAAATGTAACATTTGAAAGACAAGCGAAACTTTTTCAGGACTATCCCTGGCAACACTGATCTGATCACAGTAATGGCCACTTTTCTCTACCTAATAAAGTTCAAGAGGATTTCTTATATCCATACATTAGATCGCCTTGTCTTTTTCGCGTAAATTTAATCGAAACACAACGAAAATCCTTTTATGCCGATTGGTTACATTATTATAACACTTATGGCTTAAGGGAAACACGACGTATGTTTAATAATAATAAAAATGTATTTTCAATATTATATATTGAATATGAGTATTTTAACTGTTGGGGATATGTTGAACGTAGTTTTTGCATACACTTGGTTAAGATACGTCTGTTTATACATGTGTACGTGTTTATATTTATATGTCGACCGAAACCGCTTGTTATTGTCGTTTTGTTGCGATTTCATTTCATTTCATTTGATTTATTTTATTTGTTTTATATGACACCCTCAAGTGTTTAGTTGTTCTTTATTTTATTTGACTGTTTTGCTTTTTTGTTGTTTTTGTATTTTTGCCCGCACAACTTCCACTAGTAGAACACATTAATAACATGAACCTTTTATTTCATACAGACGTTGCTGTATAAATTTTTGGGAGTTTATTTAGTGACTTGATAAATTTCATTCGTTGTGTTAATTTTTTGGTTGTAAAAATATGTTGTGTGAATATTTTGAAAAATAGCGTAACATTTTGATTTGCGAAGCATATGTGCCACGGTGTAAAAATAATAAATGAATAAGTTAAAAAAAAAATTGTTATAAATGTGTCAAGTTAGCACAACGACTGCGAATAAAAGTGTAGATTTATAAAGACCCTTAATGAAATAAATCTATTAGCAAAAAAAAAAAAAAAAAATAAGTAAACAGTCTAGTATTAGTACTATTGTTTAATTTAATTTAATACATTTCGCTAGCAATCCTAGAATAACACTTTTCCTGCTAGAAGTCATTTCCTAATAAAAATTGTTTCTCTTAGCGTGTAGCCAAAAATTAAAAATAATTATATTTTCATAATTAAATTATCAATTGAGAGTTTCTTGGCGTGTTTGTATAAAATATTAATATTTAACATTAACCAACAAATAGTAAACAATAACCTAGCAAAAAATTTGACGTTACCTTTAAAAGTACTTGCCACACAAAAAATATTACATGAGTTTCAAGAAAACGAAGTAATAATAGAACTAGTTCTTTATGTTAAAAGAAAATACCTTAAAATACGTACTAATGGTTCTCTTTATTTCCTACAATAATTAATGTAATCGATTCTCAGTAATTGATTATAAAAGTCTCATGCCTTGTTAAAATAATTAAGTTGGCAATCTATTTAGGAAGTAGTTCCGAAAAAAATGATTAATTCCACACTAGATTACCTTTTCAAAAATATTATGCTGCGCATAAATAAAATATAAATTATTTAAGTTACCGATAAAATTTCAACATAAAACGTATTAAGCTGTAAGATTTGTTTTAACCTCATCTTCGTTTGTAAAATAAAAACTCTGCATTGAAGAAGATGAGCTGAAGATTACTAAAAATTCTTAGCGATTTTTATACGGCAGTTGAGACTTTCTATTTTTCCATATTTTATTCAACTCACTTTTATCCCGCAAATTACATACTATTGGATACATAACATTTATTATTTGCTTTGCGTCGGAGGTGCCATGCGTTCTCTTTATAATTTTATTGTTATACCATTTGTCAATAACAAACAAACTAAATCCACAAAGTTGTCAATCGATAATTAATGCATGTCATTCCATCTTAATCGAAGCCCGCTTTCGGTTTAATCACTTATTAGTTCTATTGTGTTCCTAAATACATAACATCCCAAAAAAAAATTTCTTATCAAGAATATAAATATTTTCATTCCATTCAAAATTATTGTAAAAAAAAGAAAAAAAAAACACACCGAAAAACTTTTCAAAATAAATGCATTGCTGATTACTTTGCTGCAGAAAGCAACACGTAGTCAGCTTAAGCAAATGCGTTTCTTTCTCTTTTTTAAACCGACTTCAGAAAAGAAGGAGGTTATACCAATCGGCTGAATGTTGCTTTTTTGTATTTGTGCCTCCAGAACTCAGTCATTTCTGATCCGATTTTGAAATTTTTGGTAATATGATAGATTATGCTTACAGATTGGTCCCGTCTTAAAAACAGCTTAAAATCTTAAAAATTAAAGGATGTCCCCACACAACATACATATTTTTTTATGTATGTTGTATGTTATGAATTGTAAAATGCACTTCTCTAAAATTTAAAATAATTGCGTATTAAAAATTAAAGGGTGCCCCCATAATTGATGTAAATTTACTTATATGTGCCTATCTTTTGAACCGTTATAGACAAACGCTTGCAAAATGAAAAGAACGTCGATTGCTATGGCCGTTATAGTAACAAGTATTAATATTAATATATATAAATTAAAGGGTGCGCCAATAGTTCATTTGTTTAAACTATTGGCTGTATATTGCCATACTTTTTAAGAGTTATAGACAGACGCTGGGAATTTACAACGAACCTGTATTGGTAAGTCCGCTATAAGAACAAGTATTAAATATGGATATAAAAGTTAACGGGTGTGCCAATAGTTGATATAATTTCAAGTGTGTGGTCGTAGACAGAACGCTGAAACTTTAAAGGGACCTGTATTTCTAAGTCCGCTATATTAACAAGTTTATAATTTGAATTTAGAAATTAAAGGGTGTCCCATAATTACTGTAGATTTACTTATATAGGCCTATCTATTGAACCGTTATAGACAAGCGCTTGTAAATTTCACGCAATGTCGATTGCCACAGCCGTTATAGTAACAGCTGATAATATTTAAAATTATAAATTAAAGGGTGCACCAATAGTTCATTTAATTTGGTATATGGCCTTACCTTTAAACAGTTGTAGACAGACGATTGAAATTTACAAAGAACCTGTATTACTAACTCCTCTAAAACAAAAACTATAAAATTTAGATTTGGAAATAAACGGGTGTCCAAATAGTTGATATAATATAGTGTATGTGGTCGAACTTTTGAACCGTTATAGACAGACAGCTGAAATTTACAAGGTACATGGATTGCTAAGTCCGTTATAACAAGAAGCTTATAATTTGAATTTAGAAATTAAAGGGTGTTTCCAAAATTAATGTAATTTTTTCTATATGGCCGTATTTTTCGAGCCGTTGTATACTAACACCATAATTTTAGACAGATCGTTCACTACTTTATTTGTTATAATAGGAAGTATAAAAATGTTATATTTTAAATTAAATAGTTGATATAATCTAATCCATGTGGGCAAACTATTTAAGCATTACAGACAGACGTTTGAAATTTACACAGAACTTCATTGCTAAATCTACTGCAACACCAGGTATATAATTTGAATTGGAAATTTAAAAGTGACCCTATAGATGCTGCAATTTGATGTATATTGCCAAACTATTGAACAGTTGAAAAAGTATAAAGTTTGAAGATATAAGTGTATCCCAATAGTTAATGTAACCTAATTTATGTCCCAATAGTTAGACATATGAAATCTGTTTTGAAGTCGGTTTTTTTCGCAAGAATTATTTGCATTAGCTTTGCATTAGCAAGCAATTTAAACCCTGGTATAAAACCTTTTTCAAAAATAAATAGATAACATATCATCTTAAGTTTTATAGCCTTTTCATTTAATTTTAAAAGAAGTAAGTAGAGTCGGCAGTCACTTAGTTAACCGCTTTAAAATCACGTGATTTAAGTGTATTTCGCTTGCAGAAACCCTTTTGCGAGCTTTAAGTCACTTCGACAAAAAGTGATTTTCATAACAAGACTAAATTTGATCTTCATATTTCATTGAATTTTTGGCACTACAAAAACAAATAAATAAAAATATTACTATACAGACTACACGAAATAATACTGTAACTTATACAAAATAAAAATTGGTGAGTATTTTATTAGTTAATTTAGGTTTAATAATAAAATATTGAAAATTAACTGTATCTTGAAAACCGTAATGGTACGGTCTCACTTGACAAACATTTGCCTGAAAAATATTTATTAGAAGAAAACAACACCACAGCTGATTTTGGAAAAATAAAATTATTAGCCAGAAAATAAAAATGCTTCTAATGTGAAATTAGTAAGACCACTCGTCGGAAAATATTTGACTCATTGTTAGGCAAAAATATATAACATTTGTTCTTACAAAGTTTTTTGCTGTTTATAAATTTTTAGTTAAGTATTGGTTGTAAAGAGAGTGGGAATAAATTATATTAAAAATTTTTCAAAAAGGTTTTTATATAATAAAAAATTCCTGGTCCACAATAGGTATTTTTTCGAAATATATATAGCGTTTGCTATAATATCACATTTTATATAAAATAGCTTGGGTGTATTTAATTTGGAAAATGTGTGTTGCCGCTAAGTTTTCTACTTAACAATGTAAGTAACTTTTGTTCTCATTTTTAAACGCAAAGGGATTTTTTTTTATTTATTTTTTTATTTGTTTATTTGTTCATTTCCTGTACAACAAGATTTAGTCTTATATTAAGAGTACAGGAACGTTATGTGTTACAAAAAATTTTATTGATAATTAATAATACATTATATATATATATATATATATAAAAAATAAGAAAATAAAAAAATATGAAAATACCAATAACAAAAAATAAAACAGTCTTTACAACAAAAATAATAATCTAGAAACTAGGCAAAGTGTTCAAAAAAATATTTTCTGAAACTATTAGCATTGCTATTAAGTTGTTGACTTAATGGAAGATTGTTCCAAAGACGAGCGGCAAACACATAAAACTGCCATTCCGAAACAAGACACTGATGTCGAGGTATTACTATGTTTCGGTTTCGCTACGATTGGAAAAAGCGTATTTTCTCAAATATGTACTTGGGGGTTTGAGCGTTAATAATTTTCTGTAAAAAAATAAGAGTACGAATTTTTAACAAGCTTTCAAGAGAAACTCCATAGAGTTGTTGGCAACGGATGACACATGGTCAAATCTTTTTAAATTATATACATATCTTAATATATTATTATATAAGACATTTAGCTTTTTTTTTGCTAAGAGTATCGCAGTTTCCAAATAATTCACATCCATAAAGAAGAGATGGAATCAGATATGTCTTCGCAAGTAGTAACCTTATTCTAACAGGGGTGAAATGCTGAATGGACCAAAGAGCTCTTAACTTAGCATAAGTTTGACCAACCAACGAATTAATATGATCTGTCCACGTCAGGTTGCTGTTAAAAATTATACCAAGTTTTTCGCTGAGTTAACAACTTCAATTTTTTCGCCATTTAGGAAAATGCCCTCGCTTATTGATGAAATTAATCTTTTTTTTACATATTTTTAGGCATTTATTTTTACCTGGATTTAAGCAGAGACCGTTAGCGCAAGCCCAAATGTGGACTTGTTTCAAATCATCATTTAAATGAGCTATACCTGCTGAAGTATCTTCAGCTGGGCTGCTCAAAGTAAGTTGGACGTCATCTGCATTTAGATGGATTTTGCAATATGATAGTTGTTTTGGCAGATCATTGACATAAAGTGAAAATAAGAGTGGACCTAAGATTGAGCCTTGAGGAACCCCCCTATTAATATTTAAACTGTCAGACCAAGTAGTGTTAACAACTACCGATTGTGTGCGATTTGAAAGATATGATGATAAGAGCTTAACTGACATGTTGGAAAATTGAAAAAATTGTTTCAGTTTATTTGTGAGTATAACATAGTCAACTGTATCGAATGCTTTGGAATGGTCCAGAAGCACTAAAAAATTGATATCCTTGTTTTCTAAATCTTGGCGTATATTCTCACTTACTTCAATAAGAGCAGTAACGCAGTTGTGGTTCTGACGAAAACCAGATTGGTTGTCAGTAAGCAGACTATGGGTATTTAAGTATGTAATGATTTGCTGACATAAAAGCTTTTCTAAAGCTTTTGACAGAAAGCATAATATGGCAATGGGTCTGTATTCTCCATTCGCCTTGGGTAATGGTAAAATTTTAGCATGTTTCCAGGGAGAATTATGGGCAAAATTAGACGTATGAATTTTGGGTGCATGTTGTCACTACCAACTGCATTTGATTTTAACAAGAAACATGTTGACATTACGTCATATTCTGTTACACAGGAAAAAGTAAAATAGCCATTTGTTAATTCATTATTAAGATTTAAAGTATCAGGAGGAAAATCAAAGTAATTTAAATTTGCTTTAACTGCAGGAATGTTAGTGAATGTTTTGTTAACCATGTTTGTATCCACTTGGCAGTCCACACTGTTTTCCGCATTGCCAATTCCTATTTCGCGTATAGTATGCCATGATTGTTGAGACTTAATAGCATTATTAAAACGGCTATAATAATACTCAGTTTTTGCATTTTTTATCAGCTTGGTAACATTCTTTCTTGCAATAGAAAATTCTAAGTGGAGCTCAGGGGTCTTGTATCTCTTCCACCTTGCATATGCTGAGTCCCTTTGGAGTATGGCATCCTTTATAATATTTGAAAACCATGGTTTTTGTTTGGATTTGATCCTTTTCTGTTTTAATGGAACAGTTAAATCAAAAAGGTACTGAATGTTACGCTCTAAAAATATAGTTTGCTCATTAATTAAAAAAATTAAAAATTAATTAACTTTAAAAAAAATCTATTTTTCGTACTATCTTCTATTATCTCGAATTAAAAAATAATTAATTACCAATTAATTTTTGAATACGGTTTAATACAACAACAAGCCCGGTGCTTTAACTTTAATAATAGATATCGACTAGATGACCCGTGCGAATATTTCGCAGCGTTAGTTGTCATTTTTGTAAGATAAAATGAAAATAATTAATAGAAATTTTAGTAACTTCAATACATTTTATTAAAAGTATATAAATATTAGAAATCATAATATATCATACATATTAACATACATACATACATATGTTTAAATGCTTTTATAATACTTCTTTGAATACAATGTTAGAGGTAATGACATGATCATCGTTAACTTTTTGCCCGTAGGAATCCTTAACTCAAACAAAAATATGTTTTAATAAACGGCATTATAATAAATAGCGGTATTGCCAGAATGGATTTTAATGCATACTATATTATGTACAACTGCATTATCATTAAACGACCCTGTATTACCACACTTGAACAAAAACATATAATCACTGTATTATCATGCAGTTCTATATAAAATTTAATTTTTATCAATGAAAATATTAATTTTTCAATTTCTAATTGTTTTTCGTCATTAGAATAAGATATCATTCATTAAATTTGATGCGGTGGTATGGGAGATATTTGCAACCGATAAAAAAAAAGTGCTTTAGAAATAATATATATGATTAATTTACATTATTTAACCGAGAATTTAGAATAATTAAGTTTAATTAACATAAATTAAAAATTCCCATTATTTAACTTAAATTAAGATTTGTAATGAACTCAGTGGTTGCGTAGTTATAATCACTCAACTGATACCTTGACATAACTACAGATGGAAAAACAAATCTACTGATGAAAGTTGCTCTTTAACGAAATGAGAAGACAGTTGGAGCCATTGAAACCTCTAGCGATCAGTCGGTTGGGGGGAATTCTTGTACTTCATGATCTCGTTTACTCAGTAGGATACTAGTTACACAAATACATTTTTTTTTTTTTTAGACTCCGAAAATTTACTAAATAACCCCGTGTAGGTGAAAACAAAAAAAACTAATTCTGTAAAATAACCGAAAAGACAGCAAAACTTGTATATATCTCGACCAGATGTTATAAGGTGGAGACGCGCCTCAAAACCCTCCCTTCCTTGATCTTAGTGGCGCTCAGGGTAGACTAAGATCCCACAAGTTTACTGTGTTCCTTTTCAACTACCTTTCTCTCACATTACTGGTAAGAAAACTTATTAGGGTTTTAGTTAGACATAATTAATAATTCCACTTTATTATAGAAAATAAATGTTATAGGCTAGTATAATGATTTGGTGTTTTCTTATTTCAAGCGGCCAGGAGAAGCATATTAAAAAAATTCATTTTTGAAAAAAAATATAACTAAGAATAAAATATTAAACATGATATGTAATTAAATAAGAAATTCGTAAAATTTAGAAATTCATTTTTTTTTGTTTTTTTTTTACATTTCAGAAAATTCTTTTTTTTTTTAATTATATACGACAATTATTTATTCTAAGATCTCTCAGGACCATATAATAAGGCATCAAGAAGCAATAAACAGATTTAAAATAAGCAAACGAAGTGTGACGATTGTTACTATGGTATAACAGTGTTGATAAACAAACGAAAAATGTATATGTTGATAAACAGAATGTTTCCAGACCCTACATGAATACGTAAGTATGTATGTACGCACTACAATCAAACTCTCTGCTTGTTGCTTCTTTAAATTTTAATTAATGAAAATACAGCTTTATGAATAACAATTGTGTTTCTAACTCACCAGATTTAAGTACATGTAAGTATGTCGGTGAAGAGGCCTCTGCAACCGTCGATACTGAGAAAATCTGTATGTTTAGGTGGATGAAATTGTTATTATAGGTGTTTCCATGAAAATTATGTTTAAACTATAGAAAAAATATAAAAACTTAAGTTTATTGTTAATTGAAAAAAAAAACTTAATAGAAGAGAAATTCCACAAGTGTTAAAAGCACAGGACAGGTTACATGTTAGGGTTTTTTTTTTTTACTTTAGATGATTTATATCTGTATGTTCATACATTTATATATATATATATATATATATATACATATATATATATGTTTAGATAAATATTTTGTTATTTATTACAGGTTAACTTATAGCACTTGAGAAATTAATGATTAGGAATATAACGATACACTATTGACTTAATATAGTTACACAGACATCTTTTAAAACTCCTTGTATCAATCAAACTTTTATATATAACTTTATATATGTTTTTTTTTTTTATAATTGTTTAATTCTGTTGCTGCCGAATTCGTGTCCAACTCTAGCAAGCGATCTGCGTGATATGTAGATTTTCGTTTTCTTCTCCTCTTTGAGGTTTCTCTGATAACGAGCTGCTTAATAATGACAAAATGAAATTGTCACTGAGTACTTTTATTTTTATTTCTCGTTTTATTACATTGTTTTAATTTCATTTGATGCTCGGTATTTTATGTTGTTTTAATTTTTGTTGGCCCTTGATTAAACAGAAGTGGTGGCTCATTAAATGAGTCCACCATACACATATTTAAACATTGAGGTTATGAAGAATAACCTGAATTATCAGTAAATCAAACTTGCAAATAAATTATTATAATACTGAATAAGAATCTTGGATAGAAGATTTCTTTCTTTCCAATTAGCAAATATGTAACTTAAAGGCAGCTTTTACTGGTAATAGCTACAAAACGTCTTTCCCTAAAAAAAATGCATAGGTTAGGTATTCCGAAACGCCCAGTCTCACGATTTTTCTTACCTTTTCCTTTGTAGGTAGTGGTAGTTTAAATCCGATGCTTAATAGGATTTGATCCTTTAATATGAAAATAAAGTTCACGTGAGTTTTTTTTGCTTTTTTTTTTAATAACAAAACTGAAAATTATGTGTTGCCGAACGCAGCCGAATGAGAAAAGAAGTTTAAAACCGGAAACTTTATGTTACAACATCTTGGGGACCATGTTATGTGATTGCCAACAGTTCGGACATCGCTTTGACGACAGAAGTTTTGTTTATTAAACACAACTTTGTTGAAAGACATGATTTTTTTTGCATGATATAAAAATTACATGGCGTTTACGTAGATAAATACATATGTAGGTATATAAAGTGCTACGAATGGATTGTGATACCGGTTTATTCTGTAAACATTAATCAAAGTATTTCAGCCAACATATGTTTCCGTTTTTTTTTCCTCTCCTTTCTGTTCCCCCTTTCAATTTTACCTAGCGGTGAATGAAAGAATACTATAAGTTGATGCAGATATCCCAAGCAATGATAACAATGGTATTTTAAAAGTCAGCGAATTCTACGTTCTTATCGTGAAGAAGAAACAAAGATTTTCTAAATTATTATTTTTTTAACCGAATGAAAAATAATATTTGTATATGGGAAAAAAAACTAAAAGATTTTTCATGTTCCTAATGAATAGAGAGACAATCTATCGTTACAAACCGCATAATATTTGACTATGAAGGAAAAGTATTAGGAGGAACCAGAAGGATTAGATGCGAAGATCCTTTGCATGATACGTTCCAACAATTTTTCCCTCAGTATCCTCCAAAATATAATAATGGTTTCCTACTTTACTTTTTATTTTTGATTTTAGAAACAAAGGAGCAAGTTTTGCATTATACTTTCTTTCCGCATTAGATTGTGCAAAGTTTCTTCGAAAGACGTATTGTCCAACTTCATAAGAAATAGGGCGTGTTCTTAAATTATATTGCGCTCTGTTAGTTTCATAGGCTTTCTTTATATATTTTTGCAGATCTTGGCGTATAAGATAAAGATTATCGTCGGGGTGTAATTGAATTGAGGGTTCAGATAACGCATTAATATTCCGAAGTAATGTATATGAACGGCCGTGAGTTACCATTTCTTGTCCAAACACTGCGTAATAAGGCGAGCATTGAGTCGTCTGGTGAAATGAATTTCGTAATGCGCAATTTATAACACTTAAGTTTTGGTCCCACAGTGTCTGTTCTTTTTTCAAGTAGGCACGAATAGCGGCTATGATGGACCGATTGACCCTCTCCGAGGCGTTTGATTGGGGTGAGTAAATGGCAGTATATGTATGTTGAATACCTAGATTCATTAAAAAGGCATTAAATTCGTTTGCCTTAAACTGAGAGCCGTTGTCAGTGACTAACGTCTCGGGAACTCCATATATATGAAATATTTGTTTTAAAAGGAAATCTTGAATAAGCTTAGAGGTAAATTTCTTTAAAGGGCACAACCAGGAAAACTTGGTAAGATGGTCGAGAACAATTAAGATGCCGATATGTCCCTGTTTGCTTCGGGGATATGGCCCTAATATATCAATATACAATCTCTGGAACGGTCTCTCAGATACTACATGGTTTCCCATATTAGGTTTTAAAACTGTATTTGGTGCTTTTGTTTCTTTACATATCTCACACTGTCTCACATAGTTTCTAATGTCTCGGACGAGACCTGGCCAATAAAATCGCCGTCGAATTAAGTCCAAAGTCTTAACCATGCCTCCGTGTGCTGCCATTGGGTTATCATGAAACCGAGATATAATTTTATCTCTTAGTTTTTGGGGTATCCATAATTTCCAGGCGGAATTCTCCTGTTCTACGTCTCCAGTGTAATGGGACGTTCTTATATATACGAAATCATCAATAACTTTTATGTCAGGGTAGTTATTTGGGCTACTTCTTATTTGCTTTCTTAAAACATTATAGTCCTCATCGTTAAAATGAGGAGAACAAAGATCTACTTCTGGTTCGGAGTAATCGAGGGACGCTAGTTCCTCAAACGGAATTCTCGATAAGGCATCAGGGACTACGTTGTTCTTTCCTTTACGATGACTGATTGTAAATTTGTACCCTTGCAATTTCCATACCCACCTCGCTAGACGTCCCGTTACATCCTGTTGCTTCATTAACCACACTAGAGACGAATGGTCAGTTATGACCTCGAATTCTTGCAGTTCTAGATAACATCTAAATTTTCTAATGCCTTCTAACGCTGCCAGACACTCACGTTCGGTGACGGAATAATTGCGTTGTGCAGAATTTAACTTTTTAGACATGAAAGCAATTGGTCTTTCATTGCCTTCATTGTCAAATTGGACTAACACAGCACCGATGCCGAAATCGCTAGCGTCGCAATGTAAATAAAATTTTTTTCCAAAATCAGGGTTTGACAATACGGGAGCGGAAGTAAGTAACTTTTTGATGAGATCAAACGATTGTTGGGCTTCTTCGGTCCAACAAAATTTTTTCTTGGTTGTCAATACTTCGGTCATTGGAAAAACAACAGTGGAGAAGTTAGCCACAAATCTGCGGTACCAACCCGCTAACCCAAGGAATCCGCGCACCTGTTTAATGTTTTTAGGTACTGGCCATTTTTGGATGGATTCAATTTTTGTGGGATCGGTTTTAACACCACCATTTCCTATTATGTACCCAAGGTAGTTGACTTCCGTGACACAAAACCTTGATTTTGAAAGATTAAGAGTAAGGTTTGCTTTTCTAAACTGTTCAGCTATTCGAACTAAAACAGATACATGCGCACTAAAGTCTTCAGATACAATAATCAAATCATCCAGATAACCGAATACGCAATATCGAAGATCAGGAGGGATCAGACTATCCATTAGACGGCACATTGTAGACGGGGCATTACATAGCCCAAAAGGCATTACCGTGAAATGGTATAACGCCCTTCCGGGAACTGTAAAGGCTGTCAAGGGTTTTGCTTCGTCCGCCAAACCTATCTGCCAATAAGCGTCTTTAAGATCCAATTTCGAGATGATATGGGCTTTCGGTAATCGCGAAAATATTCCCTCAATATTCGGCAAGGGGTATGCGTCTTTCTTAGTAACCTCGTTTAACTTTCGAGCATCCAGACATAATCTAACCTTATTAGGCTTGATTACCAGCCTCATGGGTGAGCTCCATGAGGACATAGACGGCTCAATAACTTTGAGCTCTAGCATCCTATCTATTTCTTTATACATTAATTTTTCGACGGCTGGTGAAATTGGATAAAAACGCTGTTTAACCGGCTTTGCCTCACCGACATCTATCTGGTGAGTTATTAACCCAGTTCGTCCTAAGCCTTGATTCTCAAAATTGGGGAATAACTCCATGATAGCTTTGAGCTGCAGACGCTGCACGGAGTTTAAAGGATACTCTTTAGAGGAGTGGTGATCAGACTGAATTTCGGATAAAACGGGATGACTGTTAAGTAATACGGCTATATCTCTTTCGGGACTCTTTGTTACTTCTGAACATATTACACCTTTAAATATTTCTGGGGCTAAATTAAACTCCCTCCAGAAATCTAATCCTAAAATAAGTCTCTGCGTAATGGAAGGGACTACTAAAATATTCAATTTTCTAGTTCTATCCATAAACTGAACTTCAACATGTAGGATGCCCCGGACTTTTTGTACACTACCATCAGCAGTCTTAACGATAGTCTTGAGAGGACTAAATTCGGGAAACCGAGAAAAATTTTGGTTAGCTAACTCGGACCCAATACAAGAGACATTAGCCCCTGAATCTAAAAGGCCAAATTCAGAATAAGACAGAAATTTGACAGGTGCATAATAACGTTTATCAGAAGAATTACTAATTATAGTAGATAAAATGAATCTTGAACCAATTTTCCGATTTTTGTAGTATTGACGAAGCCTTAAAGTAGAACGTTTTGGTTTTAAGCGGCGCCTTGCCTGTACGGTATTAACACCAAAAATGGAATTACGTTTCTTCAAATAATTTTGCCATCGGATGTGATAAGGTAATATTGGGTGTATTAATCTCTCGATATCTTTCCTATTTGCAACTGTTACATCCTTTGCGCGTTTTAAAATTCGAATGTCTGTGTCAGAGGCTTCGTTACCATATCCTAATTCGGGAGTTAAAAATTCTAAAGCGGCTTGGGGACATTGTCCCGAGCTATTAAGTTTTTTGACTGGGATAATTTTTTGTTTTCACAGCGAGTACATTGAGGCTTGTATGTATCTTTCAACCCACATCCATAACAAAAAATATTGCGAGTTTCTAAGCAATCTTCCCAGTGGTGACCCTGACGATCACAATTCCAGCACTTAAATACGTTTGTTGCATGATGGACAGCGTCCAGTAGCAATTCCGAACTAGCATTTTGCTCCGCGGCACTATTTTCAAGGAAGCAATCAACCTCAGCGACTTGACGACGTGTTGTACAATTTGATCCATATTTATTTTGGAAATTTTTTTTAAAATACTCCTGATCCATTAAATTTTCTCGTCTCTGTACCAAATTACGTAGATGAGCAATGGAGTATATGGGCACATAAAGCAACTCGTGCCTTATTTCTGGCCGAAGGTTCCGACTTAAAATTTCTATTAACTCTGACTCCGGAATAGGGGTTGGAAGTTTATCTAACAGAGTACATACGGATTCATAAAACACCTCAAAACTTTCATTTTGTTTCATTTTTCGGTTTCTCACTTCCTCTTGAATGTCAAATGTAGACCTAAATTCTTTAAATTGATAGCGAAAGGCTTCACAAAATTCCTTCCATTCGACCATATCCACTTGTTTGTGGTAACGCCAGTACCAATCCCGTGCTCTACCCGATAATAAAATATGCAGATTTCGGCATATTGCAGAAAAATCGTCATTAAAATTTTCCTTGGTTAGGCTTCTTACCCGGTACAGAAATTCATCCACAGTAATTCCCTTGTTTGATCCATCAAACTTAAGATTCCAATTTTGGATAATTGATGTGATCTTGTCTGTACGTATTGCAAAGCTTTGATCTATATACGAATTATTTCGGGAGGTTCGGTCAGAATTAGGACTACTACTACGACCGTCTTGATGAACGCGATTATTAATGGGATCATTTCGAAACTCTACATGCCGACGAGCCTGTATATTCCTATTATCAACATAATTCGTAGGGGGTTGCCTTAAGTTTAAATGTTGCAAAACACGGGTAATAGTGGTTTCAATAATGGCACTTACTTGCGACTGACCTATCGTAAGGGGAATCATTTCAGAACTGTTTCCAGCAGCTGGATCTGGCAGGGACTCTGATGGAAAATCATTATTGCTGAAAAATTGTCCGTTATTAGGTGAAGTAGATAAGTCACGAAGATTATTTTGGACATTAGAACTAACCGGTTGTAGAGGAATTTGTTCACGAGCCAACACCTTTGTCTGACTTCTGGTATTATATTGTTTTGCAATGGCACCACGCGTTTTTCCACGAGCAACACCCTTTGCTTTTTCCTGAGACTGTAAATAATCTTCCGAAAGATTTAAAAGTTTTAATTCAGACAACAAACATGCCCTTTTGCAGTACGGACATTCGGCTGTTTGAGCTAAGTATTTCTCAATGCACCCGCGATGAAACGCATGACCACAACTTAAAATGATAAGACTTTCTTGTTCTTCCGAGAGTTTATCATTGCAAAGTATGCACAAACTATCACTATCTACTTCTGTTGAAGCCGGAGCCTGGGACTGTGGAGGAGATCGTTCCATCATATTGAAATTAATAATATAAGTGGCTAAGGGAGGGAAATTTATACAATTTGCTTTTTCTATTTTATTTCGCAACAATAAATTTCAATCCAGGAAAAAAATAGAGGGGAAACTTGAATTTATGGCGAATTGAGAATTTTAAACCAAATTGTTTCAATTAACGGACTGGTAAAACAAACAAATTTTATTTTAAAGATCTATAATCGAGGTAATAATAAAAAAAAATTAAAAAAAAAATCTTCTAACAAAATCGAGAGATACATTGATATTCGAAGGTTTAATCCTACTTAAAATGCAAAACAAATTTACCATTCAAGCATAACGCGCGAATAACAGCTTTTTGTTTGGATAACAACTCGGGTATATTCTATACCCACCCGGCCAAATAATAAAAATGCTGTATTTCGTTTACCCAAAAAAAAATTTTTTAAGTTAATCGAAAAATAAATCAATAGGTAATGCCAACGCAAAAAAATTATACCAAAATTCGATTGCATAAAAAATATATGCGGACCTTGAAATTTTTTCAATATGATTTAAGAGAACAAACAAAAAAATATTTAAAACCAAAAATGGTAAATGCAATTTCTTTTGCACTAAAATGGTAGTGTAAATAAAAACTATTAAAATTTATAATTTTTCTACCAGCTTCTGTGAATTACTAGAATAGGTAGTGAAATTAAAGTTTTATAACTGCTTACGGTCGAAAATTATTCTATAAACTCGGACAATGTATATGACTGTTTTTTTTTTTTTTTTTTGACACAAAAAAAAACTGATGTACAAAATGGATACAAAAAAATATTGCATATTTTTTTTATAAACTGATTTAGGCGGACAATCAGTCGGACTGCAACTACACTGTGGTCTCCAGAAAAAATCAGGCTATTAATAACTAGGTTAAGTCAAAAAAAAAAAAAAAAAAAAAAAAGATAAAGAAGTCATAAACATTTACCAAACCTTACCCTGCTATACACTTCCGTACAATGTTTATCAAATCACAAAAGAACCATAAGCTGATACTTGGTCGACAAAGTTGAGCTAAATTCTGTCAAATTTTCGAAAATCCAAAGAGACTTATAATTATTTGAAACTTAAATTCCAGCCAATACGGAAACTAAAACCTCGTAAGATGGTAGATCGAGTAAAAAGAATTCAATGAATTAGTTTTTGTAGAGCTTAGAGAGTTGGATAATATTCTCCTGTATGAAAATTGAACCAAAAACTCTGCCCCACGTTGGGCGCCAATTTATGTAATGAACTCAGTGGTTGCGTAGTTATAATCACTCAACTGATACCTTGACATAACTACAGATGGAAAAACAAATCTACTGATGAAAGTTGCTCTTTAACGAAATGAGAAGACAGTTGGAGCCATTGAAACCTCTAGCGATCAGTCGGTTGGGGGGAATTCTTGTACTTCATGATCTCGTTTACTCAGTAGGATACTAGTTACACAAATACATTTTTTTTTTTTTTAGACTCCGAAAATTTACTAAATAACCCCGTGTAGGTGAAAACAAAAAAAACTAATTCTGTAAAATAACCGAAAAGACAGCAAAACTTGTATATATCTCGACCAGATGTTATAAGGTGGAGACGCGCCTCAAAACCCTCCCTTCCTTGATCTTAGTGGCGCTCAGGGTAGACTAAGATCCCACAAGTTTACTGTGTTCCTTTTCAACTACCTTTCTCTCACATTACTGGTAAGAAAACTTATTAGGGTTTTAGTTAGACATAATTAATAATTCCACTTTATTATAGAAAATAAATGTTATAGGCTAGTATAATGATTTGGTGTTTTCTTATTTCAAGCGGCCAGGAGAAGCATATTAAAAAAATTCATTTTTGAAAAAAAATATAACTAAGAATAAAATATTAAACATGATATGTAATTAAATAAGAAATTCGTAAAATTTAGAAATTCATTTTTTTTTGTTTTTTTTTTACATTTCAGAAAATTCTTTTTTTTTTTAATTATATACGACAATTATTTATTCTAAGATCTCTCAGGACCATATAATAAGGCATCAAGAAGCAATAAACAGATTTAAAATAAGCAAACGAAGTGTGACGATTGTTACTATGGTATAACAGTGTTGATAAACAAACGAAAAATGTATATGTTGATAAACAGAATGTTTCCAGACCCTACATGAATACGTAAGTATGTATGTACGCACTACAATCAAACTCTCTGCTTGTTGCTTCTTTAAATTTTAATTAATGAAAATACAGCTTTATGAATAACAATTGTGTTTCTAACTCACCAGATTTAAGTACATGTAAGTATGTCGGTGAAGAGGCCTCTGCAACCGTCGATACTGAGAAAATCTGTATGTTTAGGTGGATGAAATTGTTATTATAGGTGTTTCCATGAAAATTATGTTTAAACTATAGAAAAAATATAAAAACTTAAGTTTATTGTTAATTGAAAAAAAAAACTTAATAGAAGAGAAATTCCACAAGTGTTAAAAGCACAGGACAGGTTACATGTTAGGGTTTTTTTTTTTTACTTTAGATGATTTATATCTGTATGTTCATACATTTATATATATATATATATATATATATACATATATATATATGTTTAGATAAATATTTTGTTATTTATTACAGGTTAACTTATAGCACTTGAGAAATTAATGATTAGGAATATAACGATACACTATTGACTTAATATAGTTACACAGACATCTTTTAAAACTCCTTGTATCAATCAAACTTTTATATATAACTTTATATATGTTTTTTTTTTTTATAATTGTTTAATTCTGTTGCTGCCGAATTCGTGTCCAACTCTAGCAAGCGATCTGCGTGATATGTAGATTTTCGTTTTCTTCTCCTCTTTGAGGTTTCTCTGATAACGAGCTGCTTAATAATGACAAAATGAAATTGTCACTGAGTACTTTTATTTTTATTTCTCGTTTTATTACATTGTTTTAATTTCATTTGATGCTCGGTATTTTATGTTGTTTTAATTTTTGTTGGCCCTTGATTAAACAGAAGTGGTGGCTCATTAAATGAGTCCACCATACACATATTTAAACATTGAGGTTATGAAGAATAACCTGAATTATCAGTAAATCAAACTTGCAAATAAATTATTATAATACTGAATAAGAATCTTGGATAGAAGATTTCTTTCTTTCCAATTAGCAAATATGTAACTTAAAGGCAGCTTTTACTGGTAATAGCTACAAAACGTCTTTCCCTAAAAAAAATGCATAGGTTAGGTATTCCGAAACGCCCAGTCTCACGATTTTTCTTACCTTTTCCTTTGTAGGTAGTGGTAGTTTAAATCCGATGCTTAATAGGATTTGATCCTTTAATATGAAAATAAAGTTCACGTGAGTTTTTTTTGCTTTTTTTTTTAATAACAAAACTGAAAATTATGTGTTGCCGAACGCAGCCGAATGAGAAAAGAAGTTTAAAACCGGAAACTTTATGTTACAACATCTTGGGGACCATGTTATGTGATTGCCAACAGTTCGGACATCGCTTTGACGACAGAAGTTTTGTTTATTAAACACAACTTTGTTGAAAGACATGATTTTTTTGCATGATATAAAAATTACATGGCGTTTACGTAGATAAATACATATGTAGGTATATAAAGTGCTACGAATGGATTGTGATACCGGTTTATTCTGTAAACATTAATCAAAGTATTTCAGCCAACATATGTTTCCGTTTTTTTTTCCTCTCCTTTCTGTTCCCCCTTTCAATTTTACCTAGCGGTGAATGAAAGAATACTATAAGTTGATGCAGATATCCCAAGCAATGATAACAATGGTATTTTAAAAGTCAGCGAATTCTACGTTCTTATCGTGAAGAAGAAACAAAGATTTTCTAAATTATTATTTTTTTAACCGAATGAAAAATAATATTTGTATATGGGAAAAAAAACTAAAAGATTTTTCATGTTCCTAATGAATAGAGAGACAATCTATCGTTACAGATTTACAAAATGCTCGCACATTTAAACTGCACAAAGAGCCGAAAAAAGTTGGCTGTATACAGAAGAAAAACAAAATCATTCTTCCGGACCACCCGAAGCGTTGGAAAAGAGTGACGAATCTTTCGCTCTTTAATGAGAATCCATTTTTAACACTTAAATTATTCTCCACTAACTTCGATTTGTAAAAAAATAGGTGTGTTCTATAAGTCCTAAGCTTAAAGCTTATTTATACATTTTAACGTAAACTAAATTATTTATTAATACATACAAGTGCGTTTGACTGTAAGTAATAACGTAGCAATTTTTAAAAACCCCGGTGAGATACAAGTGTTTTTCTTCTATCTTCGGAACTCTGAAACGTGTAAAATAAACTTCTTAAAAAATTGGAGGACTTAATGTCCGATTAAAATTTTGTATATGTATAGTTTGATTCGGCTTTTTGTTTTAAACGACTCTTCCTTAAAATACATTATTTGTCTACACTTATATAAAATAAATAAATAAACAGCTGTAGTTTGAAAATTATATTAACTAAAATAAAAAATATTTAGAAATTTTAGCCAAAAAATATTGTGAACGAATATTACAAATATTTTATTAGGAGGAAAATCTAGTTCCTATTTAGTTTCTTCCTCTTGTTGTTCCTTGAGAACAATCACACTGGTCTTTAAAAAATTATTTCTTATCGAGCCCTGATACTATTCGGGGTGATTCTTATGTAAAATGACGTCCTATTTTCTTCCATCGCCCACCATTTTCTAGAAAGCCCCAAATCTGTAATTTTTCCACTTTTCGATAAATAATAATAAATTTACGAAAATGAATTTAATTTAATTGGGTAAAAAGAACTATTTTAGCTATAAACAGTTATAAATAAAAAGATATTCACCGTTACTTAGTGCTTGCTTTCCTTTTATACTCTGAGGTACAGTTCTTTCTTTGAAAAACCAGCGGTACTCCGCCAACATGTTTGTATTCCAATTCCCCGAAAATCTCTTCTGCAGCTTAGCGATGTCCTGATGGAACTGTACCCGTGTTCATTCGATTCAGCTCCTAAATTTTCAGGACAAAAGTCTAGATGCGAGTGAAGACAGTGAACCCTAATGGAGAATGTAACATACATTATATCTCCTGGTATGCTAAAAGCTGTTCCTCGACGTGAGCAACATAATTTTCACTCATGTGGTTACCCAGAGAGTTCTTACAAACGTTTTGAAATGCAATCAAAGCTCGTTTTTCTATTAGATTTAGGTGTTTAATAAACGTCAAATCTTGAAAAATTTGTCGAATCTAAGGACCAACAAAAACGCGTTCTTTGACTAAGACGAGGAAATTCAGTTTTTAAAAATTAAACTGATGGGAAGTCATTCCGATTAGCCAAGGGGACAACTTTTAAGCTTTTTTTATTTTTGTTTTTTTTGATGAGTCTATACACGTCTCGATTTGTTTGGGTCACATGGAATCTTTAACTTTAGCATCAATAAATTTACATTAGGTCAGAGAACTAAACCTTTATCTTCTGAAAAAACATTTCAGGGTTGAAGATATTTTTACTCCCTTTTCAAAGAGATTCCACTGCTGGAGTCGCGATCCTAGGAACTGTGATTTAGTCTTGGGTAAAAAGCCCTGACAAAATCATTTAATTCCGATTAAGTAAGGCGGTGAGGTTGCCGAGAAACTAAATCAGGGGAATACTCTTCATCATCAGTGAACGTATAATACAAAGTCCCAGGTCCATTGTTAAAAAAAGCAAAAAATATAATACAAAAAGATTATTGGTGCTTCTTAATAGCAAAATTTCATATTTTTCCATAGGTTTGTTTAATTGGAACTTTTATACGTGGGAGTTCTTCATTAAAAATTTTATTCTCGCATTGCCATTTTGTGTAATAATTATTTTAATTATAATCTGTATACATAATGCATGTGTACATAAATATAATATTAGCCTTATTAGGGAAAGAGAATTGTAGGTTGATTTGCGAATTTTAAAAGTATGCGCCTAGAGTTTGCTTAGATGAGAAAAATTTTCCTAAATGTGTATTTAATAGCAGCAACTATTTTTCATCATTTGCATTTAGCATTAAATAATATTTTAAAACTTTTCATTGCAATTACTTTGAAATAATGACGAAGAAGTTTAATGGCAATGAAGACATCCCATGCGACATCAATTTTTCTGGGCAAATAAATTTATGTTTTTTTACAGAAATATTTTGAAGGCAAATATTTGTTTAAATGTGACTGTACATAAAACATGTTTGCCTGCATTTAATTTGACATTATTTTATAGGTGTTTGAACTAATAAAAATAGGCAAATAAATGTGCGTAGTGTGACCACAAAACAAATTTTGTATTATTTTGAAACAATTTAAAGCAAACAAGAGCAAAAAATTTTAGGTAAATGTCAAATGTGGCCGTACCTTAAGTAAAAAACTCTTAAAATGTTTTATGTTATTCGGTACCTTAAAGATCACAGTAGCGAATACTAAAACAAAAAAACAATAAAAAAAGTTGAAGGGTGTTCTATTAAGTTATGTATTTTTAAAATTTGCGATATTTTCTTAGCCAAAATGTAATATAAAAACTCTTATACTTTTAATCTTCAATAGATGATATGACAATCACTTTGAAGTTCTCTAAGACACCATAAAAAATCCTGTAATTCTTTAAACTATTGCAAATAAAAACGACAATTGTATCAACCATATTTATATAAAACAAGTAAAAGTGCTATATTCGGCTAGGCCGAATCTTATATACCCTTCACCATCTATATAAATGTAGTTTAGTGAAGTAACTCAATCAAAAAATCAAATAGTGGGGTGACAGATAATTACAAAATAATAAAAATTAAGTACTACATAAATATAATTTTGGATAAAGTGCCATCGGCTCTTAATGGGTTAAGCATTTTTTAAAAATTTTAGTAACTCTTTAAACATCTCTTCAAGGGCTTTAAGATGATACTAATACTAGTTTTTTAAAAAATTTGAAAATTTCAGAGCCCCGCAAGTCGAAAAATATGGGCGATCGAAAATTTTTTACTTTTTTCTTATTTTTTAATTTTCTATCGCCCCATGTATTTATTTTTTTGATTGGAGTCAGTTTATTGTTCCAAGTGACATGAAAAAATTAGAGACAGGCGTGGTGTTTTGCCCGCTGCCTCGAAGGAGATGGGCCGATCAAGCGGATTTCCAATAGCACCTCTTTCGCCACTTTCTCTGATCGATTGGTGAGTTTAATTCTTCTCTAGCTGGTCTAGCGCCTCAGCAAACGTAATTTCAACGAAAACACGGACGGACATCGCTCAATCGACTTTGCAATGCATAAAAAGTCAAAATATATATACTTTATGGGGTCGGAAATGGATATTGTTAAAATTACAAACGGAATGACAGAGGGTATAACTAGCTTTTTCCACTTTTTGTGGTGAAGCGTATAAAGGAACAAAACTACTAAATAAAATAAATATGTACGTGTATATATTAATTACTATTTAAATACTAAACTTGGTCAGCAAGTATCAATTCGGCAATATTAAATTTAAAAAAATTTTCTTTCAATACAGCAATACGTTAATTTCTAACTGTTTCATTTGTTTTTCGCATGTATTCAGAAGTCTTTGTTTATGTGATAACTTTGGTTGCTTAGTGTTAAATGGGATGTATTTACGATTAGGTTGATATGTTGTGCAAGTATATAGTGTGCAGCATTTGACTACTTGGAGTAATTTCGCAATTTCTCTTGCGAAGTTGGTGAATGTGATTAATAATTATACATGATTAATAATTCAAGTTTCATCTTTACATCTTTTGAATATTGTTCTAGTTTTCTCACTTCTGATTAACTTTTGAATAAATGTTTGATAAAATTTTAATAATTACCGGTTAACGCATATATGTATAATTGGAGTAAATTAAATATTTATTATTTATTTACTATTTTTTATATTTTCTATACATGTGTTAAATTAGTTTATATTGAATTTTACTAAATCACTTGAAAGTGTATCAATTTAAATTAATATTTTATTTCGAAATCCTCGTATATTTGAAATAAAAAAAAATAATTTATATTCTGTTTCTCATTTGGTGAAAAAGTATGAAAAAAAAAATTAAAATACTTCTAGTGAGTCCCAAGGGCATATCAATGAACTGCTAATGAAAAGGAAACTCTTAGTTAAAGCCTGAAGAAAAATATTGACATTCAAACACGTAAACACTCCAACAAATACCAAACACTGATTGATGAGGAAAAAATGAAGATAAACGTCACAATCTATCTTTGAAATCTTTGCCAACAAGTAGTAAGATGCACACACACACACATACACAGATACATACTTAGGAGTATAGAAACATATAAAAACAATTTGTACGGGAAAACTAAAAAAAAATATTACATTATTTATGCATACGTTTCTTTTGCCACATAAAATATTGAATTGAAAAGAAATGGATAAAAAAAAAAAGAAATGTAGGTGTAAAACATTTAATAGTCCGTTTATATGAATGTTGTATTTCCTTTTAAATACACGAATTTATAGCTGAACAAGCAAAGTTGTGTGCTTGTGTGCGTATTTGTATCAGGAAGGGAGGGCAACTGATAAATCACATATTTTCGCTGATCAAATCAATCTAATTGACATTACTCAAAATGATGGCTTAACTCTGTTCGAAAAATGTCTATATTTATGTATATGAATGTTGGTGTATGTGCCTTTCTATGCATGTGTGTCTGTCTACGTTAGCTGGGAAGAAAACAAGTGCGGAAATGGAAATGTGATTTAAATGAGACTACCAAACAGACGGTGAATGATTGCTAAAGTTAAAACAGAGTGTAAAATTTTTCGTATCTATTTAAAAAATATCCACTTCAGCTGAGGCAGGAGGGTGCGCTACAAAACTTGCACATATTTCAATATAAAATACGAGTGGTTGAAAGTATTTACGCACAACCAGTATAAACAAATAGTCACAATGATTTATTTCATTGATGAGCCACCCACATTGAATGGTGGAACACGTTAAATGAAATGTTGGATTTAAACAAAACAGAAAAAAAACTGAAACACAAGTGAATTTAAATTGAAATGCAAATGCCACAAATACTTGCAAAACAAAATGAAAATCACACATACGTTCCGCGCACAGACTGAAACTGAAATAAGCGAGCAGAAGTATTAACAACTGAATGATATTACAATCATACAACACACACTTTGAAAGCACTTCAACGATACCACCGTTATTTTGTCTTATTTGTTTGTATGAGTATGAATGTTGGTGCGTATGTGTTTATTTATTTTGATATGTCTGCTGTATGTTTATTTGTCCGTTCAACTCATTTACATTTCCCTCGTTGTTTCTGTTACTGTTACTGATCTTATACGAGAGATGTGTTTAAAAGAAAGAAGAAGAATTGGGAAAATTAAAATATTTAAAAGAGTTCTTATCAATAATGTTTTAATTTTAAATAAAATTTGATGGACTTAAACTAGCTTTTTAGCTGTATTAAATAAATTAAAGCTAAATGAAGTTAAAAAAGGCGCTATTTAACATACTACTGAATGTGTAATAGCCGGATTTATGTATTACCGCAGTCAGTTTCACTGAACTACTTTTCAAAAATCAACAACAAATGTATTAACCATGAATGACTTAAAAATAAGCTCCAGTATAAAGTTAAAAAAACCATTACGCACAGTGGAATAATCTCAAAATATTGTTCATATAAAGTCTTGCTTTTAAAAAAATTTATAAATGAGTAATTTTAAATTTCACAGTAAAAATAGGTAACATGTCATAACGGTGGTATGTTATATAGGTGGCATGTCATAGTGTCCAAGGACATAATGTCTATGGACTCGCTTATTAAAATTATATGAGTGCTTATATATATGTTTCATTTGCTGTTAATATCAAATAATCGACCTTAAGGGTACTAATAAAATATATATAAATCTTTCTAAAGGACAAATATGGTATTATTAATAATATTAATAAAATGTTTCAAACCGAAAGAGATTCACATGTTATATAATCAGATGACAAAGCTTTTATCAATTGTAACTTTTTAAAACATCATTTAATAAAAACTACTACTAAAACTACTCAAATTTTCTTACCAATTATAATTTTCCTGTTAAGCACATATCTAGGCTTTCATGCAGCTGAAAAATTTAATCACAAGTCTTTAATAAAGTTTATAACATCTAATAGAATTTTAACAAACGTAAGTATGTAACTTTCACATAATTTATTGATTCTGAAAGCAAATACAAATCCTTTTAAGTAATAAATGGAGTTATATTGTTTGCAGTTTTTTTATTATTTTCACAAATATTCAGATATATTGCAAAGAAATAAAAATATTGTTGGATTTCGTAGATCTTTCACATGAAAGTTCTGGCAACACTGATTATGACTCACTGTGCGATGCGCACAAGGACAAATTTAAAATTTAGTGCAACAAAATTATTTACTTCAATAAGTTTTAATAAAACTAGGTACACAAGAATTTCGTGAGAAGACAGCATTGAATGAAAAATTTCTATTGCGGTTCACTTAGTTGTAATTTAGTTACGGAATTCCCATTTTTCGTAGTAGTTTAAGTATACATCAAGAGTGCACTCAACTATTTTGTGAGAAAACTACCTGAAAATAATTGAAACAAAAATTTTGCGATTTAAACAAAATGACATTTGCTTGTAGGATTTTCCGAATTATTTGTATTAACTATTTTTTGGAAGAAGAAACGGGGGGACACCTCGTGACTTTTTTACACTTATTAGTAGTTATTTTATAACTTAAAAGAAAAAGTTCTGATACTGTTTCCAATTATTTTAGTTCTGTCTAAAGTAAATTTTTCAATATATTTAAAATAAGTAGAGCATACTTTATATACACTACATATAATTATTAATTTAAAAATATCTAAAAATTTAAATGGATACCGAAAGCTTAAAAATATATTTGATAAATTTAAACTTGATATTTACAAAAATTTTTCGAGTACAGTAACAATAAACGATATAGTTGCTGCAGACAATTATAAGTGTGTGTAAACGAGAATAATAAATACTTATAGGTTGATTGCATACCAGTGTACAGAACATATTACGTGCAATAGTGGTTACATTTAACAAAATAAAAACTTCCATTTTTGTCGTCGTAATTCGGATATTTTTCCCTATGTTCGCTGTCAAGCATTTAAAAATAATAAAGAATGTACTTGGCTTTGAGAAGAAACTATATTGCAATTTAATATTTTATTAATACTTAATTTATTGTTTATATGGAAATTTGCATTTAAGAATATTTTCTATTTCTAATGGTACCGCTTAACTAAATTTTTACCGCTTAACTAATTAAATGCAAGCATTTTTCAAAAGAGATGACAATATCATATATTTTATTTAAATAAAGTTTTCTTATTTTAGTTGCAAAATATTTTCTCTCGAGTAGTATCTACTTATTAACAACGTAAAAAATATTTAATAAGCTGCTGATAGCTTACTAACCCTGTCTGATTTTTGTTTTTAGAAAAAACTGTTCAATTCTTTGATGACTTACACATTTACAAAAATATAGAAAAAAAATATAGAAAAATCCTAGCAACTGTAAACTTTAATTAAATATAGAAAAACATATTAACATTTACAAGCAAGAAAATATATGCTCTCCCGTTTTGTCTTAAAATTCCGCAAAGATTTTCAGTTTAAGTGCGGCTATAATTTTATACTATTTTTTTTTAATTATTTTTTTTTTTCTATATTTTCTGTCTAAATTGTTAAAGTCACTTAATTCAGACTTATGCTTAAATAATTGAAAATTTTGTCGTAAATTTAACAATATATTTTTATGAACAAATTTCTTTTGAGTTTAATCACAGAGAAAAGTGTTTCCACCTGTTAAAATTTTATTTTGTTTAGACTGAAATTTAATTAAATTTTAAATTCTCTGGATTATATATTTTATTGAAAAATATATTCAAAATATTCTAATTAAATAAGTAATTGTATCAGTTTGAATTTAACTAAAATAAGAATTTAAAATACGAATGCAATTTTCTAATTAAATAAATGATTGATTAAATATTTAATGGAATTTTTATCTGAACACAAATAAAATAAGTAGAATACACCAAATTAAGCTAAAATACGAACTAACATAAAAGTTTTAAAAGAATGAAATAAACTCTATTATTTTAAGAACTGAAATTTCGAAAATTTTCGTTCAACAGTTTTTTAAAAAGATTTATATGAAAGTCTTGATTTTGAATATTTTTGAAAGGAAATCAAATTACTCTTAACGAATAAGACTTTTAAACAGTACTTATTTATTTTGTTTTTAAAATTTACAAACTTTAATTAAATTACTTATTTTCCCTTTGGTTTAAGTTTATTATACCCTTCACCATTAAAAGTGGAAAAGGTATAACTAATGGCGTTTTCTTTTCTGAAAATAAATGTTACCCAACAATCACATAAAATGTTTTGCATGTTGCCTTAACCCCGAAAATTTGCTACACATTTTATAGCACAATAGAACAAAAACTGTTATTGAATTTTTCTAACTTCCTTTACCTGTCAGTAATGAATTGAATTGAATTGAATTTTATTGAGACTTCTTATTTTTTTTTCATATTACACGTTTTGTCAGAATACACTTTTGAGGGAAACTTAAAACTATTAAGTATTATTTTAATTACATAACTATATATTTGCACATGCGTCTTGCTTATCTAGATTAAGATACATTAATTATAAAAAAATTAATATATAACAGTGTTGAAAGAAACAGTGCTTGCTCCCGGCACTTACAATTACCAGTAGAGTTAGATCTACCGTAAATAAACTTAAAACTAAATCCTAAAACTAAAACTTAAGCCAACACAGATAATTAAAATACAAAAAATTAAAATGAAATAAGACAAAATAAAACAAAATTAAAAATAAAAAAACAAAAAAAAAAAAAAAATTACCCCCTGTGGATGCCGGGAGTAGTACTTGAATAGAAGTTCTGACCAGGAATATTATTAAGTTGTTGCTGTAAAATTCCAACAGCAGAAATATATGTAGTGTTTGACCAACTAAAACTTCGCTCTCTTGACAAAATATCTTGTATTTCGTTGCCTTCAATATTGGACAACCTTTCCACAAAACTCCTCAATAATGTGAGAGCGTAAAAAGATATAGGAGATAGTTTTGACTTTTCGTAAATGTATTCATTTGAAAACCTTTTATTTAAAGATTTGTAATTCTTCTCTATGCATCTCCGAACAATATGGCGTTCGAAAATTTCCAATTTTTTCATCATTGTTTTAGAAATGGTGAACCATATTGGAAATGCATAAAGAAGAATTGGTCTTACACTTACTTTATATAAAAGAAGTTTGGTTTTCACTGGTAAAAATTTACTATTAAACAATTTTGAGAAAGCTCCTTTTACTTTGTTAGCCTTCTCTAAATTATAGGAAACGTGTTCATTGAATTTCAAAAGTTTATTAAAATTAACTCCGAGGTAGTTGATACTGTCCTTAAATTTGATTTCAATACCATTTAGCAATAACTTTAAATTTTTGCTTTCCGGAACAACAGTATATTTACACTTTCCGGAAGCATTTCGTAAGCATATCGCTCTACTTTTGGACGCGTTTATTTTTATCCCCCAATGATCATAGTATCTGCCAACAATATCCAGGTGTCTCGAAACACGTTGGAGCGCAATTAGAGGAGACTCGTCGTGGGCATAAAGAAGTGAGTCATCAGCATACAGTATACTTTTTGAGTTAACAACTTCATGGGGATAATCGTGAATAAAAATATTGTATAAATGAGGTGCCAATACAGATCCTTGAGGAACACCGCAAGAAATCTCACCCTGACATGACAACATATTTTCGATTTGTACAAAAAATCTCCTACTATCAAAAAAACTTTGGAAAAGTTTTACAATTGATGGACTGAAACCAACCTTTATCATTTTAAACAAAATTCCATCATGATATGCCTTATCAAAAGCCTTCTCTATATCAAGAGATATTGCTACAGTGCATCGCCTCTCCCTTAAATTACTTATAACATCAGAGTGAAACCTCAAAAGAGCGTGTACCGTAGATGTACCTTTTTTAAAACCAAATTGTTTTTGAGGAATGTATGAATGCTGAAAGCCTATGTCCATTTTTTCTCTAATGATTCTTTCAAAAAGCTTTCCTACATTGGAAAGTAAGGAAATTGGTCTTAAACTGTTAATATCGCTATTACCCTTTTGTTTCGGTATGGGAACAATTTTAGCTATTTTCCATGCAGATGGAAAATAACAATTGTTTAAACAATTATTAAACAGAATGGTAAGGTATTCAAATGCCTTAGCCGGAAGTTTTTTTATTATGTAATTCGATATATTGTCCAATCCGGTCGACTTCTTGTTATTTATCATTTTAGAGATGTTTATTACTGAATTTAGGTCTGTAAATTTCAAGTTTCCTGAATTATTTAACGATGTACTTTCATCGTTAAAAATAGAACTACTTGAAGCTTGACTAATTGTCCGATTGATTGTTTCGTTTATCTCTGAAATATCTCTATTTGGAGGAAAAGTTTGAAACACAGATGAAAAATGATTCTTTAAGATGCACAATTTTTTATCTAACTCAATAATTTTTACGCCATCAACGGTGATATCTTTCATGAAAGAACGACTTTTATTTCCGATTACCTTAAAAATTTCCTTATAAGCCCATGGACCAGGTTTAATACCTTTTAATCTATTATTAAATATACTTGCATGCTCCTGTCCAATTTGTTCTTTTATTAAAACCTTAATTAAATCAATTTGTTTGGAAATCAGCAAATACTGAGGATCTCTTCTATTCCAAGTTCTTGTGAATATTAACTTGAGTTGTTTTTGCCACTGGTATTTTACTTCAAGTAACTTTTTAAGTTTATCAGATGATATAAATTTCTTATTTTTCAATTCAATCTTTCTACAGTGTAACTGTGTAATGAAATTTACAGTCGTGTTAAATTCTTGTAGAAAATAATCTATTTCTCTGTTAGATAAATTTCTATTGACCGGGGGAGAATGATTTAAAAGGGTGTTTATTACATCAGTTTTAAATATGTTCCAATTTGTGTATTTATATGAAACAAAATGGTTAGGTGGTTTTAAAAGAAAACTAAAATCTGGAAAGGTCACACTTAATGCTAATGGAATATGATCTGAAAAAGTTGGTAGTGTGAAAGTCCTGTAATTTCGATATCTGCTATCTAAAATATTATTGCTTACTATAAAATGGTCTAAGTGGGAGGAACCGCTTGGATAAGTGGGATATGAGTCACAAATTCTTTTAACTAATAAAGATTCGTTTTGAAACCAGCTTGAAAGGACCTCACCGTTAAAATTGTTGATATTATCACCCCAAGCAGAATGTTTTGCGTTAAGGCCTCCACCCAATATCAGTCCGTTGTAATTGTTTGCAAAACTCAAAATTAAAGAAAGACCTGCGCAAATATCTTGACGCTTGTAGTTAGACCGAAAATAAATTGACCCACAAAGAATTTTTGTATTTACACTATTAATTTTAACTTTTACCTCAACAAATAAATTTGGAAATTTTAGACCTGGAATAACAACTTTGGAATAATCTATTGAATTCCTTAGAGCAATGCCTACACCTAATAAGCTTTCGTCCCTTAAAACCAAATAGTTTTCAATATATACATGTGTTCTAGGAGACAAATGCATTTCCTGTAAAAAACCAATATCAATATTAAGTTGATTCAGTATTGTGCCTAGTTCGATTCTCCTACTTACGTGTACAAGGGAACCAACATTAAAAGTAACCAAATTTAGTGAATTACGGCCCGTATACATCTTGTATTTCTTTAATTAATGTCAAGCACTCTTTTTTTGCCTGATCTTTTGTCAAGGTTTTATAGCTCCTCATGAAATTAGAAATTTTGTCCTCTAAACTAATAGGATCTGGACCACATAACGACTTTGCAATCTTCATAAATTCTTGTATTAAAGCAGGTTTTTCCGGTTTGCTCTGGACTGGAACATTATTAAATAAGCTTGCAAAAGTTTTGTTTGCAGAAATAGCATTAGAAGAACTAATTGCCCTTGCAACGTTGCTAGCAGCTAACACTTTTCTATTATTTGCGTCACGATGGAATTTAGTCATATTCGATACGTATTTTTTGTATGCGGGACAACCTCTATAATTAGAGGTGTGCCCATTTTCATTGCAGTTAACACAAAATGGAGACAAATTACTTTCAGTGCTGAAAGAGCATTCGCCAGAAGCATGCTTTTCGTTGCATTTTAGGCAAGAAATTGGTCTACTGCAATTTTTAGAATAATGTCCCCACCGCTGGCATCTCCAGCATTGTGGTATTTTGGTACTAGCCTTTGGCCTTTCCCAAGATACTACTTGGTTTTGAATATATTTTAGATTAAGCAACTCGTTTGCTTTTCGATTAGGTTTAAGAGTGATCAAAAATAATCCAGTATCAATACCCTGTTTTCTAGAGTATTCCGTCGTAAACTTCGAAACCGAATCAACAGTATCTGGTATAGCGTCATCTAATTCCGACTTTATATCATTGATGTCGGATTTGAAATATAACCCTCTGCAAAGAACGCTCTGACGTTTATGCTCCTTGGGAGTGTAACTATAAGCAGAAATTTCTTTTTCTTTTAAAAGTTGCATCATCTCCGTATGAGCAGAAGAATCCTTTAAATATAATTTACTTTTGTACCTTGTCTTATTTTTAATTTTAAATTCAACGTTTTTTGAGTTAAGTTGGTCTATCAAAGATTTTACGTTCACATTTTCTAGGAAAATTGGTGGACAAAAGGAATTCCTGGTCTTAACCATTGTGTTTTTGGAAAAATTATTAATTTTCTTTTCATTATTTAACAATTGAGTGTTACTGATTGGCCTTTCGGCCTCTAAATTTAAATCTCCTAAGAGTGAATACTTATTCGTACGATTTAAACTATCTACAACATCATCTAATTTTTTAAATTTACAATTCGATAAATCGATTTTTACGTCACCTTTATACTTCCTCTTCTTGTTTTTAACTGTTCGATATTCGTCATCTATTGAAGAAAATGAACACGTTTCCAGATCCATATTTCCTTGTTCTCCTGTGTCTGATATTTGTATATTCTCTAGGATTGTTACCCCATTACTAGTGGCTCCATTGCTTGCGTCTCCATTGCTCGACCCTGTCAGTAATGTTTAATTAGCTTTTCAAACATAAAGTAATATAACACTGGGTTTAGAAATTAAAGCAAACATCACTTATCAAGAGTAAAAACTACTAAAAAAAGTGTAGCATACTACCCTTACATAAAATTGAGGGTAAAATATGTAACATATCTTACACTTTTTCGTGCAACATATTTTCAAAAGAACATACTTTTAATTTACCCTATCGAACATTTTTTAGAAAAGAACACAAAGGTGTAAAAAGTGTTAAACATATGCAACATTTTTGTCAGAAAAGAAAACGCCATAAGTTAGTCATTCCGTTTGTAATTTCTAAAATATACATTTTGGAGCCCGTTAAGTATATATACTCTAAGATCTTATGCATAGCGAAGGTTATATATGATTCGGCATAGCCCAATATAGCACTATTACTTGTTTATATTTGTGATTTATTGTAAAGATATGGATACTTATTAACAAGACACCTGGCAGTTATAAAGAAGTTGTTACTTTTTCAAACAAATAATTTTTAATCAGGCTGACGTTTTTGAATTTGAAAAATTTTCTAAGAAAGAGTTAATGAGGAACATGTATGAATGCTATATTCGGCTATGCCGAATCTTTTATACCCTTCACCATCTATGTAAATATGAGCGAGCGCCAAATTTTTCACTTGATATTTTTTTCTTAATTCTCTATCGCCCCATATTATTTTTTTTATGGGAGTTACTTGTTCCAAATAATATAGAAAAATGACAGGTTGGCATGGTGTTTTAACCGCTGCGGATAGACAAACATCGCTCAATCGACTTCGCTTTACATAAGGACTCAGAAGTATATACTTTATGGGCTCGGAAATGGATATTGTAAGTATTACAAACGGAATAAAATATGAGAAGTAACTCATTATCACTCACTATTAATTTTTTTTATCAATTTAAACTTCTAGATTTATTCAGATAGCATATTAAACTCTTTACCTATTTATTCAAAAAATCTAAAAATTCTTAAAACTTTTTGAACAACCCGAGATTATTTAAACATCAACGGCAGTGAGTATGTAAATGCTGATGCTCAGGTGGCTGATGTTTCTGGCAACAATAATGCATACACATTTATAATTGTATGTATGTGTGGCAAAAGTTGGTTTTACAGGATGTACAGTTCTTAAACCATTTAGCTGTATGATAAGGCTGGTTGGTGATGAGACCATTTTAATAGACTGCTCGTATAAAATGTGCAGAGCACGCAGCTTTAGCAGTTAACAAATGAAAATCCATCATGGCACTTGCTTCTACCAAAGACATGATGATTTAAATACAACTGCTAAAAATACTTAAGTATTCCGTTTTTAAAATTGTATGCATCAGACAATGGCTGCCGGTGCGTATGAGTACGAATATTTTGCATAAACATGTGATAGAATTCATGTGTGTGAGTGTGTTTATGGGATTTCAATATGACGATGATACTGATAATAGTGATAATGTGTGTTATTTGGAGTTTAATTCAAATCTTACCACAAGAGAAGAATTTGAAATTTATATGAAATATTTCCCTTTTAGTTTGAGATTTAGCAAATGGTAGAATTAATTAAATTTGAAAGTGAGATTATTGTTTTATTGAAAAGGGATGTAATGAAAACATGTTTCAGGAATGTAAAAATCTTTTTAATGAAAACTTTAATTTAAACAAAAATATCCAGATTTTAAATTTATTTTCTTCGTTGAAGATTTTTTTGGAAGTTAAACAAAACAGAGTACTGATAAACCAATTGAATAAACCACATAAAACTTTAAATAAAATATTCAATATAAATTTGATAAAATTTGCTAGACGGTATGGATCGCTAAACTCATAATATAAATGACGTTACCCCATTATTATGGCTACAACTCATGTCCTCTTCTTGCAGACCTTTTGTTCTAGAAGCGTAATTAGAAATTAGTATTAGAGGGTGTTCCAAACTAAGATCTATTTTGAAGTTATAGTCTTATTTTTTGAAACTTTAAATTTTCAACAACATATTTTAGGAAGACATACAATACAATTTATTTTTTTTTTTACATGTTGGCCTAATTATTTCCCAGATGATGCATCTATATATTAAACTTTAATTATATCTTATACTGCTTTACAAATAACAGCAACATTTGTCATTGGTTGTAATGAGATTTCAATACCCAGCAAATAATTCCACACTCGACTATCTTTTCGAAAATATTTTGCTGGGTAATTGACACGCTGGGTAATATGCCACAGTTGCATATTTATGTCTAATTCGTACTTTTGCCAAAAATAATTTCTATATTAATAAACAAAATTTTACAACGAAAAGGCTTTAATGAAGATATTTTATATATTTAATAACATTCACATACACATTTACATTTTTTAGTTCATGTTCTAAGATAAATTTTTATAAAAAATATTACAAGCTATTTTCTGTTTTGTATTTGTTGTGTTCATCGCTTATATTGTATGAATATGTGTATATAAATATAAAATTAATATTAATTTATTATATTTGTTAAAAATTGGTCAGAAACAAACATATTTTTTTTCACATTTTCTATTATTTAAAATCTAAAAAATTAATTAATTACAGTGTGTAGGTCTTAATTACAAATTTTCCTTATAAATGTATAACACAAAGCACAATCAGCTGTTTCCGTACGGAAATTGCTATCAGTTCTGCACCATGCTTAAAGAAATGACATTTAACGAAAAGTTATCTTATGTATATTATAGTTTATCACATATAATTTAATGTATTTGCACAGTTGTTTAAGTTTGCTTAAGTTTTTTTATGCACATTATAGTTGGCCCTTTAGTGAGCTGCAAAAACGAACATTCATTTTTTTAACTAGCTGTACAAGAATTTTATACATTATGTAATTATTATAGCAATCACGTCCATTAAATTATTAGCAATATTTATCTTAAGATTTATTTAATTTTTCTACTGTGAAGATGAAAGAAAACCCCAATAGTCTATATGGACTACTCCGTTAAAAAATTTTTTTCCCGTAATGCAACACTACACACAGTTGTAGATAGACACTTGAAATTTACAAAGAACCTGTATTGCTTTCTCCGCTATAACAAAAAGTATAAAATTTTAATTTGGATATAACAGGGTGTCCCAATAGTTGATGTAGCTTGGGGTATGTGGACAAACTTTTACACTGTAATAGACAGACAGCTGATACTTACAGTGGTCTTGTATTGCTATGTTCGCTATAATAATAAGTATACAATTTGAATTTAAAAATTAAAAGGTGTTCCCAAAATAAATGTAATTTGACCTGTATGGCCGTATATTTTTAACCACTAAATACAAACACTTGAAAATTAGACAGAACGACAGAATGTCTACTGTTTTGTTTGGTACAATAAAACGTAAAAATATTTTAAATTAGAATTAAAGGGTGCTACAGGAGTTGATGTAATTTAATGTATATGGCGAAACTGTTCAAGCGTTATAGACAGACGGTGAAATAAATAAAGAACCAGATTGCAAATACACTATAACAACAAGTATAAAATTTGAATTTAGAAATTAAAGGGTGACCCAATTGTTATGGAAATTTGATGCATGTGGGCATACTTTTGAACTGTTATCGACAGACAGATGGGATTTATTTTGAAGTTGGTTTTTTTGCAAGATCTATCTAATACATTATATTATTAAAATGTTTTCATTTAGAGAGACAATTTTATACGGTTTTCGTATTGTTCTTTAATTTTCAGTTTTATTTAAATAGTTTTGTTTAAATATTTAAAATGCATTTGGTTGTTGAAACGAAAGTCTAAATAGATTTTTCTTTCTCTTTCTTGTTTAATAAAAACTTCTTTGTTTATGCATCTGAAATAAAATTACAATTCCCTTAATACCTTGTAGTCCTATAATACAACTTTACTTAACATTACTGTTCTTGTACAACAAGTAAAAACAACAAAAACAAAACAAAGACGCCAACAAAAAGACCATTGACTACCAGCATAATACAAGAACAAAATCAAAAGCTTAAATAAATTACTCAAGATATTTTTGGCGCATCTCCACTTCGAGCTTTAAGTACTTTTCGTTTAACTTGTACCCTTAATAGTAAAATATTACTCGTACACTTTGTGTGATAGTGTGTGGTATGCGTGCAAATATAAGTGTTTGCGTAAGCGCAAGTAAAACAACAATATAACAGTGATTTTGTTTAATTTATTTTTGTGTTTCTTGTTGTTTTACGTTTCTGCTTTAAATGTTGACAATGGCGTCCTTCCGGTTGTTGTTTTAGCCTTTTCTCTGTTCCATTGTTTTTGTACATCATTTTATGAATTATAATTGCGTTAGTATATGTGAGTTTATTTTTTATATATTTGAAATCTTTCAGTTGGGATTACTTTCATAAATCTATTTTATAGGTGAACAAACTGAAAATTATTTTTAAGGCAAATGAAAAAGTAATTCTTTTGTAAATCAATTTTCTTTTTCGAATAAATCAAATAAAGTTTCACTGTTGCAAACCGATAATTGATCAATTGAATAATAAAATTTTATAAACTACCCGAGGTCTCAACTTTTATACATAGTATCCAATATCAAATTTTTTTAACACTCGTGATGTACATTGCTTAAGCTCCAGTCACTATAATGTTTTATTTTGAAGGTTATATTAACGGTAAAATATCAGTAAAATCTTAATGATAAAAAATAGTTAAATTAAGATAGATTTTATTCAAATCAAAAAATTTATTTCAAATTAACAGACATTTTTTTGAGTATTTTTTAAGAAAATCTATTAATTTAAATAATGAAAAATAAGTATCTGTTAAATTAGCAGAATTTATTTAATAACATTAATAAAATATTGCTAAAAATACATAGTTTATTTGAGTTAAAATGAATATGGTTTTTCAAAGTGTACAGAGGCAACCATATTTAAATACATCTTGTTAATTTAAGCAATTACCTTAAATTTAAATTATTTACTTTAGAAGAAAAAAATTTTTGTCTTAATTTTTTTACACGTTATAAAATTTAAATCCTTTAAAGTACGACAAAAATTGAAATATTTTTAGGTAATTTTTTGCATTTTTCTTAATTTTAAAAAGAGAAATAAATTTATTGCAATTCTCCAATTATAAGCCCTTAAAAACAATAATATATTCCAAATTAAGGCAGAAGACTTTTCAAATTGAAATTGAAAGACAATAATGTTTGTTTTATAAGATTTCTTTAAAGCGTTTCATAGTTTCATTTAATCGTTTTATTTTAGAGCGTTAGATGATTTAATATGTGTTTAACAATTTAAATAAATTTTCATCGTATTTACAGCCCAGTTAGTAATGAAGATCAATAGTATTACTAGAGAAATTTCTTCATATAACTGGTTTTCTAAAATTTAAAATTTTTTTTGAGTTGAATAATAACCTACCCATTATACCGTATGTACAAAAAATTTATTAAGTTAGGACCAACTTTTTAATATAGTCAATAGGCATGTTAAAAAAGGGCACTTGATCAAGGAGTCGGATTCGATGCTGTTGACAGTAAATTTGACCACTATCAATATAATACCAACTATATGTACAGATGTTGACAGACGTTGATTATGGCAGACCTAAGCCGTCACTAGTAGAACGAGAAATTCAAAAAGCCAGGAGGTTGGCTCAAATGCATTAAACACTGTAAAAGATATACGCAATTTTTTGCTTGAACTTTGATTTTTTTTTACATTATTGTTTAGACAAAAATCTTTAGTTCATTTAACATATTTGTGAGAAGTTTCCTGACGAGCTAAGTGAGCGGTAGCGAAATGTCCAGCCAGACGTGCTTTCACCTTCAATAATCAATACCGGAAAAGTAGCATGATAAAATTAAAGTTTAATTTATTTGATTTAATATTCCAGTGTGTTTAATTTTTAATTGAAATCACCTTTTGTTTTGCAAAAGTTAAAATCATTATGTGATGCATCAGTGAAATCGTGGTTAACGAAATATACTTGAGTAGTACTTCCTCTGATATTACGTGCAAAATAATAGCTGTCGGTCCCGGGACGGACAGCTTTTTTAATGACATGCTCGAGATCCGAGTACCACAATAACACAGAATGTGTTGATATTGCCGTTTCAGTAGAAGTCACATTTTACCAACGTTATTTAAGTAATTCACAAGCTGTCACCTAAGATATTTTAAACTTTTTAGATTGCCTCCAAAGTTTACATTGTCATCGTTGCATATCTCGTTACAGATTAAGTAACGCAAGATTGTATGATTTATATGATTTTATATTTATGAGTAATTCATCGAATAGAAAAAGGATGAACAAGATATTTTGGTATTATTTTACATAGAAATGCTTTACTTTATTTGTAAATACATTTTCGTATTTTCTATTTTCCTTTTTTGCTTGGCATGCGCTTAAAGGCATACAAATGTTAAGCATGTACAATCAGTTGATATTGTTTTTATAGGATTTTATCTTTCATACTGAACAGACAGAGGATAAAACCAAAATTTTAAGAGTGAGCTATTCCAAAACAAATGTAGAAATTCAAAGTCCCAAAATGTTGTTCTTTGGATTTTACTTTTTTAATAAAAAATTTCATCTCTTTCTTAAAATTCTTTTAACTAGACTTTACTAAAGCGTAAAAGCGTAAGCTTCAGTTTAAAGTGTATTTAATAAAGTATAAAACAGCATTTGTAAAATAAAAAATTAAAAAAAATTTCATTATCTGAAAAATATGCAAAACTTCCACTGTAATCTTTCCAATAACAATATTAATTTGTTAACAACATATAAAAATAATAAAATGGTTTTTTCATACACTTCCACTGCACAGATGGCCTTGTTTAAATACAATGAAAATATACAAAAAACTATAAAATTTTTTCATTTTTATTGCAACAAAAACACATGTTATTTAAATCCAGAAATAAAACGAATAAAGGATTAAGACCGATTGAATAAAAATAAAAAAATTATATAAATGAAAACAGGAAAAAAGGATTTTGTGTATTATAAAGCCGTTTATGTATTCTTTTAATTAGAAAAGTTTTCAAAATAATAAAATGACTGTGGAAAATTTATTTCGTATTTAAAATGTTTATGAAAGCGTGTGAATAAATTTATGAAAGAGATTGTTTTCCAATTTAATAACTTTGTCTTAAATTTATTTTAAATAAAAGCAGAACACCATAAATTAATATATATATTTTTTTAAATATTTTATTACAAAAATATTTATGCCAAAGGGAACAGTTTCATTCTGTTCCGTAATACTTACTTCTGTTCATCCGCTCCGTAATACTTGTACTTAGTATTATGGAGCGGATGAAGAAAGTAGAAGTTGCGCTCTACTCTAATAAAAGGATTATAGGCAAAAACAGATATCTCTTAACATAGATAAATAAAACGTTTCCGGCATTTCGTTTTACAATATTTTATATTTTATAATTTATTTTTTTATTTAATATTTATTTATTTTTTTATTTAATAACGATTTTACAACTATAAAATTACATAAATATTAAAAAATAGTTGTCAAAGTAATAATATTTATTAAACACGAACATAAAGATAGGCAAACTATAAGATAGTTTGTTGAAATAATTTATAAAATACAATGAAAATTTTTTATGCCCTTTTTTTAATCGCATTATCATTGCCTAGCTTTTGGAAATTATTGGTCACCGAATTCGAGAGACTTGTGATGTATGCAAAAAAGTTTCGTTGTGACAAGAGACTGTTAAATTTTTTATTTTTTTTTTTTTCAATTATTTTCCTTCATCGATTAGATCCATCAAATTGGATCCTGCTTAACAAATATTTACATATACAGGTTGCCTAGATATAACAATTTTATGCAAAAAAATTAGTTTTTTAAGATATTCAAAATGAGTTAAAATATCTCCTACGAATACAGAGAAATGAGGTCACTACGACCTTTAATTAATACATATCTTGCTACATTAAAACAGTAACGTGGAGTTTCCGTTAACCATCGCTGCCACAGTTCGTGAAAATTTCACACCCATATAAAAGTTCAGGAATTAAATAAGTTTTTGCAAGTTGCATACGTATGATAAAATGAATTGAAGCGATGACAGCCATTAAGTTGCGAGGACTATTGTAAACTTTACCCAAAATAAAATTGATGTGTTTAGACCAAGATATACGAGAATGTAAGACAACACCTAGATTGGATGCTAATTTTACAAAGTCTATTATGTTTCCTTTAATGTTAAGTTGAGGTACATCAAATTCTCTTTTTGATTTTGAAAGATTGATATATAACCCACTTAGCTAATGCACTAAGCCATCAATTTATTCAAGACATTATTGATATTGGTTAGGGCTCAACTTATATTTTTTATACGGATAATCATGAAAAGCTGCACGTTTTTGGCGTATATATGAGCCTTGCTGTTAATCGCTAGATCAGGTAAATCATTGATGTATGAACAGAAAATCAGAGTCTAAGTTTAGAACACTGGGGTAGTCCTCTATTAAAATTAAGTGCATTTGATATTTTTTTATTTACATAAACAAGCCGATATCGAAAAGTGATAAAGCTTCTAAAGCTTGAGTTTAAAAATATACCATATTTAAATCTAAGCCTGCTCTAAAATCTTCAACCTCAAGAATGGATTCTGTATAGAAACAAAACAAGGATACTTTTTGATTTCATTCCTGTTGGATTTATTATCCATTACTTAAGAAAACTTGCTTTAACAAAACACAATCTTTGATTGTCGAATATGTTTTTTAACTTCCCTTCGAGTAAGTTTGTGAACAGCTCTCAGATCATCTGTTTTAAATATCTTCCATCGACTATAAGCAGTATTTTACTTTTCTATTATTTCACTACTAAATTAAACTAAACTAAACTGAATGGTTTGCTTTAATAAATTTGATCATAATTGGAACGCACACATTATAAATTAATCGAATATTTAACCGGATAAAAGATATTCGATCGTTTACATGTTATAAAAATTGCGAAATGTAAATTAAAGGGGTAATGCAGTTCCGAGAGAACAAAAGAAGGCACCACGTTGAAATGAAAACAGGATAGAAAGTAAAATTACACCAACGTGGACGAGCAAGTTTTTTTTAAAGAGAAGTAGCACTTCAGGCATAGCCTTTTTAGTTATTTTCGTATCCGTGCTACATTCTTTAGGAAAGGAATAAATGGAAGATAAGACAGGTGGTGAAAGCTGAAAGATAAGTAGAGCCATTTTATTACTTATTTTTCTTCGCCGAAGAATATGCTATAAAGAAGTTCCGACGAAGGAGGCTGCATGTTTTATGTTAATTCTGAATATGTATTTATACCGTTTAAAAGAAAAAAAACGTTTTTATTTTTGAATTGTCGCAAGGGTTGAAACTTGGCCAACCAGGATTGTAGTAAAAGACTACTACTGCAGCCTCAACCATTAGGCTATCTCTTAAAACACCGTACTCTTGTTTGTTTTTGTTAAGAGTCCTACTTACGTACCCGTTGTCTGGTGGCCAAAACAGGTGATCAAATAACAAACATGTGGAAGGTAAAAGGTGAAAAATTACCATTAGCAAAGAAAGTAATCGGAGCCACAACTACAATCTTTATTTAATGATTAGTAGAAGATATATTTTAAATAATTTTAATTTTATAATAAAAACTATAATAAAAACTACGATACAAATATTTGAATTATCTTACCAGATTTATAGGTTTCTACGATGCTTAAACACAATTTAGATTTATTCAAAGGTAAATTAAAATATTTTACACTTTAAAGAACAAAAGGGCTCAAACTAACTTTAAGATTTTGTGGCTTCAATGCCAAGATTTTGCAAAAATCAACGGAAAAAACTTGCACTGCTAAAAAACAAATAAAAAAAAAATGAAATTCCGTTAGCAATTTATAAAAAATATGTTTACTTTTTTCCCAATTTTTTTGCACATTTTTTCGTTGCGCTAAAAAAAAACTTAATTTTTATTGCAAACTCCATGTTTATAAGTAGATAATACCGGAAAAAGTTTTCTAAAATCCCATTTGATTTGTTTTATTGCTGGTTAACAAACACTTTTACAAACTCATACAATGTTGGAACCCACAATCCACGGTTTGTAAAACATTTTGTTAATTTTACTTTAGTTTCCTGTGCTTTCATTGCAACACTTATAAAAGTATGTGCTTTTGTCCAATAACTAAAAGTATTCATGTATGTGTTGTAGAAAATATAAATTTTTATTTGCTTCTTTTTAACAACATGAACATTAATTTACATAGTTTCTAGAGCAATGTGTCCATGGTCGTAAAATGTTGCAAGTCGGCATTAAATCCTTATTTTACATGAGCTTTTGTATGCCATTGTCTAGCATTCAGCTGATGTTTTTTTGTGTTTTTTTTTTGTCTAAAGAACCAAACAATACATATTAGCAGAAAAAAAACAAGGAAGAAGAACCTCAACCTCAACAACTTGCATGTAGTGGAATACCAAACAGCAACAGCAACAGCAATAAAAACACTAATGCAGCAATATGAAAAGAAGAAAAATGAAAATAAACAACTGGTAAAAATATCAGTGATAAAAAGGCAACAACAAAGTTTTAAACTTGTAGAAAACGTTGTAGACAGCGTGTTTTCATTTTATGCGAATTTAGCTGGCACTTCAATAAAAATGTAACAACAAAACAACAAATAAAATTCACACATATTGTTGCTACAATATCAACACGTACATATGTATGCATGCATGTTTATGTACCAAACACATTCACACATGTGTATTTGAATACAAATGGACATTACTATTCACATCCAACGGCTGCAAAGGAAGTAAATAATGAAAAAACCCATCAGCATATTGTCCATTTACTGGAGACGAATCATTTTTTATACAATTTAAAAATGTTAGAATGTATTGTATAAATGAACGACAGTAACACACAGACAGCAAGCACAGGATTCAAAAGTGGTGAGTGTAAGTACAAGTAGTGGAAGTTGTGGAAGTTGTAAATATGGTCTCTTAAATAGGCAAAATTCTAAGATGAGGCCAACCATCCTAACGACCAGCCTAATAAACACACATACACGCAAATAAAGTATATATTTAAGGCAACCTGTCATTGTTTATGGCTCCGGGTTGAAGTCAGTTGAATATGTAAATGTGTAGGCATTACTACACATTTACGCATATGGCTGTGTGTACACTCAAAGCAAGACACCAGTTAATGTGTCAATGTTTTCAAAACTTGCACAAAGTATGCAAAATAAAATGAAATGTTGCTACCGATTACATTTGTTTCAGCAAACAAAAACTTACCGTTCAAGTGCCAGTATTCGGACTTAAATAAGTTCACAAATTACGGTTAAACTCAGTTTTAGTACTTGTCAAATGAAATTTGAGTGTCGCCTGAGGAAATAATTTTGAAGTGTTAAAAAGCACCCATGAGTCTACAGCCTCAACAAGATGAATGGATATTCATTCTCCTTAGCTGATTCTGCGCTATTGGGTGGAAAATTGTAAAGCAGATTCAAGAGAATCACCAAACAAATTACAGACTAGTGGTGCACCACTTGAGATAAATTTATTATGCTGCTACCTAAAACAAATCAACTCGCAACTCCACGTAAATAACAAACCAATCCAAAGAACAATTTATTAACACAATGTTATATTTTTGCGAAAAAGCTGAATTTATCCTTTTAAAATAATGAACAGTGACTGTATTAGTAGACGACGTGTTTATTTGTTTGTAAACCAAAAGGTGACAAGCTCAACTCCTAACTAAGCCTTGAGCAAAAACGAAACTAATCGTTGCTTAGTATCTGCGTGGAATTAGATTTTGAAAAGGCGAAGCAATACAAAACTCTAGGAAAATCAGTTAATGAAAGCGCCTTTTGTATATTAAAACATTAAATGAGAAGGTTAAGGTGCCTGCATAGTATAAGAAGGATACCGTGGTCCACGCCCCAACGAAACCTTAATTAAAGAAGAAGGCAACAGCAGTGTGTGGAAGTCGTAGCTGGGTTCGTTTAAAAGAGATGGTTGTTTGCAAAATAAGACATCGAAGAGTTCGAGTCTAACTATAGTCTCAAAAACGATAGTCAGACATCTTTGGCGACATTAATCAGTCTAATAAACGCATGATACGCTAAGAATATAATTTTCAGTATCCCCCTAAATCTAAACCAAAATATATAGTAACAAATGTAACAAAATACAAAAAAAATTTGTTCTTGCTATAAAATTTAGACCACAGGAATACTCACAATTGTTATAAATAACTAAAATATCAAGAGCATTTGCCATTATTGTCAGTTAGATTACAAGCAGGAAAAATTATTTGAATAGCCATGTAAGAGCAACGTGCGATATAATTTTCCTCTAAAGAGAGTCAATTCGAATTTTTTAATTTTCAAGTAATGCAAGAAATCATTTTGTCGTCTCTTTTGCTAAAAACTTGTATTGAAGAAAGATATTTTGAGTTATCTCCAAATTTAACAATTATTAAAATAAAATACTGTGGTATATATCATACTGGTATTTCTTTACCCCAATAATAATTGTTCTTAACTTTTATTGTCAATATTAAAAAAAAAAAACAGTTTTTGCCTCTATCGAAATTGGAAAATTTTGATTTACAAATTAGAGGAATTAATGCTATATAATATTATTGTTATACAATTGTTGTTGGAATTATTTTATTATCTAACATAATACTAACATTACAAATGTTTAAGGCATAACCATACCATAACATAACAACATCATATTATGACCGTATATAAAGTTATAAAAATTTCAAGTATAATGTATAAAAATTATTAATAAAATAATTTAATTTTTACATAAAAGGATTTTATTACGTTCTAAATAGAAAACTATAAACAGAAAACAACACAGATATCAGATTATTTAAAACCAAAAACACTATTGATACTTTTGTATATAGAAAATAAATTATTTGACTTTAACCGACCGACAAATGCCTTTGGGTTAAGCATTGCAAATTTTAATAATGCAAGCCTATTATCACACAGACAAGTAAGTTTTAGTAACAAGTAAATTTTAGTAACATTCATCAATACATAGTAGGTCCTAAGCTAAGCCCTTTTAAATGATTTTTCTTTTATTTATGCCATAATAATCACCTACGGCCTAATAAAAAGCTGGCTTTTCTTGACAGTATAAAGATCGCCGAATTTGGATTTTTGTTTAGGGATTTTAAAATGAAAAAAATTAAAGGATATTTTGTTTGATCAGGCGGCAGGCTAATAAACAGAAAATAAGATTTGATACTTTGGGCGCCTGTGACATTTACCAGCAACTTTAACAGTACTGGAGGCCTAAAAATTGAAATAACAAATTCACGATTTTATCGAATTTCCATTGGCTTAGTGTGAAACCATTGATAAATGTTAGTAATGGCTTCCTCAGAGTTTATGCATGTTTGTGCTTATTGAGCGACATTCTATATTAAACATCAAAATTGGCGGCTTCTTCTTATATGTTAGTTATAGTTTGATGCGATAGTTGACAGATATCAAAAATCCCCAAACCAACAAGTCTAGGAAGGTGAAACTTACGCTACGTCAAAAGAATAGGCTTAACAATTGGTTTATCTACTACGAAGATATTACAGTACAATGACATTTATTAAAAGCAAGGTAGATTCGTATTACTTTTTCGCTACCCTGGTTACACATAATTATTCGAATATCATGAAAATTACTAACAAATATAAAAAACTATTAGATTTTCTTTCAATAGGATATTTTTCAAAACTATACCCAAGAGCCGGTTTTTCTCAAACAAAAAACGCCACGTTCAGTTAGCTTGACAAAACTTTTGATAATGGTTTTGATAATATTTAATAATATAATATATTTCCTTCAAACTATTTATCTTGTATTTTTCTAAAATTGTTATTCGAGTGTAGAAGATGATTATTTAAAATTGATTAAGTTTTGCTAAAGTTTCAAGCATAATGTAAATGTGTGGTGTTTAGTTTATGTAAAATGAAAGAACTTTCACCACAAAACAACAAACCTCACATAAACATTAAAACGTCTGCACTCATATATTGTATATGTATTCACACACACACATACATGTATACACAGTTTTTTTTTTATATACTTAACAATACGATAACTGCAAGAGTACATGGACAAAATATAAAATCAGCATTAAAACTCATTCTTAAACATGCACTTTTCTTCTAAATATAACAATCGCAATACATTATTGCATTATACGGCTGTATCCTCTACATAAAATCTTAACCATACACAAGTGTAAAAATTTACAAACACATGTAGGTAAATATGTATTAATGCAGTTGGCTCTGTGCTCTTATGTTCAGGTTTTGAGTGGCATTTTCAAAAAGAAAACATAAACTTTAATGAAATGTACAATACAAAGGCTTTTAAAATTTAAAAACACATACTTCTCTACATGTTTATAAATGCCTAGTGTTTCGGTATTCACGAGTATAAGAGTACCTTGGTATAATAAAGGGAGTTCCAAAATTACGAAAGATTTGAGTTCAAAGTAATGGAAAAGCGTTCAATTGCTTTTCATAGTTTTAAAACAAATGATCTTGTGGATAATGATTATTATGAAAAATTAGCATTAGCGTGTTAACTCATCTGTAATTATGGGAGATATAGATACTCGTATTTAGGAATTAGAAGCTTTCGATGTTTTTGTTTTAGAAAAATTCAATGCGTTGTTCAGTGGAACAAATATATTTTTGAAGACGCAAAAGAAGCATTCAAATGCCTTGGTTTTCTAAAACTGCGCAAAAGATACCTCACTCTATCTGATCTCCTCGCTATATGTGTCACCTTTATCTGATCGGAATACCATTTATGTATGCTCCGGTAATTTAAGACAGAAGAGTATCCAGCTCTATTGACTCACTAGAGCACAGAAACAATGTGAGATTTGTTTAACTATTTATCGTTGTAACAACGGAATGTACGTCCTTTGATGGAATCAAAGAACTATGATTTCCTAAGCGCAACACCTTCTTTACCAAGAGCGTACCACGTTGTGGTCGATTGGGCAGTGAATCGCACTACGTTTTCAGCCGAACAGTTCATTTGTGAAATAAGCTCCCATCGAAGGTTTTTTCTGCCCCTTTTATTGCGCAAAAATTCAAATCGATGGTCCTCCCTCTATCCTCCTTCCGATAACGTAATTTCGGAGTAATTCAATGGTCAATGAAAAAGGTAACAATGTAATCGTAAAGAAAGAATAGTTTCTATTTGCATCAAATTCTGCATAAGTTATTGGACACCCTTTATATACCCCGGGGTAAATGGAATGTTTACATACACCGAATTGTATCATTAGGCTTTATATTCATATGTTCGTCTCGTTACCATTTAAGCCTATAAGGACATTTTCAATACCTCTCTTTGTTTTTGCTTTCGTTGTTTTTTCTTCTTCTTTTATGCTAATGATAAAAACTTTGATTTTCTTTTTAAAGGTCTGTACATATACGAGAATGCCGACTTGTTGGTAGGTAGTTTTTTTTTTTTTTTGCATTTTCCCTGTATGAATGGACTTTATTATTCAGTTGATATCCTCTTTGTTAAAACATCCTTTAAGCTCTTGTTGAAGAGCAAGATTTTATTAACATTTTTTGTTGTTGTTGTTTAATTTATCATCAAGAGTAGTCCATCACAATATGCAATGAAACAAGTATTTGATGCAACAAATTTAAATGATAAATGACTTTAACATATATTTTATAGCAAAATTTATATCTTAAGCAAAACGTAAATAAAGTGGTTGCCACTATACGTTAAGTGAAACTCTTCAACTCACTCGCTGTTTTAACATTAAAGAGAATTCTTTGCTGAAATCTGGGTGCATTAAGCCTTTCGAAAACAACCATTGAAATAAAAAAGGTAAAATTATTAATTACCATTTTTAGAAAGAAAAATTATTTACAAATATATGCGGACGTTTTCCAAAGAAAACAAGAGAAATTAGACGCTAGCAGAATTTATAAAATCGATGGTTCAAATCCTGGTTGGGAAAAAATTAAAAATTATTAATTACCGTTAAAAAAATATTTAAATTTCCTTATTTTGAATGAAGTTTTTTAATGCTTCATGTCTTTAAGTATTTCTATCAATTTCATGATTTAATCATTTAACTCTTAATCAGTCAGCATATTTTATGGTTTCGTAGCTCTATTATTTTCACTTCAACGTCCGTCCGTTTGTCACAGGCCTCTCTCTGAAATTGTTGCACACGTTGTTTTATTATGACCGCAATAATAACAAATACTAGATGATTTATATTTTAATTTTTATGAAATTAGGAGTTAAGCTGTGGATATTAGCAATGAAATGAGCTTAATTTTTGCTTAGTTTCATTTTTTAATTTCTAAAAACCTTTTTTTAGAAAGAAAAATATTTTTTACAAATTTATAAAATAAGACACCAGCAGAATGTAATGCTGTATTTTCTAGATCACTACATCCTTCCTAGATCGTGTACATTATAAACATCATCTATTTAACCAACTAGCTTTGTAAACAAGAATACGAGGAGTATTCATATCAATATTAATTTGGTAAACGAAGTCTACACACAAGCCAAGTATTTTTTCACTGTAACTTGTTTTTGACTCTGCAACTTGTGTTTAGAAAATAAAAGATGAACTTATGCTAAAATTAATTTCAATTTATAAAAATTTGTAGTTATAGAGTGCTACTTTGAATTTTATATACCCATAACTATTAATGTAAATCTAGTTAAGGGGATTAACTCCAAGCAAAAAGACAAATATTGGGGTGACAGAGAACTAAAAAGTAAAAAAAATTAAGTACCATATATAATTTTACATGTCATCGGCAAAAAAAAGGAGACAGGCATGTTTTTTTCCCGCTGACTGATCTTGCTGATTATCAATGGAAATGGATATGATAAAAACGGAGGGACAAACTTATATCTACCTTTTTTTCAATTTTTGTACTAAAGTGTGTAATAATATTAAAGATTAACGGGTTTTCTTTTTAACCGTAATAGACAGAAAACAAAGTCAGAGAACGAAAGCTTAAAATTTAAATTTAGTGGGGCCCCCATACGAAACTTTACATGTGTCGGACCAATTACACTTGTTTGGTTATTTATTAAAAAAAAGTATTTTCACATGATTTACTTTGTATCATTCTATGGTCATTCTATGATCATATACAATTGTTTTGTAATTTTTGGCAGCGGTCTTAAATGCCACTTGTCATTTCCGTGTAATAAACACCTTAAAATAATATGAATTTCATAATTGCCATATGGTTAGCCATATTAAATAATAAAATTACATCACCTTCTACTATTTATTTTTAGGCTAAATATGAACTTTCTTTTGTGTTTTGTTGGTTTTGAACCTAAAAGTTCGTAAAGAAATTTTTCAATTGCTATAAAATACAATAACAGTTTACATCTATATCCGTACTCGACTGAAATATATGAAAAAATTTAATTGTTAATTAATTTATTATTATTATTATGAAAATTTACTTTTTGGAATCTTTTTTAAGTTAATTTATTTTAATAGTGCTTTATACCTTCATATATAAATATTTCATGATATTCTCATGAAATATTATTTAAAACTACCAATGTATTACTGTGGAAAGAGCATATCCATATGACCATTTCTGTACTGTTCATATAGCTCATCAGTGAATTCTACACAAATTTTTTATAGAGAACTTAAGAGTCTTATATCAAAAGCCAAATTGGTTAAATGAGAACTACATTCAATCAAGAAGGCAAAAAGACAACTAAAACTCAAAAATGTTAAAAAAATACCAGCAAATATTTTTATTTTTTCTTCAAAATAATAAATTTCCATACTGATGTATTTGCATGTGCACTTTGAATCTTTAAAATACGTATGAATGGCTTCCAAATACCGGTATAATGGTACTAGAACAGTTGCCAGCAAATTTTATTTTTTTAAGTGGAAAATTTTTAACACTGCGTACAGAATAAATAGCAAAAAAAAACACATTCTTTTAAATTTGAATTTTAAGAAAAATAGAAATGACACTTAGACAAAGTCGTGAGCACTGCTATTCAACAATTAAAAATAAACTAACTTCTCATCGTGTCCATGTGGGTGAACAGACTAAACTATAAAAATCTGCATCATTAGAAATTTTATGTCATGTAACTACGTTATATTGAACCGCAAATCTGAATACTTTAAAAAACAATAATAATATCATGATGATAAAGCTTGGATATCGTTTGAGTACAATTAGGTTTCAAGGATTGTTAGGCACATTTCAGAAGACTTGTTAAAAAGCTACAACAAATGAGTAACATTTTATCACTCAAAATGAAGGTTTCATCGAGAAAATCCATACTTTAGAAATAAGACTATTGCAATCCAGTAATTGTAGACAAAATTTTATTTTGTTATAAGAGTAAGTAATCGCCGTTTTCAAAAAACTAATCTACAGCAGATTTAAAATAGCTCTACTTCTTGTATTGTTTTGACAACTTTAAAATACAATTGTATAGTTTAAAAATTTGCACTTGGGTATTTTTAACAAATCAGTTATATCGTTTTAATTCAGTCACTTCTTAATCCATTCGGGCAAAAATTTCAAAATGTGACTTCGACAGTATGAACTCCACAAGCAGTTAAGAATTTGAAAAAACAATATTAAGAACTTACATTCTGTTATGGCCCTTGAAAATATTTGCTCGAAAAACTTCTGCAGATAGCTGGATCAATGATCTAAAAATCAGATTTCAAATTTCACTTGTAAATATTGTATACAGAACCTGTTTGCGTGACAGCACAAGGCATAACTGAAAGATGTTTCTTAAGCACAGAAATAAAGTAGAATCAGTCGTTTGAAAATTTAAAATAAGAAAATATTGATAATGTTGATTAAAATAAAATGGAAAAATTTTTCATCCTTCGATATATCATTTTTAATATTTCTAAAGGTTTTTTTTTCGTTCTGTGGACCAACTTCAATGGTTTGCTGACTTTATATTAATTTAGTAAGAAGTATACGGTAGTGCTTGCACGCAGAAAAAAAACATGGTTGTGATATGGTCACACTAACCATATTATTTTCTTTGTAACAATGTATGGTTGCGGAGAACCAATTAATATTGTTTTCACCAAAACTTTAGTCACGATAAACATTTTTTGTTAACTTTTAACGATTATATGGTTACTGTGCACCAAAAATGGAACATGGTTGGTTTTATCTTAAAAAAATTTCAACCACAACCAAATTTTTATAACTTATTAAAAATAATATAAAATATTTAACCATAATATATTATCATTAATCAAAGTATGGTTAAAAGCAACAGAATAATGTTTGCGCTAAAAAATATTTTGTTTTAGTACTTGACAGTTTATTAATTTTTCTGGTAGCTAAAATTTGAAATAGTTTTTTATTGTTAAAAAAGTGAAAAAAAAAAAAATAAAAAATTATGTACAAAATAAATAACCAAAAATAATATGCAAAACATGAAAACAAATAAAATGGGAACCAAAACATTTAAAAGAAGTTGAAGTAAATATGAAGTAAATATGATAATACATGATGTATGCTTACAGCATTTAATGTTTATATTTGAAAATAATTATGTTTATACTTTGGACAACAATATGGTTGCAAATACAACAATACTATGTTTTGTTAGCAACCATATAATGCAACCATAGTATGTTGCTCTTAGATTATGGTTACCTCAACCATATTTTTTCTTTGCGTGTGCTTTACTGTTGTATTTGGGGAATAGTATATTCACAACTTCTTGTTTCCCCTTAAATGTGGAACATTGCAAAAATTATTTCTTTAAGAAAAAGCCTCCTCGATTTTGTTTTTTTTTTTACCAATTGTGTCAAAAATGGTTGAACACCTTATTTGAATGCAGCTGGTAAAACATGAGAACAGAAATCAGCTGCACGATTGCCAGTTAGAGTTAAAATGCTATTGAGGTGTAATAGATATGCAACCTCTTTGCTAATTCCACTTAATAATAAAGTAGAGACTAATATATCTAGAGGGGATGTTTGTATTTTGCTCTCGTTGGATTTGTTTACAGCCTTTGAAAAGGTATGTCGTTCCATTTTGATTAACAAGCTCTACAGAATCGGCGACATCGGTTGATGTCCTCTTATCTCAAAGTTAGAACACAGGTTTTAAGTTGTCACAACTGCAAATCAAAGTTGCTTCCGGTCTTGAGTGGGGTACGAAAGGAGTCTTTGCTTGTGTTTTTGCTTTTTATTTTGTTTGTTAATGAAATTTTTGTATTGATATCTGGCAGATTGCGTCAGCTATTTGCTTTCGTTGATGATGTACAATTATTATTTAATGAAAGGTTAAGCTTTCCAGATGTTTTGCAGAGCCTAATCAACTGTATTGCCTGCCTTGTTTGTTAAATGCTTTGTTGTTGTTATTGAAAGGAAACTAAACTTTGAAAGTCATATGAGCTCTGTTGTTTCAAAGGTCAATATTACCTTGCGTAAGTTATATAGCCAAGAGTTAGTAATGCCGTTCAATGTAAAAAAAAAAACGGATTGTACATGGATTGGTTATACCACTATTTCTATATGCAATGTATGTATTTCGACACCCTAGGCTATAGTTTACAGAGGATTAGACTGACTTTTAATAGAGTCATAATATATCTGTACTTGTACTGTTATTGAGGACTGGCTGCAAGGGCCTACACCTCTCGGTAAATTATTGAAATTTGGTAGATCGATTAAAATTATGCAATTGATGATTCCGATATTGTTTTCCTTACTGGAGCGCTCATTCTAAGGGATTTTAACTATTTTCCGGCTTCGCTAACATTGCTTTATAGTTCATTTCTTTTTTCAGCCTTTTGCCATTATCAAATACATTGGGTTTTACTTTTGCAACAAATGCAATTTTGATAAATTTTGATTTAAATATTTTCTGTGTAACTAAGGTAAACTAATTTGAAGCTAAACCGGACTTGCAGTGCAATTCATTTCATTCTAAGGTACGAACAGATTTTCATACCTCAATCTACGAAATTAAAAAATTACTATACATCTTATTAAAAAAATTTTAAAATTAAAATTTCGATTTAAAATCCAAAAACTACTCGTGACTTACTACTTCTACTTCTTTAAATGTTTTAAAATTTTTGCTAGGAGTGGAATTCCTTTTTGTTTTTGATTTTGTTTTATTAAATCCTTAAACTTTATTACCATAAACAATTGAGAAATCTGTCCTCATAAATGCCATTAAATACAACACTTAAAATGTACTTTCATTTTGTTGTTGCTGTTAGTTTGTATGTGCAACACAAATCTCTTAACAATATATTTTTGTATTTGCGTTAGTTTGTAAGTGCGGACTTTTATTACTCGTTCAATATAAAACAACTTCTTAAATTGTTGGCAAAATTCCGAACTTTTGAACTTGATGCAATAAAAAACCTCATACAACGACGTGAGATAATTCCAGCTGGTGAATGAATAAACGAACGAATGAAGGAGGCAAATGCGTGTGGCAAATGCCAACAAAAGCAAAAGCAACACAACAACTTGTATACAACCCTACAAAAACACTTTCTTCTTTAATAAAAATAGATTTTTTTTTTAATTTTTTATAAAGACCATCAAAGTTAGATTTGTATCGTTGTTGCTTTGTTTTATTTTCTATTTAAAATAAAATACGAAATTCACCTCTTCTCCCACAAACAATCGAGAGCAAAGAGATGAAATTTTAAGTGGTTGTAACTGCCAACATGCCTGAAAGTATAAAAGAGCAAAAGTAACGAAAACAAAAAAAATCTTTGCCAGACATCACTGCCAGGGAAGTAGCAGAAAAAATTGTTTCAAACAAAATCTTTTTGTTATGTCTTAAGGAGTGGGTGTAAATGCTTGTGACTGAATGTATGCTCTCTACACACATACACTTTATTTGGTATGGAAAACAAAGTGAAAAGTCAAAAAGCAAAAGTGCCCAGTTTAAAGTATTTAAAACTGTTTTCTACAACACAACAAGGAATTTTACCATTAAGGAGTTGAAGCAGTGGGCTGTTTGTGAGATGACAGAAAAAAATACAAACACAGTATGAAAGTTCTTAATAGGGAAGTCAAATGTTAGGCGGTTAAAGTAACTTACAAATACACCATATTGTGTGGCAGGCGGCAAAGTTCATTCAATTTTTTGTTCAAGAATTTTTCTCTTTTCAACCCTACTTTTTAGAGGAGAAAATACTTGGTTAAAAGCTTTTCATGTTAGTTAGTTAATAATAAACAGTTAAGGTCGATAAAAAGTTCCCGTTTTTCGATTACTTAGTCACCAACACCAACCTATAGCGGACGTGATTCATATCCTTGATGACTGTGACAAAAATATGCTCATTTTATTTATGCATACACCCAGAGAGAAAACATGGTTGAGGTAACCATAGTCTAAGAGCAATACATTATGCTTGTATACCATAGTTGTAAGAAAACCACACCATTTCTACATTTAACAACAATATAGTTGGTTTTGGAACCATATGCTTTTCTAGCATAACAATAAAATGCTAAAATATTAACATAATTATATTTCAAATGTAAACATGTTGAATCATATAATGGTCTCGTGAGTGCATTCGTTTTGTCTTACTGATTAGAGATTTGTTCCAAAACTTATTTTAAAACATAAACTTACAAAAATCAATTATTTGTTTATTATATTATTTTCATACCCTTCACCACAAAAAGTGGAAAAAGGGTGTATCTAAATTTGTCATTCCGTGTGTAATTTCTACAATGTCCATTTCCGCCTGCCTCTAATTCATGTCATTTGTAACAATAAAGTAACTCCAATCAAAAATATTAATACAAAAACATCAAGCGAAAAGATTGGCGCTCGCCCATATTTTCCTTGTTATGGGGTTCTAAAATTTTCAAATTTTTAATACATCAATATAAGTATCATTTTAATTCTTTTGAAAAGATCTTAAAGGAAGTACTAAAATTTTTAAAAAATGCTTAATCCATTAAGAGCCGATGGCATTTTTCTCTAAAATTATATGTGTGCAGTGCCAATATTTTTATCTTTTTTGGAGTTACATTACTAAACTAGATTCACACAGATGGTGAAGGGTACATAAGATTCGGCATAATCCAATATAGCACTCTTACTTGTTATTTATTTATTTTTTATTTTAATGTTTACTTTTTCAATCTCCAATCTCCAACAATAAATAACTATACAATTTTAAGCGTTTTCACATGAACTGATAGCTTTGCAACATTATTTGTTTACTTACTTACAATCTTTGAATAAAAATAATATATGATGGTTAAATCTATTATATTATTTTAAATAAATTATAAAACTTTGGCTCTGGTACGAAATTGTTTAGTTAATGTCGACCGTGTTGCATTTTTGTGCATAGTACAAAATTTGAACTACAAATATAATGATTAAATAGAAACAATCAACTATTTTTCATGACTGAAATATTGTTGGAAACAACAATAATTTTTTGGCTGCAATTATACAATATTAGAAGAAACATAATATGGTCAATGTGACCATATTACAGCTATAATATTGTCAGGAAGATTTCATTATTAAACTTTTCACTTTATTAAGCAGATTACGCATGTTAAGCAGTTAAAGCTTTAAGTCTCAACATTTCATTTTTGTTTATAATAGAAAACAGTCACGCCGTCTCTACACTTAAGTCTCTGCCACATAACTCATACGTAACATTGTCACAAAATCCCGCAAATGTATTTAAGATTTCTTGTTGTAGCTGTCGACTTAAAAATCTTTTCACAATAAAGTAGTGTATAACTTAATTCGTCTTCTATAAATACAAATAATTACTCTTCCTTCTTTTGTAGGTGTCTACCTACAATTTTTTGTTTTTTAACGAAAACATGTTTGACTTACATTTTTTAATTGTACTCAGCAATTTTTTCTTTCAACTGCCAAATGGTGACTTTGCAAAGTTTTATTTTTTTCACAACTTTTTATTCTCGTCTCATCCTCGTTTCGCTGCTAACAGCATAATGTTGTTAAATTTATTTCAATTAAGAAATTTTCTTTTCTTATTTAATTTATAAATCAAACTTTTCCTTTCTAAAGAATTCATTATGGGCAGTTATCAGATGACTGTTTTTTTATATCTACGAAATATTGTCTCCACATAAAATTTGAAATGAGTTTATATTTTACAAATGCTGCATTGTGAGCTTAAGGTAAAGTTTATAAGTGGTGTTATTGGGGTAGAGTTATTTTGCACATTCATTAAACTTTTCAATTGTTGTCCAAATAATATGAGAAGTATGAAGTATTGAACTCTGCTTATCAACCCCAACAAAAAGGGCAACACAAAACAATAAAGAACTTAATTTTTTTATGCATTTTACAGTAAGGTTATTGGCATTGTCATTGGTGTGTTGAATGTGCCAATAACCCAGTAAACATTCTAGTATAAATTTAACAAAAATGTGAAATATCTTGTTAAAAATAGATTGTTTAAAATTAATTTAAAATTAAAATAACTTTCATGAAATACAATTTTACATCTCTAAAATAAAGTTGTCTTTGTTTTATTAATTTCCAACTCTGCTTTCTTTCTTTAAATTAAAGACATTATAGTACTATTCATACATGCTGTCTGTGACTTCTCTAAACAACCTAATAATAAAGCCTTGGAAAAGCCGCAATAATATTGATACGTTCCACGTTTTGTCCTAAACTCTGTTTCTATCTAAAACTCAAGATCAAGAAATAATAAAAAAGTCAATGAGATCTAGGCGATGTTGGAAGCAGGATGCTTGTCATAAACAGATTTGCAACTTATTATCCTTCTACTCTTGCTTGCAAAAGTATAAAAATATACTTCAATCAGTTAAAGAAATACAAAATAATGTATTTTAAGGATGTCTGCATTATTTGAACTAAAAAAAGAACTTCATTAATTCTATTTTTTTCTAAGCACAAGGCCTTTTGTATAAAAATAAATTATTTTTCTTTTTAAAGTTTTGCCATCATAAAAAAACGAAAAAAAACCTCACATACATTTTTTTTGATTTTCTGCTTCTTGATGATCCTGCTTTAGGAGTGCTAAAATATTTAATAAAATATAAAAAAATTTTTATTGGGGCCTGCATGGCTAAAAGTGAATGTTTGCAAGACATAGAGTAAATCGCGTCTCGTTGTGCATGTTTAGTATGCGAAAAGAAATCTAGCTATAGCGTCGAAGAATTCAAGACATTACAAGACAAAAAATCGAAGGGAAATATAAAAATTTACATGAGAGATTATGCAATCAAATAAACCTCTTTTGAAAATGTAATAATATATTGTTCTTGATAGCATTAAAATCTTTTTACAAATAGTAACTAAGAGATTAAATATATATATATATATATATATAAACTAATTTCAGTTGACCTCGCAAGGAAAATATCAAAAGCGATCTCCGAAGCCAAATTATTATATTCATTTACAGTTTATATAAAAAACATCACTCTTTGCTTCTTTATTAGTTCATGAGTTATTAAAGAGATTTCAACTGCTTGCTACAATAATCTCTTATTGATTTCTTTAAACATTAAACTTAAACAATAACATTACATTACTGGGTAAGTTTTATTTTAAAGTGTTAATAATTAAATATTGTTAAATTCCCAGTTTTCTATGTGGAGTACTTTCTGTTTTTTTTTCTGTTGGTTTAAAAATTGCTAGACTGTATTTTAATTTTTTGATCTCGTTTATTTTTGTTTACATTTATGTCCTGCACATTAAAATGTGCCCACATACTTGTATGTGTTAACTTTTAAAACGTTTGAATATATGTATGTGCAGTTTTGTGAAAGTGTTATATAAAGTAATTTACATAAATCGATTTTTATTATAATTATTTTCATACGAAAAAGATGCAAACATTTTCATTAAATTTATATGCATTTGTTTAAATTTTTATGCATCGAATACAGAAGGAATTTTTTAACAAAAGATCTTTATTGTTGCAGATTACAGTTTAAATTTCAGGTAAGAAAGTATAAATTAAAGATTTACGAGCAAAGATTTTCATTCTTTTTTTTTGTATTTCAGCAAATAAGAGTACTATATTCGTCTATGCCGAATTTTATATACCCTTCACCATATATCTAAATCTAGTTAAGTGAAGTTACTCCAATCAAAAAGACTAACAATGGGGTGACAGAGATTTAAAATTAAAAAATTAAGCACTATATATATTTCACATAAAAATGTCATCGGCTCCTAACGGGTTAAGCATTTTTAAAAATTGTATTTGGTACTCAACGTTTTTTAAAAATACTTGTAATTCTAGCTTACACTCGTAACGAGTTAGAAAAAAGTCTTGTTTACTTTTTTTTTGCCTTCTCTGCCTGAACCAGCGCGCTCAATTTAATGTATCTTATTTAGTAATTTAAATAAAAATCTAAAAAAAAATAATATTTGATTTAAAATTCAAAACAAAAAACTTTTATTAATTGGTAAAAACTAATTATACCAAATATATAATCCGACTTCTTACGAAAACCGAAGTCGATTAGATATATTGTTGAAAGAGTTACTATTGAAAATCAGCACGATCGGTCCGTGTCCATCGAGGCAACGGCCAAAATACTACGCCTGCTTCTAATTTTTCTATATCATTTTCTATATATTAAGAAATTAAACATCAAGTGAAAAATTGACGCTCGTCTCTATTTTTCGGTATATGGCTCTCTGAATTATTCATAGAAAAGTACGAGTGTGCACCATATTTTTTAGAAATCAATAATCAATCAATCATTTAAAATCTTTTGAAGATATCTTTTAGGAAGACTAAAATTTTTTTAAAATGATTAACACATTAAGATCCGATTAAATTTTTAAGTTAAATTATAGTACTAATCGATATTTTTATTTTGTAAATTTCTGTCTTTTTGATTGGAGTTATTTTAATAAACTAAATTTACATTAATGGTGAAGGGTACATAAGACTCGGCATAGTCGATTATAGCACTCTTTTCTATTTTTTTTACTGTTATTAGAATTGAAATATTTCTTATGCGTCTTCACAAACAATTGATTAAATTATAGTTGGTATTTTAACTCGCAAAAATCGCTCCTCTTAAAAAAAATTGTCTATTGAATTTTAAGGTCTAGTTACAAAATTTATAAACGCCTCAAGCAGGTACCTTTTTTTAATACCCTTCGCCACAAAAAGTTTAAGAAAGGTATAACTAAATTTGTCATTCCGTTTGTAATTTCTACAATATCCATTTCTGACGCCATAAAGTATATATACTCATAACTCTTATACATAACGAAGTCAATTGAGCGATGTCCACCTGTCCGTCAGCCAATCGATCAGACATAATGTCGAAAAAGGTGCTATTGGAAATTGGCAAGATCGGTACATGTCCTTACATGCAGCGGGCAAAACAGCACGCCTATTTCTAACTTTTTCATGTCATTTGGAACAATAAAGTAACTCCAATCAAAAAAATAATTATATGGGAAGATATATTTTGCGTGTTACGGGGCTCTAAAATTTTCAAATTTTTTTTTAAATATCAATATGGATATCAGTTTAAAGCTTTTAAAGATCTCTTAAGGAAATACAAAATTTTTTTGAAAATGCTTTTTTGATTGGAGTTACTTCACTAAACTAGATTTAACTACATGGTGAAGTGTACATTAGATTCGGCATAGCCGAAAATAGCACTTTTACTTGCTTTTTTCTGCTGTTATTACAATTCAAATATTTTTTAAGCGTCTTTGCACACACATGATTAAATTTTAGTTCGTATGTTCTTGAGAGCATTACCCCGCAAAAATCGCTCCTCTTAAAAAAACATCTATTGAATCGCGAGGTCTGGTTACAAAATATATATACGACTTAAGTAAGTAGCTTTTTTTAATTAACTAGACGTAACCAAATTAAAGTGCTCATCTTCTTTCAGCCATTATTCATATAGTTCGCATTTAAACTTACTTTTTCACTTACCCGCACGCACCAAATGTTGGATCATAAGTATAATAACTTGAAGGCTGTAATGGTGTCGATGTCCATGCCGCTGTACTGCTTGCGGTGTCTTTTAAGGCATACGGCGCTGTCTGCAACAAAGAAAAAAAATATTTAAAGCAGAAGCTCAATCTACGAACAAAAATCAAAAACATTCACTTAAATTACAAAAGTTATAAAGCTGGTTTCTTTTATTTTAATTTGCATGAAAGCTATTTCTTCAAAAACATTGTTTGACAAATCATCATGTAGCAGTAACACGAAGATTTTAATTACACAAAATTAACCCACAATAAGCATTTATATGAACATGAATTTAACAAACACCCGTAATTTGTTTTTAAAAGACTGCAACTTTTTTTCTTCGTTTTCGTTTCTCCTCATGATGTTTACTGCTCTGGTACAAAAATTTAAACGTTAGTGAAGAGTTCATCTAACAAAATCTACAAAATGTTTACGGTGTACAGTGGATATAAAGCTATAAATATCTGCTTCAATTGTATTTATCAAAAGCTTTATGTTAGTTGTTGAACTTTGAATTAAAACTATTACCAAAGGCGTCTGCTTAAGGCAGTCTAGTAGATCTAAATCTAATAAATAGGACATCATTGCAACAAATCGCTTTAGAGAAATTTGTTGTTACTTTGAAAATTATCTAATACCGAACGCTTCAGCAAAAGCGTGTACTACGCGAGGAGCCAAATTAAAGAAAAGGTAAACGAAAGGCGAAGACTCTTGTAGGGATGTAAACAGACTGGTAAGGTGGATAACAGGTGCTAATTATATATCCATTATGTAGTCTAGCATATATTTATTGCAAACTGGCAGACGCTCTCGGTGGTCACAGAATGTTTGACTACATAAACCTGAAAACTAATAATAAATCCTGAAAGGTTTCCACGTCTGGAAGGATCTAAGGCAACACCAAACATTTTTTAGAATAGTTCAGTACTAGTAAGGCCACATAACTCTTAAGTCAATACTGTGAATTACAAAGAACTCTAAAAAAACAGTTGTCAGTTACTAAAAGTCACTATCCTAGAGTGAATGTAGATTGAGTAACGTGAGAACGTGCTTTCTACTTAACCATCTCAAAAAGCCGAGAAGAGTTTTTCAATAAATCAATGTAATTAAGTTTTTATTGATTGGTCTAATGGGGAATTTCCGTTGTTTAATTTAATTTAATATTTGCAAGGTGCCGGTGTTTTGTAATATTTTATTTTTCATCCTCTTTCAACTGTATAAAACAGCCGTATACAGTGGGGAGGGGAGGATGGAATTACGAAAAAAGAGATTTTATTTTGGGAGTTGCTTGGTATAATGGGGAATTCCCGTTGTTTAATTTAATTTAATTTTTTATTTTTGATACTTAAATACTACTGTTTCCAGTCACACTAAAATAGTATTATAATTTGTTTGATTAAAAAGATTAAACAAAGCGTTTAGATAAAAAACAAACATTCCATGTTCGCTTAACATCTGTGTTATTGACAGCAATTGCAAGAACAAATCACCAACCAGCCACTCACTGCACATTTGAACAACGGCACATTTTGTATGAAAAGCAGAGCAAAGAATAATTTTCAAATTTTTTTATTACATTTTTAAACGAAAACCTAGAAAATAAAGAAAGAAAATCACATAAACATTGTATAAGATTTTCAAACACGAGTCGAAACATGTACAATTATTTACATAAACCTGTTTTTTCCGTTTTTTTTTTCAGCTAAACATAAAAAAATGTTAAGATAAATTTGCATAAAATTGTAATTAACTGCTTTTTTATGAGCTGTTGCACATTTTAATAGTTTTTTTTCTAGGTCTCATTTTTGCTTTACAAATATTATTGAACGAACTTAAATAAACTTAAAGTAACAAGAAACTTATTTTTTATTGGTTTTTAAATATGGAAATAAATTTTGAAAACAATAGCATGCAATTTTTCTTTTATTTGCAATGAATGACTAACTGCTTCAGTTTAATATATACATTCACAATAAAATTAAATTTATAGCAAATTTCGTTTTTATTTGGTGAACGTTACTCACTTATAGATCACAGTGAGATGCCAGTAAGATTTGTAACACATTTAAATGTTCAACAAAATGTTTGCCATTTTGACAACTATTAATGGAACGGTTAACTATGAGATTCTTTGTGAGATTGATTATATTATAAACAATTATAGCAGTAAATGTACAGGGGTGATCCTAAAGTAGAAAAATACTCTATTACAAGCTATGCTGCATTTAGATGATTAGATTACAGAATTTGGAATCGATTTAAGATTTCTTATGTTGAAAGTGACAAAAAGAGCACTGGCCAATCAAACCCGAACAAATGTGATTTAAGTAAAAAACCTGACATTCCCAAAATCAAGCATCTTTACAACTAAGCACCCGAGTTGCTCGAAACTATATTGCCATAGATTAAGACGCCTATTCGGTCGTATGTCAATGCGGAAGCATTAAACGTTTTTCTTTTAAGTATGTAAAATGTAAATAAAATTTAGAGAAATTAAAATGATGTTTAAGAAATGGATCTGTTATTTTTTATTTTATATAAATAAAAACAAAAATTTATAAAATTTGGGGGTAAAAAGTACAATGTAAAAACCCGGCTTGCCATCTCTAATTTGCAGATATGTTTTTTATACTAAACGCACACAATGGTGTATGTGGCCAAAAATTTGTGAATGTATGGTTTTTGGAAAAAGAGATTGAATTTTTTTCTTTTTTTTTTAAGAGAACTAACACTCAGGCATAATAGAGTAGAGAATATAGGTGGTCTAGTAGAATAATAGATAAAATGTTGCAGCTCCTCCATTTTATATACTTTTTTACTTCGCCGACGACTTGCTGTGTAGCAAAGAAGGGAGCTGTGTTTTTTGTTATATATTAATATACACACCTTTATATATATTTTTTTTTAAAAAATCAAAGTTGTTAAACTAAACCGTGGCTGGGTTATGAACCTAGGCCATCGAATCAATAACAGCTTATTTGTCAACGCGCAAACCATCTAAGCTACAGCAGCCTTATTTTATTGAAGTTTTACATGGACAAAAAGTTGCAGTAAATTTAAAAATTTTAATTGGGTCGTTACACATTAAATCTCCTTAGAATAGGGCACCTAAGTTATCGATGTCGACTTCTAATTTTTATTATTTACTTGAGTAGACAAAACACTTTAGTTCCCATATGGGATCCACTTGTAAAGTTATTAGGTATACATCTATATTAAATCCAAAAAAGGGGAGTTTATTAGCCCAGATCGATTTTAAAAAGACATTTGGGATCAATTGATAAGTAACTATTTTATTTAAATTTTTAGTACTTTTTTGTAAAAAAAATAAAACCTTGTTTATTTTTTTCCCTTTTACATTTAAGTTTACTTTTTAATTTGAAATTTTTCCGAAACTGATTAACGTTGATTCTTTAGTTTTTTTATTACGTATTTTTTATTAAATTCGCATTCATTTAAGATATCATGATTTATAAAATAACAGTATATTTAGTTATGAGCTTCAAAATAGTAAGTAGAAGAATCAACTTACAAGTCCATACAATTTATTTTCAGTGTTTTTACAACAGCCCGTTTCCTTACGAACAAAACTACTCTTGCTGTTATTAACTAAACGCAAGACATTTTTAAAATAAGAAAAAAAAAATTAAAGCAATATTTACATTTTTAAGAAACTGTTCACGTGGTCATTATATTTTTTTATGAGGCAGTTTGTAGGGTTAAATATTCATGTCTACAAATTTTTACATTTCAATTTCACTGCTCACTCATTTGCTTGCCATTTATAAAGCGCATAAAACTAAAAGTTATATTTTGTAGAAATAAATAATTTTTACTACATAATTAAATAATTTATTGGTTGGCTCTACCGCCAAAAGTACGTTTAAAAAACAGCACATGCTAGACACGAAAAACTACTTGAATCAGTGAAAATACTACTACACACAGTTAAATGCTAATTAAAAAATACTTAATCGCAATTATAGTTAAATTTAAAATGCAAAACAAGGCGCTTAAGTTAAAATTGTTATTGGTTAAGAGAAAAAGTCGTTTCTTTAATAAAAAAATATTTTTATTTTCACATATTTAGAAGGAAAAAAAGATCTAATGTTTTCCTAAGTATTCTATGGATTTTTTTGCAGTTTTTACTTCAATACTGTCCGTGTATTTTAAGTAACTTCTTAGATATTTTTTTAATTAATCATGTAAAATAATACATCTTTAACGTTTGTTTCGACATCCAAATGAATAAGTAAATGAGTGAATACAATTTCAAAATTGCTATTTGATGTAACTAAACTTACTTTTATGCAGAAATTTAGTTACACTGCAAAGATTTTTTCTTTGAAAAACACTTTTTAACATAATTAACTTCTTGTTAAAAAGTGTGATCAGGTTCATTCGACTTACATATTGAAATTGGCATCAGCTTCCTGTTTTTCATATTTAGAAATTGTGGGCTTATTCTTAATTCAGCGGCTAACTAAATGCTATAATTTTGGTAATTCAAAAGCCCAATGAGTCCATGAATACAAAAATATTGGAAGGATAAATTTTTTTAAGTCACACTCAACAAAAAATTTCCGCCTGATCTTATTACTGTTTAAAAACATTTGAAAACTTGATCGTGTGGCTGTAGAGTAAGCAAAAATCTCAGGAAAAGCACCTTTTCTCTGTTTACTTCTTATATTCAAAATTACGGCCACCAACTATTTAACTTCGCTTCCCCAATAGAAGTAGTCATATCACATCTACTTTTTTATTTATATTATTTGCACTCTTTTAATTAAGTTTTTCTTTGCTGTTTGATAAATCTTATGCAAATAATTAATTCCAATGATGATGCCTGTGACCGTAAATGAGGAGTCGTTTAATAGTATAGTTAAATTTCCAAGAAACTACTTTCTCCCCTACCCAAAACTAAACGTCGTATAAAATAAATTGTATTTATTTGGAAAAAAAATGTGTAAGGAATTCTCATGTTCAAATAAAATTCTTTTTAATAATTCAAACAAATTTAAATAGGAATTAAGTGCAAGAAATAAACAAATTCCAGAAGCAAATGAAATACATGACGCGTAAAAATTCCTTAATAATTTCTTTATTTATGTTTTAATTTTACACCTTTTGCGGCCAAGTTTAAAGAAAATTAAGACATTCATTGCAACTGCAATCAGCCAGTTAGTCAGCCGACAAAGAACGCAAGCACTACTAAATAGACCTTCTAGCGTAAAGAATAAAATTAATATTAAAAAAAAAAAAAGATATATTTTCAAAATTTTTTATTAATATATTTAATTGTTTGAAAACATAATAATCGTAAGTTATTTGCGGTGGTATTTTTATTTCCACTTTTATTGTTGCCCCTGAGTGGCAAATAAGAAACGAATAATAGTTTTCTCTGTACGATTGTGCGAAACATGTTGTTAACGAGGCAAAAGATTTTGTTTTTCTGTTCCTACTTTCGGCTGATTGTTATTAATTGTTGTGGCAAAATGAAAACATAATTATTTTTTCTTGGGTTTTTTTTTGCGTTATTTGTTTAGTCACTTTAAGAATAAATAAATATGACGTTTTTAATGTGTGTGAATTTGTTTAATTTTTTGTAGTTTTGCTAAAAAGGTTTTAGTCATTTTGCAAATGAAATAAATTATTTATAACAAAAAAATAATAAAATGTAATTATGGGGAGGAATATATTAGTTTGACGAGTACAAATTTTGTTAAAGAAATGTGCTAAGATTTTTATCATTTTTAATATAACAACTAACTAAAATAGATTAAGAAAAATAAATAAATTAAAAAAAAAATTAAGAAAAAAAATTATATACTTTTCTCTGGATAATTGTCCTATAATATGTCACGGCATTTTATTATTTATTTATTTAAATAAAAACGAAAATATAAAAAATATTCCTAAAATAATCGTACGACTTCAAAATAGATTTTACCTGGCAGTCTATACGGGTCCAAGACTATGGCCACCTTTATATTCTATCTCCAAACTATATACTTGATACAGCGGTCTTAGCACTACAGATCCTTGTTTATATCAGCTTTTTGTCTACAACTATTCAAGAGTTCGGCAATATACATCACATTAGAGTAAATATAGTATACTTGCTGTTATAGAAGACTTATCAATCAGATTCTTTGTAAATTGTACCACTCCTTAATTTATAATTTAAAATATATATACTTCTTATTATACCAAACAAAGAAGTAGATATTCTGTCTAATTTTTAAGTGTTTATAATACAGTTCCCTTCTAAGCTTCAGCTGTCTGTATATATCGGTTAAAAATTGTGTCCAAATATATCCAATAACATTACCTACTGGGACACTCTGTAATATCCAAAACCAAATTTGATACTTGTTGTTATAGCGGAGTTAGCAGTTCAGGTTCTTTGTAAAATTCAATCGTCTGTCTACAACTAGAACTATTAGGGCACCCTATAATTTATAATTTTAAATATTAATACTTGTTACTATAGTGGTCATAGCAGACGAAATTCTGTCCGATTCGCAAGCGTTTGTCTATAAGGGTGTAAAAGGTAGGCCCATATAGGTCAATTCACGTCACCTATTAGGACACCCTTTAATATTTAGTCTTGTTATTGTATTACTTTTTGCTGTAGTATTAATGGTATTCAGCTTTTTTTTAATTTTAGAGAAGTTGCCTTTACCGTTCATACTACACGTAAAAACACGTATGTTGTACGGGGACACCCTTTAATTTTTTTAAGTTACGAACTGTATTTAAAAAGGGAACATTCTGTAAGCATAACCTTTCAAGCAAATAAAATTCACAATCGATTCATAAATTGCTGAGTTATGGAGTCATAAATATAAAACAGCAACCTTTAGTCGAGTTGATAACCTCCTTCTTGTTTTTTTAGGCAATTACGAGCTTTAATTTTGAATTGTTAGTTGGTTTAGGCGCCACCCTGCTTTGACAAACGCTACTTCACTTGTCCGGACCATGTAGTCCACTCTAGGTATTAATGAAGATAACAAATATTATATGTCAGAACCATTCTGTTGTATTGAAATAACCACCGAGATACCCCAGGCTGCTCCCTGCCGGCCCTTCGATTCAAGATTTATGCTCGACAATTATCTCTGCAACCCCACACCCACGTTAATAACGGTGTCCACTGAGCGATCCCTCAGTTAGGCATGCTGACTACCATAGAGCCTTCGCTGAATCGTACGAAAAATGAGAGATCAATATGGTTTCAACACCAGCTGTTTCATTTGGGAACGTGTGAAAAAAAACCAAAAAACAAATAGTCCATCTTTTGAATACCTATACATAACCGATTTCTTTGTATTTTTACAAGTTTGCAGATATTGCCGAGCTTTAGGGCACCGCCTTTATCTCATTTAAATCGGTTCAGTATTTAAGAAATAAATGGCCCTTTAAATTGCTACCACTACACATGCAAAAAGTGCACATAGATTTAAAACACACTGTACATAAAATAAACAAATAAAAAAGTGTTAAATATTAAGTCACTTTTGAACAGCCTTTAATTTTAATTTTAAGAGAAAACTTCTAACACTTTAACTGAGGCGAAACCCCTGAAATTTAGAATGAAAGAGAACATAAAATATTAAAGTTGACAAACGAAGAAAACTTCAGTTCGGAGAGAAATAGAAATGAGTACAACTATAAATGTATATGTAAAAGCATGTGGAATTTTGTTGACGCACATATTCTTGATAAGAGCCCACAATGTCTTAGAGGTCGTTCGCTTAGTGTGCTATTCAGCGTTGCCGCTTTGGTCCAATCGTACCAAACTTGGTAGTTTTTCGTTTTTAAAAAACAGTTTGGTAGTTTGGTTGGTTTGTTGCATTTTTTTAAGTTTTTGGTAGGTTTTCCTCCTTTAGCAATTTTTTAGCAATAGTAAATTTTTCACCCTAAAAATTCAGAACATAAAATAAATAAAAATGTAACTTTGAATTAAAAAAAACAATAACTTTGAATAGTGTTACCACTGTTTTCAAAAACTGTTTTAGATGTAATAAAAAACATCTCTGCCATCTCTGGTTTAGGAAACGCGAACAATATTATTAAATTTAAATTAACAATATTTTTGAGTGAAGGTTTATTTTCAAGTGTATGTATTAAAAAAGTTAACAGACAAAATGGAAAAGTAAAATACTTTTTTAATTGTAAATATATACCTAATAATTACATAAATATTTACTAATATTGCATGTACTTTTTTTTAGATTTTAATCAAAAACTCCAAAATTAAATGAAAATAATATAATTTCAGAAGACGACATTTTTAAATTATATAATACTATTAGTGAACATTGTAAAGAAACAGTCAAAAGAAAATTTAGAACCGAATGGTTGAGTGAAATTGATTAGCTCCGGGAAAGGGATGGGTGTTCATTCTGCATAGTATGCTCTATAACTATTTTAAATCATAACACCCATTTTAAAATCACCAAAAGACAAACTTCCATCTCAACAATTACGGGAAAAAAAACAAGTGAGTATAACAGGGTTTATGTGCAAGAAATGAATTTTTAAATTTTTGGTAGGCTGTGAACCATTTTGGTAGGATTTTTGAAAATTATTGGTAGGAAGTCAATTTCTTGTGTGGCAACGCTGGTGCTATTCTACACACATAATTCTATTTTGAGGTTTTTATGATTCCATAAGAAGAAGAATAAGAAGAAAATAAACTTTGTTGCGTATTGCTTTAAGCCGTGAGGTGTATTGAGAACGTAAAACTATGAAACAAGAAGCGCCACTTAATAACCCAACATTATCTTTTTTTTCTTTTTTTTGTATTGTTTATTCTTCTTATTAAAGTGTTTCTTTTAGTTTTCCTGTGTGCAAATACCTGTGATTAAAATATAAAAAGCAGTCGACATCACCCCATCTCTTCGGCAGACATACGCATTATTCTTATTGTAATTATTTGGTTTAATTTTTTTAAACTGTAGAAGACATATTTTGTACATGCAACAAATATAATAAAAAGAACATGGAACACATATGAATATTATACAGATTGTCTAATACGCTTAGAGGTTTGTGTTTGAAAATTTTTTGATGTTTTTTTACATCTTTTTGTAGATATGTAATTAACACCATTTGTAGCATATTATCTTTTATTTATTTTTCATTACTATTATTTATTCGTGCAGCAATAGCGAAATCGTTCCATGTTCTTTAAGCTTAATTGTAACAAAATTGGAACCACTGACCTTAACAGAATATGTTAAAATTATTCTTAACGCATGTAGACTCAGGCTTGTTATGTTACAGCAATAACTTTAGCAATTTACCTCAATCTAGCCATAAAGTTAATTATGATGTTTTTGTTGTTACTATTTATTGTTAACTAAAAGTGCAAAATTTTTATCACGAACATGACAAGTGCGTAAATAAAAGAACCAGATATCACAGCTATTTGTTTTAAGGTTTTTAGACCCTTGAAGCTCCCAGCAAAAAATTTTTGAAAAGGTAATCGTGTATGTAATTAAGCATTTTTGGCAGAAGTACTTCCCAACTAGATTGCCAACTTAACCCTCTAGTGCGCCGTGATGCAAATTTGAATCATACCGAATATCTCTCTGTAGCTTCCAAATTCGAAAACACTTTTATGTAAATGTTCATTATATGTTGTCTCCATTTAATAGACGTCGTTTTCTCTGCTTTTGAAGTACCGTTCTTGCAGCATTGAATTATTGTGCAATTTTGAGGTGCCTGCTCATTCGTTCGTTGTGCGTAGAGGAAACAGTGTGTTTTTCTGACCTTTAAATTTATTAAGTTCAACAAGTTTATAAACAGTTTTGATGTTTAAATAAGTTACACTATTTTTTTATTACAATGTTATAGTGTGTATTGTTTTTTATGGTAAGTACTTCGCGCTAAATGCGCAATGATGCAAATTTGCATTAAGGGATTTTTCGCCTCCTGCGCCCTTATAAATGAAAATTATACAAACTGCTAGAACAAAAGTTTGCTTTTCAACCATTTCCTTTCGTTTAAGTAGTATTTTACTTAATTTGGTTTTCTTGCGCACTAGAGGGTTAATGAATTTAATAAGGCATAAGACTTCTATAATCGATTACTGAGAAGCGATTACATTAATTATTGTAGGAAATAATGAGTACGATTAGTACAGTAGACTCTTTTAACATAAAGAACTAGTTCTATTAATACTTCTTTTCTTTTGGAAACTAATGTAATGTGTTTTGTAAGCAAGTGCCAAAATACGGCAATCACAAAAGTAAGCCATTATAGGGCCAGTATTTTTTAAGGTAATGTCTAACTTTTTGTTGAGCTTTAGTAAAAAAGGACCCAACAAGAGAAACAAATCATTATGATTTTTATAGTCAGAATTGTAAAGCTTATTAAAAAAGTTACCAACCATCCAAGTGTGAGTTTGACTGACATACGAAGGGTTGCATGACAGGCATAGAATACCCTCTTTAGCTTTTCATTATTTGTTATTGAAAATTCAAAAATTCATGATATTTCGGTTTAAAAGAAAGGCTTTTTTTAAGTTTTAATTTTTGATTTTATATTTGTTATTAAAAAGTGGAACACACTTTGTATAAATTTTAAAGTTCTTTCTTTTGCGCTTCAAAAGGTATTAAATTTTAAATCTTCGGTTATAATGGCTTCAAAGTTAAGACAATATAATTTAAAATAAATTTAAAATCGCGTTTCTATGATCACAACCTTTTATTTAAAACTTTATTTTATTATTATTTGTTCTTGTGGCCATAACGTCCTGAAAAAAACTTAAGTTCCAAGATTTTAAGGTTCTAGCGATAGAGCCCTGTAAAAAACGGACCGATATTGTTGCTATAACAATCGAGATATTTCTTTTTGGTTTTGGTATGGAATCTTAAAAAAAAAGGTTTATTGTAGCTTAAGTTGTTGCTAAGTTAATCAATTAGTAAGCGATTGTTTCTCATAGTTTCGCATCCCCGCCGCGGCTAATTAACAACCTCATATCGCTTATTTACTTCAAGATCGTCATAAGTCAAAAAAATTTGTCTCGAGATAATCGTAGATTAAGTTTTTGATTCGTTCTCACCATCGATAAAAATATCAGGCTGCTTAAGTTCCCACTACAATTAGTAAAATGATTTATAATTAAAAAAACCATTTACAAAAACTTTCATCATGTTTGAATTATGACATCATTGCTATAAAAATATATCCGATACTGTGTGGTAAACTAAAATATGTCGTTCTTTGTAGAAAGAAAATTGGAGTTTCACTTAATATTTTTCATCAACACAGTCATAATCGAAAATGATACATTATATGCGAAAAGTCGATACATTTTGAAAATATACAGTCACATAACGAAATGTGACAATGTTTTAGAAAGCGATATGATCTTTATGTAATGAAGTTTACTCCACAACTCAAAATGTGTCGCTCTTATTGACAAACAAAGTTTCCAAGCATGAAATGAAATAACGACTTATTCTCTTAAAACGTAGAAAACACAAATAAAGATGAAACGTATACACAATATAAAGCATAAAATGGCGAACAAATCTGTATGATAACCTACAAAATTTTAAATTTTGAGTTATGACGTTCTTGAAGTAAATTATAGTCTAACAGAGCACCCTTTGGGATGATATAAGCTACAGCATTAAATTTTTGGTTAAATAAAGTAAGAAATAAAAACTTTGTACCAGCTGGGGAGCCGACGTTTTAAAACGCGCAATTGATGGGACATTCCTCTAGTTATTATTTTTGACTACTAGTTAATGCGCAAGCTTGTTCATAGTCCTGAAACTATAAAATTTTTAGTAGGGTAAACTCTTTTAAATTTCATAAAATTCTGTCAGTATATATTTTTTTTAAAAGATACTATTTGAAAGTGCTGCTTTCTGTTATAAATTTAAAATCAAAAAGCAATTTCTTAATTATTTTCTTCTTAGAACTAATTTTTATAACCGAAACCTATTATGTACATCCTACTATTATAAAAACGTTTTATTTGGTGTATGATTTATGACAAAGTTTGGTTCACACCACATTACGCATTCTGTTTTTATCACATTTACAAAAGTCACTGCTAACTAGCCTCATGTTCAAAATAGTAAAATAAGTTAAATTTTCTATCCAAAATCAGAACGATCCAGTAACGCTTTGTTAAAAACAAGCTTTAAGGGTTAAAAGCTGGATCACAAGCTTTTAGAAATCTACAATATAATATTTCTGAGGCTAGGAGTCCCAAGCATTTTCATTGAATATGTGAGGGCTGAGGTTGTTTTTGCCACACTTTGCTATGTTCAAATGCCAGAAGAGTCCAAGTCTGTAGGAACGCTAACGGTGTCTGAGCCAGGGTCTTCCCAGCGCAACGTATAACAAAACGCAAGTTTCTATCATTCTGAAAAATAGAGAATGATATCTATATATATAAAAATGGCGTAAAAATGTATAGTCAGTATTGTCAGTTGTTCGTATTTTCGAGGAGAAGGTTTTTACGGAAGAAAATTTTAGAAAATCCATCCGGAAAAGTTGGAAATAGGAAAAATCGAAAATTAATTTTTTTGTACGAAATTTTTATGTGAAATTATTCCTTTATGGCTTTCCAAATGAATTGTGTTGTACTATTACTCTAAAGTTTTTCTGAAGGCTTAAAATTGGAGCGAGGCGAAGTTCGCCGGGTCCGCTAGTTTTTTAATAAAAATTGACTGCAACAACTGCTTGCAAAATTTTCCTCACCTATTTTTGACTTTACTGAACTCCAATCTATTAATTAAGAGATTAAACAAACTTATTTCGCACATTATTACTGAAAGCTTAATTTTGGTGGCTTCAATTATATAAATTGATTGCGTAACATGTTTCAAAAACTTTTTGACAAAAAAAAAAAATTATTAATACACATAATAAAGAAATTTAAACAATATTTTGGTTTAGAAAATATAAAGATTTATTAAAAGCAGAAAAAAAAGTTCCTAAATATCTATGAAATGCAAGTTTAAAGTTGTCTAAAAAACAAATTTGGGTACAACAAGTAAGAGTGCCGAATCATATTCACCATATGGTGAAGGGTCTAATAAAAAATAACAAATATTGAGGTGACATAGAATTCAAATTGTTGAAGTTCGGTTCGTGGAAATTCTATTCTAGTATGCAGTTGTCCCTTCTTAATTGCCGTTTCCCGAAAAAAAATTATTGGAACCTCCATATGTGAAAAGTGTGTGTAAAAGTAGCATAAACTTTTCTGTAATAAACAAATACCAATTTATTTGCAAATGTTTTAACTAGTGTAAAACTGATGGTCCAGCGTTTAGAATTATTAAAAATGTTACCCAGTCGAATGTAAAAAGTTCTCTTGTTTTAAATTAAAACAATCTGATTGTAAAATTCTTCAATTAACTTCTCATCAAACTAGAATTGAGTCTTTCATCATTTCCAACATTTTCTTGAAATTGCATTTTGCAACGAAACTGGAAACTGCGTTGACGCACGCACATTTGCAAATTCAGACACTCGCTCGACAATATGCCATTGCAATACACTTAAACAAAAAGCTAAATGTGAAAGTATGATGGTTGTTATTATTGTTGTTGTTAGTGCTTAACAACTTATTATCATTCAACATGCTGGCACTATTTTTACTGCTACTGCTGTTGCCATAATTTCAAAGAGAAAAAAAATAGTGAATAATTGCAAAAACTTGCAAATTTTCATTTAATTAAAATCCTTAATCAGCACAAAGTCATAAATTAAAAACACAACGGAAAAAAACTCTTTTTTTAGTTACTAAATAGTAAAAAAAAAACAGAAAAATAAAGAGGCGTATAATTTCTGTTTGTGTTTTTTTCTACTTAATTTTATTTTTTCTCTTAAAGTACACGAAACTGGTTAAAAAATTGAAATTGTTATAAAAAAATCTATTCCATTTGAGTTCTATCTCATTATGATAAGACTATAACAGTACGATGCAATGTAGAGGAAAAAGATTTTAATGCAGTTAGTTTGAATATTTCCATAAGCAGTTGCCGTACAACTTTTTTTATTGTAATATGTATTTATTTTATTATGATTGAATTTACTTGTCATGGGTTACGCATTCAACCAACTGTCAGTCTTTTCACTTCAAAAATATTGCTGCGAGATGATTATGTTGCAAAAGCGAAAAGTATTAAAATTCTACGTTGCATATGTTTTGCACACACTAAAACATGTTTAATAAGAAGATGAATTGATTTCCGTCCGCCCAATTTTAACAATTCGCCCCTTTTATAACATTTCTCTTCATTATTGTATCGCTGTATGTTCTTGAGTATCGCTGAATTTTCTCAAAATGTTACGATTTAATCTATTTGGAATAAATTTTATTTATTTAAAACAGCAGCTAAATTAAATTTAAAATTAAAATTAACTTTCGAGTACAAATTCTTTCAGTTGTTAAATAAAAAAATACACAGAAATATTCATCGCTAAAATAAATAGCGTGCTGCCAATAAATAAATCTTGTAACATAATTCATTTAATTTAAATGAATAACTTTTTCAAGGATTGAATTTGTAAACAGATACATAGAATGGTGAAGGACAATTTAGTTGTAAATAAGATGAATGACATTTTTAGTGTGCTTCCGCTTTAAGAAAGTACAACGATCACCTTTTTATACTCTATCGTGCACAATGTAATTAAAACTAACGTTAATTTTTCAACTGTTAATATTAGCAGTGATTATTTATGTATTCTTTAAATCATACGTAAATGTTTTAAACCTCTCATTGTTAAAATTAGTAAATATTATTTAATACTTATTAAGGGAGATACTGCAGAGCTCCAGACCCACTCTATTCAATTACTTCTCTAAGAAAGCAAATAATGCCCAGGCTGTCTTTTTCTGACGGGAATAAAAGTTTTAATTAAAGGCGACTAAAGAAATGATGACGATTATTGAGTGCTGGGCCACGATTTTACTTAGTTCTATCTTGCATTAATTACCACAAATAATTTATATAAAATAAAGTCCACAGCAGCATTTCAGAGCTACAAATTAAATTCAAATACCGACATGAAGATCCTGAAACTTTCAAAATAATATAATTTATTTTTGTTACGTTTAGTCTGCAATATTATTATTATTTTGATTATTATTATTGTTGTGGTTGTTATTGGGCTATTTGCAAAAAAATTTGTGCCTCTGCTTTTAAAAATATTTAAAAGTATTTAAAAATATCGAGAAACGAGCATAAAAAAATGGAGGGTAAACCTGTACACCTTGATCCGGTAATGCCTCATTATCCGCTGACGGGTTTTTGTGTTGTTCTTCAAAAATAAATAAAGATAAAACCAACACATAAATATTTACAACAACAAAAACAAATATAACCAAGTAAAGTTCATATCAACTTTAGTAAAAATGTATGTAATAATATTTCAGCCCAACAATGAATATTCTAACGGAATTTCTTTTCCACGCAAAAAATTTTTCTCGAGAAAAGATTCCTCCAATTATGAATTCCGTGGGAATAAAATAATACAAAAGTGGCATCATCGTAAATTGAAGGGAGTGTTTTTGTTTTTTTACAAATAATTTTTATTTTATAATTCATAATACCTACTTATTTTCCCCCGAATTTCTTTCACTTTCCGCAGTCAACCAAAAAAAAAAAAAAACTCGAACGGAATTTTTGTTTATAATTGGGCTGTTTACATTTTAAAACAGCTTCAGCTATAATAGACTTCGCCACATTCAAAAATTGAAAGCAAAATCTAGTCTGACAAATAAGATTAAGATTGAGCGAGGCTAAGGATTTTTCATCAGTAATGGTTTGTGTTTCTTTCATTGAACTATAAATGATGGTGGCATAAACCAGCCTCCACTGGTTATACAACAAATGACCTCAAGCAACCATCAATGCTCAGCTAAAGTCATCAATTGATGCCACTTGCCTTTTTCCATATACAGGACAAATTTGTACCTGTGCTTTCGAAACCCATTTATTATGTTGACGATTTTAGATTCTACAGTTCTAGCGTCCGATCTTTTAATTCCCAGTACTTTGGCTGATAAATATTTAACTAAATTATTTTTAGTTGCTGCGAGGTAAATCCGTTCGAGTTTAATTGCCAAAATTCCTTCAATATATTTTTCTCTCCTTAATATTTACTATACATTTGTTCGCGCAGAGTAAACGTTTAATACTTATAAATAATATCCATTTCACTGTTTTTTCTGGATTGCCCTCTTTATATTTTTTAGCCCTCGTTGATTTTTTTGTTTTTAATACTATAACACTTTAGCAGTCTTATCCTATACCACAATATCCGAAGTTCTATTTAACAAAATAATTTTTAATTTTAAAATACTTTAAACATGAATGAAAATTTTTTGTGCGATTTTTAATAATGACATACATTCTTATTTCTTCAAAATAAACCTTACAATATTTAATGCACCAACTTATTTTTTTAAACTGAGTTAGCGGATGTCCAGCAAAAGTAAAATTGACACTTGGTTTTTTAAATTTATAGGTTTGCTAAAAAATTTACTTTAGTACCCTTCTTGTTTGGACTGTAGTTTTTGTTTTGCTGCTGCAATAAATTACCCGTCTACACCACTATGCCTGAACGAGCGGTATTATTCATAACCTTCACCACAGGTGGACAAATGGTATATCTAAGTTTGTAGTGCCGTGTTTAATTTCTACAATATGCAATTCCGTCCCCATATTTATCGAAATTTTAAATTTATTTTTAGATATCAATATGGATATCTTTTTTCCATTTTTTGTGGCGAAGGGTATAAAAATAAAAAAAATTAGCACCTGACCAAATTTTCCGAGTTATGGCCCTCTGAACTTTTCATAGAAAAATACGATTGTGCACCATATCTTTGGAAGAAATCGGTTAGGAAATACTAATTTACATATATTGTGAAGGGTATATAAGATTCGGCATAGCCTTGTTAGAACTATTGTTGTTTTTGGATGCATTGTATTCACAAATTTTATAATCTTATAACAAAAGTATATGAAGAGCGTTTGGTATTTTCAGTATTTATTTAGAGGTCTAAAAAGCGCTAAAAATAAATAACTGCGCTATTTTAGCTCACTGTTTTAAATGCATCATCAAATAAAGAGTTAAAATTAATTTTTAATTTTTTTTCTTGGTTAAATGTTTTTTGTTACGGTAACTTTAAAATAATTCTTGCGAAAAAAACTGACTTCAAAACAGATTTCATCTGTCGGCTCAAGTGTATGGCCACATAAATTAGGTTATATTAACTATTGGGACACACTTATATCTCCAAACTTTATACTTTTTCAACTGTTCAATAGTTTGGCAATATACATAAAATCGCAGCAACTGTAAGGTCACTCTTTAATTTCTAAATTCAGCAATCAGGTTCTGTGTAACGGTTCAACAGTTTCCCATATGCATATCAACTATATAATTAATAATACAACATTTTTATACTTTTTATTATACCAAATAAAGTAGTGGACATTCTGTCTAAAATTAAGGTGTTTGTATACAACGGTTCAAAAAATACGGCCATATAGAACAAATTAAATTAATTTTGGGAACACGCTTTACTTTCCTAATTTGAAATTATAAGCTTCTTGTTATAGCGGACTTAGCAAACGATGTCCCTTGTAAATTTTAGCTGTCTGTCTATAATGGTTCAAAAGTCCGGCCACATACTCTATATTATATCAACTATTTGGACACCCGTTTATTTAAAAATCCAAATTTTATTCTTTTTGTTATAGAGGAGTTAGTAATACAGGTTCTTTGTAAATTTCAATCGTCTGTCTACAACCGTTTAAAAGCATGGCCATATACCAAATTAAATGAACTATTGGTGCAGCCTTTAATTTATAATTTTAAATATTATCAGCTGTTACTATAACGGCCATAGCAATCGACATTGCGTCAATTTACAAGCGCTTGTCTAGAACGGTTCAAAAGATAGGCCTACATAAGTAAATCTACAGTAATTATGGAACACCCTTTAATTTCTAAATTTAAATTATAAACTCGTTGATATAGCTTACTTAGAAATACAGCTCCCTTTTAAGTTTCAGCGTTCTGTCTATAACTGTTCAAAAGTTTGGTCACATACACACAATTTTACAGAATCGTCCTTAACAGTTCATAATACACGTAAAAAATATGTATGTTGTATGAGGACACCCTTTAATTTTTAAGAGTATGAACTGTTTTTAAAACTTTACCAATCTGTAAGCATAATCTATCATATTACCAAAAATTTTCAAAACGGGATCAGTGTTCTGGAGGCACAAATATAAAAAAAAGCAACACCCCAGCAAAAAATTGGACATTACCTTAAAAAGTACTTGCGATGTAATGACTTACTTTCGTGATTGCCATATTTTTTACTCGCTTACAAAACACATTACATTAGTTTCCAAAAAAGGAAGTAGTAATGGAACTAGATCTTTATGTTAAAAGAGACTACCGTACTAATGGTACTTATTATTTCCTACAATAATTAATGTAATCGATTCTCAGTAATTTATTATAAAAGTCTCATGCCTTGTTAAAATCATTAAGTTGGCAATCTAGTTGGGAAGTACTTCGGCCAAAAATGCTCAATTCCACACTGTATTACCTTTTCAAAAATTTTTTGCTGGGATTCAGCCGAATTGTATAACCTCCTACTTTTTTTTTTTGAAGTCAGTTAGTAAGTCCTTGCCATTCTGATGCAATTTTATTTCAATTCTCTATCTCTCTTTCTTTTTTAAGTTGCAGTGATATGCTTTGTATTAAGTCATGCCTTATTGTTGCTTCACCACCAAAACAGAAATTTAATGCTAGTTTCATGATATTTGCATGGTGTAAATTGGCTCTAAGGTATTTTTAATTGAATAAAATTTTATTCTGAAAAGAGTTTAAATACAAATTTTTTTAATACTTTTATAACTACAAGCTGGAATTTAAGCAGAAGAAGCAACAAAAAACAGCTCTTGTAAATAATTATAATTTCTTCTTGACTGAAAAAAAATTTTCAAAATTTTTTTGGAACCACACATGACTCTAAACTTAAATCATTTTTATTATTACTTAAATTAAAATGTAAAATTTCATTGCACAAATAAAAAAAATTCTAATTAAATTCCTTAAATCTCTTCTCTAAACAAATAGCTTTCTTTTTGTTTGTTTTTTTCATTTGCATATCAAATTTGTATAGTCTCAGTCATCTATTCATGTATTCGATATTTTAGTATTATTTTATAGAATAAAGCAATAGTTATGCTGTGTTTAGACGGCGTGTACAAGTCATATGGAATGTCAAAATATCTATGTATCATGTTCAAACTTACAAATGTTACGTACATACGACATAACCTCTAATTGTTGAAGAGAAAACTAAAATGCTTAAAACAGTGATAACAACGGTCCATTTTTAAGCAATAACAATTTAGAAAGAACAATGACAAGCAAAATACTGCTTTTATTTATTATTGTTTATATCAAAATCGCTATGTATTAAATTTGCCCTAATATAAAATCGCACTAAGGCTGTGTTCGTTATGAGAACACGTCACAAGCTGAAAACTGCATATTCAATTCGTGTAGTATGCGCACAAAGTTTGCATGAAATAGATGTTACAAACTTAAAATTAAGGTAAACGATACTTTCTCTTGTTTATTTTTACATTAGAGCTTGTTTGTTGCCCTAATAAAACAATTAACATACAAGTCTTGCTTATTGTACACGCAAAATAATAATATGTATGCAAGTGTTTTTATAAGCTGTAAAAGAGACGAACATTTTAAAAATGTACATTGAATAATTAATGGTTGTAAGCAAATTCTTATTTACCATATTTTTGAACTTTTCGCTACCTGTAAGGGGTTTACACGCCTTTATCTTAGAAAACTCTAGCACGCTGGAAAAACTGAAACTCGTATTTGTTACGAAGTCATAAAAACTAATTATTTCCATAAAAAATCTTCTTTCTGCTATTTGTTAGCAATTTCTACATTGGAAGTTTCACCATTATTGTTTTTTCTTTTACGATGTATATAAATACTCGTCGTACAAAAAAAAGTGGACCTAATTTTTGGAGTACAGTTCCACTAAGAAAAAAATACGAACTATTAGATAGTAATAAGGGCAATAAGTCAAAATTCTTTTTTTTACCATAAAATAATTGGTGCTAAATTTCATTTTAAAAATGCAATAATCGGAAATAATCTCATAATACTATATTATAATATTTCTTTTGTATCATTATCTTTTCTAATATTTCAAGCACTTGGTCAGTTTTTAAAATAAAAATATTGTTAATTATCTTTCATTTTTTCAATATTTCGCCACACCGTTGGTTGGCATCTTTAGAAAACATAAAAAAAATATTAATAATTAGTTTTTACAAACATATCAAAAGAACTTGAAGGCTTTCTGTTTTTTCTGTCGTGGTTAACAAGTTTATGGAAATGCCCACAAATTATTGTTTAGCCTACGATCAATATATTTACGTATATTCCCTAAAAAAGTTCACAAAATATTTTATTTTCAAAAATCTAGCTTTAATGGTAAATATATTTTGGCGGAAATTTTAAAAGTGGAAGTTAGCATCACTGAAAACATCTGTTGTCACATAGTTTTACATATCAAAATAGAGCGTGCTCTAAATAAAAAATTGAAACATGTCCATATGACTTGTACACGCCGTCTAAACACAGCATTACAGTTGAATGTATTGTGATAAATCACATTTCAAGGTTATGTCAGACCGGAAATTTTAGTTCGGTGAAAATAAGTGGGGCTTCTTGTAAACGATACTGGAAAACTAAATAAATACGCATGAAATTTTTGTTGGTTTAAGAAAACTAAGTTAAACACCTCTTAGTAGAAAACAATTCAAAGCGGAGAGGTTTCATCAGTTAGACACATTGTATTTGTTTTTTATGAAAACTTAAAATATTATTAAAGTGAATATTTAAAAAATATTTTGCAATTATAAACAAAGTTTTGTTAACTTATATTAGTTTGTGTTAAACGAAAGTCAAATTAATTTAATTAATTGGTTTCTCAAATTTGTACAACTTTCTTTGTGCGCACCCCTGAAAGTATGCAGTAGTTTATTAATACATTTCAGAATTTACAACTATTGAAACTATTAAATGTTTCCAACATATTTTCAATACCAGATGCAGAAATAATACAAAACAAATCATCCACATATTTTGTCATTATTCTTGGTTTTATACTAATTTCATCAATGCACGTGTCTAATAATTTCTCCATAATAATACAATACAACAAAAAGAATAAACTTTAAGGCTGATACTGATAATGTTGCGCAATGTTATAGACATTTAGTGCATAAAAAATAATTAACATGTGAGAGTATATGATTGCTTGTAACATTTCTATCGTGAAAGTTTATGTTAATGTATTTGTATTAAGTTTTTTTAAATTTTTAAATAATTTAAATGTTTTCTGTTTTTTAAATTTTTATACGAATGTAAATGTTTAAAAATTTTGAGTTATTTTACTTGAATGTTTTTTGAGTTTTAAATTTATAAGAATGTAAATTTTAAATATTTGAGTTTTTTGTCGTTTGGTTTTTGATTTTTCTGTTTTTGTTTGAAAAAATAATTTCATTTTAATTTTGTTATTTAAAAAAAAAAGAAAATCTAATTTTTTGTTTCCTGTTTCCTGATGATGCCACCCAAAGGTGTGGCGAAATATTGAAAATATAAATAAAAAATTTTTATTATTTATAAAACTGACCTAGTGCTTAATAAATTAGAAAAGAAAAATTTTTTTAATTTTATTATTCAACCACCTAAAAACGTCTTCAGCCACATATTACGTGGATAAAAAACGGTTACAGATAATTGTTAGACATTAACTACTTTTTAGATAAGAGATGAGCGTTCGAGTACAAAAATTCTTTCTGGAAATAATTTTGTACCCATTTAGGAAAACAAACTTTACTTTTTGTAATCTTATTTTTTTAATTCCGTTTATTGATCTAGTTTAAGATGAGAGATATAATGCTACTATTTGTATCCATTTGACTAAACTAGGTCTGATAACTCAAACTTCTTATACTCTTGTTTAAGCATTTCTTTCAATGATTTAAGGCCTTTTATGTCCAGAAAGAAAAAGTCGCTTTAGTACATCAAAATCAATTCTGTTCCATTTAAACTTTTTTCTGCTTCACACTAAGGACTTGTCTTCGCATTTTTATGAAATTTAATAATGCTTGCAGGGATTTCGTAAAAGAACCACAAGAAGGCTACGTCGAAAGAAAATCTATAATTTGTGGCAGATATCGGCAAAAACGAAGCAAAATATTCATAAAAGTAAATCTTAAATATAAAAAAAATCCTTTGAATTATCAGTTTAACTATTAATACAAAATCTTTATATAATTTTCTTTAGTGTTTCTACAACTTTAAAGCTCATAAGGTAAGGACTCCAGATTCCTTTAGGAATTTCATGCGATGTAAAGATATTAACTTGTTCGTATTTCTGTACATAAGGGTTGCCCCAAAAGTTTATAGAAATTTTGTATACATTGAACTGTCAAAATCATAATCTGTTCGTAATTGTTAGAAATGTGCACAAAAACCTCTGCAAAACTCATACCCATATTTTCTTCTATTTATATGTCTTTCTTTGAGGTTTTAAAGACCCAAAATATACGAAAAATTTAAGTGTACGAACGTGTAGGAAAAATCAAAATTCCAACAAGAACCCACTTTGTAAAAAACAGCACTAGGTTATTGCAATTTATCCAAACAAAAATCAGAAATTCAATAAAAACAAAAAAAGAAAACATTAAATAATTCAGACCGAAAGACGTTTCACCAAAGCTTTAAAGAAATCGAAATTTCAGCAAAATTTCACATAAAAATGAAAATACCACTTAATATTAAAAATTTTACAGAAATTTTTGGGAAATAGACTTATTTTTTAATTTTTATTAACTATTATTATACTCGTATATGTATGTATGTAAATATAATTTTTCTCTTTGTAAGTTTGCTTTTACATGCTAAAGAGTTGCACCGATTTTAATGATTTTTAACAATAGAGTAAAGTAAAATCTTTTTCAAACTCTAAAAAAATTTTATGTATCTACTGATTTAGTGATATTCGATTTATTCGTACCTAGAGAGTATAATAGGTATATCTCCTCTGTAAACTTTGACCCAGGGGAATTAAAACACGTTACTTGAAACATAATGCATAATTAATCATAGCTAACAATAAGAATTGGCTGATTTTGACACTTTGTTCTGGGAAACCATTATCCGATTATGTTTAAAAATCAAGTTTACTATATCCCACAGGCCCGTAACTGATGTAAGTAAAATTGTATGTTTCTGAAGTCCTTAATGTTTTATCTCCGCAATTATTCTTTCGATTTCAAAAAATTTTTCTGGTAAGTTTTTAGTGGAGCCTCGAAATAGATAAAGACTATAGAGGTTTATCCATTTTACTAGTGCCTAGAAAGAGCCCAAAACTAAACCTAGGCAACCTTGGGTATAATCAACTAGTAATATTATGACATTTGGAAACACTATGGTTAAGGTTCTGAAGCTTAGATATTTCAATATCTCAAGGCAGCTGCCCAACAAAGTAACTTGAAAACTTGAAGAGGAATGTGTGGTCTCAAGAATAATAATCAAAGTTTAATCAGAGCTTGCTCCAAAAACAACAATTTGCTATTAGAAAGTTAGAAAACAAGTCAAAAGCTTAAACTCAATTAAGGAGATTTTTAAATTTAGCTCAATTAAAGCTAAATTTTCCTAAGGTAGAATTTTAGGACCATACTTTAAATAGTTTTATGCCTCGGATATGCCAGTTCGCCGTCGTCTCCTTACAGCGTCTATTAGTTTAAAAAAAGACAAAAAATAAAATATAAAAAGGAATATCGCGTGCATTGCAAAATAACAGTCCGACTCATCTTCATCCGTGACAAACTTAGGAATACCTCATGAAAGCGAAATTAAAAGTAGTACAAACTAATTAATAAAAAAAATTAAAAGGCTGCAAAATTTAATGCCTCGAAATATAGCTGCAGCCTCCAGGTATAGCGTAAATTAAGACCTTGGCAAGGATTAAACATGAAATGGATTAAATATGAAATATCTAGACTTGTAGCAGTGTATTCAAAGAAGCTTGAAAGGATGATTTCCACATTCTTAATGATCGTTTTATTGCACGAACACCAGTAAAATAAAACATCAATAACAGTGTCATTATGACACATGACTGAATTTATTACGCGTGTCTAAGATGATTTTTTTTTACTGATGTTAATGCAGGCCATTGCTGGACATTCTTGCCTCTTTTAGAAGTCCTCCTTTACCATTTGAACTTTTCTGTGTGAAATTGTTTTCTTCCCTCCTTTTAGATTTATAGAAGCAATCATTGCACCCTTACCACGTACAATGAAATTACTAAATTTATGCTGATTTCTTAACCGCAAAACGAGGAAGCTGATCCCATTTTCCTTTTTGTCCCATACCAATGGCACTTTGTTAAAAAAAATGTATTTAAGAATATATTTGTGCTTTAGATTTCATTTTATTGTTGAGTTATATGCAAGGATCAAAAAGCAGACTGCTTGTCTAGTGCAATTTTGCTCCATAGAATCATACTCTCACAGTTAGCTACACGCTTGATGCAGGTCAAACACCTCTGCGTAAAAACTATACACACTCTCCTAAACTAACGACCTGATAAGAGAATGCATTAAATAAAATAAATTTTTATCAATATACGCGACGCGACGTAGTTTTTATATTAAATATCTTTATATTTTTAAAAACTTTAAATCCATTCGATTTTTGTTTGATTTCGATACTACGAAGAAATTAAAAATGTACCACAAACTTAGCTGACATTTTTTTTTGTTTCTTCTTTCTGTTCCCGTTCTGTTATGCCTTTTGTCGTAACGTGTGTTCACACATAAATTAACCTTGTTTCTCATTTTATAGTATTTTCTTTTTTATTTCTATTTTTGTGCATTTTAACATTTTGCATTCTCTGCTTAAGTTTTTTACGAGTCAGTAATATTGAAGTGTTTGCTTAACACGTTTTCCATGCGAGTATTTTAATGATTTTTAACTTATTTTTGTCACTGTGTTTTTCTTAGAGTTTTTCGAATTAAAGCTTTTGTTGTTTTTAGAAGTTTTAGGGATGGTAATACATGGCATGCAAATTGATACTTTCTGCTCAATAATTTATTAACTATCCGTCCGTTTTATCCGTTTTGTATTTCTAGTTTATATATGTTCGCTGGGTTATTTGCGATTAGGATAGTGTAAGTTTAAATATGCTCTCATATTTTACTTTTTAGTAGAATTATTTGTCATGTTAAGACACTATTTTTTATAGTATTACACTTTTAGTTTTGTAGTTGTTATAATTAACGTTGTTGATACAAATGTCATTGTTGGCGTAATGTTTATGTTGATGTCAATTGGGATGCGGTTAGTGCATTTGCATTTACTATTCAGTCAAAACCATAACAAAACATCACTTGTGTGCTCTTTAGTACTTAAACAAATTAGTTCACAGTTCTTTAAAAGAATTAATTTATGAATGGAGTTGCGTTTGTATTACAATAAAGCCTAAATACTTGGACTGATGTCTAGTTTTTTAGGTCAATAAGTCATCTTGGCGTGTACCATAAAGTTTAATTGTTGTTTCGAATGGTTATTTGCTGTCGCTTTTCTTTTATTTAGTTTTAGTAAATAATTATGCGCCTTAAACTTTATTATTTATTAAATTGAAATTTTGTGGCGAATTTGTTCTTAAGTCTGCAACAACAACTACAAAAAGTGGAAAAAGCGTATACATAAGTTTGTCATTTCGTGTGTAATTCCTATAATATCTATTTCCGACCCCATAAAGAATATATATTCTGACTTCTTATGCATAGCGAAGTCGATCGAGTGATGTCTATCTGTCAATCGATCAGACATAGTGTCCAAAGAGGTGCTATTGGAAATCAGCATGATCGGTTTATGTCCTTCGAGGCAGCAGGCAAACCACCACGCCCATCTCTAATTTTTTCATGTCAGTTGGAACAGTAAAGTTTGCAATGCATTTTAAACCAATGTTAATCGCCTGCCTAAATTTGGCTAATTTCAATTTTGGCCCTCATTACATAAAGGTTGCGCATCCGTGCCTTTCACCATATATGTAAATCTAGTTTAGCGAAGTAACTTCCATCAAATCCCAAATATTGTGGTGACACAGAATGAAAAATATAATATATAATTAATGGGTTAGGCATTTTTAAAAAGTGTTAGTACTTCTTTAAAGATTCTGTAAAAGCTTTTAATTTGCACCCGTACAGTTGGTTACTTTCACCACAAATAGTTTTTACTTAATTAAAGATTAAGCTGTAACCAGAATTCAACCTAAGGCCACGATTCACAATCATACACATTTGTACGATTTAATCACACAAATATCTGACAGAATTCCAACCTACTTTTAAAACCGTTCAAAAATGGCGTCGTAGATGCCACACTTTTATACAAAAAAGATGCCAAATATATATGGTGCCAATATTTTGTTGGTTTTTCTCCTCATCTTAAAAAAATCAACTCTGAGCCTATAGGGAACGAATTTTTTCAAAATATCATAAAATCGTAGAGATCTATCAAAAAGTCTGTCCCACACATGCTTTTTTAATCCACACTATCAATATTTTTGAGCACATATGCAATTTTTGACAGATCGCACGACTGAGTATAAAAGTGAATCCTGGCTTTAACTAATACATTTAAACAACAGTTGATTGATTTTATTTTATAATTGAATTGAAAAACAAAACATTTTTGAAGTGGTAATCTGGTGACCAAATATTTTTTTCCTTTGCTAAATTCATAAATTTTTACTGCTGCCAAAACATATCCCCACAAATAAGAAATTACTAGAGATGTGCGTTTGTTAACAGAAAATCCTGTCAAACCCTTTTTTTTTTGCCGACCGATATTTAAAGTAATTTATATTATAATCATTTATCATTTTCATTATTTATTTTATATTCACTCTATAACTAAATAATAGCTTTTTCACAACTAGTATGAATAACTTTAGAAACGAATTTAATTTTTTAGTAGCTTAATAAGCTTTTTATCTAATTACAGTATGTATCGTTAAATATATAATGGACAATCTACTTTTTCTACGTGCTAATACGCAGCGTTGCAAATCTTTTATCAGCTGGAAGCAGCTATTGTGCTAGTTATGAATCGTAAATAAGCTACTTTTTACTTTTGAATATGCGCTTTTGTTTCAAGTAGAACTTAATTATAGATATCACCGCAAATCAAAAATTTGCTGCATCAGTTCAAAAATAAAAAATTTCCAACGGGGTAAATTTTTCATACACTCAAAGTGACCTACTTTATAATAATATGGTGGTGTATCAAAATTTCCTCTTGAGCTTGCAGCAGAGGATTCTGATCGTACAGGATTCAACAAACTTACTTATTTATAAGGATTTAAGAAGTTCAAATACTTCTTCCGGTGATAAACTAGTTCAAATTTAAGTTCACTGATATTGGCTTTTGAGGGACATCCCTGAGGAGCGTTTGCTTACTCCAGCTCGTGAGGAATTTTCTTCCAATAATCTTAGGTGACTTGTTATCCTTTTAACAAGAATTAATACCATAAATTTTTTCTAACAATAAAATCATTTTATTCTTTTAAATATTCAACTTAAAAGAATATCAGAAAAGAAAACAAAAACTTTTAACATTTTTAAGTTTATTTTTATTCCGTAATAAAATGTGGAAGATTAAACCAAGTTTATGCATCAGAGAGCAATTCAATTGTGGTATTAAAAGTTCATCCTGAAACACTCTTCAACCTTCTTTATGATCATCACTTCGCTTTCGTTTCAAAAAAAGTACGACGATACACACATCATTGCAAACACTCAAGTGCATGAACTAAATACAATTGTTGTTGACGTTTCTACTGTTGGTATTGCTGCTGTTAATGTAGTTATAATTGTTCTTATTGTTGTTGTTATTATTAGCTACTTAATTCAATTTGGCCATATAGTGTGTGTGTGTGTGTTTTGTTGTAGCATTTTAATATTGTCATTTCTTATATTGTTGTTGTTGTTGTTTGCTGTCGCTGTTGTCATTTGCTAGTATTTTGTCTGTTGTTGTTGTTGTTTTTGTTGTGAAGACTGATGTGTGCTCATGTCAAAACAACAATTATTGTAAATGTCACAAATTGCTATTGTAATTAGTCGTTATTTTGCATTGCATTTGTTAAACCAAAGTTGTTTTGTTTATATTTGTTGTTGTTGCTTCAGTTATTATTAAAGTTTGTTTTTATTATATATTCTTCTTGTTTTTTATTAGTATTGTTACTGTTATTGTTATTTTTATGATGGTTGTGGTAAAAAAAAGCAACAAAGTAAACAACAGAAGTAAAAAAATACTGAAATTTAAAACCTCAGTGAATTTTACAAATAATGCTCATTTTTATTTTTACTTAATTTTATAAACAACCATTGCGATTATTTGTCTGGTTTGTTGAAATAATTATTAAGACTGAATTAATTTTTCATTGCAGCTGTCTGCAACGAATCTGGTTTTGATATTTTTTTATTTTATTGTTAACAAAAAGCGTCAAATAAGATAGTTGTAAATTCATCTTCTTAAATCGATTGCACGATTCTGAAGACTGAGTAATAAAACTAAGATCTCTTTTACACACAGGTAACTCTAACATAAGAAGAAGGAAACGGTCCTGCGTAGTATTTCTCTTTAATGTTTCAAAATTTAACCAATTTTTATTTACCTAGTTCAACATGGTTGCTTTGCCTTGTATTTTAAACCGGGTAAAAACTGAAAAATTCGTGTTAATATTTGTCTTTTGACAATATAAATCGTTGTAAAAATTCTGTTTTATTATAGTGGTCAAAATGATCAAACAACTGCCAATTCCTGTGTGTAATAAAATCGACATATGCTTGTCATAATTACTATTTACTAGTTTATTGTACCCGGCGTTGCCGGGCATTAAAAAAGAAAACCGCAAACTATGTTTTGCGGTTATAGTAGCCATCAAATTTAATTCAAATACGTATTTAAGACACATTTCTAAATTACTATATTTCAACAAACGAAACAAATCAAAAGGCTGACAATATATTCGTACATTTTAGAAATTTAACTTGTAACGTTTTTTGATAATAGTCTTTAATTTTTATGACGATTTTGTCGATTTATTTTCGAATTTCTGACGATTTTTCTAAAAAAAAAAGTCTTACATGGTATGTCATGATATTAACAGATTCTATTCTATCATTACATCATTTTTAAATAAACTTTTATTTCACAACAATATTTGTTGAAATATTTGGTTTTTTACGAGTAAGTTATCAGGGAAAATCAGATACCATAGGAACTTTGGTTTTTCTGTAAGTAACAACAACTTCTTGCTACGGTGTTAAGATCTCAGACATCAAATAAGATTTAACCATTTAATGCAAAGTTTCTTGAGCTTCTGTGATCAAATATAGAAACAATTATTTTATATGTTATATTCATTTGTAATTAATAATTAGAAGATTATATTCAAATTTTATTACCATTAGTAAAAACAGTTTTAGGTGAATCAAAATCATTAACATATGCTGTGTGACTGTTCAAAAAGTGGCACAAAAAGTAGATTTTATAAAAAAAAAAGTGAATACAAAAAGTGGATTTATCGAAACAAGGGGAAACTATTCTAAAACCCTAATAACTCTTCATTTTCAAATTACATACATGTATTGTTCAATTTAGTTTTAATGCTTTAACGTTTTATGTATTTACAGTATTTATAAACAAAAAATAGATGCATATGTAATTAAAATAAATTATAAAAAATATACATGTGCATATTATATAATAAAGCTAAGGAATAATTATTATATATAATTATTCTTTTTAGAATGTTTAGTAAGAATTACGTAATTGTACAATAATAATCCTATTATTAATTTATCTGAATTATTTTTGCATTTATTCAAAGAATTAGAAGCTGCAAGGCCAAATGAATTCAGTATTTTGCCCAAATAATGACACATAAATTCAAATAAAATTATATTCAAATAGTATTTTTTTACTATATTCATTTGTTGACCAACATTTTTATGAAACTCTCGAACTTCATGCGAAAGTATACTATTCCAAATTCTTGTTACTTTTACTACGAATGATTTATAAATAGAGTCAATTGGACATATCAAAATATTGATTCTGGTAGAGCGACCAAAACTGATTTTCTCAAAAATGTAAGATGGTTGACTAACTTTGATTATTTTATAAAACTTAGTAATGATTCGAAGATCTATAAAAGTTTGAAAGTCTGAACCCAATGTGCGAATTACATAAGCTGAAATATGGTCCCTATAGATATAGACGATAAATAAATCGCACTATTCTATTAAATTATATACGAAATTTTGAAATATATATTGTTACATTTTACCCTTTTTAGAACAGGCAAACGTACGGATTCTTTTGATTGCAAATACCGCTGTGGCTAAATTCTGTATTCGAACTTTACGGCTTTCTCTGGCAATACTTCTCGATCCTACTGGTCTTGTGAACCCTTGGTCTCGTATTTACTAAACATGCGTTATCACCACAAACGCAGCCATCCACGCTACACTACTGTGTTACTCCGGCGAGACATGAACTACTCGATGCCTTGTTTAGTAACCTTAACCATTCACAGACTTCTCCACTACTCCTTTTATCCAAGCCAGTCATCTCCTTTTGATCCAGTAGCCACAACACACGTCTGCCATACACTGTTGTTATGCTGTTACACTTTCCTGCGCTTACTGCTATTGCTCTTACTTTTTTATTATACAGGGCTTCTTAACAATTATCTGTTACTCCTTTTATTAAATTAGACGTCTTCACTAAATTATCTGCCATGGCTTCACACAATAATTGCCTTTTGCCTCTCGGGAGGTTTGTACTGCTGTTTATTAATTTTAATTGCTTATAACAATTATTATTTTTTTTTCGTTGCACGCATGTCCGCATGCGGTATCGAACTCGGACCCACTGGTTTGTAATACGCACCTCTACCAACGCAGCCATTGAGGCTGCTCAGCTTCTGTTAGCTAACTTGTGGTTTTGTTATTCTATAAACACACCATTGGTTGTTGAATTAACTTTATTCACCACACTCATACGGAAACAACCAACTAATAGGGATTGGCAAGTTTTATTATTCGTAACAATATTATTATTATAATTATTATTATTATTATTATTATTATTATTTCTTTAAAACTGTACATCTATATTTTTTACAAGATCGTACTCTGAGTCCAATCCCAGAAAAACATCCAATAAATTCAAAGCTGAAAGCATAGATTCGCAACCTTCTTGCGTCATAATATGGATGGTATTAAATAAAACTTTAATAATATACAAGCAGCAAGTTTTTAAAATTGAAAATAAAACAAAAGAAGTCATATAACAAAAAAGGGGGAAAAGCGTAAACTATAACAAAAAATGACAGATCTAGATTTCTTTAAAAAAGGGACACTAAAAGGGCCAAGAACTTAAAAAAGTAGCAGCTTTACTACTACTTTAGTAGCAACAACGGTCACGCTGAACTTATTTACAGAAACTAATGTTGAAAATTAATTTACCTAAAATATGGCATCATTAGTTCATTATGAAATGTGTAAATATACGGAACAAAATGAAAACAGTCATATATCTTAATGACATAAAGTTATTTTATTTTACAAAACAATTTCATAATTAGTATAAAATAAAATTTTAAAAAATCTCATAATTTCTGTATTTTTAAATGTTCAGAGTGAAGCATCTTTATAAATTTATTGTCTTTGCTAATACGTGCTTGCAGAGACGATAAATATAACATCCTATATTTAGCTATTGGTATATTTTTTCTTAATAAAATGAGAATTTTTCTATATAACAGCATAATTGCAGATAAAAATCAGGTATTAAAAAATTCTTTAATAATATCGAAAATTAACTGTCACACAACCCAAATTAAAATTTAATTTATATTTCCAAATCAATTTTTACAGGTTGTTTACAGCCCTTAATTGTGGAACCAAACTTCTAAATCGAAAACATCTAAGTTGATCACTATGCACAGTTGTTGGTGGAATAAACCCTTGTCCTGTAAGCTTATAAACTTATAATTTTATGAGGCGATTTAAAATAAATATAAAATTCCAATAAAAGTTTTTTATAAAAAAAAAAACGTACAAAGTTTGACCACAAGCATTTTTGATATCCGATTGTTCTTTTTACTAACAAAAAGCCCAGTTGCAAAACAGTATTGAAGAATATTCCAAAAAATTAAGGTCAATCAATTGAAAGCCAAATAAAAAACGGTTTAAATTTTCTTAACTCATTAAGATTTAGATAAAAGTTGCAAGTCGACATGGGTCGAAATTAGGGGAGTTTTAAATTCCCCGAAAATCTCCAACCTTGCGGCTTAAATATTCAATATCTTCTGTTTAGTTCAGCTCCTGGTAAGCTCTAAAAAACCAAAAGTCGTTTTGAAAAAAGGGTTGCCTTCCTGCTTTGCTCAAAAAGTAGATTATATCGCCATTTAATTACCTGCTGCCTACAAGACTAACGGTTTTTTAAACGCTATATAAGAATATTTTTAATACTCTCAAATAAAAATATTAATAAAATAATATTCAAAATAAAATCTTTTTTCGTGTTTTTTCTATTATCCCGATTAATAATTTAAATTACCGATATTTATTATTGAGGATCAAGGCACGTCATTAAATATTTATCATTTAAAAACTAAAAAATTAAATGTATTACTGCGGGAAAGCATATCCATATGGTCATTTCCCTACAGCTTATAAAGCACATCATTGTCATGAAATATTTATATTTGAAGGAATCAAGCACAATTAAAGAAAATTAAAATAAATATAAATTTAGAAATGTTTCGTTTCTATGTGAACGCTTAATCATGATCGCCAAGCAGTTATCGTGCGTGATATGAATTAATATGTTTTGGAAATGTGCGTTTTCTTAAAACATTATTCATTTTCTTGTTATCAATTTTTGAAAACATTTAGTTGCCCATGAAGAATTTAAATTTATTTTATCACTCTTAGCATAAACATTACATCCATTAAACTAAAACAACTAAATTAAAAAAGATGTTTTTTAAAGCAGGAAACGTATCGAAGAATTTAAGAAATATTTTAAAATTATAAAAAACTATATAATTCAGAAATAATCAATTAAGAGAATAGAACAATAAAATTTATTTATTAACTTACCAAACTTGTGTAGAATGGAGTAGCACTCTCGACTGCTATACTGGGGTAGGGATTTTGATCATTTGAAGGATATGTCGAACCAAATACACTCATACCAACACCGGCTACAGAAGTATTTGATGTTAAACGAGGATAGGAACCCAAAGCAGTCAGTCTTGTTGAACTATTAACGTCATATTGACAAGAACATATTGATTGGCCCGTTATAGGATCCGTCACCATTGGTCGACCATTATCACAGCAATTTGGTGAAATAGCGGTAGCGGTTAAAGGATATGAATTAGCAGGATTTTCTATTGAGTTGCAGGCTGCCGTTGAAGCAGTTGTACTACCCAAGGCTGAGGTTTGTGAGACGGCATCTGGTGTCAGTGTGCCTACCGAACTGTCACTGTTACTACTAGTTATACTATTGTCGGCTCCAGCAGCTGGTGAAGGACTTATCGAAGAAGAAGTGGAGGTAAGTGTTGTGGCCGCTAGAGGTGATTGCACATTTGGGTGGCCGCTTGTTAATATATGACTTGTTGTTAAAAACTGTAAATATGTATAAAAATACACACGATCAATAAATTAATTAATTGAAGATATTACAACTTTTACTTTTAATTTAATTGCAATTCGAATTTATTATTTAAAAAAAAAAAACAAAATATATTATTGTTGATTTGCTAAAACTAATATCATGTAACTTAATGCATCTTAACAATAAAATAAAAACTTTGATATAAAAATACAACTATATTTCAGTAGGTACTTGTTTCGTTATCAAATGAACTCGTATCTGAAAGTTTATTACGATTTGATAGCGTGATGAGAGATCATATATTAATTACAAGTACGATCATTTCATACACAACATCATCATACACAACAGTCTGAGTTGAGTAGTTTTTGCATGATATGTTTTTGTTTCAGTCTTATTTTCTGTTTTATTATTTTATGCACTTTATTTTGTAACGTTTTATGAATTAATTAATTCATAATTTATTTTTATTGCGGTGCAAATTGCAAAAATAACTAAAACAATTTAAAGAAATACATACAACATTGCAGTGAAAAAATTCTTTTTTTTTATCTAATAAAACTACATTAATGCACTTCTCTTTTTAAGAGAAACCCTGCCCGTGGTTTTATTAAAAGACTTGTTTTAATAAACATTGAAGCTTCAAAAGTAAGAAATTAAGTGTATTATCACCATAGATAAGTAACCATGCACATTTTGAATATAGTATATTGATTGTTAACCTAAACCAACAAACTGAATATATTGAATGTGCCTTTCAGAATAGACCATTAAAATTAGGAAAAATAGAATTTAGAAAAAATTAAATTTCTTTTTGGTAAAGTATACTTTCACCAGCTATATGTAACAGCTTCAATAACCCTCATTTTTAGAAAAGTTACACAAAAGTTTAGAGGAAAATATTTTCTTTATGCCGCAGGTGCTAGCTTTCCTTAACGCACAAAAGTAGCGGTCGCCATCCGGAGAGTGTGCTTGAATGAGAATGCATTACTAGTTCTGTGTGTTGTATTGTCTTACATTAACAAACACAAAAACATTTCATTTTAATGACTTAGTTATCGATTATGTATATGTGTAGTTTAATGATTAAATAAACAGTTATTGCTTACAGTTAATAGTAATTTTATGTTTTAATCTATATATATATTTAATTGTTTTAAGTGTGTTGTGGCTTAATAACTCATAAACGGTCAAACCGAATATGATTACATTTTTATGGTTTGTTTGCATGGTCGTGTAGATAGTTTGTCTACAGTTTACACGAAATTGGTCGACGCAATCGTAAGTTGCGACCTTTCATGACAACATGTGATTTTGTCCCTATAAAAAACAACAAGCCATGAATTTTTGTACTAGAATCTTCCTTATTAACATCCATTGTTAAGAGAAATACTGTATCAATTGGGAGACTGGGCGTGGTTTCTCCCATACTAAGTAAGAAGTTTTTGCCGTTCATTGCTCATAAAAAATGTATACACCTCAACAACATTCACTGAACCATTTTTGTAACTTTTACATCAAAATTAGTATTTTGCCAGGTAGTTTGTTTACTTACGTTTCTTCTTTCACTCAAAAAATAAGGCTAAGCTCACAAAATTATTCTAAAACACTTTTAGTTGAAAAACACAAAATGCGGAAAAGAAAGAATATATCTTGTGAACAATTATAAATTATGCCTAAAAACTAAAGCAGCAAAATAAAATAGAAAATGGAAAATAAACTCAAATTCCGTGCAATATTATGTTAAATCACATCAATGAATTGATTTGGGCCAAAACAGTTAATATTAGATACGGAAAACATTCAAAAGTTTTACAAAAGTAGTCGTTCGTACATGTGTGTGGTAACACATAAAGCGGTAATAAATTGTGAAAAGGTTCCAACTTGTATTTGATCGATAGTTAGTAAACAGAACTGTTTTGGGTTCCTTTGACTTTTAACAACCATGATGATATATCGGTGATTTATTTTAATACAAATGCAAAATTAATCAATTAATTAAATTTAAAAAAATTAATTACATTTTTTTAATGTCCTTTAACTCTAACTAAAACTTTTATTTCCGAGTACATACATGCAACAAGATCTTACATTAAGTATACAATTTCTTTTAGAATTAGCTAAAATGGCTTCATCCCTTATTCTCTTACCAACAAATTTTTGGGCAGAGCTGGTTATTCAATAATTTGACAATAATGCACAAAATGTTGAGTAAAATATTGATGGTTTTATTTATGTGAATCACAAAATATTTTTATTTTTAATTTTCTATCATATTTAATTATTGAATATTCGATACATCCAATGCAGTAACATTGACTAAATAGTGGATGTCTCAATATTCCCGAAATTTTTGACAAAAATTTATAACAAAGTATTGAAACCTCAAAAAAATAACACATAATTCTTGCAAAAAAAACCCCCGACTTCAACACAGATTTAGCTATCTATGTATACCGGCCTAAAAGTTTGGCAATATGCATCAAACTATGTTAACTATTGGGACACCTTTTAATTTCCAAATCCAAATATTATAAAGGACTTAACAATATAGTTTCTTTGTAAATTTCAACCGTGTATCTACAATTGTTCAACAGTTCAGCCATATACATCGAAGAACATCAATTAATGTAGCACCCTTTAATTAAAAATTTTAAATATTTATACTTCTTATTATACTTGACAAAGTAATGAACATTTTTTCTAACTTTCAAGGAATTGTATATAACGGTTCAGAAGATATAGGTTCAATTACACCCTTTAATTTTTAAATTCTAATTGTATACTTTTTCTTATAGTGGACTTAGCAATACAGATTCCTTATAAATATCAGTTGCCTGTCTATAAAGTTCAAAAGTTTGTTCACATACATTAAATTACATCAACTATTGGGACACTATTTAATTTCTAATTACGAAATTGATACATGCTGTGTTGGCGCACTTAGTAATACAGTTTCTTTGTAAATAACATCCATCTGTCTATATTAGCCATCCGTCTAATTTTCAAGTGCTTGTACATAACGGTTCAAAAGATAGGTCTACATAGGTCAAATTACATCTCTTATGGGAATACTCTTTAATTTCTAAATTCAAATTGTATACTTGTTGGTATAGCGGACATAGCAATACAAGTACTTTAGTAAATGTACATAAAACTAAATAAATTTTGGGACACCTTTTAATTTATAATTTTGAAAGTCAAAGTAAACGGAATTTCGTCGAATTTTTAGGCGTTTGTCTATAGCGGTTCAAAAGATACGCCCATATAGGTCAATTTACGTCGCCCATGGGGACAACCTGTAATTTTTAGATTTCTTTTTCTTTCCTTTTTGCTATTGGGAGCCGTAATGATACTCAGTTTTTTAATTTTTCGAGTGGTGCCCTTTACCGGTAGGTTGTATGGGGACACCTTTTAATTTTAAAGATTATAAATTGTTTTTGGAAGGGAACTAATCTACTGTCCCATACTTTAAAACGCAATAAAAATATATTCTTTTCTATTTAATTATTGCTCCGCTTCTTTTCGTTTGAAGTCTAGTAACACCAGAAGTTGTAGGATATCTAGTCATCTGTCGCTTCGTTAAACTTAATTCCTATTTGTTAAATGTCCTGTTTTTGAATTGAAAATATGTATATTTATTAAGAAATATCGATTTAATTAGCAAACCCTAGTTGTCTAAAATTAAAAAAAAAAAAAAAAAACTTCAAAGAATGTGGCTGTAAACTATGTCGTTTAGATTTCAGTGTATCGGTACTTAACAGAAACTATAACCCTATTCAAAAGTAATTTATTTTAATCGTGTTTGATTCCTTTAAATAAAAATAATTTATGATATTCTCATAATTATTTATTATTTAAAACTACTAAATGAAATGTATTACTACGGGGAAAGCATATCCACATAGCCATTTCGCTACTGCTCCCAAAGCTCATCAGTGAATTTGACTCAAATATATATTTGCAGGAATAAAGCAAGATTAACGTAAAATAACTTAAAACAGATTCCGAATAATAAATTTTCGTATTGAACTATTCAAAATTATAAACGAAGTATAGCTCCCATTTTTTCTGCATGGCTCCTGTTTTAACAGATATTTTCCCAACTGCACGTACACCGCCTTTGATGCCATACTTCTAGGTAAACCGGTACCAAAAACTAACATTACACTCCTTTTCCCTTAGAGGTTTGTTTACTAGCAAAAGGTACCTTCACCCTTTAGTGAAAGTACCAGTAGCAGTAACAGTACAAAAACTACTTTAAGCCAAAACTAATATAAAAGTTAGTACGAAAAATGTTGGTAAAATTTAAAAATTTCATTGGCATCCCTTTAAATTAAAGAACTATTACATATTTTTCTCTCTCCCTTATACTCTCTGCTGTTTAAATTTCTCTTGTTGTTTATCGCCATCGTAAATTTATCACAAACCGAAATTGTGACAGGCTTTGACAAATTTTTAAAGGTCCTCAAAGAAAATTTGCCGCCTTTCATTTATTAACTTTTTTCCTTTTACTTTTTTTTTGTTGGACGTGTGCAGTTTGCTTTCGTTGTTGTTGTTTATTTTTTTATTTTAATATTCTTTTAAGGGTCGCCGTACTACTGGTTTTTTATTTATGCCTTGAATTTTTACATTATTTTTTTGTTTTTCTGCCTTTTAGTAAAACGTGCATATTTCTATATTGTACCGCTGTCCATTAAATAGTGTTCTTGCATGTATGTTAAAGGAGAATATTAGTTTGTTCTCTTTCGGGTTGTAAGTAGTGTATTTTACAAGGAAGTCATAAATTTTTCTTTTTTAAGTTTTTATTTACTGTAATTTTTTTTCTACAAAAGGTACTTTTCTGTGGCAAATTCATACATGAAATATACTGCATTGGATTGTTTTTTTTTTACTGCTGGAGTAAAAACTGTTAAAATCAGGAAATTAAAAAAAGAATTGTGTGGAGCACTCCAATAACGTGACCATTTATTTAATTTTTTAAAAACGACCGAAAACTGTGTGTGGCTTAATATCATCATTGAAAAACGAACTAAAAATTAGTAAAGTGTCAACAGCCTCTTGGCGCAGTTTCAAAATATAATTTTAAATATGAAAGTACAGACACTTCTTTAAAAATTTATAAATTTAATTAGCAAAATTATTAACAAAATTATCCCCAAGAAACAAATATTTTCGTCGAAATAATTTTAATTACTTCTGCAAACTTAAACACTATAAAAATGTGATAACAAGTTAAGGTTGTTGTATATAATTTGTAGCATAATATTTCTAAAGCAAGCCGCTATTATATAAGAATAATATTTTGCATATTCTGTTTACATTATTAGCAAAATCATGAAGAACGAAATTTGTAAATAATAAGGCACTTTTATTTTGCCAACAAAGGACTCATTATAAGATATTTCTTCCTGCCTATACGCTAAAAATAACAATACAGATTTTTGCGGATTTGTAACAAGATGCTTTCTTACTAACCAAATCAGTGTGCCATTACAGTCGAAATAACAGCTGCTGCCGTGGAAGAAAAAGTTGTGACTTAACATATTAATCTTCTTTCAGCAGTTTTTTTTTTTTGTTTGTTTTGAAAAATGATTTTTGATTATTATAGTCTTACCTCTCTTCATGGTAAAGGAAAAAATATTTTATTTAAAGGTTATGGAGAAAGTTGGTGGAAAATAATAATTTATTCAAAAGCTTACACGAGGCGTTTATACCAGTTATTCGACTGATTTTGATACTGTTTTAGTTGCAAGTTAAAGGTATTAAGTCGATTGAGCAATGATTTTTTAATTGTCTATCACCACATAAATTTGTTTCTTTGATTGGAGTTACTTCGCTAAACTAGATTCACATACTCGTATATGGTTCAGGGTATATAAGATTCGGCAAAGCCTAATATATCACTCTCACTTCCTTTTTTTGTTATTTAGTATAAACATTTATTGCTGTTTTTACTAAGTGTTTGAAACATTCTATTCAAGAAAAATATATACTGCTAGGCTTTTCCCTTTTAGACAAACGTGCGGGTTATTTTTTGTGGCTGTGGCTATACTTGAATCCTATGGTCGGCCTATTGCTTACTAAGCACCTGCTATTTTCTAAACGCATCCATCAACGCTACACTTCTGTGTTACTCGGGCGAGACACTAGCAATCGATGCCATATTTATTAAACTATTGCATTTACACTATGCAATTTTTCATGAAACCAGCATTAAATTTTTGTTTGCTTGTAAAATAAAAGGGGTAAGCAATATAGCGTGGCTTCAGTTAAGAGGGGATGTTTATGTTGGTTATGTTTTTTTAAGAACGAACATCGCTGGAAGTTATAAAGAGAAATGCAAAAAATTGCATACAAAATCGCATAGTGTAAAGGTGGACTTAGCCAATTGTCGTAACAACAACACTGTTGTTTTCAGATATGCAGCGGTTTTAAAATCTTATTTTTATAACAGTGCTTAGACTTTTTGTAAGCAATTTTGTTACGAATGAAAAGAGTTAACTGTAAATGACCGCAGTCGCAGCGGTTCTGTAATACAGCTTTGTTTAAAAAAGCATTCCATAAATGTAGAACTACTAATTCAAAGCAAAATTCTTTGGGTCAGCTTTGCTTATTCGTTGCTTATTTCAGACGGTCATAAAATAAATAATTATTTTTGGAGAAGTTTCTATCTAGTAAAGACGAAGGAAAGTGACAGTAACACATTATATTATCTTCTGTAGTGCTGAATGAGTTTTTAATTTCTTCAAAGAACGGTTCCTCTTTTCTTAAACCTTCAAATGTAGTCCTTGTTGATGCGTTTTTAGGTAAGAATTCATGTTTTATATAAAGGGTTGTAGTAGGCATTACTAGCTTCGAATTTGATTAAAAGTTGCAAGATCAGGTATGATCTAGCGAGGGAGACATAAGCATCATGTTACTACTTGAAACAAACTTGAAATATACACTGCTTTCCGTTAAAAAAGCGTAACCAACGTTTCTAAGGTTTTTTTTGAGGTTTTTTTAAAAAACTTTCTGAAGGCTTTACGCATTATAGATAAGCAAAGCAGATCCCCTTTTAGGTAAATCGTCCGAAATGAAATACGAATACAAAAGTCCTATTAGATATGTACTACTTCAACTCGTCAACTTTATCAACAAATTGTCCGTTACGCGTAACTTAAAAACTTCAAGAAGTTGCAGTTAATGCGCAAACGCTATGTGCCTTCAGCACGGTAAATAAATAAAGTATTTTTGTACATAAATTACCAAATTATTAAAAATGACCTGGTTCAGTTTTTTTTTCTATTTAATTTTTAAGGTTACTCTCATTCTTATCTGAATAGATCAAGTGCGCTATTAAAGAGAATTCTTGAGTGAAAAGAAGTTTTTTTCACAGTATATAAATGGAATATTATCGAATATAAGTGTAAGAAAAAGTTACTGTACAAAAAAAAAGTACAATCCGTTTATTATCGTTGTATGGAATTTAAAGCAAAATATATTTTTTAACGCTAGTTGATTTTGCTTAAATTTCACTTCACTATTGCGTTATGAAATTTAAATAAGTTTAAGACCTTTAATACCATGAGTCGACTTTTTTTAAAACATCAATAAATTTTTCATCTATGCCAAAATCACTTAGAACTATGAGTCCATTCCTATTCCCAAGAACCCCTAATAAAGCTCTAGATGAGCTTTTGTCAGATAGAAAGCCGAAGGTAAGTGAAACTGTAGTATTCATCCCTTACGGCGTTAAATTAGATGATGTTCTGGACTCTCTCCTATTCACCAACACCGGCATCGGCAGCAGAAAATTAAATGCTGAAATTCGACTTGTAACTGATACATGTAGATGGTCACCATATTGCTCGAGCTTTAAAAGCACAAATATCTTAATTAGAATTAATTAATAAGGCCGGCTACGCAGAATCATTAAAAGAAAAGCCAGTGTTGGTCATAATATAAAGAAGAAAACTTCTTCAGAAAGTATTCCGACTAAACTTAATAACTTTGAGTAAAGTTATAGTTATATGAAAAAAAATCATTTTTGGGTCCTCACCAGTTTTTTATTTTTTTTTCCTGCTTAGTTGTATAGCTCCCTAAATAACATTTTCAAGGATATCCATATCGTCCCCATATACCATCAAATACTCGATATATGTTGCCACCAACGGGGTGTAAAATTGCATTTTACGTACCAAACTTCTTTTTTGTTTTTAGAGCGGTTTCCGTAAACTTAAGTTGTTCCTATATTTGTTTAAACGAAATTATAAACGAATGTTATATAGAGCCGACAACAAACACATAACTACCGTTATCAATAAAGTGCATCAGAATAAAAGATAATATAAAAAATTTTTGAAGTAATTCCGTTAAGTGACACTAACCGATAGTTTATTTTGCTTAATATTAAAATTAAACAAATTAACCCATTTAGAGAACAATATTTTATAAAAAACAACTTAAATGTAAATCATTGATTTTTGAATGGGAAAGAATATATGAATATCACAGCTCTTCAAAAGTATTATACGAGACACATAGGGGTATTTTGCCGGACATTACTTTTTTTTAGCTTATATTGGCTATAAAAATTTACTGATTATTGAAACTTAATAGAAAAATCTGTTTTAAACATAGGCTATTAAAGCTACAAAACAAGAAAAATCAGACCAAAGAGAAAAAAGTTCCCCGTAGAAGAACTAATCCTACCTCTGAAAAATACTATTTTTTTTATTTTCATTTTGTTCAGCTATTACTTTTAATGTAAAGGAATGTTTAAAAACTCAATGTTGGACTCAGAGATTCTAAAATGCTATTTTGCCCTGCCCCTTTTTATGGGCGGTGAAATAAAATATTATTAGAAAAATTAATGTTTTTATTAACTGAAATGGATTACATACGCCTTAAAACCTTAGAAATTAGTTTATATTGGCAGGGGGAGGTATCCCTCCAATCCCAGCCCCAAAAACGTCACTGTGAAAAAAGAATTCAACTTTTTTGCGAATTTCTTAAAAAATATTTATTGTTAATATTTTCAATGATTTACCAATCCCCACCTCCCAAGAATTAAAACGTTATTTTTTTAATTTGTTACTTTAAGCATTTTGTTTATCTGAAAATAATTATTTTATCTATAGTAATAACTTATTTATGATTGCAGCGGTAAATTTTGCACTAAGATGATAGTGAGTGCGATTAAGTAGAGATCGTAAATTTTATAGTGATATATAACATTTTTACAGCCGGGACAGAGATCACACTCAAGAGCATATTCACTTTTTTTACCAAAAATTTAACACAAAAAATGTTGTATCTTAAAAATGTAAAACAAAATTTTTCTAAAATTTAATAAAAGAAGTGGTCTTTTCAATACAAAATCTTTATTCGTTTAGCCACAAGAAAATATATTGCAAACCTCTCAAAATTGTATAAAGTCAATAAAAAAGCTATTCGATTCATCCAACTTTCCAAACTTTAACAGCGTCCTAAAACGACAAATCTCAAGCAAAAGCCTTAAAAATTCACTATACAATGCAGAAATTTGTTATTTATCCAGCTGCATACATAAAATTTTTCCATTTCTCAAAATTAATTTTTGGCCTAATGTCCGGCTAGATTGACAAAATACCCCTCTGTGCGAGGATAAATTAATATGGTGCACTAAGATTTTAAAACAGAAGAAAGTTTTACGCTAACTAAACAGAAAGCAGTAAAGTATTTGCACTGATATTTAAGAATCAGAACAAGATTAAATCCCAAAGAAATTGTTTTGTTTGCTTAAAAGATATTTAAAATAGGCCGCGTTTTGATTTACAACACCCACAATGGGTTAAAAAGCGACTTATTAATACGTAAAATCTATTATCTACACTGCAGAATAACACACGCAAACACAAGCATGTGCTGTAAAAACTTTAAGCTGAGAAGTGCAAAAAGAAAAAGCAGCAAGAAGCATTATAAAGAAAAAACACGACACCATCCCCTGCTGTGATTATTTTGACCAATATTTGTAAAACAAGACTAAATAACTTTTGCATTGGACATGAGTCTCGTATGGATACAAATATATTAAAGTGTAAAAAAACTGACATGAATATGCACAGACAGACACTTGTATAGTTGTTTCGTAATGGTAATTGCGAAAATAAGAATAAAGAAAAGGATTTTTTTCAGATGATCAAAAGAGATTTAGAATTATTTGTAACATTTTTAACACTTCCTGCAAATGAAGCAATAAGATAAAAACAAATAAACAATTGAAGCAGAACACTGAATAAATATTTGAGTGCGTTAATTTAAGCGGACATGACAAAGAAGCTGGAACAGTTTGCTTCAAGTGTCCTTTGTTACAATGTTGTGTTTTAAAAGACAGCAAGCACTAAGGGAATATTCTCAAATGACTTAAGTGACAATAAAGCGAAATTTTAAGGTTAATAAATATTTAAATATTTATTTACACTGCACAGTAGCGTCGATCTCAAAATAATTGGTTATAATTAAAAACCTTTTGAAGTCAGGCCTTGCGAATATTATTCAGAATTTATCAATTTTGAACAATTGAAAATCGATTTTTTTGAATCTAATATTTTAAATTTGATTAAAAATTATTTTTTAAAAATCCAAACTTACCTAAATCTTTTACAAACTTTGACAATAACAACAAACTTCGAAGTTTAAAACCAGTTTAAGGCAGCAGATTTAGTGCCGAACCCAAAAACTATTCGCTTTCGATTTTAAATATGATGACGGCTCACTATCAAATTAAAAATTGTTTCTGTACTACAAGCGGTCAATATATGTGCAAATTTAAACAAAAGGCTGAGAGCGCTTTAAAAAAATGTGTAACAAGTTGATCGCTTTTAACACTGAAACAGCACATAAGTCGTTACATCGCTCAAACACACATGTGTGTTACGAAAGTTTGATTATTCAGAATATAAATATTAGTTTCATTACATTTGCATATATTTTTTGTCACCTAAACACACATTTTTTGGCGATTATTCTGAGATTATACTAAAATCTATGATAACTAAATATTATATTAAATTTATTTTACTTAATTCGCAAAGAGCGATAAATTTATATCCACGAAGGATTTATATTTGAGAAGGAATGCTTTTCAGATCCTTTAGATTTATTTATTTCTTTTTTCCAAAACCCCCTGTTACAGGGATTGACCGATATCTATATTTTAATACCTCTGCAGAGAAATTTTTCAATTATTCAGACAACAAAGTTCAATAGTAATCAAGTAACTAGATGTCATTTTAAAATAAATTTAAAATCGAATATAGGAAACTAATGTTTCTATCCTTCAGCTTATTATCTGTTTGTCCTTCACCATTAAATGAAGCTATTACTTTTAAAAACTATACTAACGTAAAGATCATATTACGTTTTTACTATAAACATCGGATAGATACCTAAAAAACGAATATAAATGAGAATCACAATCAAATATTAGTTAGAAGTTGAAATTAAAATTAACGCTTTTAGGTTGAAATATAAGTTGCCATATTTATAAGCCAAAATGACTTTAAAGAAATAAAGCAAAAATGAGAGGCCCCAAAATGTAAAAAAATCTATTGGTCCATGGTGCCCACAATATTTAAAATGATCATTTCAAAGCGTTTTATATTTTACTTAAAATTATTAAGATTAAAATATTCAGTCTTAAAAAAATCGTTTAACACGTACACAAATGACACACTCTTAATTAGTGAAGACACAAAATATATTAACAATAAGAACGCTTGTCTTCACCAAAAAAAAAACACCTTAAACTCTTCGCAAATGTTAAGCTCCTTTAAATTTAAAATGCTTAAAGTGTTTGTAGAACTGAATATTTTTTGTTTCTGTTTTTATTTGTTTGCTAAAGGAAATTGTTCTATTTTTATATTTCATGGCTCATCAAAATAAACAGATTTAAAGCTCTGATTTTTATGTCTTTTATTTTTTTTTTATTTTTTCTTTATATTTGAAACTAGACAAAGACAAGAAAATCGTGCTGGAAGGTAGACGAATAACAAAACCCCAAAATACTTAAATTTTTTCCTGTTGCCAGACATTTTTAGTTTTATTTTTTAACCAAATCATGTTTAACAAAAAAAGGATGCCTTTCCTATTCAATCTTTTGTTAGTTTTTTATTCATCACTTGAAGCGCTGCCCTAAGGTGGCCTTAAAAATGCTAAGACTTTTTTTTACAATTTTTCTTTTTTTTGAGCCAAAAATATGTAGCCATGCATAACCTAACAAGTTGGCAATATTCTACTTTCAACCATTCCACATTTAAATAACCAACGAACTTGAAAATTGCTACAACAGAAAAAAACAAAAAAAAATTTATTATAATAGTAGTAGCAATAAAAAAACAGAGCAGGAATACGAAACAAAACACTTTTAAAACCTAAAGCAATGAATTTTTAAGTGGCGCTTAACAAAATGTTAAAACAAACTATCATATTCCTTTATTTTTTAGAGATTTTTTGAAAACAGTTTTTTTATATAAATTTAGATTCTTTATTTCGTAGTTAATATCAAAAAACAAACTTAAAACTACGAATATAAGCCACATGTGAAAGAAAATTTACTTAATTACTTTCAAAAACTTACAGACCTTCATAAGCAACTCAGCATATAATGTTTACTTATTAAACAAAGAAGCAAAAGAAACGTACAAGCATCGCAAATTATATGTATGTTTCCATATTAAAGTATGTACATTTAAGACTTCAGGAAATAAAAAAACGACGACATTGCTTAAAGCCATTATAAATATTTTTTTTTAATTAGAAGGAATCAAGCACCATGAACGTTAATAAAAATATTCGCAGATAAAATGTTTCTCTAATGTTTTAAATTATAACGGACTGTTAGTATTTAACTTCGATACTTGTGTTTATTGATATCTTTGTACACTTCTCATTTGGTCAACAACATTTATTAACGTTATAGTCATCTTTAGCTTATGTAAAATATGGTAAGTGGTACCCTGACAAAGAGAGATAAGCAATCAAATAAAAGCCTATCTAAACTAGCTTTACTACCAATAATAATAAATTTCAGTGACTTTTAGGGTTTCGTACCGAAAGGGTTTTTGTCACAAAATATGTTCTTTCGTCTGTCGGAGCCACCTATCTGTGCAACCGTAAAAGGTTGACTTTTTAAATTTTCACAAAAGGTATGACTTTTGAAATTTTCACAAAAGCCATATATCAGAGTAGTTGCTACAAAATCAAGTTATAAAGTATAAAGGGTATTCCGAAAGGTACATAATGTTCATAAAGTAATTCCGCCAAGTATGAGTTTGACTCGGTTTAAAAGATAAAGCCATATTCATGTAAAAAATAAAGCCAAAAAAAGTGTAAATCACCCCAATATTGGAACACCCTATAATTTAAAATTGTATTTTCTCTACTTCTTACTACCGCACACAAAATTTTAGAAACACTTTAAAAATTTGACATAACTGCCTGTGACAGTTAAATAATAAAAATATTTCATTTTTTATACACCCGTCTGGTTCCAGACATAGGAGGTGTGATAGAAGGATGGACGGACACGTTTTCCGTTTTCCCACTTTGTGTACGGAACGTTTCTAAAGTGAAGTGATTTTAACAAATATGTCCTTATATTTTACACAGTTATAAGAAGAAATCTTAAATATTCGAAAAAGATAATGTCACAAAATTTAAATGTTGCCCATACATTGCACGGACCCCTTCGTGTAAATAGAACTTGCATTTGAGGATTTAGTTTAATAACATTTGGAATATTAACGCGCTACAGTGTGAATAAAAAACATTTATTGCCAAAAAACAATTTAAATGTGTATTATTTTTGTGACATACTTATATTATTTATTGTTACATGAAATTCAGATTAAACAATCGAAAATTAAGCACGAGTGAGATATACATGACCTTGCATATATATTATGTATTAACAGTTTTATTTATAAATAACAAAATCTTTGCAAAATGTCAGAAATAATTTTAATAGATTTAAATAACTGCCTAGAGGAACTTTAAAAACAAGAAAAAACAATGATAATAATATTTGATCTAAAAAACTGAAATAGGTCAAAATTGTTTATCAAATAACATGCTCCCTCCAGTGGTTCATATGATATATTTATTTTAATGCTGAGATAAATGTCCTCTGGCAATTTATTCAGGTGTTAATTTTACAGTCAAAAACTTGTTTGGCATTTTGTATTAAACAAACTTCTCGTGACAAATACGATTGTCACCCGGTAAACCTTAAGCTAATAATATAAAAAATTATCCTTAAGTTTTATTACTTGTTTTTGACCAATTTTATTTTTTAGGAAAATAAGAATAAACTAAACGCATTGCGTGACTGACACATCAGACGAAAACTTATCAACACTCGCTTATTTTATTTCAACTTAAGAAATATGGAATTGTACCTTGAAAACGTACATACATGTAACCAACACGTGCACACATAGACTCGTACATATATTTCACAAACAGTAGTGTTTTATGGTACGAAAGCCATTTACCGCTATCTCTATAGCCATAACGTTCAGCTTCAACAACGACAAAATTATCATATAAATGATGATAAAAACTACAAAAACAAGAACAAAAAAATAACTCATAAACGCAGTATTAAAATAATTGCAGGCCTTCTTTTAAGCAAATATAAAAAAACCCTTCAGGTCTTAACACTTTTTTTATTTCTTACAGCTTTAACTGCACAGGAATTTGCTTAAATAATCAATTTCTATATAAAAATGCAGAGTAGTCCTTTTTGTGGGCATTCAAAATTCTAAACAACAAATTTTTAGTAAATAATTCTTGCAAAAAAAACGACCGATATTAGATGTCTATTTATAACATTTTAAAAATTTGGCAAGCATTAAATTACATTAACTATTGGGACATCATTTAATTTTCAAACCTAATTTTTATACTTGTTATAACGCTCTTAGCATTTCAAGTTCTTTGTAAATTTCAACCATCTGTTTACAACTGTTCAACAGTTTGGCCATATACATCAAAATTCATCAACTAATGTTACACCCTTTAAGTTATACTTATTATTATATCAGACCACATGGGTCAAATAACATCAATTATAGGAACACCATTTAATTTTTAATTAAACATTGTATAGTGGTTACTTTAACAAGCTTAGCAATAAAGGTTCTTTGTAAATCTCAATTCTCTGTTTATCAACTTTTGGGACACCCTTTAAGTTCCAAATCCCAATTTTATATTTGTTGGTATAGCAGGTTCCTTGTCTATAACGGGTCAAAAGTTTAGCCACTTACATTAAATTATATTAACTCTTGGAACACCCTTTATTTTCCAAATCCAAATTTTATACTTGTCATATGGAAGCAATACAGTTTCTTAGTAAATATCAAGAGTCTGTCTACAACTGTTCAGCGGCTTGGCCATAAACGTCAAATAATATCCACTTCCAAATCCAACATGTTCGTCTGTCTTTACTAGACATTCTGTCTAATTTTCAAGTGTTTGTATATAACGGTTCAAAAGATAGGACCCTTTAATTTATAGCGGACATAGCAATACTGGTCCCTTGTTAATTTCAACTGTCTGCCTATAACGGTTCAAAAGTTTGGTCACATACATCAAATTTTATCAACTATTGCCACACCCTTTAATTTCCAAATCCATACTTTATACTTGTTTTTATAGCGGACTTAGCAATTCAAGTTCTCTGTAAATTTCAACCGTCTGTCTACGACTGTTTAAGAGTATGTTTGCCCTTATCGGTCAATTTGCGTCACCTTTAATTTTTTAATTTATTTTTCTTTTACTTTTTGCTATTGGAAGTCATAGTGATGCTCAGTCTTTTTTTTATTTTAGAGTGTTTTCATTTACGGTTTATAATATACTTTAAAAACACGTATTTTGTATGGGAACACCCTTTAATTTTTAAAATTATGAACTGTCTTTAGAACGGGACCAATCTGTAAGCGTAACCTTTCATATAAAGGAAAAATTTTTAAAACCGGTTGAGATGTGACTGAGGTAATCAGGCACAAACATAAAAAGCAACATTCAGACGAATTGATAATCTCCTTCTTTTTTTGAAGTCGGTCAAAAAGGTAATATTTCACCCCTTTCACATTTAGGTAAAGTTAAAAATATCGCAAAGCGAAGATCTTGTTTTATATTTAGTCTCCGGTCAGATCCGATGTCGGAACACTACACAATCTTAACCATTAATATGCAATTTTAAGCGTTACAAAATAAAAATTGAAATTACTGTCGGTACGAGCTTCAAAATTCAAAAATTGTATTATATGCAACGGTAGCACTGTACAAAAAGTACCACTCAATCAAACTTAAACAAAAAGTTTTTTAATTTAATTTTTATGTGTGAAAAATTTTTTTATTTATAATCTTATTTCCTGTTTTCTGAAGATGCCACCCAACAGTGTGGCGAAATATTAAAAAAATAAAAGAAAAAACAATATATTTTAATTTAAAAAAAATGGCCTAGTTCTTGAACAATTAGAAAATAAAGTTAATTATAAATGTCAAATAAACAATAATATTTTAATGTTTATTATAAATAAAGCGAAAGCGAACGACAGACATATAGTTGAGTGTAAAACACTGAGTGTTGTTTTTGAGGTGGTTCGTATAACGATGTTTAAAAGTAAAGAAATCCCTACCGAAACTCTGGTAAGTAAATATGCATACATATATCTTATACAATAAAACACAATTTCTTAACTTGTTTCTATTTAAATATTTAAATTTTAATTCAGTTCACTAAAAAAACACCTTTGTAAATACATTTCAAACCATTGTCGAATTAAGAATGACGTTGTGCTTTCTAGGAAACAAAATCAGAAGATTATGATTGCTTAAAAAATGGAATTAAATTATCCTACAACAGCTTATTTTTTATTTAAATTCTTCCATTACTGCACTTTACTAGATCTTAAAATTTTGTTGTAAAATTTATTATAACAATATTTTTGAAAAATCTCTCTCAGATCTGCCAGCAAGTAGGCAATTCTTTACCGTAGTATTTTACAACGGTTTTTGAATAGAATTTACTACTTAAAAAATAGACCGACTTTTACAACGTTTGGTTTACAATGCAGTTGTCTGCCTTGGAAAATATATTTTAAAGATTATGAGAGACGCTCATTTGATATTTTACAATTTGGCATTACGATCTTGTCATTAAATATTTAATAGGGACGCAAGATTTAGCAAAATACTTATTTATTCCGATTTACAAATACCAAATTTCCCGTTTCAATCGTGGAAATTTTTTATTTCAAATCCAACAAATGTATTCATTTTGAACCGACTTCAAAATAAAAAGAAGGCTGAATGTTGCTTTATTTTATATTTGTGCCTCCAGAACTCAGTCATTTCTGATCCGATTTTGAAATTTTTGGTAATATGATAGATTATGATTACAGATTGGTCCTGTTTTAAAACAGCTTAAAATCTTAAAACTTAAAGGGTGTCCCCATACTATATACATATTTTTTACGTGTATTATAAATTGTAAAGGGCACTTCTCAAAAATTTAAAATTACTGCGTATTAAAATTTAAAGGGTGCCCCCATAATGATGTAAATTTACGAATATGGGCCTATCTTTTAAACCATTATAGACAAACGCTTGCAAATTGGACAGAATGATGATGGCTATGGCCGTTATAGTATCAAGTATAATATAAAAAATATAAATTAAAGGGTGCGCCAATAGTTCATTAAATTTTATATATATGGCCATTCTTTTGAACAGTTGTAGACAGACGCTTGATATTTACAACGAGCCTGTATTGGTAACTCCGCTATAACAACAAGTATAAAATATGGATTTGGAAGTTAAAGGGTGTTCCAATAGTTGATGTAACTTCAAGTGTGTGGCCGTACTTTTGAACCGTTATAGACAGAACGCTAAAACTTAAAAGGTACCTGTATTTCTAAGTCCGCTATATCAACGAGTTTATAATTTGAATTTAGAAATTAAAGGATGTCTCATAATTACTGTAGATTTACTTATATAGGCCTAACTTTTGAACCGTTAAAGACAAACGCTTGTAAATTTGACACAATATCGATTGATATGGCCGTTATAGTAACAACAGATAATATTGAAAATTATAAATTAAGGGGTGCACCAACAGTTCATTTAATTTGATATATGGCCATACTTTTAAGCAGTTGTAGACAGACGATTGAAATTTACAAAGATCCTGTATTACTAACTCCTCCATAACAACAATAGTTGATATAATATAGTGTATGTGGCCGGACTTTTAAACCGTTATAGACAGACAGCTGAAATTTACAAGCGACATGTTTTGCTAAGTTCGCTATAACAAGAAGCTTATAATTTGAATTAATAAATTAAAGGGTGTTCCCAAAATTAATTTAATTTGTTCTATATGGTCGTATTTTTTAAACCGTTATATACACACATCTTAATTTAAGACAGAATGTCCACAACTTTATTTTGTATAATAAGAAGTATAAAAATGTTATATTACAAATTAAATACTTGATGTTATAACCTGATGTATATGGGCAAACTGTTGAACCGTTACAGACAGACGGTTGAAATTTACGCAGGACCTGATTGCTAAATCTACTACAACAGCAAGTATATAATTTGAATTTGGAAATTAAAGAGTTACCCTATGTATATTTCCAAACTATTTAACAGTTGAAAAAGTATAAAGTTTGGAGATATAAGTGGTTTCCAATAGTTAATGTAACCTAATTTATGTGGCCATACACTTGAACTGTTAATGACAGACTGTTTTGAAGTCGCTTTTTTTCGCAAGAATTATTGTGTTTTTGTTCTTAATTTTCTCTTCTCTTTTTATTCTATTCACATGCACCACACTTTGAAAGTGGTGAAAGTAATAACTTTATTCATCTTTGCTTACAACTTGAACACGGACAACACCGACGTTAGCTTTTGTTGTTGAGTAAACTTGGGGACAAACTGTCGTCGAAACATATTTCACTGGCCAGATCATTAGCATATTTTCCAAACACTTTTAGAAAATCAAAACTATTTGATCAAATTTAACAACTGCACTGTAGCTGTATATTAGTTAATATTTCTTTGTCATTATTGGTTAATGAAAAGCGTCGAAAATATAGTCATCCATCACCATTCAAACACTCGAAAAGAATGACAATCTTAATTAAGAGTTAATAATATTTGAAGAAAACAAATTTATGATATTCTTTAACGATAATCAATGTTTAAGTGAAAAAGAGTTAACAAATTGGCCAATTAATTAAAGCTTTTAAAAAGGCTGCAAGAGAAATATTTTTTCATACCTTCTTCAATAACCATTTTCTCTAAGACTGTGGATACATATTTATTCTCATGCGATTGTTGTGAAGGGTATTTATAATTAAAGTGAATACAATAACTTTTTGTTTATATTGTTGTTGCGATAAACTTGATAAACAAAGAAAAATTAATAAAATTTTTGTTTTAGAAAAAAAAAAATAAAAAAAAGAACGATTCAAGAATTTTTAATTAGGGAATTTACATTAAACCCACAGAGAGAGAGGTTCTCACTAAAAAAAATAGTTCAATGTTTGTTGCACCCTTCTGATACTAAAATATATTTATTTATTCACTTTTGCCAGCAATGTTGCATGTTGCTAAAAATAAAATGCATTAACATACATACATTATATTAATTGTATACTTTGCCACAGAAATTCAAAAAGCAAAATAAACAATATAACTTTGTTTTTCTTATTAATATTTTAAAATATATGCAGCCGCATGTAGTGTACCTGTGTAGGTGTGTTTGTGTGTTGTGTAAAGTTAATGCTGCATGTGAATATTATTGTTCGTCTGAACGTACTTATGTAATTGATAAATGTAATCGCCAGAATTATTAAATATTCAGTTAATGTTACGAACACAAACATTTTTATCACTAAAACACCATGAATGAATGACTCTTTGACAAATGGCCTTGTAAAGTATTTAATGTTTAAGGACGCGAAGACACATTTCTTTGTTCTTTTATTCATTTTTATTTTATTGTTTCACAAGACCAAAGGTGATTCAAGTCACTTTGGCATTAATTCAGCTTGAGACAAATTATATAATATGAAACAAGTTACTTACGTTGCAGGGGCTTTAGTTATTTTATGTTGAAAAAAAAGTAATGAGGAAACTTGTAACAACAAGTTGTCGGTTACAAAATTTTAACAATGAATTTTACTTTGCAAATTTACATAAAGAGTTTTTATTAATTTTTATAAATAATCTAATGATGTGTTGCTTAAAATAAAGTAAGAAATCAATCAATGAAGTAAAAATTTGTTCATATTAGATCATGTTTTCATTGTATGTGTGTAGTAATGTATACTGAAGAGAGAAAGCAGTCTCTTGTGAAAATAAAAGCTAAAAATTTGGTTGGAGAAAAGTATACTTCTCGAATATGCTTTATTGTTGTTTTAAAATATTAAAATTTCTCTAGCTGATTATTTTTTCAATACCAAATGCTCCTCGTGTTAAAGTATATTTGTGCAGCCTGCTCATAAATGACAGCATTTTTAGAATATTTTTAAGTATTTTCAGATACGGATGATAAGACTAACCTTCAGGTTGCACTGTTTGCAACTTATTGTAACCTTTTCTAAAGCACTCAACCATTGCGGTGCTTGATAGAGTCAGAGTCAGTCGGTTTTCTAATGATATTATTTTGAAGAGATCTAAATTTTAATAGGTTTCCGACGTTGTATGAAATTCTATCACCAGTCTTGAAGTAATATTCTTACGTGCAAACGCATCCATTGGCCATCCTTCAAATGAAATTTTCTCACGTATGCAGACAACATAAAATTAAATGAAAACGGTAATGGAAATGGTGTCGATCTTTCGATAATGGACATTAATAGACGTTAAGAAAGGAAAATAATTTAAATAAACTCGTTGAATTTTATTTAATAGCATTGGCATTATTTAGGTTAAGAAAATTTATTTACATAAACCAATTAGATTACAATATTGAAGAAGAAAACGCAAAACAAATAGTAATGATTTGGATACCGGTTTTTATTTTATTTTCGAAACGCTTAAATAAGTTTATGTACCCCTTTCGACCATTTACATTATTTCTTTATGAAAATCTAACTTTATAAATAAATAGAATTCGGAAAAATAAACAAATCTCGTAACAATACCACCAACGTGAATTATGTGTACGATACTGCATTGCCTTTAAAAATAAATCGCCCTCAAAGTTCGGTTCAGATGTCAAACAATTGCAATACAAGATATTTCTGTCTGTCTATAATAGTTCAAAAGATTGGTTATATACATCAAATTATATTATTTTTAATTTAATTTCCGAATTTAAATTTTAAACTTGCTTTTATAGCAAATTTTTACTACATGTTCTTTGTAAATTTCAACCGCCTGTCTAAAACTCTTCAAAAGTTTGGTTATATATATATATATATCAAATTACATCAACTATTGTAAAACTCTTTAATTTTATAATAATAAATAAATTAAAATATAAAAAAGCAACATTTAGAAAAATTTAAGTCGGTTAAAAGGGAATACACCTGCACGCAGCATTAGCTAATGCATTTACCTTTTATCGATTCGCGAACACAACCTGTTCTGAAATGCTATATAAATTGTTTATGAATTTAAAATGGTTTCGTTTATTTAGTAACTCCAGAATGATAATATAAGGAAATCTTGTGTTTGATTTAGCACTTTCAAAATTTCGCGTTAGTAGCGAAAATCTTAAAATTACGACAATAATCAATAAAATGACACAAACAAATTAAAGAAAGCATAAGCTGTCGCTTGAAGCAGTAGTTGTTTAAATACTAGATTTATATTAGGCCTTGAAAATTTACTTTTCATTTGCTTCTACTGGTAATTTGCGCTCATTGGCTAAATAAGAATCAAAACGTTACAAAAATGTTCATAACTGCATTATTTTTTATGTAGAACTTGCAATTCAAATATTAAAAAGTTTTGATTTTGAACATAAATTTTGTAAATGTTTAAAATTATAAATTATTTAATACTTTTGTTTCTGTTTTATTGTATTCAAAATGTTTGTTTTTTTAACTTGCAAATTTTTACCCGATTTTTTAATATTAAAGTGCCGATAAAGCCGATTTTTTTTTTTGTTTTTTTGTGAAAAAGTGCAGATTTCTGGCCAAAACTGGCAAACCTGGTCATGTGCCTATATGTAAAACTAAGTGCAACATGTGTTTTTTTTTTTGCTCCAAATAAATGATAAATGTTGTTATTCTCGACAAACTGAATATTACAAAAGCAAAAGAAAACACACGTGTAATTCAGGATTTAAGAAATCACTATAATGAATTTGTTGATTTTTGAAGGAATAAATTTTTTAATATTTTACCGCATGATCTCATTTGGAGCCGTTATATATTTTAAATAATAAAAATACAAACTACGCCAACGAAACCTTAATATTAGCATCACCTTTTTCAATTAATTCCTGATATTAAAAATATTAAGACAAGTAAAATATAGGCAACAAATTTATTATTATTTTTCATTGCAAAATGATTACTTAAACGACGTAATGCAGCTCGGTTTGGTTCTGCTTCCAACCCTTTTGCCATAATTAAATGCGGCAAAAGATGCCATTGCAAAATGGTATTAAATATGTAATATCAAGATTAAAAAGTAATATTCCTTAAATATCAATTTGCTAAAGATCAAATTACATTTTATCAGGGATTTTAATAAATCCCAGCTAAAAACGAGCAACAGACGAATATGTATGAGAAAACGATTTATTTCAAATAAATAATAGAGGAATGTAACATATTTGTACATGCTGCAATTAGTTGAACATAAAACTGAAAAAAGTGTGCTTATGATTGCGAAGAGCACGTTTTATCAAATCCTTATATGTGTTGGTTGAACAAATATGTCTTCGAAACTCTTTTCTCACACTTGAAAAATGAAAAAAGGAAACATTTTATAAATTAGATCATGGCCAACACGTAACACTAACAAATCTAAATACTACTGCCATTTAAGCGTAAAAAATTTAAACGATATTTATTCACCAGATCGCTTAAAGTTTATATAACTTTTTTGTTTTTGCCAGCTTCGATAGCGATTAATTATCAAACTAATTATTGAAGTGTTAAAAATCTTTTCATGGTGAATATCCATCATCAATAGTCTTCAGCACCACTTTATCAAATATTTCGCTCTATTTTAGTGCAACGGTGTATCTAAAATACAATCAATGCACACAAAAAAACAAAAAAATGTTTTATCAGTTTTAGTATCATCATTGTCATTGTTGTCATCAGCAACCACAATCATTATCATGGTTGGAATGACCAAAGTATCATCATTCTCATACTTAGAAGTTGTAACAGCAGCATTATCATTGAGGCATATTATTGGTCTTAGGAGAATCGACATTAAACAACATTCTCATACTGGTAGTAATATTAGCAACAAAAACTAAAAAACAACAAACAAACGAAAAAAATTATCAACAATACATTCAATACTACATTGATCAACTTCAACAAAAATGTCGTCGAGTGCATCATGTCCGATGTTGCGATAACGACAATAAATAATCTTTTTCTTTCAATGCTTTTTCGATGAATGAATGTATGAATGATTTACGATGTTTTAAAAGCGACTAAAACAAAAACGACAAACTAAAAACAGAAACAAACCAACAACAATTTTTGCCTTTAATAATTTATTGGAAAATGAAACGTTAGTTGCTGCTGGCTGTTGTTGCAACAGGAACAACAAAACAAAAATACATATTTTCATACGAGTAATAAAAAAAATTAAAAAATAATATAAAGCAAACAAGACTTACAGCCAGCATATTAAAATAACAAGTGACAAAAAACATTTCATCAGACGTGCATTACCACACACTCAAACATTTTGGATATACATGCATACATACTTGTGAGCGAGCCTGTTTACTCTCTAAACAATTTTTTACCCAATAAACAATTTACCATCCCTTCACCGAAATTGAGATGACATTAAAAGCATCAAATATTCGCACGCAGACTTTACTGCGTCTTATTTTTATATATTCAGCTTTAAGCTCTAAACATTGCCATCAGAAATTTTTAAAATTCTAAAAGAAACGGATTTCGAAAGGTCGTCTATCGATAATTTTTTAAAATCATAATCTCGATTTGATGTCCTAAATGTTCGACTACATATTAATGCATTTTCCTAATTGAATGACGTATCAAATCAGAGCCAAGAGCTTTACGGACTTTTTTAACTAACATATTTTAGTTCTATTTCCTTTAAATTATTTTATAAATTAAACCCTACAAAGGTATAGACAAGTTGGAGGGAAGTTCAAATATTAAGTTTAAATAATCTATTCCGTGGAAACATTCTTACACCGTCAAAATTCTCTCTTTTTTAAGCAAATACACAAATTTTATTTTGTGCAACACATATCTGTTATGTTTCGAAGTTAAGGAGACATTCGTCTTTATAAACTAATTGTTTCACTTACCCTAGACTAATTTTCACTCCTTAGCCGAAATAAACTGCTGTGGGCTTTTTCTTTTACTCATTGAGAATTTTTAATTTGCACGCCAAGGATTATACTCTGTGGAATCACTTTATTTACTTAACTCTGTATAGTTTTGCTAAAAATATTGTTGAAAAACACACTTGGATTTTATGCAAACACAACGTCTCTGTTATAGCTTTTTTAATACTGTCATACCATTCGCAACAGCGATTTAAATTTTTAAGCGGGTAAAACTTATAGATTATTTTTAAGCGACTTTAAAAAAAGAGAAGTGGATTATGAATTCGTCTGAATGTTGCTTTTTTTAATGTTTGTGCCTGCAGAACCTAGTAGTTTCTAAACGGTTTTTGAATTGTTTCTTTATTTGAAAGGTTATGCTTACAGATTGGTTCAATTTTATATGGCCCTATCGTTTAAATCGTTATACATAAACACTTGAAACAAGACAGAGTGTGTACTATTTTGTCTGGCATAATATGAAGTATAAATATTTAAAATTATAAAACTTCAAGGGTATTACAGTAGTTGATGTAATTTGATGTATATGGCCAAACTGCTTTAATTTACAAAGAACCTGCGTTGCTAAGTCCGCTATTACAGAACGTAAAAAATTTGGATTTCTAAATTAAGAAGTTCCCCAATAGGTAATGTAATTTCATGTATTTGGCCAAACTTTTGAACCGTTATAGACAGGTAGACGAAATCTGTTTTGACGTCGGCTTTTTTGCAAGAATTATATATTTAAACATTGTGTACCTCTGGATTCAAATATCTTCAGAATCTGATTTTGCTCAGATCGCTTAGCTGTCAAAGAGTATGCGGGCATGTGCTGCAACGTGTATTTACCATGTGTATGAAGTCAGCACATACTACACATACCGTACACGCTCATAGGCTTTTACGTACTTGTTGCTGTTTTTTCGTATGGACAAAATCACATGTTTTTATGATAAGTAATAACTCACGAACGGATCGACTGATTTCATGCAAACTTAAGGTACATCTATACGACCATACGAACAAACCCTTAAAATTAAATCGAAGTCGGTTTGACCGTTCGCGAGTTATAAAGTAAAAACACACTTGCAACTTTTATATAAATATATATTAATTTATAGATAAAGATAAAGATTACTTCTCTTGCTTGCGTTAAGGCAATAAATGTTATTTTTTAAGAAAATGTGGGACCTACTTCCTTCCTAAAGGTTGTAAATAATTTGAATTCTTTCCACTTCCAGTCATTTTGTAAACTTTGAGAAAAACTTAAATTGCCTAAACTTTCGAGTGTTTCTTGTGTGAACTTTTCAAATGAACTTTCATTATTAATAAATTTTTAATATCAATATCCTCGAAAAAAAATTCCACAAGTCATAAAAATGTTTTTAAATTTGTTAAAACGAAAGTGACAAATATAACAAATTGTCAACAAAAATAAATATCAACATTGAAACATGTTCGCTTTTGCAAAATTTTTAAACCAAATTTTAATTAGTCAGGATAAGATTCGTTTTTCGCTGACTTTAAGGCAAAAATCTTATTAAATTTTCTATAAAAAAAAGTCAGTTGCAACAGAATCTTTAAAAGTATCAGATACAATATAAACAATCATTTCATAATAAAATTGCTTTATTTGCTATCCTCGGGATGTGGTTATCAACGTATTATAGATTATTTTATGAAAACTTTTGCTGAAGCATGACTTATGATGAAACATCTAGAAACATTGGCGTGTAAAACATTTTGAAAGTCTTAGGTTATTTTGTTTACTGGGCAGCGTTACAAAAAATAATTCTGTAGCTGTGTATGTTAAAAACTCATAAATGTAAAAAAATAAATGAAATAGTACAACATCATAAAGATTTGAACTCAATCATAACCAAAACTCATTGATTTAATAAAAATGATGACCGGTCACAAAAAAATGTTTTGAAATGGCAAAAGCAAATGAACGAATAAAAAATGGTCATGAAACATATAACAAGTTGCCTAAATTGGTAGAAAAGAGGACGCCATAAAGATAGCAACTACAGCTACAACATAAAGCACCAGACAACAGCGAAAGGTAGAAAAAACAGAGAAGTTTATTTTATTTGTCGTTATGCATTTGAAAAATGTCAATGTAAATTCCCATCACATGCTACAAAGCAATGAGACGTGATTCCCTACTTTTTTTATTTTACGAGGGCTGCTCTATATATTTCTGGCCTAATAGTGAAAATGCGAATATTTATAATCAAAAATAGTTTTATTGTTTTTCAAATTATTCTCCAGCATGATGTATACACATTTGCATGCGCTCAAACCAGTTGTCGAAGCACTTTTTCCACTCCGATTGAGACACCTCTAAAACATGGTTTTTGAACACTTCAACAGATTCTTCTGGCGACGAAAATCGTTGACCACGCATTTTTTTCTTGATGTGCGGAAACAAGAAGAAGTCATTAGGTGCCAAGTCAGGGCTGTACGGCGGATGACCCATTAATTCGACGTTTTGGCCGGTCAAAAACGCTCTGGTTTGAGCCGATGTGTGAGAGCTCGCATTGTCATGGTGAACAATGATTCGTCTTCTCTTGTTGGTTTTTCGAATTTCTCCGATGACTTCAGGCAAACAAATTGTAGTGTACCACTCAGTAGTGACCGTCCTACGTTGCTCAAGCGGAACAGTCGCCACATGACCAGTTTTACCGAAGAAACAGGCGACCATTTGCTTCGAAGTGCTTCTTCCACGAACAACTTTCGTGGAATTTTGCTCGTCTTTGAATACCCACACGGTCGATTGTTGTTTCGTTTCGGGCTTATACGCATAGATCCATGATTCGTCACCTGTGACGATCTTTTAAACGTCTTTTGAAGCACCGCAATCGTTTTTTTGCAACATTTCTTTGCACTAATCGTCACGAGCCTTTTTTTGAGCGACTTTCAAATTTTGCGGGATCCAACGAGAACAAACCTTATTTACGGCCAGGTGTTCATGCAGTATCGAATGTATGCTGGTGGAAGAAATTTCCAAGGATGTCTCTATCTCTCGGTATGCCGCATGTCGATCTTGCATTATGAGTTCACACACGGCATTAATGTTCTCTGGCACAACAGCTGTTTTTGGACGACCTTCACGGAATTCGTCTTTGAGCGAGCTTCGGCCACGATTAAATTCACTATACCAATTTTTCACAGTGCTATAGGATGGTGCTTCATCGTCATACAAAGATTTAAGTTCATCAATGCACTCTTGTCGTGATAATCCACGTCGAAAGTTGTGAAAAGTGATGGCACGAAAATGTTCACGAGTTAATTCCATTTTTTTCTATATTAATTTTTTCAAGTCACTGTTAACAACACAAATAATGGTCGTACGTCAAAACGTTTTGATTACGATTATGCTTAAAAATGACAAACTTTCCAATGGAAATGTCAGATTGTACTTGGCAGCACTCAGTGTTGCCAGGCCAGAAATATATAAAGCAGCCCTCGTATTTGAACTCCACAATGCTAAAGCTTTTATGATTTTTTTTTTATTTGTTATTTATTCATAGCTTTACTTAATGCCATGCAATCGTGTGATATAAATCGATCCTATTCTCACTCTCATAGTAAGCATTTGTTTCTGAATAGCCACTACTACCAGCTCCAATAGTTTCATTCCTGCAAACAGCGTCACTTACAAGTGTTGCACGTTATTCTCCAAACACACACACACACACACATACAATTTTTTTAATGCAGCAGGAAACAGATCACCAGCACACTCTGACTTTTAAGTAAATTTTAGTTTTTGTTCAATGATGTCCACTCTCAGTTAATAGTACATACCAAACAAAAATACACATAAACCCGCTTGTAGTTACACAGGATCCTTCTGATACAACTCCTATGACTTTAAATTTATGATTCCACCGTCCTTATTGCAACTGCTTTTGTTATGAAACTATTTGTTATTCAAGTCGTGTGCCTGTCAAAATATGCATGATGGAATTATGACAGATCATCATTATAGTGATATATGAGTAAAAATACTACTGCAAAAAACAAGCAAATCAAATTGCAATAAAGGAAGCGAATAACACATTTGCAATAAGAAATATAAAAGACAGTGACGACAATACTCTTGTCATCGTCATTTGTGTGATGAGCAGTTGACAAAGAAGTTGGAAAAATGTTTAATGAAATGGTCACCACATTACTTCTGCTAATAGTTGTGTATTAAATATTTATTCAGTTATTCATTCCGTAAAGGGTGGCAGAAAAGTCGCAGCACTTTTGTTTCTCTTTAGCTACAACAACAATTAATGCTGTAACATACCGATGCATCATCATTTATTAAATACCGTGCGAGAAACTGGACTCTTTAGAAAATTGCATTTGTATTCGAACGTATTGGTACATTGCATAATGTCACATCTGACATATTAAATTCTAACATATTTAATTGAATTAATGTTAAATTATGCTTGTGAGTGCAACAAATGCATTATGCATTTTTATAGAAGATTTAAAGGAGGAGGAGTATTTGAAAAGAGCACTCACTTAAAACGCTAGTTATGGAGAAAAAAAACTGATCCGATAAAACCTTACGAGTTTGGACAGTATAAACGAGAAGCTTTTAGTAATAGGCGACTTTGTAATAAAATGCTATTTATACCTTTTAGAAAAGTTTCAAGATCTCAAAATTAACATTTTTAACATTTCCTTACATTTTATTTGTAAAACAGACGTTTTTATTCGTCCTGCAAACTTCCAACCCATTCATTTACATTCATTTAACGCTCAAAAAACGCAGTGATGTTTGCTATTGCACAAGCTTACGGTTGAAAGTGCTACCTCATCTGCAATTTTTGGGGATTATACATATTAGGAAATCGGAGTCTTTCGATCTCCTTATTATGAAGATTTAAGCGATGATTGGTGGAACAAATTTTTTAAGTCGCTAAAAAAGCATTCAAGTGCCTTTGTTTTCTAAAACAGTGCAAGATATACTTTACTTCATTTGATGTCCTCGTTACCGATGTCTTCTTTACCAGACCAATATGTATGTGCCAGTTCTTCAAAAACTATCTTGAAGCTACTCGACCGCTTGCAAGAGAGAGCGAAGGTGCTCATTGGTGACAGCAGGGTATCTCGTTCTATTGACTCATTGGGGCATCGGCACAATGTGGCATGTGTTTCACTATTTTATCCTTACTATAATGGTATGTGCTTTGATGAAATTAGGGAACTTGTTTCTCACAACCATAACTTCGTACACGCAGTACGTTCTTTATCAAGAGCGCATTTCTTTGTACTCGGTTTTTAGCCGAACAGTTTGTAAGTAGAGTAAACTTCCTGCGGGGGTCTTTCCTAACACTTTTAGTAATACCTCTATCCTCCGTCCCATAACCTAATTTCCTAGTTCTAACACAATCTTTTTCTAAAAACAATTTGTGACTGATGAAATTAATTAATTTGGAATATCCACAGTTCGAATCCTGATTGAGGAAAAAAAATTAAAATTCTAAAAAATATTTACCAGGTGTTACTTAAAAAATGCTTTTTCATTTAATTGTTAAATACAAACCAGGCGATCTTGATTTTGGAAATTTTTCCAGTTTTATAAACCATTTAACTTCTCAAGATTGATACCAGCTTAATGATGAGTCTCCTGTAACTTAATATACTGGTATTCAAATTCCTAAAAGGTATGAATATTGTGTGTAACAGTCACATCGATACTGTTTTTTTGATAGAAATTCAACAAATGAATACTGAAGACCAATATTTTTAAATAGACGTTGCCACAATGCGCCGCAAACTTTCTTTGCAGAGCGTAAACCTCATCCGAAAAATTTTTCGTTTACGTTCTACAGCTTATAACTAAGTTTATTGTTGGCTGTGTCCAAGTGTTGTGATATATTTAGTGAAGTGAAGCATGTATGCTTGCGATAGTTAGAAAATTATATTGAAATCAAAAATAAATAATTTAAAGTTTAATATATATTTATTATTGATGTTCAATTTAAAGCACATAATTTGATACAATGACGAGTCAGCATATCGAATATCAAAAAAAAAAAAAAAAATTCTTTAATTTTCTTTGCTATAAGCGAACATTAAACTTTCATAAGGAGAATTTATCAATTATTCAATGAAATAATGAAAATAATAATAAATTTTGATTAAATCTATATACAATTATAATTGTATAGATATTTAAAAAAAATTGCCAGAAATTTTTAAATAATTCTAAATAACGTTTTCACCTTAATAATTCTAAATATTGAAAATATTCAGAGGAGATTTTTATGCTTTAAAGTGTTTTTTTAGTTAAAAATTTTTAATTATAATATGCATTACTCTTATTTAGTGGAATTGAAATTGAACGGGAGCAACTTATAGCCCAGTACTAGTTAAAGCCATTTTTGACAAATTTTTCGTTTAGCTGTAACCTGAGTACTTTTATTACATCTTCTGAAACATGTAGTGCAAATAGAATAAAATCTCTACTTTTGGATTAATTTTATCATTTACTAATAATTGATAACATATTGCTGTTTTTCAGGTGTTATAAAAATAACGCTGACAATGTAGTACGTATCGTTTCTGATTAATAAACTAAAGTTCGCAACATGCCCTTGTAAAGTGAAAAAGACTGAAAACTTCATTGTCACACAATTATATAACACACTTAACTTGTAAGCAAACGCAACTTGTATGTTTGAATTTTTTTAATCCCGCCATAACGTTCGCAACTGTAAATTCCATTTGTAATACATAGTCAAGTTAAAACGTCTTAAATCTTTTAATATGAAAAAATCTGGCCATGTTTTAACGTAATCATGCTGCAGCAGCAACTAAAAGAATGTAACTGCATTATTTGTTGAACGTTGTTTATATGTATGTGTGTATTGTTAAGGAACTTAAGCAGAACTGCTTTATTTTAAAACTTTCTATTATTTCAATTGTGTAAAAAATCCAATATAGTTTTGCAACAAAATTTCATTGCAATTAATGAACTATTCTTATTGGCTGCATCATATAAAATATTTATTCAATTATAGCCCAGCCCAGTGATTAAGGCCATGAGCGAAACATTTTTGATATATTAAATACAGGTCCAATTGAGCACCTAAATTCTTCAACAACAACAAATATTGTACAGATTGTAAATGCTACACAATTTTCATTAATATTCATTTTTGATTTTGGGCTTTGAAAACATGTATTATTTTCTACCTTTCTTTTCCTGGAGATATGAATTAACGTGTAAAGACTATTGTTGGTGGGATCTACGCAAATAATAAGAATATTTTTCAAAGAGAAATTTCGTAGGATAAATTATGTGTTCATGTACACCCTCCCCGGGGTGTCTTGTTATCCCCGCACTTTGGTGTAATTGCTTTTGAGGTATAAAACGGTACTAGTCGCCCAGGCCTTCGTTGAAATAAAAACTTTCTGAACAGTTGCAAAGCTACTAGTACAGCGGGAGCCTTCAGGGAATATTATCTCTGTAGCGATTTTTGGAGAGGGCCTTTGGAGAAAAACACGCTTAATTCTAATGTGCTGTTGTATTACAACAAAATGGTGTTAATGATGTGATAACACTTTAGAGAGTCTTACGCTCTCAAGCAAATATTAAGGAGACGGTAAAGCAAATCTTATGCTTTAAGTACGTAACATTTTTTACTGCTGCAATTTCTTCAAAAAAACTACCAACAACAGTCCAGAAGATGCCGTACAAAGTCACTATTTGTGGATGTAGTGTTTGTTGTCGCAATATTCTCTCTTTGATGCTCTTCATTCCAAGCCAAAAATGAGCTTTATTTATTTATCGGCATTAGTTAGGTAACAACTGGTAGTACTAGAACCTCTAGGTAGCAGTAATTGATGTGTGGAAATCAACTTAATATATTTATATTAAAAATATTTATAAAGCTGGAAACTATTTCTCACTGATTCGGTTAAACAAATTGCCAACAAAATTTTACACAAGTACAGTTGATTTAGTAACTGGTTTTAAAACAATTTTAGAATGTACACTACAGTGAAACTGCTTACAAAATACACAGTTTAAACAAAAATTACTTCCGCTAATGCTGAACTATTTCTTCCATAATAATAGAGTTCAGTTTAAGAACTAAGCAAGGAAGTTTCCTTGAAATATACATACATTACTACAACAATTTTGAAAAGAAAATATGTTCGACAATATAAATTGCATAATAATATTTTATACAAATTTTATTAAGAAGATTGAAAAAGATCCATAACTAGTTAAAATCACCCATTATTATTTGTTAACGTTTAACTAAGTAAATTCAGCATAAGTATTTTCGACTTCGCGATATTTTCTAAAATTGAGACAGCGTAATGAAGAAATTAGCTTTAGAATTTTAAATTTAATTTAAATTCAAAAAAAAAATTTAAACAAACACATTCATCGCCTTTTGTAATTGACTTATATGTTTAATATATTAAGAATACTTATTTGTAAGTTTTGGAGTGAAATAAAGGATTTTTAAACAATTTTTAAAATGATAATGTGTACCACTTTTATATAAAATTTAATTTGAAATTTTAACTAATACATTTTAAAATTGAATATGTTTCCATCCTTCAAAGTTAAACAGAGTTGCAATCACAAATGAGACATTTTGCAAGTGTTGCTCACCTGATTTGCCGTCGGATATCCACAATCAATTTGATATGATGCCATATTTGTTATTGCTTTCTACGTCCACACACCATTAAATTATTTTTAATTGTTTAAAAAGTTCATATTTTTGAATAAATTATATACCAACTTAACTTTTCATCTTTAGAAAATACATATAAATAAAAAATAAAAAATAATAACGACAACAAATTGTTTGCTTAAAAAAAACTTTGACACTCTTATTGCTGGGTTAATTTAAATTGACGTAATAAATATTTCCCATACACAATTGACCAGTATGCAAAATGAACATTTAAAGAAGCGGTGAGAGAATATTTAATTTATTTTCTTTTGCATTTGAGACAAGCTGTGTAGAAACAACTGTAAAAACGGCTACAACAAAAAATAAAATTTTAATAACTTGACACTTCTCTGACGTTTAAAAGGTCAATCCTAATGGTTATTTTACAATTATTTGTTCTACTGTTTTTACATACAGTGCTTAATGAGAACAGTTAGCATTTACTTAATTTTATTTTTGTTATAGCCTTGACTGGACTTTAAGATACGGCGAGGTCAATGATTTTAATTTCTTTTATAATTGTTAAAAATTTTTTTTTAATAAATGATTTTTTCATGAATTTTTACGCGACGAAACAAACCAGTACCGACGGCTCTTATTGCCTGCTACATAAATTTTTTCCATTTAGTTTGTTAAGCTGACGTCTTAGAGACGTTTCTATTAATTTTTCTAGGATCACTTTTGTTTAATTTCCGGTTTATTAATTAAAAAATATTCTTATAAGAAGTGTACTAGGCTTCTTTGTAAATCCAAGTTGATTCTTTTAAACACCACTTAGTAAGTCCAATTGAAGTTCAGTTATTACAAATGTATGTGTGTGTATGTTTCATACTCGAATTTCTTGTTGAGTTGTTGAAAACTCAAACGTGTTTTTTGCGTACCTACTCTTGCTTAGATGCGCGCGATTTAACGTTCGAACACAAACTAGTTGCAAGTGGTACGAAAGTCGTAGCTAACAAACACAGCGAAACAAACCATGCAACAGAAGAGTACAACTCTACATTAAGTAAGTCGAAAAAAACAACTACAAAAACTCTATATAAACAGAATGAGACAAACCATTCTACAATGAATCAAGCTAGAGGGTGATAAACATACAATTTTTAATCACAAAATTTTTTTTTGGAAAACAACTTTTCAACTCGTTATATTTTGGCTTGATACTTTAGTTTGAATTTGATTGTTGTTGGCAGCATATTTACGTGCTACTTTTGGTATTACTGCTGTTATTGGTTTGAAGCAACGCCTTTCAGTTTGATACGTGTAATAACAACTTGAGCGCCCTCATTAAAAATTAACGACAATTGTTGAAACTAAACAAATCGTTACTCGTTACTTTAGGACTGCATTACAAAATGCGTTTTCTTGCTAATACCCAACCTCTTATTGTTGTTTCTTTTTAACACATCCACCCATTAGGCCATAAAAACTATTTGTTATTTATTCCATTGCTGACGGTTTAAAATGCAACTGGAAGTGACTTATTTTCCATAAAAGGGGAAACGAGAAAATAATCAGAAAAAAACAAAAACTGAAATCAAGAACGTTGGCCTATGAAGGTGTGTTGGAAAATTTTTTAATTTGTCTATTTTTACTTGTACTAATCTATTTCGTTTTTTTTTGCTGCATTTTTTAATCCCATTTATGGATTACCTATGTGCCAGTTGAAGCTGATTCTACTTTCTTATTTTTTGTAATTATAATTTTTTTCATAATTTCACTACATTCCATGTGGAGCAGGCGTGGTTACCATTGTAATTTAAGGGTTTTCCAATTTTTTTTTTTTACTTTGTTATCGCAATTTCATTGCTGTGCGAGATCATTAATTATAATGTTTATCATTGCGTTAATGCGATTTTTTGCTGGTAGAAAAGGTAAAAAAATATTAATTAAACTGTTGACTGCTTTCAATAAATGGAAAATTTATGTACATATGTAAATATTATACAAATTATAGCTTCCTTTATGTAGGAATGAATTTGTACACATGATAATGAAGTTAAGCTTAAGTTATTCCAGCGAAAATGGTTTTTTAGTCTTTAAAAAAGTAATTGGAAGACTACCAGATTAAAAAGCCAGAAAAATCAGATTCAGAATCTCATCATTTTTATTGTTAATAAAATAATACTTGCAAAAAAAAACCCCGACAACAAAACAGATTTCTGCCTGTCTATAACGATTCAAAAGCTTGGCTACATAGGTACATCAAGTTTCATTAACTATTCGGACCCCCTTATATAACATCACCAAACCTTACACTTGTCATAGCAGACTTAGCACTACAGCTCCTTGTTAATGTCTGTCACCTGTCCGTCTAAAACTGTTCAACGTTTTGGCAATATACATCAAACTACATCAACTGTTGTAACACACTTTAATTTATAATTTAAAATATATCTACCTACTTCTTCTTATACTAAACAAAGTAGGGGACACTCGGTCCAATTTTCAAGTGTTTGTCTAACGGTTCAAAGGATTTGGCCATAGAGGGGACACCTTTTATTTCCAAATTCACATTTTTTATTTATTATAGCGGAACAAGCAATACAAGTGCTTGGTAATTTCAAGCGTCTGTTTACAACTGTACAAAAGTAGAATACTCCAAATTAAATGAATATTGGTGCACTCTTTAATTTATAATTTTGAATAAAAGATAGGCCCATATAGGTCAATTTAGATCAGTTATGGGAACACCCTTTAATTTATAAATTCAAATCATCAACTTGTTGATATAGCGGGCTTAGCAATGCAGGTCACTTGTAAGTTTCAGCTGTCTGTCTATAACGGTTCAAAACTTTGGTCATATACCTACATAAAATTATGTCAAATATTGTCACAGCATTTAATTACCAAATCCAAACTTTATAATTGTTCTTTTAGCGGACTTAGCAATAGAAATTCTTAGTATGTCTAAGCCGTCTTTCTACGACTGTTCAAAAGTATGGCCACATACATCAAACTAAATGAAACATTGGGGCACCCTTTATTTTTTATATTTTAAAAATTTCTACTGGTTATTAGAACGGTCTTAATAATAAGCATTTCTTTCAAACTTTAAGCGGTTTAAAAGATAGGCCAATATGGGTCACGCTTTAATTGTAATGTTTCTATTAATTTTCGATACTGGGAGCTATAGTAATACTCAGATTTTTAAAATTTAAAGTGGTGATCTTTACGGTTCATAATACACTTAAAAAACATGTATGTTGTATAGGAACACCCTTTAATTTTTTAAATTATAAACTGTTTTAAAAACGGAACGGAAAAAATTTTCAAAATCTGTTCAAAAATGACTCAGTTATGCAGGCACAAACAAAAAAAGCAACATTCAATCGAATTGCACAATTGTACTTCTGTATGAAAAGTTCAGAGACCCATAACTCGGAAAATATGGGAGCACATTTTTTAATTCTCTATCGCCTCATATATTTGTGTTTTTTTTTTTATTGAAATGACATAACTAAACTAGATTTGTTCCAAAATATATGGAAGAATTAGAGGCAGGACTGGTGATTTGCACTCTGTCTCGAAAGACATGAACCGATCTTGCTGATCTTCAATAGCAAAATTTTCGAAACTATGTTTTATCGATTTGCGTATTTAAATTTTCTTTAGCTCATATAGTGGTTTTTTTTTTTTTTTTTATAGTGGTTTGGCAAAGTTGATTTCAACACTAATCAACCAATCGACTCAATCGACTTCGGAATGCATGAAATTAATTTTATTTCTCTGTCACCGCAAAAAAAAATTTTTTACGATAAAAATCCATGTTTTGGAAGATGACATAACCTTTTACTTTAAATTTTTAAATTTATATTAAAAAAAGGATTATAAGGTGTTGACTTAGCCATGTTGGGTGAAACTAAAGCCAACTGCTATGGTTACAGGTACGCTTTTAATGGTCTTCGTTAATGTATCTTTTAGTTACACTTATTGTATTATGTAATGAAATTATAATACATAAATAAAAAAAACTTAGTCCTGACTATTAAACTCTATTAAATTTTGTTTAAAGGTCTGTGTTTGTGTTGTCACTTGCCCAGTTGCCAGCTTAGGATTTTATTATACTCTATTCGCTTTCAAGGAATTTTCAGGCCCTTGTGCATACTATTTAAACTTGATCAAAATTAGCTGTAATATTATATCTTTAATAAAACCATAACCCAGAAGTTATGTGAATATACGCTTCATTTGCATCGCCTTTCAAATTCAACATTAGGGTGGATTTTCACCTGCGGAAAGATGCACAACACGCCGTAAAGTCTATAAAACAACTATAGATATTTAGAACGCTAAAGAAGGTACACTGATTCACCGTGAATTAATCGTCTCATTTAACGAGTTTATAATTTGCCGCTTTCTGCTAGGAACATTTTTTCTGGAAGGCACTAGTCGGACTTCTATCAGTGCATAAGCAACTAACTCTCCGCTAATAAAAAGTGTCGTTAAAGAAAGGATTTTCCAATAGATTTAAATTGGAGAGTTATTTATAAAACTCAATATGCGCATTAATTTAAATTACAATATTTTTTTAAATTTATTTTCCATTTTTTTTTTTCAGTGATAAAAATTTATTTCCTTTCATTTCAACCTTGATCCAATATTCTGATGCTAACTTCTGTTTAACAAATTAATTAAAAAACAAGTAAGAGTGGTATATTCGGCTATGCTGAATCTTTTATATGTAAATCTAGTTTAGTGAAGTAACTCCAATCAAAAAAGCAAATATTGGGGTGACAGTGAATAAAAAAATAAAAAAATTTGGTACCGACATCGGCTCTTAATGGGTTAAGCGTTTTAAAAAATCTCTTCAAAAGCTTTAAAGTGATACCCATATTAATATTTTAAAAAATTTTAAATTTCATAGCCCCGTAACTCGGAAAATATGGCTCCAATTTTTTCACTTGATGTTTCTTTCATATTTCTTAATTCTCTATCGCCCCATATATTTATTTTTTTTGATTGGAGTTACTTTATTATTGCACATGAAATGAAAAAATTAGAGGTAGGCGTGGTGTTTTGCCTGCTGCCTCGAAGGACATGGACCGATCATGCGGATTTCCAATAGCACCTCTTTCAATAGTATATCTAATCTATTGATGTGACGATATATTGACATAGAAGGACAAATGGACATCGCTCAATCGACTTCGCTTTGCATAAAAAGTTAGAATATATATAATTTACGGGGTCGGAAATGGACATTGTAGAACAACACACGGAATGACAAACTTTGATATACCCTTTTAACTTTTTGTGTTAAGGAGTATAATAAGAAGGCTAAATCATAATTTTTTTGTGTTTTATTTAAATAATAGCTATTCAGGGTGCGCTGCGCAACCCCCACGACCACTCTTTCAATCAAATCACACTAATATGAAAGCTACTTGTACAAAATATTAAGACCCTCCATCTTACAGTTCCGTATTGAAGGTACCCCGCCCAGTTATTAAAACAAAATTTAAAGGCGCTACTTATTACAGATACCAAGTAAATATTTATTTTGTATGCATGTGCCACGCCCACGTAAAGTATCAAAAAAACTGAAGTGCCCTATTTTACTAACCGCATATTTGAAAACAAACTGTTAAAATTCCAAGAAGATCGGTTCAATAATGTAGACAGTTAATGCTTTCCAACAAACAAACACATTTATGTTTTATACAGATTGAGAAAGTATTTGATACATATACATACAATACAGATATTACTACGTGAACTCTTCATTAACTGTGTGAAAGCAATGAAATTTCAAATAAGTTGGTCTTAGCTTACAGACAAGTGCAGCAGAATTTTAGTTATCCAACAAGTAAGTCGATAAAAGTCAGTGTATGGTTTGTACCATAATCATACCGCATGGTAAAGTCGTTTAAATTACGCATATAAAAATGGGTTTGAAAAAAATTTCGGCAAATTGGTTGGCGCGTTTACTTAAAACTAATAATTCTTGCAAAGAAACAAAACCGACCTTAAAACAAGTTTTATCTGTCGGACTATAATGGTTTAAAAATATGTCCACATTCAAGAAATTCATCAACTATTGGGACACCCTTTAATTTCTAATTAGGATTATTCATACTTCTTACAATAACGGTCATAGCAATCAACATTTGTCCAATTATCAAGTGTTTGTCCATAACGATTTAAAAGATAGGCCCATATAGGTCAATTTACATCACGTATGGGAACACCCTTTAATTTTTAGACTTATTTTTCTATTAATTTTTGCTATTGGGAGCTATAAAGAAAAATAAAGAAAAAATTTATAATCGGTTTAAAAATGACTGAGTTCTGCGGGCACAAGCATTAAAAAAGCAACATTCAGACAATCTTATTTCCGAAGTCGGTTAAAAAGAAAAAAATCTCGCAACAGCTAAATCTTTTCCATGTTTATCCTAATAATTTCTTTCTCAGCGGAAAAAAACGAGTTGAAAACAAGACAAGGGCAAAGAAAATAAAATAAACTTCTTAAAAAATATGATTTTGTATAATGTAATTGACTCTCTCTTTTGTATTGGAAAAATTATATTCTAAAACATCACTTATCCAAAAGTTTTTAAAATAAAGTGCAAAAGTTGACGTCATCAACAATGTTTAGCCAAATGCTACTTTTACCTGCGTCCTATTTTTGGGATACTCCATTATCATGCATTATATCCTGTAAGTTTTGTTAACTCCAGTTCTAACAAAAGAAACGCACTGATTAAACAAGTGCATTCACAAGGGATTTTTCCCCAAACATGCACACACAACCATATTAATTTTAGGGGTACATGTCGATTTAAAGCGAAATGTGTTCTACGTGTCATCATATTTGTGCAGACAATTTTTCAATAGATTTTCAAAACCAAAATATAGAAAAATTAAAAATAAAAAAACCACACAATAATTCTTTGCAGTTTTATCTGTTCTTGTAACTTTACTGTCTACTTGTCTGTCTGTTAGCTTGCCTGTGATTGCATGTTCAAGTACAACATCCGTATCATCACAAAACATCAAATTGTACATGGTCGATGCACAGCATTAGAAATAGTTAAGTTGCATTGAGCCCAAATTTTGTAAGAGTATTAAGATTTAGCAATAGCTCAACGCTTTTACACACGATGTAATGCAATATACCAACATACATCAGAACAACAAATAACAAATAAAAATATCTTGCAATTACTTTCATGAAAAATGTCATCGTATAAGTTGGCTTAAAATAAGATAAGTGCTTTTAATATTAGAATACATCTATTTTTCATCCTTTAAATAGTTTTTCTAAAAGCAACTAAATAATTTATTTGAAACGTTGCAATTGAAAAATTTATAGATGCAAAATATTTTGTGTTCCTTTTTATACGAAAAAATCTAATTTACAGTTGTACCATAGTTTTAAACACTGTTATACTTTACACTAGTAAATCCATTTTGCTGAACGAGCAAACATCATGTAGAATTAGCTAACAAATGGCTTTTGGTTTTAACTTTCATCTCCTCTATGTAATGGAATCGAGTTTTCCATTTTTCTCTTTTTTCCCACAAGTATGTGTTCGAGTGCGAGAGTGTTGATATTGGCCTGCTTGGTCCTTTTCTTTTTTTTCATCATTTGTAATTTATTTTGCTATTTTGGGAGATTTTTGCAAGGATTTTGTTTGTGTTGTGTCACTCACTGCAACAACTAGGACTATGTTCAAATATTACTAACTGTACGCTTGATAATAGAAAAATACCCCATAAACTCACACATGTATAAAGATGACATTATTGTTGGCAGCTTTTGTTAAGTTTATCATTGTTGTTGCTGTTGTGGCACTTGAAAAAGTGCAAGTAGCAGTACTAAAAACAGTAGATCTATATCGATACGATTTTAATTTGTTCGTTTATCCGTTACGTTTTGCTACTTGCACAAATCCTCTGTGTGTTCAAGCAATACACTTACACACTGCCACACATGCACACTTGTAAAACTAGTATAGATTGTTGTAAGTAATCTACATTTGTAACTCACATTCACATATAGTCCATTCTAAAATCCATCTCAGAGCTGAGACTACAAAACAAAATATAATGGAAATGAAAACATAAATAAGGCTTTAGTTAACATTTTTAAGCCAACGATAACTTCTAGTCGAAATACTGTTAGCAGTGAACAAATTTCTTTTTTCCTTCCTTTTGTGTTTCAGAAAAGTAATTTAAATTAAGACCAAACAAATCCAAAAACTTCTATTGAAATAAGTTGATATTTGATTTTTCCTTTTTTTTTGTTTTAAATATTTTTAAAAAATTTTAAAAAACTATTTTGGCTTTTAGTTCATTTTTATTTTAATTTCTAAAAATCTTGTTTGAAAGAAAATTTATTTTACAAATGTATACAAAAAATTGCATTCGTGTTCAATCGATGTTTGGAACAAAAGCAAAAACAGATGTACAAGACGAAAATACAGAGATAACTGTAAAGAAATGCGTTGGTTTGTGTGTAAATTTCGTCTATTTTTTCCGTCCGCAAACATTTGTTAATAATTTTAGAAATAAAAATAAACAAGTAAGAGCGCTATATTCAGCTATGCCGAATCTTATATACCCTTCACCATCTACGTAAATCTAGTTTAGTAAAGTAAATCCAAACTCCAAAAAAAGGGGTGATAATTTTACATGAGAATGACATCGGCTCTAATTGGGTTAAGAATTTTATTAAATTTTAGTGTTTCCATAAAAATCTCTCCAAAAGCTTTAAAATGATACCCATATTGATATTTGTTAAAATTTGAAAATTTCAGAGCCCCGTAATTCGGAAAATATGGGCGAACTCCAATTTTTTCACTTGCTGTTTTTTTCTTATTTTTTAATTCTCTATCGCCCCATATATTTTTTTTTTTTTTTGATTAAAATTACTTTATAGTTCCAAATGACATGAAAAAATTAGAGGTAGGCGTGGTTTTTAGCCTGCTGCCTTGAAGGGCATGGACCGATCATGCTGATTTCCAATATCATTTCTTTCAACACTACATCTGATCGATTGACATATTTATTTTTTTTTTTTGTGAAATCAATATTGCCTCGGCTACTGACACGGATGGACATCGCTTAACCGACTTCGTTATCCATAAAAAGTGAGAACCTATATACTTTTTGGGGTCGGAAATGGAAATTTTAGAAATTACACACGGAATGACAAACTTATATATACCCTTTTTTCCACTTTTTGTGGTGGAGGGTATAAAAATTAACTTAAGCCGAAAATTAATTTTAATTCTTTTTTTAATGTTGTAAAAGCAAATATTTCTATTAAAAACAAACTTCGTTCTTTTATTCGAGAATTTATATTGTTATAAACAATTAAATTTTTGTTTTTAAACATTCAGCTGAGTGATTTGACTCTTACTTTAGATATATGAGGGCATCAAAGTAGTTATTAACTATCAACAGTACCGATTTTAAAAATTCTTCTAACTAAATTTGCATTTATTTTTTTTTATAATTTCATGGGTTTTCTGTTTACTAATTTAATTCAAAGTTTGCGTAAATAAGAGCGCATCTATTGGCTGGCTTCTATCTTATACCTTGCCAACTATTCTCGTCCAAAAAAATTTTGAGGTTATGATGGAAGTGTGACACTGCATACCTCCATAAAATGGAAAAATCAAGGACTTGGCAACAGCTAGTCTATGGATAAAAGAGAAAATTGACTACTCAACAAAAATGAGTCAATTGGTGTATTTTATGAGTATCCCCTGTCAAATGGTTTAAACTTTATGTTTGAAAGCTTCCACTTTAAAATAAATATATCAATAGAATCTTTTTTGTTGTCTAAGGCCAAAAGTATGAGTATTTCTAAAGCCGATATACAAAACTTGTCATCTTATTTAATTTATCATTAAAATATTTAAATTTCATTTTGACCAGTCAGCCAGCTTGGCGGCAAACAGCGGCTTTTGACGCCTTTGTGTAAATTGATATCCGCGTTAGAGCTTCGTTTATAAAATTTTTTTTTTCAGGTTTTTTTCTCTGGACTTACAGTCATCAGATAGAAAACAGAAACTATCCTAAAAAAACACCCAAATTTAAAATTGACCGTATTTAATGGTATATAAATGTGTTCAAATGAATAAAATAAAAAAGCAAGAGAGTAAATAACATTTCATTCTTTAAAGGCTTTTATTTGTTCAAGAACCGCCTAAGAAGATGAAACCACAATCAACTCTTTAAACAACCTACATAAAATGTGTCAATAAAAAACCAAGATCTCATCAATATTGTATTTTAAAGAGAACCCTTTTTCTTAATGCCTTTTTCCACTTACATCTTTCCAACATCCAGGTGACTTTGGGTACAAAAATAAAAGCAAAAACAAAGAAAATAAAATAAAAATTATAAAGTTTTGTAAAAACAAAACAGGCCTCAATAATTAAAACCATTTTAAATAAATATATTTTTTAATTTTAATACGAAAGCGATAAAAATGGTGTGATTGGACTTTTTTCTTCTTGTTATTTTTTCTTTTTTAATTTACGAATATTAAAAATTCTTGGCGGCTGCTATATTTTCGTTTCTAAAACGTAATTTACTTTGTTTTAAGTTATTTGTTCGATTTTTTTTCTTCTGAGTTAATTATCATTAAAATGAAACAATCAATTTGATACAAGAATTTCTTCACTTCACTAAAATGATAAAATATCTATAAACGATATCAATTAAAATGATAAAAATACATGATATTTAGGTGGATGCACTGTGGGTTAGTTTTATGGAAAAAGGAAGAAAAATATAACTTTTTTTTTATAAAGAAAAAAGATTTTGATTAAATACTTAAAAAGCTTTTCTTTCGCCATTCATACATATTCGATTATACATCTCCTCCAATAGTAGCCAGGGAAGTGTCGTAGCTTACTAAATTATCGATTAAATTTAGTAGATCCAGAAAAGCAAAAAGCAAGAGCTTCACTGCCCTAATAAAGTTGAAATATCCGTAACAACTTCCTGTTATATTTTGCGTTATTTAATTTAAAAACGCAAAAATAAATTATAATAATTTTTTTTAATAACTTGTTGTTGATGCTCTACAGTAACAACAAATATGCTGCAAATATTTTTGTTGTTGTCGACGTACGTGTGTGTATGGTGTGAACTAAATAAGATATTGCTTTCATCACTAAAAAAGGGTGGTGTTATTAAATACAATAAAAAAATTATTTTCTAACGCATGTTTGTTAAGCTAGCAGCTTTTTTTAGTGGTGTGTGCTTTTTTGTTTAAAACATAATATCGTGAGTTCAAATCCCAACACTGGCTTAAGTATAAAGTGATATAATTATCGTTAAGTGGCTGTGATAAATGACATTATTAAAGGTGAGCGAAGAAAAAGAGAATTCAAACTTCCCGGAGTTGCGATTAGAAAATGGGAAACAATTGTTGTGTAGCCATAACAGCTCCTCTTTATAACAGCAGCAAATGAGATAGTTTTTTTTTTGTTGAGAGATGGAGCAAAGAAGGTGATTTAGGCGCCAGGAGAGTAAAAACAAGAAAGATGGTAACAACCAGCGTTGCCGCTTTGGTCCAATCGGACCAAACTTGGTAGTTTTTCGTTTTTAAAAAACAGTTTGGTAGTTTGGTTGGTTTGTTGCATTTTTTTTAAGTTTTTGGTAGGTTTTCCTCCTTTAGCAATTTTTTAGCAATAGTAAATTTTTCACCTTAAAAATTCAGAACATAAAATAAATAAAAATGTAACTTTGAATTAAAAACACAATAACTTTGAATAGTGTTACCACTGTTTTCAAAAACTGTTTTAGATGTAATAAAAAACATCTCTGCCATCTCTGGTTTAGAAAACGCGAACAATATTATTAAATTGAAATTAACAATATTTTTGAGTGAAGGTTTATTTTCAAGTGTATGTACTAAAAAAATTAACAGACAAAATGGAAAAGTAAAATACTTTTTTAATTGTAAATATATACCTAATAATTACATAAATATTTACTAATATTGCATGTACTTTTTTTTAGATTTTAATCAAAAACTCCAAAATTAAATGAATATAATATAATTTCAGAAGACGACATTTTTAAATTATATAATACTATTAGTGAACATTGTAAAGAAACAGTCAAAAGAAAATTTAGAACCGAATGGTTGAGCGAATTTGATTAGCTCCGGGAAACAGATGGGTGTTCATTCTGCATAGTATGCTCTATAACTATTTTAAATCATAACACCCATTTTAAAATCACCAAAAGACAAACTTCCATCTCAACAATTACGGGAAAAAAACAAGTGAGTATAACAGGGTTTATGTGCAAGAAATGCATTTTTAAATTTTTGGTAGGCTGTGAACCATTTTGGTAGGATTTTTGAAAATTATTGGTAGGAAGTCAATTTCTTGTGTGGCAACGCTGGTAACAACATAACAGTACGTGGCAGTGACAGTGTAGATGAATTGGCCTGGTTGGTAAAATATAATTCTTGCAAAAAAAATAAACCGGATTTCAAAACAGGTTCAAGAGTATGACCACATAAATTAGATTACATTAACTATTGGGCACCCTTACATCTCTAAATTTTATACTTGTTCAATAGTTTGGCAATATAGAACAAATTACAGCAACTATTGGGTCACCCTTTAATTTCCAAATTCAAATTATATACTTGCTGTTGTAGTAGATTTAGCAGTCAGGTTCTGTGTAAATTTCAACCGTCTGTCTATAGCGTTTCAACAGTTTGCCCATATACATCAGATTATATCAACTATGGTAAAACCCTTTAATTTATAATATAAAATTATTATAATTCTTTATATACCAAACAAAGTAGTGGACATTCTGTCTAAAATTCAGGTGTTTGCATATAACGGCCATATAAAACAAATTAAATTAATTTTGGGAACACCCTATAATTTCCAAATTCAATTATAAGCAAAACAGGTCCCTTGTAAATTTGAGCTCTCTGCCTATAACGGTTGAAAATTTTAGCCACATACACCAAATTACATCAACTATTAGGTCACCCGTTTATTTACAAATTTTATAATTGTTCTTATAGCGGAGTTAATAATACAAGTTTTTTGTAAATTTCAATCATCTGTCTACAACTGTTTAAAGTTATGGCCATATACATCAAATGAAATGAACTATTGGCGCACCCTTTAATTAATAATTTTAAATATTAATACATGTTGCTATGACGGCTATAATAATTGATCGGTTCAAAAGATAGGCCCATACAAGTAAATTTACATCAATTACGGGGGCACCATTTAATTTTTAGATTTATTTTTGTATAATTTTTTGTTATTGCGAACTATAGTAATATGCACTCATTTAGAATTTTACAGAAATGCCTTTTACAGTTCATAATACACGTAAAAAATATTTATGTCGTATGGGTAGACCCTTTAATTTTTAAGATTTTGAACTGTTAAAAAGGGACCATTCTACAAGTTTAGTCTATCATATTACTCAAAATTTTCAAAATCGATTCAGAAATGACTGAGTTCTACAGGCCGGAGCTCCCGTATATTTAGCTGCCGTTATGGAATATTTGGCTGCTGAAGTTCTAGAATTGGCTGGTAATGCTGCTCGTGACAACAAAAAGATAAGAACTATTCCTCGCCATTTACAGCTGGCTATATGTAATGATGAAGATTTAAACAAACTATTATCTGGCGTGGTGATGTTTTGCCAAATATTCAAGCTGTACACGCAGGAAAAAAAAACAGGGTTGTTACTTGGTCACAATAACCATATTATGTTCTTTGTAACAATGTATAGTTGCGGAGAACCAATTATAGTTGTTTTCACCATAACTTTACTCGCGATAAACATTTTTTGTTAACTTTTATCGATTATGTGGTTACTGTGCACAAAAAATGCAACATGGTTGGTTTTAACTTAAGAAAATTTGAACCACAACCAAAGTTTTATAACTTATTAAAAATAATATAAAGTTTTTAACAATAATATATTATTGTTAATCAAAGTATGGTTAAAAGTAACAGAATAATGTTTACGCTTAAAAATATTTTATTCTAGTACATGACAGTTTAGTAATTTTTCTGGTAGCTAAAATTTGAAATTGTTTTTTATTGTTAAAGACATTGAAAAAAATAAAAATTTGTGTGCAAAATAAATAATTAAAAATAATATGCAAAATATGATAACAAATAAAAAGGGAACCAAAACATTTAGAAAAAGTAGAAGTAAATATGTATATATTGTAAGCATATAAAACTTTATTTTTGTGTTTGAAGCATAATTGTGAAATCGTTTATTTGTTATTTAAAGCAAATAATTGATTTTTTTTACGAATTTATGTTTTTAAATAAATAAAACAATAATCAGTTTTTTATATCAGGAAAATTTTGCACTTATGAAACTATATTATAATTTAATTATATAACATGACATTTTCAGCCATATTATTATATTTTGATTTGGATATTAATATGGTTGCAAATGTAAAAATACTATGTTTTGTTAGCAACCATATAATGCAACCATATTATGTTGCTGTTAGATTATGGTTACCTCAACCATATTTTTTCTTTGCGTGTACTTTTGCTCAAAAGACAGAAAAGAAGGCTTAAATTAATCTACAATAACAAGCATACGTATCAACGAATCGTCAAAGGCAATATAATACCCGTTTAGTCGAACTAATAACCTCCTTCTCTTTTTGAAATCGGTTAAAAATATGGTAAGTAATGCTAACAAAATATTAAAATGAAAAATGTGTAAGCCTTATTATAGTTTCTTTTTACCTTTTTTGTATTTTTTATTAATTGACTTGCAAGCTTCAGATTTTTGAAAAAAATATTTTAACTTTGAGTTATTTTACTTGATAATTCGCTACACAACTTTTCTAATAGACAAT